>OY288201.1:20219413-22619413 GCA_958449745.1 Ochropleura leucogaster
TACAGTAACTACAGCAAGTGTAAAGCTTTTCGCGATTCTAATGGCTCAAACGCGATGTCTAGACGCCAATGGTTGTAATGTCATCGTAAGTTCGGCCGAAACAACTTGGATCAACCAGTGGATTCATGCGGCTTCTTAATATGTTTAATTTATTGAGCTTCAATGTATAAACGCATATTGAAAACATACTTTGAATAAAACATTAGGTATAAATTACGACTTTTTCTATTAAAAAACTTCATACAACATAATAGCATAGCTTATTTATTAAAATTAGCGTGGGGGTGCAATACTAGTACAGTCAAATTAATGTAATGTAGAACTAGAACATTTAGCGGTCATCCAGGGACTTATCCCGAGCTATAACGGTGTCGTCGAACTTCACCATGTAGGTTGTGCCCTTATGCCAATGGGCCGTCACTTTCGCGGGCTGGAACAAAATAAGTACGATTAGTCTAAGGCATTTTAATGATAAACTGGACAGTTTGTTAAATAGGCTACTGAAACTATTTTTTTACGGATCCATATCTAAAGGGCAAAACGGGACCCTGCTGTCCGTCTGTCACGAGGCTGTATCTCATGAACCGTGATAGTTAGACACAAAATAAATATTTAAGGAGCTCCCTCACAACAAACATGATGTTTACCGTTTTTGTAGATAACTAGCTTTTGCCCGCGGCTTCGCTCGCGTTAAATTCGGCATAACACTGCACCTGCTAGTTAGTGCCCTGTAGTTTATGCCCTTGCAAAATTTTCCGTTTTCATCCCTCTTTCTCCCCCATATCTCATATTTTTTTTTAAATAGCCTATGTCCGTCTCCTGGTTCCCAACAATCTCTGTACAAAAATTCATCAAAATTGGTTTAGCCATTAAAGCGTGAAGAAGTAACAAACAAACTCACTTTCGCTTTTATAATTTTAGTAAGGATGGAACGGAATCCTTTGTGCGCGAGTCCAACTCGCACTTGACCGGTTTTTGAAGTCTGGGTAGAAACCTCGATAAAGGCCATAATACCTCTAAGTGGCTATGGAGCCGTAATACTTCTAAGTTGTCTCCTCAGTCATTTATGACAACTAAATAAATTAACACCACATTACGGGACATCTCCAGTGTTCCCCTGGCGTTGTTGCAAGCAGAAATCGCGGGAATCACGAAAAATAACCCATAGGTGACAGTGTTCATTTATTTAGAAACCATGAAAGCTTAAAACAGTGCATTTCAGATAAATAAATAAATGGTACTTACAAATCCACTTTTAGTAAGCACTGCCTCTATGATCCCAGCATTGAATGTGGCGCAATTCAGTGAGCCCTTGTCCTTTGGCACACTTATAAATTTGTTGATCTAAAATAATTATAGACATATTTTGAATGTTAAAGATTTGCAATTGATTGAAGTTTAGTGGAAATAGATTTTCTCTATGTTAATGGAAGTTATGTTTAATCAACTATGGCAGAACTACAAGGAAGGTTAGGAGTTTACCAGTTTATGTATGTATGATTTCTAAGTTCAAATGATAAAAACCTAAATATCATAAAACAAATACATTAACCCACATTTTCATTAGCATGTTTAGCACTAAGAAACATCTAAATAAGTGAGCATTCCAACAGTGCATTACTTAGAGATTGTGAAGTATTGGTAAAAAAAACATTTATATTATTTATGTTTATAGATATGCCTTTACCAGCCATAATAGAATGAGAGAGGTGTGAACTCAGTGAGAAACATTAACACATCAAACTTACTAGTGCATCCTTCTCAATTATGTAGTAAGTTCTCTCATCATCGTTGGCATGCTCCAATTTGTCAGCTTCCTTGCCAAACAGGACCTGGAATCATACCCACAAAACATTAAAAACACAGAAAGTAAAATAAAGCACAAATCATCTGCACTATAAGAGACCTGTCTGAAGCTACCCTCAACACCATTGAAGTGGTAAAGTACTTGTTGAAGCACATTTCAAAATTAAAATTAATTCAAAGTTGGATTAAAATCAACACTTTTAGACATTATTCACTAAATCATAGCAATGAAGAAATAGCAACAAAGTCTTTAGTTTAAATGAAAGCATATTTCAACCAATTAGAAATCTTTTTAAGAGTATTCTGTTGAGGTTACACAAAATACTCCATGTATTCTGTATTCTTATTATTCACTAGCAAACTTTGCACCTGTGTAATTCTGTGAGGAGCATTAATATTTAATGATATTAATGCTTCTCACAGAATGATTTAGACAATTCACTTAGTAATTTTAAAGTTTCAAATTTAGAAATTATTATTTAACATTTATCAGTATTTATTAATAGACTAAAAGTAGAGCACTATACTTGAACTGTGTGTGAAATTTTTCTTACATAGGGAATATTTAACCCTTATAACTTAAAAAAAAAGTCCAATCTAAATAATTTAAAATGATACACATAAATTTTAATCATTATCCATTTAAATGGATAAACATTAAAATCATAATACCAATATCACCACTATTAAATTCCAATTGTATTTGAAATAAACAAACAAAAATTCAAATCTTGACACACAAATATAGTTGCCTGGAAACTACTACTACTACTTTACATTATTGCAGCTTATCTACAAAGACGAGCTGTACCCCGAATTGAAATATTTTACAATGCTAGATTATCTTACCTTCCATAAAGTAGATTTCACAAACAGAAGCATATTTAGTAGCTTAATTTCTCGCTTGCTATTTCTTTCTCTTACAAAGTATAAATCCAGAAGTCTGGTCCCTACATCATGACCAATGTCTGATAATCTGAAATATGAGAAAAAATAAATAAATAAATGCACTAGAAGAATTTAAAATTATTTATGCAAAATGCAAAAATGGTTTAACACTTACTTGGTTTGGAGTTCATGAATAGAATGTGACCGATTTTGACAATATTGTACTATTTCTGAGAATAAAAGTGCATAGAAGGCTAATGAAACCTCCCCTTTGCCTTTACTCAGTGGTTTGTCGAGAATCGACGATTTTGATCGACCTGACGACATTGTTTTTAATGTTTGACTAAGAACTTATATACTCTAATAGGTATATGCTTCAATTTATTTAGGATTACATTAAATATATTAATTTTCACTTAAATAATGTAACACCACCCAAAGAAACTACTTCAGAAACTGTTACTGAATATTAAGCTCCCAATATTAAGTTTATTAACATCTATTTCGCGCTATTTCAGCCAACTTTGTACTAAAACTATCAATTTTATTGCTTTTAAATGCAGTAAATTGATAATTCGTATTTTCGGAACGCAATGCGTTCGTAAAATTTTACTGTCAGCGGAACGTCAATCAACAGTGTGTCAGAGTGACACTTATCACAAATAATGATTGTTAAGCAATTTGACTTCCAGTCTTTTGATCACCGTAGTAGATTTTTTAAGATTGATGGAATAAACAAGGGATGGTATTTAATACTTTAACTGTAAATCCCCTTTTTTCAATCAAAATATTCGAAATTATCACCAAAAATACTGAATTGCACACTAAATTTGCTCATCAAATAAATCAATTATACTATACTGTTAGAAGACAGCACTACAATAAAAAAGTGTTATATCTTTATCCATTTTCTATTAATGCAAGTCGTCACTGGCACTCGCCGGCCGCTGCCGCGGCACCGCTCGCTCCGCTCGCTCGGCTCGTGCGTAGGGGGTCGCAGTTTTAACCTAACCTAACCTACGCATTTTTTTAGCATTCAGGAAAGAATATTTGGTGCACGATCAGTATTTTTGGTGAACACAAAATTTTTTCCCATAAACAAGGTACTTATAGCGTTTTTCTAGACTTTAACGGAATCGAACGTACTTACTGAAACCTACCTAACTACATAGAAGTCATAAGCAATATGATAAGGACTAGATAAATTGCCATCCATTGAACTAACGAACATCTAGTTTGTAGCTTAGACAAGCTTAATAATATGTGAACGTAGGAGGAGCAGGAGCCTGATAGCTGGATTTACTGATAATCAACGATGTAAATACAATGCTCCCGTAGAAATGTGTTAGGGTCAAGGTCGTATGGTGGCATGGAGAAAGCGACTGCTGTAACCCCGTGCAGGGCACGCCACAATTCTGGCGGTAAGTCCCCTCTTTGCGGAGTGGCTGGCCTCGCGTCCGGCCCTGGTTCAGTCCATGGTCCGGAGCGAGAGGGAATGGAAAGCGGTCACCTCCTTCTGCGAAGCAGTCATGCTAGGGAAGGAGGTAGCCGGGCGTTTGAGGGAGAGAACCTCAAACTAACCCAGCCGCCGCGGGAGTCGTCCCGGGCGTCGGGCGGCGCGAAACTTCTCCCGGCCACCGTAGATGCGGGCGTGCGGACGGGAGCAATGGGTAGCTCAACGTCCGTCCGTTTAGACAGGGCGTGTCGACAGCGCGTTCGTGTTGTTGTTGACGCACGGCTCAAAGGGATGTCAGCATAGCAGAGGGGCCTTCCAGGGCCACCACCGGCTGGGGTTGCGGGTTGTTCGAAAGAGATACCGCGGCTCCGGAACGTAAAGGACAATTAAAGGAACATGGGTGGGTTTTAGTCAGCACAAGTCTGACACTCCCCCAGTTATTTGATGATTTCCCATTCGCAAAAAAAAGGGTTAAGGTCGTACAAATCACTACACTAAAGCACATATGCAATAAATTATAACCATTACAGCATACTCTATTTATTAGGTTGGTGATTTCAGCTAGGTCATTGACTTAGATTGGTCGGTTTAGTTAATAGGTGCAGTCTATCTACGTAATTTGTACGTCACACATCTATATATGCTCGCAAATCGAGTATTACGCATAACTTTACAAAGTAATCATTTAGAAATCTTCGCCCTTGATTTTAACGTAAAATACCAAAGATATTTTTCATTGTTACACCCACTTTCGTACTATTTGTCTAATATTATAATTATTATCAAAATTTTGCTCGCTCTGATTGGATTTAGACCCCGAAAGGAGGGTTCAATGACTTACTACATTTTTGGTATAATGTAACAGCTAAGATATAAACCACAAAGCGGTGTCACGTTGTAATTCGTGGGCGCCTTCATGGGACGTGCTGTAACTGACTGGATAAGCCATACTCGGCCCGCCCCACAGTGGGTCGAAACTATAATTTTAGTGACATAGGGGTCAATTTCGTTTTTTTTGCGTTTTCTGAATGCGGATGGATAGAACTCGTCAGCTTCAATAATTAATATATCTTGACGTTTTTCTCTTAACTTAATAGTTTGGGCAGAAAAATGGGTTTTGTGTTTTTTTTGTATGGAACGGATCAAATAAAATGCAATTCCGGCTAAGTAGCGTTAGATCCCGCTTTGCAACGTTATTTTTCTTATAACTTGGGTCATTCACTATCATTTGATGCTATGAACATTTGCATAAAGTTGCAACTCTGCCCAAAAATGACGATTGAAAAAATGAAAAAAATACATAAAACTAAAAGCTTCATTTTTATTTCCCTAAGTTCTTCTAGGTCAATTTTAATATGAAATAGAAAGTAAACACTTAATAATACAGGTATGTACTTAACAACTAACAAGAATATACCTAATTAAATCTCTAATTAGCTTAATTTTGCTAATATACTACATATATCAAAAAGGTGGATCATTATCTAATTTTGCATTTCTTTTGATTTGTTTAATAACTTAATTAGTTTAACGTTTTAAGTTCATAAATAAATATGTTTTCACTTTTAGCCATTATTGTAATACTAATGAGGATCATTAGTTAATGAACCCTCATTAAGTAGGAAGCAGAAAAATTAGAAGTTATCTGTTTGTCACTGGTATAAAAGGGCTATATTTATTATATATTAATTAGTATTCGTTTATTCGTACTACTACTAATATCCAGTGATTGTGATCATACCTTTTTGGCTATAATGGAAGGTTTAGTTAATAATTTAGATTTATTTATGATTTTAAGAGAGCAGCTGCACTCATTGTCTAATAGTTCAAAACTTTTACAATTTCTACAAGAAAAAATAAATGTGTCTGAGGAAAACAGTGCTGAACTCCAAAAATTCTGTACGCGATTTTGTTCAAATATAAATGCAAGGTGGGAGCGAAGTAGCCGCACGTTGGCACAGTTTATTAGAAAAAACGGGGATTGGTTGGAAAGTGCAATAAGTTGGCCTGCGGGAATAATACCTGAACCTGTTGACACTGAACAAAGAATGTTTGAGGTTTGTGATAAAGAAGATGTTGAAAATCTACCACCATCTACAGCAGAAGCTTCCACATCTACATTTACACCTCGAAAACCTTTCGAAGAATTGAGCTCCAGACAAAAACGGAGACGTGTTGATGAAATCAACAAATCGTTTTCAGTATCCCCGGATGAACTGAATGCTACCACAATTGCTAATTTAAGAAATACTGGAAATGAAGATGTAGGAAAAATAATGCATCATTTGTTAAATAACCCAGAAGATTTAGAAAAAGTTAAGGAGTGTTTAAGTGCAAAAGTGAAAAGTAATCAATATTCACCCGATAAGGCACTGTCTTTGTTGGTTTCTCTTAAATTAAGTAGATGGCAGTATATAAGTCTAAGAGAAGCAGCAAGTGAAAATGGGTCGGACTTATACCCTTCTTATTATAAAATTAAGCAAGCAAAGTCACAATGTTACCCAGGAAAAGAAAACGTAACTATAACAGAAGATGGAGCTGCTATTAAACTGCAAGCTTTACTCAACTTGACGGTCTCGAGGCTATTAATAAGATGTGATTGCTTTGGATTTGAGCTCGGCAAAAGATTTAGTGCTTATAAGCAAATGGGGTTTTGATGGAGCCTCAGGTCAAAGTAATTACAAACAAAAGACGGAAACAGACTTTGATGATTCAACTATTTTCATGGCCAGTCTAGTTCCTGTAAGGCTTCAACAATCTGATGGCACAATTGTTTGGGAAAATGACCGACCCTCATCAACATTCTATTGCCGTCCGATTTTGTTTAAATTTACCAAAGAAACGCAGTCAACAGTGGTAAGTACAAAAAATAGCATAGAAAAAGAAATAGATGAACTTCAGCCATCAAGATTCAGTCAAGTTGAAGTAACGCATAAATTGATCATGACGATGATAGACGGCAAAATTACTTCATATTTGTCAGAGACATCATCGTCTGTCTGTGATATTTGCAAAGCAAAACCGTCCGAGATGAACAATTTACCAACAATTGCTCAAAGAGAAAAAAACGAAGATATGTACCAGTATGGATTGTCATCTTTACATGCCTGGATAAGAAGCATGGAGTGCTTACTTCACATCGGTTAGTATATATTATATTTTTACTACATCCTTTTTCTCCTTCATTTATGTTTAATTTCCTTTTATAAAGTGTCATTCCTCTTTCTTTGCAGCTTATCGTTTGGAGTTTAAAAAATGGAGTTGCAGGGGCGATGATAAAGAAAAACTGACGCTCAAAAAGAGCGCTATACAGCAAGCATTTAAGAGTGAAACCGGTTTACTCATTGATATTGTCAAGCAAGGAGTAGGCACAACAAATGATGGCAATACTGCTAGAAGATTTTTTAGAGATCCACCAACAACAGCCCGCATAACAGGAATTAGTTTAGAGTTAATTGAAAGGTTTCACGTGATTCTTCAGACTGTGGCATCTGGAGAGCGCGTGGATCTTACAAAATTTTCTGAATATTGTAATGATACTGCTAAATTATATGTTAATTTATATCCATGGTATTATATGCCATCCAGTGTTCACAAATTGTTGGTACACGGGGCTGACATAATTAAGCATTTTGGTGCCATACCTATCGGTAAACTGTCGGAAGAAGCAGCAGAGGCTCGCAATAAAGATTTTCGGAATTACAGAGAGAGCCATTCTAGAAAAGTAAGTAGAACGGCGACAAACGAAGATGTTTTACACAATCTTCTTTTGTCGTCTGATCCTAAGATCACAAGTCTAAGACCTCAAATGATAAGACAAAATATTATGGTTCTCTCTCCAAAAGTCAAAGAGCTTCTGATGAGTTTTCCAACAGAATCCGGTTTAGATTTTATTGATGTAAATAATTTACAAGATAGTCCTAGCGATAGTGAATAAGATTTTGATAGATTGTAAGTGTACTTTTAGTTTTTTTTTTTGTAAGTATTAGTGTTGTATATTGTTAGTCCTAATTACGTGTATTATTGTGTAACTTTACTTAACCTTTATTATGTACCTTTTGTAAGTAGCTTTATTATGTACCTACGTTTTACTACTATTTACCTTTTTCCTAAGTAAGTACACATTTTTACTTAAAGAGCACATTCGTATCCTCTTTTAAAAATAACTTATTAGTACGAGTACCTACCAATTTAAGCGTATATTAGATCTTTTAATTGTATTTATGTTATTGATTAAGTACTTACCTGTATTAATTTGTGTTTTGTCTTACTATTTTATTTTTGTCATTGTATTTCATACTAGCTTTCGCCCGCGGCTTCGCTCGCGTTAAATTCGGTATAACACACCAAGCAGACCTGCAGTTTTTGCTCATGCGCCTGATAGATTTGTAATAGCAACGCTAAGTTTTCCCTTTTCTTCCCTCGTTCTCCCTCATATCCCACTTTTTTTAAATAAAAATTAGCCTATGTCCGTCTCCTGGTTCCCAACTATTTCTGTACCAAAACTCATCAAAATCGGTTTAGCCATTAAAGCGTGAAGAGGTAACAAACAAACAAACAAACAAATAAACAAACAAACAAACTCACTTTCGCTTTTATAATATTAGTAAGGAAGTAAGGATTAAAATTGACCTAGAAGAACTTAGGGAAATAAAAATGAAGCTTTTAGTTCTATGTATTTTTTTCATTTTTTCAATCGTCATTTTTGGGCAGAGTTGCAACTGTATGCAAATGTTCATAGCATCAAATGATAGTGAATGACCCAAGGTATAAGAAAAATAACGCCGCAAAGCGGGATCTAACGCTACTTAGCAGGAATTTGATTTTATTTGATCCGTTCCATACAAAAAAAACACAAAACCCATTTTTCTGCCCAAACTATTAAGTTAAGAGAAAAACGTCAAGAGATATTAATTATTGAAGCTGACGAGTTCTATCCATTCGCATTCAGAAAACGCAAAAAAAAACAAGTTGACCCCTATGTCACTAAAATCATAGTTTCGACCCACTGTGCGCCCCGGGAATGGCGGGCTGACACTAGCTAGGGGTTTGCGCGCACTCCAAGTGTAACACCATATTGTGGTTGTTGTAGGAATTTTGGGTTTTGGTAGGAAAAAATAGGGCTCGACTCCAGAACAAGACTTTACAGAGAGCACTGCATGTGCACAATCTCTTAAATAATACCTAGCTAAGTTGAATAATTCAAAACTGTAATATATCCTACGTTTTGATCATGCAATATGATACCACATTATGTAACATTTCGTCATGCTGAGTTAGCAGGGAGACCGGACTAGTGAATTAGATTACGGAAGGCCGCGTTTTTTTTCTTAGTTTTCTATCTACATATCTAGGTATGTGGTGGTGTTTCTTTGACGGCAATTATGAAAAAAAAAAACTATGGTAGAAATATAATTAAGAATGAAATAATAAGAAAATTTAATAGGCAAATATTTAAAGTTTTAAACATTCAGTAGTTCTTTCTACATTGTAAAGACACACCAATGTTTTTATTCAACTTCCTTGTTGCTTTAATGGCTGCGGATTCCTAAACATGAGACCATGTGTTCGGCTCCCACGTCAGAATAGTGTTATCGTTTTAACATCAGGATTTTTCAGTAGTTCATGCTAAAATATCATGCCTAAAATCCCTAAAGTGCTTGGCAGAGAAGTCCATGAGCACCGTACCTATAACATGGCATTTAAACTTGATAGCGCGAGCCTATTGCCAACAACTGGACAAACATTAACACACCTGGTTAATACTTTTAGGAAAACGCCGTCTCACTTTACCTGACCTGGGAATTGAACCTCACGGTCAGCAGTAGCGCTTGGACCAACGAGGCCAACGGACCTACAAGTACCTATGTACGGTTAACAAATTAGTTAAGTTACCAGGCTAGTCAGATATTTCTTTCTTAGTAACCCATCATAGACCGACGCCTGCAATTTAAATTTAATGCAATATTTTGTTTTCTAATTAAAAAATGTTTTTTATTCGTAAACATCCCATGGCATTAAGTCCGCCTCTGTACACACGGTGACAGATCAACCTTTACAAAACCAGTTTATGCGGATCTCTCATTGTACTTGAAATTTATGGTGTACGATCCGTTGTTGAGAGAGCAGCATAAACTGGTTTTGTATAGGTTGATCTGTCGCCGTGTGTACTTGAAGCATTAAATTAATAAAACATCGATTTGAGAAAATGACATCTTGGTTGCTTAAATATCTTTTGTTGGCTGTACATACACCTAATTAGCTTAACTATGTAAACAATATGATAAGCTCGTGCATGCAGTTATGGTAGGTATAAATTATCTAATTAAGAATAAATTATATCCGTGGTTGATATCTTTGATGTATGCTCTAATTACGATCGCGTAGTAGAAATTGGGTCATTTACTTGACCCACTGTCTAGTAGAGCGACCTTATTGGACTAACATGTACTGCGTAGTAGTTTTACAATAATGTTAATTAATAAAACTAGCCTAATTGTATCGTTGGTCTAATCATTGCAAGGTTTACGGATAAGCTCAAGTTCTTGGGTTCGAACACCGTGTCGGGCAGAGTTATCAGGTTACTTCACCAGGCATTTCTTAGTAGCAACTTAGGTGTGTCTGTGTTATGCCAGTAGGCTTATATGCATAGGGGTATGGTACAAAATGTCTACTGTAGACATTTTGTTCATGTCTCCGGGGTTGCGGGTTGTTCAAAAGAGATACCGCGGTTCCGAAATATAACGGCCAAAAGTCAGGAAATAAGGGTGCGACAGGAGTATGGGTGAGTTTTAGTCAGTAAAAGTCTATCACTCGCACCGTTCTGCCCTGACCCTGAGCGATGATTTCCCATTCGCAAAAAAGGCACATGTCTGCGTCAACATTCTATAATTACAAGTGTGATCGTGATATTTTTTTTATTATAAAATAAATAAAACAACACATAATTAACAAAAAAACTTTACTTTATATAAAGCATTATTATAACAGCATATTATAAGCT
Organism: Ochropleura leucogaster; assembly: GCA_958449745.1. NCBI lineage: Eukaryota > Metazoa > Arthropoda > Insecta > Lepidoptera > Noctuidae > Ochropleura > Ochropleura leucogaster. Next base: position 20,230,567 of record OY288201.1, read on the forward strand.
ACTCAAATAAAACAAACTGTTAAAACATAAGATTAAAAAATAACATTCTAAATCATTCGTCCAAAAGTACATTTTCGTTATGACAATCCTAAATATTGTCAATCGACTACATTTTTGTTTTTTGTTATCTTTTAGTCTTATGCGATGACCTTAAAATTATTTAAATTACTTTAACTTGTGTTCAGTTGGTATTACAACATGTTTACCTCAAACCGTATTATGAATACCTGTGCCCAATATTCAAATGTCTAGAAAACTGAATGTACGAATAAGATAAAACATCGACACGTAGTAGATAATTTATTTAATTCGTATTTTTTTGAATAAAACCCGACATATTATTATATTGTGAGGAAAAGCGCTGGAAATTATTTGTGCCGCGCGAAACTGTCAGGTTTTATTAGATTTTATTTCAATCAATTAAACCCGTTCCATTACTTGAATTACAAAGACTATTATTAACATTAGTCATATTTTATAATTTAGAGCTTAACTATAACCATCACGTTTAATTGCAAAGATTTAAGACATATTACTGTAGCGTTATAACTTGTCATAATATTTTAAGAATTTCTTGAAACTTAGGGTGCGGTCACATTCGTAAAATTTGCTTTACTTTGAATTTACCTATTTTTTTAAAATTAGCCGTGAACGCATAGTCAATGTACTTTACGTCAAACTTATAGTACATTATTACATATACGTGAAACGCACCTTATGAACACTTTTTGTTAAATACAGAGTACGTCTAAGTACACACACATTCGTGAAAATGGGTCTTAATCGCACTTTCTGTCTTGACAAAACATTATCATGTCGGTGTAGGTCAAGAGTTTAACACGAATATTTGTATTACGCATCCTAAAACAAATTTAAGTTTCATATTTTAAAGTTGTCCGTGCTACTGGACGGCTCATTTATTACATTTTAGAATGATCTTGTACAGAATTAACACCTTTATTTTAAGTAAACAGGTTCTAAATTGAGTGAAAATATGTTGGGGTCTAATTTAATTTAGCAAGTTAGTGAATTCTAAATTTACGTAGAAAAGTTGCATCTAGCAGCTAATTTTAAGGTTTCACTAAGAAACGCAATGGATAATCCTTTCAAAGGTTTCTTCTAAATCCACATTAACTTTACATTTATAAAGACATACGAGTACTCAAGATAGAGGACGTTGCATAAATGGATCTATCTTAAACAATATAAAGTTTATCTAACGATTATACATGGTGTTGCAGGTACAATATTTATTAACTTACAGTTAGTAGAGGTTAATGAAACAAACAAGAGTATAACTATACAGTTTGAAAGAAACAAAATCGTAGGGATCATTTTCGAATTCTTTGGTTCAAATTACACGTAATGTATAAAGTGGTCCAAATGCCACTGTGGCAGCTACATGAGAGTAATTTTTTATCTCCGAATAAACCAATGCTCAATCAGGTTGCAGACCAGGAGCTAGTTATGTAAAGTGTGAGGCGATTAGATTTAGTTGTGTTCATAATTTGCGGCAGACAAATTTGAAAAATTACTTCAAATAGTTCAGTTAAGTCAATCTTCACCCAGGGGGTCTAAAATGGCAGCTTTAGCAGTAAGATAATTGTATAATAATACGACTTACGTTTATGATTCTGCCTAAGTGGCCATTTTAGACCCCAGGTCTTGGGAAGCAGCAAGTTTCACACAATCATGGTATATGTATGAACAATCGCGATTAAGGTCTAATTTCTCCAGTTTTTATGATTTCAAAACTAGTCCTGTGGCATTTGGATCATAAATATACTTTATGGGCATATCTTTTTTACAATATTTACATAGTCTCATTTATGAGTCATTTATAATGAGAGCAACAATTTATCTTAGTTTGTAAATAAAAAGGATTTCTGAAAATATAGATAGATTGGTTTAAGATTTTTTTGGAAACTTCTATGATTTGCATGCAATATTTAATAGGTACAACGGGCGGAAAGTGGTTAAACTCTGCCAAAACTCTTTGGGGACTAGGCATGATATTGTTTATGCATTTCAAAGGAGGTCCTGGGTAACTAGGAATTTCTGGTGTTTAACATTCAAACTTACACAAACAGCCAGACCCGAAACAATTACCTATAGGAAATACGAATATTTGTTCAAAGCGGAAATCGAACCCGCGACAAGCAGCGCATCAGCCAATCTCTCAGCCACTGCGCCAACCTTGTTTTCATTTTGCTGAACTTGAGTAACAATTTTTTTTTGCAACAAAATTGTGACCATATTGGGACTAGACTTTTCAGATCAGACTAGGTCAAGATAACTTTCAGTCTTGTGTCTTGAAGTTAACCACTCTGTCATTTTTACACAATTTAAACTTTATTATTTTACATTGAAACTGCCATAAGCACCTACAAATGAATAAAAACACATAATTCCTATATTACCATAAATGAAACCTGCTCTTACCATATATTTGCAATACAAATCATATTTTTTCTGACTCAATGTTATATTGGCTGCTCATTATCATTTACTTTGAGCATTTATAGTTATCTTGTTTTTTTTTTCTGTAATGTATGTAAAATATAATTATGACTTTCATAAAAGAGAAGTTTGTATGAAATTCGCTTATAAACATGATCATTTGATATTGTGTACTTTATAACTTACACATAAAAAATAATTTTAGTCCGATGCTGAAAAATATGACTGCTATTTTAGAAGACTACACATAAATCTGATTGAAGTCTAATTGCCAGTTTTGCTATGTGTTTGCATATTTTACTATGTAAATAACTACGAACAATTTAAATAATAGCAAAATTGCAGACACAGTGGCAGTTTTGAACAGAGCCCTATTCAATTTTATTTATTATTTAAAAATGTCAATAGTTATTTCCAATATCTATTTATTTTTATAATCAGAACTCTATACAGATATCTTAATATTAGTATTTTTAGTAGCTCATGCTAAGAGTTGCCATATATCTGTGTAAGTATTGTTCTACATATTTAACTACACCACAATTTAAGTAGTACCTTCTGGTTTAAAAATAGAATGGTGGTCATTATGTTGGCCGGCTAACAATGAAAGATAACAATTGGATAAATGACAGAATCTACTATTTATACTGTAAAAACAATCTGGAAAGCATAGAGACACCAAAACCAACAGTTGTACTTTTTGTTTGTACAAATTATAAGTATTTTTTTTTACAAAGTTAATACCATTCACTTTATGACCACCAAACAAACAAAAATGTTTATAAGTAAAAGTTCAACTATAAACCAAATGAAACAGCTTTTACAGCAGTTGCCACACCTTATCTACATTATATAAAATTATGCTTACACATTGTATAATTACTAAACTATTGTGAGTCAAATATATACACTTATTTTTAAGTCCCCTAACAACATGTGGATTGTACCGTCTCAGCTTCAAGGAGGTTAAAGTCCATACCATTTGGACGGTTGAAGCCAGTCTTGATCCCATCCCATCCATCTTCTACTTTATATTCTCCTGTTTGAATGCGGTTGTATACTTCTTGAGCGACTAGCACAAAAGCTTCTTCTACATTCAGACCTGTTTTTGCCGAAGTTTCTACATGATGTAAACCTAAAAATACAAGGCGACATTTAACTTGCTAGTGAAACTCCATCGATGTGATTTGGAAGGGTCTTGGATTATCTAACTTAATAAAAGAAAAATAATAATTTGTACCTGTATAGTTTGAGAATATTTAAATGCAAGGATTTGTATGATGAATTAATTTTATTTTAAAATAAGAAAGCTATTTAATAATTACAATCTATGATTGTTTTAAATCAAATGATTTTGTGTTTTCAATCTCATTGATAAAGACAATTTTACATTTGAGTTCCCTCCATACATTTAAGTTTCTCTATTCAATTATCCTTATTATACTGTTTTTGCTGTAGCATAGTGCGTGGGTGAAATTAGTAAAATGTATCATTCCTCTTCAATCTGGAATGTTACCCCTATTTCTGATTATGTCTGAAAGCTTAATAATACCCACTGACATGTTTAGTGATGGGATGTATCACTATCATCATCTTAAACACTGGAAATGAACATAAATGAGTATTTCCTGTTGACTTTTCATAGCCAATAAAGCTTGAGATAGTGACATCTGGTAAAATACAATGCTTTATTCATGAGACTAAGCAGTTTAGTGATTTAAGGAATGTTTAAATGTTTTTTGTCAATATCTTTGCCATTATTAAGTAACAAAAACTGCCTCATTTAAACACATTTTGTCCTTGAAATAATTAATGTTACTGTTATGTCAATATAATAAAACACCTGAGTAAAATAAATTTGCAAAAGGTTGAAATATTTTTTTTCAATTATACAATAGATTTGAAAAATCTCTAATTTTAAAATAAGAATTCTTAAAACATACCTATAAGGACAAATTAACATACTTTACTATTGACCTACATATTATAACAAAGTACTAGATAACAATACATTACTGGCACAAAAAATAATATATATAATATTTTGAAATAGTTGAGCAACTCACCATTCTCTTCTGCAAACATTCGCGCCTCCTCACATGTAACTTCTCTTCTGGCTCCGTTTTTGTTGTCTGTGCCCACCAGATCCACTTTGCAACCAACCAAAGCAAAAACTGGCCGGTGAGGCTCTATGTGCCTCTTTGCTTCCATCATCCACAGGGGTATATGCTCAAAACTAGATCTATTACACACATCGTATACTAGTAATGCACCCACTGAGTTCCTATAGTAAGATTTTGTTATAGATCTAAACCTCTCCTGACCTGCTGTGTCCCATAACTGCAGTTTAATTCTCGTGCCATCTTGCACTTCTATAATCCTTGCGAAGAAATCCACACCCACGGTAGGGTCCGACAGCTAAAATTTAACGCGCAATTTACTTCACAAATTGTATAAATAACATCAAAACAAAGGCGATTGTATGTACTCACCTCAGCAAATTTCCCATCTGTGAAATATTTCAACAGAGAACTCTTGCCCACTGTACTATCACCAATTAGGATAAGCCTAAATTGATAATCGAATATTGGATCAACCATTTTTTAGATGCACTTGCAATAACATCAATTGAAAGCAACAAAGGTCTCGTCAAAATTACGTATTTTAGAAAAAGTGACAAGACAAACAAGAAACATCAGTCAAGTCATATCATATCACTTCACGAGTTTTCTATTTTCTCTATGGTAAACATTTCTTATCAGTTTCTGTGAAATATAATTAAATTCCGAGACAAAAACAGCTATATGATGTCAACAAAATTATAAAAATATAAAACAAGACAATGTTTGTTAAACATCAGTAAGCTTTACTTTAGGCGATAATTTATTTTAAACTTTAGTAAAATCGTACACTATTAAACTATCTGTGCAGCAAACACGTACCTATTCATTTCCGTAATTTAAAAAAAAATCGTTCACTAATGAATGAATTTTGACTGATACGAAACAATTCATTGTTTATGTCATTCAATGCTCAATCATTCGTGCCACAAATTTTCAATGGGGGAGTGTTTCAAAATTACATTTACGCGCCTAATTGAGGCTGTGAATTACAACTGCATTATATAAAGCAACAAATAAAGTGTTTTCTTTTGTTTACTTATTGTATCGATAAAATGTTAATAAAGTGTGAATGAAATAAAAGCGATTAACCTATTTTTTTCTTATGGTTTTCGCTGCCGGCCATTCCAGCCCATATAGTTGTTGGGCAAAGTAATAAAGTAAGTTTCCATACTCTTCATTGTGTGTATAGAGGTCTTCTTCCATTTGACTCTATTAGAAGCTATTTACATACTTTTTAGACAACATAACCAATCTCTTTGAGATTTGACTTGGAGAAATGAACTCTATTCGCAATAAAATACTTTTTGACATATTTTTTCAGCTAGGAAAAATATATGATGAATACAAGCCAGAGTTATAAAATGAAGGAGAATGCAACAGAGCACGGCGACAGTAAAGCGAAATCTACCCCTATAGGTAGGTTGTTTGAATTTAGAAATAAAACTAGTGTTCTATGGCGTCAGGTTTGTTTACACATGAAATATTTACTTTTAGACTAGTAATTATGCAAGCAGTGTTTCGAAAGATTTTGTTGACAAATATTGAAAATACTAAATGGTTCTTTTTTTTTAGATTTTAGGATTTGTGATTGAAATAATAGTATTTTGTTTTTTTTTTTTTGTAAAATTAGGGCAATGATACCACTTCTACTACTAATACTGCTAAGATGTTGGCATGCTCTGCTTGGTAGGGCTCGCAACCTATTGCATTTGTGCTAAGTCAAACTCATCTAGTAATATGCTGCAGATTTAATGGCAAGCAGTGTTAATATTGAATTGTCATTTATTTGAATTACTGCAGTAAATGGAGTTAAACAAAAAATACTATCTTTATCTGATGATTTGATTAAGTGTTCAAATGTTAATATAAGATTTATTCAACAGCAATGGTGGCTCCGGAACTGAAGCAGTATGCAGATATTGATACAGAAATAACAAAGACTTGTGCAGTGTTGGGATGTGAAGATTTCAAGAATTTAGATGCTGAGTCCTTTTTTAGGTATGGAGTTTTATACAGAGGATTAGAGGATTTAAGTAGTCATAATTTGAACTAACCTAATAAGCCAGGAATTGTCTATTGAATCGAAAATTAATTAGAACATATTTTGATATCAAATGTTCTAATTAATTTTCGATTTGCTGTGTGTTCAATGCCCTCATAGAACAGATATTTGTAAGGCCTATAGTTAGTTGTTCTGGGTCTAGTTGTATGTAAATTTAAATGTTTTTAATTGCATTATACAGGAGAGATTCCTAGTGTGAGGCAAGCTTTAATTAAAAAAAAAAAACTGTGTTTGGGCTGGCAATTCTGTTACTAATGCTGATTAATTAGCTTTATTTATAGAGATTAACAAAACAAGAATTATACACATAAAATATAATATAATATTTGTGTGTGAACGAATAAAAATTGTGAGTATATGTAACAGTTATTCTTTTTCATTTAGATTTCCAGAAGACCCCAGCCTCCGTCAGATCTGGACGGACCTGACAGGTCGAAACAACTGGACTCCTACAGACTTCTCCTACATTTGCATGCAACACTTCTCCATTGACTGTTTCAAGTGTGATGAGGATGACCAGATGGTCCTTGTGGATAAGGCAGTACCTTCACTTAAGTTACCGAGACACGTTTTAGAGGTGAGTAGTGTTTTCTTGGGTGCTTAGGTCAGTATTTAAAAACAAATCTCACTTCTGAAACCCTGTTGTGAGACCGCATTTGAGATATTGATATAAGTAACAAACAATTATTGAAACCTGGTTTCCAATTCGATTTTCAAGAGAGATCACTACTGATTAAAATTCCGGTTCTATCATTAAGATGGTCTCAAGACATGGTAAAAGGTTTACCATGTCTTGATCTCAGCACCATCTGCTCATTAAAATCACGTTCGACAGTTGCTTGACTTTCGTGTATGGTATATGAGAAATTAAAAAACTACTCGTAATTTGTGACGAGACACATGTGATCGCTAGTAATTAACAAAATATTAAAGTTAAAATGTAGAAATTACTTAACAGAACCTTTCTTCAGAATAGTTTTTTGACAGATCAGACTTTTTTACATTTTAGGTTCCGGTAACTTCGGCGTTTTGAGCATCAATATGACAGATTCCATGTTATCTGTAATAAAATAGAGATCAAATTTTAAATCCTCTATTATTTCATATCAAATGTAGTGCGATTGGGTATAGTGCTGAGACGATCTTGATATTGTATTTAATAAACATTTAGAAACATCTAAGAGCATGATATTACGTTGAGACTGCGTTTTGCTCAAGACCACTAATGAGATCTGTTTCTAAATACTGACTGTAAATATATTTATAAATATATTATATCCTGCCTTAATATTGCACGCCATATTATGGCAGGATATGTTGAAACCAATTTACTGTAACACCTCATGTACCATATTCTAGCAAATAAATATTTTTTCGTACCACTTGCTCAAAAAAATGACATTCTATGCCACAAAAAGCGAACATAACAATAGTCATTTTTAATCTGTTAAAAACAGGGAAAGAAAATTGTACTGAATTTCATTCATCCCCTAGGGGGAGAATGTGATTTAAAATTGGAATACTTAATACTGAACTACATCTGTGATTACACCATATAAAGCATTAAGCATCTATTAATAAATTATTATATTAATAAAATTACCAAAACCGACGAGGTCGTATGAGCTTGATGCCTTTGCTTTTCCGACAAACCATATTAGTCTAGGAATTTGCCGCGATTTTGTTTTCTTCAATAAGTACATAAACGTTAAGTTTTGTAAATAAAATAATGTTCTGTTATTTTTATAAATAAAATAATGCTCTAAAAATACTTTGTTAAATCAAAGCGACAGTGACAGTGTATTGTCGGATTCCATCAGTGCAAATGCTGCCGCAATCATACTCATCAACAATAAATGTACCAAACAAAAGTGTAGCTCTCTCTATAAATAATTGGACCAATGTTCGAATGTTAACTTTTACTTTTAATGTCATTAATTTTAATAAATGCTTATCTCATACTATTACTGTGTTAATTTTTTCGCAAATGGTACGAAAAGTAGAGTATTTTCCTCGGTGATAAAGCTGTCTTAGTCTTGGGTAAACTTAAATCTCTCGCTACACTCAGGACTCGTCTTAAATCCCTCGCTTCGCTCGTGATTTAAGTTTTTAACACCCTCGCTACGCTCGGGAGTAAACCTCGGGTCCTTCGTTACACTCGCGATTTAAATCGTCACCCACGACAGAAGACACTGCTTTATCCCCTTGGTTAATAATCTACTATTGATTTGATTTACTGCCCTTAGAGTATTAATCATTGGAAAAATTCCATTAAACATTTGAAATCAATCTTTTTTGTTTTTTCCTCCTCAAATATACACACAAATTCTGAAGAAAAAAATAAAAGGTCAGTCACATTCTTTTTTTTTTTTTACTAAGATAGTAAAAAAAAATAACTTATTTTTTTTACTATTTTAGTTTTTTATAACGTGCAACTGAATTTTAAAACAGTTATCCTCCCAACCTTCTGAGCTGAAATTTTGCAAACAGATTTAGTTTGAACAAAACACAGAAACATACTTAAATCTCGCGACAAGCCTTTACATCGTTTGAACTTGTATAATGTAATAAATTGATGAATTTACATGACGATATTGTGGTAAATCTAATTGGTGTCTTGATCTCCTTGACAATAATGCACCTTTTTATGCATCAGGTCGAATACATAGATGAAGAAACTTTAGACAACGAGGAGGACGAAGACTACATGACCACCGATGAAGACGAAGACAAGGCTGGCAATGCAGCCAATAACACGTCTTTAGACCTAAACATACCTCAGAAAGAACTAGATAGTATTGAATTGCTTAAACTATTTACTGAAGTCCAAAGACTACAGAGACAAGCCGTCGGACTAAAAGACAAACTTAAATACAATATGAAAGTGCACAACAGACAAAATAGATTCCTAAAGAGAATAAAAGAAATCATAGAGATGAAGAAAAAGGTTTTGAATCAAAAACGCAAGAAAAAGTGCAGAATCTTGTTATCATTGCAGGATAAAATCAAGGAGGATTCAACAGGACTGGTCTTGGCTATGCCAATGAGACAGACAGAAGACTTGAAAAACTTTGCGCTGAGTATTTACAAGTATTCACCGCAAGCTTACATTTATATTAGGAACACGTTAAGAACGATGTTGCCAAGTACTGAAATATTGGACTCGTGGATCACGGCGGGTTACCAGCCTAGAAATGTGTTAGCCAATAGCAACCTCATAAAAGTGGTCGCCGAACAAACAGATACACAGCTGTCGTGTAAAGTAATGATAGGATAATAAGTGTAAATCACGGATATATTGTTTAAAAATAAACTTGGAGTTTTTCCAGTAACATTGGTTTTATTGAAATATTAATGAAAAACGCATTTTATTATTTTATACGTACGGGAAATCAGCAATTTCCTAGCAATATTTTTTATGACTTGGGACGGACTTTAGTATGTACCTACAGTTCCTTGCAGTACTCCTCTTTTTCTTTTGAATACCTACCTTTTAAAAAATCCTTAATTTTCATCATTCCACGTTTTCCGAAAAAAAAAACAAAAGTCATTTACTCAAATTAGGCTGATATTCAGCACTTTTTTAACGTCACATTACAAGAGACAGTCCCACATAAACGCCCTGCCCTTCGCCACTTCTTAGTGTTTTAGCTGGGAAAAATGTGGCGAAACAAACTCTCTAGCAACACATCTGTCTGTCAGGTTAGAAGTCGTTTACCCTTTCCATGTTGGACAAGGATAACATCATTCTTTTAAACTATAATATAAATATAAGTATAATAGTACTCAAAATTGAAGTTATTGATTCAGATGCCAATTGTCGAGTATATATAGTTAATTGCGGTTGGGGCAATGGTAATGAAGTTTAATCCAATATTAGAGTCCTAAGTCTGATGTTTCAGTAGGAAATGTATAAATGGCAGCAATTAACCGTGTATTTAATTCGAAGTTCGATTCATAATTTTTTTGCCCTTATCCCAATTTATTGGTGGTCAGTACAACATGTCTTCTTTCATTCTTCTCTATTACTAGTCATCTCACAGTTACCTCTTCTCTTGACATATCATCCATCACACACTTCATCCATCGTGTCTTCGTTCTTTCTCTACATTCATAATCAAAACTTTCCTCACGCTCTTGTCAAGCCAACCGATTACCACACAACTTTTCAGTCTCCAGCGCCACTATGAGACTTCCTTTTATGACTTACTTTTATCCATTCGTGTAACACCTCTCCGTTAGCATTCTCATGTCAGCCACGTGGCAATTTCGATTCAGTTTTCATTATTTGTTGCATTGCCTTTTTCACACGTGTACGCTGGTGGTATAGATTTAGAATGACATCTATACGTAAAGGCTGACTTCAACAAGCACCACACGTAGTAACTGCACGCTAGCCAGTGCGACATCTGGTTCAACCGGTATCCGTTAGGTGGAGCTGCCGTTAAATTCTTATTAGAAAGGGAAGGCGAAGTCTGAACCAAACAAACGCGGAGTTCCGACTCAGTGCCGAGATTCCCTCCGCGCGGACGGCGGTACGGTGAGGTATCACTTCGCACGATCTTACGTCGCGCGTCAAACCAAAATAAATATCCCATCTGTTCAAATATTGTGCAAGTTTTTTTTTATTGTTTCCCCAAAAACGTACATAAAAGGATGTGTGTGTTTTACGTTCCGCCATATGTTACAACGTAAGAGGCCCTAAGTTTCGTTATTTTTGTGTTCGCAAAGTGCTCGAGTGGTTTTTGTTTCGTATTGTGAATGGATTTATAAACCCGATTATGAGGAAGGAGGCCTCATAAGGTACGTTCTTCTTAAAAAATCTTCGTTCTATTTTGGTTATTTACGTTGTCTATGATTGGTCGGCTGTATTCCCGTGTGTTTTGGCTAAAACAAAGTGAATTGGACGTCTAAATTAGCTGGAATCCGAGTGTAGCGAGTGGCCAGTAACTGGACTTTCGCAATATTTATTCCTTATGCGTGTTTCCATGCCTTAAGCGTCAGGCCCAACGCCATAAGAGCAGCGGTCGTACGCGCTTCACATACGTGTAATATTTTTAATGTTCACCATAATGCTGCTATAAGCAATTATAAATATAATAAAATGTTAATGTCACATTCAAATCATGTATCTAATAAATTTCTCCTCGCTTTTTATGGCCTGGAAGTAATTTTCTACTTGTTACGCCAATTGAAAGTATCCGTTTGCCGATTTCTTTTATGTACAATTAATTACTGTATTGTTGTTTGAAGTTTTGTGTTTTTTAGGTGCGGTAACTAATGTTTTTTGCGCTCAACTGGTTTTCAAGCGGAGAACATATCTTCACGCTAAGTATTTCCGGGTAGCTAACACGAATATCTGTAGTCTCTTCTCTACAGTGGTTTCCTTCGCTTACTTATTTGGAGCAGTTCGTAATAGACTAAACAGAAAATAAATTTTATAAGATACAAAAGTAGCTGGTACACTTAAATCGAAATTGACTCTCGAAAAATAACCTTGAATTAAGATAATACGACTGAAACGTTTCGGTACTCATTGATAAAATAAATTACGGCTTTCGATTCGTTACATATTTAAGTGTTTCGAATGCCCTTCTCCCCTAACTTGTCAATCTTACATTGGGGGGATTAGTCGTCCTTATGTCCTCCCTCGTGTAGCTCTTCAACATCCGTATCGGAAACACTGCATGTTGCCATGCCCCTCTGCATTTCATGTATTTTGGTTTAAGGCATTCCGAAGCAAGGATTGGAGTCAATTCACTGTCCGGAATTCTTTATCGGAAAATCGGATGCAGCTGGTTATTAACCATGAATTGAACAAAATAGTTTCCGTGGAAATCGTGAAATGATGTGTTTATCAACGTATTTCCGATTTCTCGGAATCATTCCGAGCGGGTGACTATCCCAACGGAAATATTGGTTGCTCTGACAAATGTATTCTGATTGACCTATTTTATTTGTAGAATGTATATTTAAGAACCAGAATGGTAGAGTAAATACAGAAACCTGTCAAAATCTGAATCTATGGCCTCAAAAAAAAATCACGTACTTCCAGGACTTCAGTTGTCGAAAACGATGGTGACATGGAATTAGGAGGGCATAATGTAGGTATGTGCGTTCATAGCATCATTCAGACGAATAGCATCACGCAATACTTACTCTCCGATACGATGGTTAAGGGTGATAATAGCCATAATTCACTTCTATCGTTCATTGTGGTTCTCGATTAGGCGACCCATGTTGACCACTGGACATTTACGGCTGACATCAACTAGCGAATCGAATTTGCCCAAAATGGCGACAGTGCCCAATATGGTCCCAAGTGTAGCGTTGGCACTCACTTATAAGCTTGACGCAAGATATTGTGGTTATTTACTCTTTAATTTATCATATACAGAACTGATGTTGGAGTAGGTAATGGTATCGACACTAAATAGTTTAAGATTATTAGATTCATCGCCCACTACTGCTAATCCGTTATTATTGAATAGATGACTCATGCAAACTCGCTTTCAGAATATGGTAATTCCGTATCTACAACTTGATACCTTTTTTTTTTGTTTTATTTGTAAATCTGATTTACATTTTACGTGCAGAATAAATTAATTAAGGACAAGATGCGTATCATTTAAATAAATAAATAAAACCTACCTTAACTGTTCCGCTGCTGGGCAAAGGCCTCTTTTCATGCAAAGGAGGCCCGAGCATTGTTCACCACGCTTGCCCAAAACGGGGTGGCGATTTCAGACTCCAGGTTTCCTCACGACGCTTTTCTCCATCGATGTTTGTGGCGTCTTAGGTAAACTTTACAACCATCATAATAACCTCATCAGTGATCATTTCCCTCATATTCAATAGATTCCTTATTAGAGCATCTATTCATTTTCATCCTGTTCTATTACATTGTCATAAGACCTTTCATATTTCATAAAACCGCAGAGAAATCAATTTAAATTTCCATGGTCGGATACATGGTCAATATGAGCTTCTCAAAAGACCCCGAAATAGCCATGTTGATCATAATAATATCTTGACATAATTATGATCTCCAATGAATCGAGCAGAATTAAAATGGTACCTAATTTGGTACGGAAACACAAACAGAAAGTCCTCTTTGTGAATCGTAAATAAATCATCTGAAGGATTTATTAAAGGTATCATTAGAGAGAACTAAAGATAGACAGAATTCAAAAGGGTTCCTTCCGAAGTAGGCGTTTATTTTGAATTCTACTCATTAGTCCAGAAAATCCAAGACTCTGTGATGCACGCAGGTATCTATCAACTTGCAATCCAGTTGGACGTGAACCCAAGCTACTCCAAGACATCCTGGTCTCCGTAGTTCCTAATACCTTAACGACCGTCGGTTCATAAGTGTTCAAAATCAGCCAGAAAGGTTATATAACAGAGTAAGCAATATAGTAAGTAATACCGCAATTAATTTCCCACTAATTACGATATAATTAATAACAATCAGTAACGGTATCGATGAACAGTCAGTCGCGAGCCGGCTGCTCCACGTCTCCGGCAGTCAATGCTAGAAATCGCGCAAGTTTCGCAACGTCCACACGGTGCCGATGCCATTAACCAGTTTAACTGCCCACTTGTTACGCGCTATCGTAATTTGAGGGACTATTTCGGTTTGGACAAATCTGGAAACAATTGGGCTGTTTGTTTTTAGGAGTTTTTTAAATGGTAAAAGGTATATGGGCGAAGAAAAACTGAAACTATATTCCTCTCTTTAATCTGGCTACATCCTACTACAGTAGGATTAGGAGCCTAGGATTTTTATTGCAGTTTTTAGGGATTATTGGGGAGAGTACTGATGCCGTTTACAATACTGATACCAGAACTTGACCACATCAGCAGGATTCTCTAAAACATGAACGACAATACGTTCATCTATTTTTTGGTGTTTGAGAAAGACATGCTGATATCGAAATAAATACACAAATGCTCATTTTAATAGTTGACTATTAAAATGAACAAATGCTCATTTTAATAGTTGACTATTAAAATGAGCATTTGTGTATTTAACATTTATGTCGGTTCTCATTTAAGGAAGAGATTGTAGCTTGGTTACCATAAAACTCGATGAGTTAATGCACGGTAATACCAGCTCCCTTGGTCTTCCAGAAGGAATTGATGAGATATTTCATCCGTATAATTCTCATTTATTAACAATTAGCTTTTGCCCGCGGCTTCGCACGCGTTAAATAGGTAACACAGTTCCCCTTTTCTGATTTGCAGTTACCTTCTACGTGAAGTTTTTGCCCTTGCGCCTTATTTATTGTAGGCTCGCACTATCTCTGTACCAAAATTCATAAAAATCGGTTTAGCCACTTAGGCGTGAAGACGTAACAAACAAACAAACTCACTTTCGCTTTTATAATCTGCAAAATCTTCCTTTGAAATAACAGTGTTGCTTCCAGCTTTGATTAAGCTCCTTTTAGTATTGAAAACGTCTTGGTTTTGTCTTGCTACCGTCGATTTGGCTTTGTTATTATGTCAAGCCTGTCTAATTTAGGGTTGGTAGACAAACTAAAGAACGTACATTGCCATGATACTGTCCTTCTCCTACGATACGGTGCATCGTTATGTTGTTTTCAAGGAAAAGAAATAACGCCATACCCTTTTAAAGGACATCCTTTAAAAGGTCAAAGAGCATCCCAGACAGCATTGTAAGATCGTCAGTGATGTTTTTTAGAAAGGTTCAGTTGCTTAGTACTCGTAACTGACCCTGCGTGCTTGTCTTTCCAGGTGTATGAGCGTGAATACAAAAGGAGTATGTAGGAATCGGAGCAGTTGGCGTTTGTATGCTATTATATATATATATATATATATATTATATTATTATATATATATTATATTATATATTATCAAATATATAAAATTCTCGTGTCACAATGTTCGTTCACATACTCCTCCACAACGGCTCGACCGATTCTTATGAATTTTTTTATGCATATTCAGTAAGTCTGAGAATCGGTTACTAAGTTTTTATTTTTCATACCCCTATGTGATAAGGAGGACTTTTCTATTTCTATATATTTTAATAAAGACTAAAGATTTTTGTTTGTTTGTATCAAATAGGCTCCTAAACTACTTTTTTTTACTAGCAGGAAGCTACATTATCAGAAAGTTACAAAGGCTATACAACATTATGCTACTACCCACGGGAACCGGGCAACAAATAAAGGCGTGGGTGAAACCGCAACAGTCAGCTAGTCTTTTTAATAAAGACAAAAATCCTGGTTTTCACATTAAAATATTTCATTCAGTTGACACTGCAAGAACTCTAGTAATCCTTATGTGTCAAACAGACGTTAGTGCAGGGAACGAGACGCGGCGATAATAGGGATGAGCTAGTCGATTGATTTGATTCTAACAGTAGGTATGACCCGTTAACACTATATAAAAGACTAGCTTTCGCCCGCGGCTTCGCCCGCGTTAAATTTGGGGTAACACAGTTCCACTTGCGCCTTATTGATTTGTAATAGCAACGCTAAGTTTTCCCTATTCTTCCCTCTTTCTCCCTCACATCCCACTTTTTTCAAAAAAATATTAGCCTATGTCCGTCTCCTGGTTCCCAACTATCTGTGTACCAAAATTCATCAAAATCGGTTTAGCCATTAATGCGTGAAGAGGTAACAAACAAACAAACAAATAAACAAACAAACTCACTTTCGCTTTTATAATATTATAAGTAAGGATATATGTAAATTCGCTCTATGGAAGAAGCGACCAGATCTTCGTGATGATGCAATAGGCATAATTAAAAGCATGGCGTCATTTTAAAATAAAAAATGATTAATTACCACAAGGCGTATAAATAATCGCATAGCGTCTGCGTTGCAATACGATCGTCATTCACCTACTTACACAGTTTTAGCGTACATACGCACCTGAATATCTATTTATTGTTGACTGACTAGGTCAACAGTACACCATATGAAGACTGTATAATTTTGTAGCACATAACGGAAGCTAAAATAGCTCTAAGATGGACGCACATTATTTGTAGGGTATGCCTGCATTTTCATGGATTCGTTCTAAATTCAAACAGTCAAAAACAAAAGAAAAAACAAACAAAAATTACTTGGCGATTTTCAGCCGTCTTCAAAACTGATGAAAAAAAAATCAAAATTGACCAACAGTTTTTACCTTATTTAGCGTGATGTACTTGAGGACTGATATACCTAAAGGTAGTATATGTTAGGCTAAGAAAACAACCTGAATAAAAAATAACACTCATAAATAACAAAACGTTACAAAATCACCGTTTAGTTGGCTAAATTAATGTTCGCAACGAAATAATAAAATTACATCCACTGGTTGGTAACGTTCATTCTACTATACACAGTACACGTAGATCAATCTAGATAGACCGATAACTGGTGGCTAGGCGCATGTTGTACTTAATTAAGTTAGGCTGTAGTGCGCGCAAGGAAATTAAGTAGTTTTACCAACAAGATTAACTATTTAGGCATGTCATGTTTAAGTGCGGTCTAGGTGTTTAATTTTCAGTCAATGAATAGCAGTTTTGTAGGAATTGGGCCTTGACTGGACGAACTTTTGATTCAGGTCTTTGCGACTTTCAAATAAATGTAGCCTTTAGCTCTTTTTAGGTCGAAACTTTATATTATGAAATTACGATATTATGGTGTTAAACCCTTTAAATTTATTAGTATTTATTTATAATCACGATGTTATAATACCTCGATGAGCAAGAGCGATCATCAGAAAAAGATAAGTAGGTGTTTGTGGAGAAACAAAAATCTCGCATAATCTCAGGGATAATGGGAGATTGTTAATTGTCAATAATTCAAGGAATGCACAATAAACATTAAAAATTAACAGCCAGTCTGGTGTAGATTACAGTGTGTAGTTACGTATATAAGTAACTATACCTGAATGAGTAAATATAACAACAACAAGATTATCATAAGACCCACGTAGCGTTTTCTCAGCATCCTAAGAATCAGTATATCAAGTCGAACGGCATTAGATACCAAGGTACAAGTAACGAGTATTTACTCAAATGTTAAAGGTAAATCGATACATCGTTACGGCGCTATTTACAGGCTAAATAACGTTCCTGGGGGGATTTTTCTCGCTACACATAAAATTAAGATTTCCTTCTGCCCCAAAGGAATCGCTTTTTTTCCCGGAGCTAACGGAAATGGTCGAATGAAGCGAAGCTGTGGTTAGGGAGAGCATGAATGTTTTTAGGATACACAGATTGCCGCCAAAGAGGGTGAATTGAACGGCAAACGGCAATTGCAGCTTAATCTAAGTTTAATGGGTTTAACGGGGATTAAAATGCAATTACTTTGGTTTGTTATAGCAGCATGGATTTTTGATGAGAGATATTATTTGGATGTGTTTGTGGCGTTTACAAATCTGAGCTTACAGTCATAATTTCGTTAATTTTATTATGTCTTATTCATTCTGATCGTTTGGACAAGTAGCTGAAAGAAGGTAAAACGTGCCATGTCTTCCATAAATTATCCGATTTTAAAATATTTAATCAAAAACTTTCTAAAAACCTTCCTTGCTAGAGTCCAAGTAACTAGATACACAGTTGGAAGAATCGAAGGAGTTTGGTATTGTTAGAGACATTATCTAAACTAACATTATTATGAAACTTTGGATTTGGGGGGTCATCTTCGAAACTTCTGATCCTATTCCGGAAATTATTTCATAAATGAGAAGTTCAATAATCTCCGAGTATCTTAGGCTACATTTAAGACGTTCACCCGGGATACTTCCTAACCATAACGCGAATAAATAAATCTGTTGTCAAAACTAAGTTTGCTCATAACATATCCTATTCAAGGATGCCGTTTGAAGATGTCTCCCGAACCTAAGACAGTACAAGTTCACGGATCCCGGTTACCCCACTATGGTACCTGTTGTGTAACCGAGTGTGAGCAGAATTACCATAAACATGTTTTGTTGCACGCCTCACTGGGTCTAGAAACAAACCGTATATTGTGTGCCGAGTGCTTTACGGTGCAAATCAAGAGGATTTATTTTATTATTTAAGTATGTGGCTTGGTTTGATAAGTTATAGGTAGAGAAGAGGAGTGAGCAAGCAAGATTGGTGGTTGTTAAAATATTCGAGAGTACAAGAAGCCCTCGACCGAGATCTGTGACGTTACTTGGTACGTACTTGGGTTATTGATGCTGTCAACGTCATACATGTTTAAGCTAAAGGACGTGCACACTTCATTTAATTCTAAAAATCTTTCTCGTATCTAGAAATGTAAGTAAACCCTGTATCAATACAGAAAACCATTTTAAATATAAACAATCAGTTGATTTCATTAATTTAGACTTATAATATTAATTAATTTAAAAGCCTGGAGCATAAATACAGAATACAGACAGCTGAGACAGCGTATTGGGAATCATACGAGTATGTGCTTGACATATTAATCAACTCAGCTTTTCTCGAGTCGATACGATAGTAATTGAACGCAAAAATATTGTAGACGTAATTTGAAAAATCCGTCCTGAAATGTGACAGATAAAAAGGACACATACTGACATTCAGCACTTTAAGCGAACTTCCACTATAAGTGCACATTACGAAACAGCTGAAACGCATATAAAAAGAGCATCTGCAAAAGATTTTCAGCGCTGAAATGTTTCAGTAAAGGATGATTCCGCAGGTACCAGACTTAATGGTCGCTTTTGACCCAGAGAACTTTAGTCCAGCTTTTTTTCTCTTATGTGTTGTCGGTTTGCACTTTCTGTAATGAATTTTGGACGGCACGTGTGGTGTTATATTTGGGAAGGTTTTAATCCTTATTGAAATTCACGGGGGAGTGGATTAATATGTGTTTGAGCTTATGCGATTATGAAATATGTGTTAAATTTTCACCCGTTTGTACCTACCTATATCCGTTGATGATGTGTTTAGGACTTTTATTATGATTTACTAAATCCAATCTTCTTTTTTTTGTTTTTTTGTATTAATTCGAGACATCGATACCAGAACTATTTACCTACTTCTAATTACAATGTAACGTTTGCTTTCTTCTGCATGATAATTTTCCTTCTATACCAATCCATCTTGAATCAATATCTCAGGCACTAATTGTAGTGGACGCGTTAAATGCATTACTATCCAGTTTCGACCAGCTCTCACCGGTTGGCACAACCCCGTACATCAGGCATAGGTCAGGCTACCTTCGATGGCCAGCCTAGATGGGCTATTAATTAAGAAATTAACCAGCTACCTCAAACACTCGACTGCTAGGCCATTAAGCTACGCTTGGGTCCACGTTTCGCTACAACGCAAGCTTGCAAAAAAATGCTTTAATATGGAGTGTACTTATGAATATTCTGGCTTGGATTTTTTTATGCTGACATTATTAGTATTTGCAAAAAAATGCATAGGTTTCTGTTCATTCTCACGCTCATTTTTTTATTATTTTTTATAGTTTGTTATTAAATATGAACACGCTGACAGATTAAACTTAAGTAAAATTTACACGTTAGTAGTTAAAAGACAAGAATGCCGAGATGCGTAATCATGGGTTTTACGAATTAACAATAATTCTATGATATTTTGTTTTGATGTGTCTATTGTGAGAACTCGTGTGTTGTTTCTGCCTGTAGGTATTATTTATGTAGATAATAAAGAATTAGAATAAGTATTCCAATACTGCCTTTGAAATAACGACTTTAGATAACCGCTATCTAAATTCGTTATTTTAAAGACAGTTGTTTAATTTCATACTTTTATGAATGTCTTTAAACACGTTTATGTTTCTTTGCTTTCTGTCCATCCTTTTATTTATTTAGTTACCTATCTGTTTATTTATCGTTTTGCTATTGTTTTATTTTGCAGTTCTTTTGAACTTTATTAATTTGTAGTTGACAGCCAATTTTACACAAATGAGTTCTATGTTCGTACCGATAAATACACAAACATAAAACTGTCTTACGTCCGTCACATATCATCTCAGGTCCAGTTGAAAACCAGCGTCGGGCACTAGCTGCTCGGCAGTTTGCTGAACTGGGCCTATTTTGCGCAGCCGTAAGAGACACAACACATTGCCTTTTTTATTTTTATTGTTAAGTTATTTTTTGTGTGCATTCGAGGCAAGTTTTAGTACAAATATGTTTTCTTACTTCTTTCTTGGTCTAATCTGTTTAACATTTTTTATTCACCTATAACTTTTTATCAAACTACTTAATCATACAATCATCAGCTAGTTTCAAGCTCTAACTTAGTGATAAATTACAGTGATAACGTTACGTTGAACAATGATGAGAATATAAACAGAAACATTCGTGAATTAGACATGAAGTAGGTATTATTACGATGTTTGCAAAATAAATGGTCGAAAGTAGACGAAAGCTGGTTGTTACTGAATACGTGGATACTCACATGGATAAGGAGTTAAATCTATTATGTAAGAGATACATTGTTAGTGTCTGGTTCTCTTGTAGTCTATCTAGAAAGAAATCTGTGTTTCTGGATTCGTTTATCGGGTTGAATTATTTGTTTTGACTTAACGTTATAAACGGCAATGAGGTAGGTTTTGTACATTTTCCTACATTATTTTTTTGCTTCTGAATGGAATAGACATAAGAAAATAACATTGCCAGCTAACTCCCATGTTTTATGTTTAACTAACGATGCCCAGCGTTTACACCCGCTGCTCAGCACGTTGATAGTCTAAAATCTTCTTTGATAAATGGACTATCCGAAAGTAAAATGTTCTTTCATTTCGAATGACTATTTTCTGAGTGTTTAGAGCGTACACAAACAAACTTAATATTCTTGTAAGTTACTTCCCCCGCTCCGCCCAGAGCGGAGGAGTGTCAGACTTTGACTAAAACCCACCCATATTCCTTCTTTGCCCTTTAATTTTCGGGGCCGTGGTATCTCTTTCGAACAACACGCAACCTTGGACCACCCACAATTCCAGATTTTTATTTTAGGCACCTTGTCATCAACTTTTTCATGGCAATCAAAATCACGGTGTAGGAAATCTTGCCGACATTTGTGCTTACCTCTTTTAGCAGTACAGGTGCTAATATAAATCCAGTAATATACATATATTCCCTGCTATACAACAAAGATTATATCGACGTAGGGATTAACCAGATAGATAGAACGAGGAAAATCCTTAAGAAAATGTCCGAGTTTCACAAGTGACATATGACAAACTGGTGGGTTAAAGGTGAGAAGGAACAGAGGTGATTTTGACCTTAAACATATACTTATAGCGTAAGGTCACAATAACACCTTTGTTTGCGCGAGAACCGAATATTTATATTATGCCTTTACAATCCCTCGATATCGGATAACCGAAGTAACAAATAAGATAATTGTAGGGACTTTCATGGGGCTAGGTCATGTCTTATTCTGTTTGACGCTAGGATGGATCAATTTATAGAACTATAATCCTTAACTGCGTTGGATGATTTTCATGGACGATGCGGAGACATGCACTTATCAATTTATTTGAAGAGTTGTTCACACGCCAATTCCCTCTAAGGTCAGGGACAATCTAGCAACTGTCCCCACAGTTGATTCGTTCACTATTTACCTTAGAAGTATTCTATAGAAGTATTAAGTATATAGGTGCTTTCTTAATTAATTAGGACTCTACCTATGATAGATTAAGCAGTTGAGGCAAACAAAATTGGTGCGCGGTTCTTGGCAGTCGTTTCCTATGGAGAAAAATCCTATCAATACCAGGAATCTCCATGCTTGTTTGGTTACATATACTTGGATCAACATAAGAAACCGGTGCAAGATAAAGAAATAAGGATATACACAATCTTTCTATTTTATTACATAAGTGCAGCAATCAACCAGCGACTCGCATCACAAAGCGATCCAATCTCCGGCAACCGTCGATTGTCAACCGCAACTAGTGATGCACTGTCCGATTCGATACTCCGATATTTAAGATCGATACAAACGAATATGATAAATTATTGCTGAGATAGATATAAAGTACCAGTAAAGGAGTTAATGGACCATATCGTGTATTTGTGTTCATTATTGGAACGAAGTTCCTTATCGCGCGTTGTGAAAGGGGGCTAGACGGAAAAAATTCTTACGAAAAGTTGTCACGACACTTTTTGCTATAGTAAGGTATTGTAACCTGTTCGGCGTCGCATGTTTCTCTGTCTGTCTCTCTCTCTTATAGAAAGCAAGCCAGATATTTTCATTTCTATAGGAACTTCGTTCCATCCGGGTGTCCCTTGACACCTCAAAATTTTTTTTTAATAGCATCATTTTTTAACACATTGTGTTTAAATAAATATTTTTTTATTTGCTCTCCTTTCGCAAGGAAAAGGTTTCTTGAGAAATAAGTATTTTTTCTACCATTTTTTCTGTATTTAGTGTGTACATGAATTGTTAAACAAATAAATAGCATAATCGGGTAAACAAAAAAAAAAAGAATATAGCCTGGTATACACCCGTAAAGTAGTACGGTTTTGACGTTAGATAGGATATAAAATATATTTATTTGCATAAAACATGGTATTATAAGATGTTATTAAAAATATTAGATCAAACATGTTTTGTTTAAACTAAAGCATGCAAACTAGAGATACAATCCAATCACCTACCCGAACAAGCGACGGATTGGTCTCCTCAAAGAAAATGGAAGCGTGGCCGTTTCGCGATTAACCTGGCGCACCTTTGAATACAGAACCCACGAATGAGCGGAAACGGAGCGGAATGAAGCGTAAAAATCGACACCATTCTCGATGGGGACTACTCTACCCCATGTAGAGGACATATGATTTTCAGTCAAAAAGTAAGATCGATGCCATTAATCGAATGGAAATCGTATAGCGCAGTTGCGAGTTAAAATATCGATACAAATGCAAGTATCGCGCGTCCTTAACTGCAAGCAACAGTTCACACGTGACTAGTTTTGTCGCACGTACGTACATCTCGCAAGACGGTACACTTCCCCACCAATAAATCAACCCACCCCAGCGCATTGAATTAATGGCTGACTTACTTACACTTGAGGGCAATAAAAGGTTAACGCAGTTACGCGGCGCTTGTCTTTTCTGTTATAAATATTAAACGTGTAGATATGATCTTGTTACTTTGTGAAGTACTGTGTTGGAATTGTGGTTTTAATATGCAAGTTGGGCCTATTTTCGTGAGCTTAGGTGTAGTTTATTTGCTTATTATGTCATTACTTTGTCGGGATTCTATTAAACCTTCTTGTAAATAGAAAATATAGTAGAGATTTAGCTTTTATATCTATACCGACGGAAGATATGTGTGTTAATCTAGGTTATCAACCAAGGTTCTATTATTAGGTTTAGTTAGGTCTGTTAATGAGGCCTGTTTTATGAGGATATCTAGCGTACCGCACTTAATAATAATTATTCCGGTTATAATGAACCCACATAAGCATTACGTGCCTACTTTCAAGCGCCGCTAAGGTATTTCTCTTTTTGCGGATATATTTACCAAACTGATATCTACTAAGCCTACAGCTGAATGCGAGTTTCTTGCGATAATATTCACAGAATTACAAACAATTTTAATTAAAAATATATAAAAAATATACATCCTCTCCACCAACCGGACCCAATTTATATATTTACGCAGAATAAAGCTTTTGTAGATTTCTTTTACGGCTTCATTTTAAACATGGTTGCTCTGGAAAGTCCACCCATTTCGCAAAATGTGAAATTGCGAATCTCAATGGAAACTATTATTTTCGTAAAAATAATGCCAGAAGTGATTTGAATAAACCTTGGTTAGGAGGCTCTTCATTATCTTGGCTCACAGTCTCCTTTGAACAGTCTTCCTTAAAATTTCCCAGGTATATATCCTTTTCGCGAGTCACTTTGGGGTACATATCCCTGTCTAGAAGTCTCGTTATCTCTACCTGGGTTGGCCTCGGTGGTGCCCACCATCCTCACATGTAGAAGATTGGCTTTAAAAATACATCTCGTATAAAAACGGCTTAACTGACATTAGTTTGACAGCTGTCAATGTCACTTTCAGGACTGTCGTCAATTCACAATTAAATTCTTACTTTGCGAAACTGAAACGTTTAGAAAGTGGACAAATTAAATAATACAAGGAATTATTAATATTGCGCTGGAAACTTTTCCTTTCCATCGTTTATTTCACAGTTAAATGTCTGAAACAGTTGAGACTTGTCCAACTTCAGTAATTGGTTCCGCGGCTACCGTTACAAGCATCCAACATTTAGTTCAGGGTTGACCGACTTTCTGAAATGATAGTGCACGAGTAAAAAGAAACTATATTTATTATGATGAGCTGAGCAATATTGCGGTCTTTTATTGTATGTACCTAGGTACAGGATTTGCAGGGAAGCTTTAAAAGCTTTTATTACAGAACGTCAATCAATACTTAATCATTATTAAAAACTAAATTCAAGCCATTTGATTGGTTCAAACTAGTTTCAAGTAACTTTTTTTTTTGGGGTGGGAAATCATCACATAACTTCCGGGGCCGCGGTATCTCTTTCGAACAACCCGCAATTCAAGTAACGCTTGATGTGACGAACTTGACTTTGCGAACGGGTTATTAAATTAGAACTAATTCTGTTTCTTTGTCAGGTTTCAGTTTTGCTTTTTCTAAGCCAATCTAAATGCCGGATTTAGGAAATGAAATTTCCCTGAAAGGGGTTTGTTATAGATTTTTACAATATAATTAAAAATAAGGCCTGCTTATTTTTCATTCGTTAGCCATCCCTAAATAGAACGATGCTCTCATAATCTGTGAATTGAAAAAAATGAGACTCCAGAACCATCCGAGTGCGTAATTTTGTGCTGGAGACTTTAATATCTTGCTCGTTACGAGCAAGAGGAACTGAGTATCTGCTGCAATGAACGACTTTATAATATCTCTCCTGCAAAGTCTGTCTAGGCAATAAAGTGAGTTGTGGTGTGCATGGAATGGATACTTTCCTCTATTTTTTGACATTCATTTTAGGTAATGGGTGGTTCCATCATCATCATAATCAACTTTCTGACAATTTCTTTCAGCCACTCTTAAGAGTCAGTACAACCCGATCTCTTTCACGCAGATAGTTGCTTCATTTAATATTATTTAACTTGCTCGTTTTGATCAACTGCAGCGTATTGCGCTTGCTATCAATAAATAAACCCAGACTCCGCAAAGTTAGTTCACTACTGAACGTCTGTCCAAACTTACCACAGTATGTTCAGATTCGTTAGATATTTTTGACAAGAAGTCTTAACTTCAAGTGCCTACCGTACCAGCTACTCCCTATTTATTTGTTCCCGATTATTATTTCAAGTCTCTCCTAAGTAAGCTAGTTATTTTAAGATCTCCAATGCTGTATTTAGACAAGGATCAGCCACCTGTGTTCTTAGATCACTATAATTAGGCCGGATCTGAGACGCGATGGTGACAGGAGGGAAAGAAATCCTATGTAGCTTATGTTAGAGGTATTATGGTGCAATGGCGATTTAAGATGCTTGGTTAAGATACTTTCAAATCCCAGCTTTTGTATCTTCAAAATAAACGGTAGTGAAAATCTATTGGAACTGTTCGGCGTTGTAATCCTTACTAATAATATAAAAGCGAAAGTGAGTTTGTTTGTTTGTTACGACTTGAACTCTTGACGCCTCAATGGCTAAACTGATTTTGAAGAATTTAAATAACAACACCCGTTCGTATCTATCTATAGGTTAAGCCTAGGTCGGTCCATGGAGTGGTGACCACCACATACATACCCAGTTTCCTCCGTGTCTCGGTAAGCACGCTAAGCCTTTGTCGCTGTCATTCATAATTCTTTGACAGGTGTAACGGTTGTAGCCAGTGGCACGAAAACTTGACAACCAGTCTTACCAATGGGTACCGGTTAGACTGGAGGATGACCCAAACATGGTAAAGCCTAAGCAGATGATACTGATGGGTTGATGTGGAAGTTTGTGAAAATTCCATTCAAAGTCTGTCAACAACCAAAATGATATTTATTCTTGTGACAATATAGTTGCTGTTGGATTGCTGCTGTCAGAGCTAGTCCTTACTAATATTATAAAAGCGAAGGTGTGTTTGTTTTTTACGCCTTCACGCCTAAATGGGTAAACCGATTTTGATGATTTTTTTACAGAGATAGTTGGGACCCTGGAGACGGACATAGGCTATTTTTTGTTAAAAAAGAGGTGAAAGAGGGAAGTGAAAACTTAGCTTTTCTATAATAATAAAAAAGGCACAAGGGCAAAAACTACAGGTAGCAGGTAACTCAAATCAGGAAAGGGGAACTGTGTTATTCCGAATTTAACGGGAACGAAGCCGCGAGCAAAAGATAGTCTAAAATAAGAACCGTAGAACTAAATCATTATTATCAGGGACCGTTCGATGTCTGCGGGCCGTGAGCCAACGTGGACGCTCCATGATTGATGAAACAAGATGACATATCGCTGGACCACACGACGCCGTCGTGCTGATAGTTACACTGACTTTTGACTGACTTCTAGTCTTCTACTACTCGATACTCAATAAATTTTACCTACCATTTGCACACTAGATGAAACACCTAACGAGTATAACGCTTGATTTTCGGGACAAACGGCCTGTAGTTTTCAACGGCAATAAAAACAAAATTGCGGTGAATTGTTAGAATAAAGAAGTGTTAACAGTTGTGTTTCAATGTGACGTCATGTGATATCATCTCACTGCTGGGCAAAGGCCACTCCACATGCTCCCCATTTCCTTAATTCTAGTTCTAAATCAGGCAACTGGTTCTTTGGTTCTATTCAGCTCGTCTCGCCATCTTTGACGAGATCGCTATTTGGCTGTGTAGCAATAAAAGTAGCGATATTGGTGTACAATAAAGTATATTTTACTAGCTTTTGCCCGCGGCTTCCTCGCGTTAAATTCGGGGTACAGTTCCCCTTTCCTGATTTGCAGGTATCTGCTTTTGCCTGTTTTTGCTCTTGCGCCTTACTTATTAAAATAGCAATGCTAAGTTTACCCTTTTCCCTCTTACTCCCTCATTTCTCACTTTAACAAAAAGTTATATATTTTTCCATGGGAACGTAACTATTACTGGGATAAAAAATATGCCTTATCCCAATTCACTTTGTCATTATGCGAATCTTCCATATCCTTGAAGGAATGAATAGTTAGGCAGTGTAACTTTTTCATTTATAATATTATGTAGTAACTTTTTCATTATAGTATGGATACATTCCAGGTACAACAGAACCAGTACCTAAACAGTGTAGCCAGCTCATCAGTTGATTTTAAAACTCAGTTGGGATATAAACAACGGATATCTACTTCCTGTGTTCTCGTTTATCTGTCAAGGTTGTGACTTACACCAATTATGAAGCTATGAATAGTTTGGTACAACGGGGAGGGTACCTAGTACATACCTATAACAAAATGCTTCCTAATTGTACATGGTAATCGTTTGTCAAGTGTCTTTGCCCTGCTGTGTCAGCAAAGCAGAGGGGCCTGCCTGGGCCACCACCTGACGGGGTTGCGGGTTGTTCGAAAGAGATATCGCGGCCCCGGAGCATAAAAAGAAGGAACATGGATGGGTTTTATTCAAAATCTGAGACTCCCCCCCCACTCAACTAAGAGTTTCTTGATGATCCGCAATAAAATGTCGATTCCACCCTATAGGTATATTCGATTGATACAAGCCATCAACGTGGTTGTAGAAGCTGCTGCTGTCTAGGCCATTTGGTGGCAGATATAAGTGTAGGAACCTCTAATTATGCCTATTGATGGGTATGTTGGCGCAGTGCCACTGCCTTGTGTTACAATACAATCATATTCACGGTCAATATCACAAATGTTTCTGTCTATCACTTTCAACCGCCAACTTATTGCAAGGGTTATGTATAAAGGTTTTTTTTTTCGCGTGGGAAATCATCAATGAATCAACCAATGACTTCCCCCGCTCTGGGCGGAGCGGGGGGGCATGTCAGACTTGTACTGACTAAAACCCACCCATGTTCCTTCTATTGCCCTTTACGTTCCGGGGCCGCGGAATCTCCTTCGAAGAACCCGCAACCCCGGCAGGCGGAGGCTCTGGCAAGCCCCTCTGCGTTGCTGACATCTTTTTGAGGCGCGAGTGAAACACGAACGCGCCGTCGACACGACCTGTCGTCAATCGACGGATGGTCGGTTAGCTACCCATTGCTCACCGTCCACAGGCCCGCATCTACGGTGGCCGGGAGTCGTCTCGCGGCGCCCGGCGCCCGGGGCATCTCCCGCGGCGGCTGGGTTATGTATAAAGGTTAACAAGGCATAAAAGGTTAAAAGTTTGACTTCCCCTTATAACCTACAAATTTTTATGACGTTAGTATTTCTGAACAGTGTTTTGTTTCGAATAGGAAATCATCAAATAACTCCCCCTGTTTAGGGCGGAGCAGAAGGGAGTGTCAGACTTGTACTGACTGAAACCCGTCTATGTTCCTACTTTTACCTATTTTGAAATTAATACCAGTTGAATTCAATTACAATTTAATAATTTCAACTTGGTTACACACACATAAATTGATAAAATTCAAAAATCCATAACATACCTTTTGTGTTAAGGGGCCGCGGTATCTTTTTCAAACAAACCCGCTATGTAAACCCCCACTAGGACCGCCACTATATCTTAGTCCACAAGAGAAAACAAGGGAAGAAGGAACTCGATTAAATTCCGCCATCAGAAAAACACTTAACAAAATAGTAATTTAAATCTCTTTAATCTTTAAATCGGCTTCTGTTTTCCGATGAGCGCACACGGCGCAACCACTTATCGCCTAGCGAGTGCTGTGATCACAGCGGGGTAACTAGAGCATAAACAACATTTATATTGCTCATATTGTTACTGCTACATAAGGATAGGATATACTTTGTAAGTAAGTAAGATCTGTAAGTTACTCCCCGATCAATTTAAACAACTGTTACAAGTGCACTGTGCTTTTTTTTTCTTTTTATTTTGCGGATCGGAAAAAAATGGCTTGGCTTTGTCAAGAGGTTTCGCTGATCATGAGCTCCTCGATAGGATACCCCAGTCCGGCAGTGTTGTGTGTGGGTCTTTCCCTTCCCGAACCCCTGGTTTGTGCCCTTTGCATGCCGACTTCCATATTTCGGCAAGCTCTTGGCCCTCTTGGACTTGTAGATCTTTACCGTAGTTATAGCTAGTATATACCTCGACAGTCAAACGTCGAGTTTGCCCAGAAAATATAAAAGGATGACATTTTAACATGGCGTTGGTCTTGGCGGTCAAAGTGTTAAAGACATGTAGCGACTGCGGACTGGAAACCAACTCCAATATAGGCATGATAGGAGGAGTCTACATAGACGATGGTGAATTAGAAAAATAAGTAATAAGTTTATTTATCCTAAAAAGCAGAACTACTCTACATTATCGGTGAGCTACAAACTAAGCAGCGCTTGTATCTTGTAGCTAAAAATAAATAAGGCGATACTATTACTTACGAGTAAAGCATAACTGTCGAAATGAATGTTAGGTACTATAAGTACCTAAATACACTTCTACCTAACCCTAAGGGCATTACATTAAATGGCGTGATGTTATGTTACGTGTAACTTACTCCCCGGATCAATTTCTACAACTGTTATAGGCTATAATTCTTGCCATATCAACGCTCTGATTTTGATGGCTCATAAACTAAATGCTGAGGGGAGATTGTGATCGATACGTGTCAACTTACCCTTCGTGACGTGTATGTTATGTGAACTTATGTCACGTTTACCCTCTGTACAAATTGTGTCAACTTGCTTATGTCTGGTGATGGTGGTTTCATTCACTTATTTATTTGAAACTTGTATTACTTGCTATTTAAATTTAAGCTACTAGTTGTGTTACTCGGAACAGGTGAGGACCTGGTGACCTGTACTACAGGTGTTACTACCTACCACAGGCACCAGCGATCCACAACCAAAAACTGTCAGCTAATGGTTCTATTGTCTGTATTTTTTTGGCTTGTGGTGAGAAATAAACATTATATTATTATTATTCAACTTATAGATAAGAAAGGCATGTACAGCCACTACACGATATCCCCTTAATTTAAAACCGGCCAAGATCGAGTCAGACTCGCGCACCGAGGGTTCCGTACAAAGTTGCGACATAAACGTCTATAATACCGTTTGACTGCGTAGACTTGGAGGGTTGATTTTTTCACAGCACGAAGGGACACAGACTTAAGTAAGTATATGGTTTTAATTTCAACTTGATACTTCCACGCTTTCTCGAGATAAAGGGTCTTGACAGACAGACGGACAACAAAGTGATCCAAAAAGGGTTCCGTTTTTTCCTTTTGAGTTACTGAACCCTAAAAATAATTTTCCAAGTTGGTACAATTTTAGTTAACCGGCTAAAGTTTTAATCGGATTTAGCCGGCTTTCCACGGTTTAAAAGATTAGGGTCTCACGAAAATGGTTTTAACAATAGGTGGGTCGCAGTTGGCAGGTTACGAAAATCGACAAGATAAAAAATAAAAAACAATAATATAGAATGGCGTTAATTGTCCATTTTTTTACACGAAACCCTTGAGAATGGGCAACTAGATTTTTTTTTCTTGTAGATTGACATTCAAAAATGCCTTTTATTGGACTAATTCAAAAAGAGGTTTAATTTGACTTCGGCATTTAAATGTGGTACTGAAATTCTTCTCCACATTTGTTCTGCGATAGTGTAGCTCGAAACCAAATAAAAATGCTCATCCAGTCTGTACAAACAAAATCTTACCATTCCTTATCCTTACTAATATTATAAAAGCGCAAGTGAGTTTGTTTGTTACGTCCTCACGCCTAAATGGATAAACTGATTTTGATGGATGGTGGTACAGAGATAGTTGGGACCCCAGAAAAACATAGGCAATTTAAAAAAAAAATAGTTATGAGCGGGAAAGAGGGACGAAAAGGAAAACTTAGCATTGCTATTACAATAAATAAGGCGCAAGAGCAACTACTACAGGTAGAAGGCAGGCAAAAGCTAGTAAAGCTATAAACGCAAATCTGGCCATTTAAGAAAAATATGAGGTGCTAACAACATTGTCCTATACGTAGTGAGGAATCGTCCTTATATGAAGTCACGTGCAAGCCCAGTGGGACGGGGGGGAGGGGGGGGAAGGGAGGAACAATTGTGACTAAATGTGACATGAATTTGAATGCACGGCGCATTCATAATCATAAAGGTAACATGTTTTAGTATTCGGGGTAATGTGCCAGTCCGACAGTCGCCTTATGACGACCACGTGTGTAATCAGACATTGAAGATTATGCTGGTCCAAAATGAAAATGTGACAGAGAGAAATAGAGACTGTTTTTCTTGGGAGAATTACTTTGGGACTGTTTTAGTATGCAGGACTCGCCTGATATCAGCTCCAAGGGACCACAGAGTTAAGTATATTATTATGGTTTTAATTACAATTCAATACCTCCACGCGTTCCCGAGATAAAGGGTCTTGACAGATAGACAGACAGACGGACAACACAGTGATCCAACCCTAAAAATGAGGTTTAACGGGAAACTTTATTAGTCGCGCATATAACCTATTTTAATCAATAGTTGGCATCATTACAAACAATGCATAGGACAATTTTCACACTTCTGAAGCGTTACGTTTTTGAGACATAAATAATCAAAGTTACAATCTTCGCCATCTTTAATGACTTATTTGCGTTGCTAATTTCCCGGCACTGAATATTTCCCTGTGATAAGGAAAACGTTAAAAATACAAAATTTCACAGTCTCACCTTCAGCCTACCTCCAATATTTACAAGCCTAGTACGTTAACCTTACCCGAGGCCAAACTAACGACATATTAGGCTTATACAATCAATTGTTACTACCCGTCGCTTCATTAATTTCATTAATCAATTCGACACACACGTATAGGGTTGTGATCGGTCTGAATTTGTCCGGCCTTGTCATTTGTCCGATTTTATAACCTCAGGAGTTTTGTAGGAAAAAATAATAATCAAATGCCGTAGCAGAGGTGTACCTAATCCGGGGTTGCGGTTTGTTCGAAAGAGATTTCCCGGCCCCGGGACATAAAGGGCAATAGAAAGAACATGGGTGGGTTTTAGTCAGTACAAGTCTGACACTCCCCTCTCCCCCTCCGCCCAGAGTGGGGGAAGTTCTTTGATGATAGTCCACCCGCAAAATAGGTGTACCTAATAGTATACTCATATTTCGCTAGTTATGTTTTAAATCCAGTTTAATCGGCGCGAACCTATTGACATCAACCTTGTACAAATCTAGACTTCATGGCTACTGCTATAACAGTTTGCCCAACCCGGGAATCGAAACCGAGACCTTTCGATTAGATTCAGCAGTCGCGCATTCTAATGACGATCAGGACTTTTCTGCTAATTTTATTTTAACAGGACCTTTCGAATTCAGATATGGTAACCCTATACGTACGTACGGTCCGGGCTCATGTACTTGCGTGCGGGTGTACCGTCGAGTACATCAATCATTCGATGGCCTGATTGATGTCCTGACGTACGCTGACGCTCCGACATGCTATCGCTACGGCCGTACGACCCGACCACGCGACTGTACCGCCGCTTATTTTCTGGCTGTGCCTTCAATTTAGTAATCAATAATTCATTTACGAAATGAAACCGTATCATTATGGAGCTGTGTAAATTATGCAAAGAACACAAATTACAATGGCTCGATACCAAATTTTATATTTTGGGTCGAAGCATAATGTCTAGTTCTTCCACTAGTTGTCGTTACAGTTGTCACCCATCCCCTCCTCTTTTTTTTTAAAAATATTCTAACTAACATACACAAACAGCCAGACCGGAAACAACTACCTGTAGATCATACAAATATTTGTTCTGTGGGGGCAGCGCAGCAGTCTATCGCTCAGCCACTGCGCCAACAGTGCCGTTCTCTAGCCATAATTATCATCTTTCGCGCATGATCGCTGTGTGTAACATACTAAAATATTATGAAACAAAAGAAGCCAGATTTTGTCTCTCCTGTGAACTGTTGGCGACACGGTTGGCGTAGTGACTGAGTGATCGATTGCTGCTCTGCGTGTCGCGGGTTCGATTCCCGCATGGAACAAATATTTGTATGGCCTACAGATAGTTGTTCCGGTCTGGCTGTTGTGTATGTAAATGTAATGTAAATGTTTGTTATCGCACCCACGATACAGGAAAAATCTTAGTGTCGGGCAACGCTTTTTTTTAATAACCACATTGTGTCTTTATTGTATGAATTTTAAAGTAAGTATTGATTTAAATTGACGGCCCAAAGGACTATCCCTTCAATCATCAATCCTAGACAACTAAACATGATGATACTGTTATCAGAATACATAATCAGAATATATATATATATGAAAAGACGGAAATGCCTGTGGATTTCCTTTTTTTCAGAAGATCTCCGCAAGGTAGCCTACCATAAGTACCAAATCGTAAAGCAACTCAACTACAAAAATCATAGTAACGCGATCCGTCAGCTTTTCACTCACATTGAATGATACCAGCTGCCAATACCGATTTTATTCCCTTGCCAGATTGAAAGGGGAATATATTCTGATATTTCTTCAAAGGGACTTGTGGTCGACACATATGTATGTGGGTACTGGAAGTGTTATCGCATGTTTTTCGCGCAAAGCTTAGTTTCCAGCGGTGGTATCTGATTTACATTTTGTCGAGTTTTTTCTTGTGACGAGTCTATTTGGTGTGATGTTGATTTTAGTTGTCTATCTGTGTTACCATTAATTGGACTCACAAAGTTTGAAAAGGCAAACCCGATATTATAAATAAATGAGCTGCTCTTGTGTTTGTTGTTAGATTTTGATAGTTACTGTGAATAGCCAGGTTGGGATTGAGATATGAAACTATTTTCTTTGTTGAACTGCTAAGTACAATCAATTGCATTTAAATCTATATAAGACTATTAGTTGTACTTCTTAAGAATTTGCCAAAAATTAAACAATAGTGTTGCTCTGAAAACAAAGAGTTTATTTTAATTCTCACACATAAGAAATTAAATAAGAAACAAATTATAAACCAAAATATTATTTCATCTTACCTGAAAACAAAGAAACGACTATTAAAGTTTAATTTACAACTAGTCTGTTCCTTTTATTAATCTTCATCGATATTCACTTGATACAATAAAAATGAGAACATAACCTAACTAACAATGACAGTTGACATTTATAAAATCTATGCTTGATCGACCAAAAGAGGTCCGCCATTCTTGCTCAACAAGTACAGAACTTAAATCTACTTTATTCTTAGATTAACATAGGGACAAATTCAAAAACTGAATGAAATATAATTATATTATTATTTCATTACATCTCCCCCCCCCAGAGAAAATAGATATTACCTATCTTAAGATAGATAAATAAATTATGTTTATAAAGGTAGTGGTATAAGTTTAGTTACATGAAATAAATTTGATTCAATTTTTTTATGACCTGTATTAATTTTAAAAATTGAATCTGATATTTTTTCTATAATTTTAAATGGGCCAATCTTGAGTTCATCCAATTTATTTCTGTTTAATCTATTTCCATTTTCTACGTACACCATATCTCCTATCTCAAATTTAAGTTGAATCCTATTCTTGTCAAATAATTGTTTATTATAGTTATGTGATTGTATTGATCTTTCAACTGCTAATTTTCTATCTCTAATCCATTCTTTTTCAGTTACATTTGTTTTTAATTCATACGGTAATAAAGATACATTTGACCCATCCAATAAGTATTTTGGTGCAAATCCTGTAATTGTATGTTGTGTTTCATTATATTTATTTATGCATTCATGAGCAATAGTTGTCCATGACTTTTTATTTTGGTGTTCATTTAATAATAGTTTGACTTGAATTAATGGTGCTATCACTCGTTTTTTGTATTGCTGCTATTGAGTTCAACATCAATCACCGAGTTATTTATACTTTTATTATTATACTTTCTTTGACCATTATTTTGTGCCTGTTTAAACCAGCACTTTTCTTCTGGGTGGTAACGAACTCCTTTATCAGAATTCTCACAAATTCTACATGGTTTTATTTTATCTTGTTTCTCTTTATTTTCATAGTTATTTTTGTAGTTTTTATTAAAATTCTTTTTATTTGCTACATATTCATGTTTTCCGATTTCATTATATAGACTTGCCGTTGTTGTTATACTATCTTTATCAATTTTATCCATTATATATATTGGTAATCCCATTACTATAAGGGTTATCAATGTTTGTGTATCAATATGTCTGTTTATTTCGAGTAGTAACCTTTCCTTTTTCGTAGCATATTCAAGTAATGATCCTGCTTGATATTTAAAGGCAAAAGCATACCTGACCTGGGACCATCTTTTATTGCCATAGGTTTCACAAAAATTAACTTTCCACTCCACCCATTTGGAATCTATAGTCATCTTTATCATCATACTATTATACCAATCTAGACACTGTTTTTCAAGTAAATATTTCAATATCTCAATTTTCTCTTCATCTTGCATAATCTCGTTTCTTTCACACTCAGTCTCAAATCCATTAATCCATTGATCCGAATTGACCTTATTATTAAATTTTTCTATTAAAAACCTCTCTGCAATTTTTACTAACGGTTTCTTCTCTGGTATATTTTTAGTTGTGTTATGTACTATAGGATTCGTATCAGTGGTAATGATTTCTAAATACTGGTCCCCAAATTGTAAATTGTCTCCTTCATCAAGATAAATTTTCCGTAATTCTGTACTCAGAGGGATCCATATAGATCGAGTTTGATATCTCTTTTTAAGCGAATTCTTTATCTTCATATATATATCTGAAGAATATATAGCATTATGCTTACTTACTGGTTTAAATTCTTCAGGAACCGCGTATACATTTCCATTTGGAGTCTCAATAGAGGGTATACATATAATATTTGATTTACCATCTGCAGCTCCCAATACTTCAAATTTGAATCGTAATTTTTCCATCATATTTGTTATTTTTAACTAGAATAGTCGTTTTATAAGACTATTAGTTGTACTTCTTAAGAATTTGCCAAAAATTAAACAATAGTGTTGCTCTGAAAACAAAGAGTTTATTTTAATTCTCACACATAAGAAATTAAATAAGAAACAAATTATAAACCAAAATATTATTTCATCTTACCTGAAAACAAAGAAACGACTATTAAAGTTTAATTTACAACTAGTCTGTTCCTTTTATTAATCTTCATCGATATTCACTTGATACAATAAAAATGAGAACATAACCTAACTAACAATGACAGTTGACATTTATAAAATCTATGCTTGATCGACCAAAAGAGGTCCGCCATTCTTGCTCAACAAGTACAGAACTTAAATCTACTTTATTCTTAGATTAACATAGGGACAAATTCAAAAACTGAATGAAATATAATTATATTATTATTTCATTACATCTATATAACTGAGCTCAGAGTCCTTAGCTCCTCCTTTCTTATTGGATTCAACTAACTCTCTTCATAAGCTATTCACAGAAAAGACAGTCAATCTTCCTAAATGACCCTTACTTTCAAAACTGCTTCGTTATCGATATGTGTTTTTGACAAATAATGAGTGAAGTATCAATTAAGTTTTTTATACGTTGCAAAGTAAAAATTCACAGTCAGACAACGTACAGCTACATATACCCATACTGGTACAAGGCTCTTCTACCACGTGGTCCGGAAACTTGAAACTTTGCACAAGAGTTCCTTTTATGTGTAACGAAGATGAGCTTTTGAAAATTCATCTCCTAAAGGGGGTGTATAGGGGATAAAAGTTGTACGGTTGTGCGTGGTTTTTCCTGTCTGTCTTTCTGCTTAAGTTAAAATAAGGATAGGGTAACAAAAATGTCGAAGATCGGGCAAAGTGTTATTAGGTTTTTCCATAACATACAAATTTCTTAGTAGGCAGCCTGGACTTAAACACACTCCGATACAAAACACGATTAAAACTCCCGACATCCCGATTAAATATTCACTCATCTAGCCCATTAGCTATTTCATGAAAAATAACTAACTACCCGAGATACAAAGAAAGAAAGAAAAAAATGCTGTTTTTACAAATAAATTAGAAAAACAATAACTTAGTAAATGGTATTATAGCATAAATGAATATTTAACTGACAAATCCATAGAACCGGCGTAAATTTATAATACAATTTTATATTAAAATACTAAGAATAATAGGTTACATGTTTAAGTCCTTTTCCAATTTGTCTTTTGCTAAACCCGACAGGTTCTAGGATTGTATAACGAATATTTCTTACTACCTTTGCATATACATTGTGGAATGCAAAAATGACAGAGTAGTTTGACATTCACATCTAATTAACCGACTTCAAAAAAAGGAGGAGGTTCTCAATTCGACTGTATGTTTTTTTTTTTTAATTTTTTTTTTGTGTTTGTTACCTCATAACTCAGGTCTGAGTGAACCGATTTTGATGATCCTTTTTTATTCGAAAGCTGGTGGTTGTCGTTTGGTCCCATAAAAAAAATATCAAGATCCGACAAGTAGTTTTTGAGTTATCTTTAATAATGCGTATTAGATTGACTTCGTGTACGTTGATGATATACTCATTCGTCGATTATATTTTAGAAGTTGTCAAAGACAAATGATCAAAAAATGCTATGTACTACTATGGTTTGGAAGGTCATCGCAGTTTTTTGAGGTGATTGTATTTTAAAAATGGTCATCTCTTAGCTACCACGGTTTGTTTTAATTCTTCTATTAAACTCGTGATAATTATTGCTTTTACTCTGGACGCTCTAAATGTGCTCGTTTTTCTACATCGTTCTCACATTATGAATAATCTCAACATGAATGATGTATCCATGATTTTATAAAACATTATGATTTAAAAGAGTGTCCATGGAGTTTCTTGCCCATTCTTCTCCATAGAGATCTACGCTTTGGAATGGGCAACTACAAGTTATTATGTCTTGTGACTGGGACTGTAGCAGCATCATTTCTTTTGTTCTTGTTTTTATGACATTCAAAAGTGCCTGTAATGGTCTAATTGAAATAAACGATTTGAGTTTGAGTTTGAGTTTAATTTGGTGATAGATCTTCAGTGATATACAACGGCACTCTTTAATAAATGACAGCAAATCTGGCGTGATTGCAGCAATCACATGTATAAGTATGGGTTTCGCCAGGGTAGGGATGATGCATATGATTTCTGAATAATTGGTTTAATACTAAAGCATAATATAGATACTTATTATTTAATCTATAGCTTGATGTGGAACTAAAACTTGTATCTAAGACGGGACTAAAGCTAAAAATAAAAACTTTTTAACCGTGTTTGCGTATTATATCATAATACTATAACTAAAAATGCTGAAATAAAAACGTCGGTGGCTTTTGTTGGTTTCGTTGACTTTATTTACCACCGACTTCCGGAAATAAAGTTATTTTCCAGTTTTTAGTTTTTTTTTAGAAGTCGGTTTTATTTTTTTTCTAAAAGTTTTTTTTACTTAAACTATGGTACAACTCTGAAAAAAACCTTTTTATTAACACGAAATATGCTGGCGTATGGCTGCAACACGTACTGCGATATTAATATAAAAGGTACTCATGCATGAATTTAGATCACACATGATTACGTAGTATACTTTATTCCATGGCGGTTAATAACGCAGATGACCAGATTGCGTCTAAGAATAGAGCCTATCCTTTTTCGTGGGTGTCAGAATGGGCAAGTGAAGCTGCCTGCGTCACTAACTGTTTACCTAAACCTCTGCGTAGGTGTCGTGAATGGTGGGTGATCAAGACGTATACAGTTATTGTTGAATATAGTACGTAGATATAATTAACACCCTGCAAAAGGTACGGCGCGGTACCTTTTGATTGAGTGAAGAAATATTGGTCACAGTCATTGAGAGATAAATTCGTAGTCCTAAATGCGAAAGTTACTTTGTGTGTCAGTATGTTACCTTCTTGCCTGAGCTGCGGGTTGTTTGAAAGAGATACCGATATCGTGGCCCCGGAACATAAAAGCCAAAAGAAGGACATGAGTTGGTTTTAGTCAGTAAAAGTCTAACACTCCCTGCTCCGCCCAGAGAGGGGGAAGTTATTTGATGACTTCCAATCCGCAAAAAAAGGAACAAATTTCAGAAAACAGAGTTTAAAAACAAAAATGGGAAGGCTTTGGGATCCTCAATGGATCATACTGATGCCACAGTGCTGTGCTATTCACAGCACTGTGGCATAAGCAGCAGTGTTTGCAAGTGACATATACGAACTGTAAATATTTATGACAAAAACAGTCCCGTTGACGGTGCGCGACATAAAATATGGAGTATATCAGCTGCTTAGTATTCCACGCGAGAGGGGTGACTCAACTGATTGACTAAGCATACTGTACTGCAGTGGGCTTGTAACCGCAGAACTGTATAAGCAGAGGCTTGTGTGAGCCACAGTTGGTTATTGTCGAGCAACCTGTGTCATTTATTATAAACATTGTTATGGCCTTAGTTATTTGTTGTGTTTAAAATAATATTTTGTACATAGGTAGGTAGATACGGTTTGCCGCATTTCCGTGCTAATAAAGTATTATGCTGGCTTCTTATTATATTGAAAATAAAAGTTGTCATGTATTGCTTTAAGATATAATAAACAAATAAGAGTTGACTAAGATTTAATACAAGTTGAACTTTGATTCATCTGTCATTTGGTTACCCAAAGTTGCTAACAGAAAATATACAACTCGCCGTGCCTTGCTAAGGTCGCGTTACAAATCTTATTTTTCTGCTGGCATCCCAGCATACTAAAGAGCAATTTATTTAATAAGCTCATTATTCCGAGGAGCTTTACCTACTTTTATTGAAGTTCTATAGTTATTTACCCAGCCACACCGAAGTTATTAAAACTCTTTGCTAAGCGCCCAAGCTTATATTTTTGGTCCATAATTAGCTAAACTAAACTTTGGCCCCTTAAGTACTTAAGTACAGAACCTACTTTGTATTTTAAAACGAAATGAACTTAATAATTTAGTTAAGAAAAGTTTTTGAGAACAAAAGATTAAGAAGCAATTATTTTTTCTTTTGTAAACTGCTGAAGAGTGTTTTGAAGATAAAAAAAAGATGGCAGTTTAATTAAAGCAATAAACACAATGAAAAAGTTACCGTCAATATTTACTTGGGATGTAAAGCGTTGTAATTTAACGGTTCCTGTTTGTTTTCAAAATGGCCGACTTCTGTTATAATTTAAAGCCCATTAAAAGGTCACTTACAGGTTATTCTGTGAACTTTATGTACGGTGCTTGCCTTTCTATAAGTTCAAAATGCCAGGAAGTTGTAGTTACCTTTAGTTTTAACTCAAATATTTTTTTTAATAGCTAGTATTTGTATTGTTTTAATTTGAAAAAAAAAAAAAAAAAACTTCCGGAAGTCGGTGACTTTTGTTTGAATCATAGATTTTTTGCAACCGACTTCTTTTGGGAAGTCGGTTTAGAATGGATGTATTATCTTTAATTCTTTTTTTACTTTGATAAAAAAACTTTTTAGTAAAAAAATAAAACCGAATTCTAAAAAAAACTAAAAATTAGAAAATGATTTTACTTTCGGAAGTCGGTGACTTTTGTTGGTTTCGTTGACTTTATTTGCCGGTCGGTTTAGTCGGTTTTATTTTTTTACTAAAAAGTTTTTATTTTAGCATGTTTAGTTATAGTATTATGATATAATACGCAAATACGGTAAAATGTTTTTATTTTTAACTTTAGTCCCGTCTTAACTACAAGTTTTAGTTCCACATCACGCTATAGAATTAAATACTAAGTATCAATATTATCCTTTAGTATAAAACCAATTCAGAAATCATTTGCATCATCCCCTAGGGGATACAGCTGATACTTGATCTGATGATTATGTTTCTTAATGACTAGGTGAGGGGTGGGGTACGGTCACCCTGCTCCCATTCGCCCTACCCTGGCGAAACTCATACTTATACAAGTGATTGCAGCAATCACGGCAGATTTGCTGTCATTTATTGAAGAGTGCCGTTGTATATCACTGAAGATCTATCACCAAATTAAAACCTCAAAAAACTGCGATGGCCTTCCAAACCATAGTACATAGCATTTTTTGATCATTTGTCTTCGACAACTTCTAAAATAAACACCTCAACAAAGTCTAGGGAACAAGATGACCCCAATTTTTTTTTTCGTTTAAATCTTGTTTTGCAAATAACTGGCAGCAAATAAATAAAAATAGAATAAAGTAGATTACAGAGTTGTTCAAAATTTTAAAACTAATTTAAATAAGTAATGATTTTCGAATATGGAGGGAAAACTTTTAAAAGTGTTTGATTGTGCAGTTTCTCTGAGGCAAAATAAAAATTGATTTCTTTGATTGTAAATAACGTTTATTATCAATAATACGTCTTTTACGTATGGTTTGAGCATTTTTGTGACTGTAGTCATCATGTCACGTCGTCATTTAAGTCGCGAAGAGATGTTAAGAGCTGTTGGTATGCTGCAAGCTGGACGAACTTAATACGACGTAGCGGATGCTGTCAACACCCAACCAAGCGTAATTTGCAGATTATGGGCACGCTACAGATCTACAGGGGATGTTGCCGAACGTCACAGGGGAAGAAATAGGGTTACTACCCAGCGACAAGATCGTTTTTTGCAAAATTCCGCAAGGC
The DNA here is from genome assembly GCA_958449745.1 of Ochropleura leucogaster. Taxonomy (NCBI): domain Eukaryota; kingdom Metazoa; phylum Arthropoda; class Insecta; order Lepidoptera; family Noctuidae; genus Ochropleura; species Ochropleura leucogaster. Next base: position 20,272,840 of record OY288201.1, read on the forward strand.
GGCAACCCACGATTACTGCTCGTCAGTTGGTCGCAAGCCTCCAGTCTCAGCATCAAGTGGTTATTAGCGATCAAACTGTCACGAGAAGACTACACGAAGCCAATCTTCATGCTCGCAGACCGCTTGGGGTTCCAGCTCTTCGACGTGGAAATCGAGGTCGTCGCTTATTGCGGTCTAACGCACATTTACAGTGGACCGACCATCAATGGGCACGGGTTCTGTTTTCCGACGAATCTCGCTTCGGTTTTCATCCTGATTCGAGAAGAGTGCGTATATGGCGAGTTCCTGGACGTCGGAGTCGTCTCCAGAATCCGCAAGAAGTTCATCCTTACCAAGGTGGAACAATCATGGTAAGAGCTGGAATTGGCCTTGGTGGAAGGACCGACCTCGTTTGGATACGGGGCAATTTGAATGCAAACCAATACATTCAGGAGGTTATACACCCCATGGTAATCCTTCATCGACAGGAGTTCGGTCCAGATTTTATGTTAATGCAAGATAATGCACGGTCACACACCGCGAGGGTAGTGGTCAATGCGCTAAGCGAGCACAATATCACGAAGTTGGAATGGCCAGCTCAGTCTGCCGACCTCAATCCTATAAAGCAGCGGTCGGCAACCTCTTGGCAAGCAAGGGCCACAAGGTGACAAATTAAACTAAAGGCGGGCCGCAGTCATTTTTCTCGCATAAACCCAAGTAGCCCAATATAGCTGCTCATAATAATTGGTCATATTCCATAAAAAAAATAAAAATGCCATTGAAAATTGTTAAAACATAGGGAATTTAATTGGAACGCGTAATACTCAAGATGCCCGACGAGGCAGCTTGCAATTACTCTTTCAAAGAGCTTGCCCACCTCGTCGAGCTGCATGATGGGCTGGAATGGAGACGGAGAGTCCGCAGGGCGCCCATCTGTATGAGGGCCAGCTTCCCCGTCTTCTAACGAAGTGGAAACTGGTCCTCCTCCAAGCATGCAAGTATCTTAGGAGCCCTAGTAGTCGGGGCCGGATAGCCTCCTAGGCCAGGACCCAGGCTTTGCCGCGCAAGCCATTGGGTCCCGGGGGTGGTATTTTTGGCTGTAGAATAGTGCTCAAATGCTGCTCATCTGTAAGACGAGATGCATATTTATTTTTTCTATAATTGCCAATTGAAAAATTGTAATGAACTGCTTAGCAAACTTTTTCAACTCGTCAAAATCAGACAGTCATTTAACAAGATCATTGGATTCATAGAAGGAGCTTTGAGAATATCAGATAGTATGATACATTTCAAAGTGTTGTCCAGCAGAGGGGCGCGCTTTTAATGCGTTGATTTTGATAATAATTATAACTTATTTAAGAAACATTCACGGGCCGCAAGTAAGACGTCCGCGGGCCGCATGCGGCCCGCGGGCCGCGGGTTGCCGACCCCTGCTATAAAGCATGCCTGGGATTTGCTTGGGAGAAGAGCTTTCAGTGATTTTTTGGAAAATCTGAATACTGAAGAACAACTTTTTTTACACCTTCGCAGTGTATGGAGTCATATTCCACAGACGATGATTGACAATCTCATACTAAGTATGCCACGCCGTTGTCGAGCTCTTGCTAATGCTTTAGGAGGGCCTACAGATTATTAAGAACGTTTAAAGTAAGGTTAAGTACTGTATTTCCTACTACCTCGTTATTTTTGGGCCTAATCATAGAAGGTTGTAATACTCAATATTGGCACTATTCAATTCTTTCTTTAAAAAATATTTTTTTTATTATGAGAATGTTTTTATTAAAGTTAAAATTAAAAACGGTAATAAAATACCCTTCTATTGATATAAAACACTCACTATTACAAGAAAGGGTTTTTAAATAAAAACTAGAAATGTCCTTGTTCCCTAGACTTTGTTGATGTGTGTATAATCGACGAATGAGTATATCATCAACGTACACGAAGTCAATCTAATACGCATTATTAAAGATAACTCAAAAACTACGTGTCGGATCTTGATATTTTTATGGGACCAAACGACAACCACCACCTTTCGAATAAAAAAAGAATCATCAAAATCGGTTCACTCAGACCTGAGTTATGAGGTAACAAACACAAAAAAAAATACAGTCAAATTGAGAACCTCCTCCTTTTTTGAAGTCGGTTAAAAACTAACACCAAGTACATAAATAAATGTTTTTTGTTCCTAATTACCACTGGCAATCCTAGATAATACTTAGTAGATAGATAAAGAGCTTTAGCATCGAATGCCGAGTATCAAATAGAAGAAAGATTAGCAGTGGAATCTTTAGAAAGATAGTAAATGGATGGTCTTTGACTGAAGCTTGAAGTACCTACCTAAGTAATAATATTTTTTACATAATCAACAGATTTGTTATCTACTTTTTTAGTTTTCTTTTTGTAGTGAGTACGGTCAACCGCGCATGTTTGTCAGCTTTTACTTTTACAGGCCTTGTTGTCCCTGATGTGCAGCATGCCGTGCGCCCGTGCCCACATACTTTTTGACATTTAACAATAAATATTATTTCAGTATTCGAATTATATGAACTGACTAATTTTTTGGTTATCAAAAAAGGCAAAAGCATATTTCATTTACTTACCAGTGAAAAAATACAATACCAAGTAAACCGTATACAAGCCTTTACTTTAGTTCCAACATATTTTCCAACCATTCGTTTAGAAAAAAATATGCGCACTTTTTTTGTACAGCGTTCGGTAATCAATCGAGTGTTTCACACGAGCGGACCCGAAGCGCGCCGACTGCCGATCAATCAGTTGCTATCTACACGACACGACACGTAGCCGACAAGACATTGCTACAGGCACGCACGACCGACTCCAATACTCCAGCCTTCATTTCCTTCGCTTTTCCCTTTGACTAACGCAGGCAAAAGGAAAAAATGCTCAGATTAAAAGTCCGTTTTCCCCCCAAACGTGTCAAATGAGGTTAGATGGAAATATTATTAATGTTGCTTGCGCTTTTGTTGGTTGACTTAAGGGGATCTTTTTTACAACCGCCTTAATTTTTTATTTGTGGAAATGTGACTTGGTAAAATATGTTCCGGTTTTTAATGTTATTCTTCACAGTTAAGAAATTTCAACATATTTTCTTTTATTGTTTTGTTTGTTGTCACAACACAATATGTTTATACAAAGTCATTTCTTTACCCTCAATTGAATGTCATTCTTATCTAACACTTATAAAACCAAAGAAAGCAAGTCATTGAAAGTACAAAGCAATATTTGCGGTCATAAAAGAAAGTGTGCCCGCGTTGGCATAATATTACGGCGTCATTACGAAACATAAACAATGGCGGAAAAAAAATAAAACGATAAAACGTAACCGTCACGGGTCAGTCGACGTAAATTGAGTGGGAACGATCTCTGTAATAAATTCTTTTACACTATGTTGTTAAAGCATGGGCCATTCTATGCCCAAAAACTGTCATGGTACAAGTATTTCACAATAAATGTAATGTTTAGAATTCGCATAATTTTGTACATGTGTAATCTTACAATTTTATTGTCTGTGGTTTCTGAATTGTGTGATTTTCGCGCGGAAATGTTTAAGTTCCAAATTCGAAATTGTCATTCGAATCGTGGCATTCATTTTTATTCTTACGAAAAAGCTTGAATGCTGACCACTTAATGGCAGAAATAGTAAAGTACCTATTTCCCATTACATTTTCCCTAATCGCCTGCTATATGTGTTCAATATGATACCCAGTTATCGCCGTTTCAAAGGATGCGGGTGTTTTAAAGGCAAAAAAATGTCCGTAAAAAGTTACGTAGGTATGTATAATCCTATTCGAAGTACTTACGGGAAGGAAACATCATTAGGTATTCTGAAAATTTTACGCGTCGTTTGCTACGGGAATACCAATATTTTTACGTTGTTGTCTCGTATCCCTTACGTGTTTTTTCGGATACATAATATTATAAAATATTTATAAATACCCTTTTTTATGGTAAGCAGTGGACACGCGGTTGCGCTTGAATTCACTTTGGTGTTGACTTTTTGAGTAAAAATTAGTGGGTTTAATGTAAGTAGGTATATGTTCTAAATAGATTTATTTATTGGAGCGTAGTCTTCATAACTCCCACAGCACCTACGATACAGTTAATTATGTTGAAGCTGACTTTTAAGTACTTATCCGAATAGAAAGGTCTTGTCCAATAACCTTTTCAAATTCATTTATTTTGTGTTCTTTGCGGAGGCGGTTGTTTTGGGTTGATTTATATTGTTACAAGCCCCAGCCTACACAAAACAAGGTTGAATTAATTCACAATTAATGAGAAACAAATTTTCATATACTTACTTACATACAAATAATACGATATTCAAGTTTTTTCAACAGCTTTAATAGAATGTTTTCCCTGCAAGGATAACATATTTTCCCTCCATCCCAAGTTCCCAACTTCACTATAGAAAAGCCATCGATCATGTTTTCCTCCATAGAAATGGCATTTATCATAAATATTCCGTTTACGGAGGGTATTCAAAGCGGAGGGTCCATTTTGTATTCTTTGGGCCAGTCTGTCCTCAGTTTTCGACAGTCACACAAAAATATTGCTTGTGTGCAGACGTGACCCAGTTACTAGCGAGATTTATTGGTTATTTATGCTTATTATGACGCGACGGTTGAATAACTTATGCTTATTATTAATTACGTTGGTTAGGTACAAAGAAGGCTAGCATTTTTGCTTTGTTTTTAATTTATAGGCACTTTATTTCGTGTTTTCATGTCTGTAATTTGTCTTAAAATTGCATAATTATAATAAAGAAATCCAGGAAACAGCATAAAAAAATAACAAATTTGAAAGAACTAGTTTATTTCCTTTAAAGATCTAATTTTGTCGGAAATGGAAACCTGAGAGCTATGCCGGAGACTGCCGATTACAATGCTACCACATTTCGTAATGTAAATTAGATTTCCTTGCACTGGACGTATAACCTCTTCTTTACCATACCATAGATACTACTTTTACATTGTATAAAAAAACGAAATCGAAGCCGAAAGAGCTTCAAATATCAGTTAGCTGTGAGAAACATACATTTTGTTCTGTTTGACAACAAACAAGGCAAAAATGCGATGTGCCGACATATCTCATTTTAATTCAGTTCTAACAAGAAAGCCCTCTTAAAACTTGTCTAGACGACAAAAAACCAATGAAATAGAAAGTAATTACTCTTCTTAAAGCTTGTTCAACTTGAAACTGATACAATTACGAACAATAATATAAACTTTTTTTATGTTTCTTGCTTTGGGCCTTAAAACTTCAAAGACTCGCTGTAAATGATTCGAATAAAGAGTATTTAATGTTGAAAAGGAATGGTTGTGTGATCCTGGACAACTAGAGGCAAAAACCTCATCCTCATGCACACCTTTATGTTAATTAGGTCTGAAAAAGAAAAAAAAAGATATGACACGACCTCAGTAATCCTTATCCTTACTAATATTATAAAAGCGAAAGTGAGTTTGTTTCTTTGTTACGTCTTAACGCCTTAATGGCTAAACCGATTTTGATACATTTTGGTACAAAGATAAGACCCTGGAGACGGATAAGACAATTTTTTTTATAATGAGAAATGAAGGAGAAAGAGGGAAGAAAAGGGAAAACTTAGCATTGCTATTACAATAAATAAGGAGCCAGGGTAAAAGTACAGGTAGCAGGTACCTGCAAATCAGGAAAGGGGAACTGTGTAATGTGTTACCTCGAATTTAACGCGAGTGAAGCCGCGGGCAAAAGCTAGTGCTTTATAACTTTGCCCCACACATCATGAATGAAAAAGCTGGTTCGCTAACAACTGAGGAATAAGATTGACGTACGATAAGATATCGCTAAGCCAGCTACAAAATCTTGAACATTTTTCCTAGTCGAGTATTTCAGGGAACTTCAACGAACGCGGTGAGACTAAAAGGCGTGATTAACGACCTACACACGACTTTATACCTTACCAGCGCTGAATATGGTCCTTTTTAGGAAGTGTGCAGTCTTAAATGGAGGGGTTACCCCATGGTTCTTAGGCAGGAAGTGACGACGGTAATAAGGAGTTTTTATGCATGTTTCATTATTTGAATACGGACTGTTTATTTTTAAATTCGTGTGAAGCGGAGATTTTGTCGTGGCCTGCGTTTCCGTGCGTTTTAATTGCTGTGAGTTTATGGGCTTTTTGTGTTACGGGGTAAGCACGACGTGTAGTGCTTGCACATGTATTCACGTGCGTGAGAAGGGATTTTTAAATAAGAATGAATAAGTTTAGGTGTTAAATTGTTACTAGTAACGAAAAGTCCGAGTAGTTCAAGTAGCATTTAGTGGTAAAATAGTTTGCCACGTTAAGTTGATTTAAAGTACCCATAGGCTTATTTTTCTTCCGAGATACCGCAGCCCCGGAACACAAAAGGGACAGGGATGAGTTTTAGTCAGTAAAAGTCTGACACTCCCTTCCGCTCCGCTCAGAGGAGGGGTGGGAGTTATTTAATTTCCCAACTGAAAATACTCTTATTTATGTTGTGGTGTACTGGACTAAATAGTTTAATGAAATTGTAACTAGTGACCTCGAGCATTGACTGAATATATATTTTTTTTTGTTATTTTATATTTCTTTTGCACTATGGTCCTAGTTTATCACCTGATACTTCTTCACTGCACATGTAAGCGGGCACACCCGCTAAACTGGTGAATTTATTATTTAGACTTGGGTAATTTTTTTTTTTTTTTTTTTTTTTTTATATATAATTGGTGTTTGCTAGCTGACAAGTGACAATGATTGAATAATTTCTTGTGATAAACGGAATTGTATAAAATCTGGTTCTTCTAACCTGACAGACAGATGTGTTGCTGGGGAGTTTGTTCCGCCACTTCTTCTTCCCAGCTAAAACACTAGGAAGTGGCGAAGGGCAGGGCGTTTTTGTGGGACTGTCTCTTGTAATCTGACGTTCAAAAAGTGCTGATTATCAGCCTAATTTGAATAAATGACTTTTGATTTTGATTTTGTAATTTTTTAAATTTGAGTTGATTAAGGGCATATACGTACGTACTTACGTTACGTACTAGCATAGCCTGCCTGCTGAAACAAAGCTATTAAATTGTGGACGGAACCCTCGTGCAGACAGCAAATTCAACAGGAGCATTCCATAATCCCGTGATCACCATTTACTTCATATCCACAATTTCAACTTAACTCGATTGTTCGCGCCATGCTCGACTAAAATAGCATTACAATCGATCGACTAGCGCTCGCTCTATCAATTTTTCACAACACTGGTTCTGGGGTTGCCATCACAAAATTTTACGGGCGCGTCTAGTCACAATGTTGCTAATATAATTTTATAGTGGCTGTTACGTCGCCTGCGATTGTCTTCCAAGATTGATGTTCGGTTACATACGTTTTTATTAGAATTGGGTAGTAAATTCGGTCTGCTTTGTATTTTTATGTTTCTTTCTTCGTTCTTAATGTAAGCGGGGTCGTTACAAGATATTGGTAATGCGTTTGCCATTTTCTGTAATAGACTTTCTGAAGATGATCGGATGGTGACATTATATATTTGTATATAGAACGAAGTTGATTGACTGAGCTGTTGAGCTGTACTGTACTTTATTTGACCTTGGATTGACTCGCATGGGACAAAACAAAATATTAAAAACAAGTAAAATAAAAGAAACAGTTAATTTTGAGCCCGTGCCGAGAACATTGGTGACAAATTCACTGAATCAAACGACGTTTTTCAATACTCTTAGGGATAAATTAAATAACAGAACAAAAATACTTTTTTTGTTAATCAATATGAAACTATGATTTTTTTTTCTTTCCTTGCGCTTCTTTTTCTCAGACAGAAGGAGATACAAAGGTATGAGACCGCTAAACAGCCTAATATAAAAAATAAATTTAGAACTCAAATAAATGTCAATTTGTTGTTCTATGCAGATTATTTTATAAATGATTATGATTGTTTGTGAAGGACATAAAAAAACGCGATACTTTGTTCTAAAAAAAAAAAACACCGCCAGCTATAAGGATTTGTTTATTGTTATCCGTGGTGTAATCAGAAAAAAATAAAAACCTCGTTGCAATAAATGAGAAAAAAGCACGAGTGTGAAACTAATTACATGTTGAGCCTAATCGTAGAGAAAAAGTGTCAGTTTTTGGGTAAGTGTATTGAAAAAATATTAGAAAATGAGACATACAAACCTACACATCGTATGGGAAAGTAAATGGGGGCCATCAAAGTTGCAACGAAAAAACCACAGTGTTACTTCTGCGGTTTCACTTTCTATTTAAATTAACACAATAATGGGTTAGTTTTCCTCAGATTTGCATTTTTATATGTGCATACACATATTATTATGTACTGTATGCGTACCACCACGTAATAATTACCCGACGAATTTTAATAGTACTTTCACTATTACGGTGCTGAAGACGGATTTATCAGATGTTTCAAACGAGTCCGAACATAAATATTTATTAGCGCAAGATACGGATTATGTAACAAACTTGAGAAAATCCTTTTCAGTAATCGCATTTGAATTTGTGAAAAGCCTGCGAGAACGATTTCCTCGGCCAAAAAAAGGCTAAATTTGGTCGGTAAAATTAAGCTAATGGAGCAAAGGAACACCTGGCAAAAATGAATTATGATTTCGCCGACAGAAATCCACCCTACATTAGTCGCAAGCACCAATACTTTGACTGTAGACGCAATAAATCAGAACATCACAGAAAAAGAAAAAAAGGCGAGAAAAAGGAAAAAACTGTCATGGCGTCTAAGGGATTCCGACAATTTGTTATTTTCCCGTTGAGTGAAAGGTACCGTTGAAATTGTTTCAGCTAAAATGTGTGGTAACTGTCTTACGAGTACAGTTGATGATAATGATTAATTAAAGTTATGTAAACAACTTGCTCCATTTGCTTTATACTGTTGCAATTTGTCTTACCATCTTGATGTACTAAGAAAAGTGGGTTTTATATGTTTAATGTAAAGCAATTCAACATTCCTTCTTATTCTATATTTAAAATTGCATCATTTCATTTTATTAAATGTTACATTTTTACGTTTAAGTATTTCTTTAATTCCATTTCATAACAATTGAAAATCATTTGAACTCGTAGCCAGCGGCGCTCAAGTCGATCTTTAGGTTAAACCGTGCTTGTCCAGGTTGGTTCGTGGATGGGTGACCAACATACCGAGTTCCCTCTATGCCTCGAAAAGGACGTAAAGCCGTTGAACTTTGATAGTCGGTACAGCTGGGTTTTATTTTGTACAATTATTTGCAAAATAATAAATGATGATGATTATAATGATGAAGAATTGCATTGACCCTGTGCTGGACACTGCTGTACAAAGGCCTCCCATAATTCCTACCACGAACTCTCTTTCCCCACCATCTCGAACCAGGTACGCCTCTACGTGGTCCCGACAAAGTTTTCCAAGCCGGCCTCTGTTGCGTTGTCTCTTGGCACCTATTGTGTGGAACATGAATAATAAATAAATAAAAAACTAAATTACAAACTACAGAAACATTAAAAACTACAGAAATGTTGTTGGCTTCCTAAAATCGATGTTCTCAGACGTCTAGCAGACGGCGCAATAACCAACCAATTTGTCAGCCCAAACGAAGCCAACAAGACAAGTCGATTTATTACAGTAATATATTGAGACAGACAATTCTTTAGTCAAGGGCCAATGATGGGCAGCGATATATGTAAATACTCACTTAATACATGATTGTTATTCAAATAGCATACAAACACGGAAACCCTTACAAACCCACGAGAATAGTACAAGAATTACAAACACAAATAGTAACTAATCCACTCCACCCAAAAGTAACATAAGATTAAAGTTGCCAGTTAAAATAAACACGCCGAAAAGCAATCAAACTAAGTGTTAGTGTGTTAGATAGCTAATCTTTCAACGAAGCGGTCAGATCAGATGGATCCACGGGATGTAAACACGAGTAGCTAAGTACCTACGTCTCGTCTGTCAGTAGTGTGCCGAGATAAGTATGCGAAGCGATTTTATGTGCGCTGGCAACTTTTTTAAATTAAAATATCAGAAAGAGAATGCGATTTTTCTGCGCTTGTAATACTGGGTTTTTTGAGTGTGTTCTGGTGTATATTTGAGATAATGAAGGATAATGTTGTGTAGGTAGGTACCTAAGTTTTAATGTTTGTTGTTAGAATTTTGTATGTACATGTAAAAACTTAAGATTGAAACAGCTTACTAACGAACGACTGTGGGTTATAGTCTGTTTCTTTATACGTTTGTCTGATTCGCGTCTGAAGTACAACCTGCTGATTTAGTTTCTACGTTTTATGTAGGTACATACTGTAGATTATCCGCAATTAAGTAAATACACATGATACTAGCGTCTATTGCCAAACGTACCAAAATTATGACAACGCCTACGTACAGCGAATGGTTTTGACCGAATATTGAGTGTCTCGCAGGAAAACAGCCAAATATTCATTCCATCGAGAATCTTAATGGAACAGAAATAGACTTGGTCTTATGATTATCGTAGCTACAGAATTGTATTTCATAATGTAGTAATATCATGGTTTGTCTAGTTAAATCTGTTTAGACAGTCGGACAGAAATCCCGTCGTTATATAGACACTAAACGAGGCTTAAACTGTTTCGAACAAGAAAATCTCCGTATTTAGATAAGCCTTACTTTTAAAGTAAACAAATGTTAATAATATGCATAATAAAAAGGTTTCATAGCAAGAATGACTCAGTATTTATTAAGTAATTTGTAGGTTTATGAGTAATTATGAGTGAATTGATTAAAACGTAACGCCTTTCCTGTGTGTAGACATGCCGTCGCATCCGTATGTCGAGTAACTTGAACGTAACCTCCTGTTTAATAACAACAATACTAAACGACAATAATATTGTAAAGTTTACAAAACGATACAGCATTCCATAACATGAATTTATTATTTACTTAAGGTCTGTTTTTTAATCTCGCAGACTAAACTGACATTTCGAGTGTTGTCAGTTTATTGCAATTCTTAAATAGTGATGTGGCACAACCGAAACCTAGCGTTAATAAAAATCAAGTATCGTTTTTTAACAATAAGTTATCCTGAAATAATGTGTAGGTACATTTAAAACGTTATAATACAAAATTAATAATGTAAAACATATATTTTTAATTACATAACTTAATTACAGGTATTCGCGTCATCTAATTCAGATAATGACTCCATATCTGAGGAATATTCTGAATCATCAGAATCGCCACCTATTTCTATGATAAACCTATCAGTAATGTCGTCGGTTATATGGCCCAGGTGACACATTTCATCTTCAATTTTAATTACATGGGCTACACAGTCTTTCCACCGCTGCGGGGTCACTTGACGAAGCCCTTCTTCAAAAAGGCTTCGTACATCATTCATTTTAAATGTTTTATTATTTTTAGCGACATATGCGCCTTTACTTGAGCCCAGACCAACTCAATCGGGTTTAGCTCGCAGTGGTAAGGGGCAGTCGCAATGCGGGTCGTATCGAGAAGTACTGCCTTCTGAATGAGGCTCTTAATCCAACCGCCTAAGGAGAGCTTCGAGAGATGGTCTTCGATGCTCTTGGCCATCAGGCCATTGGCCGTAACTACTATCGGCACAATGACAGCAGAGCTCACATTCCACATATCGACAACCTCGTGTGCCAAGTCAAGATATTTGAGTTGTTTCTCTTTCTCAGCTTTCACGAGGTTCTCGTCATGTGGGATGGTAACATCGATTATCATTACGCGGCGCGCTGATCGGTCTATCACCACTATGTCAGGCTTATTGGCGACAATAGTCCTGTCAGTAATGATAGACCGATCCCAGTACAGCGTGACATGGTCTTTCTCGAGAACTGGGTCGGGCACATACTTGTAGTACGGTACCTCAGATTCCACAAGATTGTATTTCAAGGCAAGTTGCTGATGAATAATCTTGGCTACTTGGTTGTGTCTGTGCAAGTACTCGCCGTTAACTAGACGAGAACAACCAGAAATAATATGTCTGATGGACTCACCCGGACGGTGGCATGCCCGACACACATCAACCGTCCCGTCCTTCATAATATATTTCCGATAGTTGTTCGTCAACATAACTTCGTCCATAATCGCACAGACAAAACCTTCAGTTTCCCCAAAAAGGTCGCTGAATCGTAGCCAGGATACGGATGCAAGAAAATCTACATCGGGCCCATGAAGAGCCCGGTAAAAGCGCCCGTGAAGCTCCTTGTCTTGCCATACTTTCTTGCGGTCCTCGGTGGTAAGTACTAGTCCTCTTTAGCCATGGACAGCGGGGTGAATACCTTGTCCACTGCGACCACATCTCGGTGCATACCCATCTCAGCTTTTAAAAAATATTCCCTGAGACTGCACACCTCTCGGTTATGGAGGGTCTTCGCATTTAAGAAGCCTCGACCCCCACACTTCCGTGGGATGTACAGTCTCATCACTGATGATCGTGGGTGATGCATCCGATTTTCAGTCAGCATTTTACTACCGTTTCGTAAGAAAAAAGGGTTAACATTGCCGATTCGAAACATGGTTGGATTACGTACGGTAAAATTGTAGCACGCGCTTCGTGCAGCCGTGTGTATAAAACTTTGAAAGAAAATTAAATTCGTCTATTATAGATAAAAAGTTACGATTCAACAAACCGGTATCGTAGGTACAACACTGCACAAAAGAGCTGGCAACATTATTTGTAAATTTGACATTTGCATGTGTCAATTTAGTCTACGAGATTAAAAAAACGACCTATAGGCATTACGGTTTCAAGACAATTGCCTTCTTTTCCCAATATTTCAAACTCATAACTGTCAAAAGTCTTACACCACAGATTATCTAAAAAAAAATAAGATTACGCAAAGGAAATACGGAAGTGTCCGATTGGTCTATTTGATTTAATGAAAATCGGGATAGTGATGTACTTTAAATAGTGGAGAAGAGGGGTCTGCAGCCGTCGGGTCTAATTTTAGACTAGAATGATGGCCAGATTAAATTTTTAACGCGCTCGGTTTCAACACGGAAAACTTCATAGGTATGCACGTATAAACTTTTTGAAACAGACACGAGTGGTCTTTTTATAATTAAAAGTTTCACATTGTTGAGCAAAACGGAAGAGATTATTTTTATGTATTTTTGATGAACGAATGTTGCTTTAAAATGCTTTTAATTTTTTGAATGTATCCTTTATCACTGGTTTTATAAATAAGATTATAATAATAACGATATATACGCTTTTTTATTTTATTTTTTTGTTTTTTATAAAGAAATATTTTAAAATGTAACTTATATGTAATGATATCAATCAGTGTTTTTTTTAAACAATATTTACAGTACTGAATTTTAATCTGTTAAGGACCGGTTTTCCAATCGCCAGTTAACTTTAATCCAACGAATAACTTTGTATTTTTGACAGTTTATGTTTGGATGCTATGTCAAAACGAAACTTCACATTTACTTTTCAAGTAAAAGTTATATATATTGATTGAAAAATCAGCCCTCAGTCTAGAGATACATAGACAGATGAGACATATAGGTAGAATATGCTTTATTTAACTCCAAAAATCTTGCTCTTATTGACTATGAATTTATTTGTTACAGGTACAGACCAATGTCGTCACAATTCGAGAGGGTTTTCACTCCAAGTAGTTCCTCTCAGCAAATTATGGTAATACCTTACATAATGTTTACAACCAAACAAGATTGCCTTGTTCATCCATTTCTATTTCCCTTTCATCTAAGATCCGTATCAAAATGCCCTCAACTTCCCATTTATACATTTCCTTATCAAAGTACTACAAAACCAGTTACAATTTACATTTGAAATATGAACCGAGTTCCCCCAACGTCAGTTCTACTAAGAAATTACCTTGAAATTATAATTGCAGGCTCGAGATGGAATAAAAAGCAAGTCTAGGTATAACAAAGTGAGTGAAAGGAAGGAGGGACGTCTTTGAGTTCCCTGCGTAATTGTGTGCGACTCGAGCTAGTTTGAAAGTCTAGCTAACGTCGCCTAGCATGGAATATACTTTGGTGAAGTTGCACTTTGAATTCAAATGTAACGACATTTGCGATGTGATTTATATTTTGAATAATAGTTAATTGCTCAAAGGATTGTTAGGACTTGGTAGAGATTCGTTAGTTGTTGATGTGTTGAATGGAATTTTATTATTGGATATTTTGATTTATTTTCAAAAATGAGGAGATTCCCGAGGACTTCGACTGTTTTGTTATGTTTCTTAAATAAGAACTTTCGACTGGGTGAACTAATTCTTCTGATTCTGCTGATACTTCCCATGTGGTTCCACTCCAATTTGGTCCAGTTCTGAGAATTAAATTCTTGACAAAACCATGTCTTTATTTTTCTCTCCTAATGTAAGTATACGGACGATATGCTAATATCTTTGCAAATTTAATAATAAATACTCGATAAGAATTTGTGTGAGATACCATAATACCAAAACTAAAAAGGTTGAAATAGATTTAAAAAAAAAACATAAAACAATACATTTACTTTCGGAAGTCGGCAGCAAAAAAACGATAAATCAAACAAAGGCCAAGAATCAATTAACTATAATTATACAATCGGGCCATTTATTCTCCGGAGGCATCTATCTTGACTTTACCCCATATAAAGATGTGTTAAAAATATCTCACTCATTTACCTTTTGAATTTTGTAAATATTTTCTAGTCTGTAGTTGTTTATTGTGAATGTGATGACCATGTGGATCATAACTTTTATTTACTTTTTTTGCTTTTGATTCTGGCAGTTGAGTACTTTTTATGTAAGTTGATCAAGATTTTTTGTCTGGACTTTAAAAGAGACTGTGACCTCTGAGTTTGTTTCGGCTGTTTCTTCTCAGAGTAGTCGGGTACGAAGCACCGGCCTCAGCTAGTTTAAAAAAAAGACGTGTAAAAGTGTTTGTGAAAACCTACTTGAAAAATAAACATCATTTACCACTTACCAAAACGGTGACGCTATTATAAAAAAAAAAATAAACCAACTATTTATTTTAACCTTATAAACGACCGCCATACTTACCATAGACAAACACTGGCCGGATGAAGCTTAGTGACATGACATATAGTCAGATCTGAAGCCGCTGCGACGGGTCAGGCTGACCGCCATTGAATCCGACTGATCGGGCCATCGGCACGAACTCAAACATATAACTATCAACGAACAGTGTCGATTTAGGATTTGAGCTAACTTTTAACAACTTGCTACCCTTTATGTGTGTGATATGTGTGTGCAAACAATAATATGTCATGTTGGAAGTGTAGGGTATTCTGCAGCACAGTGCGCACAGTTGGTACTAAATAAAGAAAGACAACTGTTCTTTGTACTATATTGATTTTGAATCAATATAAAGCATATATGAGGAGGTATCTAGTTGAAATTAAAACTATATACTTCTTTCCACACAGCTAGATTATTTTAACTGACTTCCTAAAGGGAATAGGTTAAGTACTCCACTACCATCTTTTTAATTTCATGTATTACACAGATTATTCCGTGCCAACGCGAACTATAAAAGCTTTTAAGAAAATCTAGCGTTTCTTCTTCTTTAGTAACAAATCAAAGTAGTTAAGAATGTTCGTTCAGTTTAAAATTGAACCGTGTGACCCACTTTATAGCATCGTAAATCGTAATCCGGAAAATGCTTTACAATTTTATAGGCTGCTGAAATTAGGACAAATAGAACTGAAACAATGAAGCAATCTGTAGGTACCTACTTATTAGGTTTTTTTTAAACAGTACCTGAATTTTTTTTTTCGAGATATAGGTACACCTTAGGCCCTAAGGCAAATGGGATTCGCGTTAACTTACAGAATTTCAACAGTACAACTCTTGGGCCTCACCTGTTATCCCCTTTTGCCAATAACTCTGTACTTCGTGGATGTTATGAAGAAATTCCAGATGGCAAAACCCAATAACACTATCACTGCTCAGCAGTCGCGCTTAGCCACTAGACAAAAAAAAGCCAGTTAAAAGGCCCTCAGTTAGCCAGCAAAGCACAAGGGCCTGCCAGTGCCACCGCCTGCCGGGATAGCGGGTTGTTCGAAAGAGATACCGCGGCCCCGGAAAAAAAGGCAAAAGAAGGAACATGGGTGGATTTTAGCCAGTCACCTTACCGTTATTCTTAAGGTATCAAAAGCCCTATGTTAATGACACAAAATCAACATTTTTAAGTCCACACGAAGCGTCTTTTCGACACCGTTTAGAGTGAAGCAAGTTCTAAAGTGCTAGTTGTTAATTATAGTCCAATATATTAATTATAGATCAATATCAACTCGCAATTATCTACTCAAACTAACAGACTAATAAGGTAAAATTCTGACAGGTAAAATTGACCACAGGCAACATTATACTTACTTCTCCATTTTAAGGAGTCTTACATATTTTTGTGTTTTTTTTTTCGGATGGTTAAATGATGCCTCCCTTTTTGGGCGGAACCAAAGGTAGTGTCAGACTTGTGAAACCCATCCATGATCCTTCTTTTGCCTTTTGTGTTCTGTGGCCGCGGTTTCTCTGTCGCAAGCCCACCTAGCAATTTTTTGAAAAACTTTCTTGTTTTATTAGACTTGTGTTAATCGCTAAACTTCGTTCGACATCTTTTATTACTGTGTCATCTTCCGGCTCGACACAATTCGTGCAAAGCCGAACGGCTTTTCACTTGAACAAATATTTAGTAATGTTTCGGTTTTCCCGTTCGGCTTTCTCACATGGAGCTAAAAGAATATAGGTATGTGTGCAGCACTCTTATCTTATGTAATACAAAGTACCGAGTATTATCCAAGCTGTTGATACACAGGTAATTGTCTGCGCAATCCAATATAATTGATTTTCACGCATTTTTACCGCGCGGTAATCGAAGCGGCGTCCATTAACGTTGCTATCAAGTTGCGAAACATCCGCAAGTGTTCGGGAAACAACAACTAGGTAACATAAACGAGGTTTGTTGCTTTTAGTTGAGATCCGTTGTCGCTGTTTCGCCTGTGTTGGAATCTATACTAATATTATAAAGCTGAAGAGATTGTTTGTTTAATCTCAGGGACTACTGGTTCGAATTGGAAAATTCTTTTTAGTGTTGGATAGTCCATTTCTTGAGGAAGGCTATAGGCTATATAACATCACGCTACGACCAACAGGTGCTGAGCAGCGCGGGTGAAACCGTGGGGAACAGCTAGTACTGGATAATCCTTCTTCCTACTAATATTATAAATGTGAATGTTTGTGAGGATGGATGTATGGATGTTTGTTGCTCTTTCACGTTAAAGCGGCTGAACGGATCTTGATGAAATTTGGCCCAGAGGTAGATTATAGTCTGGAATAACACATAGGACACTTTCATTTCTATCATCACGCGGGCGAAGCCACGGGCGCCAGCTAGTAGGTATATGAATATTTATGGTAGTAGTTCAACTGACTGTGTGTCTACATTGCTCTATAATTATCCCTAACATTGACTACCATAGTCTAGAGTCGCAAGCGCGACTTTTGAGCGTGAGGTCCTACGTGCGATTTCCGGGTCGGCCAAAGTGATATTAGGTTTTTCCGTCAGGAATTTCTTAGAAGCAACCAATAAATCTAGATTTGTGCCCGAATGATGGCTATAGGCTCGCCTCCTATTACATGAGAACATACCACAAGTTCCTATAAAAAAAACTTAATATTAGTCGTTATCTCATTCATTAATAATGTTCTTTCCAACTATATCATCGTTCACACAGTTCCTCCATCGCTTTTTTGTCTCTACTCCTATTACCATCGACATTTATACACAAAACTGCCCTCACGAAATGTTCCTCTTCCCTCCGCATCACTCGTATTAAAGTTACTATCTCGAAAGGGTTCGTTAAATTCAATCCATATTAGGAACGGGACGGTAAGTAGGTACCTAACAACCTACCTACATCAATTGGTTACGGGATGATGATGTTTGCAGAGAATTGTAACTTGTATACAGGTTAAATTACTATCTATATCTGTAAAACTAAAAACGAGTGTCACAAATGTTTTTTTTTTTTGCACACCCACCTGTGAGGTCGAAGTCCTAGTCTCTCCCGCTGTAACATGTGGCGTCAACAACATTGGCGTAGTGTGGTACACCTCTGGGCTCCCGCCGCTCCCGGTTTGATCGAAAGATAAACCGCGGCCCCATTTGACAAAGGCCAAATTAAGGAACTCGGATGGGTTTTAGTACAAGTAAGACATTACCTTCCGTCAAGTCATGAAGATTTTTGATCCGAAAAAGAATGTACACCACTGCTAAAGCCTGCAGATCACATGCTTGATGTTATAGATTGTGAATTCCAAGCAGCTTCAATAGCAGCCTGCAAAACTTACTAATTAGCCATTACTTACGTACAAAATTGTAGTTCGGATAACTTTTATTCACAAAAGTTTCTCTGCAAGCGTGCGCCGCATCACAATTGATCACACAGCTCCCGAGGTGTGAGCGAAAGTTCAGTAAAATGTAAACAAATAGATGTTTCAATAATGTTTGTATTGAAAAAGAGTTACTTCATCTACTTGTTTAGGTGTAATGTGGCATTTGCTGGCATGTAGGTACTTACGTTTTCAGGGCAAATGGCACCAATGATACTAAACGCGGTTAGCTCAACTAACTGAACCGCGTATAAAGCTCTCTATGTTGTTATTGCTGCAGAATTTTGTATCAGCCTGTAAATGCAGGTTAGGTGTGCTGTTCACGTCCAGGTTTTATTGATGTAATACGCTCTAAATGGAGTCATCAGTGGTTGTGATTATTCAACGACAAAGTAGTCTGAACGTGACAATACCTAGTCAAACGTAATTAAGCTCACGCGGTGGATCTTGCTTATTCTCTACAGTTGAAAACTTATCATAGGCCTCAAAGAATTTTGAATTTAGAACAAAAAATACAGAAAAAAGCCATGGTCATTTTTCATGGTCATGTCAGTTATCTTAGTCAATGAAGTGTGGTGTCATAATTTAAAATATTTGGTCTCTGAAAGGCAATCAATTTAGATAAAGTCGTATATAATGTAATAGTAAATAATGGCCGCTTAAGAAAAATCAGGATAAGTTGATAATGTGAATTGTCACTTTGTGACCATTTGTAAAATGGTCACAAAGAGTTACTTCATCTACTTGTTTAGGTGTAATGTGGCATTTGCTGGCATGTAGGTACTTACGTTTTCAGGGCAAATGGCACCAATGATACTAAACGCGGTTAGCTCAACTAACTGAACCGCGTATAAAGCTCTCTATGTTGTTATTGCTGCAGAATTTTGTATCAGCCTGTAAATGCAGGTTAGGTGTGCTGTTCACGTCCAGGTTTTATTGATGTAATACGCTCTAAATGGAGTCATCAGTGGTTGTGATTATTCAACGACAAAGTAGTCTGAACGTGACAATACCTAGTCAAACGTAATTAAGCTCACGCGGTGGATCTTGCTCATTCTCTACAGTTGAAAACTTATCATAGGCCTCAAAGAATTTTGAATTTAGAACAAAAAATACAGAAAAAAGCCATGGTCATTTTTCATGGTCATGTCAGTTATCTTAGTCAATTAAGTGTGGTGTCATAATTTAAAATATTTGGTCTCTGAAAGGCAATCAATTTAGATAAAGTCGTATATAATGTAATAGTAAATAATGGCCGCTTAAGAAAAATCAGGATAAGTTGATAATGTGAATTGTCACTTTGTGACCATTTGTAAAATGGTCACAAAGTGACAATTCACAATATTAACTGCAACTGTGACTATTTTAAGAATTTTAATAATCTAAAAAATCTGCTGAAGCGACCATTTAAGCCCTCAAGTTCTTTCTCAGATACGAGAGCAGCAGAACATTGATCATGTCTGAAAATATCTTTGGCCAAAGTCCGTGTTTAGCTTTACTATAACAGACAAAGTACATTGATGGATGCATGATGTCATGTTTTATTCTCCAGTTTTCATCAAAGTTATAATTGGAACAGCTCCTTTATATGAGTTAGATGAGCCGTCAGTTTTTATTTTATTTATATACTTGGGAATTAATAGATGACTCGTTAGTCTGTCTTAAAATAGAACCTAGATTAAGACAAATTGATGAGGACGTATTCATTATTTTTTATTATTTTCACGATGCACGGGTATGGAGGTAACCATTGCATCATCTATTTAATGTACCTCCTAGGAATCTAAAGTTTATTCGTTTTGGGAACGATTGAAACAAAATAGATTTGCTGAACGTAACGTGCTGGGCTCGATCCAAATTACAGAAATGAAATGAGTGTCCTTTACAAAAATAAGAAAAAAAAACTGTTTCTTAGACTCGCACAAGACAAAAAGTATTTAAAATAAAACAAAAACGATTTAAAAAAAAATGACTTTACCTAACGTAACCAATTTAAGTTGTTATTGGGTTTTTCGACCAGCAATTTCTCAGTGGCAGCAACGCAGTTTAGACTTGTGCCCGTTTGATGGTAATAAACTCGCCTCTATGATATGGCACATAAAATAAATGAATGTATAACTGGCGAAATATTAGTTACACATCTGCCGAACCCTTGGGTGATTACAAGCGTGATGTAGTTTATGTTATATGCAAATAAAAAAAACAGATAATACACAGGTTAACCCGCGCTTTTCGAAAAAAAAGTAGCCTAGTTGTTATTCCAGACTATAATCTACCTCTGTGCCAAATTTCATTTAGATCCGTTTAGCCATTTTGACGTGAAAGAGTTATCACAAACATTCACATTTATAATATTACTAGCTTTTGCCCGCGGCTTCGCTCGCGTTAAATTCGGGGTAACACAGTTCCCCTTGCGCCTTATTGATTTAAAATAGCAACGCTAAGTTTTCCCTTTTCTTCCCTGTTTCTCCCTCACATGCCAAAAAATGATTAGCCTATGTCCGTCTCCTGGTTCCCAACTATCTCTGTACCAAAATTCATCAAAATCGGTTTAGCCATTAAAGCGTGAAGAGGTAACAAACAAACAAACTCACTTTCGCTTTTATAATATTAGTAAGGAAGTAAGGATAGTAGGATTGAAATGTAGTTATGAAAGATCATGAAATGAAACTTAATCAAATTACGTTTTCAGAATTTTTTACTTAAATTTTATGCATTGCACAGTAAGCTTTATGAAATATAAATCCTACATTAATTTGAGAACTTAATTTATGAGTAAAAAAATCCATTAATGTCAACTTACTTACTTGGACTTACAATCCAATTTAATTTGCGGTAGGTTAAACTTTAAAACATCTTACGTTACTTATCTACCTCATGTTTACTTTAAGAAATACAATCATTTAATAATAAATCATTATTCACACGAGAAACACGGTTCATTTAATTTAAAACTTTTTTAGGTTAACTCAAGGAAGGCTCCCTGGTCCACAAGGTACTGGTTAATAAAATACGGCGTGTTCTCGGCAATCGACCGAGTCTATTTCACGCTCAAGGTGTTGAAAGGGAATTTTGGGATTTGACCACATTATGCATATTTCTGACAGGCCCTGTAACCACTTTTCACTAGTACTAAAGAAGAACCTTATTCTGCCAATATTACACGAGTAAAGCTGTAGATGAATAAACTACCCTTGCGCCAGTAGCGTCACACTATCACATAATTCCTTCACAAATAAAACAAAAAACGGTCGTTAAATCAAATCACACAATTTACGACTAGCAACATTGGTCTTCCGTTCCAGTCGCTCACATTGTAACATTACGTTATACTGGCAACACTGATCGATAGTTTTACTGAAACGGTAACGTTAACAGTTGCTTGAATACTTCTATTTTAACCCCTTGGCCGCGAGCTGCGCGCTCGAGCGACACGCTGGTTGCACGGCGATTGTGGAAGAAACAAATGAAATGAGTTTTGCTTAGACCATGTCACGACTGCAGATGATGTGGAAGAACGCTTATGAATGAGAATGAAAGAGTTGCAAAAATTATTGAAAATGCATTACAAATATTTATACATACACAAAGAACAAAAAAAAAATAGCTTCTACTTAGCATAATGCTGTGTTATGGGACCCCACAGTTAGGCGCTGGTTTTCAGTGGTCAACTCGTGAATAAAACGTACGGAAGTCAAGACAGCCAGCAAACGTAAATATTTTAAATCCTTAAAAATATACCAAACAGTATTTAGATAACAAAATAAAATAAAACAACCCAATGAACTGACGCGATACTAAAACAAATATAATAAAATGTAAATGTACATGAACATAGGCCACGAATGCAGAGTAGAGGAGCGAGAAACGGTGGATGTTCTATGTTGATAAGGAGCTTTCTAGAGGAGTCTAGAAAGGTCGTACTCACTGAGATGACTAGTAATAGGAGAGAGTATGGTAGCAGGCTACCCCAAATAAATTTTAATAAGGAGAAGAGAATATTGAGGTACGCCACGAGCCATCACGAGACGACTTGTGACGTAACGGAGCCCGTGAGAAGGAAACAAATGAAACGCGCGTGCTATACCGCTCGATACGTTTCGCATCGCCCAAGGTTGTGGACGCGGCGCACTGTTTGGGAGTTTAAACACGCTACATAAGAGCAATTAAGTGTTATTTGAACTCGTAATGTTGATTGTTTTCCGTGAATTTACGTTGTAATGCATAACGTGCGTTTGGAGGCTGATACTAGTTACCTACATTTAGTGGGAAAGTTGGTTTGGTCGAATGCTGTTTCGTTCGTGTATTACTTTCAAACTATTAATTGATAACGTTAAAGCGATTGCTAAACGATTGAATATCGCACTTCTGTTTGGTACTTTTGGGGGAAATAGGCGTGGTGGTAAATTATATTAGTGTTATGGGTTCTATAGATAGGATATAATAAGATACGACAAGTTAGTATATAACAACCAGTCAAAGGATTATACAAAACAATTTAGTGAAGAAAATATTTTGAACCCTTAGGATTTTTCAGCGTTTTATCGTATTGAAGCTCCACAAAGTCTTTCGTGAATTTTCTCGAATTTCTTTTGGACCTAATGGACGCTTTACAACTTTCAAAGATAGCAATACCTAACTAAGGAAAACGAGTTACGGATTCTTTCGTATTTTGAGTCTTCTCTCTCCTAATTGATTTCCTCTTACAAATTTTACCCAAAAATTTGTTTCACAAAAAGAAAACAGGTTCAAACGAATACTTAATTTAACAAATAAACCAAAGATCTATTGGATATGATAGCAGCATGAGGAAGGGATTTGCTGATTTTAAATAAGAACTCATTATCTTTCAGGAATCGCGTCAGAGAGCTCTCGCGGGACAGTACCCTCCGATTTCTAGGGATTTGTTTTAACGATTACTACAATTGAGAAAGAAACAATTCAATTGAACTGGGAATAATAAAGTCGACCCGTTTAAGTCGTTCTATTACTGAGGAGTGTGAAGGAATGGCGTCCTCAGTGCGAACAATAAACTGTTCATAGAGCAAATTGCGAGATGGAGGGAAAATTACACCGAGCAGTTTTTAAACTTGTGCAATTTAAAATAGGGTCGAGAGTCAAACCGACCGCTGCAAAGCACCTGTGACGTTGAAGGCGCTCCATAGACAACTGACAGCTTCCGTCAGTAATCAGGTCACGTTTCTTTTTTGAAATGCGCGCGGTTGTCGTGTTCGGTTCAGTGTAGAGAAATTCTATCGTGTGTGAGCCTCTTTGTGCGCTGTGTATGGACTTGCCCAAAATAGATTTTATTGTGCCCCAATACGATTTGCGCGTTATTTTCATGGAACATAGGTCCAGCACTTAACGCTGCAAAATAACCGAGTCGATTTAATTTAGTGTAGGTAATAGTGGGGAGAGTCGAGACCTTCGTTCTTTTATACAAATTTTATAAAATGCTCGTCTTGCTCGGTCCATTTTCCGCGCCAGTGCCTCCATCGCGGTGACACAAAAGCTGTGAACGATTATGGACGTGGAGCGGAATTTCGTGGAGTGTAATGTAGTCCCCTGACGTACTTGAGACGTCGAGGCTGCGGAGGTTCAGTAATTGTCTAATTTTCGTCTTTTCCACTCAAATAGGCACTGGGAATGGGAACAACTGTATATGTATAATTTGAAATAGTTTCAGAAACGTCTTGAATATTTTAATAAGAATAAAGGGACAGAGAGATTCAAAAGGATTATGTTCTCTGTAGCAATTGTGAACAAAATTAAATGTAAATGAGAGCTCAATTTGTATTTAAAATTTTAATTTTTGGTGGAATATGAACGGAATTTCAGATTGGAGCCTGGCATGTTAATTGGGAGGTTAGTCAGTGTACCAGGTTTCTGATTTCTTGAGTTTTGGTTTTAGCAATTTTGTAACTTCTTTGCGGCAATAGAGTCAGTTCAGTTTCATAAGTTTTATTCAAAAACAAAATGTTAACAATCTCAAACTTGCTTTCTTAATTAAACACAACTCACCAATTTATGACTCAACAGTTGCCATCTCATACTAATTGTTGTCACTAACTAAAAATGTAACGATGTGTCCGGAATATAAACAAACCCCGGTGCATTGACACACATATAACTTATGCGTGCATTCCTTTGCGTCTAAGAAAGTACAATTGACGTTTGACTTTTTTTAAACCAGGTCGTCTGTAAATGAATATGATTGTCACATTGGCGTAATGACATCCCTTTTTGGCGGCACAGGTTAATACAGACAATTTATTTGTGTTCATTTATTTTATTTTAAATTTAAACTTCTTATTGCAATGTTGCCCTATTTGACCGAAAGGTTGACAGGTTGAGAATGCATAAGTATTAATTAGTCTTCTACATAAAGATTAAATAAATAAAATAATTGTTTTTTTTTAAACACACCAACGCTGCTACGCTGGTAAACAGAAGTTAATTGTTATGAGTAGGTACTGCTAAAAAATTGCTTTCTTTATGACTTTGTGAAATTCGACTACAATTTGGTTTAAATTAGCAACAAGTTGAATACTAATTATAGTTAGGTTAGTGTATAATTTCTGAATCAATACGTATAACTTGTCATCTGACTTTTAGTCAAATCATCTGATAATACTTCTTCTTTGTTCCCTGCATTTTGCGGGCCCAAAACTTCGCTACTTCTATTTTGGCATATGAATGACCTAAGAGGGCAGGATAAGAGGTGAAGCATAGTTTGCGATTGCGATTTAATCAATTAAAACACCAAAATGAGTCATTAAAACCAAACAATCTTGAACGCAAGCAGACGCCATTAAATTCTCATCCCAAGTTATGACGCGCGCCGCCGTGATATCATTACGAGCTGTCTTTACGAGGTAGGCAAACTACCTAGTGGAGGCATATTAAGTAATAACGTTGTACTCAAACACTCAAGAATTTCAATAACTAGTGCTCAAATAGAGGCTGTTAAACTGTCGCGAGGCAGAGGACTTCCCTCTTTTGGCTTTTAGTACTTGGCTGAAATCGGGAGATGCCAGCTTACAACTTTACGACATTTAAAACTTGGTGAATATTTTGGAAGTTTTCCTTTGTTGGAGACAGTGTTTTGAATACAGGTGATAATGAGACGCTGTTGTTTCTTTTGTTTTGTTTTTTTTGTTGACGTAAATATGCTCTTTGATTGTTTTATTTCGATTCCTGTAAAAACTTTCTGAAAGAATGCATAAAGATTTTTGTGAAGACGGCAATTATTATGGAAACATAAAATAATGGAAAATATGTTTCACACAGTAACACGCCATGGACTAAACAGAAGAAGAATTTCCTTGATCAAATCTGATTGCATTAGCACTCCTCTAATCTCTATGGTTTGCGAATTGATACCTACCCATAGACACCGTCCTCTGTGATGCAGAGTAAATGGTAGCAACACTGCCTGTATAAGTAATTATTCCATGGGTTGCCATCCTTTACATA
Source organism: Ochropleura leucogaster (assembly GCA_958449745.1). NCBI lineage: Eukaryota > Metazoa > Arthropoda > Insecta > Lepidoptera > Noctuidae > Ochropleura > Ochropleura leucogaster. The sequence continues at coordinate 20,298,707 of OY288201.1, forward strand.
CATATTCATGGGCCCGGAGGGGATCAGCAGAGTACCAATTAGCGCCGATTGTGCATTACACTTTTCATAAATGTGGAGGGTTAATGGTTGGGAAACTCGTGTTTGTCTCGTTAATCAAATAATCTGTATGTTGAATAAAATATTTAACGTAAACATGATCAGGGCAGGAAGATGATGATGAATGATGACGTAAACATGTATACTGTATACAGATTTGACGAAGCCACTTTTTTAAGGTTTCATCGTTCTTCACCCTGACGACGAAAAAAGACCATTGGTAATCATTTATCTATATATATCTCCTCAAAAAAAAACAGTGTAGGAATAGACTCAACGTAATGAAATGGCGTTTTATTTAATTTACATTGTATTGTTACGAACCAGGCATGGGATAAATTAAAACACTACCTGTTAACAGCAAACAACTTTATTAATTACTTTTAACTCAATCACAAATTCACCAATGATAATTATTCACTTAGATATCGCACTTGTAGTTCGCTTCAATGCGCTACGTTCTATAGCCAAAATCAGTTTAAAATGTCAAAAATCTTTCTCAAAACGTAAATTATCCGTATGAAATATTTTAAGTCTTGCGTCAAACATCCGCAAAGATGATTGACATGTTATTAAGTACCCCTCTGTTTACAAAGGAATCTAAGCTTAGAAGATATGGAGAATTTTCCCATCAGCTTTAAAGCTTATTCCGAATTTTAGCTGATTCATTTCCGCACATTTTCTTATTAAACTGAATCTATTCGGTAGAGCTTGGGAGTGTTGATTTATCCCTTGATACGATAAATAACTAGGTATTATGTTGGCTTTACATATCCGGTTCACTTTGTGTTTTGGGGTGGGAAATCATCCTGCTCTGGGCGGAGCGGGAGAGAGTGTCAGACTTGTACTGATTAAAACCCACCCATGTCCCTTCTATTGCCCTTTACGTTCCGGGGCCGCGGTATCTCTTTCGAACAAAACACAACCAACAACCCGTTGTTTTCGAACAACCCGCGAACCCCGGCAGGCTAAGGCCCTGGCAGGCCCCTCTGCTTTTCAGACATCTCTTTGAGGCGCGCGTGAAACACTAACGCGCCGTCGCAATAGACGGACGGTCGGTGAGCTACCCATTGCTCACCGTCCACAGGCCCGCATCTACGGTGGCCGGGAGTTGTCTCACGGCGCCCGACGTCCGGGTCGTCTCCCACGGCGGCTGGGTTGGTTTGAGGTTCTCTCCCTTATCCTGTAACATAATGCCGAAGTGCGGCTGTTTCTATACAACTCTTCACATACGTCCGGGGATTGCAACCTTGGTTTTAGATATGCATATTTGTTCTAGAAACTGTTTCTGTAAGTAATACTGGCTGCTACTGAGTAAATTCCTGATGGAAAAACCAATGACACGATACCCGACCCGGGAATAGAAACCAGGGACTAATACTCAGCAGTCGGGCTAACAACGACTCGACCAACGAGCGAGCGAGTTTTGTAATAACAATATTTAGCATTTTTATTCTTTGCTAGAAGACAGCTGTCGTTTTTTAATCCCATTGGATAGAAAAAAATGCGACAGACGAAGCCTGAAAACGTCCCCAAAGGATTAGTCGTAACGAGAATCGTATTGCAATAGATACGTCTTGCCCGGGGACTTCGCACTAGCTCTTGCGTTTCGCTACAGACCGCAAACTTTGCGCCACTCCCTATTGTGTTACACTTATAACACATAGATGTAGAAAAACATGGATAACGAAGGCTGTGTATCCTGTCGGGGTTGCGGGTTGTTCGAAAGAGATACCACGGCCCCGGAACACAAAAGGCGAAAGATGGGTCATAGATGGGTTTTAGTCAGTAAAAGTCTGATACTCACTCCCCGGGGCAAGTTATTTGATGATTTTCCATAGAAAAGAAAGGGCTGGCTGTATAAGAAATTAAATATTATCCACATAGCCTACCTAACTTGTTTCCAATTAAATAGTTAATCTTCAGCCGTCGGTCTTCATACAATTTCATGATAGTGTCGTATCCATTTTTCTCTAGATCTGTGTCAGGAACTCAACACTGCTAATATATAGATAGTTCGAAATGTTATGAAGGACTAACTGGGCAAGTTAACAAATACTGTACTTTAGCTTTAACTTATGAAAGAAAAAAGACACTTGAAAACAAACGCAACTAATTTGACTCATCTTAAGGTAATACATACAATGTTGAATGATAATTTAAATATGCGTTGCCATTGCCAATGACGGATCATTTTTGCATAATATAAATGAAATTTATTCCGCTGTCCGTTCGCTTAGATCTTATAAACTTCTCAACAGATCTTAATGCAGTTTTCAGCAATATATAGAATGATTCAAGAATAAGGTTTATATGTATTATAATAGTATCTACAGCGCATCCGTGCTTAACCGGGGCGGAACGCAAATGTAGTGATAAAAAAAAGGTTTCAAAGAAAAGAGAAATGGAGATTTAAAAAAGTTTTACATGAATGTCGCTAGCATGAGTAAACAAAAGTAGTGGAAATACCCTTTGCAGTTTAAACCACTAGTTAGTTTTAACCACTTACAAAAATGTGTTAAGTGTGTAAGTTAATCTTTTAAAACGTAATTTTTGGACGATCTCGTTGAATCTGGTTCTTCTAATCTGACAGACAGATGTGTTGCTGGGGAGTTTGTTCCCCCACTTCTTCCCAGCTAAAACACTAGGAAGTGGCGAAGGGCAGGGCGTTTTTGTGGTACTGTCACTTGTAATGTGATGTTCAAAAAGTGCTGATTATCAGCCTAATTTGAATAAATGACTTTTGATTTTGGTCTCAAGACACACCTCCTGTATGTATCACATCCTGTATGTATAAGATATATTTGAAATAAGTAAACAACAATAAATAAGCCTATTTGTTTGGTTTCCACGGATTTAAATTAAGCATCACCAATTCCTACTAACATTCTGTCACGGTCTAAGTCCGTTGCAAGGTAAGCCGCCAAGCCAGTCAGGTTTGAAGGCACGATCTGCTCATTATTTGCAACAAATCTCTTTATCTTGCTCAAATTGATTGTCTGTGGTCGAGTAGTCGGGTTACTAATGCCGTCGTAGTCTGTACGTTATAATAATTCATTGTCAAGGCTTCTTGTGCAAGCCGTTTTGAATGAAGGCTTTTCAATATTTCATATTTTTACAAAGCATTCAATAGGATTTATGTGACCTTTCTTTCTCTTCTTTCTTTGTCTATGGCAATGTCGATAATTGTTCCAATGTCAAATGGGCCATTGGAGCATATGAAATAAATTTGATAGCAGTTAAATAAAATGTCACGAAAAAATGTGGTAAAATATCATTGTTTTCGCTGATACACTGACACTTAGTTCACGTCCTCAGGACGTTTTTTGAAGACACACATTGATTTTTCTTTTAATTGCACTCAATAAAAATATATAATATATAAATAAAATTTCTTAGATTATACCAGCAAGGGACACTTCCCTTGCTGGTATAATCTAAGAAATTTGTATTTAAAACAATCATCATTCTCCTTCCTTAAGTCCAGTTTATTTGGGGTTGGCGCAGTATGTCAACGTCTTCTACTACCCGCCATCTCAGCAGTTACTGCTTTTCTTTGTATTCTAAAGAAATACGAACGTTAACCGAAGTTTTGCTGTCTACCGTACATACATTATTTACAATAGTAAAATTATCAAATTGTTTTTGATTTGAATAGTATTGAGTACAACGTAGGAACGAAACGCAGCGTTTCTACCGGAGATGTGTAAGAAACAAAGAAAACATGTTTTTTTGACACAAAAAAAAACTTTAACCCTAAAATCTTAATGCTAGAAAACAAAAATAGAGATTGTATAGCGAAATATGTGCAGAAAACTAATCAATCAGTAATGACATGGCTAGCTTAACCAAAGCCTTTTTTTACGTTCTGGGGCCCCGGTATCTGTTTCGAACAACCCGCAACCCGGCAGGAGCTTAACCAAAGCCTAAAAATAAAAAATAAACTTTTGCAATTTGTTAGTTATCTCTGGTGGAAACAGCGTAATCCTCGAAGTTAGATGTCCAAATACTGTGTAAAGCTATATCTTCTATCGCAATTGTTCCCATTTCCATAGACACATCTAGAGATCTGTCTATGGCAATAGGAACTTGTTTACCTACCGCATTATTCGTAAATCTGGCCAACAATTTGTGAGGAAACATCCCTTAATCCGTTCTCCGGAGAAAAACCGTTCCTATAGTCGGGAGAACGGCTTAGTACCGGATTAACTGAGCCCGTCACTACTGACGGAGTATTAATGAGACGAGCTTACAAAATGCAAAAGGAATGATGGTCCGAACAAGAGGACATAGCAGTTTTAGCTGTAAATACGTGCCGGAAATCTAACGGAAAATACGATTATGGAAATTCGATGCTGCGGTCTGGCACCGCTCTGAATTCAGTAAGGTTTTTTTTTTAATAAAAATGGTTCGAGTTTATGCGGTTTTCATTCAAGTATATGTGTAAGAGATACCAAATATAACTATGTGCTAACTTCTGTGTTACTATCTAATATTATCTAAGTCCAACCGTTTCACTCACACAACAACTAAATAAAACCACATGTTGCGAATGTAAATGACTCTCTCTTTCTCTCTCTCTCTCTCTCACACACACACACATACGTTTACTCAACACTTACCAAGATATCACTTATCCTCTGTGCCTTTTTACTTTGCAAATATTTTTTGTTTTGATTTTTGATAAATTCTGTATTGCAAATTTCTTTGTGACACAGGTAACCCTAGTGTGGAGACAAGAGACCAACTTAGAAAAAGTATTTTCTGGAATAATAAAGTAATTTGTATTTGTAATGCTCAGATCGGCAACGAGAAATGAAATCCAACACTGTAATAATATTGAACCATTTGATTAGGCGCCCGTTAGTTACATACTGTTGTTAGTTACATACGTTAGTTGTATACGTCCTCACCTATTCTAGCCATCCGTTCACATCGACGCTCTATTTCCCATTTATACTTTACCTCTATCACACCAGCTCCAAGTCCGACTGCAACTAATCCGAGTACAAGTTGACACGTTCATTGACGGCGGCACAGATAATATAATACTAACGTACAGATACTCCATCTCATACAAAGAAACGCGACCGCCATAACTTGCTCATTTCTCCGGGCTATCCGGGCTATTTTTTTTTTACTCACAACGGCGCTAGATGGTGCTTGCAGCGATAGCTCAAGTTCAGTTTATTTTACAGAGAACCAATAGATGGCGATAAAACCAAACTATACTTTTGTACTGTAAACTAAGGTAGGTATATAGCCCTTTGACCTTGAAGCTTACGTCGTCAGTCACTCGGCAATCGCCATTAATAAATTCACGTTCTTTCATGCCTAGTATTATATTATCTGAGGCGTGGGGTATAGCTACATGTTTTTCGGTAGACTGAGGTATTTGTTAGGTTCAGCGTAAAAGTCAACGCAAATTTTGATAATTAGGTATCAAGTATCTAAGTCAATCAAAGTTATTTATAATATCGAAATAGCGAATAGAGGAGCTCGTGGCTAAAAAATAGCAACCGCTCGGGTTGTTCTTTAGGTTAAGCTGCGCTTGCCTAGGTTGGTCTGTGGATGGGTGACCACCCGTAACATACCGAGTTTTCTCCGTGCCTCGGAAAGCACGTTAAGCCGTTGGTTCCGGCTGTCATTTGTAGATCTTTGACAGTCGTTACAGGTAGTCAGTGTCCCGAAAGTCTGACAACCAGTCTTACCAAGGGGTATGGTATTAGGTACCCAGTAGGTAGGTACTAACTGGGTTGTGCTCCTCCTCAAATTGTGGAGGTTAGATAGGCAGTCGCACGGCGCTCCATATAAAATAGGTAGGCTACTGATATTCAGCTGCATCCGGTTAGACTGGAAGCTGACCCCAACATAGTTTGGAAAAGGCTAGGCTGATGATTATAATATCGAAATAGGTAGGTAGCTCTTTAAATGATATTTGCTGCAAATTAGATGATTTTAAGCAGGGAGTTATTTTTTAACAGACTCAGGAGTGTGTAGAATATTTTTATTTTATTTTAAATACAAGTTGTTACTTAACTAAGTAGGTAGTAATATTTGTATGTTGTGTTGGTACCTACAAAAGTAGGTAAGTATACTTACCGGCTCGAATCTTGGTCGCTAGACGATAGAGTGCGGATGACCTTGCGTGTTGTACAAAAAAAGAAATGAAAATAAAGCTAAAACGCCTCTCCAATACTATCTACCTATACCTACATCACTTAAAAATTAAAACTGTGATAAAAACCTATCACTACTATGCTTAATTAATAATACCTTTAATATAATTAATAAAAGTACGTACCTACGCTTTTACCTACTTGATATACAAAAAAACTTAACTTAAATTAACCAAAACTCGGTACCTACCTATCTAAAAATCTATGCGTACCTACCTACTTTACCTAAAAAGATATTAAATGTAAACTATTAATAATTCGTAATTTGAACGATTACCTATTTAAACACTAATAAAATAACTAATAAGTACCTATTTTATTAAATAACAACAAAAGAAATCTAAAAATAAATTATTTAAAGACTAAAAGTCGCGGTGATAAGCATTGTCTGTCAATAAGGCCGAACACTCTGAACGTCTATTCGCATCAACAGCCAAATATTACGGTAACCGCGTCGAGCGCACACAAAAATAATCCTTATGGCATGATCCAGTATTCATGCGCGATGGCTTATTAGCGTATTTCATGTATAACTTTGGTGTTTCTTTACCGATATATATGACTAGCTGTTCCCCACGGTTTCACCCGCGCTGCTCAGCACCTGTTGGTCATAGCGTGATGTTATATAGCCTTCCTCAAGAAATGGACTATCCAACACTAAAAGAATTTTCCAATTCCAACCAGTAGTTCCTGAGATTAGCGCGTTCAAACAAACAAACAAACAAACTCTTCAGCTTTATAATTACCGATATATATGATTATTTTTTTATTGTATAGGTAATAATGTTACCTATTTTTAATAAGAGATGAGTGAGAGTGTTATTAAACGTAAGAGTAGACAAATATAATCAGAAAGCTCCGAACTGCTTAGCTATCGGGAGTTACACGTGTTATTGTGAGTTAACCATTAAAGATAGACATATGCTGTCGTATGATTATTTTTTATATAATTTTAAGGAGAATATTTCCGTCATACATGATTTCTGTGTAGCTTTAACCATTAAGGCTACACACGCGACAGAAGCTTAAAAAATTGAGTAACTTCTCCCGTTTTCCCAACATTTCCCTTCACTGCTCTGCTCCTATTGATCGTAACGTGATGAAAAGTATACTATAACCTGCCCAGGAGTATAAAGAATAATTTGACCAAGTTTCGTTAAAATCCGTTTTTGTTTCTATAACGATCATACAGACAAACAGACAAAAATATTACTGATTGCATTTTTGGCATCAGTATCTATCACTAATCACTCTGATAGTTATTTTGGAAATATATTTCATGTACAAAATTGACCTCTCTACAGATTTATTGGTAGGCATAGATAGTTTGTTTGTTTGTATTTCATAATATTTCATTCTATCAAAATAGGTATGGTAAATGGTAATATTGAGCTGTGTAGTAAAACTCAGAAAATGAAAACAACGCCATCTATTCATAGAAATAACAGTAAATGAGTTACCTAACCACAACGTAGTACAAATTGCTCTCACCAGAGCCAACACCATAATATTATTTAGAAAAATCATGAAATTTGGAACTAGGAGCCCATTATTCCTGTTTTTTGTGTTATGGGGATTTTTAAAAACAAGAACATACTTCTTCCATGGTCAAATTTAAACAGTTACACAAACTTCAAAAACAAATCGATACACATAACGCCATCTATTGATATTTTTTTGAACTACTTTTTCTTTCTTCGCAATGAGACCCCATGACGGCGGGGTGTTGTGTTGACATTCATTTGTTTTTCAATCGAATCTCCTCTTAAATTGGGATCGGAATAGATTGGGGTGAGCTTGGGTTTATGTTGTTTTGTCTTTCGGTCGTCTCCTGCTACATGGGACTTTAATAAAGCATTGTTGCGTAAATTTTTATGGTTGTTCCGTAGCTCAAATCGAAAAAAAGGAACTCTTATAGGATATGGCCGCTTATGTCGCAAGTTTGTACGTAACCTTCGGTGCGTAAGTTCGACACACAATTAGGCGGTTTAATTTTTAAAATGGGTGATGGAAAGCTTAAGGTAACGTTGGACTAACGCTTTATGGTTTGCAAAAATAGTTTAAATTATATGAAATAAACAGCCAGCCATCACAGCTTTAGAAACCTAAGTCAGGAAAACATTATTAGAAGCTTATAAAGTAACCAGGAATTTCGTTTCGAATTGTGTTTCATTGCCCAAAAGTTCACTTTACCGTTCTATTCGTGTAACCACCGCATGAAATCCACTCCCACGCTCAATTTTCTCATTTCAACAGCCATCTTTCCATCCCTCTTCTAATCCTTGCATCCACATCTCCATTGACAGGTTTAGACAGATTATCCCTCTCGGAAAGTTGAGGGGTTCGGCTTATAAGCTTCGAGCCTGCGACTGTTCTCAACTTTTTTTTTTTAATAAAAACATTTTAATTAAAGTTCACTGCTTCGTTGGTCGTCGCAAACGCTACTGACTGAGGTAAAGTGTTTTTGGGTTTTTCTTGCAGGGATTTCTCAGTAGCAGTTTCAGAGTCTTGATTTTGTGCCCGGTTTATGGCAATGGGCTCGCGAGGGATTTGCTGTAGATAATGCTACTTTAACTCGTTTTTATACATTTCATTTTACCCTTTATTATTTTATAATTACTATAATTCATTTACTATTTTCCTCCTGTAATAACATGCCACGTGTTTGTGTCGAAGTTGTAGTAGTTGATGTGTCCTGTAGCGGTTGATTTCATTCTGGCCGTATATAAATTGGTAATGAATTTTTGATGTCTTAAGAGCTTTGCAAACGTGGACACTTTTGTGTCTTGTGTCGGATACAAGTTAACGGTAAATATTTGATTAAAACTACAGTTTTCTGTGATAGTGTGCCGTGTTGGTAATAAAAAGTGTCTACGTTTGAGGAGCCCCAAGTGCATCTCTACCTTTCAGAGATTAAAGGTCGGATAGGTTTTTAATTAAAGTTTGTTACGAGGTTTCTTTGGCAATTCATGCGGTGTGTTTATTAGTTGGTTATTATACTTGTTGAGGTGTGTTTACATGTTTGTTCTTGTTGGATAGGTATTTGTTTTCTTGTTTGAATTTGTTGGAGTTCTGTTGTTTTCAGATATTTGTCATTGTTTTACTCTAGAGTTTGGATTAATAGCTATAAAGATTAATTGATTAAGTCTTTTCATGACGCTGATGTACGTTACCTTCAGATTTGAAAAAAAAAATGCTCGGCGTCACTATACTTGAGCTTTGGGCATAACTTTATTAGACGACACGGTTGGCGCATATTTTTCAAACTATAAGAGACACACACATCCCTGCGCTCCAGAACGGGGGGGGGGGGGGGGAGAGGCGCAACATCGTGAATAGCGGAAGGAAAGGGGTTAGGCCGTGGGCCTTGATGGGGGGGGGGGGACAAGAGTGGAAAAAATCCGACTAATAATAAAAAACCGGCCAAGAGCGATTCAGACTCGGTTCCGTAAACTTCCGACATAAAGGCCATATCTTTTGACTGCGTAGACTTAGAAGGTTGATTTTCCATATCACAAAGAGACCATAGATTAATGTTATTATAATATTATTATTGTCATTTTAACCCGATACCTCGCGTTCCGAAATAAAGGGTCTTGACAGACAGAGAATAAAATGATTCTATATGGGCTAAAACCTCAAACAGTATAATATATCAATTTCTGGAATCGATTGCTTCCTCTAACAATTGACTTATGACCTTCAAACTGTCCACCACAGTTTGCCATCTTACCTGGATTACGACACGAATGTTCTAAACCATCCCTGAACATAACACAGACATTAAAACTGGTCTGACATATTTTGACCCAGGACTTTAGTTTGGCTTGACAGACGGAATTTCATTATTCGCTAAGTTATGCTTTGAAGGATACCAAGCAACTATTTGGCTTAGCGTGTGGAGATATTAATAACCAGATGGTCATCGCGAGTTGGTTTGGTGATCGTTTACACAATGGCTGTTAGTGGTCAAGTAGAAATCCACAAAACAAGAAAAAAAAGGGTGTCAATATTTTACGACTTTAGCAGCAAATATTTCATCAAGTTAATCAAAATCAAAATATATTTATTTCACGTAGGCCTAAATGGGCACTTATATTATATTAAACGTCGAGAAAAGGTGCACGGTTCGGGTTGGTCGTTTCCTATAAAAAAAAACCGGCAAGAAACTCCATGGTTACTCTTTTAAAATCATTTTCGTTTTACAATGTGTGAGTGGTGTCACTGTTCACTGGTATATTAATAAAAAGGAACGATGACCGCTAGTCGTGTACTGAATGCTCGACTAATATCAATTAGTGAAATGAGGTAAAACTGAACGAATAAGCATTCGAGCATTGTTAGTGTATAGTTGCACCGTACCTGCTCCCGGGCCAAAAAGATTCTAGTTTAAAGCGACACGTTTTAGACATAGAGGATGTAGCTATGTCTCGTTTACAATCTGTGGTTGATGTAAAGGAGCCTAGCTTTCTTATTCAGCCACCAGCTGCATAAAATACTCTAACTTTCACAGACAAAAACAAAACATGCAAGTTCGCCCAGTTATCAACGCCGTTTCAAATGCCAACTTCATCGTCCAAAAATCCCGCTTACCCAAGGATATCAAGACCATTGCAGAACAAGGGGTCCTCCCAAAAGTTGAGCAAACAATGCTATTAATACAGTAATTGTGTACGGAACCCTTCGGTCCGCTGACGGGCACCTAATTAAATCTAAGGGTTATGGCGGTTGCTGCTGTAACATGAATTAAACAATATTCAGAACAGGGCGCGGATTTTTAGCGGTATAAATAGGATGGTGAATAATTAAAGAGATCTGCAGGATTTAGTGGGTTGCATGTATTGTTCATATTTTAGATGCAAGCGGCTAAATGGATATGGAGATATGTATTTCTGCATTCATGCAAACTAGCTTTTCGTACTTCAAAAGTAAAAACGGAACCCTTATTGGATCTCTTTGTTGTCCGTCTGTCTGTCTCTGGCCCTTTACTTCGGGAACGCGTGGAGTTATCAAGCTGAAATTTACACCAAATAGTCACTTTATGCTGTGAGAAAATCAACTCTCTAAGTTTACGCAATCAAAAGTTATGGCTGTTTATATCACAAGTTTGTACGGAACCCTTGGTGTGCGAGTCTGATTCGCTCTTGGCCGGTTTTTCTTTATCGTGTGGTTAGTGCCTTACCTGGCGCCTGTTTTAATGCCACCCATGGTATTTCTGGCTATACATGTTGTCAAAAAAAACTCTGAGGCATCCTGGTCTCCACACTAAGTTATTCTAAACTAAAGTGCGCGTGTGAATTCAATGTCTCTGAGGTGCGTGGCTTAGATTCAACTTGTTACCTATGTCTTGACAGTCAAACCACTAGGCTATCACTGCACGATACTGCAACTGGCTGGCTAGAATGGGTGAAAATGATAGATTTGTGCTTACCAGGATAATCGCTACACGAAGAACTTACTGACGTACCAGCGATTTCTTAATACATAATCGTCGAAGAAGACGGGAGTCGTCGCCAAAGAAGGCCTAGATAACGTTGTCGTAATGGTTTAAAGTTGTTTGTAAAAAAAATTGAAGGCTATGGAATAGGTCAATAGAGCTGATTTTTATTAAACTGTAGCACCAGAATCTCTTAATCCATTTACAGTTTGTGTCACGCTCGATGTTTTCCCTGTGACTAATGACTTCTTAGGGTTTTATTTTAGTTCAAGGTTTGATGTCATAAAATATACAGTCGATCTGAGAACCTCCTCCTTTTTTGAAGCCGGTTAAAATGAAGTAGACTAACCTATCTATCAATCATAAGCTAATTGAGCCAAATACCTCTTTCATTAATATAAAACATCTTTGTTTATTTCTAAAAGCAATACCGCCTAAGTTCACATTATTTTATTATTACAGTTAAAACAAAATTACGCATAATAAGTTTATACGAATCGTAATATAACTTGACACTCAATTTCGGTGAGAACACATTAGCGAAATTATATTATGTACAAACATTTAGGGTTGGCAAATAATCAAAAATGTGTACAATACTATTAATATTTTTTGTTGATGAAAAACTTCACCTATTCACGATTATTAAATAAAATAGCCTTAATTTCTTACAACAAATTACCCAGAAAAAAAAGTTCATATTTAAATATAGTTTTTAAAGACGGTTTTGCTTTCGCATAGGCCTCCCCCATAATCTTCCACATTTCGTGGTCATAGGTTTTTTCCGATTCACGATTAACTACTCCTAATTAACACTCTCTTATTAACTTTACGTATAACTAACCAACTACCCAACTGACTGCTGCAGACTTATCTGCTTCTGGAAGGAGGTAGGCTGGCTGGATTTCAGCCACCAAGGTGTACAGCATACGCATAATGGTCCAATTAGAAGGACTACGTTCGGAAACCGGACCAAGAAGCGGGGTCCACATGAAGAACAAGAACCAACCAACTATAAAAACAAATCTTAGAAGTTCCACTTCCAGATTTCCAATTGAATTTTTGCAAACATGTTTAGTTTGGTTAGAAACTTAGAATTTTCCAACGTAAAAAAATGCGGTATTTAAGTTTAAATCGATTACCTGGCAACCCTAAGAGCACGAAGTAGACATTACGCGTTCAAATCCTAAACATAACAGTTAGAACATTTTAGCATTGAAGTCGTTATGTGTCAGGGGGGCGGGTGAGGGGGGGGGAGGTGACAAGAAGGTTAATGTGACATACCACGAGTTATGATCAGAAGGGCTACTATGACATCTTATAGCAATTGTTATTCCACTGAGTGAAAGAGATGGTGCTAGACACCCTGTATAGCTCTGTCTCTTTCCCTCAGCGGAATAAGAATTGCTTTAAGAGGTCATAGTAGGGCTACAGTTCCAGATCGTTCTGTAATTTTGTATGTAAGTCCTCACTTCTCATTAGGTTTGTCTTGAAGTTTGCGCAACCATAATATGTTCTCGGTTTTACGTACAATATGAATCTACATAAAATCAAACTCAAAGCATTTATTTCAATTAGACCATTACATGCACTTTTGAATATAAAAACAAAAAAATACCGGCCAAGAGCGTGTCGGGACACGTTCAGTGTAGGGTTCCGTAGTTTCCCGTCCGTCACAATAAGTGTTCCCAGTTATGAGGCCAACCGAACAATTCGGTAATACCCGATCTGAATTGGGTTACTAATTAATACAAAGACGTGCAATTTTGGTGGTAATTTTGGATTGCGAGAACCGATTTCAATAATTCTTTTTTTGTTTGAAAAAAGATACGTTCAGGATAATAAAATATGTAAACAAAGTTACAAAAAAAGCTTGCATATACGATTATACTACAAACTTAGTCCAGAAATTATTTTGTACAACTTTTTGTCTTTTTTGTACAAAAACTGTTGTGTCAATCAAGTTCAAAATAATTTTCATAGAAAGTCCTTATAAAGTTCTACTTTTCAGCTTTTTTTCATATTTTTTAGACTTATGGTTCAAAAGTTAGAGGGGGGGACACATTGTTTTTTACTTTTGGAGCGATTATTTCCGAAATTATTGACATTATCAAAAAATGATCTTAGTAAACCCCTATTCATTTTTAAATACCTTTCCAACAATATATCACACGTTAGGGTTGAATTTAAAAAGAAAATCACTTCCCACTTTACATATAGCGTGGCTACCCTAATAAAACATTTTTTTCAAATTTTTATTTTACCACTTTGTCGGCGTGATTGATATACATATTGGTACCAAATTTCAGCTTTCTAGCGCTAACGGTCACAGAGATTAAGCGAGGACGGACGGACGGACAGACAGACATGGCGAAACTATAAGGGTTCCTAGTTGACTACGGAACCCTAAAAAGATGCTGCTACAGTCCCAGTCACAAGACATCATAACTTGCGAAAGTACTGTAGATGCCCGTTCCAAAGCGTAGATCTCTATGGAGAAGAATGGGCAACAAACTCCATGGACATTCTCTCGTAATTATACTATTTACAGCGCATCGTTGTAAATTCATTTTAATGCTAAAGCGAGTCTTCATCCAATCGCTCGTCGTATCGCAGCAGCAGGTAGAACACAGACAGAAGGTCCACTTCTATGCGCCATTATCTACAGAACGAAATCGAAAATATTGCTATGCTTTAAATAAAATATCACGCCTGTAATATTCGAAGGGTTAGACAGGTGTGTAGCTGATAGTACACCCACGTGATAGTAATGTTTAAAAGTCCAATGTAATAGGGGAATACTTGTAATACTAGTCTATTGCCATCAACTGGGCATAAACCCAGGCTCCGTAGTTGCTATTAAGAAATTCCTGATGGAAAAACTCAAAGATAATTTGCGCGCACTGGAAAACGAACCGCTTGCGAAGCTACCAAAATGGAAAGAAAAAGTTACTATTTACTCTTTGTGATGACCACGACCGACTGAAAAACCTACTCATCTGTTCCTTGTTTATGTCTCTTATCCTATAAGGCATTTGCAAGTGGCTGAGATCAATATTCTTAGGGGGGTGTGTGATTTAGGCTTGAGATGCAGAAGAGTAAGAAGAAAAATTTCGCAAGGAGAGTTTGAGTATGTATGTATAATATTATGTAGATAGGTATAAGAGTAAAAAAGGCTTAAGAAGCTATGGATGGACTGTATATAAGACATGAATGATGATAATATGATTGTTATCTGTCGCATGCTCGGCTTTGCATTTTCTGATTTCTCTTAACCATCATTTGGTTCAAATTATTCCTGTCACTATTGTATTGTTCACCTTCTGTTCTTCCGTGCCTGTCAGTCCGAAGCCGGGCAAGTGCGTCAAGTGGTCAGGTCAACCGCTGCGTACAATTAGGATCATCTTCTCGACACGCCACGCCATGATTGGCGCCGACTAAGCCCGACTTTATGTACCTACGTCCCATTTCCTATTTCTATTCATATTTTAATTTAATTAAATAATTATAGAGACTACTTCACTGGTTCGCTTTTAAAATAAGGTACGCTGAAAAAGAAACATTTTCTTTTCAGAGTAGAGCGAGAATTCTTGAAAGAGATAAAAATAGTGTTATTTTTTTATATAAAAGGAATTATCTCAAAGAAATCTGTACTTACAGATGCTAGCGTGCCCTAGCTAGGTAGGTAGGTAGGTAGGAATTGTCGCAATCAAATAGCACTTAAATAATTTGGAAAAGTGATTGTAAACAAAACATTGGTCGTTACTTTTTAACCGTAAATAATTGAACCTACATTCTCAGGGTTTGGAAATGTTGTCGTCCATGCCTCTATTCGATTTGACTCTTACTTCCAATTACACAGAACCTTAAAAAATAACCCTTTTCCAGCTATTTCACTATATCTACAAACCCCAATCATATAATTACAGATTCGTGAAGCCCGTTTAAAACGGAACTCCCAATCTGTAGTCAGTTTGCCATCCTTGTACAGTATCTATCACAAGATTGGGTCAATTAATTGCTTTCCTGTCACCCCTAACTCGCAAAGATAAGGGATGAAACTGAACTGATTAGACAGGGCAACCCAACAAGCTCATTAAGGGCATCTATAGATATAAGGCTGGCTGTGTCCAAAACACGGTTCAGGAAGATTTGTCCCAGAACTGAATGTGTTAAATCCCGTACTAGCGTTTGTACCGGCTTCGCCCGCGCAGAAGTCGGTAATATTGTCCGAGGAGTTGTTGTACTACTTGTATAAAAATAAAACCGGGCAAGTGCTAGTCGAACACGCGCACCGAGGGTTCCGTACAAACTTGCGACATAAACAGCCATATCTTTTGACTGTATAGACTTGGAGGGTTGATTAATCGCTCCTAGGAGGTGCTCTCTAGCAACTATAAATCTACCCTCTAAGTAAACCATGCACAATTATCAAGTTGAAATTTAAACCATGTACTCAAATGTGTGCAGATTTGAATATATGGTTTAAATTTCAACTTGAACTAAAAAAATATCGTAAAATAATCTCTATACCAGTCTTACCGTATTTAGTTAAATGTGTCAAGTATAGTATGTATCAAGGTTACAAAGTATCTGTCTGTCCAATTCTCACTCAAATCCGTTCAGCAGTTTTTGCCTGAAAGAGTAACAAACATCTATATTTACATCTTCACAAACTTTCGCATATATAATAGAGTAGCTGGTGCCCGCGGCTTCACCCGCGTGATATCGAAAAAAAAGTATCGTATGTGTTATTCCAGACCATAATCTACCTCTATTTCATGAAGATCCGTTCAGCCGTTTTGACATGAAAGAGTAACAAACATCTATACATCCATACATCCTCACAAACATTCGCATTTATAAAATTAGTAGGAAGTGAGTCAAGAACATAAGATCTCCTATAACGAAATGTTCAATGTTTTCCAATTGCTCATCTAATCAGTAGCTGCTCTTTTCTCTCGTTGAAACGTTACCAAGAGAATCTGATTTACTTTAATTTAATAGAGCAATATATCTGTGATTTCGTCATGTGCCTTCCAATATTCTGTTCATCATTTCCTTGCCCTTATCATATTTTATTTGGGGACGGCGAAGATCTTCTTGATGTATTTATTTTTCGTTATCTAGAGCAGTGATAGCTTAGTGGTATGATAGTTGGACTACCAAATCATAAGTCTCGAGTTTGGACCCAAGACGCATTCTGATATTTCGGATTTATATGTGTATTGCATGTTTTATTAATTGCTTTGTCGAAGGAAAACATCTTGAGGAAACAAGCATGTATCAGAGATATGTCTTGACCCGTATTAAGCGTCGTCAGTAGCCCATGGGTTGCACAAAAATCTGATGCCAGGTTATGCAGCAACCACACCATAAAAAAACCGGTCAAAAGCCAGTCAGACTCGCGTACCGAGGTTTCCGTAAACAGCCATATCTTTTGACTGCGTAGACTTAGACAATTGATTTTTGCACAGCACAGAGGGACTACAAACTTAAGTTTACAGTTTTAATTTCAACTCGATACCTTCACGCGTTCTTGAGATAAAGGGTCTTAACGGACAGAAAGACAGACGTACTACAAAGTGATCCAATAAGGGTTCCGTTTTACCTTTTGAGTTCCAGAACCCTAAAAAGAATGAACGAAGAATCATGAACTCTGTAGTCAGCCCTTTTTAGTCATATAATACGATCTTTTTAGTCATATTATCAATCATTTCTTTGGACTTCTACCACTTTTATAGCCATCCACATCTCATAGAGACATCCATTCTGATCTTCATGACCTTCATGTCTTACTTTTTCTGACCTGTAGCGACGTGACCTGTCGTCTACTTCGCCATCCACATGAACAAGCGACCGAAGCACCGTAAGATGGAGAAAGCACAGGACTAGAGAGACCGCCAAAATCGCAAAACTTTTTACGACCTTCAAAAGCTTTAAATAATAGTTTAAATGCCATATTCACCTTGTATTAAAACAAAGCGTGACTTAATCAAATAAGTTTATCAAACCGATTAGCCTTAGATTGTTATTTTGTTAATCAATTGTCGAGCAATCTATTTGTGGCATTAATTAACATTCGAAGCTGTTTCAATGACATTTGCGCACGAAACGGCAATATTTACGAAGCTTTGTCGCAATTTTTGACTTAAGATGTCACCTAAACAATGCATAAGTAAAAATTACAATGTCATGCTTTGATGAAACCAGATAGTTTAGTTTGCGTATTAATTTGCAAACGTTTGAATTTTGAAAATTAACGAGAACAAACTGTATAATTTTAATATTTTCTGTAACCCTTTGACCTAGGGCTACGGGCTAATGGTTCTGGTCTTTGTCCAGGTCGTCCCACCTTCTTCTACGAGGTCCACCACAGCCCAGTCCCTCCTTATGCTTAGCTGCTTTTTGAGCAAAGTCAGTAATCTGAGTTTTGTGTGCAATGTTCGTGGCGAGTCAGTGCACTCCATGGCAAGCTGACAAACCTTGCAAGAAATATATAGGAGTTATAAACGATTTTTTAAATCCTAGTTCATCATGTCATTCTTAGTAGCTCCAAAACGCTCAGTTCTTAGCATGCCCGATCCAATTTGTCCCACCTTAATAATATGCAAATCTCTACAAAGACCCGCTCTTGACACCCAACGATTTAACAATTCATACTTGAAAAGAAACCCCAAGTAAAACTTACGTAAGCTGAGCATTTTCCTTTCACCAGCACGTTCCCCCAATAAAAAAGGGATCACAGAATTTGGATCTTTAGCAAAACTTTTCTCACCTTCAAACAAATATCTTAGATCCGTCTAAATAAAGCGATCTACGAAAAAGTACCTGACGTTTTTGCATGCTCTATTTCAATACAAACTTTCTGGTCTTCGGGGATCTTCGGAGAACTTCGGAGAACTTCGTAGGGAACATTAAAAGTGTCTCGTAGGTACCAACTGTGACACGTCTGGACAATAAAAACGGACAAAGGTGGATATTGCGGATGCCAAGCATTCAATGCCGTGGCCCACATTCGTATGTACTCCTTTCTTTGCTCTTCGACCCGCGATATTACTCTTTTTTATTTGGTCACGTCGAAATAAAACATTTGTCTTATTTATAGTGGTTGGAATTGGTGAAGTTGAAGTTATTATAGTGTCCGGCCTTTTTGGTCACTTTCGTTTTTGGTTTCATAAAATCGAATGGATATTTATGATAGAAAGTGCTGAAATATTCGATATTTAATTTTCTAATCACTATGTCTTTTTATATGATGTTGATACTTCTTCTTTGATATAATCGGGAGATAATAACATCGACACAGTTGGCACAGTGGCTGAGAGATCGACTGGGTTCGATCCCCGCACTGAACAAATATTTGTATTGCCTACAGATAGTTGTTTCGGGTCTGGCTGTTTGTGTATGTGAATTTTAATGTTTGTAAACGCACCCACGATACAGGAGAAATTCATGGTATGGGGCAATTTTTAAAAACATGGATAGAACACCAAAATTACCGTAATTATTTTATCAGTCTAATGAAATTTTTATTTTTACAAGTAGTTAAGTGAAGATAGCTACCCAGGCTTTGATGTAAAATCCCAGCTGTTTCTGATACAATTCTTTCATTCCACATGTAAACTTATTTCCAGCGAAACTTTTCATATCACACAAAACTTTAGTTAGTCCATTTGTTTGCTTGGCTTCATTCTGGGATGAACTCCAGTCCGTTCGTAAAAGAAAAACTTGTAATAACTTGAAAACTTTGTACGAGTACATCAAGTTCTTCGTAAGTTACAACAACGTACTTACAAAATGGAATGAAGAGTAAACTAAGTATTTTCTAAGGACAATGATTAGTTTTCATAGTAAAGATGTAAACAGCAGACTTTTTGAAGTTTGGGAGGAAGTTTGAAAGTTGCTCCTCTTGTAGAAAAAAATAAAGGGAGTCGTTTGTCTTGGAATGAACATGTAAAGAGGAGGGACGAATCGCATTTGACTGAAAGTGTGATAGAAATTAATGTGTGTGGATGTAGTATGAGAGGAAGGCTAAAGATAATATAGACGGATTGTGATAGTAATGATAGACGTCTGACAGGAGAGAATAGAAGAAGAAAACATGTTGGGCCGACCTTAAATAGAATGGGATAATGAGTATTTGAAGTGTAGATTATGTTATTGTAAATCTCTCATCATCGTTTCAACAAGAGAAATTACTGGTTTTTCTTTCATAGCTGTAGTATCCACTTGAGGTAGAGCTCTACTTCCTAATAGGTGAAAAAGAAATAAATTACTAACCATGTCACAAACTCACAAGCACCACCAATCTGCATTCCAGAGTACGGTTTTACCTCAAAAAGAACTATAAGTATACTTTTACCTGCTATTTTCCCGCCCTTTGTGATGACTGACAGCTGACATTAGTGACAGCTACCTGACTTCTTGTAGATTTTAGTTAGGGTTTACATATCTATTAAATGATACACTGCAGCACCAACTTGAAACCTGATTTTTAATAATGTTATTTCGTTACAAAAATATTTTTGATTGCGTTTTTGTTTTTAGAGGAAAATTATCTGTAAAAGAGCTGTAAAAAGTTTCCACTTCACCATGCTAACTCAATTTTATTCATAACATTCAACTAAAGGCTTTTCCCACCAATTTCCATTCACAGTAACTCAACAGTAAAGACTTATAACTTACACCTACTTAACCGACCCCAACATAACTAACTTACGGAAAATCACTTACGAAAACTTAGAGTCAAGTGGCAACCTTTCCGTAAAAAGGTCGGAGTCCATCAAACCTTCGATATTGTCGTAAAGAGTGACTTTATTACTGAACGAAGCAAAATTCGGGTTTTATTCCACTTTGTCCCATCAATTTGTTGCACTAAATGACGAAGTGAATTATATTACGTACTCTTATATCCAATTGTCGGTATTGAAGTAAAAAACATATGCTACAGCGAGTAGTTAAGAGACTGTATATTATGTAGCTATGTCTGTGATTGTATAATAAATAAAAGACAAAAGTGTTTCAGGTCGAATTATACTTTTTTGTGATATACAGTAATTGCTTTTAAATCCAACTTTACCAAACCTACTCTACTTATTCTATATATAAGACAGCGTGGACTTACAAATTGTGAAAAAAAAACTTGTGTCAACTTGTAGGGGCGGAGTGGAATAACCCAGTCTGTCATACATGCAAAATATGGCGCCATTTTTATTCTTACACTAAAATGTTTTATCGTGCTTTTATTGCGGATAGATCCGGTATTATGAAGTTAAGAAGGTTTATCACCTGAGTTTCATGGTATGTGATAGACTGAACTTTACGGGTGTTCGTTTTAACAGCGATATAAAATGTATTGATATGGTTTTTGGCTTCAAAAGCTGCAAGAGAATATCTCTCTCAGATTTTGGGGATGCAACTTGTGTCGACACCCTTCCACCATCCCATCTTCCTAGCACGGTGGGTTGCGCTGGGGCTGCTGCTGCAGGTGCTGAAAACCTCAAACGACGCAAATATTACAATTTGATTGGTAGTTATGTTTTTGAGCCGTTTGGGGTTGATACACTAGGGCCATGAGATCGGAGTGCATGTAGTATTTAGTATTTCGAGAAATCGCCAAGCGGTTGGTCGACTCTTCTCGTGACCAGAGAGCTGACCTGTTTTTTGCGCAAAAAAAATAACCTAGCCCTCCAACGCGGAATGGTGCCAAGCTTCTGGGCCCTTTACCTGTTGACTGCGATACGGACGTATTTTTGACGCCCTGTAATTGACCATCTTTTACTTGTCTATATTTTTATTATTCGTTTGTGTCTATTTATAGTTCGCATATTGTGTAACATTAAGTACGTAGATATAATAACCAATGACCACACAAGTACATAACAAGTACAGCACGGTGCGGTCAGCGGATTGTGTTGCGCCTTGCTATCCATACTATTGACGACTAGTCTGACCGCTTTCCATCCTACACTTTCTACAGCAGGAACTGAATCACGCCTTCCTACCTTCTCTGTACGTGACTTCCATTGTAATAGCGTTGCTGGTTGAGACGGGAATTAAAATATCAATGATCACTTGTTTGACCCAGTTTGAGTAGTTAATTTGGTCCTAGTGTTGCCATTAAGTCATTTTCTTTGAAAACTCGATAAGCCAAGAATCGGTTATTTAAAAAGAGTATTGACATTTTGATATCCTTACTAATGTTACAAAAGCGAAAATGAGTTCGTTTGTTACCTCTTCACGCTTTAATGGCTAAACCGATTTTGATGGATTTTGGTACAGAGATGGGAAACAGGCCATGGCCAGGGCCATTTATTTCAGGAATGCGTAGAGGTGTAGAAGACTAATACAAACTAAAATAATTTAACACATACCTTTTAAGAGGGATGAAATAACACAATAGAACTGAACTGCACAACAAACTGATACCCACACTGATTTTAGTACATTAAAATATAATATAATAAATTAATTAAAATAGTAAATAAGTGTATATAAATTAAAATAGTTTAAAATAAAAACAATAAATTAGTACGTGTGGCATATATATATATATATATATATATGTATATTGTAGTATTTGCGTGTGCGGCTGCTAGCCGTGATCCGAAATGTAATGAGCTAAAAAATGATTTTTGAAGATGAAATGACAGAACGAAGTTCGAAATATGAATATTTAAAAAAATTAAAATCTATGTTGGTCCAAAAGGAAAGAGGTTGAGGCAGCAGAGGTATCGAGTTCAAATTAAAACCGTATACTCAAGTCTGTGGCCCTTTGGAGCTATAATAAAACCGCAACCATCTAAGTCTAAAGATATGGCTGTTCATGTCGCAAGTTTGTACGGAACCCTTGGTGCGCGAGTCCGACTCGCTCATGTGGCCGGTTTTTTTTAGGTATCTTACTTCAAAAAGTTCCGGTGGATAACTGGGCTGGATTTAGTCTGAGCGGAAGGCTGGACAGATCAAGGCTGCCCAGGTTCCTCAAAATCTTTCACTCTAGGAACTTCTCCTGTATCGTGGGTGCGTTTACAAACATTTAAACTCACATACACGAACAGCCAGACCCGGAACAACTATATGTAGGCCATACAAATATTTGTAACGTGCAGGGATCGAACCCGCGATAAGCAGCGCAGCAGTCGATCTCTCAGCCACTGCGCCAACCGTGTCGTCAATATGTAATCAATCGTGTTTTGTCTCAGATGGAGTAACGAAAGAATTTACGCACACAAGCAAATCAATGAGTTACTTGATTAAGGTTTAATTTACTCTGTCCTTCGTCTGTTAGATACAATTCGTGTATAGCTACCCAAATACAATTAATCACGAATGTCAAAATACAAATAATCCAATCGGACAAATATACCAAAATCCTGTTCAAACGTTATATTGTTCTCAATATAAAACAAAAGTCCATTCCTGTTAATTATAAAATTCAATTATCAAACTCAATTATATGCTGGGTTCGGTTACGTAAACCGTTTTGTACCCTTTTTGCCCGCAATAAATGATAATTCGGATTATGAGAAACTCGGGGCTGGTAAACGTTTTACTGCTGGACAAATGGGCATGGGCCGAGCCAATTGCCATCACAATGGTCATTAGGGACAATGATTGTAATCACTTTGTTTTATTAACGGTTTGATTGTAGTAAGTTATCTTGCTTTTTCATCTCCAGAGAACACTACGATCTACAGGCAACGCTTGTGACTTGTTCAAAACCGAAGTGTCTTTGGTTAATTTTTTAGTTTAATCCCTTACTTCCTTACTAATATTATAAAAGCGAAAGTGAGTTTGTTTGTTTGTTACGTCTTCACGCCTACATGGCTAAACCGATGTTAATGAATTTTCGTACATAGATAGTTGAGACCCTGGAGACGGACATAGGGTAATTTTTTTTAAAGTGAGTAATTAGGGAGAAAGAGGGAAAACTTAGCTTTGCTATTACAATAAATAAGGCGCAATTGCAAAACTACAGGTAGCAAGTACCTGCAAATCAGGAAAAGTGAACTGTTGTTACCCCGAGTTAAATGCGAGCGAAGCCGCGGGCAAAAGCTAGTTATATATAAAACTTGCTGTGCCCAGCGGTGTTACCCGCTGCTCAGCCCCTTTTCTGAAGAAGAATTCTCGGACCTACTAAATATACATATAAAATTTCATATAAATTGCTCGAGCGGTTTAGGAATAGTATGGCAACTAAAACTGTGACACGAGAATTTTGATCATACATATTAAACAATCGTCATGACGTAACTATGTACGGGTAACACAATAATATAGAGATGGTACATTAACAACAGGTTGACCTTAGCCCACGCAATGGCGTTGCCGCTGTGACTCATATGCAGCATAAACAATGTTACTAATACCATTTGTAATTGTTATTTGTTACCGCTGGATTTTGGAGAGACTGGCTCTTGTTATGGTAAGTTTTGAGTAGGCCTGAGGATTATTTAAAGAGAAGAGGGAGATTAAAGAAGCGTTAAATGGGCTGTGTGAAGGATAATTATGACTAGAATGACGTTTATTTAGAAGTATGGAAGACTATCAGAGCCAAAACCAAATAGAAGAAAGAAAAAGTGTGCAAAGTAAAACAATTATTTATAAATACAAGAGTATATATAGAGTAATCTTTTTATGCCATTAATGACTGATTTTCTTATTTGCTCGACTCGCTAGTTTTTTAATGGTATCTTTTGTGAGCTCAACCTTAAGTTAATAGATCTATCTGTGTTTTTCAAAATAGTATGAGTCGAAGTACTTTCATCAAGTAAGAAAAACGAAATTTTAAAACTTCCACCAGTAGAATTTAGTTTCATAATAGGAAGGTACATACAAGCATACGTTCCGTCCCCAAACTCAGTTAACTAAATTAACTTTCTTATCACCTGAAGGACTTCTGACGCGGACTTCAAACGCCTTATCTAACTTATGCAATTGTGAATCAGGTCGTTGAGTTAAGACATCATCTATATTTGCTGGAGCACTTCAAGAGGTCGATGTCAATTGATTGAGGATGAGTAATAGAAACCTACCTAATTTAAATTGCTGATTCCGTTTCCTATCAGTAAAAATATAAATTTTATCGCACTGTAAATTTTGTTCAATTCAGAATGACCAAAATACTTCATTGGAAAACAGAATGATCGTGAACAAATAAAATGTCAGTCATATCAAAAGGCAAAAATAAGTTGGGTTAACATAAGTCAAATCAAATCAAATCATTTATTTCAATTAGACCATTACAAGCACTTTTGAATGTCAAGAAACAAAATGAATCTACAGTCCCGGTCACAAGGCATAATAACTTGTGAAAGTACTGTAGTTGTAAGTTTGTAAGCTATCGAAAAGTAAAAGTAAAAAATATAAACTCGTGATTCTCTTTTTAATCATTGGAAGCTATAAAAAACATGTAACGTAGGTATGAGGGAAGACTCTAACTCCTGTAGTACAATGTAAACTAGCGCAGGAGCTAGAAAATTCATAAATATGTTTGTATAATTTATGCCAATAAAGATTATTATTATAAATGATCCAGTCAAAATTCATTTCCTAGGTCAAAATGCATAGGTGCTACACCATCTTCAAGGAGTAGTCAATTGACAAAGTGCTTGCTACGGAAATCCTTATTATTCTATCAGTGGAAAGTTGTTCCTTGTGAATTGAATGCAGTCATCTGTGTACTGATAAGAATTAGGGAGTATTTGTGTTCCCAGAGGTCAGGAGGGCATCCAGTGTTTATTGATCTACCGCCATTGGGAGGGGAATTTATGGTGCGTGTGATGGTTTTGATCATGGTATTACAGCAGCTTAGAGTGAGAGATAATCCGAGGAAATGCTGGTTTCCAAAAATGTAATGGGTGAATTAGTAGAACAGAAAAAAACATGTGATCGTTGTATAAGGAATTTCAGTACAACATTGCATGTGACCAAGTGGTGTATGCTGCACGTTTTATTTGAGTGAGTTTCAGGTTTTTATTAAGGAGTGCCGGATTAATTCGTTACCATTCATTGACTTTATCCTGAATTATTCGTACCTGTTCATGACTTAGCCGCGTGTTCAACAACATTGTTTTTTTTCTCGTCTAGAAATCATAAAATAGATTCAGATTTTTACCGACCTATCCATATTCCTTCTTTGTACTGTAGGCCGCGGTATCTCTTTCGAAAAACCCGCAACCCCGGCAGGGTAATACACTGTTCTAAAACTATTCGCGTTATTCTCCTCAGATTCACGTACAAAGCCACACGTGCCACTAAACATTTCCATTATTCGTATGAAGTATTACAGTCTATTCACTGTATAAACGGAGAATTTCCCCTCGACCGCGATACATCAAAATTAATTTGTCGTCATTTCCGAAGGCAGAGCAAGTTCTAAAAGGTTAACTCCGTGAAGGAAACGGAACAAGTTTTGGCTATAAAGGTTAACCGCGGCGACCTGTGGATCAAACTTTAACTTATAATGTTACCTGGTGTGTACGTTGTGTGGTTCACTTGTGGAATAGTTAACTTTAAGGAGGTATGTTAACTAGGTATGTGATAGGACAGACATTGTTCCCTTGAGCCTTCGGCTTATCCAGATATATTGTATCTGCTTTACGTGTATTATGCTGGGGAGTTTGTTCCGCCATTTAAAATTCTATAAAGCCAGCTAAAATTCTATAAAGTGGCGAAGGGAGGGCGTTTTGGGGGACTGTCTTGTGTAATGACGTTTATAAAGTGCTGATCACCAGCCTAGTTTAAATAAATGATTTATTTTATTGTATGGTGAATCCTTACTAATATCATAAAAGCGAAAGTGAGTTTGTTTGTTTGTTTGTTACCTCTTCACGCTTTAATGGCTAAACCGATTGTGATGAATTTTGGTACACAGATAGTTGGGAACCAGGAGACGGACATAGGCTAAGTTTTATTTTTAAAAAGTGGGATGTGAGGGAGAAAGAGGGAAGAAAAGGGAAAACTTAGCGTTGCTATTACAAATCAATAAAGCGCAAGGGAAACTGTGTTACCCCAAATTTAACGCGGGCGAAGCCGCGGGCGAAAGCTAGTAAAAAATAAATGATGCATCCACACTAATATTATAACTACGAAAAAAGTACCCGTATATTATAGTTCCTATTAGTAAAAATAAAATATTTAATTATATAAAAAACCGGGCAAGTGTGAGTCGGACTCGTGCACCCAGGGTTGCACATAAACACTTTGACGTAAATGGCCATATCTTTTGACTACGTAGACTTATCTTTTCACAGTTTCAACGGCCTACATACGTAACCATATGGTTTTATTGTAAAATTAAATAAAAAAACAGAAAATAGCGACATGAATTTAAATTGGGGGTTTCATGCGTGCCTAGAGATAGGCATGATGAAACCCCCCAATTTAAATTAATGAATTTAAAAAATGAATTATTCTCTCTGTCCATTTAAAGTACTTTCATGGTTTGATTGCAGACTCTGTTTCAGTAAATACAGCTAAAGGTTGAACTTTAGAATTGTGCTTACGAATTTCCAAAAAAAAATACATTAATTACACAATAATACTATAATTAAAATAGAACTGTTGTAAATTATGGTATCTATTATTAGGTTAATACGATAATTTACAATAATTCCATAAATATTTTGTGTGCATAAGTTAACATGAACAGTCATCAGCATTGCTGCCCACTGTTAACTCTTGGTAATATTTTCTACTGTAGCGTTTGACATATCAGCCTACGGCAAAAGGTGGCCTGTAGTTGCATCCTGCAGCTTTTACGTTTTCAAAGCGACTTTACGAAGGCTTCCGGTAAAGCTCGTTACATGTGTCAAAGGCAGAGCGAGCTTTTTTTGTAAATTTGCAGGCACAGCGCATCGTGTTCCACAAGGTACTACCGTAGGACCTGCCGGAAATGTGAGTCTGTTAATCGAATTGTTGTTGATGGTCCCTATCGGATTAAAAAAAGTACTTAATTTAACATCTTGATTCAAATGATAATAGTATACACATTTCTACTGTAACTAATTCTGTCATCAAAGTTGGTAAGCATGATTACGATGATCGAACATGATGACGATTTTATGATGACAGTAGATTGCATTTTTGATGTTAGAAATAGAGTTCCATTACGTTTCTATACTTCTAATTGTGTTTGACTTTTACTTTTAAGGATGTTTTGTAGTAATAATAGAAGTTGCTTATTATATTGTTATCCTTACTAATATTATAAAAGCGAAAGTGAGTTTGTTTGTTACCTCTTCACGCTTTAATGGCTAAACCGATTTTGATGAATTTTGGTACAGAGATAGTTGAGAACCAGGAGACGGACATAGGCTATTTTTTTTAAAAGAGTGGGATATGAGGGAGAAAGAGGGACGAAACGGGAAAATATAGCGTTGCTATTATAAATCAATCAGGCGCTACCGAATTTAACGCGTGCGAAGCCGCGGGCAAAATCTAGTTAGTTATAAATCTAGCAACTTATTTTCATACCAAAACATAGGCTTGCCTTTGCCCAAGTATATTTCAGAATTTCCAAAATTAAGTCCCACGTAGACTATGAAATAAATCTAGACCACTTGACATAAGGCCCTGAACATTTAACACTTGAATTAGACCCAGACATTTAACGCCCCAAAGGTCAAAGTTCGTTTCCCACATTATCTGAACAATGTGCCTAGTCTAGATCGAGCTGGGTCTAGGGTTCTCAGATCTAAACAAAAAAAACCCGGGCAGTTAAAGAAAATTCGGGACTTGTCTTTTATTTGAATTGTGCTGCATTATTTTATACTGAGATTGAATTTTCCCCTAGTTTTATTTAAAATAGACCCTCTATTAAACCTCGACATGGAGTTCATGGACGGTTCAGAACTCAAGTGCTGCGTGCGTCCTTAGACAATAGCCCTTCTTCCATCTTACCTTGCATGCTCTGATACCTGAGCACTTGACGATCTTGTGGTTGCATCAGCGGAATTTTGGTCCAAGTATCTAAAAAGAAGATTAATAATAGATTAAGATTTGTATAACAATATTGTCGGGTTACACATTATAATATAACTATGTAGTTATGCGTATAAATTATATATGAAGTATTACTGTGTTATTCTTGTTTTGTGTTTTACTTTTAAAATATCTCTGTTTTTAAATTCCGTACGATTTAGTTTACCACTCACAATTCCGGACAAATGACAACCCTAGCTGGGTCCCGTCTAATCAGCTGACATTTACTGTCCTTTGCAGTGTTTCAACTTTTCACTTTAAAGGCCGCCCCGACATAAGCTCCTGATTGGGTCATTCCAACTTGGACGTATGACATTCGGGCTATCTCGGATCGAATCAACAGGGTTCGAAATATTGTTTGTTGGAACTTGAAGGTGGGGGTCCTATGTTGTTAATGGTGGATTCAATTTAGAGTTGGGCTTTATCCTTACTAATGTTATAAAAGCGAAAGTGAGTTTGCTTGTTTGTAACGTCTTCATGCCTAAATGGCTAAACCGATTTTGATGAATTTTGGTACAGAGATAGTTGGAATCCTGGAGACGGGCATAGGCTTTTTTTTTTTAAAAGTGGTAATTTATGGGATTTGAGTGAGAAAGAGGGAAGAAAAGAGAAAACTTAGCTTTGCTATTCCCATAAATAAGGCGCAAGGGCAAAAACTACCAGTAGCAGGTACCTGTAAATCAGGAAAGGGGAACTGTGTTATCCCGGATTTAACGCGAGCGAAGACGCGGGCAAAAGCTATTTACTTATATTATATCAGTCAGATTTCAGATATAATTTACAATGTGGTTTGGCTCTATTTCCAAACGACAATGGACACTTGAATGTTAAGCCTAAAAAAACCAATCTATGTAGATTTGATTGGTTTTCTTTTAAGATTAAGTTGTATCTATAGTTTTTTAATTGAACAGATTTATTTGATAACATATAGTTACAATATATAATACAGTTCAGATTCCATTATTGAGGCAATTTGAAAATATTTCTAGCATCACCTATTTCATGAAATGCGACCAATAGTTACCAATTCTCCTGTATCATTAAACGGGAATAAAAATTCTATTTCAAAACAAGACTCTTCTATTTTTCTTAATATGAGTTTGTTGTATTTGTTAGTATCAAACATCTAGCTTTAGTCTATCTCTGACAAGGTAAACACGTTCAATTAGAAACCATCAAAGAACAACCTACTCGAAACACAATAATTGGCAGCCACCCAAATCCGATAGGATGGATTGAAAGTTTCAAACATTACGGACGAGGCACCTGATAGTTTTGTAACAATATTAATTAATAAATTTCTACAATAAAATCGAGATAGTTTGTGTCCCTGGAGCTCCACTTCAAGACTATCATTAAAATAAAGAAAAATCTTTACTCTAATAATGAAAGGTCCAAAATCAATATTGTTTTCACTCACAACTTCACAAGTAACAACCGCAATCATTCACTTTTCTATTATTGTACTTCCTTATACCTTTTTATATTCGTCTGGCTTCCGTTATCGTGAATAATTAGGTTACGATTATATTCTTCCAAACATGTTTAGTCTATAAAAC
Source organism: Ochropleura leucogaster (assembly GCA_958449745.1). NCBI lineage: Eukaryota > Metazoa > Arthropoda > Insecta > Lepidoptera > Noctuidae > Ochropleura > Ochropleura leucogaster. The sequence goes on from OY288201.1 coordinate 20,328,925, forward strand.
GTCTGTTGTATTTTTTTATTAAAACAATAAACTTTATACCAACTGGGTTGCGTTCACAAAATCTGTTCATACACTTACAATGCAGGTCAATGACCAGCTACCTGTCACATAGAACTATGCTTATCTCTCTCTAGCATATTAATTTCTCTATCACCTATCCTTCTCTTTCCTTGACGTAGAACGTGTAACTGACAGGCATTGTTAGGAGTTCTTAATCGTTGTTTTCCAACAAGATACTTAGTTACATGCTTAGTTGGCGGTTTATTCGAGGTCTGTGTGAGAATTGGCACCGTGTCAATTTTATAACAGACACGGTGTGATTCCGATTGTGTGTAGTCGTAGTAAGGCTTAGAATTGTTCGCTTTCCGTTTTAAGTTTGTCCTTTGGAGTAGTTTCGTTGTCTATTTCTTTGTCATGCTACTCTGATTTTGAAAGAGAATCTTTGGCCTGAAGTTTCAAGTCATTTTATAACGGGAATTGTAGTACGTGGCGTACTTACGTCGGCAAGTTGTCACTACATTGTATTATTGCATTTTTGTTACTGTATGTTTCTTGTAGCGGTATCGTGCGGTACAGACGTATGTTTTGGTACCGTTTGGTACTTAACATACAATGTGTTATTGCTATTCTTTTTGTTAAGCAAGGATTGGAATTTGTGTTAGTGGTACTTTGCCATGCATTTGTTCAGTTACGAGGATCAAGTGCGTTTAGGTCTACTATTTTGTAACTGTCGATGCGCTGTTTAAAATTAAACACACAACAACCAATAGAAATTATCAAAGACCATGCCGTGAGCATAAATTAATTTGTGCATTTTTAAACCTTGTTGTTTTGTGATGTTGAGAAAGTAATAGGCAGTAGCATTTTTAAGAAGATTAAGGGCCGATTTTTCAATTGTTAGATAACTTTTATCTAAAGAGTAAATGTTTTGTCAGAGCGTCCATACAAAAACTGTCAAAATGACTTATTCGTGGGATAAAACTTAACTGGCGATTGTAAAATCGGTCCTAAGACGTCATACATAGTAATTTACTCAACGTATCATGTGCAGTTGTGACCGTTTTTCTGCTTGTTGCCATGACAACAGTCAGTGGAAGAACTGTTATTTTTACGAGTGTGTTTACTTGTGAAAGTGTGGTTTCAAAATGGTCGTATATTAGTAAGATATATAGTTGAAGAAAATAGGTGTCTCATTAGATGACGAGTAGTTGGGAAGTTTGGAAGAAAAACATACTATGCTGCACCGAAATCAAGTAAATTGGGATAAGGCCAGGAGAATGATGATGATGATCATCTTGTTGTGAACTTTTAAATATTCGTCATCAAAATTCTTTGACTGGCTTTGAACTATTTTATTGTTTCGGTGTTTTGTTAGTCCTTTCTTATTGCTATTCTTTATTGCAAACAAATACGTATAAGAAAATATAAATATACAATCAAATCTCTAAATTGCAAATAAGTTTTGTAATTTGTTTGTATTTTTTTTTATTATATGTAATACGGTGAGCTTAACCCACAATTGGGTTTGTCATTATATTCTTTTCTTTCCATTCCTTCGTTCTTAGTATTATTTTATAATCACAATAAATTGCCAGAGCTGCATAATTTCACGATGAGACATTTTGGAGTTGTGATGTTACGGTATAAGGGCCCGGAATGGCTTTTGACAGCCCACCATAATATCTTGCTGAAGTTAATAAATTTAATTAGCTTCACACTTAATGAATGGGTTGCCATTTTACATGGGGTTATGTTGTTTATAATATTTAGGTGAACTGTATACTTAGAGTTTAAACAATTTTTACTACTGAAATTTTAACAATATATAAAAATAAAAACAAGTGAGAACACTTGTTTTTATTTTTTCGTCATGTAAATAACGAGTGCGATCAGTTTATATCGTGCGTTAATAGGATATTCGTCGTAAGATTTAAATTATATCCGCGCAGATAAATTGTTGATTATAAAAGCATACGTAGGTAAAACTAACTGACATAATACATTACATTACATTTCGCCAGTTATGTTCAATTACCATCGACCGACCACAAATTCAGACTCCAGAGAGCCCAGACTGAAAAAATCCTTTTCTCAACCCGGGAATTGTACTTTGACCTCATGCTTAACAATAGCATTTGCGGTCACTACACCAACGAGGTAGTAATACGAAACAGTTTCTTTTGTTTTTTACTTACTATTGTCAAACTTTTTGAATCTTCTTTTTATTAACTATTTCCTGAAAAAAATATATGAAAAATACATTTAAAAATAGGTTTCAGCGGGTATCAGGCGCAGAGTCCAAGATAATCGTTTTGAAAATCCTCACAATGTTGCCCGTATCGTGGTCTTCGGAATCAGGCCCTTGATCCGTCCGCCCAAGGAGAGCTTACGACTTCTTTCTTACGTATAATAATTGTAAACAGAAACAGGTGTCGCCATCTAGTGTACCGTTGGTGCATTAATTACTGCACCGCGCTAATACACGAATGGCAAGTGGATTATAGTGATTAACACTCAATTATTTATTCTATTAACCTTGTTACATTGTACTCAGTTAGAATAGAAAAGTATTTGTCAAAGATATTGAGCTGATAATTATTATGCTTAAATTAACCTGCCAGCTTTTTCTATGGGAATTTATTTTTTTCTATGTAAAGGAGGAAGAAAGCCAATACTTGGTAGATTTCGTTGACAATAGTCTAATCTAATCAAAGGCTTTTTGATATTCAAATGCCAGTTTTTACTAAACGTTCTAACTGATGATATAAATAAATTTGAGTAATTTATTTTATCAGTTAGAACGTTAATTGATACCTTCCCAAAAACAATTCTTCAAATAATGGTTTTAATAATACAATGATTAAAATCAGGGGATTTCCTTGGATTTTTATTTATTATTTCAACCATTAAAGCAAAACAACATATTCAACGACAGCTGATGTGATTAATATTATGTCGAAAAAAAAAGATTGACGCGAATCGACAATATAGCGTCGTTTAATCCTTCACGTCGTTCCAGAGACAATGGTGGTTTTTATTGAAAACAATTTACGGATTCCGAGTCGAGCAGAGCGCCCGCCAATTCGTAATCCTTCCTCACTGAAATGTTGTTCTATTGGAATAAGCACGGAAATTAATATTTAACGCATCGCATGTTTATATAATGTTCTTTTGACGTTTACGTCTCTTTGTGTTTACTGTCTGATATCAAGCGTAATTGAACCTGCACTTGGGGACTTTCCTTTAACAGAAAATGAACAAGAATTAAAACCGAAATCTTGTTCTTCGAGTTCGTTTATATTAATCCAGACTTGACCAACATTAAACAGTCTTACAAAATCCGACTTTACATACAAGAAACAATATTCAATTACCAAGTTTCTGGTTCAACAGTCTGGCATTATATCCGACCCATTTATTCAAACCGACACGCACCCGCTAAAGGTTATCTTACCCTACTTTCCAAAATAACCTAATCCCACTTTATCGAGTGGGCAAAAAAGCGCGCGTAAACAAAATGCCATCGCGAAAATGTCGTCCATTTTCATTCATATTTCGTCCGTCGCGTTCCAACGATTACGGTTTGTGAGGGAACGGTCGGGTTCTTTTTTCGCGGCAATTTGGGCGGTATTTCCAGTGGACTTTTTGCGACCAGTTTTAATCGGTGTTGCCATTTTAGAGAGCTCGCCGACGAGGGCGTTTCATTTGTATGTCCTTTTTTGAAGCGTTGTTGTTTGAATGTCTCGGATGCCTACCTGCTGTCGAATATTTTTAATTAATGTTTTTGCTTAATTTGTTTTTTATTTTTGTTTCAGATGAGCATAACCTTAAATATGATACGATGACGTGAAAGCGATGCTGCTGCAGCAGACATCGTCGTCGCCTGGTCCCAGTGGCACGGCGAGTCCGAAACTAGCTCCCAGTCCCAGACCTAACCCGAGTCCAAGTTTTAATAGTAGAGCGACTGGTAGTCCAAGTTTGAGTGATGGTGCTTCGAGTTCCAATAGTCCCAAGTTGGGCGGCAATAGTCCCAAGTTGGGCGCCAGTCCAAAGTATGGCAGTCCAAGGCTGGGAACTGGGAGTCCGATGCTGGGCCGGGCGGCGTTGGAGGACGAGGCTGCGCTGGAGAGGCTGCAGGCCGAACTGAAGGAGGGCTGGACGGTGCACACGGGGAGAGATGGCAGACTTTATTATTGCAAGTAAGTTATTTTTTTCTTGTAGAGTCGATGATTCGGTGCGACCACCTCTGGCATTTGCCTCATTTCGACCTAGGAAATTACCTGGACCCTGCACTATTTAAATGGCAGAGTTTATCAATTGTATTTTAATTTTCCATACACATTTTTAAACCTCGTACTCTCTGAACGTACACTCGCAGTAGTTACAGAACGAATTTCATGAATAAATAAAAATCAATTTTACAAGGACACATTTCTTGTAAACATTATAATACACGAAACATTTTTATGTGCGAAGTTATTTTATGGCGGTCTATAAAATTCTTTGCATTAATTTTAAAACGTCAATTTGGTTGATGATACAAGGGTCTATAAAAGTTAAATGTTTAAGTATGGAACTTATTGCTGCGTTGTTCATAAAAGATGAACTTAGACTATTAAACATGCTGTAACGTAAAATTCGCAACCACAGACAAAACATATTTATTTTGTCTCAAACATTGTGCCATACATAAATTGAGGCAGCCACAGAAAGTAACAATAGTACTTGTATTAAAGAAAACATCAATACGTATTAATAAGGCGTGTATGAGACCACCGTTTTTTTTGCGTACAAACTTTTTCCCATAAACAAAATTGCTAAGTTTGATGGTCTTTCGAAACCTTTAAATACAGTGTGAGTCTTTATATTGTGCACATATTGAAATGAGAGAATCTGAGCTTAATTTTATCGACGGAAAAAAAACTATATATTTTTTTTACATTTTAAATGGAATTTAAAAAAAATTGTTTGCTACTGTGACCCCATCGTAAACAAAACGCCGTAACTTTTAAACTAAATGATCTATTACGACGAAACAAACTCCATAATGATTAAAAGTAATTAGGCGTAAAGCTACCTTCAATTAAAAATAAACATGTGTTTTTAGCAAAAATCTGTTTTTTTTATCAATTTTTACAATAATCATAAAATTTCTCAATAAGACACCCCGTTTACCTACCTTTTTTTTACTTTAAATTAATCTTTATCGTAAAAAAAAAATATATTTTTTTTTTAGTCCATAAAATTAAGCATAGATTCCCTCATTTCACTATGTGCACATTATAAAGACTCACTCTGTATGATCCCACCTTTGGAAAGTAACACTGTCTCTCTTCCTATGATTTATACTATCCTTTTCATGATTTTGCAGCTACAGAAATCACGAAGGATCTGGAATCATGAAGGTTCATAATTTTGAATCATAAATCCAAAATAAATTAATATTTGAATTCTAACTAAACAATGAAAAAAACTAAAAACGTTAATATCAATTCTATCAACTATCTAGTAATCTTAAAGATACATAATTTAAAAAAAAATTGTGACACGCACACGTTACTTTGAATGTTATGCTATATCTGAGCTAAACAAACCTAAATCTTTCCGATAAATGTTTTTAATTGATGGAGAACACCGCATCAAAATTCGTGGTGTAATTTAGAAGAACTAAGTGGACACATAGACACACAAAAAGCAACGCAAGCATACCTACACGTCTACATCTTTGCTACCATAATGTCTACTTCCATTCTACTTACTTTAAGATTTATACTCCTTGCTTCAAGCACTCAGACATAACCGCGTGTCTAAAGAGAGAACAAGAATCTGTTTGAACAGCGACAGTGTTCGAAGCCGAACAAGAGATCCAATTATCGAAGCGAATGCACCGCACTCAACATTCAGAGTTCGCGCACAAAGGAAAATGGGTAAGAAGGGTCACTAGATGAAGGATCAACTGCGTTAGGCATAGGTCTCGATTTAACCTTAGGCGAAAAAGCAGAGGTGTACCTCTGATTTTTCGGATTCGTATTGTATAATTATCGCTTCCAGTGAATAAAAACACCGTGGGGGCCTAGACAAAAGGCGCTATCGCTTTCTTATCCATTCTAATGTATGTAAAGGCTACCAATATGATTGGCATAAGGTTAGGTTAGCTTTTTCTTCTATTTCATCATCGTTACCGTTGATTAATTAACACGCTCATACTTTTTAAAATAAGACTTGCAGATGCCCGCATTTCCCCCGCAAGCAGTTTTTTAATTGTCTTACGGGATTGCACTACCTGGATAAAGAGTATCCTATGTGTTAATCCAGGTCATAAACTACCAGTGTGCCAAATTTCATCCAATTGCATTCAGCAGTTTTTGCATGGAAGTGTAACAAACACCATTCTACTTCTTCACAAACTTTCGCTTTTCAATGTTTCTCGCTCACACATTTTAAACTTTTCAACGGTAAAGTAGAATTTTAAGATGTTTTTAATTCGTCGAGACTTTTTGTTTTTTGACTTTTTTCTTATTCTGAAAAACGATTGGCAAAGCTTTAAATATGCGCTCTGGTCTAACTGTAGGTGATATATAAAAGTGAGAAGCATGTTTGTGAGAGGTTTGTTTTGTGTGGATTGATACTTCTGATGATCTAACCTCGAGGTTGGCATTTGCAGCTCCATGCAATTTAACTTGCTCTTCATTCGGTAGTCTGTCTAAGAATTCTGACAAAGTAAGCATACAAAGTGCAGTGATGTAAGCAAACTTCACTGACGTTACTATTGTTATTAAATTCTGTTCTGAAATACTTTCCTAACTAGAAAGCTCACTTAAAGTTTTGTTTCCTTGGGCTAGATTTGACGTTTTAAAAAACATCTAATTGTGCCTGTATACCAGAGGGCTATACAATTGGCAAGAGCTTTCGAAGCTTTATATTCTACTAGCTTTTGCCCGCGACTTTGTACGCGTCGATTAATAGTTCCCGTTCCCGGGGGATTTCCGGGATCTAAACTATCCTATTTCCTTTGTCGGGTCCCAGACTATATCTGTACCAAATTTAATTAAAATCGGTTCAGTGGTTTAGGCGTGAAAAAGAGACAGACAGACAGAGTTACTTTCGCATTTATACTATTAGTTTAGACTATGACATTTAACAGAATTCACGTCACAATTACGGTAGCATATGTCAATAATTTATGATTGACATAAATATTTATCAGCCAGATGTGTCCCACTGCAAGGCAAAGACTTTCCTTCTTTACTTCCATTTTTCCTGTCGTTTGCTGTTTGGGCCCAATCCTTTTCGTGAAATCCAGCTCGTCACACCATCTCCTCCTGGGCGTACCGCTCTGCCTGTTGTTCGGAACCCAATCGGTTGTTACTTTTGCCCAATTTTGTCGCGATATGCGGCAGATGTTGCCAACTCATGATTGACATAGGCCATCGAAAAGTTTTTAACATTTCTTTCATTGTCATGGCTAGGATGAGAGATCTGGGGGTCTACTCTAATTCTACGTAAAACGAAATTGCGGCCGAAACTTCGAACGTTTTCTACCACGGTTTCATTTCTTTTCATTCATTTCGAAATTTTTGGACGTCCGAAGTTTATTTGACATTAAAATTTTCTAAACCTACTCTAATTCACGCAAAATGATATAGAGTAGGGTTACAAACGTAACTACTTTTTACTTTCGTTCGTTAACGAAGTTACGTTTCGGAGAAAGAGAGTAGACCCCCTGGAACGTAAATGTAGTAATTTATGAAGTTTATATGACAATTGAAGGTCGATTTCTGTAGTCTTGTAGGTCAATGATTTACCTAATTTTAGTAAACCCACATTTAACCAGTTATGTTTAAGTCCCATGTCCCATAAGAGCGAGCCTATTGCCATCAACCAGGTACACATTCAGGCTCTTGAAATAGCTGATGAAAAAACTAATAACAATTTGCCCAACACGGGAAACAACTTCAGGACAGGCTAAGCTGTCGCGATTGCGCTGACTAGACCAATGAGGCAGTTCTACTTTTCCATGAGGTAGTTCTACGTATCTTATGGAAAAATAGGCTTGAGTTTTTTTATTTGTTAGTAGGTTTATTTTATACTAGCTGCTCCCCGCGGTTCCACTCGCGTGGTGATAGAATATACAATATATCTTTATGAATTGTAGCCTATGTGTTACTCTGATATGTTATTGTAAAGTTTCATTAAAATCCATTCAGTAGTTTTTGCGTGAAAGAGTAACATACATCCTCTCAAACATTCGCATTTATAATATTATAAATTAATAAATAGGACTTATTAATAGTCATTGCAAAAGAAAACTTAACCTAAAATTGTAGTCGATTGAATTGAAACGGTTCTATATCATAAATATCACAATTTATACTAGCCCAAGACATTTGACATCTTTGACAATATTTCGGCAAAACTATTTCTATTTACCTTTTATTATCTGTCCAACAAAAGACAGCGATACCCGTATTTATTTGGCCTCGGCAGTAAATGGCGAAAGTCGAAGGAGCAGAACGTATTAGCTATTACCCGTGTATCGATGCTTCGAGATGATTTGATCGCAATAAGAGGTCGGACGTGTCACCAATATTGTATCGTACTTGCTTATGATAGCAATATTGAATCGATTTAGGTAGATAGTTCTATGGATTCGTTGATCTGGAAATCGAGTTGGCTGAATGGATGACATGATATAATAATGAAAATATCAGCCAAGAGCGAGTCAGATCCGAGTTTTGTGGAAGGCACTAAGTTCCTACGATAATTTTCGTTTCTAAGCAAATTAAAGTGTGTTTTTGTCTTTTGACATATTTGAAAGGAGGTGACCGCTTCCCATTCCCTCTCGCTCCGTACCAAAGACTGAACCAGGGCCGGACGCGAGAGATCGCCGCCGACGATCGCCTCTACGAGGGCACAGCGGTGCTCCGCCCAAGCTGGGCAGATCGCCACTGTGTGCCTCACCGTGTCCTACGGGCAATCGTCACAATGGTGACACCCAGGCGTTTCCACCCGCCCGATTATGTGCAGAAACCTCCCGAAACTTTCGTGTTCGGTGAGGACCTGCGTCAGGCGGTAGGTGGCAAGAACGTATGTATACAGCATTACTGGCAACATCACTGTCATCCAAGTATCGATTCCGCATCAGAACTTAACAATCATCGGCTACGCCGGACGGCCGGCTTGGATGGGCTCGCTCGCAGTCCTTTTACTGTTATAACAGTAAAAGGACTGTAGCGACGCGATCCGCCTCCCTGCGAGCGAGCCCATCCAACCTCTGATAACTGCAGTTCAACAGCAACTTTAAAATTACGAGAGTAGAGATCATTGTACAGATTTTCAGACTTGTCAGTGACTGCAACATTATTCATTATCATCATCTGCTAAGTCTTTTCCGGGGTGGGTAGGGTCGGCTTCCAGTCTTGCTGTTTGTTTTTAAATTTATTTCTTTCTTTCTTACTGATGACTGATGATGTATACTCACTTGTAAACACTATATATGTTTGCATATGGTGGAAGCACTTGCATCTAGTTGACGGGGCTAGAAGAGAGCGAGCAATCACGACAATAAGAGCCTTATTTCTACGCGTCAGATCACAATGATTTTGACAGTGACGCAGCGTCAGAGGTAAATTAACTGTGAGAGGACTGTACACCTACAATGGCACAACTGCGTCGCCGTCGGCTGTGAACACGCGTTTGTGACGTCAATATTTTCCCGCCATTGTCAGCTGATAGGGTTGCTAGTGTATAAGATTAAATGTTAAAACAATTAAATTACAAATTGTAAGTTATTCGTATTATTAGAAAGTAGGATGGCCGATAATATTAGCAGTTTTAAAAGATAGGAAATCGGTGAAGAGTGAGCCTTGCGACATAAACAGCCATATTTTTTGACTGCGTGAAGGTTGATTTCTTATAGCTCCTAGAGACTATGTACTGATATAATGTTTGAAATTTCAACTCGATACCTCCACGCGTTTCAGAGATAAAGGGTCTTGGACATACAGACAAATTGAAAGACGGACAACAAAGTGATAAGGGTGTCGTTTTTTAGGGTTCCGTAGTCAACTAGGAACCCTTATAGTTTCGCCATGTCTGTCTGTCCGTCCGTCCGTCCGTCCGTCCTCGCTTAATCTCTGTGACCGTTAGCACTAGAAAGCTGAAATTTGGTACCAATATGTATATCAATCACGCCGACAAAGTGGTAAAATAAAAATTGAAAAAAAATGTTTTATTAGGGTAGCCACCCTATATGTAAAGTGGGAAGTGATTTTTTTTTTAATTTCAACCCTAACGTGTGATATATTGTTGGAAAGGTATTTAAAAATGAATAGGGGTTTACTAAAATCATTTTATGATAATGTCAATAATTTCGGAAATAATCGCTCTAAAAGTAAAAAACAATGTGTCCCCCCCCCTCTAACTTTTGAACCATAAGTTTAGAAAATATGAAATAAATCTGAAAAGTAGAACTTTATAAGGACTTTCTATGAAAATTATTTTGAACTTGATTGACACAACAGTTTTTGTACAAAAAAGACAAAAAGTTTTACAAAATAATTTCTGGACTAAGTTTGTAGTATAATCGTATATACAAGCATTTTTTTTTAACTTCGTTTACATATTTTATTATCCTGAATGTATCTTTTTTCAAACAAAAAAAGAATTATTGAAATCGGTTCTCGCAATCCAAAATTATTAAAAAAATATTGATTAGTAATCCAATTCCCCGAGAGATGGCGCTGTAGGTACTTATTACATTGGATCGGGTATTACCAAATTGTTCGATTGGTCTCTCCTTGGCATTGGCGGTATCTTATAACTACATAAAACTTCGATATATAAATGGTTCGATAGATGGCGTTGCGTAATGACGTTATTTTTTTAAAAGTCGATGTTAAGATTTTCCGTGCTTTTATGACCTACCGTGGTAAAGTAAGTTGCACCTTAAATATTCGTAATGTTATTTACGAGTGCATAATCTAATTAGTCGTCGAGGTTTGAGCGCTCCCCTTTGTGTTCGCGCTAAAAACCGTCACAAGTCAGAGCTGGAGCGCCCGCCGCGGACTCGCGGAGCGTGCTAAGCATAAGCTAGCAATGTTGCACGCTCCTCCACCTTTAAACTCATAAGTGGGAACACTTATTGTGACGGACGGAAAACTACGGAACCCTACACTGAGCGTGGCCCGACACGCTCTTGGCCGGTTTTTCTTTTTGTAAGCCCGGAAAATGTTATCTGTTGTTTTAGTCTCACAAGTTGGTAACCAAAACCAGTATAAAATAATTTACACAACGCCTAAGCACACTTAATAAAAAGAAAAAAATATAGACCAAAACTAGAAAAAACTGAAAGAAAAAATCTGAGGTCAAAAACGCGTCGTCGCGAAAATTTCGCGGCCGTAATTTCACTGATCGTCTTCCGCCCGGAAATGGCCTTTTGGAACATTTTTACTTAATGCTATCCTTAGTCTAAAAATAGTAAAAATATTTTTGAACTGCTCTCATGTACCTGGTCTGAAAATCTTTCATACTATGTTCAGATAAACTTATGAACACAAAAACAATAAATACCAAACAACATTATCACAAAGAGAACAAACACAAATGCGACAGCCAGTATTAGTTTAGCACACACCACCCAAGTGTTGTTTTAAATGTGATTGCACGAATGTTCACGACAAGCTATTTCATTCAATTTGCATGCAAATACGCGTGACTATGGGACTGTGGGTAAATAAACACGCGTTGGCTGTCACAGTGTGAGGTGCGGTAGTTCCTTGAAGCTTGGTGTACGGTTGTAGGACGAGGAGGTTTGTCGGAGTTAAGGGTTTAGACTGCTCTTATTGCGAAAGTTCGTTTAAATATTGATTATTTCCTCGTGATATATTGCAGTTGTGATTGAATGAATGTTGATATGGATATAGTTAGTACTGATTGCGTTGTGGATGTCCGATTTGCAGTCGCTTCAGGTAATTACTAAGACCAGCTGCATACAAAGTCAAAGTGCGTTGGACATTTTTGTTGGACAGTTTTTAAATCAATCGCATCGGTTTTGACCACGGCTGACTAGCGTTTATGCTGCCGGTTGTCCAAAATTAAGGTCAAGGTCTAGCAATATTATTTCGATGAGGAGGTAATCATCAAAACACAAATGTCTTAAGCTCAAATATCTGCGTCTAATATCCTTTAAGCCTCCACGCAGGAAACGTCTGCTTCATGAATTTGGTAATCTTATCAATCATTGATAATGTCGTATTATTCTCATTTTGGAATGATTTTTCTTATTTTTGTAATGTAACATCCCTAATGTTAAGCCATCATGGCGGACGCGCGTCACTCGTTCCCGCCTTCATTAGACGGATTGAATTGAGACAATGTACGCGATATCCGCTTGTAAATTATACGCATACATCCGCCTATAGCGAAATAATACACTTTTGATTATAGTGTTCCTGTTTTGAAACAATGGGATAGCGAAATAGTGATATACTCTCGTTAATTGATGTCTGTGTTGAAAAAGTTACAACGTTGACAGATGTCACGGATCAGAAAATACGCAGGAAAATTTTGGCGGCATTTCGGATTTTTAGGTGTGAATTTAACAATGTTTTTGACAAAAGTTCGCCAGATTTAAACATTTATGTTTTTTGCAAAAGTTGTGAATTTAAACACGTTAACTGATGCGTTGGAAAAGTTATAGTGTTGACATATTGGCAGGTATCGTTATTGGCGCGGGAAAATTGCTAGATTTTTGCTGATGTTTGAGATTTGACGGCTTGGAAATATTTTCTGTTCCGTGGTCGAGGGTTTGTTTGATGCCCGCACGGAGTAAATATTTGTATGACAGGTATACAGCTAGTTGTTTCGCATTTGGTTGTTTGTGTATGTGAGTTTAAAATAATAATAGGTATAAATAGTCTTTGGAGCCCTAACCACCGGTAGTTTGGAACCTGTTCTCAGTACCGGCTTAAACCTATTTTTAAATGTTTTTTTTATATACTTTTTAAGAAATGTTTAAAAATGTAAAGAAATTTTAACAACATAAAAATCCGAATTTCGGAACGAATCAGAAACATTTGCTTTTTTTTTCGCTAAGTCTATTCTATTCCACTGCTTGGCAAAGGCCTCCTATAAGCCATTTTAGAGTTTTTTTAACATGAGAAAAAATATTGCATTGACGTATCCTGAATTTGTAATATCAGATAGGTTCTCGGAACGTAATCACTCATCTCCTTGTCCGCGTATATAGAGCCTTCACCATCTTTTATGTCAGAAGCTATTACTTATCATTTTCGCACTTGAAAAGACGCATACAAAGCGATGCGAAAGGAATGCCAATTCATACTATCGCTAATGCGAATCTCAAAGGCAATGGAAGACATGTTTTAATATCAAGGGCGCCTTGCGATCTTCTTTTTATTTTTCGTTCCGTTTTATTTTTTATTGGAATAAAAGCTACTTGGAAGAAGGAAGCACATTTCTTACGTTTTTATTCGATTCGATTTATTTCGAGATAGTATTTCCATGTGTATTTGTGTTGTTGCTGATTTAATTGAACTTTATACTGTGAAGGTTCTATAGCATTAATCAAACCCGGGTGCTGGCTGGTTTGCAATGACGTTCGATTACTCTTATTTTTTTTTTAATAGAATAGCTTTTTTGGTAAAATGATGAACTAAAAATTTAGTAAAACGTGTTTTATAATTTTATTTGAATACGAATTTACTCCACACACATCCCAAATTTACCACAGTACTGGGAGGAAAATATTTTGATTTAGAATCAAACTATTTTCGTAGTTTGTTGGTGAGGGTTTTGTTGGTGAGGGTTTTTCAGTTTATAACTAGGTGGATTGTACGATACACATCTTACGGTAACTGTGTGTGACTGGCCATTTAGTTTTGGAAATAAGTTTAGCTGTAAGAATTAATTGTAAGTTAGCATGGTTAGAAGGGGAGTTGAGCGCTGGATATAGATAATAATTATGCCAGATAGACTTGACCGAAGGCTCTTTTATGTTATTCAAAATGTATTCAGTTGTTGAATTCATCAACTTTATACAGTCTTAGCTTTAGCCCGTGGCTTTAACCGCTTGTAGATCGGTAATCTGCACTACCGGGATAAAATGTATGTTATATAAGTAATAATCTAGATCCGTTCAGTTGTCTTTTTTCGTAAAAGATTAAAAACAAACATCATCACAAAGTTTCACTTTTTAATAATATTAATATTTTACTGATCATTAAACACTATTTAATTCTACAAATCGGTCAAATACATTATCATATTTTTCTTTTTTTAAACCTTGCCCCATACTAGAAATTTCTTCTGTATCAATGGTGCGTATCCGGAACTGAATCTGAAGCCATACAAATATTTGTTCCGTGCAAGGATCGAACCCGCGACACGCAGCTCAGCAGTCGATCGCTCAGCAACTGCGCCAACCGTGTCGTCAAACTCGTCGTAATTGAATGGGCTAGTCACTGTAATATCTAATGATAGAGATTCTATTTTTAAACACGGGCATTTTTGAAAATCTACATCAATAAAAATGTAGAGTGAAGTATCGGAAAACGCTCTGAATCTGGTTATCTAGGCGGTTCTGCGCTAACCCGCGCTTAATTATACAGGCGTGTTCATTTAGCCATGAAAAACTATGTATTTTGACCACACAGAGTATATGGTAAGGCTATTTATTAATAACTAGCTGTGTAAAACGGTTTCACCTGAATGTTCAGCTCCTAAGCGTCGTTGCTCTGGTCGGTCCGGAAGGGAATGTCAGTTTTTTACCTACTAAAACCCATCCATATTCCTTCTTTTGCAAGTATATTATAGTGCAGGTGTAGGTGCATTCTCTGTCCCCTCACTCTCATAGTCCAATGGGACGGCAACCCGGCACGACCGGAGACAGATCAGGCGCAGAACCAACGGCTTAGTGTTTTCCGAGGCACGGGGGCTTCTTACCGCCAACTTCTCCGGACTGCTAACCTCTACATACTCCGGGCTGCTAACTGCTCCTTAACCTGCCCGACCCACGAATCGAACCTAGGATCCCGTCTTCAGCAGTTGCGATTGCGACCTCGAGACCAACGGAGCAGTTACTCTTTCATGCAAAAACTACTGAATGGATTTTTTATAATAATATAGCTTATGCATAGGGGGCCATTCAAGTATTACGTAAGCAGATTTATTACAATTATTTACCCCCCCCATCCCCCTTGACAGCAAAAGTAAGCAAAGCTTTTACCCCCTCCCCCCATGATTACGTAAACATTTTCAATTACTGTAGTGTTTTTTTTTAAATATTATAATAATTATAATTTAAAATAAGAAAATAGATTTAGGATCGAGATTAGATTTAATTGATACGGGGATTCAACATAGAGTAAGGGACAAAAATATTATAATCTTACAAACTTAAAAAAACTTTTTTAATTTTTGGTACACACATTAAATTCAAATTAACAGGCTTCAGTCCATGAAATCCATAATTCTAAGCTTTTGATCACATTGGATTGCTGCTCAGTATTGTGAGTCTTGTCACTTGATTTTGGAATGTCTACGTCGTTCTCATCGAGCCATTCAACATCATTGTGCTCTAAATTTTGAATAATGCACATCAGTTCATTAGCACGACGAGCAGCTACTCTTACAGGTCAAACTATCCTATCAGTGTGCGTGTTTCCTTTTTATGGATCTTCTCTATGTGACGATTTATGGCTCGGTTCAAGCTTACTAAGTTCTTATTAGATCTTTCTTAGTATTTTTATACCAAAAATTAAATAACTACCGATGACGTAATCATCATCTAGACTCCCCTACCCCCCATGTCATCCAAAATAAGCAAAGCAAAGACCCCCCCGCCCCCCCTTAGTGCTTTTTTTTTTTTTTTTTTTTTCGGGTGGGAAATCATCCAATGACTTCCCCCGCTCTGGGTGGAGCGGGGGGGCATGTCAGACTTGTACTGACTAAAACCCACCCATGTTTCTTCTATTGCCCTTTACGTTCCGAGGCCGCGGTATCTCTTTCGAACAACCCGCAACCCCGGCAGGCAGAGGCTCTGGCAAGCCCCTCTGCTTTGCTGACTCTCTTTGAGGCGCGCGTGAAACACGAACGCGCCGTCGACACGGCCTGTCGTCAATCGACGGACGGACGGTGAACTACCCATTGCTCACCGCCCACAGGCCCGCATCTACGGTGGCCGGAAGTCGTCTCGCGGCGCCCGGCGCCATGGGCGTCTCCCGCGGCGGCTGGGTTGGGCAGGTGTTCTTTCCCTCAAACGCCCGGCCACCTCCTTCGCTAACATTACTGCTTCGCAGAAGGTGGTGACCGCTTCCCATTCCCTCTCGCTCCGGACCATGGCCTGAACCAGGGCCGGACGCGAGAGATCGCCGCCGCCGATCGCCTCTACGAGGGCACGGCGGTGCTCCGCCCAAGCCGGGCAGATCGCCACTGTGTGCTCCACCGTGTCCTCCGGGCGATCGTCACAATGGTGACACCCGGGCGCTTCCTCCCGCCCGATGATGTGCAGGAACCTCCCGAAACTTCCGTGTCCGGTGAGGACCTGCGTCAGGCGGTAGGTGAGGACGCCATGACGCCTCTCCAGCCACTCCTCAAAGAGGGGACTTACCGCCACTATTGTAGCGTGCCCTGCCCCCTTAGTGCTTACGTAATACTTGAACGGCCCCTAGGCTCCAAATCATGCAGTGGGCCTGCCGGGGTTGCGGGTTATTCGCGCGGTCCCGGAACGTAAAGGGGAAGGAACATGGGTGGGTTTTAGTCAGCACAGATCCGACAACCCCCCCCCCCCAACGCACCGCCCAGAGCGGGGGAAGTTATTTGATGAAAAAAGGTTACAATTCATAAAGCTATATTGTATGCCACAAAGCGAGTGAAATCGCGGGGCGCAGCTAGTTTTAAGCTATTATATATTTGTCGCGGCTTGAGCGGATAGAGAAAATATTTCCAATCTATCGAATATCCGTAAATAATATTTTAATATATAAATAATTTGGCCGCCAATTTGTATTCCATTAACATTTGTGGATTCATTATAGCAGATTTTCTTTGCCTTTATTTATTTTATGAACGCATCAACGTTGATTTAATCCATAGATTAGCATGTTAGGTACATACATAAACTCTCTTTTCCCATATTCGATATTGGGATAGGCATAAACCACAAACTGCAGCTACGGTCCTTAAACTCCATTCGTCGAGATATTCTAAACTAACTTATGCCCGCGGCCTCGCCCGCATGGAGGTTGGTAATTGTTCCACGGGATCATACTACCGGGATAAAGTGCCTATGTGTAAATCCAGGCTATAAATTGTCTTTGTGTCAAATTTCATCCGAATACGTTCAGTAGTATTAACGTGAAAAAGTAACAAACTTTACATCCTCATAAAGTTAAGTATTGATAATATTATAGTAAGACTAGCTGCGCTCCGCGGTACCGCACGGGTAGACCGGAATAAAAAGTAGCCTATGCGTAACAAATATCCATCTATCCGTCCTTACATACTTTTCTCATCATAATATAGGATTATGAAAATTCCGTTGCCATTTATATTAAAAAAAAAAACTTTTATAAGTCTATCAAAAACCACACTATAAAAAATCTACGTAAATTCACCATAAACATTCTTCCATCTGGCAACACCAGCTTCAATTTGGAGTGTTGCCAGTTAATTACAAGCGTCGCGAACAGACGACAATCATACACAATGTGCTTATGTGGCGGGTTGCTTGACGTTTCAATGTCGTTACCAAATTTCGGGGACTTAGGGCTGGAGCAGATATATTAGGCACTAAAATGCTTTGTATGTCGATGACCTAGCTTTCAGTGAGTAAAGCTTTACGGCTATGTAAAGAGAATAGGCAGAGAAATGTATTCTTATTCTTTTTTGCACACAAAACAATAATATACACACAAATTACACAATATATAGCTTATGTACAACGGCGAGCTTAACCCAGAATTGGGTTTTCTTACAGCAAACTTTTCTTATTGATAAAAATATTTGCATAATAGGATAGCTACATAATGTGCATAGAAGAACATTGAAAGGCTTAAAATCCTTATCCTTTCCTTACTAATATTATAAAAGCGAAAGTGAGTTTGTTTGTTTGTTTCCTCTTCACGCTTTAATGGCTAAACCGATTGCGATGAATTTTGGTACAGAGATATTTGGGAACCAGGAGAAGGACATAGGCTATTTTTTTGAAAAAAGTGGGATGTGACGGAGAAAGAGAGAAGAAACGGGAAAACTGAGCGTTGCTATTACAAATCAATAAGGCGCTACCGAATTTAACGCGAGCGAAGCCGCGGGCAAAAGCTAGTAACGTATAAAACTGATCTGATGTTGTTAGTTCACTTACATTGAATCAAAATTACTTACAATTAATATATAAATAGATTTTCCGGAATACGTCTAACGAGGGACTACCCCGCAAGGAGTGTGGAAGTGAATTCCAAAGGCGTACAGCACGAACAGTAAACGATCCATCATATCGACTTGAAGAGTGGGGAGGGAAACGAAGGAGAAGACATGATGATGAGCCAATAATGATGATAATGTATTAGTAAAAGAGATTTTGTTGGCGTACTGTTTCTACTGTCACGTCATATCCGTACTTATAGACACTGCAGAACTTAAACGGCGAGTCTAGGAACTTTTTGGATAATACGGATCGGAAGTCAAGAAAGGGACACCGACGACACAAACAATTACCACGTATTCAGTTCAGAAAGAGAGATTTTAACTCACTCTCTTCCTCTTGTAGCTTCACTCAATTTCTTTTTCTTTTGAATGGCATCTCGCAGTTGGAGAGGAGGTAGTCGTCTGCTTAACCGGACGATTCCTGTGGATGCCTTAAAATTAAGACCTTCAGCCAACTTACAAACTAAGCGACTACACGCTAAGGACGCCCTAAACCGAGGTTCGTACCGTAACCTCGGTTTAGGGCGTCGCTGAGGGAGGACTAGCAAAGGGACAGGCTGGATCTGAGTGATAGTAATTGGGGACTGATTTAAACTTACTGGCTCAGCAGCACGGGCTGGCTCCAGCAAGGGACGGGTGGGGTAGCTCCACTCAATTTCACCAGTTCGTATCGTTTCATATTTCCATCGGCACATTTGCTGGTTAGGGGAGGGGAAGGCAGAAGGGGGTCTGTTTACGAATCGTTAATTAAATCTTTGATTGCTGTTATTACAACGTAAATAGTTTTAGTCGTAACTTTTTTTTAGCTCAAGGCGTAGGCGTCTGAAGGTTCAGTAAGTTGATGATGAAAATAATCTTTATTGTCCTGAGTTTTATTTAACTGAATATAAATTCTTTTTTTTTTTAGCAAAGAAAGGTATTTTATTTCAGCTTTTTTAGTTGTGGTATCTCACACAAATTCTCATTGGTTATTCATTTATTAAGACAATATAAAAATAAAATTCATATGGAACCCTACCGGAAGAATAACCTTTTGAATAAAAAAAATAATTTTGAAAATCGGCCTAAAATATCGCGCAACAAATATACAAATAAAATAAAAGCACACAGTCGAATTGAGAACCTTCGTCTTTTTTAAATCGGTTAAAAGAAAGGAGGGAACGTAGTGACAATGTTCTTTTTAGAGGGATTGTTATTCATATACTTACACTGTTTTTCGTAAAAAAAGGGTTAAAGTCTTCGCCCTACCATATAGCCAACTTTTTTGTCCGGTCAAACTAGATGCAGCTATATAAGAGTATTTTACACTAGTTGTCGGCCGCGGCTTTGCCCGCATGATGATCGACAAAATATCCTATGTGTAATTCTAGACTATAATTTCCCTCTGTGCCAA
Organism: Ochropleura leucogaster; assembly: GCA_958449745.1. Taxonomy (NCBI): domain Eukaryota; kingdom Metazoa; phylum Arthropoda; class Insecta; order Lepidoptera; family Noctuidae; genus Ochropleura; species Ochropleura leucogaster. The sequence goes on from OY288201.1 coordinate 20,348,762, forward strand.
ATTTCATCAAGATCAGTTCAGCCGTTTAGACGTTAAAGAGTAACAAACTTCCATACATCATCACAAATATTCGCATTAATAATATTAGTAGAAAGTAGGATAAAGCGACTGTCTATTAGTGCATATCTGACCTCCAACAATTCTGATAAAAACCACAATCCCTTTACGCATTTCATTTTACAGGAAAAATACTTTTCTCACACGAAATGAAGAACCCTTACGCATTACTAAGAGATACTGGAGCCGTAACACGCTGATAGTGGCCCGAGACATCTTGAATGGCCAATCAATATGCCCTGAGATGTTACAAACCCTCTGATAGACAGATTAAGAGGTCCTCGGGGACTCACGTAAATGTAGAAAGCAAAAGTGCCACTTAATACGATAGCTAGGACAGTAAATTTTATAAGTAAGGCGACAAACGTCTAGCAAAACATATGAAAGATGAAATTTCAGAACAGTAGCCTTACTATGACCTCTTAAAGCAATTCTTATTCCGCTGAGGGAAAGAGACAGAGCTATACAGGGTGTCTAGCACCAACTCTTTCACTCAGTGGAATAAGAATTACTATAAGATGTCATAGTAGCCCTTCAGGTCAAGTGTCACCACCGCTTGAAATACAAAACTCTTAAAATTATATTCTTTATTATGTACACCATACAAATTACAAGAATAACACTATACAGCTTATAAATAGGGTGACACAATGGGCGGTCTTATCGCTAGGAGCGATCTTTTCAAGACAACCTTTGGACGGATTTAAAGGAGGAGAAACAGTACTGCAGGTTGCCTGTGGTGTTTTATTTTTCAAAATGAATAACTACATTATTAAATAGTTGCATAAAGTGACCCTGTTTATATTTAAATTTCTCGTGTCACAGTTTTCGTTGCTATACCCTTCCGAAGCGGCTTGACCGATTTTTATAAAATTTTGTATGTATCCGTACTAATTTATAAAAGTGAAAGTGAGTTTGTTTATTTGTGACGTCTTCACGCCTAAATGGCTTAACCGATTTTGATGAGTTTTACTTACAGAGATAGTTGGGACCGTGGAGACGGATATAGGCAATTTTATAAAAAAAGATTGAGGTATGAGGGAGAAAGAGGGAAGAAAAGAGAAAACTTAGCTTTGCTATTACAATTAATAAGGCGCAAGGTCAAAAACTATTTCATGGCCGCGGAAACACGCCACCGTCGGGATCCCAGTTGACGGTAGGAGGGGTTCGCATCGGCGTCGCATCGGCGTACCTGGGAATCGTCCTCGACAGCCGGTGGAACTTCGTCGAACACTTCCGACGTTTGGGTCCCAAGCTCGAGCGGACGGGGGCTGCTTTCAAGCGGCTCCTGCCCAATCTGAAGGGGCCAAACGCCTCCTGCCGTAGGCTCTATACCGGAGTCGTGCGGTCCATGGCCCTTTACGGCGCCCCGGTATGGGCGCGTTCTTTAGGGCGGCGCGCCGCCCACTATCTGAACGCGCCCCAAAAGGTGGTGGCCATACGGCTCATCTGGGGCTACCGCACGATCTCCGGCGAGGCAGCAAGCCTCCTTGCCGGACTGGATCTGGAGGCGGTAGTCCTCGCGCGCCTGTTTGAGTGGCGCGCGGAGGCACTACACCGGGGGGAAAACCCGCTGCCGCGGCAAGTTGCCGCTCGGCGGGCGGACCTCCGGTGCGATCTCATGGTGGCATGGAGAGAGCGACTGTCACAACCCCGTGCAGGGCACGCCACAATAGTGGCGGTAAGTCCCCTCTTTGAGGAGTGGCTGGAGAGGCGTCATGGCGTCCTCACCTACCGCCTGACGCAGTTCCTCACCGGACACGGAAGTTTCGGGAGGTTCCTGCTCATCGGGCGGGAGGAAGCGCCCGGGTGTCACCATTGTGACGAACGCCCGGAGGACACGGTGGAGCACACAGTGGCGATCTGCCCGGCTTGGGCGGAGCACCGCCGTGCCCTCGTAGAGGCGATCGGCGGCGGCGATCTCTCGCGTCCGGCCCTGGTTCAGGCCATGGTCCGGAGCGAGAGGGAATGGGAAGCGGTCACCACCTTCTGCGAAGCAGTAATGCTAGCGAAGGAGGTGGCCGGGCGTTTGAGGGAGAGAACATCTGCCCAACCCAGCCGCCGCGGGAGACGCCCATGGCGCCGGGCGCCGCGAGACGACTTCCGGCCACCGTAGATGCGGGCCTGTGGGCGGTGAGCAATGGGTAGTTCACCGTCCGTCCGTCGATTGACGACAGGCCGTGTCGACGGCGCGTTCGTGTTTCACGCGCGCCTCAAAGAGAGTCAGCAAAGCAGAGGGGCTTGCCAGAGCCTCCGCCTGCCGGGGTTGCGGGTTGTTCGAAAGAGATACCGCGGCCTCGGAACGTAAAGGGCAACAGAAGGAACATGGGTGGGTTTTAGTCAGTACAAGTCTGTCATGCCCCCCCGCTCCGCCCAGAGCGGGGGAAGTCATTGGATGATTGACACCCGAAAAAAAAAAGGTCAAAAACTATAGATAGCAGATACCTGTAAATCGGAAAAGGGGAACTGTGTTACCCCGAATTTAACGCGAGCGAAGCCGCGGGTAAAAGCTTGTGAATCATAACTGAATGTGAAAACTAAAATGAACGCTCACTTAGTTAAAGTTAACCGCGCTAGTCTTCTGCGCGTGCTGCTTCTGTGACATACAAAAGGACATCCTCATTTACCAGGGTAACAGGATATTGGAACTTCAGGCCTTTGAAACGAAACGAGTTTCCGATTTGTTTTTTTTTTAATATTTCAGCGCAAGTACTGTGCCCATCGTTTTCCATCCTTATTTTTTTTACTCTCTGTATAATGGGTCGTTTGTCTTTGATTTTATGTAAGTAAGTTAGTATATTAACTTGCATAAAATGTGGTATAAAAGGATCTTACAAAAGAGTTTGCGGGCAAAAGTTAGTTAATTATAAAATCGGGCATCAGTTTCTTTGGGGAAATCCATGACAATGCGTTTAGATTCTAAATTAAAACAAAAGATTTTACAATACATCTAAATTTCTGAAACGTCCTCAATAAAGCCCAGCTATACTATGAATTGTCATCATTTTGCTTCATTACTATCAAACTAAGTTGTACTGGAGGTATAAGCTGAATGCATAGCATCCACTTTCGTCAAACAAAAGTAATGGTATTGGCGCAGGGTGTGAATTGTTAATGGGCAACCTTATTTAAATTCATAGCTTGCTTCTTAATGTTCGAGTGACACTTTGATACAATATTTATTAAAAGGAGGTTTGTAATATAATATATGTATACATGTATGTGTATAGTATATGTATGTATCTGCATCACCCTAAGATAGACTGGCAGAAAATGCCCAAGGCATTCCGTTCGCGGTATACAGTGTTTTTTTTATACAAATGCATAAAGAATTATAATTAATAAATGAATAAATACAATATCACGCCTTATTCAACAACTTTATTGGTTGTTGAATAATACGTAATAGTAGGTAAGCTCACATTTTGGCAGTTATGTTTAAAACCCATGTTATAGGGATCGAGCCTATTGCCATCAATGACCACAAACTTGGACTCCGTGACTGCTACTGAGAAATTCCTTATTAGGAACTCAGTAACATCAGTGTGACCCAAAGAAGAAAGGAGGTTCATATTCGGTCAAAATTCATACATATTTTTACAAATTAACGAGTCAAAGTGTAGTGTAATTTTTTCAGCGAGAACGATGATGTTTATTTTATTATTGTATTGGATTGTATAAGCTACTGGAAATCTAAGACGAAAATTGTGTATTTTTTTTAGTAAAGTCTATATTTGACACGCCAAAAAGTTTAAGATGGACATAAAGCTATCATCAAGCCCCAATCTTGTTGAAAAGCGAACTTCCTTTCGTCAAGATTCTTTGAACTTTAGGGAAGGATCAAAATGACACAAAAGTCAGCTTAGACTAGGAGTAAAAACAACCGGGCAAGTGCGAGTCCGCGCATCGAGGGTTCTGCACAAACTTGTAAAGTAAACGGCCATATCTTTCGACTGCTTAGATTTATAGGGTTGATTTGTTCAAAGCTTCAAGATACCACAGACTTGAGTATATGGTTTTAATTTCAACACGAACCTCCGTGCGTTCCCGCCCTTGACAGACCGACAACTTTTCCTTTTGAGGAACCTTAAAAATACGCCTTTGTGAGATAAAACCCTGTAATACAAGCTTGTTTATTGCTAGAACAGAGGAGCATAGTTTGTCCCCTGTAAGCTCGGCTCAGAAGCCGACAAATAAAACGTAGGAAATCAGCTTTGTTTTTATACGAGAAAAAAGCTTTGTTATACAAATTTTTATCTCACAACCCACATAGCATTCGAAATCAAAGAAAAATACGTCAAAATAACACGAAGGCGAATGGAAATTTTAAGGCGACGGTTTCCCATTTCGAACTTTGTTGAACTCCTAGAAATCTACAAATATTAGAAGAAAAACACCATAATAATAATTTCATTAAAGTTGCTTAACCGGTGTGAAAAACTATAATAAAAAATAGATGGTTCAACAAAAAAAAGACATGAAAGTTACACTATCTTATAAACGTATATTTCGGGAAATCAAATTATGTCTTTGAGAAGTATTTGAAATGAAAAGGAAAAAACTTGTTTTAATAGGTACAATTTTTTTTTTTAAGAACCGTACTGCTACTTCAAGAGCTGCAAACTCGCCATACAGCCGACCAATGTCCTATGAGAAAAAAAATCGCGGTATAAGATAGCCTTAACGTAACTTACCTTTAGCAAGTACTTGTAATAGTTTTAATAACGTGAGTTAAATTATCCTTTAAATTCATATAGGGTTATTGGTAATACGTCGAAAATCCGTTCAGGTGATGTAAGGAAGGTCATTTCGAGAAATGACCCCTGCAAATGTCAAACTAAACTCAACTTAATGCACACATTCTTTGTGATGAAAACCAATAACCTTCATGTCTAATTATTCGGAAATTATTTACAATTACATAAGGGGTCATTAAGGCTAATTTCGAAAGAGGTACAACATAAAGGGCAAAAGAAAGAATATAGGTAGGTTTTAGACACTACATGTCTGACACTTCCCCACCGCTCTGCCCAGAGCGGGGGAAGTTATTTAAAGGTTGCCCATTCGCAATATAAAAGGGTAATTTCTAACCTACATCCCCTTAACGGATTGTCGACATATTTACTACCGACAGTCCTGTATAAACAACAAATTATGGTGAAAATAAACAAGGTATTAACTTGGTATGCAATTTTCCTGTGCAAATATTCGGGCAAAGTGGAAACGGATATACGTTTTAACGTATGTAAATGAAAATATTATGATAGTTGGCAGTACAATACAAACTCTGAACTAAATAAATGTTAAATTAAAGCTTTAACTGGTGAACATTTTAATAGGTATATCGTTACACAGACATAAAATTTAGCATGAATTCAGTGTTTCTTGAACCCGCAGAGTTGGAATTAGGAAAAAAATCTACTGTTTTATGTCAGAGTTAAGTACATCATTTTTTTTTAAAAGAAGAAAAATACGGAACCCTTATAAAATCACATTGTTGCCCGTGTCTGTCTGTCAAGACCCTTTATATCGGGATTCATGGAGGTATCGAGTTGAAATTAAAACTATTTACTGAATTCTATACTCCCATGGAGCTGTAAAAAAGTTAACCTTTTAAGTTTACGCACTCAATAGATTTGGCCGTTTATATCACAAGTTTGTATGGAACTCTCGGTGCTCGTGTCCGACTTGTACTTTACCGTCTTTTTACGTAATGTACTTTTGAACCTTCATCCATATGGTGATTGTGACTGCTTCAAGTCACAATCACATTGAGCCATATATGTGGTTTGTGGGAGGGATAAACATATTCACTACCTCTCATTCTTCAACAGTTACGCCAAAATGGTTGTCACGTTATCTTACCATTTATTTTTAACCATAATTCTATTATTTCTAACCATCATTCTAAACCCCCCAAAATATGTAGATGGGAGGGTCCCATTCATTTTATTCGTCGGTAGTTTTAAAATACGTGTAGATAATATGTTTGCTAGGAAACAGCATTTTTAATGAGACGGGTGTGTCAGAACCATAAACTAAATATGTGGCTACCGTTTTCGCGGTAGTGTCTCTACCACCCTGTATAAAATGGCTGTACACACGATGATACATCAACCTAGACAAAACCAGTTTAAGCTGATCTCACTACGGATTGTACATCTTACATTTCCCGTACGATGAAAGTAAACTGTTTTTTTTTAAACTGACATCAGGTGTTAAGTTCTCTTACAATTAACTTCGCTGCCTGTTGTCCAATTGGATAAAAACAGGATACCAGTTTTTAGGTTTTTATTAAATTAGAGCAACTGCCTATCTGATCTCCAACTAAACGTGATTTAGTATGCACAGCTCTCGGTACGTGTTGGTTGGTCACCCACCTACGTTCCGACGGAAAGTGTTGCTTATCCTTGAAGATCGACCCGTGAGGCTGTTATATAAATTAACTGCTCATTCCATTAAGGCCTTCTTATCTACTACCCTGGATTAGGGACGTAACACTCGCTCCATTCAACATGTCTGTCCTCGTATAGGGATGTGCTCGAGGGATGACGGGGATGACGGGTTAAGCCGTGTTATGACATGACGAGGAGGGATACATCCTTGCTTATACGCGACAATGAGTAGTTGTGATAATTGTGGTAGTGTAATTTTGAGTCGGACTGTCTTAATCGCAAGCCTGACTGCTAAGCATGTTTGATTTCCGGATCAGGCAAAGTGCTATTAGGATTTTTTCAGTAGCAGCCACGGAATCTAGATTCGTGCTCCCTTGATGGCAATAGGATCGCCCCCTTTTACATGGGACTTATGCAAAACTGGCGTTGACCAGATTCCTGTTACGTGGGTCTCAAAAACAACAAAAGAAAAGTGCTTGTAATAAAGGTAATTGTCTAACCTTCTGAGGTATGCAGGCGTGGTACTGTGATCCTGGAGATTTTCAAATTCAAACTTACCTTACCTTTTTAGCGTTCCAAAAGGAAAACACGGAACCCTTATTAGATCACTTTGTTGGTTGTCTTTCTATCTGTCCAGATCCTTTATCTCGGAAACGCGTGGAGGTATTAATTTGAAATTAAAACTATATACTGAAGTCTGCAGTCGCTTTGTGCTGTGAAAAAACCAACCCTCTAACTAAGTTTACGCAGTCAAAAGATATGGCCGATTATATCGCAAGTTTTTACGGAACCCTCGGTGCGCGAATCCAACTTGCACTTGGCTGAGTTTTTATTGATAAGGTACAATTTTGGTTGTGGGAATAACAAAGCTTTATCGTCGGTCTTCAGCAATCTTTAGTATATAAACACCTTTACTGTCGATTGATCTCTTAAACGCCGAAAATTGGTTCCACAGCAATTCTTGGCTCATCATAATTTTCCTGCCCTTGTCCCATTCTATTTGGGGTCTCGCAACACGTTTTGTTCTTCCATTCTCCCCTATCAGACGTCACGGCATGATTTACTCCTTTCTCCTGTCGATTGACCTCTTAAACGCCGAAAATTGGTTCGTCAACAGTTTCTGACTAGCATGGGCTATGTATAATTAATTGGAATTTGGACAAATCCAAAATCTAGCCGGCTCCATGTCTGCGTAAAGCTAGCCTAGACAAGGTTTTGAACTAAGCCAAACTAGCTTCCATTATACCAGCCAACCGGACCATGAAATTAATCTTAAATTCTACACTCCATACCTATTGTCAGTGTGGCTATGAGTCTATCCTTATATCTGTTCACATAAGCTCCCTGGCCTGCTCCTATAGATAACCGGGATTAAAGTATTGTTAGGGATGGCAACGCTGCGATGATGAATTATTCAGTGCTTTGCCGGATGTTGGGACGCTGTTTACCAAGTTTTGGTAGTTCTAGCGTGATTTCCGTGATGTGGGTGAAGTTTGGAATGTTTTCGGGGAAAGTTTTGTGAATATTTTTCTTTCTTTTATGTGTGGTTGATAGTTTAGGAGCTGTAGTTTTTGAATGTTACTGATTCTTGCTTCTCTAACAAGTATGTATGTAATAAATAATCAATTAATTTAACCAAACTCGACAACTCGAGTGCTTCTGTTTCGATACATGAAAACCTGATTGAATAAAGCTTGAACCGTCTGAAATTCACCAGAGCGCGATTCGGCTTTTATTAGCGCTGTGGCTAATAAAACCGGTCTGTTTTTTTTTATATTCTTAGTTTTAAGTAACTTCTTTGTTAGAACGGATAGGTGGAATACCATAATGTCTTAGAACAGTATCGTTGTAATGACATTTCAGCTAGGGAAAGAGTCAGAACTATACATGATGTCTAACGCTATCTCTTTCTCAGACTAGAATGACATTTAAACAATCCTGTTAGACGTTTACCTGACAGGTTTTACTTAAAATTTTCTACCCTGCTTAAACTTACAAGTAAGTACATAAATAATTCTGGTCGAGAAATAAGCTAAATGTCTTGATCGCGTGTTTAACATGTGATAACTTTTTATTAAATTTTAGCGTCTCTTAAACTATAAGATCATGCCTAGGAAGTGTCAATTGATGATTAAGATTTAAAAATTGGTACATGAACGTTTCCGATCCCAGAGTAAGCCAGCATTTCTCTCTAATCTTAAATCTCCTAATGACGAGTACAAATTAACCGTACGGTAGTTTGTAACGACCGATCCGTTTGTTGAACTGGTATAAATAAGCTTCATTCAAGATTGTACGAACTGAGTTTATCTCAATCGATGGACCAATCAACCGAGTTGGTGTATTGACCTGCTGTGCTCAACTGTTTCATGGAATAAGATGGATATCTAATATATAGAATTCTCGTGTCACAGTTTTCGTTCCCATACTCCTCCGAAACGGCTGGACCGATTCAAACGAAACTTTGTGTACATATAGGTCTGCGAATCGGCCAACATCTATTTTTCATACCCCTAAGTGAGCAGCGGGTGAAACCGCTGGGCACAGCTAGTGATGTATAAAAAATACATAGATACATATCGTTTTCCTGCTTATGTTGAAGAATTGTAGCATTAACAAAATACTTTTTCAGGATTGCAGGGGATTTAATGAGGGGATTTAGAAGCTCGTGGCTAAATAATAGTAGCCGTTCGAGTCGATCTTTGGGTTAAGCCGCGCTTGCCTAGGTTGGTCTGTGGATGGTGACCACTCGTTACATACCGAGTTTCCTCCATGCCTCGGAAAGCACGTAAAGTTGTTAGTCCCGGCTGCCATTTGTAGATCTTTGACAGTCGTAACAGGTAGTCAGTGTCCCAAAAGTCTGACAACCAGTCTTACTTAAGGGTATCGTATTACTCAGTTTCAACTGGGTTCTGGAGGTCAGATAGGCTCCGTTCTAGCCATTTACCATTCTTCAGCTAGATCATCCATCGATTGTTATTATAGTCGTAATGTCTCAGTTTTTTGCTAGTAACAATACAAACAAACACGGGCCATTTCTTTAAACCGATTCGTAAAAAGAATACAAAATTGAACGAACACAAACAAACCCGAACGGTTCCGATCCTAAACGATTCCATTGTTGCCTCTATAAATAGTGCCCATTCACAATACGTCGTCGTTTCACTCGGTTTACGCAACGACTACTATCGAGTAGTTACACACTTACGTAGTACGTACGTAGGTAGGTAGGTACTCTCCTGAATACGGGAGTGTCGGAGTGTCGGCGCTGAATGAAAACCGCTTGATACAATGAAAGCTACCGAAAGGTGAGGGCGCATTGTAATACGGTTTTAGATTGTCAGTCAGATCTATTTTCATAATAAAAACTTAAACCCAATGGTGTTTAGTCCGCCTCAAAATCACAAATCAAAATATTTTTATTTCACATAGGCCTACATGGGAATCGTCAAGAAAAGGTGCACGGTTCGGGTTGGTCGTTTCCTATGGGGAAGAACCGACAAGAAACTCCATGGTTACTCTTTTATCGCCTTTGTCCATTTGTCCCCAAAATACTAAGTATAAAATACCCCTTAATTCTGTAGGTATACCCAATGTCTGGCTAAAATGATAAACTTGAAAACGTTAGCTTCGAAGAGATCTTTCGAACTTTAACCCCAGCTGAATAGTAATTAAGTTATAACAACTATGCAGGTGTAAAAGCACTTTTACATTGCCATTGCAAATAAAACAATCATTCATACGTTTTCTCTGTTTATTACAGTACAAATCATCATATTGTCTAGATTTCATGTACTACATCTTAAATTAAATGAGACTTAGTTTACAAGATCTGAATCCCAAACCACAAAACAATACTCTACTTATATTCCAAGAATCAGTTATCAATATTAGACACTAACCTAACAATTCCCTTCATTTATAGATCGCACGTCACAATTCCGGTTATTAACCTCAAAACTTTGACGTAACGTGCGTCATTGGACACGTTCACTGACACATGTGGGTCACCGCAGCTGATAGTGAGATGAAAAGATGTAATGCTTTATTGTGGACACAGAATAGATATATCCAGAATAACAAGTTCATACAACGGGTGAAAAGATAGATAGAAAGATATCGTTTCACATTTATGACGGTGATTTCAAACAAATGCCAGTGGCGAGTGCATTTGCATATACTAAACGCGTAGTGTGTCTATGTGTGAGGAAAACGTCTTTTTTCCGAATCAGAAATCATCAAATAACTTCCCCCGCCCTGGGCGGAGCGGAGAGGATTGCCAGTTGTGGGGACTACCAGTAGCAACACTACCGACGAGGCTAAAGTCAATGCGCCCCACGCAGTTGGTTCGGCGGCCAGTGGTTTACCCGCCACCGCGGCTAGAATACATGTTCTCGTGTGTAGTATAAAAAAGTTATGTATCCTATCTTGTAATCGTAAAAAAGACTTTACATATAATCTTACGAGTTTCAATTCTCATCGTGCATCCCAACCACACATAATATATGCCCCAACACCAGTTTTTGACTGACTAAAACCCATCCATGTTCCTTATTTTGGCTTTTGTGTTCCTTACAATCTCTTTCGGACAACGCAACCCCAGCTGGCAGTGGCTCTGGCAGGCCCCTTTGGAAATCGTCTAGAAGAAAGTATTGAGAATGCATGAGGATGGGTACAAGACTAGAGGAAGAGGCGATGGATGAACTGTGTGAAGATCGTTAAGGCAAGAAAAGAGGTAACTGATGAAATGACGAGTAAGAGCAGAGTACGTAAGAAGAAGATATGCTACACCGACTCCAAATAAATTGGGGTAATCGCTGCAGAATGATGATGTCTATGTGTGAGTCCATTTTTACTGGTATAGAGCTTCTGTATAAATTTTGTCACAGTGGGTATTCTAGAAGTATACCGGGAAATATCGCGTTTATTGTGTGCCGACCATTTTGTGTTGTCGAGAATAGGTTGGACTTCTATCAAATATATTAGGATCTATAGATGCTTAAGTAAGTGGAAGGAATTTATCCGCCGTGATAGAATGCGAAGTGCTTGGGAGTATTTCTGGCAGTGGCAAGCAATAACCGAATATTGTAGTGTAGAAATTTGTAATCAATCACCAGAATCATCAATTTTAAAATACATTATCCGTTAAGGCGTTGGTCGATGCTGTCATTTGTAAATCTTTGACAGAAGTTACGGGTATGCATATGCGTACATACACATGCACAATATTACGTCTGCAAATAGGTAGATATACGTGTAACTGATAGTACACCTACATTTCGCACGTTGTTTTTGATTAAGTCCCATGTGCTATGGGGTTTTAGTATATTCTTCTCGGAATAAGTATCTTTTTTATATTTTTTGGTGTGGGTATTTATCAAATAACTTCTTTTGTTTCAAGTTTTCTTTAAATTGGGTTACATTAAACACACAACCTCTTTCTCAAGTCATTAATCCATCCGTTTTTGAACTGTTATCGCATACAATTATATCGGAAACATTGTTTCTTTGTGACATAGTAAAACAATACGCCATTTAAACTTGTTCTATTGATTGATTTTTTTCCTTTGTTAGAAGTTCATTGACATTTGTACGATCAAATGATACTTATTTTGAAACAGATTATAGCAGTTAGCAATTTAGACTTAGCCTCCGTCTAGTGACGGAGAGACGCTTATGACCTGAACGGACGCCTCCGTTCAGGTCATAAGCGATTCAATATTTAACCGACTTTAAAGGAGGAGATTCTCAATGCGACTATATTTTTTACACGACTGGCCCAATAAAGGAGTGTTATGTATGTATGTGAGTTTCTTTATTCCATCATAACTTCTAAACACCTGAGCCCATTTACATGTATGGGGTATCGTTAGAATCCTTGCATCGTCCCGAGTAACATACCCCAAAATACTGAAACGTCACTCAAAATGTTAGGGCTGCTTTACATTTGAGCAGCTCTTAAACTTTAGATTTTGTATGGTCAAACGTCACTTCTGAGTCTCTGTTAAATTTAAGTGGGACTTAAATTTTGAGTGACGTTTCAGTATTCGGGGGTTAGGCTATTGAAAAAGTTTAGAAATCCGATGTCGCGGGTATGATCAATAATTGAACACCCAATCTGTAGAATACTTTCTTGCATAAAAAGTCCCCCGACTGCGATGAAAATTTTTGTTGAAACTAACATCGTGTTTTTTTCTTTTTAGTTCAATTTTTTTTGGACACGGCAGTCGTGTTTTTTATTTCTTTGTATGTTTGTTACGCGATTTCATCGGTGATTGTGGGCCGAGTTATTTCCTATAATACATATTTTTTCTCTAATTTATGTGGCAAAAATGGTATGATGATATCTCACACCAATTAAAATCTAAATATTTTTATTTCGGGTTCCCTCTATCTGGCAGAAACTTGATGCTCCGAAATTTATTTGGCATAACACACTTAGCATAATTTTCTTTAAACGAACATTTTAAAGGCATAAAATTTATTTGGTATAATTATCGTTTGGCATAATGTTCAAAACTTCGAATTACCAATGGCATACTTTTAAGATGGCAGAATTACATTTAGTATAATTACGATTCGCAGAGTTCAAATTTCGCATAATATATTATTTGGTATAATTTCACTTGGCATACTATGCAGACGGCAGTAAGGGCTAGGTTAGGTTAGGTTAAAACTGTGACCTCCTACGCACGAGCCGAGCGAGCGAAGCGAGCGGTGCCGCGGCAGCGGCCGGCGAGTGCCAGAAACGACTTGCGTTAATAGAAAAAAGAGATTTTTTTAAGTAGGTTACCCGGAACTGAACGATTTAGATTAGGATACCTAATTACTTATTGAATTCAATGACATTATCTCAAATTCAATTAAACAATAACTAAAATAAATGACATTATTTTAAAGAAATAATTAATCAAAATAAATGACAACTTATAATGACAAAGATGAACTTATTATGATAACTATAAACTTTCTACGATTTGACAATTCTGCCGTTTAATGAACATCGATATAAAATATATTATGCCAAAAGACGATTCTGACTGTGAACTTTCTGCGATATGATGTTTCTACTTTTTAAATATTATGGAAATGAAGTTTATGCCTAGAGATGATTCTGACTTACAAAATTATGAGTTTAGAATGTATGATAAATGAGTGTCTGCTAAACTATTTTCTGCGAAGTGAAGTTTATGCCATCCGTTGTTATGCAAAATAAAATTATGACATAAAAAGTTCTGCTATAAAGGGTGGACCCTTTTATTTCACATAGGCCTACATGGGCACTTATAAAAGTCGAGAAAAGATGCACACAATTCTTTTTAAGTGATCATTTTTCATTGCTACTAAGAGATATTATATCACTAGGTTTTGATATATCTAGCCTTTTCTCAACTATCTTCGGTTAGCCTTCCAGTGTAACCGGATATATAGCTCAACTAGCTGGCGCCCGCGGCTTCACCCGAGTGAAATTGAAAAAAAAATATCCAATGTGTTATTCCAGACTATAATCTACCTCTGTGCCAAATTTCATCAAGATCCGTTCAGCTGATTAGACGTGAAAAAGTAACAAACATCCATACATCCTCACAAACACAATAATATTAGTAGGATTAGGGATTATAAATAATAACAATATTTCACATGGAGCAACTGCCTATGTATCGTGGGTGCGTTTACAAACATTTAAACTCACATACACAAACAGCCAGACCCGGAACAACTATCTGTAGGCCATACAAATATTAGTTCCGTGCGGGGATCGAACGCGACACGCAGCGCAGCAGTCAATCGCTCAACCACTGCGCCAACCGTGTCGCCAACTGTGCCACGAGTGCTTTAAATTATAGCTTTTGACACTCAGGGGACAATGACTTCCATTTGGAAGCCATTTTCCGACATCGGATTAATAGTTCCGGAGATTAACATCGAAACTTCAAACTTTATCTCTATGGCACATACATAGTACATACACAGTATACACAAACAGACGGAATTTTCAGAAGGGGTAGGCAGATACCATAGAACTCTTCTGATATTAACTATCTAACTGTCTTGTATTTTAACAGTTCATTCGGTTTGTTGTACAGTCTCACCCTGAGATGCATGAAAATTAGATAATGTTTCTAAAACGTTAGTGTCTAAAACTTATTAATCTCTCACGATCATTTATTCATAATAATCCTGACTAATCCTTACTAATATTATAAATGGAAAAGTGTACGTGTCTGTCTGTTTGTTTGTTCGTCTATCACGACAAAACAGAGCAACGAATTGACGTGATTTTAAGTGGAGATAGTTGAAGGGATGGATAATGATATAGGCTACTTTTTATCACTTTCTAACCCGCCGCTTTCCTAAAATGAGGGGTAGACACGAGCGAAGCTGCGGGCAAAAGTATGTTTGTTTGTTAACTTTTCACGCCTAAACCACCTGCACCGATCGTCCTGAAATTGCGATGTGGCTAATACTGGACGTCTAGTGTCTGATTAATGTCGATGTATATCTTTAAAGACTAAAACTAAGTATCTACGTACTTAGTTTAAATATAACAAAACTGACTAAAACTTAGAATCTACGTACTTCGTTTAAATAGATCAAAACTGAGACTAAAACAGTTTTAGTCTACTTATTATAGGATCTATAATTTTGTTCAAAAGAATTGTGATTAAAATTCTAACCCAATTTCACACTTTCCTTACTCATTCCAGACAATAGGTGCTATCAAATCTTAAGGTCAGACTGATAAACAGCAAACTGAACTATTACTTTGTAGATAACTGTAGTAATTTGACGTAACCGTCGATGCTAAGGTTACCATATTATGTTATAAATGTACACAAAGAGAAAATTGATTATAAATTATATTGTACTTAAAAATTTTCGCTTTCTCGTATTTTCTTCAGCAAACCCTTTTATTTGATAGCCATATCATTGACATGAATAAAAAAAAATACCATCTTTGGTAGTCCGTCATATTGGATTTAGGATGGCATCACTTAACTAACTATTCTTTGTCGTCAAAACTAAATAAAATAAAATAACTAAATGTATGCAAAATTTCAACTAGAAATTTAGGGATAGCTATTTTAAAATGAAATACTAGAAAAGAACCCTTCATGTATAGACATACGAGATTTAGCCCGCAGCTTCGGTAGCGTTAAATTCGGGGCAACGCCGTTCCCTTTCCTGATTTGCAGGTACCTGCTACCTGTAGTTTTTGCCCTTGCGCCTTATTGATTGTAATAGCAAAGCCAAGGTTTCCCTTTTCTTCTATCTTTCTCCCTCATTTCCCACTTAAAAAACCGGCCAAGAGCGTGTCGGGCCACGCTCAGTGTAGGGTTCCATAGTTTTCCGTCCGTCACAATAAGTGTTCCCACTTATGAGTTTAAAGGTCCGCGTCCGAGTCCGCGGTAGGTGCTCCGGGTCCGACTTGTGACGGTTTTTAGCGCGAACACAAACGGTAGCGCTCAAACCTCGACGACTAATTAGGTTATGCACTCATAAATAAAATTACGAATATATTTAAGGTGCAACTTACTTTACCACGGTAGGTCATGAAAGCACGGTAAATCTTAACATTGACTTTTTTCTTTCATTTCTTTTTTTGAAAAATTACGTCATTACACAACGCCATCTATCGAACCATTTATGAAATGGTTTTTACCTTAACATTTTGATGGTGTTAAAAATGAATTTTAGTTTTGTTCAAAATTGCCTTAGCATGTTCTTAATAAAAGTTTTATGTAGTACCTACAGCGCCATCTCTCGGGGAATTGGGTTACTAATTAATACTTTTTAATAATTTTGGATTGCGAGAACCGATTTGAATTATTCTTTTTTTGTTTGATAAAAGATACGTTCAGGATAATAAAATATGTAAACGAAGTTAAAAAAATGCTTGCATATACGATTATACTTCAAACTTAGTCCAGAAATTATTTTGTCTTTTTTGTACAAAAACTGTTGTGTCAATCAAATTCAAAATAATTTTCATAGAAAGTCCTTATAAAGTTCTACTTTTCAGATTTTTTTCATATTTTCTAAACTTATGGTACAAAAGTTAGAGGGGGGGGGGGACACATTGTTTTTTACTTTTGGAGCGATTATTTCCGAAATTGTTGACATTATCAAAAAATTATTTTAGTAAACCCCTATTCATTTTTAAAAATACCTTTCCAACAATATATCACACATTGGGGTTGAAATTAAAAAAAAATCACTTCCCACTTTACATATAAGGTGGCTACCCTAATAAAACATTTTTTTCTAATTTTTATTTTACCACTTTGTTGGCGTGTTTGATATACATATTGGTACCAAATTTCAGCTTTCTAGTGCTAACGGTCACAGAGATTAAGCGAGGACGGACGGACGGACAGACAGACATGGCGAAACTATAAGGGTTCCTAGTTGACTACGGAACCCTAAAAACCTATGTCCGTCTTCAGGGTCCCAATTATCTTTGTACCAAAATTCATCAAATTCGGTATAGTCATTAAGGTGGAGACGTAATAAACAAACTCACTTTCGCTTTTATAATATTAGTAAGGAATATAAACCCGGACAAAGTCAGGTCTACGAGATAGTCTGCCCCCATGGCAACCCTAACTGTAGCTCGGTTAAAGATAACAGTGGCAGTTAGTAATTGACGTTATCAGATCGGCCAGCTCCTTGACTATAGTCACGGAGTTACGAAACTCCGTCTGAATTGTAAGTTATTTAGTTTAGATTGAAAGTTAACTGTTGTGTTTTAATTGAATTGAACCAATTGAAATGCTTTCTTTGGAGATTAGGTAATTTGGGCGAGGTGGACTTCAAATTGTTTTTATCATGTATTTTTGTGTTGAAGTGCATTATTTTTAAAAGACTTCAAAAAATTAGGTGTTTTTTTTTTGTAATTTTTGTTAGGTACACGATTTCTCCGTCAATATTAAGCCGAATTTCAATTTTCATTATATTTTTTTTCTTTCTCGTATTTATTTCTAATCTACAAATAAATACGAGACAGAAAAAAAATATAATTATAATATATCCAGGGGTTTAAAAAAGTTTAAAATTGGTAAAATTTCGCCGTAATACGATTTTTTAGTAAAATAGTACCCTTGTTATATAAGGGCTTTTACACACAGACCAAGGATAACTTTCATTCTACCTGCACTGTATTTTACGATTTTACAAAGCAATATTATTAATTAATTTCTTTATTATATCAAATTGTTTTTAAGTTTAGTTTTAGTCTTACTTACTATCCTTATTAATATTATAAAAGCGAAAGTGAGTTTGTTTGTTACCTCTGCACGCTTTAATGCCTGAACCGATTTTGATGAATTTTGGTACAGAGATAGTTGGGAACCAGGAGACGGACTGAGGCTATTTTTTTTTAAAAGAGTGGGATATGAGGGAGACAGAGGGACGAAACGGGAAAACTTAGCGTTGCTATTACAAAGCAATAAGGCGCTACCAAAGTTAACGCGAGCGAAGCCGCGGGCAAAAGCTAGTTTATTATAAATGTGAACGTTTGTGAAGATGGATGGATAGATATTTATTACTATTTTACGCTCAAACTACTGAACGGATTCTTATAAATTTGGCACACAGATAGTTTATACTTTGGATTTATACTTTACCCCGGTAGTAAGATCTAAGAAATACTGAGTTAAGCCTAAATTAAGAAAATAAAATAAGAGCGTATAGCTAAACCCCCTATAAAGATAAAATATAGATAAATAAAAATAAATAAATCTTGGGACAACTCACACACGGCTATCTGATCCCAAGCTAAGCAGAGCTTGTGTTATGGTAACCAGACAACTGATATACATACTTGTATAATTTATAAATACATACATATTATAGAAAATTCACACCCAGACACAGAACAAACAATCATGCTCATCACACAAAGTTTGTCCTGAGTGGGAATCGAACCCACGACCTCCGGCTCAGCAGTCAGGGCCACTAACCACTGGACCAACAGGCCCGTCAAAAGATATAAAGATAACACATATACACACTAGATAATACAATACGGTACTGAAAACAAAGTCACCAACACAAACTAGTCTAACACAAAATAAATAAACGCCAACAGCTTAACTCAGAAAATTGGCAACACGTCTTCACAATGGCGGTCGAACGGCGAACAACGTGAACCCTTTCACGTCCAGTCTCTATGCATTTAATCAGGTAGCTGACGTGACGACGGGAGGGAGCAAGGAGGGTCGGGAGGTTAAGGCTAGTTCACGCTTGTGTACAATTGTTAGTACAGAGTGGTTGAAGTAAGTTAAACTTTTATGAGCATTAATTGATGACGACGGTCACGAAGGGGGTGGCGGGGCCAAACTCAAAACATTTATTTCAATACAGGCACTTTTGAAGGCCATGAAACAATTGAATGAAGCTACAGTTCCAGTCACAAGGCATAATAATTTGTAAAAGTACTGTAGTTGCCCATTCCAAAGCGTAGATCTCGATGAAGAAGACGAAAATTCCCCATGGACACTTTTAAAAGACCATGGTTACATCATTAATGTTGAGGTTATACTTATACCTATATAAAAACGATGTAGGCCAGCTAGGTAGGTCAAAGATTCCATTAAAAACTTGTAAGTTCTAACGTGTGCGCCTGAAGTGGAAGAAGTGAAGAGATGAATTTTCCCAGGAGAAAATCTTATATGTTTGCGCATAATACGCATTACACTGTATTTCTCGCATATCTGGTGCAGTTGCTCCAATGGAATTAACCTACCAAGGGATCAAACCTTGCTGGGGTTGCGGGTTGTTCCAAAGAGATACCGCGGCCCGGAAAAATAAAGGGCAATAGAAGGAATATGGGTGGGTTCTAGTCCGTACAAGTCTGGCACTCTTTCGCTCCGCCCAGCGCTAAGGAAGTTATTTGATGACTTCTCATCCGCACAAAAAGGATCAAACCTTAGACCACACACTCAGCAGTTACTCTTCGCGTCACAAGACTTTGTGGACGTTAAACCATGTATATAGACCTCAAGGTAGGGGTTGTTGGACATAGAATGGTTTGTATTCATTAGCTAGAGGTTCGTCAACCGATACACCGGGACACACCGGTTGTTTAACTGGGGAATATGGTTGTTTAATTTTCTCTACAACACTTTGCACCCTATTTATATTAGCTAAACCCCGCGGTTTCACCAGCGTATACCGGGATGCTAAACTAAGTAGTTTCTATCCAAAACTTGTATTTATACAGATCAAACTGTTAAATACTGCCGTGAATTTCATGTAATCGCACTAGTTTAGTAAGTTTTAGCACGTACAGATCAAATTGTTAGAATTAATCCCACAGTGAAGTGAAGTTTAGTTACCTCTAAAAGAGCTAACTAAACATTCATAAGTTAGTTCTAGCACCACAGATCAAACTGTTGGAGTTAGTGTATCCATGCAAGCCTAATACTTTTATCATAGACAATTCAGCTAAATAATCGCGTTCTCCCATACAAACTTTGCCACCCTTTTAAAAAGTGTGACTAACGCCGTTAACTAAGGCCTTTTGTTTAGTGGTTGAATAATGCAAATTCTCATCTTACTGAACACCTACGTTTTAAAAGGAAACATTCCATTCAAACTCAAATTTGAAACTCCTAACACTTGTAGTTTCTGAGATTTCACCGACTTCAATAAAAGGAGGAGGTTAAATACTCGATAAAATTTATGTAATATATCATTATACCATAACTAAAACTGCTGCATTAAAAAAACTTTTTTGAAAAAAATAACCGACTTTAAAAAAAAATGGAAACTATCTTTACTTCCGGAAGTCGGTGGTTTTTTGTCTTTAAGTTCTTTTTTTTTTTGTTATTTTATGTTTATCAAAAATTTTATGCACAGTGACATGTGCCAAAAAGGTTATTTTCTTCTTTTAAACAATAGAATATAATTTATTTGTGTGTATTTTTGTAAATACATGGTACATAGGGCCGTTCAGTAATATACTCGTACCATATAACATTCCACTGTATTGTATATACAGAACATTTTTCAAGTGGTTGCGCAGGATGGGCAGAAAGGAAGGTGGGGTATATCCTGCAAAGGAGCACCAAACTGAGGTGTGCATGTCACTACATACTGGTCTTACACAATATGAGAGTACACATCGACACGAAAGGAAGAAGAAGAACATTTTACAAAATTATTTTAACAAAGATGCTACGTCGGTCGTCCATTCTGATTTCTTCTGTGGAAATAGTAGCGTTTGCGACAACTAGACCAACGGGGAAGTCATATAAAACAATGTTTATTCTCTGTTACCCATTCTCCTTACCCTTCTAACCGCCTGCCTCCCTCACTGATACCCCCCCCCCCCAACTCCTCAAATTACCTGTATCATGTTCGAAAGGAAAATCTTCACTTTCCTCCGTAAATTTAAATGATTTGATAAAGTTATGTCGAGAGCCCAGACCCTTACATTTGTGCTCTTTAAGTTTATTTTCGAGTTGAGGATTAAACGTACGGGATTCTTTTTATTTCAACACTTTACTTTGTAATTAGATTTAGACTTATTTTAAATGGCGACTGTTTTATAACTGGCTTTTGCTTGCGACTTTGCTCGTCGTATTTTTATTTCACATAGGCCCACATGGGCACGTATAAAACGTTGAGAGAAGGTTCACGGTTCGAGTTGGTCGCTTCCTATGGAGTAGAAACTGTAAGAAACTCCATGTTTATTCTTTTAAAATCATTTGGTTTTGCAATGTTGTTGTTACAGCGTTAGTACCTAAGTATGAGAGGACAGCGTAGGCCCGACAATAAGTCATTGCTAGTGAGCAATGACTTATTTAACGTTTTGTACAGTGGTACAAAACGTAACATAAGTTAACAAAAGTTTAACTTTAAGTTTAAGTTTAAGTTAAGTAGAATTTAACAAAAGTTAACAAGCGTCAAAGAATCTACAAGGCCAAAACTAGCAATCAGCCTGCGTTTATGACCAGATGTATGAAAGAGGACGTTGCAAAAGGAGCATGTAAGGATCGTAGCACCCTTGCTTGGGTGGCGGGTTGTTCGGAAGAGTTACCGCAGCCCCAGAATACAAAAGGCAATAGAAGGAACATGGACGGGTTTTAGTCATGAAACGTCTAACCCGGCCCCCGCTCCGCCCACAGCGGGGGAAGATATTTGATGCGTTAGTTTATGTATATATGCTAGTTCTTAAACGCGGCTCAACCAGCATGTTTAGTCCCTTTATTCAAATTCGACTTTAGCCTTTTACACTGTGGGATAACTTTAACCTACTTAGATCTTAATAAGTTTAATTGGTGAAATTCGCCGAAATTCTGACACAAGTCATTGATGGATCATATTTCATTTATATACAAATGTAGACAGACAGACACAATTTTGTTTCATAATATTAGTAGATATGTCTGGTCTCAGGTCTGCCCTCTAGACAAGGGGAGAAAGTGTCAATGAAATGCGTGCGTTATTTCTTTATTCAATAATTTGTGAAATTTTAGACAGATTTAATTTAGAATCGTCTGAAGCTTTTTAAACTTATGAAAATATTATTCAAAGTATTCATTGGTTTTTGTTGGATTGTAAAATCAAATCTACAATGAATTACTTCGTTGAATTTTATTTATTCACATTTATGTACATTATTTACAAACTACAAATATATAACCGTGGATTCAACGATCATTATGCCAATAGTCGTTACAGCCAATGGCTTAATTGCCAAGAGCCTCGAACAACACCTGAGGAGGCTCTTGTTAAGCAGCTGAATCAAGGCCTTGATACAGAAAGCGGTACTCCTGGACACGGCTCGTATCATTAGCAGGTTCTTCTCTCTGGAGCCCTGACGGCCGGTAGCTTGGACCCTGTTCCTGTATCCATCTTTTCTTTGGCCTACCTCTCGCTCTCCGCCCATCAACATTCAGATCCATCAATCCTCTTTTATTCACATGTCTTCCAATTATAAAAACCATGAAATAAAAAAGTTTGATGTGTGTGTGTGTGTGTAATAAAATCGAAGAAAGTAAAATTGAGTAAGCGTTGGTATTTTTTTTTTAAATGTGCAAGCGTTGTTTTAAAAGGTTTGTCTATTATCTTTTCTCTCCAAACCAATAAACCTTAATCAAAACAGTTTATCGAATTTCTTTGCAAACATGTATAGATAAAATTAATAGTAAATTTTCCCCGAATCGTTTTTATAGCCCGATATATCTCACCAAGATTGTATTAAAAAAGTATTTAATTTTAAAAATAGAAGTTACAGTTTCGACCACCAATATGTAGCTATACGCTTAGCAAGTCTTTTAAATTAGACTGTATAGTTTGCAGTTGAAACCCATATTCATATAATTTTATCCTTCCAACCATATAATTATAATTGCGAATGTTTGTGAGGATGTATGGATCTTTGGATGTTTGTTACTCTTTCGGGTCAAAACGGCTGAACGGATCTTGATGAAATTTGGCACAGAGGTAGATAATCTTTATATATACAATTCTTCTGTGAGTGTGTATGTCACTGAACTTCTCTCAAACGACTGGACCGATTTTGATGAATTTTTTTGTGTGTGTTCAAGGGGATCTGGGAATGGTTTAGATTCACAATTTTGTCCGGCAGATGGCGCTGCATCACATTTTTTTGGAAATACGTAGCGAAGCACGTACCGGGTCGCTAGTACATATATAATTATATTACTTTTTTTAGATCATCACGCGAAGCTGCGGGCGCCAGCTAGTTACGAAATAAGTCTTATCTCAAAGTTCCTATCGTTCTTCTTCAAAAGTTCTTTTTAAATAAGGTATGTGTTGCCAGGGTTGCGGGTTGTTCGAAAGAGATACCGCGGCCCCGGAACGTAAAGAGCAATAGAAGGAACATGAGTGGGTTTTAGTCAGTAAAAGTCTGACACTCCCCCCCGCTCTCCCCCCGCAGAGCGGGGGAAGTTATTTGATGATTTCCCACCCAAAAAAAGGTACGTATTAATATCGAGCCTAGGTACTCTACCTCATCAGTATAGTGGTCACGAACGCGACTGCTAAGCATGACGTCCGTGGTTCGATTCCTACATTGGAGTGTGTTATTGGGTTTCCATTAGGACCTTATTAATAACAGCCACGTAATATGGATTTGTGCCGGCTGTAATGGGACTTAATCATAACTAGCGGAATGTGGATTAAATGGGATATATTAGTATATATCTGCTTTAGTATCCATAATTGCGGGTTGTTCGAAAGCGATACCGCGGCCCCGGAACACAAAGGGTAAAAGAAGGAAAATTGATGGGTTTTGGAAAGTAAAAGTCTGACACACCCTTCTGCACGGCCCCAAGCCGGAGGAAACAGTCATTTGATTGATGATTTCCCATCAAAAAAACCATACACTATCCAAGTCCATTCTAAAGAAAGTGACTACAAATTTTAATTAACTTCAAAGTAAGCTTTTAAACAATCCAACTGACCACAACAGCTAATCAATCATAAATCCTATCAGCCAATCAGCATATTTATCAATGGACTTGCGTTTCCCAATCGCGCAACACCACCCAACTGAGTTAATTGATTGCGTCATTAGTTCTAGTATTAGCTGTCGTATTGACTCGACATGTTTATGCGAAAGTAACTCATTCAACATAACATAACATAACAGCTGTAATTCAATAAGGGTTAGATAGAGGTGTACCTAATATTACTTACATTTTTTTTTATAAACCGTTGCCCTACACTAGGAATTTCTCCTGTATCGTGGTTGCGTTTACAAAAATTTAAACTCACATACACAAACAGCCAGACTCCGAACAACTATCTGTAGGCCATACAAATATTTGTTCCGTATTAAATACTCGTTAATGTAATCATCTACACATCAGTCCACCCAAAAATAAAAACTGAAATAATAAGAGCTGACACAAAATCCCTAATTCCAATAAGCCCCCTACAGGCTAGCGGAATGTATCGGCTGGTTATCTTTTCGCGTCAGCAAGAAGGGTGGCTAATGGTGCCTGCAGGCTACTCGTACCTGTAAACATAGAATAGATAGTTTACAGAAGGCTAGCTCCAAACAGGTGGAAGTACACATATAAGCGTAGCGTGAGCATCATCAGCCCGTATCACTGCTTTGGCACAAGTTTCCTCACTTAAAGATGCAGAGAGTTATATACTTGGTTGGTGTTACATGTTTTTGGTTTCTAGAACTTAACAGTTACGTCACGATGTTTTCTTCAGCGTTTTGATTAAATAAAATAGGTACGTAAAGTCGTTCGCACACAATGCCCACGACGACGTGTAAATCGAAGCCCTTACCACTGATCCATACGATGCACATGGGCCCGTACGTACATCGATATCAATAACAAACAAATGCCGATCGCGAGTAGCATTCGCTGTACGTGAAGCGTGTCTATGCGTGTGTGCGTTTTTACTTGTTGTATTGACTGGATCTTCTGTATGTATCTATCTATTCTGTGGTACAAGGGTGATTCTCAGGTATAGGGGTGATTCGAAGATATGTTTCAGGAAAAGGTACGGGGTATTAGTTCCGGTTGTAAGGGTGTAAATTGGGGAAACGGGGTACTGTGTTATTTGGGGGGCGTGATTTAAGCGTAGTGTTTGCCCCTGGCGTTGATTTTGTGGTTACGGAGGAAACAAATTATGTAACCATAGCTATGTGTGAATCAGATATCCTCTCATTGATGACAAGAGGGAAGTTTTATTGGTCAAATCTTTAAGTATTTTTTTTACTTCTAGACCTACAAAGTTCCAAAAGCTAATTATTTTTTAGGTTTTTATACGTGAAAAGATCTCATCCAACTTATCTTACTAATGGA
This sequence comes from Ochropleura leucogaster, assembly GCA_958449745.1. Taxonomy (NCBI): domain Eukaryota; kingdom Metazoa; phylum Arthropoda; class Insecta; order Lepidoptera; family Noctuidae; genus Ochropleura; species Ochropleura leucogaster. The sequence goes on from OY288201.1 coordinate 20,374,017, forward strand.
AATTGGATCTTAGCCCACAACAGAATTATCAGGCACTTTTATCATCCGAAGGAATGTTCTTTAAAATTAACTAATTATAGACCCAAATTATCAGTCATTATAACTTTTAACAAGGTTAATATCTTTTGCCCGAAGGCAAAACTTAATGAACTCCAATCCACATTTCCTTTTATACCATCATCAAACAAAACCAAATTCCTAAACCGAATTAAATCCATTATAATCTATGGACGCTATCAGTCCTGTCAACTTTCTAACTTGATTATAATTACGTTAGTACCAACCAAACAATGGCGAAAAACAAATATTTTCAATGAATTTTGCAAAGTTTTTGACAAATTAATTTATCAGTTTCTATTACCTGGCTTGATGGAGTCGTAAAGGATTTAATATTTTGGTGTTTAGTGTGCGGGACAAGCTTATAGCGTTTTGATAGTTGAGAAAATAGTTTAAAAAAAAGAGCGGTCAACGATTAAAAGAAAATCTATTTGTTATGACTTGTTGGTGCTTATTAACATTTTCATTTTCTTTTTTCAGGTAAGTTGAATGAACATTCCAGATATCGGTAAAGTATGACAAAATAATGTAATGTACTGCACCCATATTTGCAAAATAAAGTATCTTTATAATAATATGTATGCTGTCTTAGTCATATCATAATATTTTTACTAGCTTTCGCCCGCGGCTATGATATGGTGTATTATTTGAAGTCAATGAATTTTATTTATTTATTTTAGTTTTATATAAAAACTAATGAATATTTCAACCCGTGATAATCGCAAATCGGTTTATTTCTATTCTTTTATCACTCGAATTAAAAAAAGGTGTCAAAACCATAATCTATTTTAAACTAGAAACACACCACTACATCTTCAAACCAGACGCATTATTGTCTCACTAGTCAAGTGATCGTAAGCGCGACTAGGGTCAATACCCAGGTTAAGCATAGTGCTATTGGGGTTTTTCCACCAGGACTTTTCAGCAGCACAGCGTCTGAATTTGTGGACATTTGTTGGCATTAGGCTCGCCCCCTATTGCAAGGGACATAAACATAACTTAGGAAATGTGGGTGCACTATTAAAACCTACCTTCGGGTATCACAGGCGCGATGTTATGTTATGTTATCTTCCAGCCACTTCAACCAATCACCAAAACCGCTATTAACCCGTAACTTAAACCTAAGTTACCCTTATCTAATTTACGTGACGACTTGACGAGATGGGATTAATAGAATTTCAGGGCGAGCCACAATACAGTTACGGACGGCTATGGGTGTCTCGGAAAATGGAGAACCCTCGGGCATAATGGATTAAAAGAGACCTTGTGATTTTTGTTTTTAAGGACCAAGTTTGTGTGAAAAATACGGATAAAATTGTTTTAAGTTTGTGTTTTTTAAATAATGATGTGGTGTTCTGTGTAGTGCTGATATTATGAGAGATGAAGTGGTTCATTTTATTCTGATAGAATTTGTCAGTCTCCTTAAACAGGTATTATAATAACATCATAGTCTCTTGGCGGGACTGTCGAACTGCCAAGTCATAGATCGCGAGTTCGAAATCTTTAACGTTTGTATAATTAACAATTATTATGGTGAAGGAAAACATCGAGACGAAACTAGCATGCTTTTTTGTCGATTGGAAATCATCATATAAACTTCCCCCCCCCCCGCTCCGCCCAGAGTGGGGGGGGAGGTGTTGCCCATGTTCCTCCTTCTGCCCTTTATTTCTATGAATAACTCCAGCAACCCTGATATACGGTGGCCTTGTCAGGCTCCTCTGTACTAGCATGCCTAAGGTATATTTTTAAACGACATGTTCAGCTAATTTTAGAACCCATGGGCGGCGTAAAAACTCCGATAAAGCTCAGAAATATATTTTTTACGATTCATATATATAACTTACTATTCTATATTTGTATTTCTTCCCAAAAATATCTCAAAATCCCATCAACACGTTCTAATCCATCAATATCAGATCCAATTCAATGTTACCAACATTCCACGATCACAACCTTTCAACACGAACTCGTTTCAGCAGACCATCAATAACATTTTTCCATTTATCCCCGAACATCGATCATGCTGTAATCCCAGCTAGGAATACTCGAACGGACTCAAAGACGCCATATTAATTACTCTTAGAGTACTAGAGCAGCAGTCCCGGAGAAAGAGCTACTATAGTTTGCTGATTTCCTAAGAAAGAAACGGTCAAGAAGGTGCTTGTTTAAGCATTTTTTTAAACCTAAATTTTCCTACATCTGTACCAAGCTTCCTTTACCTTTCATTCTTTCTTCTGCGCGGGTTTTTCTGATCAGTCTCCCATGGACGCCACCAAGTCGTCAGCGTTTTCCAGCCTACCATTACCATTAGTGTCTACTTTCGTTATCTTACACCAACCGCGTGATGTTATAGTATGTGGCCCATCGCTCGAGACAACAAAACATGCATATATTAACAGTCGATCCTTGAATATTTACACGACCGGTGAATACTTTTATTTTTGAGATTCAAAAGGTTCTGTAACGGATTTCATGTAATTGAAATAAATACTTTGAGTTTGAATTTCTCAGTACTAGCCACGGAGTGTGGTACGGCAATACTCGGGAGTATCCCCCGAGACAACTGGTGGTACCTATACCTCCTTAGGCAGAGTAACCCACCAGAGAATATAGACGTGATGTTAATGTTAGCTCTTTTCGCTAATCGCTGACGGTGTGACAGATGCCTTACCCTACGTAGAGGTAGGACAGCTTAAAATCAGCCCTAATTAAATACTAGATTGATTTATGTAGAATTTCTAGAATACCAGCTTATTCTAGAAATTTTCGACAAATTATTAGTATTTAATTAATGTTCCCAAAGCTTAAGCTCACATACATAATATTGAGAAGTTAATTATAACTTAATGAACTTCTCAATATTATGTTAGTGTGTTGTTTATTAATTACGCTGGAATATTAAGGGATTCCTGAATGATAGGTATTGGAAGTTCATATCACATACCACCACGCTTATATACCCAAAGCTGTAGGCAGATAACTATTAATTAGTACCTACTCGCACAATTTACCAGTTACATTTGAAGTACTGTGAACGTAACATAACAATAACCAAATCCTAAACCGTACAGGCTGGTTTTCAATGAAGTTCGAATACCCAGGTTATTTAAACAAAAAAAACCGGCCAACAGCGAGTCAGACTCGCGCACCGAGAGTTCGTACATTCATAAACAGCCATTTCTTTTGACTGCGAAGATTTAGAGGGTTGATTTTTCGCAACACAAAGGGACCACAGATGATTAGTATATGGTTTGCATTTCAACTCGATACCTCCACTCGTTCCTGAGATAATAGGTCATGACAGACAGACTGAGAGGCAGACAGACGGACAAGAAAGTGTTTTTCTTTAGAGGTACGGAACCCTCAAAATACATAGAAGAGAATAGCTTTGCAGTGATGTGACATGTATTTGTAAAATGTTAACAGATATAAATAAAGTAAAAAGTGTTTATGCTTCTTTTATTACTAGCTTTTACCCGCGGCTTCGCTCGCGTTAAATTCGGGGTAACATAGTTCCCCTTGCGCCTTATTGATTTGTAATAGCAACGCTAAGTTTTCCCTTATTTTCCCTCTTTCTCCCTCACATGCCACTTTTTTGCCTATGTCTGTCTCCTGGTTCCCAACTACCTCTGTATCAAAATTCATCAAAATCGGTTTAGCCATTAAAGCGTGAAAAGATAACAAACAAACTCACTTTCGCTTTTATAATATTAGTAAGGATAATATAACATACATAGTAAGGATAAACACACCACATCACAAAACTATTACAGTAATCCAGACACCATGATAAGAATTTGATTTTAACTACAATAATATGCAAATTGTCTCGCTTTTTTTTGCAGATGGGAAATCATTAAATAACTTCCCTCGTTCTGGGCGGAGCGGTGGGGAGTGTCAGACTTGTACTCACAAAAACCCATCCATATCCCATCTATCGCCCTTTATGTTCCGGGGCCGCGGTATCTCTTTCGAACAAAGCAGGTTAACTTTATTTCTCCGTTAGGGCCTGTATGCGACAATAAACTATTAACTGACCATTGAAAAATAAAAAATCTTGCTATCTGTCGAATAAAACTGTCATAACGCATGCAGTTCGTGGCCAAGAAATAAATATAAGCCATAAGGTCACCAAAACAACAAAAATACTCACCGAATAAATATAGTGATTTATCATTAGTCTGTCTGTATATCTTATGTCACGGCTTCTTACTATAATAGGGGATTATCCCGCGCCCCATCTCTGCTTAGACCGTTTCTGATTATATTTATTCACTCTCAGCTGTGACGTTTATTTGAGAGACAGTAATAAAAAGAAACATAACGAAATACTTGTCAAGTGCGAGTTGTAAGGACAGTTGGACTGAAGGTTCCGTATAGGTAAATAAATATTATAATTTAGTAAAATTTGTTTGTTTGAAAGCGCTAACCTTTGGAATAGTCGGATTTGAACTATTATTTAATTCTTGATAAATAGGATTTTTTACATTACCGAACAACTCGGGCACACCTGGTTAATAATAAAAATAAACATGATTCTAGGATTTATATTTAGGACCCGGCTAATGGACGATATTCTAATGTTAATCTTCTAAGATTGACTACGTTTATTGAATTGCTAATAAAACAATGCAATTACTTTAGCGAGAGGTAATTATATCGAACGCACTTCATCATACCCTTCTGAATATTACCAATAATATTAAATCCATGCGTAAATTAAAGCAATTAATAATGAACTTCATTTTAGTTGCCAATTATTACCACTAGAGACCACCACATTGCAATACCACTTCACAATTTGGTTTGTGGTTTCGATTGGTTTATTAACATTATAAAATATTACTGGAACGCATTTCAAACTTATCGGTTAAAGCCGTAGCCCAAAAAATTTGCAGAATGAGTTACATTTGCATTTATAAATTAAGGAGTAGAGTATTGGACTTCTACGTATTGTCACAAGATTAACTTTTTTTTTCTTTTCTCCTTTGGCAACTGAGCCGATGTCGACTATTCTGCCAGGGTCAACAAGGTTAACTTATCCAGCAACGTTATGTCCGGTTGATTTTAACATTGTCTTTATTATTGGACACAATATGCCAAGTGAACTCAAGCTTAAGCCACAATATTACGTTCCAAATATTAAAAAAATATTTTAGGTTCCAGTCATAAAACTTGACCAATTGGTTCGTAAAAGAAAAGTTTTTTGAATGAGGAACAAAATTAGAACTCCAATTTCAATATAAGACGCTAATCTTCTATAAAAAAAAAGCAAACAATAAATAAATTATTCCATTTTGTATACAGATAGCGTTGGTTGAATAAATAGGGTCATCGCAGTCGAGTTACAGAACCCCAAAAATAAAATCCAAACAGACGCGTTTAATTTCCGACGTTTGAGGTTTGGCCTCTTCAAATGATGAAAATAAACGTCTCCATTTTTCCTGAGCTCTTTATAAGGATAATAAGTTGGCTAAAATGTGGGTGTGTTTTTAAAACACGTTGAAAGGGCGATAAATAAGGTTATTTCATGAGTTTTGGTGAGTTTTTTGAAGATTTAATGTGAAATGGTAATTCTGAGTAAGTTAAGTAATCAGTTTTATTTGCTTCTTTTGCAATTGTGCTGTACTGATATCTTAGGAACTCTCACAATGTTCCTATAAATAGTCATTATATTTATACTTTAAAAGTATGTGTTTTTAATAATACCTTTACAAGACACAAAGACTTACTACCCCATTACATCAACAAGCGTACTGTTCTAAGTACGTACTGTTATCGGCAAACAGCACAATTCCCCTGCCGCTGTAAGTCTCGCATTGGAGGCGGAAACGGAAGCCATCCGGACTTGTAATCAGCAATGTTGTTATAAATAAATATTTAAACTGCGTCCCTGTCCCTTCGTGCTTACCTGTGATTTTGTGGCATGGAATTGAGACAAATGGAATGCTTAGCTTTGCGCTAGCTTTATCGTTACTGCGACATTTTTATTTTTTAATACAGTTTGCCCTAAACCATTAAACAATGTTTTTTTTTTTATTTTTACAATTTATCATTTTAATTAATTTAACGCAAAGCAAACTCAAAAGGCAGGGAAAAAATGTCTAGAATAATCACTGATGGCTTACAAATGCTGCAGATTTGCATATAAAATTTAGAATATTTTAACTTTTTCAGCAAATACAGCAAAACTAACTTTTGAACTTTTTAACAACTCCAACTATACAGTTTACTTACCAATATTTTACGAATGAAAGTAGCTCTCTTTTTTAAATACTTATCATGCTTTATATAACTAAATGGACATTTATGTAGACGGTGACCTATGTTTGAAAGCAAATGGGGTGATCTCTAATATAAAACCGTGAAACACCAAGTTATTTTAGATTCCCGTAAACTACTCCTAGAAAGTGTACGTTATATTTTCATTTTGAAATGCATTCACTCAATCTTCAAGCAAAGTCTCAGCAGCTGCAACTTTCACCTTTTTGATTCCATTTGCTTATTATTCCGTGAATGTGGTTTTAGATTCCTGCCGGAAGGTACCTATGTTGGAGTCCAAAGCATTAACGTTTAATTAAAATGACATTTGACGTTGTTTGGGACCAAAAATAATGATTATTTATTTCGTAAGCATTTGTTTTCATAATTTTCATGGTCCTAAATTGAAGTCTTTTTAGCTTCTTGGAACAGTTTAACTCGTAAAGCGAAGTGGCCATAAGATTTCTCTGAATTCATTGATCAAACCAAGTATTTCCAACAACACGTAATTTCTTTTTTTCAGGTAACTAACATCAGCTATATTTCCATCATTTCATCACGTAGACCTTTAATTCATTCCTTCTCAGACACTGATATCTTTTTCCGGGAAAAGGGAAAAGTGGAAGTCAATCTTAATTTAGATACAGGGGGATTAAACGCTAAGTCTGGTTTATATTGCTGTAGGCTTTCACTTAAGTCACTTTAGAAAAACAAAAGTTAGGCAGATTCGCACATCCGTGATTCCGAGTTGAATTAAATCAATTAAAAATACTTTAAGTTTGATACTTTTTCGGTAAATTATTGGATTCAGTTGACAAGACTTAGGAGAATGTTAACAAAACTATTAGATAGCTATTAAATTTTGAGGTAGAGAAGAAAATCGGGACATACATTCATACACAGTTAACAAAAGACATAAGTAACTAATGTTTCTTAGAAACTGATGAACGGCTAACTCAACTCAAATATGTTTTACTAGCTTTTGCCCGCGGCTTCGCTCGCGTTTAATTCGGGGTAACACAGTTCCCCTTTCTTGATTTGCAGGTACCAGCTACTTGTAGTTTTTGCCTTAGCGCCTTATTTATTGTAATAACAATGATAAGTTTTCCCTTTTCTTCCCTCTTTCTCAATCATATTTCAATCTTTTTAAAAAAAATAGCCTATGTCCGTCTCCAGGGCCCCAACTAACTCTGTACCAAAATTCATCAAAATCGGTTTAACCATTTAGGCGTGAAGACGTAACTAACAAACAAACTCACTTTCGCTTTTATATCGGTTTTTTGCAAAGCTACATTAGTGTGCAAATAAACTCTAGTACATTTAATCAGCCTTACAGAACACTTAAAATCATTCCACATACCTTTCTACCTACTTAATTAAAAAAAGGCCTTGATACATCTTACAATATCAACAAAAAAACTTTTGAAAAAATCTAACTTCTCTTTAAATGTCCTCGAGAAATCTCTTAAGATACTCCCCAGGATTACAAAGAGAAAAAAACATTTTTATTCAAACAAAATCTGAGGAGAATTATAAAAATCCTGGAGGCTATACGTTTGCTTCATTATTATCGTAAACGAAATCGCAGATCGTTACGTTTCTTGCAAATAGGGGGAAGCGAGGCAAACTCACTTGAGAAATGGGAGCGGCTCTCAAACTTCAGGCAACAAGTTCTGAAAGAAAATTGTGATTTGCTCGGATTTAAAGATATTGTTCTTTTTTTTTAATTGTAAGCAATTTTTTTCACATATCTACATTTTATTGAAATAGAGTTAAGACTATTACTTTTTAACTATAAATACATATACTAATAATAAAAACAAAATAACTAACTAATAATAAAAATAAGTATTAGTATAAATAAGGTAAAATAATTTAAAAAAAATCGCAAGCTATTTTTAATCGACTTCGAAACAAGAAGGTGCTAAATTCGACTGTATTTTTTTTTTGTTTCCTCAGAACTTTCGACTGGCTTAATTGATTCTTGTTTTATTTGAAAGCTTTCTGATATGGTCCCGTTTCAATTTAGCCCAGTTATGACAATATATTCAAAATCTTAACATATGTATATGAAATAAAAGTACCAACTTTCAAAGAAACACTAATAAAGCGCTAAATAAATTTACTGCCAGAAGTCGGGGACTTCCGTACGTTTTTTTGCCACCAATGTTATGATTCTGAATAGATATGACACTGCGCCCAGAGCGGGGGCGGAACGGGGGGGAGTGAATGTCAGACTTGAACTGACTAAAACCCACCGATATTCCTTCTCTTGCCTCTATATCTGTATCTCTGTTGAACAACCCCACAACAACCCGCAACCCCGGTAATGGCAACCGTAAACAAAGTATATGCAGACAGCGAAACTTTGATCACCACTGTTGCAGACGTTTAAATAAAAATATGAAATACCTTTATTGGAGTGACTTTCGTTAAGTCGTTTTCGGATATCACGTTTTTATTGAATGTTAGGTGAACCAAGTTAGGGATCAGTAATTAATCGTATGGTTGCGATAGTTAATATCATTGGTATGAACGTGTCCTTATGACCAGTTGTACGAACGTGGATAGTACAACTGGTCATAAGGACCGTTTATCATCATAAGGAGAACTTGTGTAAAGATCGTTGCAGATGGTATACTGTAGTCTCTACCTACCCTTACTTTAAAGAGGATTGAGTGCAAATATATCTAGGTCTTTTTTCGGGTGGGAAATCGTCAAATAAACGTCCTCTGCCCTGGGCGGAGCGGGGTGGAGTGTCAGACTTGTACTGACTAAAACCCCCCCATGTTCCTTCTATCGCCATTTACGTTCCGGGGCCGCGGTATCTCTTTCGAACAACCCGCAACCCCGGCGGGCGGAGGCCCTGACAGGCCCCTCTGCTTTGCTGACATCTCTTTGAGGCGCGCATGAATCACCAACGCGCCGTCGACACGGCCTTGTTAATAGTCGGACGGATGGTGAGCTACCCATAGCTCACCGTTCACAGGCCCGGCCTGGCTGGACGAAGAGGAAAAAAAAGGGAAAACTTAGCTTTGCTATTATAATAAATAAGGAGAAAAGACAAAAACTACAGGTAGCAGGAACTTGCAAATCACGAAAGTGGAACTGTGTTATCCCAAATTTAACGCGAGCGAAGCTGCGGACAAAAGCTAGTTAAAATTAATTATATTGTAGCTTGCAGCTCGGACCCTGCTCCCAATGCTCGTAGACTACTATTTTTTATACTTTTATGTACCTATTTGTTTTAGAAATATGTAAAAAAATAAATGTTTAAAAATGAATAAACGATTACTTTATTATTTTACCCTTCGAAGATAAAATGTGTGATACTATCATAATTACCTAAATAACTGCACAAATTCAAATCGTATATAAACCGTGATGAAGTCTTCTTCAAAAATGCTTCTTATATTTGAGACCTTTCTCTCCATCTATCACCAATCTCGACCACTTGCCCTCACGTTACAGTTCCCCCAGAGCCCATTATTATTAACAACACATATTTTTACTGCCTCCATCTCAGTTGGCATCAGGTGCCCTTTACTCTAAGGGTTGCTAAACAGAATTATTTATTTAAGAGCAGTTTTGCAGAATGAGGATGGCTATTTCTTTCACATTTTTTTGGCTTTTCAAATGTTATTTGGTTTTATTTAATTGCAAAACTAGTCCATTGGTCTTGGGGTCGCAAGCGAGACTACTGATTACGGGTTCGAGTCCCGGGTCGGGGAAAAATTCTTTTCCATTAGGAATTTCACAGTAGTAGCCCGGAGTTCGGAACTTGGTGGTAAGATATCCCGTGCCTAGAAATGCCACGTTAAGCTTTTGGCCTTGCGCTTGGTCTCTCTCCGGTCGTGTCGGATTGCCGTCCCATCGGGCTGTGAGAGTGAGGGAACAAAGAGTGCACCTGTGCCTCATCTCCTCTGAGACTGACAGCCGTGATCAAAAACGGTTACGATGAATATATAATGCAAAAGCCTGTTAAGTTCTTTTAGCTGTGAGACACAGGTTTCTGCGAGGAGTGAGACATTATTAACCAAGCGGGCACTAACTTGTCCATTTTCTTAGGATTTTTCCCGCACCATAATATTTTTTTTTTTACTTCCGGGCGCCCGCTAGATATCGAAAATAAAAAGTATCCAATGTGTTATTCCAGACTATAATTTCGACAAGGTCCATTCAGCCGTTTTGACGTGAATGAGTAACAAACATCTATACATCCATCCATCCGTCCTCACAAACATTAGCATTTATAATATTATATATAATTTATATTATATACTAATAAGTCGGATAATATTAGCAGGATAGGAAAACCTATACAAAAAAAAATCATCGTTTTGTTTTTGTTGTCTAAATAAATAAATTAAAAAATGTTTGTTTAATACTAGACTGTTTAGCGGTGTCATGTCATTCTGTGTCCTTTAGTTCGAGAAGACAAAAACTAATTAAATCATAGTTTAATATTGATTAATGGTAAAAGTACTTTTGTCCTGTTATTTAAATTCTCCGTAAGTGTATTGAAAAACGTCGTTTGATTCACTGAATCTGTCATTACTGTTCTCGGCTCTATAACACTCTCGCCTGGCAGCTCGGGCGTTAAATCCAATTTGGTCGCAATTACAAAATTTCCTCTCTTAAATCATAATGGTAAAACTATTACGGTTACTTCTGCTTAGTTTCGGATTTAATAAACAAAACGAAAACGTTTCGTTTATCAAAAAGATGCATTTATTTAGATAGAGTAGAGACATCAGGCTTAAAGATAAAATGGTAAAAGGTACGGTATGTAAAGTAATTAGCGGGGGTTTGGCGCCGTGCCAGTACAGCACATACACGGCCGCGCCTGGTTTGGTGCAGTGCTAGCTGTTATTAGTGATATTTGATCGAGACATGCACGGACAGAAGAAGTTTTTATATATACGTGGTTAGTAGAAAATGATACGTGCTTATTTCTATAGTGGCAGAGTTTTTAGAAGAATGGTAACATCCTTGGATGAATTTTGGTACAGAGATAGTTGGGACCCTGGAGACGGATATATGCTAAGTTTTTTTTTTAAAGTGAGAAATGAGGGAGAAAGAGGGAAAAAAAGGGAAAACTAAGCATTGCTATTACAATAAATAAGGCGCATGGGCAATAACTACAGGTAGCAGTTACCTGCAAAACAGGAAAGGGGAACTGTGTTATCCCGAATTTAACGCAGGCGAAGCCGCAGGCGAAAGCTAGTTTTTGAATAATTTATTTTATTGTAGGTACAGAATGTTTGTATTAGGATTTCTCCTGCATGGTGAGTGCGTTTACAAACATTTGAAATCACATACACAAAGAGCTAGACCCGGAACAACTATCTGTAGGCCATACAAATATTTGTTCCGTGCGGGGATCGAACTGGAGACACGCGCAGCAGTCGATCACTCAGCCATTCAGTCCGTGTCGTCAAAATCAATTAATTATCGAAGTATTACTCGTTTGAATGAAATAGCCTCATTACATTTTTAAAGCATTTCTTGACCTTGACCTTACTATCAAATCGTGCACATTTTTTTATCAAGCAATCTTTCATTTTCGTATTCTTAAATATAAAAGTCTACTAATTTAACCACAAGACCATCATCTGCTTGCCTTTTTCCAAATGTTGGGGTCGGCATCCAGTCTTAATTTATGCAGCTGAGTACCAGTATTTTACATGGAGCGACTGCCTATCTGACCTCCACAACCTAGGTAGTACTGGGTAATACGATACCTCTTGGTCAGGTTAGTTGTCAGACTTTCGGGGCACTGACTACCTGTAACAACTGTCAAAGATCTACAAATGACAGCCGGTACCAACAGCTTAACATGTTTTATGAGGCACGGAGGAAACTCGGTATGTAGCGGGTGGTCACCCATCCACAGACCAACCTAGGCAAGCGAGCCTTAACTTAATGATCAAACCATGCGGCTACCTTAGCTAATCCAACTACGAAATCATTTACGGAAAAACAACTATTTATTAGAACAATTAAATAGATACACAGTAGAAAAAGTAAATCACACACTATCAATACTATACAAAACACGTTAACAGTAAATTAATTCTATGGAAAAAAGGAGATGGCCTTACGAGCAACAAAGAAATCTAGGTTACACAGTAACTACTAATCCCGCGATCCCGTTACCAACAACTAGCCAGAACTACGCAGAAATCTGGATAAAAAGCCAAGTTCTAAACAAGGCAGTATAAAGTGTCGTGGCTTGGCTTGCGGCCAAACGGTCGCAGGTCCTAACCGCCTTTGTTTTACGTTCATACCTCTATTAAATCAACATTTTAGTTCCCGCTCATGTTTTCGTTTTGGCAACCCCCTGTAGTTTGGGCGGTAATTCATGCATGTTTGAGGTGGGATTATCTTTGGTTTTTGAAAGTAGTTGGTTTTGACTATCTGGGTTTGGGAGTGTTATTTATTTATTTAACACTTCAAGCACAAAGTACAGAGGCGGACTTAATGCCAAAGGCATTTTCTACCAGTCAACCTTTGGGTGATGCAGAGACAAACAGTGGTAGATGTAAAACAGAAAAAAATATTAATTTATACTTCCTATATAATGCTATATATCAAAGAAAATATACACAGATACACTAAATAAAAAAAAAAACAAACAATGGGGAAAACATTAACGATGTGAAGATACTGCCGACTTTTTCCGTATAAACTCACGAACTACTTACGTTACTCACGTTACTTTAGGATGTTTATGAAAAGGAGTACTTAATTTATTGTCATGATTGAGAGCCACGTGGTATCAAATTATATCAACTTACCACGATTTATGGCCTCACGCCGTTATTTCCGGGTTAGTGGACGATGAGCGATGGGTAGCTCAATGTCCATCCGTCGAGTGATGACAGGCCGTGTCGGCAGAGGGGCCTGCCAGAGCCACTGTCTGCCAGGGTTACGGGTTGTTCGAAAGAGATACCACGGATCCGAAACACAAAGGGTCAAGGTAGGAATATGGATGGGTTTTAGTCAGTAAATATCGGACACTGCCGCCCAAATAACAAATTTCCCATCTAAAAAGAAATGCTCCGAACCCATGCAGGAACTTATCTTTGTGTCGGTAATAAATTTTATTCACTACTGTAAAAAAAGTTTTTTATACAGGATAAGTTACTAACAAAATCATATCAGTATAGAATAAAAACACATACTGACAAAATAAATGTATGTATAAAGATACAAATACAAACTTAGATAAACTTTACATAGCTAAGTTTTTAAGAAATTATTTTTGACAATTTGCAGAAATAGCTTGCATTATACTCAAACATTACTTACTTATCTAGATTTTGAGTCAGCACCACGTACATACCTATTCTGATTTATTTCTCCCGCCTATACTGTTTTCTCCCCATTCCGCACTTCATATAATAAATCTATATGATCTATCTATGGCGCTAAGATATAAATAAATAAGCAATCACGCGATGATTCAGAACTTCGTTATTATATGATCGCATGTTGAAAGATGGCCTCTTAAATATTTTATATTTGTTAGTAGGCGGACAAATATAGAACCAAAGAGAAGTATTAACTTATATCTTTATGATAAGTATTGACTACAAAGAGATCTGTATTGTTTATCTCATACGCAGATGTTTTTGTGAGAACGTAGTAACAACTAATTTAGTTACTTCTCATTTAAATTCCCAAATACACAAACTGCTAGACCCGGAACAACAATCTGAAAGCCATATAAATATTTGTTAAGGATCGAACCCGTGACACGCAGCGCAGCAGTCAATTGTGCGGCCGCTGCGCCAACCGACCCATAACTCAACTCGACGAACGGTTGGCGCATTGGCTGAGCAATCGGCTGCAGCGCGGCGTGTTGCGGTTTGGATCCCCGCTCGGAGCAAATATTTGTATAGCCTACAAATAGTTGTTCCGGGTCTGGCTGTTTGTGTATGTAAATTTGAATGTTTGTAAACGCGCCCACGATACAGGAGAAATTCCTAGTGTGGGACAATAAGTAAAAAAAAAAAATCTAAAACAAAATATTTCAGGTTTAAAAGGTTTGGTTACTCTTCTCTTATAGCGCCCACTGAGCACAAAGCTAAGCTACCATTAATACCCACAAGTGTGAGGATGTTATGACGAGTTTTCAGTAAATCCATTACTTTACGTATGTTTAGTTTATGGCTTGACGTTTATTTGCGCAGCTTTGCTATAAAGCAGGGCACATTATTATTTGTATGATTAAGTCATACATTAGATTTATTGGTTTATTATGTAGGTTAATACCTCGTTGGTGTACAGTCACAAGCACTTACTTGTGTAAATTTGGCGATTCTTTAAGTCATTTTCTCTATGTCTATCAAACACATTTTCTTTACAGTGAGATTATACAACCCATTAAACATCTAAAATAAATTGAATATTTATAACTTCCCATACAAATACTACCAAAAACGGTGATCTCTTCTACTGAAAAATAATCTTTTTTGAGTTGTCACAATTTATATCTAGGTCTGCGATATTTCAGATTTGGAATCGATTTTTACAAATGTCAAAATTACAGTGACTTTCTATTTCGTCACAATAATATTCGTTGCTGTCGGATTTGAAATAACTGTGAAAGGACTTTCTCTATACGTTTTATCATAAATGTGAGGTTTGTATTCTGAACCTTCTACAGAATAGGTTTTCCTTCTACAGAATTCTATATTATTATAGTAATACAGAATCTTAATCTGTATTACTATAATATATATAATACTAGCTTTTGCCCGCGGCTTGGCTCTCACTAAATTCGGGGTAACACATTTCCCCTTTCCTGGTTTACAGGTAGGTTTTGCCCTTGCGCCTTATTGATTGTAATAGTAATGCTAAGTTTTCCCTTTTCTTCCCTCTTTCTCCCTTATATCTCGAACTTTTAAAAAAAAATAGCCGTCCGTCTCCAGGGTCCCAACTATCTCTGTACCTAAATTCATCAAAATCGGTTTAGCCACTTAGGCGTGAAGACGTAACAAATAAAGAAACTCTCTTTCGCTTTTATAATATTATTAAGGATTTATTAATTACATAGGATAGTAAATATAGTTCAGTATTACTCCGGCATTCACTGGTTAAATTTACCATCAACAACGCACCTGTCATGGCGACCCTGCCGCCTGCCAAAAGAATCTAAACGTGTAATAAATATGGCCATACGTTATCAGCCAATATATTTAGCCAAAAAAAGAAGGGTGCAATCAACGTTAAACTGTTACCTACAAGGAAATGACGCTGACTGTACCATCGCATTGTGTGGTCCGATGGAAATCAGGATACAATGTGTTTGTGTTTACGTTTGTGAACTTGTTTTTATAATGATGTACTTGTATCTTGTTGTTCGTGAACAATGAAGAATGTTCCTTGGCTTTGATCGTGTTGTTGGAACGAAGTTCCTTATCGCGTGTTGTGAAAGGGGGCTAGACGGAAAAATTAAGACCAAAACGGAACTTTTTGCTTAAGACCAAAAGTTGTGACGACACTTTTTGCTAAAGTTGCGCGTGTTTCTCTGTCTGTCTGTCTCTTTCTCTCTAAATTTTATAGAAAGCAAGCCAGTTATTTTCGTCTCGTCCTTCTATTTCGCATTGAACAGTGTGGTGTCGCGAAGATTATTTTTGTTGAGTGTATACAGATTTTCTGTACGTAATAAATAATAACTTCATACCATCCAGGTGTCCCTTGTTCATATTATTTTTAGGGTTCCGTACCATAAAAAGAAAAAAACGGAACCCGGAACCGGAAATACGATCGCTTTGTTGTCCGTTTGTCTGTTTGTCATTACCCTGTATCTCGGCAACGCGTATAGGTATCAAATAAATAATCAAATACTGAAATCAGCAGTCTCTTGTAGCTACGAAATACAAAGATATGGCGGTTTATGTCACATTTCCCATACATTAGTAAAGGGAATCAACATCTATAGGTACTTCACGTAGACTTAGTTTTAAGTATAAATATTTAAAACAAATATTTTTTCAGAAGAATGAACCTACGACTTTTTGAATAAATTCATGCTTCATACATATGATTATACATACTGATTATATACATATATAATCAGTATGTACCATACCTAAGTAAATATATTAAAATAAAACATAACCATTAAACCCCAGTTAACCCCAATTTATACTAAACCTTGAAGCTTTCATTTCCAGATTCGCGGTCAATTCAATGTCTAAAGAGAAATTAATTTTCCGCTCCGAGTGAACCCGAAGTTGACCGAATCGTTCCGAAGTTGAAGCAAGAATGGTTGATGGACTTTTGTATTTCTCAAATGACCTAAAAAGGTCAATTTAGTGCGTCCTTACGTAATCTAGATAAGGGAAGGAAGGTTGGAAGGTTATAGTTACTCGTTGTCAGTCTGTTTATCTCGGGAACGTGAGAAGATATCGAGTTGCAATTTTTACCCTTTCAGAATCTGAATACTTTATTTATACACGTTATAGATATTTAGGTCAAGTTACAAAGTGTAAGATTTTACAGAGAGGTGGGTAGATCCTCTATGTTTTGCCCAGAGGCGTACAAATATATTTGATGAACATGACAGATGTTTCTAACTTTGAATTCAAGTCTGTGGTGCCTTGGAGCTATGAAAAAATCAGTCTCTAACCCCCGAATACTGAAACGTCACTCAAAATGTGAGGGCTGCTTAACATTTGAGCAGCTCTTAAACTTTAGATTTTGTATGGTCAAACGTCACTTCTGAGTCTCTGTTAAACTTAAGTGGGACTTCAATTTTGAGTGATGTTTCAGTATTCGGGGGTCAGTCTCTCACTCTAAGTCTTCGTAGTCAAAAGATATGGCGGTTTATGTCGGAAGTTTTGTGCGGAACCTGTTTACTGTATTAATCAATTCATTTAAAAGCTAATTTCAGTTTTGGTAGTCTATTAATTTTGTCCTATTGCCTTTTGAGGTGTAAAGAAAATAATAACACACGAAAAGAGAAAATAACATGTTAATTTTGCATCATTCTCCTGCCAATTTAATCCCAAGTTATTTGTGGTGGGCGTAGCAGGTCTTCTTATTCCATATTTCTCAATTATTCGTCATTTCATTGGACACCTCCTTTCTTGCCGTATCACCCTTGAGTTATCTCAAGGGTGATACGGCAAGAAAGGATATTCCATATCCAGAATTGTGATAATAAATTACAGATAGTGTAGATACCTTAGGGTTGAAAAGTAATGGGATACACCCTAGGGCTAGACATTCTAGATCTTTTTTTTGTATGATTGAATATGTCGTCACTGAAGTTTTGTGCCTTGGAGACAAAAAATCTTTATTCTCCAAAATGCCGGCGGCGGCGGCGGCGGGTGTGTCGACAAATGGATTCTACTTTCACGTTTATGTTTAGCTGTCAAGAGATAAGGTGTCTTTCTAGGCAGTATATAGGATGTGTGTAAGATGTTTATCGTTTGTGAACGAAGTTCGTCATAGTATACAATAGTAAGTCTTTTAAAAAGTGGAAATTACTTCCGAAAGCACTTACATAAGCTTTTTTGGTATTTAATAAACTAGCTTTTGCTCGCGCGTTAACATAGTTCCCCTTTCCTGATTTGGTACCTGTAGTTTTTGCCCTTGCGCCTTATTTATTGCAATAGCAAAGCTGTTTTCCCTTTTCTTCCCTGTTTCTCCCTGATGTTACATTTAAAAAAAATTAAAATTAGCCTATGTCCGTTTCCAGGGTGCCAACTATCTCTGTGCCTAAATTCATCAAAATCGGTTTGCCATTTAGGCGTGAAGAAGTAACAAACAAACATACTTACTTTCGCTTTTATAATATTAGTAAGGATAACTTAATTGACTTTTACTCGCTAAAATAAAATTTGTGTGTTTTACTATCCGACTTCTCATGAGAAGATGCACTGAAAAAAACTCAAGAATTGATGTCAATTCTATATTTTTTAAGTATCTTTATCCCTCAAGGTTGCCTCAAAATTGTCCATCATATGGAGGTATCTAATGACGAAATGAAAAAAAAAATTGTCTCAAAAACTCTCTTCTTCGTGTTTTTTTCATTTTTTTTAATCCTTTTTCAAATAAAAGATGGCAGCAACATTTGAATTCAAATCGAACAATAGAATCGACACCATTTTCTTTTATTGATAAACGTTTGCAACGCTGTTCTCGAGTGTACTTCCCGGGATTGCAGGCACAGGTATACTTCAACACAACACGCTTTGAACAGCCGATATCTTTCGAATACCGGATGCGTTCCGTGCTCGTCGAGACTGTCAGCAAATATTGTACGATGGCTGTACCTGTTTGCTTGTTGCGATTGAAGGTATGTTGTTCGAAAAATGTGTTGAGGCAGGTATGGTATAGATAGAGTCTGGACTGTCGTTTTTAAAGGGTTTTGACCACACTGGAATGTAGATTTATTTCACACAACTTTAAACCTTTTGCTGTGCCTAGAACGTCCGTAATTCTTGCTAAGCTTTGAGCCCATTATGAGATCCTCACATATTACGGAATTAAAATGATACATTAATATTACTTCTCAGTCTAGCGTAGTTGTGAAAGAGAATGGGTTACGACAGCTTTACTCTGTGCCATAATGCTGATACCTTTTGATGTTGGTCTTAATTCGAAATTAAGACCTACATTACCACAAAGTACAAAGGTACTTTAGTGGACCTTCCATTGGCTTCAACCAATGGGCTACGCCAGGAATTTATAAAAGTCGAGCTAGACTATATGAGTTGTATGGTCTGAAACGATACAGGTTTGATACTACTTTTCTAGACTATGTTAAAAAATATTCAAAATTATTTAAAAAGATTTGTGTCATTGCAAAATCAAAATTTTTAAGCGATACTATTAAAAATTCTAATAATAAAGTAAAAGCCACTTGGAAAATTATAAACAATGAAACGGGTAAATCAGTTCAACGAGAAAATCAAGTTGAAATAATGGTTGATAACAAATTAGTTAATAAAGCAGCGGACATAGCAGAGTCATTTAATAATTATTTTGCCAGTATACCGATAACTACGACTCGCTCCTTAAATTCATCACCGTCTAAAGCTCAAAATCTTTTGCAAACTAGCGTGCCTAAATGTGATCACGTATTTAGTTTTGATCATGTAACACCTCGTGATGTAGTTAATGTTTTTAATTCTCTTAAGTCGAAAAACACAGGTGATTATTGGGGCATTTCCATTAAACTTTTGAGTAATATTATCGACATTGTTGCCCCACATCTAGCTATTACTTTTAATAAATGCGTTGATTTAGGTACTTTCCCTGACCTTATGAAGAGCAGTAAAGTTATCCCTCTTTTTAAATCTGGCAATAAAAATGATATGGGTAACTTCAGGCCAATTTCTATTTTACCTGCCTTCAGCAAGATTTTTGAAAAGTTAATACTCAAGCAGTTGTTGAGACATTTTAATTTAAACAACCTTCTTCACAGTGATCAATATGGCTTTACAAAAGGTCGTTCGACAACAGATGCGGGTGTTGCTTTGTTGAAGCACATATTTAATGCGTGGGAGAACGCTCAAAATGCAATCGGTATTTTCTGCGATCTCTCTAAAGCTTTTGATTGCGTTCATCATGACACGCTTCTACGGAAACTACGTCATTACGGTGTTCAAAATGAAGCCTTAAATGTAATAGGCTCATACTTACAAAACAGATTTCAATGTGTAGATGTTAATGGCGCGAAATCTTCTGGGCTACCTGTTCAGCTAGGAGTACCTCAAGGCTCGATACTGGGTCCATTTTTATTCTTGGTTTATATTAACGACCTACCATATCATTTAAAGGGTATTTGTGACGTTGTACTGTTTGCTGATGATACGTCTCTTGTTTTTAAAGTAGATAGAAATAGACAAGATTTTAACGATGTAAACAGCGCGCTTTCAATGGTCACGGATTGGTTCACGTCAAATAACCTTGTTCTTAATGCCAATAAAACTAAATGTATTAAATTCGCTCTACCCAATGTTAGAAATCTTGGTCCCAACATTGTCCTTGGCAATGAGAAGCTTAAAACTGTAGACTCGGCAGTGTTCCTGGGTATAACAGTAGATTCAAAATTACAATGGGGTCCACACATATCAAGCCTAGCGGGAAGGCTAAGCTCGGCCGCATACGCCGTCAGAAAAGTAAGACAATACACTGACGTTGACACGGCACGATTGGTCTATTTTAGTTATTTCCATAGCGTCATGTCCTATGGTATTCTGCTATGGGGCAAAGCCGCTGATATCCAGAATGTATTTGTTCTGCAGAAGCGAGCGGTTCGTGCAATTTATCAACTAGGTGCCCGGGTTTCTCTGAGGGATTTTTTTAAAGAGATTGGTATTCTCACTGTGGCTTCTCAATTCATCTTGGCCAACATTTTATATGTTAGGCAAAATATCCATCTATATAGTAAAAACAGTGATATTCACAACATTAACACTAGAAATAAGCATAAACTACGTGCTCCCTTCCACCGGCTTCATAAGGTTCATAATTCATTTGTAGGGCTTGGTATAACTTTTTATAACAAGCTACCTGCTTCTTTTCTAGATTTGCCATTTAATGCATTTAAAGCTAAAGTAAAATCTAACCTTTGTTTAAAAGCATACTATTCTATTAACGACTATTTAGATGACAAGCATAGTTGGTCACTGTGTTGAACTCAAGACGATTATTATTATTATTTTTTTCTTCTCCTTCATGTTTTTTCGCCAAATTAGCTTATTGATACGTTACATGTCTTCGTCATGTAATTTTATATTTTACTTTTTTTCTTTATATACTTACTTGTTTCATTTTGTGTGTTTTTGTTATTGGCATGTGGTTAACTAGTGACCTCGAGCATTGACTGAATATAATTATTTATATTTATCTTTTTTATGCTTAGCTTATATCTTTTGCACTATGGTCCTAGTTTATCACCTGTGACTTCTTCACTGCACGTGTAAGCGGGCACACCCGTTAGACTGGTTAATTTATTATTTAGACTTGGGTATTATTATTAGTATAATTTTTTTTTTTTTTTTTGTTTTTTTATATATAATTGGTGTTTGCTAGCTGACAAGTGACAATGAATGAATATTTTTTTATTTTTTATATATTTTTTTGTGATAATATAAATTGTATAAAATCTGGTTCTTCTAACCTGACAGACAGATGTGTTGCTGGGGAGTTTGTTCCGCCACTTCTTCTTCCCAGCTAAAACACTAGGAAGTGGCGAAGGGCAGGGCGTTTTTGTGGGACTGTCTCTTGTAATCTGACGTTCAAAAAGTGCTGATTATCAGCCTAATTTGAATAAATGACTTTTGATTTTTTTGATTTTGTACATTTCCACAAACATACATTTCCATGACGCTTGTTATTCCTGATGAGAAAGGCTGAGGTGTAACTAGTCTTATGTAATAGGGGGCATGCATATTGCCATCAACTGCTGGCTCAGGTGTTACTCAGGAATCGAATCCAGGATATAGCAGCAATAAGTAGTTAGTGGTTACGCTACTTATTCTTGATATATCTAAACATTTATAGAACGAATTTATCAATAACACTGTTTCAAGTACAGTCGACTACACCGATATCTCGCTACTCTAGTCTTGTCACATGCACGCCATCTAGTGTTTATTGTACTGAAACAAACAGGTACAATAAGTTCTGTGTTTGAATAGTTGTGCGATATCAATTTGAATTGCATACTGTATGCACGAGGGAATAGATACAATTTGTTGGTGTTCTTGTTTTACTTCGCAATTGGATATTGTCAGTGTTCACTTCACTTCGCTTATTTATTTAATGGCGATTGTGAGTGTAATTTAGTGAGAGCTTTTTGGGTTATTTATAATGTTTTGACATACATCATTAGATCAAGACTTCAGCAGTAGTGCCTCATATTTTCAAAGTGAAAAGTCTGTACGCCGAAACGACTAAATGGATTTAGATGAGATTTGAAAAAGGCATGTTAATATAAATTAAAAATTTCACAAGCTATAATTCTACTAACCCGCACCACACAATTCTCTGAGGCCCTCTTCGGCCTTCTTACGACCCTCTTCGTTTCATAGCCTAGCAAGGGAGACATTTTAGACTGATCATTTTATAGCAGTTTTTTTCAAACTACCTACCAAATAAAATAACAAAGCTAAAAAATAATAATTTGACCATTACTTTTGAATGTCAAAAAACAAAAGAATGAAGCTATAATTCCAAGTCACAAGGCATAATAACTTGTACCTGTAGTGGCCCATTCCAAAACGTAGATGTTTATGGAAAAGAATGGGCAAAAAACTCCATGGACGCTCTTTTAAACCATCATATTTTTACAAGATTAGGTATGGTTACATGATTCATGTTGAGATTATACAAATATTAAAGACTAGCTTTTGCCCGCGGCTTCGCTCGCGTATAATTTGGGGTAACACAGTTCCCCTTTCCTGATTTGCAGGTACCTGCTACCTTCAGTATTTGCCTTTGCGCCTTATTGATTTGTAATAGCAAAGCTAAGTTTTCCCTTTTCTTCCCTCTTTCTCCCTCATATCCTACTTTTTTCTAAAAAAAAAATTGCCTATATCCATCTCCTGGGTCCCAACTATCTTTGTACCAAAATTCATCAAAATCGGTTCTGCCATTGAGGCATGAAGTGGTAACAAACAAACAAACTCATTTTCGCTTTTATAATATTGATAAGGATAAAATACCTCTAAAGAATATTTCTCCCAGTTCCATGAGGGTTAAGAATAATGTACAGAACGGGAACCATAACCGCCTTCCAGTCTGCCTAGTCTCCGGTCACGTGTTTTTCCCCAACGTTCGCTACGGCACGCGGGTCTCAACGTGACTGTGTCGACGCTACCAGCTGTTTCTTGTGTAACTTTGTTTGGTTGTCGGTTATTTACTTGTAAGAATCTTCAAGGAGGTTTAGCGGTAAATTGTGTATTATGGAAGTTCATTTTAAACTCACGGTTGGACATCATTGGAGATTGGTAGTGTGATACAGAACACGGTAGAAAATGTTAGAAGAGGCCGTTGGCTATTGAAACCGAAATCTTTACCAATAGCTTTGTAGTTAAGACTAAAATTTAAGGCGCCTCCAAGACCAAAACGCCGCGCAAGCCGTTTTTGTGCAGTTTTCTGGAGCTATCTATTTGTTATTTAAAACGAACTAAGTAACTAAAAAAATACATTAAATTTCTTTATAATCTTGATTTCATTATTGAAGATTTATTTTTTATTAAGTAATTATTTAGTAAATCTCCTTACAACAAAACTCCAAAAATGAGAAAAAATATCAAAAACATGAACCTCCTCGTAAAGTAAACATCGTTTAATTTTGCTACTGACACTAATGGATGCACAATTCTATGATGAACATTTTGGCACAAATCTTTTTCCCAAAAACCCAAAACTTTATTTTAATTAGATTTTATTCCATAAAATCGGCATTATTACTACACTACTGTTACTCCTGCGCGCGGCATAGAGGGAACCAATGCTCAAGGTTATTTGCGTAGGGTACGGCCTTAACAGTGGTCAATTCGAAGTCACTGTGTTAATTTTTAACGTTAGTTTGATTCGCCGTCTGGCAATGAAAACCCTCGTAGATCATGGGAACAAAAAGAAAGAAGCGTCACGAAAATAGCCTAAAAAAATAGTTCTACAATATATTTTACCTTTTTCTTTTGTCGTGCATTATGGTAGTAATTTGTAGTTCAAAGTTACATAATCCAGAAATGTTTGCTTTGATCCAGAATGAACTATAAATTGGAAATCAAACAAAAATCTACAAAGAAAAAAAAAACAAGGCAACATTTGCTTATAACACTTATCATCAAGTATGTACTTGCTGCAGTGTTAAGCAGAGGAGTAATTAACAGTAGGCCTACGTTTCAACCGTTATTTTAAATTTTCACGAAATGCGAGACGATACCCGGCGCCTAGACGCGGGTTTGTTGACGGTGAGCAATGGGTAGCTCACCGTCCGTCTGTCTAGTCAAGGCCGTGTCTGGAAGCGATGACAGAAAAGCAGAGAGCCAGGGTCTCAGCGTTGTTCGAAAGAGATACCGCGAAACATTAAGGACAAAAGAAGGAACATGGATGAGTTTTTAGTCAGTAAAAGTCTGACACTCCCGCTACGCCCACAGAGGGAGAAGTTACCTGATGACTTCCCATCCGAAATAAAGTCCTTCTTTGCATATTCCATCATTCCGCTGGCAAACTGCACAGCTTTAATTGTGACCGGATATTTAAAAGCAGATTTAGTGTGGCCAGTCTTATGCACACGCAAAAATATTATTAGTAGTTAAGTAGTAGTTAGTACTTCAAAGGTTCGCCATCATCATCACTTGTAGAGCTCCTCGCATATATTGCTGAACTAGCTTGGCCCCGCGGCTTCGCTCGCGTTAAATTTTGGGTAACACAGTTCCCCTTGCCTGATTTGCAATTATTTTTCGTTGGTAGCAAAGAGTGTGTGTGCCGATTTTTAGCATCCTACCTTGAAAACTGCGAAAAGTCCCATATAAAATTTCATACCCTCTCATAAGGGGTTAAGGGCAGATTTGCAAAAGTATAATGATTTACGATGTTTTTGTTAGTGACATGTAGTCCGCATACCAATTTTTAGCTTCCTACCTTGAAAATTGCAGAATGAATTCATACAAAATTGTTCATACCCCCTATTTTAGGGAAGTGGGTGGTTAGAAATAGACAAAAAGTAGTACCAAAATTTATCAAAATCGGTTTTCGCATTTAGGCGTGAAGTCGTAACAAACAAACTCACTTTCACTTTTATAATATTAGTAAGGATTACGTAGTTGTGAAACTCAGCGCTGTGTGCGATCCAGTTCACAACTATTTTAATCAGTTGAGCGTCGCTTCCCAAAGAGTTTGTATGAAACGACCGTGAGTTTTGAGTTGGAAGAGAGAGGATAAACAATGTTTGTGAGCGAACGCAGTTGAAAAGTGGAACGGAACTGTTTTGTGAACTGTTACTGTATTTCCCACTAGCTGTTGTATAGCCTATGACCCTCCCAAATAATGTGGCTTACTATTGGTAAAAGAATTTTCAAATTCGGTTCAGTAGATCCAGAGATTACATAAAGATAAAGATATTATGGGTGCAGTACATGGTAGTAAATAAAGGAAAAACAGGATCAGCCATATTTAACCTGTTGGTTTAATAGACAGACAGCCAGAAAGCACATAGATCCAATAAGGGTTCCGTTTTCTCCTTTTGAGGTTCGAAACGGTACGGTTAAAAGGGATAAATGTTTTTTTTCTGCGTGATATCCTTACTAATATTATAAAAGCGAAAATGAGTTTGTTGGTTTGTTTGTTACTTCTTTACGCCTAAATGGCTAAACCGATTTAGATGATTTTTGATATAAAGATAGTTGTAACCCAGGAGGGTTTTAAAATAAAAATCAAAAAACAGAAAGAAAATGCAAAACTTAGCTTTGCTATTACAATAAATCAGGTGCAAGGGAAAAACTACAGGTAGCAGAATCAAAAATCAAAATCAAAATATTTTTATTCCACATAGGCCTACATGGGCACTTATAAAACGTCGGGAAAAGATGCACGGTTCGGGTTGGTCGTTTTCTATGGAGAAGAACCGGCAAGAAACTCCATAGTTACTCTTTTAAAATCATTTGGTTTTACGATGTTGTTGTTACAGCGATAGCATTTAAGTATGAGAGGACAGCGTAGGCCCGACAATAAGTCATTGCTTACTTTACTTTACTGGAGGTACCTGGAAATCATTAAAGGGGAACTGTGTTACCCCGAATTTAACGCGAGCGAAGCCACAGGCAAAAGCTAGTAAGGTTATAAAGGAACCTCCCTGTATTATGCTCATAAAGAGAACAGGGTCGCCTATTCTTATATCAATCTGCCTAATTATAATATATTACGTTGACCCAATATTGATTGTGTAGCGACCTTGGTCCTTGAGTGTATTATTCTAAAACGACCGTTTTGGGATTTGAAACCTTTTTAATTAATTACCCGCACGTGGTCGCGTGAATGATACTGGACTTTTTTTAATGTAAGTGGACAATAATCTGTTGGTATAAAACAATAAAGAGTTTCTGTTTCTAAGTTTCTAAACAATTTTAGCCTAGAAACTGCGAGGGCTACTTGTATTAACGATCATTAAAAAAAAAAAACTTTTATATGTAAGCCTTTTTAGTTATGGTACTATGATATCTTACGCAAATTCTTATAAAGTATTCATTTTCCATTGCTACTAAAAGATGCATAAAGGAACAAGTCGGTTGAAAATAAGTTAACATTTACGCTATCTGTAACGCCCGAAGCGTTAGGCATAGGTGTACTGAAGTCTCACGTAGTAGGGGTGTGAAATTCCTGATGGACCAACTCAATAACGCTTTGCCCGACTTGGCAATCAAACTTAGAGCCTTAATCGCAGCGATTGAGCTTGAAAGCACCGCCAACGATCCAATCTTGTTTCTCTGTAGATCAATGATGATTATCTCTATCTTTATCACTATCATATGATCATTTATTATTATTATTTTTTAAATATTTTTACATATTTCTGTATTCAAAACTAAATAAACATTTAAAAATAGTAGCTCCTGGTTTCGGGAAGAGGGTATAAACTACTGATGGTCAGAGTTCTAGAGAGAGAGGAACCTGCTAACGATACGAGCCGTGTCCGGGAGTACCGTTTTCTGTAGCCGTGTAACGAGAGCCTCCTCATTATTATAAAATCACAAAAAATATAATCTCCAAAAAATCAAAATAAAATTCAATTTGTGTTGTAGAAATCTCACCCCATTCCACAAATACTAAAACAAATCCTACATCCGTCACCGTATCGTCTGAACGATTCCGTACAAATCCTCTAATATCCTTCGTTCCGGAAAATCGTCCGTGATCGGTCAGCCCGTACGGGACCGCGACCCACTGATCATAATGCCAGATAGTCTGGCCGTCTGGCGGACTGTTATCGTGTCTGGCAACGTATGTACGTATGCTATGCTGTTGGCAGATGCGGATTGAATTCTTATGAATATGGGAACGATTTGAATCTTTTAAAAGACTTTGGTTTTTGTTGGTAAAATTTGTTGTGCAGTGGGTGGCTTATCTCGGCATAGTGATCTTGCTGTTAAATATTTATAACTGCTTTCAGTACTGAATACTCGTGGTAAAATCTAAATTAATTCTTCTTCATGCTTCTTCTAATATTATTAATACAATTTGAGGAAGTGTGGATGTTTCACGCATTTGATGAAATTTCTAACACAGATAGTGTAAGTAAAACCTGAATTAAAACGTAGACTAGTTATTATCCCAGTGCTTCATTTGGGAAAATTGCGATATCCACACGGGCGAAGCTGCGATTATATGTTAGTGTGTACTAAAGAAATATTAATTTCCAATTTACGGCGCTGCGCTAAACGAATACGAAACAAATATCCAACAGCCAGCAGCGTGTTCTTATTTAGTCATGCATTTTGTTGTTACTGCTACGTGCTGCTTAAAATGATCATAAAACTATAACCTTCTCTACAGCATCGTAGAAAAACAATAAAATTTCCTTGAATATGTATGAGAATAGTCCCGTGCTCCAAACTTATTTCAATTATAAATCCTATCAAAATTTTAAGTGGGGTTAAATTGCCTTCCTACGCATTCACTGTGTATGTAAATTATATTTTAATGAATCTCATCTACAAGGTAAGAGAATTATGGTTCTGTTAATAAAGATAATGCCAAACGAGCTGTTTGCCAAACTAACACTGAATTGGTGGACACACTGAAACAAAGACTGGAGGCTGCTGCACTCCACGAAAGAAATGGTGAGATGTCCGTCTTGATCGACGATCTTAAAAAATATGAAGAAGAATTAAATCAAATTAAAATATTTTTGTTTCACATAAGCCTACATGGGCACTTATAAAACGTCGAGAAAATATGCACGGTGGTCGTTGCCTTTGGAGAAGAACGGCCAAGAAACTCCATGGTTACTCTTTAAAATCATTTGGTTTTACAATGTTGTTGTTATAGCGTTAGTAATTAAGTATGAGAAGACAGTGTAAGCCCGATAATAAGTCGTTGCTTACTTTACTAAACGAAAAATAAGATAACAAGTTAACTAAAGTTAACAAGCGTATATGAATCTACAAGGTCAATAGTTAACAAGCGTCTAAGAATCTACAAGGCCAACAGAGAAGGAATGCAGAATCGTGGACGATGGAAGGAATGGAGAATAGTATTTATTTGCTAAGGTGTCAGACTGTACAGAATTATAATTATAATAACGCAGAATTTCTCAGAAGCAGCCTGCAAGCTGAAAGTCTGCCCGGTTGATGATAATTGACTTCCAAATACACGGAACTGAAACATATTCCGCGTAATGTGGGTGCAGCTAATAGAGAACTCTGCGAAACCGTTCGGAGATTGCAAGCGTGATGTATGTAAAACATAAAGCATCTTTAATCCTATGAGTGTTAAGGCTTGATCCGAAGCTCCAAAATACACGGAAATAAACGGAATCCATGTGGAAATTGAGACATCGCAGTGAAACGCCGGAGTTAAGCTGATCCCAATTCCAGATAACTGCGATCACAACTGGACGGATGACTGTCCGATGTCCGGGATATGTCCGGCCGTCGCCCGGGGCACATCCGGACACCGTGCGTCACTCATGAAAAATGATGCAGAAGTCAAATGAAAAGATTTTTGCCAATTTTAATGGTTCCATTACTTTAGCAATCTTTACAATATAATTTACTTAATTGTACACCAAAATTTTAATAATTATTTATCATCCTTTAATTTAGGTCTTTTTATTGATTCTTAAGTAGGTACCCACTTAAATGCACAAAATGTCAATGCCTAGTCCCCAGCGAAATTAATCTAACTTAACTCTGTGTGTGGATTTAGTGCTATGTAACTAATAATGGAGCTGAGAGTGTCACCTTTTAACAAAACCGGCATACAATTTCTGGAAGTCGAAAGTAGTAGTAGAAACATTAAAAGTGAACTCAAATATATTGTTGACTTTACTATCGCGGATAGAATCTAATTTCTCTTGTATCGTTGGTGCGTTTACAAACATTTAAATTCATATACACAAACAGCCAGACCCGGAACAACTATTTGTAGGCCATACAAATATTTGTTCCGTTCGAGATTTGAACCCGCGACACGCAGCGCAGCAGTCAATCGCTCAACCACTGCGCCCATAAATACCCATAAATTGGGAAACATTTTTCATCTGGAGGTGTGTCTAAAAAACGGAAAGTATTATAGTAAAGGATTTGTCAAAATTATATCGGAGTTCTTAAAGTTATACCTCGCGTGTCTATGGTTCACAAATACCCAGTCAAGCCAGAGGTCCATGAAGCTCTGACACTAATTTAGTTACATACCACACAAAAAAGAACACAGCATGTGCTTCAAACAAGTATGTGTTAACTAGACATTCTGTCTCTTACCTTTATAGTGGCCTGTAGTACTAATGGGCTGTGGGGAATCTTTATAGATTTGACCTGAGATTTCGCTAGAGGGCCACGGTCGGCAGCTCAGACGAATTTCCTGGCTCGTCAATTCGACCGGATAGTTTGGGAATCGATTTGTGAATGCCTCCGGGCTGTAGACATACCTGTGGTGTGTTTCAGACTTCTATTTTCCATTTAAACTGAGCCGAATTCTAGTAGACTGATTTTTATTACCTTTAACTAAACGAGTAACTGCCGGACTTATTGGTATTGACTAATAATAAAAATTGCCTGGAACTGATGTCATAAAATCATTGTTTCTTTTGTGTTATTTTAACTTGTATGTATTCAAGGTATTGACGGCTGTTTTTCGTTCATAATGATTAACGTATACCAGTACCATGTTGTTTTTAAAAAAAGATAAATTATTTGAACAAATGTCAACCATATAACATGACATTTAAACCAATTATTGCCATAAACAAATTTACTTTAGAGAATAGAAAATGTTGCCGTTATGATGATTTTTTTTGGTGATTTTCAGAACTATTGCCTTTAACCACAGTTGTTGCAATACGTGGTATATTGCAACTACTGTTTGCCGGTACGTTTTCATTTCAATTACTAACTCTAACATTCATCCTGGGGCCTAAAATGGGCACTTTATACGAATCATTACCTATAGGATAATAATATGAAAAACGACAATAATATGAAATTCTTCAAATGGTCACAGACGCAGTTAATATTGTGAATTGTCACCTTGTGACCATTTTACGAATTTTAACGTAATTAGAAATAAAAAAACATTACATGTCATTTACTTGAGAACAATAATTATTATTACTTAAATACTAAATTGGGTTCGTAATTCGGTAATTTATATTGTTATCTTATTATGATTCTACTAAAACGGCTGTTTTAGATCCCCAGTACCTTTGAGTGCCTAGAGTTGATCGTAATTTGTACTTAAAAGAAAAATCTTGTACTTAAAGCTTTAGACAAATGTTAGTCTACGGTCTAGGACTAATGGGTCCATGAAATCTTCGCTGTTTCAACTGAGTTAACTGAGAGCACCCTAGACATAGATTAAGGGATCTGTCGACAGCTTGTCCGGATAAAACTAATGGCATGGAGTAGATTATCTTGGTTCCGTATGTGGGAATGTTTAATACGGAGACGTGACGCTGTAGGATGTAACTGAAACATTCCATAGTTTGTTAGTCGTGTAGTAGTTTGTCAGAATCAGAGGCTCCATGCTAAGCGGGAGCATCATCCGATTTAGCTATCAAATACTTCAAGGTTTAGATGAATTGACCAATATTACCACATGAAATTGTGATATCTTATCGTTTTAAGTATATGTCATCATCTTCGTAACCTTTTTGTAAGCTTTTATTTTACTTGTCTTGTTAGTTTGTATGCATTTATAAAATCTTGCGACTGGCTTTTAAATTAGTTCCAATGAACCAAGAGAGTTGTTTTAGAGACTTTGGTCTTGGTAATAATACATTTTATGTTAGACATAACTTCTTTTGCAGCAACCCTCTACAAAAGATCACTCCTCAACAGTTTATAGCCTGCCGGGGTTGCGGGTGTTGTTCGAAAGAAATACCGCGGCCCCAGAACGTAAAGGGCAATAGAAGGAACATGGGTGGGTTTTAGTCAGTAAAACTCCGACACTCCTCCCCGCTCCGCTCAAAGCGGGAGAAGTTATTTGATGATTTCACACCCCAAAATAAAACAGTTCATATCATAGATGTTAAAATCTTCTCATTTTTCATACATGATGTTGAAGCCTCAACAAGGAAAAACACTGATTCACATTCACTCCATATTTAATTTAAAAAGGCAAAAGCAAAACAAGGATATCAAAATAAAATATACATCTCAAGTCTCTTATAACAACTGAACAAAATTTTCTAAGACAAGACTCTTGTCAATCAAAACATTCCGTGTTTAAAATACATTTCTTCTTTTTATACCAAAGACAATTACATATAAATTTCTTTCTGTAACAATCCCTCTAAATTTTATATAACTCAAATAATATCTAATTTAAATCACCTTACATAAAACTTTAACATCATTGAAAAATGAGAAGATTTTAACAATATACACCTATTTATGTATACGAAATGTTGATACATTAACATATCAAAACCAATGTTTTTAAATTAACGTTTTTTTAACAAAATATATTTCAACTGCGTTGGGGGCAATTTTTAGTCTAACCAGGTGCAGTTGAATAACAGTTTTTTTTTATCTAATCGATTCCTGGCAATGAAATTACTTGGAAATACAACTTGCAATCTAAACCAATAAAATTCAACATCAACATTAAGTAATTACAACTGCCACAGTGTTAATACAAATAAAATTAAACACAACCCTCAAAGGATGAGTAGTTGGCACTCTGTGCTACCAAATTTGTTTTAAAACAACTTTGACGTGCGATCCAGCGCGTCAGCAAGTTTTAGGGATTTGAAAAGGGATATCGATAAATTCAAACGATGTCCAGAATTCGAGGCTAACCCAATAACCCAACCCAACCCAACATGGGTGGGAAAATATTAGTGAAACATTCTTCTGTTAAGAACATGCTGGAATCATTAAAATCTGCCTTTTTGAAACAACTGCAACGTTAGGACTGACATCCAGTCGAATTATATGTATTCTACATAGAGTGAGTTACAAGTTAAAGTTAGGAGCTCATGGCTAAATAATAGAAGTCGCTCTAGTGACTAGAGCTTGGCACTTGCCTAGGTTGGTCTGTGGATGGGTGACTACTCGTTACCTCGGAAAACACGTTAAGCTGTTGGTCCCGGCTGTCATTAGCGAATCTTGACAGTTGTTACGTGTAGTTAGTGCCCCGAAAATCTGACAACTAGTCTTACCATGGGGTGTAGTATTATCTAGTACTAACTGGGTGTGATGGTCAGATAGGCAGTCGCTCCATGTAAAATACTGGTATTCAGCTGCATACGTTTAGACTGGAAGCCGACCTCAACAAAGTTGGAAAAAGCAGATGATGACATGGAGTGAGTTATAGTTATATATTCCGCCCGCGACTTCGTCCGCGTGGCATAACGCTAACTTTAACTCGCGTGATGATCGAAAAAAAATAGCTTTCTCTCCCCTTTTCTTCCCTCTTTCTCCCCCTTTTCTTCCGTATTTTAGCCTATGTCCGTCTCCAGGGTTCCTAACTATCTCTTTACCAAAATTCATTAAAATCAGTTTGGCCATTTAGGCGTGAAGATGTAACAAACAAACAAGAAGAAAGAGCTAAAAGATTCGCTGAAATTAGGTGCTCATTTGATTACTCTCAGAAAGATTTCGATAGCCTACGACGAGACTTACTATAGCTTTTTCATAAGTTTAAAGTCGCAAGAATAGATGATAAACTAACGCTTTCTACCAGTCTTACTACGATGCCGATTTAATCGAAAATCAATGTATGCAAGGCGCGCCGATTTATATTTAAAGTTTTGGCGAGTGTCGTCGCCATTTTAACTGCTGCGCTTGTGGATAATGTTTAATGGTTTTCAAGTATTTAAAGATACCGACGTTATAGAAAAGATAATACTTTAATGCTCACCAACATTTGTTTTACAAAATATGCTATAAAATGCATGTATTTTATGTCATAATAGTCCTTAGACCTGTATTTGCGAAAGCTCATCAAAATCCATACAGCCATAAGGCTACAGAAGAGAACAGATAAACAGATATTTTTGTGTTCTAAATTACTAGTAGTATGAACGTTTAAATTAAAATTATTTTGTCAAAAGTTGTTTCCATTTTACAGTCCAGATATAATAAACCAAAATGAGTTAGCTCCATAATATCTGACTAATTAATTTTGATCATTACGTCAAACTCACCATTGTGGAAAACATCGATAAAATTGATACTTGCCACAACTATATCGATATCGACAGTCAAGTATTTAGCGGGGTTAAGGTCTGCGCTTCTCGTCAGAATTTCGTGGGAAGTAGGCACGCCGGCTGGAATTGTGTACTATTTTTTTTTATTCCATACTTATTCCATGGGAAAGTATGTTTAATTGTTTGGCCTGTATCCTAGTTTGACGTTATATTTGTGGGTGTGTGTAAATATTCGTTACCAAAACCTAGAGGGTTGGCCTTTTTTGGCCAAGTTATTGGCGCTGTCATCCAAAGCGGTAATGCTGCCGGCTTTTTGGACACTGTTCCAATTGACAGCGATGTGGATGAATTGTTTGACAAGTTTATCATTTTCTTACCTGTACATATTATTTACAGTTTTAAATATTTCTAAAAATAGTTTTAATATATAAAAAATAGTAGCCGTTCGATATCGAAACAGGGCACCTCCTCCATTTTTAGTTTATTATTATTTGTAGTAATTTCATTCATCAATCAATTTCTTCGATATCTTACATTAAAAGTTTATTCTTTAGTAAAATATCAATCGTGGCAGTTTACATTCAATTAAAGGAAATAATTGCACCTTATCCCTAACACAAAACTTTTACTGAAAACCAATTATTTCGTAGGAAACCCGTCGGTGCAGACTTCCTGTGCTGGTCTCATAAAACGAGACGTGAGCAAAACTTGAGGTCAACCTGTTGCTCCAACGATTCTACTTAATCTTTATGTGACAGACTATAAAATTGAAGTGATCCTTTGAAAGTCAGTCAGTCTTGAGTTTAAAGATGGTTTTATTTTCAAACAAAAATGTTCTTTTGATTTCAGTGAGCATAATAGCAATGCGCATAGTAAACTTATTAGAAATTCGAACGATTTTAATGTTAATTTAGATTTATTATAAAATCTTCACAATATCATTCTTCTTTCCGTGTGTTTGTTACATAACTCCTCCTAAACAGCTGGACTGATTTGAAAAAAGCTTTGTTTAATATTACAACGCGTTTCTAGATGGTTTGAACACATAATTAGACTCGGTAGGTGGAGTAGCTGTCGGTGTGTCACTTAATTTGATTTGCTGTATAAGGGGCAAAACAACCGGGGTTGTGGGGTGTTCGAAAGAGATACCGCGGCCCCGGAACATGATGGGCAAAAGAAGAAACATGGGTTGATTTTAGTCAGAAAAGTCTGGCATTCCCCCCGCCCAGACCGGGGATGTTATTTGATGATTTCCCATACGTAATTCGCATGCGGAGGGGAGTGTCAGACTTGTACTGACTAAAACCCACCCATGTTCTTTCTATTGCCTTTTATGTTCCGGGGTTGTGGTATCTCTTTCAAACAACCCGCAACCCCGGCAGGATTCCGTCAGGGTTTCAAGCCACGGACTACCTGCACCGAAGGTGAAAACAAATGACATGCCCGACCAAAGGCTTTTTGTGCTTTCCAAAGCATGTCGACCAATCTCCGAATCCACCTAGGCCAGGAACTTCTCTAGAGTCATAGTGAAGACAAAGGGAACTATCATACATCTTTTTGAGGTGCGCGTGGAACACAAACACGCTGTCGACACGGCCTGTCGTCAATATACGGACAGACGGTGAACCCATTGCTCACAGACTTCCGTCTACAGTGCTTGGGAGTCTCCTCATGGCTCCCGACGCCCGGAGTCTTACTAGTGCATATTAGGTAAATAGTCATTAATTAAATTACAAAACGCATGCTCTTATACAAAATCGATCATTTTCTCATTAGTATGACTCGCCTATTCGCCACGCATCACGAATTTGATCGTCCAATTCAGAATTTACGTCTTTGAACGTTAAAATGATTCAGGCCGGGGTCTCAATCATAAAGTGGGGTTGTAAATATAAAATGTCATGTCCTCTGAGGGACTTTTAATCGAAGGCTCTCGAACATTATTGTTGGGAAGTAAACCGCACAATATCATTGTGAGTTCAAACCATTGCTTAGTGGACGTAAGATATAGGAGAAATGCTTGTTCTTAAAATTAAAATTCTAATATTTAACTCGCCTTTATAATATACGCCGCATATTATCTCGACATCCGTGTATCACTAGCAGGATTCAGCAGAATACCAGCGTCAGGTAGTCTACCTGGCATTATACTGAGCTGGACTCCTATTTGGTGCAATCTTGAGACACACACCGACCAGTAGTGGGCGACCTTTATAAATATACTAGCATTTGCCCACGGCTTCGTTCGCTTTAAATTCGGGGTAACACACAGACAAACTCACTTTCGCTTTTATAATGTTAGTAAGTAGTGCTCATTACCGTACCAGTACGTATTCATTCACAAAATTTCCTTATGATTACCAGCCAAAATCTCCCCGCTTATTCTTCTAAGTCACGCCGTTTTCAAGCGCATAAAGAGGTGTATTATACCCACTTGTCCTTGCTGGGGCGTCTTGTAACGTAAGGCTGCAAAGGCTTCTTTCTGTAAGCCCTAATGAATGGAATTCAGCGTCTAATAATGGAGCTAATTAATGTACTGAACCCAGTCTTTTGTGTGATGTATGAAAACCGTCTAAATAAAGTGGAGTTTCGGGCCAGGTTAATTTGTTTGCAAGAAATATTTTGTTGGGTTTTAGGGTAGGCACAATTTTTTGTAAGGTTTCTTTTTTTGTGTTAACACATTTTAGGTATTTCCGTAATATTTTGTAGTGGCTGAAATGAGGATAAAAGTAACTCTTTCTTCTTGTATAACATTAATTAGAGGTTATTGCTTAACATGTTCAAGTACAATGGCAATCTGATCCTTTTTGGCAGGTCACTCAGTTTTTATTATTGAAGTAAGATGAGCTTGTGGCTTAATAATAACAGCCCCCCGGGTCAATCTTTAGGTTATGGGTGATCACCCGTTACTTACTGAGTTTCCTCGGGGCCTCGGAAAGCACTCTTGGTCCCAGTTGTCAATTGTAGATCTTTGACAGTTGTCCCAAGTAGTAAGTCTGACAATCAGTCTTACCAAAGGGTATTGTATTACTCAGTATTAACTAGGTTGTGGTAGTCAGATAGGTAGTTGCTCCATTTAAATTACTGGTATTCCTGCATCCGCTGGACTGGAAGCAGATTTCAACTTAGTTGGGAATAGGGTACCTACGCAGATGATAAATATTAAGCAGTTAAGACTATCTTCGACAAAGGTATAAATATAATTGAAGGAAGTTTGCAAACCGACTGTTTTACTGGGTAATGATGTTCCAAAAACTGATCTGAAATTTATTGGAATTGGCCTCAAAAGTCGACTCTCCGTGTAAAAATGTTTAAAAACAAACCCAAAACTCTATTACCCAGTCTCCCATAGCTGTTAGCGCAAAATACTGCCATCATTTAGAGCCCTTCGCGGGCAGCATTTAAACTTGTGAAATATTTGCACAACTTCATAAACTTCTGTTTTTTCATTGAAAACACTCGCCAAGTTTCGTTTGTTTCATTAAGATGGGGTTATTTTTCGAAGTTGCCAATGTTTTAAGTTAAGGGTGTTGGAATTTTGGGTTGAGAAAGATGGAAAGTATACTTCTTTTTTATGTGTATTTAAAACCGAAAGGCGATAACAAACCAATAGAACGTTACGGTTATTTTATGATTTTCTATCTGCAAAAAAGGGGGAGCTTCACTGCTTTTCCTGTTAAGAAGATTTGGGGATTAGTTTTTGTTCTAAAATGTTTTCAGACGTAAATGTAATTTACTTTTTTACTTTACTTGTATTAACGATGTCTTTATTTTTTCAGGTAAGTGAAGTTCCAGTTTAAATAATGCATTGGCGTATTTAAAGAGTAAGTACATCTTGATAATGCATTTCATCATCTGCCAAACAAATTCCCAACTATGTTAACAGCAGATATTAGCTATCGGCGCGGGGGATAGTACTTATAGAGAACATGTGAGTGCGCAGGCACAATGCTCTTATGCTCTCTGCTCTCTCTCTTTTCCCTCACTCCCAGTCTGATGAAACGATAATCCGACATGACCGGTTAAAGATCAGGCGCAGAACCAACGGGTATCCGGGGCACGGTGGTATCAAACTCCGGACTGTAACTGAGAAATTCTTAATAGAAGAACCCAAAACCACTTTTTGCTCGAATCGGAAACCGAACCTAGAACTCCATGCTCAGTACCAAATGTAATATTTAACTAGTGTTTAAGGAGCCAGCGTACTCGCCTGACAGTTGAACATAGAGCTAGTTGTTAGACAAGCATTTTAAAATATTTAATTTCTATAAATAAATTAATAAAAAAAAACTTTATTTCAGACCATTTGTCCATAATTATTATTATAAAAGTTATACAACAGCAAGACAAAATTTTCTTAGGATATTTGAGTCCTTCTTATTTATTACCTACTAGCTTTTGCCCGCGGCTTCGCTCGCGTTAAATTCGGGGTAACACAGTTTCCCTTTCCTGATTTGCAGGTACTTGCTACCTGTAATATTAGCCCTTGCGCCTTATTGATTGTAATAAATATCTAAATAAATAAATATCTTGGGACAACTCACACACGGCTATCTGATCCCAAGCTAAGCAGAGCTTGTGTGTTGTGATAATTTATAAATACATACATATTATAGATAAGTCACACCCAGACACAGAACAAACAATCATGCTCATCACACAAAGTTTGTCCTGGGTGGGAATCGAACCCACGACCTCCGGCTCAGCAGTCAGGGCAAATCAAATCATTTATTTCTATTAGACCATTACAGGCACTTTTGAATGTCAAGAAACAAAATGAATCTACAGTCCCGGTCACAAGGCATAATAACTTGTGAAAGTACTGCAGTTGCCCATTCCAAGGCGTTGATCTCTATGGAGAAGAATGGGCAAGAAACTCCATGGACACTCTTTTAAATTTTAATATGTTTACAAAATCGTATTTACATCATTCGTGTTGAGATTATACAAATATGTAGAAAGACGTGCACAGTAAGAGCGTCCAGAGTAAATAAAGAGCAAAATTCAATTTAAAATCTAAATAAATTAAAAATGACCGTGGTAGTTAAAAAATGACCAGTCCCAACTGACAGTGCCCGTTCACGAACAAGACGTATGGATCAGCCCCCTTGGCCACTAACCACTAGACCAACAGGCCCGTCAAAAGTAGCAAAGCTAAGTTTTTCCTTATCCTCCCTCTTTCTCGCTAATTTCCCACTTTATTAAAAATATAAATAGCCTTTGTCCCTCTCCAAGGTCCAACTATCCCTGTACCAAAATTCGTCAAAATCGGTTTAGCCATTTAGGCGTGAAGACGTAACAAACAAACAAACTAACTTTCGCTTTTAGAATAGAATAGAAAAATACTACTTTCTAATAAGAATACTTTATTGCACACCAAAAATTGAAAAAAAAAAACAAACTGGTTAATAAAAAATTGCTAAATCTATGGTTACAATGGCGGTCTTATCGCTGATAGCGATATCTTCCAGACAACTTTTGGATGGACTTTACAAATATAAAAATACAACGGGGGGTAGTCCATGGTGTAACTACTGCTAATACTACACAAATAATTAAACCTAAATTAAAAAACTTAACTTAATTAAACTTTTATAATATTAGTAAGGATTTTGTCAGCTTGAAGGTACCTATGTATAAATCCGTTTGTGTGTACATATGTAAGTAAGAGTGTGTGTGTGTGTGTGTGTAATAATAAATGTACTAGTTATTCCCTACTGATATTTGTGCTAAATCTTTAGTCTTATTGATGCAAAATTGGGAGAAAAGAGGCCGAATCCTTTTGTCCTTCCCATTCCTAATAACTTTGCGTAACTTTTTCTTTAATTAAATTCCATAATTTACTTGGAAAAACAATCAGACTGACAATGCATCCATTCGTCGGGTCTTTGTCGATTTTTCTCGACACCCTCAATTTTCGCGACGGGATTAATTCTCGTTCATTTTTATCCTCATCCGGGTTTTAACCGGCACCAGTGACCCGGATAAATTATCGCCGTGGCTGGTACTGAAACGGTACTTTTAATTATTTTTTCGAAAGCCCTATAATGTTGAGGCGTTGTAATGACTAATTTTGATGGCTTTTAGAGCCGACGATCAAAATATGTAAATAACTGAAGTACCTATACCAGCCTTGGTTAAAAAAACAGTATAGATAAAGAAATCATAGACCATGTCAAAACAAAACTAACGTCACTATTAGGAATGGTACGAAATATTAGAAACTGTATACCAAAGAAAATAAAACATATTATATATAACTCTCTAGTAAAATCTAACCTGGAATACCTAATCGAGCTATGGGGATCAGCGACTAAGTCAAACCTAAATTCATTACAAAGAACACAAAACAAAATTATTAAAATATTATTCCATTTTATCTATTTATACCCAACAAAAAAACTTTATGAAAAAACAAACCTACTAAATCTCAAACAGCTGTACACATTCTATACATGCATTCTTATTAAAAAAATCACCACTAATTCTGTACAATCGAATATTAAAATACGTAAAAAGTCAATAACATACAATACTAGAAGCAAAAACAGGTTCCAACTAATGACTGCACGCACACGAACTAATTACGGCAAAAAAACAATACTGTTTGAAGGAGCACGACTGTTCAATGATTTACCGGAAGAAATAAAGACATGTGAAAGCATTAATATGTTTAAATCCAAATTAAGAAGACATATATTATGTAACCGATGACGTTGACAACACACCAGATACGATAATGCACAAAATTAATTTTAAGTTTATAATTTGTATCTCATTTTAAGTGAACTGTAATTGTTCTTATGAGAATAAATTCTTTAAACCCAATCAAAATCACAAAAAAAATATCCATCTGCTTTCTATTTTTTTTTTTTGTATTTATTTATTCGGAACTCGTTAACAAGCTTAATAATCTAAAGGTTAGCTCTTTAAACTCAAAATCCGTAGTTTTAAGCTTAATAACATTTAAGGCAAGGTAACAAGTACATCGTTTCATTTATCATAAAAAAAAACACAAATAATAAGCGATCTTTGTTTAACATATCACCAAGAATCTAAAGTTTGACTCTTTAAGCTCGAAATCTGTAGTTTTAAGCTTAATAATATTTCAGGAAAGGTAACAAGTACATCGTTTTATTTATCATAAAAAAACACAAATAAAAAGCAATCTTTATTTAATATAACACCAACTTTAGTAAAAAGGATTTGTATTAAAACTATTTATAAGTAGGTAATTAAAACGACACAATACTTGTAGGTTTTCTTCTAGGTTTTAGGCTATCTTGCACCACAACATTAAGCGATACAGCTTTCTACCATTCTTTTCAAGATGACAGAGAAAAATGACGTTTGAAATAAAGTTGAGCGCCAACATATCAAGCTACACAAAACTATTTTATGTGGATCTCTCATTGTACGTAAAATCTATAAAAAGCGAGGCCACGTCATATTTGCAAACCCATCCGTTCCTTGCAAGAGCCAGCCTGTGCTGCTAAGCCAGTAAGTGTAAATCAGTCCACAAATAATATCACTCAGATCCAGCCTGGCCCTTGATGTCCTCCCTCAGCGACGCCCTAAGCCGAGGCTCGTACCTTAAGCGTCTAGTCGCTTAGTTTGTAAGTTTATACCCTGGCTTGGAGGTCTTAATTTTAAGGCATCCACAGGATTCGCCCGGTTAAGTATACGACAACCTTTTTTGCACAATGTATAGTTTGACGTGTCGCCATGTGCACACCTCTCTCACTTCGTTTACAAACAGCTATTTCGGGTTGGGCCACATCAATCAGCATAAGCAGGAACAGAACGTGCTGCCGAACGCATAGCTGATGCTGTCGCGTGCGATAGCACTAGCTCTGGCAAAGGATCCTGAACGACAAAAAAGGATAGAAGCAAGAAATGCGATTACGACCCTAAGTTGGAAAACCAGAAATTCGAATGATTCTTCAAATTGATAAAAACACACTAAATTCAGGTAAAGCAACCACATAGCCAGGCGTAAACTATTAGTGAATGGACTGTAGTAATACGTCCTGCAAAAGAGAATTAATGCGTGAAAAATCAAACACATTTCCATGTCGTATCGTTATCGTATCGTGAACAATAAAAACATCGTTCTAACATTAAATCTGCTACGTAATCTGAGGCATAGACCTTATTAGCTCGCACAGAATATTAATTCCTTTTATTATAGACGGCGCTAATATTTTTTTCTTTTATAATGTCACATTAAGAAAACATAATTAAAAATTTAGAGTGGGCAACAAAAGAACAATATTTCTTTATTAATTAGCTTTGGTAATTCGTTTAGAAATATCGCTTTATGTTATAAAATCTTTTCTCTTTTAGGAAGTGTTGTTATTTTTTTTAAGGTTCAATATTGATTGTTGTGGATATTCTCATTTTTTTTTTTATTTATGAACTGTCAAATAGGTTTTCAGTAATTTCTTTTTTTTTTTAAATACATTGCCCTACTTTCATTTACTTTTGAGTAGCGACGTACATACATCTCTAAATCATTAATAAAAACCTGAATATTAAAATAATCGTTTAAAGATTAGTAAATGTACAGTCCGGGAAATTAATTGCTCATCAGATAAGTACTCTTCACCAAACAGTCACTTTTTATTATAAATAAAAGGAATATTTTAGTTGTATTGTTTTTTGTTGATAAAAAAGAGAGACGTTGTCCCACACTATATTTTTTCTGTATCCTGGCGTGTTTACAAACATCACATACTCAAACAGCCACACCCGAAACAAACTATCAGTAGATCATACATATATTTGCTCCGTGCAGAGATCGAACCCGCGACGTGGCATAGCAGTCAAACGCTTAGCCTCTGCGCCAACTGTGTCGTCAAATATTATTATATTATTCAAT
The DNA here is from genome assembly GCA_958449745.1 of Ochropleura leucogaster. NCBI lineage: Eukaryota > Metazoa > Arthropoda > Insecta > Lepidoptera > Noctuidae > Ochropleura > Ochropleura leucogaster. The sequence goes on from OY288201.1 coordinate 20,416,565, forward strand.
ATGCTATCATTTTCTTTGACCTTACAGTATAGGTACTTAAAAACTTAAGAGGTGTCAAGGGACACCCGGATGGAACAAGGTTAGTATTTCTAATGTACAAAAAACCTGTATATACTCAACAAAAATAATCGTCGCGAAACTACACTGTTCAATGCGAAATAGAAAGACGAAACGAAAATAACTGGCTTGCTTTCTATGTGAGATAGACAGAGAAACACGCGCACGCCGCACGGCTTACAACCTTACAACTACAGCACAACTTTTGGTCTTAATTTCATCAATGCGCGATAAGGAACTTCGTTCCAAAAAAAAGAACTCAAAAATAGTCACGAAAAAACCGGCCAAGAGCGTGTCGGGCCACGCTCAGTGTAGGGTTCCGTAGTTTCCCGTCCGTCACAATAAGTGTTCCCACTTATGAGTTTATTATTTGTTTGACGTTGAAGACTAGAGAATTGTATTTTATTATTATCCAAGTATGGGAATAGTGCGTTAACGTAAACGTGCTGCGAATGACTTAAACTATTATATAAACTATCATAGACCCGTAATATTCCATTGATGTAATAAATGCAAATCCAATGCCCCACAAACCCGACTTCTCTCTCCGCCATATATAATTTATAAATGACACTCAGGCTCTATTAGTTCCGGGTAAAGAAAAAGAGACTTCTCTAGGCCGAAACGATGTGTGTTGGCCTGTTGGGATAACAAATCATGAAAGGCGCGCACAGCGTCGTCCTCAACATGATTGTCACTGTTCAAAATATACGAGTACATTTTAATACCGGACAAATCAAAATCAAACCTCGACAACTAATTAGATTATGCACTCATAAATAAAATTACGAATTTATTTAAGAGCAACTTACTTTACCACGGTAGGTCATGAAAGCACGGAATATCTTAACATCGACTTTTAAAAAATGACGTCATTACACAACGCCATCTATCGAACCATTTATGAACTGGTTTTAACCTTAACATTTGATGGGGTTAAAAAAATGAATTTTAGTTTTGTTCTAAATTGCCTTAGCATGTTCTTAATAAAAGTTTTATGTAGTTATAAGATATAAGATACCGCCAATGTCAAGGAGAGACCAACCGAACAATTCGGTAATACCCGATCCAATGTAATAAGTACCTACAGCGCCATCTCTCGGGGAATTGGGTTACTAATTAATACTTTTTTAATAATTTTGGATTGCGAGAACCAATTTCAATAATTCTTTTTTTGTTTGAAAAAAGATACGTTCAGGATAATAAAATATGTTAACGAAGTAAAAAAAAAATGCTTGCATATACGATTATACTACAAACTTAGTCCAGAAATTATTTTGTAAAACTTGTTGTCTTTTTTGTACAAAAACTGTTGTGTCAATCATGTTCAAAATAATTTTCATAGAAAGTCCTTATAAAGTTCTACTTTTCAGATTTTTTTCATATTTTCTAAACTTATGGTTCAAAAGTTAGAGGGGGGGGGACACATTGTTTTTTACTTTTGGAGCGATTATTTCCGAATTTATTGACATTATCAAAAAATGATTTTAGTAAACCCCTATTCGTTTTTAAATACCTTTCCAACAATATATCACACGTTAGGGTTGAAATTAAAAAAAAAAAACTTCCCCCTTTACATATATTCCAATTTTTATTTTACCACTTTGTCGGCGTGATTGATATACATATTGGTACCAAATTTCAGCTTTCTAGTGCTAACGGTCACAGAGATTAAGCGAGGACGGACGGACGGACGGACGGACAGACAGACATGGCGAAACTATAAGGGTTCCTAGTTGACTACGGAACCCTAAAAAGTATATATTTTACTAAAACCGTGTCTAACTTTAAAGACTCCAAACGACGATCTGTCAGCTGAAATTAATTAAAACTTTCTAGCGTTCAATGCAGTTTCAAAATAAAAAATTGTCGAAAGCTGCTTTTGATCACGACCCTTTACTGGTCACAATTATTAATTAGTTTTTGATAAACTTTGTTTATATTCTATACAAGTTTTAATAACTAACATTACAGGGATTACTAAATATTGGGTAGCTGTCGATATAGTTTATAGCTAAAATGACAGACTCTTCGATTCTAAAACAAAATAAAAAACAAAATATTATTGCACACCTTGATCTAAACGAAGACAACTCAAAAAAGGTATTTTTTCAGGAGACGAAATATGTATTACTATTTGTATGGGAAGTTGTGAACATCCTTACTAATATTATAAAAGCGAAAGTGAGTTTGTTTGTTTGTTTGTTACCTCTTCAGGCTTTAATGGGTAAACCGATTTTGATGAATTTTGGTACACAGATAGTTGGGAACCAGGAGACGGAAAAAGGCTAACTTTTTTTTTAAAAAGAAGTGGCATGTGAGGAGTAAGAGGGAAAAAAAGGGAAAACTTAGCGTTGCTATCCTTACTAATATTATAAAAGCGAAAATGAGTTTGTTTGTTTGTTACCTCTTCACGCTTTAATGGCTTAACCGATTTTGATGAATTTTGGTACAGAGATAGTTGGGAATCAGGAGACGGACATAGGCTCTTTTTTAAAAAGAGTGGCATTTGAGGGAGAAAGAGGGAAGAAAAGGGAAAACTTAGCATTGCTATTACAAATCAATAAGGCGCAAGGGGAACCGTGTTACCCCGAATTTAACGCGAGCGAAGCCGCGGGTAAAAGCTAGTTAAATATATTTTGGATCATAATTAGGTTGTAAAATATTACTTTATGTAAAAAGTTTTATGTTTGATATTTGCGTATGATCACCGAGCATTCGAATGCGGTACCTTTTCCGACGCGGTTCTTCAGTTTAGAAGCTATGGTGCTACAGATACAAACTTATAACAGCCCTCTTTTTCGGTCGGGGGTAAAAATGGCATGGTTATGTAAACAATTGCAACTCCTTTGTAAAGCCTGGTTTATTTAGGTATATTTCGTGTTACTCTGCAGAATATTTCGTTTGTGTCTAAGGGTGAGTGCTTATAAATTCTTTTGAAAGGAGAAATTTAGGTCGTGGTAGTGCTCATCGGGGTAAAGCAGAATAAATCTGAAACGAAAAAATAATGTTTTAATTAAACTCTTTTTTTAGTACCTACAGTCAGATAATAAAATTAATAATTTACCAAATCTCAAAAGCGGTTTCGTCGAGAAAAACCGGCCAATAGCGAGTAAGACACCTTACAAACTTGCGACATAAACATCCATTTCTTTTGATTTACTGGGTTTTGTTTTTTGCACAGCTCAAAGGGACCACAGACTTCCGTAAATGGTCTTAGTTTTAACTTGATACCTCCACGCTTTCCCCAGATAAAGGGTCTTGACAGACAAAAGGGTTCCGCTTTTTCCTATTGAGCTACAGAACCCTTAAAAAAAGTAGATTTAAAAACTTTTCTCAATAAAGAAGTTTATGAAGCATGCCGACAGTCCTTAAAATAAACCACGAATACAATGTGACCTCAAATAACCTTGAGTAAAATTTGCACGAGCGAAACTCTATTTTAACGGTTATTGTAATGAAATATGGCTACTGTCAGACCGCGTTAACCTCTAAAACTTCGCTATTGTTATTCCGATGTTATCTATTTCCATCGGTCGCTTCGCCTTCCAAACATTTTATAGTTATGACCTTTTGTACTTGGGTTAATATCTAAACTCAAAACCAAATTAAAAACAAAAAAAAAACAATTAGGCCATTACAGGCGCTTATTAATGTCAAGAAACAAAATTATGAAGCAAGTCCCAGACACAAGACATACTAATTTGTGAAAGTACCTATTGTAGTTGCCCATTCCAAAGCGTTGATCTCTATGGAGAACAATGGGCAAACAACTCCATGGATGCTTTTTTAAATCGTGTCGTCGAGCTCGACGAAGTATATAAGCAGTGAGTCGAGCTACTAACTGACAAATGCTTGCACTGAATGGATAGGTCCATTTAAATCAGTGTGGTTATTTCTTAAAAAGACCACATCAGACACTGATCAACATAGTTCTCATGTAAATTGAATCAGATTTTTACCTGGACCTTAAAAGAGATTCTCCTCTGAGTTTGTTTCGGTTTTTGCCTCATCTAGTTTTAAAAGTGTTAGTAAAAACCTACTTGAAAAATAAACATCATTGATCAATCAGCTCACCTTTGCAACGGCAGTTGTTCCATGAAGGGGCCGAGCTGGCTGGTGTACGGCAGCGCGAAGTTCTCCGCTGCGTCCACATGCTGAACCACCTCGTACGCCCACTCCGACCACTTGTACAGCTTAGCTGTGATTTAAAAAAAGAACTAAGTCTCCGAAATTTTTAAAACGGTCCCGTATCGTCAAATGATATTATGACAATAATTCATTCTCATTTTTATATCAATTTGTTTTTTTTTTAAATGTTGATAAAAAACAGTCTTACTGTTGCAGTTCTTGAAAAAGCCCTTTTTTCTAAAAAAAAAATTATTAAGCAATTTCTGAGTTCTGTACCAATGTCCCTATTTTTTCAGGATTTTTTTTCTCTTACTTTATGCTGCGAACTGTGTCCCTGTACTCATTTGTGTCTGTGTTCCTGTATTTCTTGTCATAGATTAACTTAACAAAAAGGACAAAAAGGCCTGCCAGGGCCAACGCCTGCCGGGGTTGCGGGTTGTTCGAAAGAGATACCGCGGCCTAGGAACGTAAAGAGCAATAGAAGGAACATGAGTGGGTTTTAGTCAGTACAAGTCTGACACTCCCCCCCGCTCCGCCCAGACCGGTGGAAGTTATTTGGTGATTTCCCATCCGCAAAAAAAGGGTTGCTTTCTTAAGGTTCAAAAGCGAAAGTGAGTTTGTTTGTTACCTCTTCACGCTTTAATGGCTAAACCGATTTTGATGAGTTTTGGTAAAGACATAGTTGGGAACCAGGAGACGGACATAGGCTAATTTTTAAAATATTATTAGTGGGATATGAGGGAGAAAGAGGGAAGAAAAGGGAAAACTTAGCGTTGCTATTACAAATCAATAAGGCGCTAGTTACTTTATAAAAGACAGTGTAAATTACCTTCAACTTGACTCTTCATTTGATAGTGACTGAGGTCCGGTATGTCCAGGGTTAAGTCTAGGTTCTCGTCTCTTAAGTACATATAGGTCACTCCTTGCTTCTCTTTCAGCTTATACGGGTACGTAACAGCAATACTAGCTGGACAATAAAAGAAATAATAAGTCATCTGCCTAGCCATTCCTCAACTTTATTGGGGTGTCCAGTCTAACCAAATGCAGCAGACCAGGATTTTACTTAGAGCGACTACAAGCACTGAGGAATACAAGACATGTGGGATGTGGACTCAGCGATCATTGTGCCGATAGTCGTATCTGCCAATGGCTTAATTGCCAAGAACCTCGACCAACACCTGAGGAGGCTCTCGTTAGGCAGCTAGATCAAGGGCTTGATACAAAAAGCGGTACTCCTGAACACGGCTCGTATTGTTAGGAGGTTCCTTTCTTTGGGCCCCTGACCGCCGGTAGCTTGGACCCTGTTGTCGATACCGATGGGCTACTATTTTTATATTTTTAAATGTGTTTTTTTAAAGAAATGTTAAAAAATTTAATTATATGTGACGAAAACAATAAATGAACGATTACCTAAAATTTAAAGAATTTGATGTTTTTGATTGGTCTAGTTTAGTGGTTGCAAGCGGTACTGCTAAGCATGAGGTAGTGATTCCAAAAAGTCTGACGCCTATTTGATGGCAATAAGCTCGCCCCTTAATACCTGCAAGGAACCTAATCATAACTGGTGGAATGTGACCCAGTTCTTCGGAAATAACGTATTGTTATGCCTGAAATTTCATATCTGAATGTATGTGGCATGAAATTTAACAAAACTGAAACTGCAATATGTTCGCGAATTTAATTACAAACATCTAATTACTGATAGTTGTTTTTGGTAATTGGAAACATAATATTGAATATGTTGATTAACATTTTCCAACTGACATATTAATTTAGTCCTCACAACTTGTTGAACTGTGAACTAACTAGTTCTATCTATTCTATCATATTTTGTTATTTTTTTATTAAAACGCTGCGCTTCGCTCGTTACTATTAATTTTGTTTTATTGTGTTTGAGTCGACTAATCCATTTTATTTCTTTCAACCGGTATGCTAATGGGGCTGTATTTTTTTTAAACGTTTCCCCATACTAGGAATTTCTCCTGTATCGTGGATGCATTTACAGACATTTAAACTCACATACACAATCAGCCAGACCCGAAACAACTACCTATAGGTCATACAAATAATTGTTCCGTGCGGGGATCGAACTCGCGACACGCAGCGCAGCAGTCGATCACTCAACCAGTGCGCCAACCGTGTCGTCACGGTTTGAGCGGATGTAGTTGGATTTGTGGTTGTGATTTTTGGATTCATTTTTAGGCTTGTGTTAATTTGTTTTTGAAACTACCCTTTTTTTTTTTTTCGGGTGGGAAATCATCCAATGACTTCCCCCGCTCTGGGCGGAGCGGGAGGGCATGTCAGACTTGTACTGACTAAAACCCACCCATGTTTCTTCGTTTGCCCTTTACTTTCCGAGGCCGCGGTATCTCTTTCGAACAACCCGCAACCCCGGCTTGAAACTACCCTTAGTTTATGTAGGCTTATTATATGCCATTACCTTTGTCACCTAATGTAAAGCATTTTAAACATGATTGACGAATGATTAACGTATGAAATCACGTAAAATCCTTACTAATATTATGAAAGCGGAAGTGAGTTTGTTTGTTTGTATGTTACCTCTTCACACTTTAATGGCTAAACCGATTTAGATGAATTTAGGTACAGAGATAGTTCAGAACCAGGAGACGGACATAGCCTTTTTATATATATGCCTATTTTTTTTAAAAGAGTGGGATATGAGGGAGAAAGAGGGACGAAACGGGAAAACTTAGCGTTGCTATTACAAATCAATAAGGCGCTACCGAATTTAAAAAAAAAATAGTTAAAGTATAAAATGGCTGAATGGCTGTTTGTGTATATGAGTTTATATGTAATTCCTAGTGTGGGGCACCGCTTTATTAAAAAAAAAACACGTATAATTAACTTGACTTAATCTCTGGGTGCATTGAGCCAGGAGAAAAAAATATATACTAAACGACTGTACACTAATCGCCGCGACTAAAAGTCTGGCAAGATTATATACTTTTTACGATTTTTAAAAGATTTCACGACCTTATTCGAAACTTAAGAACAACGTATAGATACCCCAATCTTCAACACAAAAGCTACTTACATAATAAAATCACGTCTCGTATCAAGTGTTAATCTTTGCAAACTTATACAAGGATGGTCGGTGCTCGAGGTAACAATGGGGCATCTAAACAATAACCCTTGGAGCCCTGGAGAGCTCGCAAGACATTCACGGGGACCCATTGAACCGGGACCAATTAGTGCGTGGTTGAGCATGAACAACCATACATGAAGTTATTGGGAAATGATGTCGTATACCCAGATAGTGACCGATAGGTAAGCTTGAGTAGGTCATGTTTCGTCCATCGACATAAAGTTGTAACGTCACTTTTTGGTTAAGACTAAAAGTTGTAACGACACTTTTTGGTTATGACCAAAAGTTGTAACGACACTTTTTGCTATAGTTATAAGCCATTCGGCCTATGCGTGTTTCTCTGTCTGTTTGCCTCTCTCTCTCTCATAGAAAGCAAGGCGGTTATTTTCGTTTCGTCGTTCTATTTCGCATTGAACAGAGTAGTGTCACATATAATTATAATAACTTCCTTCCATCCGGGAGTCCCTAATTGACACCTCAAACAAATTCTTGTCAAGTATTCATTTCCCATTGCTATGATATAATAATAATATTTTTTTTTCTCATAAATGTCATTATCAAAACTTGACCAAATTGAACCACATGGGAAGCATAATCTGCAGAATCATAAAAATCGGTTCACCCTCTTAAAAGTTCTGAGGTAAAACAAACAATCTACTACCCTACCATGACGTCTCAAAGTAGAACTTATTCGGGAAAGAGACAGAGCTATACAGGGTGTCTAGCACCATCTCTTTCGCACACAGGAATAAGAACTGCTATAAGTGTCAGTAATCATACATTGGGGGAGTGTAGTTAAAATAGACGTATTCAGTAGTAGACCTTACTAATTGAACAACAAACAAAAAAAAACAGAATCTGTTTTTTTTTTGTTCGTGTATGTGAGTTTACATGATTGTAAACGCACCCACAATACAGAAGAAATTCCTAGTGTCCCCACACTAGGAATTTCTTCTGTTTTTAACGTTTTTTAACGTTTTTTTTTTTTTTTTTAAAACACCCAGTTCATAAAAACTGAATCAATATTAATAAATGAATATTCACTGTTAAATTCAATAAATTTTAGAACCTTCAGGAATGAAAATTGTTCTTACAATATCTATAATTGATTTACTTGAGTTCTTTGAAAACGTCTTCCTCCATTAAATTGAGGCCACCTTTTAAGATTTGCGCTGTACTATTATTGTACTATAGTATTGACTTAATTCTATTTATTAGATACTTTATCTAACATTATAAAAGATAACACAAAAAAAAAACAAAAATTGGAAAATAACTTCACTTCTGGAAGTCGGTGGAATTTTGTTGGTTTTGTTGACATTTTTGCCAACGACTTCCGGTAGTAAAGTTATTTTTAGTTTTTTTTTATGGAAGAGTGTTCTATTTTTTCAAAAAGTTTGTTATTTCAGCAGTTTTAGTTATGGTATAATGATATATCTCATCATTGTTTATAGTATTATATAGTATTTTTTAAATATAGTATGTTTTTAGTAGTATTAATTTGCCATTGTTACTAAAATATTAGCCAATCATCCATACAGACATAGAGAATTAAATATTTGTATTATAAACGATAACTTATCAGGTACCCAAGCAATATAAATAAAATTAATATGGGACCACCCTATCAAACGAAATAACAATTTCGCAAATTAGTCCAGGCGTCTTTGAGTAATCGGTGAACATACATAAAAAAAGAGATTCCTCTGAATTGAGAACCTCCTCCGTTGAAGTCGGTTAATAAGTAAGTTATAAATAACACTTACCATTTCCTGTAAACCTCATCAACGGATCTGAAAATGTACAAATACATATTTCATCATCATCATCATCAACATCATTTTCCCGCCCTTGTCCCATTCTATTTGCGGCAACACGCCGCAACACGTTTTTTTCTTCCATTCTCCCCTATCTGACGTCACGGCATCATTCACTCCTTTCTCCTTCATATCATTCCTTACACAATCCATTCATCTTTTCTTTGGCCTTCCTCTCGCTCATATTTCATCATCATCCTTTATTTATTTGTGTATAAAGTTTTTTTTTAAGCTGTTACAGAAAAATTTAAAGGGTGTCTTTTGACTTGGTATGAACATATAATGAGGAGGGATGAAGCACATGTGACTAAAAAAGTGATTTGAATGTTGATGGACGGAGAACGAGAGAAAAGCTAAAGAAAAGATGGATAGATTGTTTAAGGAATGATACGAATGGAGTAAATGATGCCGTGACGTCTGTAAAGAAAGAAGAAAGTGAACTTGGTAAAGTCAAGTATGGGGTGCCGACTGGCTCAGTTTATGGACCGATGGGGTATATCATGCACGTCAACAGTATGGTGAATGTCATTAAAAATTGTAAATGCTTTATGTATGCAGACGATACGTGCTTGGCATATAGCGGTCGGGACTGTAGACTGATCCAGTCGGCAATGCAAGATGATTTAGATAACGTAGTCAAATGGGCGCACGATAATGGTATTCTTATTAATGTAAATAAAACTAAATGTATGCTGATATCGTCTCCTTATAATAAGCTAGCTAAAAATGTCTGTATCTCGGTAAAGGGCCACTCGTATGAATGCTTACATAATAACAAATTGAACTGTCAGTGTGAATGTATTGAGCGCGTAGCGAAATATAAATACTTAGGATTAACTATCGATGATCGTTTTACGTGGGACGCCCACATAGACACCGTTTGTAATAGACTGCGATCCGTATTGGGCAAACTAAATAATTTAAAGTATGTGGTTAGTAAGCGAGTACTGTATATCCTTTATCATGCACTTGCAGAAGCAACAATGAATTACGGATTGGGTGGTTATGGACTGACGTTTCCGGTACATCTAAACAAAATTAAAAAAATACAAATTCGTTTTCTAAAATTACTCTCGAATAAGGCGACTAAACACAACATTAACAAGGAATACGAAAAATTATTTAAAATTTGTAAAATATTGCCTGTAGAGGACAAAATTAAATTAACTATATTATTAGAACAGTACAATAAGAACCAGTACAAAATAAAGAAAGTCCATAACCGTCCAACCCGGAAAGTGACACAGAGAAATAAATACTCAGTCCCTAAAGTAAACAATTATTTTGGCCGAAGGACACGGGAATGGCTTACTCCAACATTGTTAAATGAATTGCCGACACAAATAACGACCGAAAACATTTCCAAAAATGTCTTAAAAAGTGTTCTTCGTAAACATTATTTAAGTCTGTGTCCGTAGCGCTAGTTATGTAATATATATATCAATGTAAGACGCGCTTGCCGGCTAGTATGCGCGTGCGGTGTGTGGCTGACGATCGGGCGGCTGCCATGTCTCGCTCGCACTGGGTTGCCTGTCTCCCTCCGGTGGGCGAGGTGTGGCGGTGATGCCGGCGGCGGTCGGACAATCGAATTGTTACACCAGCGGCCGTACCATGGCGTTCGGAGTGTTGTGGTTCCCTTCTTGTTCCGGAGTGGGTAAGGGATGGGGCTAGACAACCGTTATGGCCCTGTCTCTTGTCCAATCTGGAATGGGGGTGGGGCGGTAATGCTTTGGACGTCGTGGTCCGGCCGCAGTGCTGTTCATGCTGGTTTGGCAGGAAATGTATGTAAGTTTATGTAAGTATGGGTAGATAAAATATTTATTTGCCTATATATATATGTATATATATATATATATATATATATATATATATATATATATATATATATATATATATATATATATATATATATATATATATATATATATATACATATATATATATATATATATATGTATACATATTAAGTATTATATATCTCATATATTTTGTACTGCATGTTGCATAGTATTGCGGTTAGTCAAGAAAGCCTATCCACGAGAGCACTGCCGATAAACTGTACTGCAGTTTGGCAGAAGATTTCTGTAAAAAAATTATGTAATTTTCTTGGAATAAACGATTAAAAAAAAAAAAAAATAAGTGAGAATGGAAGAAGAAAACGTGTTACGTCGACCACAAATATAATGAGACAAGAGCAGGAAAATGATGACGAGAGTTTTTTTTATTTTTTTAAAATATTCCTTCAAATATATTGGTAAAAAAACCGGGCAAGTGCGAGTCGGATTCGCACTTTTGGGTTCCGTATAAACTTGCGATATAAACGGTTGTACCTATTGTATTGGTCCATTTAAAATAATGAAATAAACATCGTAATAACAGGATATTATTACGCACACTCACTTCCGGCTAACATTTGTGGCGCCAAAACTATCTCTGTATTTAAAAAAAACTGGTCAAAGAACATTACCTCTCCTCTATTCTTTGATATTTTGTATATATTTTAGATTTGTAAACATGTATTTATTATTTTTATTAGTATGTATGTTTTTCTATATTAATAAAGTTATGTTTATTAAAGTTAGTGTTTAATTTTATATTTTTACACAATGTGTCTACGTGTTTTATCTATCTGTACTATCGCAGGTCTGATGGAAGAGATTTATTGATGAAATAAGTACCTAGTACCTTTGTGTTCTGTTGTCTGTATGTATATTTTCCATAATATAAATAAATATCTTGGGACAACTCACACACGGCTATCTGATCCCAAGCTAAGCAGAGCTTGTGTTATGGTAACCAGACAACTGATATACATACTTATATTGTTTATAAATATATACATAATATAGATAAATCACACCCAGACACAGAACAAACAATCATGCTCAACACACAAAGTTTGTCCTGGGTGGGAATCGAACCCACGACCTCCGGCTCAGCAGTCAGGGCCACTAACCACTGGATCAACAGGCCCGTCAAATATGTGCATAGTATGTACATAAATAATTAAATAGCCAAATTATAAGATAGTATTAAAATTATCTTAATATACACAAATCAAAATAAACTTACATTTGTGTGTTTTTCTGACGTCAAATACTGAAACAACAAAATAATATTACTACAAAATAATGAGGCTTCCGGCCATTATGTGAATCAACAAAATATCTTTAGCTTAGGTGAATAAATTGAGATTGATGGTTCAAATATCCTTGTTTATCTTTGTGTTATAAAATTAATGAGACGAGATTCTAATGTAAATAAACAGCTCAACAATGACCACTTTTCTTTTAATTCTAATAATATATTTTATTTATTATTATTCTAATAATAATAAAATTGTTTACGTTTACACAACTCTTTCTGTCTGTATTTACGTCTTAACGGCTGAACAGATGTTGATGAAATTCGGCACACAGCTATTACAATAACACCCGTTTAAAGAAAAAACGTTTGGAAACTCTGCTTTAAAAAAAAACCTTTATATCCTTTAGATAACTGCTGAACTGTGTACAGGCGAAGCTGGGGGTTAAAGCGCGTAACTTTAAATTTAATAATACCAGCCTATAACTGTCCCAGTGATGGGCAAATGCCTCTTGCAGAGAAGGCACGAGGAACTCCGTTTCTATGTCACTGTTTTACGACTAATCGGCTGATCGGATCGTAATGTCTTGTAAGGAGATAGATTTCAGAGGGGCTTGCCAGAACCTCCGCCTGCCGGGGTTGCGGGTTGTTCGAAAGAGATACCGCGGCCTCGGAACGTAAAGGGCAATAGAAGAAACATGGGTGGGTTTTAGTCAGTACAAGTCTGACATGCCCCCCCGCTCCACCCAGAGCGGGGGAAGTCATTGGATGATTTCCCACCCGAAAAAAAAAGGAGATAGATTTAAACATAGAAAAGGACATAGGCCATATCTATAACTTAGGGAGGTAATCAATATTGCATTATTTCCATGTTTTCTTAATGAATTTCACTTCATACAGAAGTTCCCTATATTCAGTTTGTCCCCGGATGAGGTGCACAAATGAAAATGGGTGACTACAATTTATCGATAAAAAAAATTGAGAAAAAATAAATAGCATTTATTTTATCGATAAATTGTAGTCTAGTTCATCCATTTTCGTTTGTGCACCTTATCCGGGGACACACTGTATACAGTGCGGACAATGTTATACTATTATACAGTTCAAATAAAAAAAAATAGGGAGCCTGAGTTAGAGCCTGCTTGATGGCAATATGGCCGCTCCTTATTATAACGATTATTATTATATAGCCACATTTCCCCAGTTTTGTTTAACTGGGGAAATGTGGCTATATAATAATATCGTTTATTTCAGATTTATCTTGCGATTACATCCATATTTGTTAGTAGAATAAAATTACGAAATTACAGACTAGTGTTAGTAAAAATAATTAATACACAGTTAGTGGTGGAATTCCCGATGATGGTGGCAAACTACTATACGACTGCATGCAGCCCTATCCAGCGAGCCAGCATCAGGTGCGCAGGATGGCTATAGGGTACACATATGCTTAACTCCTCGAGGATTACAGGCGTATCATCATAATGTTATGTACGAGTATGTAGAAGATACCAAAAATAAAAAAATCTTAGTCACAAATTACGACGAGCACTCAGAATCAAAAATAATCATTTAAAATACAAAGTATTACAGATATTTATAAATACACTAGCGGACCCGACAGACGTGGTCCTGCTTTTTTTGGGCTGATTTTTGAATCTAAGCCATCCATCCATACAAAAAATCATTCAAATTGGTCCAGTCGTTCGGGAGGAGTTCAGTGACATATACACGTACAGTAGAAATATATACAATGTGTCCGGTCATACTCCAAAAAATATGCAAATCAACGAATGTTTTGTAAACTATTTGTGAAAAAAGGTAGTTCTTTTTTTTAATCCATAAATTAGAGTACTAAAATCTTTTTCATATAAGTACATAGAATATCGGAAGTCCGGGACCGGACACATTGTAAACATATAAAAGATACGGAATAAAAAAGATACACACAAAGGGAAATATTACAAAGGTGATTATCGTGAATTAAACATAACTAACCCTGTTGAGGTTTGGCGCAAACCTTGATAGTGTCCTTCACTTGGAGGATACCGAGCGGGAAGTCCAGCACTAGCATGTATCTTCTGGCCAAACTATCCATGCTGGAAATTGAATTAAATGTATCAAAATTCGTGGCTCAGATGGCTCACGAAATGGAGAAGAAAAATCTGAGAGCATCAAAAAATCTCTAAGTATTTATTTCAATTAGATCATTACAAGCACTTTTGAATGTCAAGAAACAAAATGATGAAGCTACCTACAGTGCGAAAGTATTGTAGTTGCCCAATCCAAAGCATTGATCTCTATGGAGAAGAATGGGCCAGAAACTCCATCGTTACTCTACTCTGTAATTTGTGTATGAAAGCAAATAATGCGAAAGAAAATCGACCTCCATAAGCTTCTTTGGCTGAATTGTGTATTAAATAATGGATGTGAAGCCGAAAGACAATTGCTTTTCTCGTTAATGCGATATAATTTTTTCAAATTACTTTCTCGAAAACTAACTCTTATTGCACTACAATTAGGTTCAATATGCGACGTATTTGACACGCGTGCTTTTTACTCATTTATCGCAACAAGGGCTTTCATTTCCTCTGTTTCATCACGGATGACAACTAAACAACTGCTCGAATCCATAAGGCCGGCAGTATTTTTATTTTTTAGGGTAAGGAGATGCTTGTATTTAAGGCCTTCATATTTATTTTAATTTAAAAAAAAATGTTTGTCAATAGAATATCACAAATAAACAACAAATTGATATTTATTTGAATTCTAAATTCAAAAAATATCTGGATATCTCATTTTTAATGTTAGACTGTTTAGCGATGTTATGCCTTAGTTTCTCCTTCAGAATGAGAAGACAAAGCTCGGAGAAAAATTCAAATTAAATCGTAGTTTCATATTAATTAATGACAAAAGTACTTTTTGTTCTGTTATTTAATTTCTCTGAAGTGTCTTGAAAAACGTCGTTTAATAAATGTAAGAATTTATCACTGCTGTTCTCGGCTCTTGAAACACTTCCTTGGCAACTGTACTTTTCAATTATAATTAACACTTGAAACGGGATATTTACCATGTTTGTTATTTTCATCATGTTTGCAACATCGCCGAAATATCGGAAACTCGAAAAAATAACAAACATGGTAAATATCCCGTTTCAAGTGTTAATTATAATATTAGTAACCATGTCAGTTTAAAGACTATTCACTACTACTATTCAATGCATCCAGCAGAAGAATATTTAGAGTGCATATATTATCATTGAGTTCTACCGAAAAACCTTTTATGCCAAAAAAAGTCGTTTCCAACAATATTTTTTGCGTAGAGTCCTTGGTTTTATGTACAGACTGCATGCTTGATAGTTTCATGAGTTAAAGGGTTCGTTAAAGCACCTAAGTCCAACGACTTATGACGGTCCTGCGCCTGATCTCTCTCCGGTCGTGTCGGATTGCCATCCCATCGGACTATGAGTGTGAGGGAACAGACAGTGCACCTGTGCCTGCGCACACACGCCTGCACTATAATATCTCCTGCGCTGACGGCTAATCTCCGCTGAGAAAACGGTAAGGAAGAGCACATTATGAAACTCACCTCATGGCAGTAAGCTCACTCTCTTCTAGTCCCGTCAACTTGACGCAGGTGTCGCCACTATATGCGAAGACATAGTGCTCATATGTCGGTATGCCGAACCTCGCGTTACCCAGCAACACATTGTCCCTTAACGCCTTGTACTGCCGCTTGAAGCACTCGAAGTCGGTCGTATGGCAAGGTATTATGTAGCGGTCTGGAAGGCAAAAGAACGTTATACGTTTATGCATTGTAACATTATGACTATGAACCTCGAAATGTTTGGCAGAGGTGTACTTAACCCGTTTTGCGAAAGGGAAATCACCAAACAACAGGGGGAGTGTCAGACTTTTACTTACTGAAATTCACCTATGTTCCTTTTTTTGGCCTTTTGTTCCGGGGCAGCGGTATCTCTTTCGAACAACCCGCTACCCTGGCGTGGCCTTGTCAGGCCCCTTTGCGCGCGTTAGGATTGAACTCGAGACTTATGACGTGGCAGTCCTACGCTCACGCTACAAGACACTAAATTGTTTTCAGTTGGTACACGGGGATCATATAATATACAAACAAGAATAATACACACTATTGTTTTATACAATGAACCAGTGCGTATTAGATGAACTCGTATATAAATAGTACGGAGATATTTAGGTATACCTAATTTTAGACTGTTATTAAGTAGTCTAGACGACTCTAAGAGTGATCCCTCGTTTATCCTGTGGGCGTGTGGCGTGACAGGCTATATGAGAGGGGATTGAGTACTTGAGTAATTACTGAACATGTGCAGTCAGCAAAGGAGGTAAGTCGTCAGATATAGTTGAAATTCAAATCGAATAAAGTTAAATATGTTTGATAGAAAACGGAAGAATTTCTCCTGTATCGTAGGTAGCCGTGGCCAGACCCGGAACAACTACCTGTAGGTCATACAAATACTTTTTCCCTTTGGGAATCGAACCCACGAGCTCAGCCACTGCGCTAACCGTGCCGTCAACGGTACTTTCAGATATTATGGCTTGTGACGAAATGAAGATACAGTCCCAGAGCTTCATTTTAATATCGTCAATGTTTCAAAAGTACAAAAGTGCATGTAACTGGCCTACTTACTAAAATCAAAAATCATTTTATTTCGACCCGGGAATTGAACCCTAAGACTTTATGCTCAGCATTCGCGGTTAGGACCATTACGCCAACGTGACAGTCGACTCCAACGTAGGTTATAAGTCGGACGATAACTTCCTGCTCACTAATTAAATATAATATTATGATTAAGTCTCCATACAACAATAATGAGAAAAATCGCTCTTTATAAACACTTTACGACAAAGGAAACCAAATATTCTCATGAAAAAAGAAAACATCTCAAACAAATGAAACTTGAAAACAAGGATGAAAGTATTAAAAATGTTTACTAATGACTGGCAACATTTTCTATATACAGGGTGTTTGGCCCATGGACCGACAATTTTTTTTGGGGGATTCAGGGGGTCATGTAAAGGTCAAAAAAGCTTTTGGTTTATAATTTTGCATTTGATATTTTTCATAGTTTATTTCATTTTATGAGTTTGGATACTCAACAAGTATTTTTATAACATCTTATGCTGTACATTTATGATTTATTTAGAATAACGACACATTAGAGAATGTAATAAAAGTTGTTTGGTCAAAATACGACAGCAACCTGAAAAGTTATAACGTTCTTAAGAAGATAATTCAAGTATTTTTTAAAAACTATCTTGCTTCTAGTGAAACTTAGGACATGGGGTGTAGGTCTGAAAACTAGCACATGACCCCTTCAAACTCCTAAAAATTTTGGCGGTCCATACGCCAAACATCCTGAATAGATGTATTTTTACGTATTGTCACCCTGGAAACGGAATAAAAATAATTGTAAGGGATGTCTTGTATTTGTATCGCAATTTGATTGACGAATTGCTATTGTTATTTGTAACAGGAAACGGCTGTGATTTTTTTTTTGAAAAGAGGTTGAATGTCTATCGTGTTTCTTTTATTTTATTTTGTATGTGTTGGATTCGGGTGTTATTTACTGTCATAAACAACATACAGGACAAGAGAAGGAACATAATATTATGGGTGGGTTTTAGATAGTAAAAGTCAACACTCCCCCGCTCCGCGGGTAACTCCTGGGTAAGTTATTTGATGATTTTCCCTATATATACATCTGCTAAAAAATGGTACCTGTCGTAAATACCAATTATTATGCTAAAAGAAATGAAAGTCACATTTTAAACTTAACTAACAAACGTCCTAAATATTATTTTATAGGTCATAGTTGCGTTTACGTATCATTACGGGTCATAAATCACTAAGACTCCCGGTCGGCCACCATAGTCGTGTAGTCTGTGGATGGTGAGCAATAGGTAGCTCACCGTCCGTCCGTCTAATGAGGACAAGCCGTATCGACGGCGCTTTCCCGTTCCACGAGCACTTCAAAGAGATGTTAGCAAAGCAGGGCCAATGGCTGTCGGGGTTACGGGTTGTTCCAAAGAGATATTGTGGCCTCGCGAATATGGATGGGTTTTAGTTAGTTAAAGCGTGACACTCCCTACAGCTCTGCCAAGAGGTTTGAGAAGAAGATATTTGATGATATCAAATCCGAAAAGAAAGCTTAACCATAAAAATACTAACATTGAAAAATTCAAAGTTCAAACTGGCATCCAAAAACGCCTTCTTAAAGCTTAATAGGATTAGAATTGTTTATTTTCTAACAACACCATCTTAATTGAGGCACCTGGTACCTTAAGCTAGACATATGTTCGTGGATGTATTAGTGAACATACGCCGTCGACTCTGATGCAAGTGCATGTAAGAGATATGCTTGTAAAGTACACTTTATAACACAAGTTTATGATGTAAACAATTGATGTTATCGGGGGGACCATACCAGGGCTGGATTTGTTTGCTGGATAAGGGATGTGGTTCTGTGCCAAGAATTTGGGATAGAGTCTACTTAGTCTAGTGTTAGTTTATTAGTACTTTTCCCTGCATCGAAATATAACTTACATTCGTTTGTTTTTAGCCTTTGCCCCTCTATTATTGATTGATGTCAAAAGGGAATACAAATACATATTTCCATAATAAAAACCTCTGTTCAGCATTGAAATGATTAAGCACAAACATAAACATGAAAATACACCATAACATTTGAAACTGTTGGCATTTTCAGCCTTCATTATATTCCCCTTTTCACTTAAAGCGAAAAAACGTGAGTTTTCCAAACGGGGTCACAATGACACGCCAACAGATAATATCCTATTTAAAAGGCAAAAAACAATTGAACGAGATGCTTACAAAGGGTCTGTTTGTTGGAAATAAAACCTCATTCACGACCTCGAGCGATACGTCTAGCGACACGGCTTCATACGCACGATAAGCTGTGATCAACTTTTTGTTTAGTCGCATTGTATGGTCTTAATTATGAGAAAATTCTTAATTTCGAATGATAAACCCAAAGGTTTTTGATAGATATTTTTAGCAACCATTAGGTAGTAGGTACCTAAATCGTTATTACAGGGCACACATTATTACAGGCCAGAATAACGAGAAAATAAATATAATATGAATATAAATAATAATAGTGAGTGGTATAAATAAATAGTACCGTCTTATGTATAGGTAACCGAACTGTGTAAAATAGTAAAAAAACTACTACAAACTAGGCCGGTTCAATGGGTTCCGACTGTTTTAACTACTTCGATAATATTTTTAGTGTTTCGTAGCTCAAAAGGAATAATGAGAACCTTTATAGGATACTTTGTTGTTTGTTTGATAAAGGGCAGAAAGCCGTCTGTCTGTTTGTCTCTGACACTTTATCTCGGGAACGTGCGGTGGTATCGAGTTAAAATGAAAACCATATACTCAAATCTGTGGTCCCTTACAGCTGTGAAAATCAAAAATGAACCCTATGAAGTCTAAGCTGTAAAAGTATATGGCCGTTTAGTCTGTACGGAACCAACGGGACGCGAGGCCGACTCACACTTTAACAGTTTTTTGGCCATCCTTTTTTTTCTGGGAGTATTTTGATAAATATGTTTTATTAGCTTAGCTAGCTAAGCTAATAAAAGATAATAAAAGATCTTTTAAAATAATAAAGCTAGTCTTTTCTTGCATATTCGTACACCAGTCAGAGATTAAGCCATAAGAGACCGGTATAAATGTATTCTATGTCCTGACGCTTGTCGCTAGAGCGTGTAGGCTGTGGCCAAGGGGCAAACAGCTCGGTACAGTACCGGTTCTCATAAATATTTATTGCTCGCGATTTTTTTATATCGGGACCAACAAGCTGCAGGACCAACTTCGTTTATCATTTCTGCCTTACTCCCCTTAAGGGACAGATTAATAATATATGCTGCCAAAGCCTGTCTACCTTTGCGTGCTTAAACTCAGATTAAATTAATTTACAAACCCTTTTCTTGGTTTTCACATAAAATATGTTGGTTGGGCTCAAGTGCCGGTAATTCCGTTTTTATTTCGTTTTTCTTAGAGAATATAAAATTTAGGGGTTGATTTGGGAGGGAATGATATTTTGTTTCGTGGGACAGATTAATAATGGAGATGGTGAAAAGATAGGGTACGTTGTTGTTGATAAGAATTTTCTACGCATTTTGTGATTGGCGTTGAATTTATTATTGAAGGGAGGGAGTTGATGCAGAGGGAAGGTTGAAAAGGGTGAAAATTTATTTTGACAAGATTTTTCTAGTTTTTCTTAAAGTATATCATGTCATCAACGTCTTCTTAGCGATTATCTCCAGAGCTACCAATGGCAGACCCATCCACCAACCTCTCCTTAAGAACGATCGCACCATATATTCTACCAAAATACAATAATATGCACGGGATGA
Source organism: Ochropleura leucogaster (assembly GCA_958449745.1). NCBI lineage: Eukaryota > Metazoa > Arthropoda > Insecta > Lepidoptera > Noctuidae > Ochropleura > Ochropleura leucogaster. The sequence continues at coordinate 20,437,183 of OY288201.1, forward strand.
GGATTCCTGAATATTTAGTACCTTATTTTGTTAACAAACTACCTGCAGACGTTATACAGGACAGATTACAAGTACAAATCTAAACGATAATATACACTAAGCATGCTCTAACTTATTAAATATGGTAACACACAGGTAAACCCTGAGAGGTTTGCGTGTATGGCCAAATATTGTTGCTTTAATTGTGGCCTAATATTATAAAAGCGAAAGTGAGTTTGTTAGTTACGTGTTCACGCCGAAAAGGCCAAACCGATTTTGATGAATTTTAATAGGCTAAAAAAAGTTAGAAAATAGGGGAGTAAGAGGGAAGAAAAGGGGAGAGTAAGATATTTTTTTTGATCATCATGCGGGTTAAAGTTAGCGTTAGCCCAAAGTAATTAATCTACGCGGACGAAGTCGCTTGCGGAAGCTAGTAAATAATGAAATAACAAATAAGTTTATCACCATGATAACCAATGAGTGTATGGTTATATTATGGTGATAACTTTTACACGACTTGATTCAACATTACATCATCATCACTGCTAGTTATACCTACGCCCCTTCGGTGGCACGCCTCGAAACATAAGTACATACAGTTGCTACCAGCTATCCTGCAGCATTATACGACACCTCAATATAAAGCCTGGAGTTGGATTTCTACCCAACGATAGCGACAACGGCAACGAAGGACGGAGAGTGAGAAGAAGGCCAAAGAAAAGATGGATGGATTGTGTAAGGAATTATTTAAAGGAGAAAGGAGTAAATGATGACGGGTCTCTTGGTCTAGTGGTTAGTGGCCCTGATTGCTGAGCCGGAGGTCGTGGGTTCGATTCCCACCCAGGACAAACTTTGTGTGATGAGCATGATTGTTTGTTCTGTGTCTGGGTGTGATTTATCTATAATATGTATGTATTTATAAATTATATATATCAGTTGTCTGGTTACCATAACACAAGCTCTGCTTAGCTTGGGATCAGATAGCCGTGTGTGAGTTGTCCCAAGATATTTACTATTTATTTATTTTTATGCCGTGACGTCTGATAGGTGAGAATGGAAGAAGAAAAACGAGTTGCGCCGACCCCAAATAGGGCAGGAAAATGATGATAATGACAGCGCTGAGACTTGGAATTTCAACGAGTTAAGATTTTAATTAAGGTTTCACTTAGTGTCGGTGTAAACGGAGGTATTAGTTTAGTTCTTTATCAAAATACATAACTAATCCATGGTTTAATTAATGGTCAGGACATAACTGATGCTACCTACGATAGATAGGTATCAGAGAGAATTTTTTAATATTTTATGCTACCCACGCATAGATGAAGGTCAGAAATTGTCGTTGAAAACTAGTTTATTGTCAATATGAAGTCCTGACAAAGTTATGTCCGAGGGTCGCCGTAACAATGTTAATGTCATGACGATGCGTTTTGTACGGTGTAGTACAGAGACATAGTTACTCAAACATGTCGGTTCAGCTGCGTAAGAACAGTGAGCAATATGCGACTTTGCGCTCTGCGAGGGACAAACTAACTTTATAAAATTTTAATTAAAAGACCCGTGCATTGTCATGTGTACGTTCGGAAACGCGTAATATGTAATATAAACTTTTATGACATTTTATAAAATAAAGAAATATGTTTATTATATACGGGGTGGCAAGTTGATAGGCGTCCAAAGAAAAAAAAATGATGCCTTATGCTAAGGGGTACCTGAATTACCGCCATGTATGTTCCGCGATTTTTGTAGTTTAAGAGCTAGAATTTTTTTAAAGTACTATTTTCAAATATTTCACTTAACATTGGTTTTTATTTTTTATATCTTTATTCCTATCATTTCCAGATATTCTTTTTTGTGGAATCTATTAGGAACAATAGCTACCATAAAAAAAACCGTTTGCCTAGGCATTGTAGAACTTACCACAAAATTAGTCCAAAGTTCAAAATTACCGTTAGAGTTTGGTAATCAAAAATGTTCAGAGCTTAATAAAAAATAAGTCAGGGGTGCCAGAGGTTTCTAAATGATCTTAAAAACTTCTATGTACCTTCAACCGACAAAACCGTTAAAAAAATATATTTTGTTGGTCTTTGATCGGAGTTTATTTCCTGTAATTACTTAGCTTAGATAGCAATAAAGGTATTTTTACAGTTATTGTTATAATTTTTGATTTCGTAATTTTTTCGGTTTATTTTCGTTGGATCCCAGTTTTTGATCCCACTTTAATATTTTTGGCGTTGGATCCCACAAAACATTATTATATATTTCCGTTGGATCCCAAATTTGAAAAATACTAAAAAATTACGTTTTATTGCCATTGAATCCCAAAAACTATTTCCGTTGGATCCCAGATGTTTAAAAACATCTGACTGCGGGTACATCCAACAACAAAAGCACAATAATATTTTAAGGCGAAATTTTGTATGTATGTTTGTTATTCCAACACGCTCAAACTTCTAGACTGATTTGTATGAAATTTGGGTATGTGGATAGGTTATATGTTAGAATAACGGGTGCCCCTCGTTTTTGCGAAGAGATTTTGACAAAAGTTCATTACCCAAACAAATTATGGGAACCGGGAACTGGGTTAGGTTAGGTTAAAACTGTAACCTCCTACGACCACAAACGACCTGCATTTATAGAAAAAAGACACACACGGTGCTTTTGAAATATTTGATAAAATTAAATCACTTTTCTTCTGAAATGTACACATGTTGGAATAACATGGGATCCAACGGTAATATGAAATGGGGCCCATCGTTAATACCTAAAAAATGGGATCAAAAACTGGGATCCAACGAAAATAAATCATTTTTTCTACTGTTATGATAAAAATACGGTAGATAGTTTACAAATTTCACGGCATTCAAATAGAACTAGCAAAGCCTTACTCCACCCCGTGAAAAGTTTTTAATTTTCCGGCATCAAGGTGGCCAATATTATCGAATACCAAGCTACTACTGCTTCAAATTCCAACAAAGTTTGAATAGTTACGCTGTAGGTACTTAGTTTGCCTCATTGTCTGTATAAAAGCACGGACGACATGAAAAGCTTACTTTGGTTATCATCTGCCTAGCTTTTTCCCAACTATGTTGGGATCGGCTTTCAGTCTAACCGGATTCAGCGGGCCAGTATTTCGACATGGAATGTCCACCTATCTGACCTCCACATCCAGCACAACCCTATTATGGGGCTTACTACGTAATAAGGTTGTGGAGGTCAAATATCGGGGTATCGTATTATAAGTAATACGATATATATACGGTAAATTATAATGTTAGTTAAAAAGGAGAATATCTAGGCATTGTTATTCACTATACATACGGCGACCAAACAATTTATATAAAACCAGTTTAAGTGAATCTTATTCTACACCAAATCTGTATAAACAACATCAATAATAGTTTATTATCAGGCAACTCTTAGGCCCATACAAACAAATATAAAACCGAGCCAAAAAAGGCGAAAAAAAGCAAAGCGATCTCGCTCGCTAGCTCACTAAGCGAGACGAGCAAGCGATTACTAGAGTCGCACGCTTACGACTGCAAAACTAACATATAGTTTATACTATCACTAGCTTTTGCCCGCGGCTTCGCTTGCGTTAAATTCGGTATAACACAGTACCTGCAGTTTTTGCTCTTGCGCCATATTAATTTGTAATAAAAGTATTTCCTTTTCTCCCTCGTTCTCCCTCATATTCCACTTTTTTTTAATAAAAAATAATAATATTAAGAATTAGCCTATGTCCGTCTCCTGGTTCCCAACTATCTCTGTACCAAAATTCATCAAAATCGGTTTAGCCATTAAAGCGTGAAGAGGTAACAAACAAACAAACTCACTTTCGCTTTTATAATATTAGTAAGGATACTACCGAGAATAGAAACTGTCGCATAAATTACTCCAGACTCGTCCTCTGTCATCTGTGATCTAATTACAGCATACTGTCAGGATTCAGGACAATACAGCACTAGGTACCCAACGGGTTTAATGTGCACGTAATTAATTGTGGTGCTTGTAAATTGCTTGGAGCTCGTGGCTAAATAAAGGCAGCCGCTCAGTTGATTTTAAGGTTAAGCCGCGCTTGCCTAGGTTGGTCTATGGATTAGCGACCACCCGTTACATACCGAGTTTCCTCCGTGCCTTGCATTTGTAGAACTTTGTCTCTGTAATCCCTTCCCAAAAGCCTGACAAACAGCCTTACCAAGGGGTATCGTACTTCCCAGTCATAACTGGGTTTGAGGGGGTCAGATAGGCAATCGCTAAGACTGGAAACCGGCTAATCAGGTGATGATCCTCGTAAATTATGAGTTTTAACACTAATGGATAGTTGTTTCTGTAAGTCCGTCATTTTATCAGCGACAACGACGATAAAAAGCGAAAACGCCCTCGTGGCTAAATAATTACTGTAGCTTTGTTAGATTGATAAATATCAATCCAACAATGGAAATGTAAGGATTGATAAATATCAATCCAGCGCCGAATTAGCAAAGCAGCTTAGACCAAATGGTCTAAGATGCTTTGCTAATTCGGCGCTTGTTGATGAAGCCCCAAAAATCGAGTTTCCACAGTACCTCAGAAAGCCGTTGGTCCCGGCTGTTGTTTGTAAATCTTTGGCAGACATTACAGGCAGTCAGTAGTTCGAAAGTGGATCGAGATGGTTTTATCAAGGGGTATCGTAGTACTCAGCACTAACTGGATATAGGAGGTCAGATAGACAGTCGCTCCATGCAAAATTCAGCAGATTCCGGTGTTTGTCGATAAGGAAATACTATATGGATGTCCCCCGCCCCTGGGGAGGATGGACCCCTCCATCCTCCCCAGGGGCTCTGTCAGACTCGTACTGACTACAACCACACCGGTGTTTCTTCTCACACTTGGGTCGAGGGGCAGCGTGCTTCCGTTGCCCCGGACTAGGGTTGGCCCGCTTGACCTGTGAGGGTTTCGTCCCAGGGGAGCAGTGAAATGTCAGACTCCCCCTACTTCGTTTGAAAGGCGCGTGTAGGCTAAAAGCGTACTCCCACAAACTCGTAGTTAGGGTAAGGTCAGACAATGTAAATATCTCTGTCAAACATACGCACGCGACTCCTTCGATGTTTACAACTTTAGGAAATGGTTCAGCCCCTAGTTAAGACGTAACGCGGTTTTTATACTTATATTATACTCTACCTACTTTCAAAACAAGCCCATGAATCATATTCTCACACACTCAACAATAAAGATACACCCACATTATTCTTCAGCTTACCAAAGCTCAGACAAGCTCAAAACATAACCTTAAGCAATATTACAATATAATTGCGTCGACATTGCCCACGCTGAGCAGGGAATAATGTACCGGTAAGGATTAAAAGAAATTATCCCGTAGTTGCGGTAGCAACGCGGTATGTAGGAACGCGGTCATACTGCTTTACCACAAACAACACGTACAAGCGACACGCGGCTTACGGCAGCGGGGAAATGAATGAAAGTAAGGTCCCGTAACTGTAAAAACCTGGTTCACAACCTCAGGTAACGCAAATTGCAGTATGTGAAACGTCCAAGTCTGTATTTTCGCTTCCCTGAGGACCGTCCCCCCCCAAGCCGCGTCGCGGTGACTTGTAGTTTAGCTAAGGATCTTTTAATTTATGTCATAACAGTATTATTTTAGTATTCATAGAGCTGCACCTCTACAGTATGGCCACTTTAAGTATGTAGTACAAAATGGCGCCACCAGTCAAGAAAAAGGCATCCATATGTCAAACTTGGTACATTTATATCAGTTCCGTGTTAACCCGTCTGCATAGATAAGTTAGCTGAAGTATACAATCTTAACACAGTTATTTTACCTCCAACAGCTGCTGCAGTTTAACTTGTCATAGACAGCAATCCAACTGCTTCAAACAATTTCGTTCATTTATTTTCATAGTCGCAAGGCGCATGTCGCTTGAGCTTGTAGGTCGTGGTCAAGAGGTAAACGTGGTTTAAAAGTGGAATATGAATCTATTGTTCCGAAAGTTTTGTTTGAGAAAAGGACTTGACGAAACGGCAATTTTAATAGGAGTTACTTCTTGCTGGTTTTGGGGGTATTAATCTGGGTAATGGATGGCAGCAGTCTGTGTTTTGGTCGTTTTTTGTTATAGAATATTCGTATTTTGTAGGATAAGATGTGAAAACTGTAGGATTAGTTTTCGTAGAAAACTAAAAGCACGTAATTCTTTTTGAACAGTATAAGAAAATTCACCCGGATTACCGACTCTTTAGAAGCACTTTAGATGACACGATTTAATTAAGTTTTCATTTTTATAAATATTAGGTAAAATGCCTAATGTTCAGACGCACTCAAAAAGGGTGTTGAAAGCCGCTTTTAGAAGACCTTTAGGCCCTAAATTCGCTGCGTGTGTGGTCGCAATCTTAAGCATTGAGTGTGTGACAGGAACAAACATAATACCTATAGGAGTTGATGGACGTTACTGAAAAAGCTAAACTCATCCGACCGATATAATTTAGAAAGTCATCAACACACTAGAAAAAACGTTACTTACCAAGAAGCGTATCATTGTACTCTTTGCAGGCGCAGGAACCAACAGACAACATGATCAGGAACCACACACGTATACTAAACTGTAACATAGCTAATTGACTAATTTAATAATTACAACTGCTAACAATGACGAGCACACCGACCTATGCCAGTGGTTGATTTAAACTAGTTAATAATTTTCTAATGCAGTATGCGTCCGCTGCAACTATGGACTCGACGCAATTTCAAGGCATTTTTGAGTACATTGTTTAAGTTAATAGCTGAAGAGCAAATGACAGTAGTCTTACAGATCTTCGAAAGTCGTTAAGACACCTAAGAATCCTGACAGTGTGGTAGTAGAAGCAGAAGTCGGGGTTATCAAAGTTGCCGTGTCGAGGGTGTGTTTGTGTTCCATGCGCGTCTCAAAGAGATATCAGCAAAGCTGAGAGGCGTACCAGAGCCACCGCCTGCGGGGGTTGCAGTCTGATTGAAAGAGAGGCTTTAGAGCACAAAGACCAGAAGAAGGAAATTGGATGGGTTTTAGTCAGTAATAGACCCTCATCCCACGCCCCGCTTAGAGAGTGGGAAGTTATTTCATGATTACCTATTCCTAAAAAATTGGGTTACAAAAGTTAAGCAGGCAGTTCATGTTAAAAATTTATAACAACTGGTTACACTGAGAATTGACGAGTTATCTCTAACAAATATTTGCAATAAGATAGACTGACTGAGAAGCTAATCCTTACTAATATTATAAAAGCGAAAGTGAGTTTGTTTGTTATCTTTTTACACCTAAATGGCTAAACCGATTTTGATGAATATTGGTATATAGGTAGTTGGGACCCTGGAGACGGAAATAGGCTAATAAAGATTGAGATATGAGGGAGAAAGATGGAAGAAAAGGGAAAACTTAGCATTACTGTTATAATAAATAAGGCGCTAGGGCAAAAACTACAAGTAGCAGGTACCTGTACATCAGGAAAGGTGTTACCCCGTATTTAACGCGAGCGAAGCCGTGGGCAAAAGCTAGTATTAAATAAAACAAACTGTTTTTCATGTACTCTAGTTAATTATATTAAAATAAGGTCAGTCTAGTCCCACACCCAAAACGGTTCCTTCTAAATGATCGTGCGAACTCCTTAAACAGTGACTATTAACCGACTAAGCAGGCAAGATGGGTTCCGAGATAATGTCAGTGTAAATTCCCTCCATAATATATGTAAATAGCGGTCCCTTTCGTAATTGTGTAACATAGGGAGGACATGGTCCGCATTCGAAGGGTTCGGAGACAAGAAACTTGAAGGAATTTGTGATTCTGGCAGTTCACGGACGATTAGGGATGAGATAGGATATAAAAGAAGGGTAGGTTAGTAGGTCTAAGAACTGCTTTTCAAAGTGTGTATGGACTTTTGGCCACAGATAATTGAACTTTTAAGCTACCAGCGTTGTTTTAATATAAATATATTAAAAAGAATTGTGTGGTTTTATGAAGAGTGAAACTTTTTTTCACATTATACTCATTTAGACGTCCTTACTCCGCTGCCGACCGTCACGCGACATTCAACACACAGACGAAAAATTTTGAGACGATGTAACAAAAGTTTCACTTTGAAATGAAAATAGTTACTTAATGCTTTATCTTGTTTATCATGGAGCTGGAGTGGACTCACCTTTTCTGCCTTACTATGTATGTGGGCACTGCGTATGTGTGAAGAACATGTAATAATTGTTTTTTCTAGCATGCCAGCTACTAGAAACATACTGGCATTGAAGACAATTAGTAAAATGTTATCTCTCATGTCATTATGTTCTTATCTCTTTTTTTCTTTTGTTTCAGGTAAGTGACTCGTTTTTTTTTTTACAAAATTAGGAGATTCTATCGCCAGTACACATGGACGGAGCAAAGGGTACTTTACCCCCAGGAGGACGGACAGCAGTTTTTGCCTCTTATGGAAATAAGGTATGTATGTATGTATTTGGCTAATAAATATTTGTTAGTAATTTGCTTCTAAAGCTCTGTTAAATTAATACTATAATAATAATAATAATGTTTATTCAAAGAAAACTTAGACAAAAATTACCCCACTACAGTTAAAAAGCACTGACATAATTTCCTAAAACTGTTAAGCTCATCTTGAACTAATAAAAAACGCAAAGCAGAAAAATCTACCCAACTCCAGATACATAGTGATCTCTCAGCGCGAGAGAAAATGCCGTCATCCAGTGTTTATATTTTGCATTCATATTGGTTTCTTTGTGAGTAATTGTCTTATGAACTTAAGGCCCCTGTCCTATTATAGCCAATCAGTGTCAAGAGAAGAACAAGCGACTAAAAGCGAATTTTATGTTTGATAAAGATCTTGCAGGCGGTGGACAGTTACCGATCAAGTTGTCAAATCTGTGTCATAATCATCTACCCTAGCCTTTCCCAGCTGTTGAGATCGGCTTCCAGTCCTACCAGATGCAGTTGAATACCAGTATTTTACATGGAAGGACTCCCTATCTGCGCTCCGAAACCCAGGCTGTTACGAAAACCGTTGGTATGACTCGACCCATGGACTATCTGCAGCCGGGACCAACGTTTTAACGTGCGTTCCGACGCACGGAGAAAACTCTATGTTATGGGTGGACAACCCAATATATCAATGGACCAACGCAAGCTGTTATGTGAAATACAATAAAGAGCTACCCTGAAATGTATCTCAATGTATATTATACAATATGTTGATTTGCATCCTCGCCAAAATTTAGGAGGTGCTAATAAAAGTCATCAATAATCAATGAAAATTACGGTACCTGATCAATAATAATATACGGCGCTTGTATGATATGTCTCAGTCTGTTTTAATTTAACAGTATTATAGAATATCTCCACTTCAAGGTAGAGAATCACCTACAGAACTAACAGAACAGTGTGCGTGAGCGTCGGCGCATTCGTATCATACAGCGGCATGCACGCACACAGTCCGAGTGTAGTGTACACTTACCGATTTCTGCAAATACGAAAAAAGTAAAAAAAAAAAAACCTATTTATTTTATCATCGATTCGGGTCGAGAATCATTAGGATAGTTACGTCCTTGAATTTGGCGAGGATGCAAATCAACATGCTGTATAACACACATTTTGATGTAGGTACTCTTGACTACCTTTTCATTTTGAAATTGAATAAACATGAAGATGGTTAAATTAGTTCGGATTTTGGCCACATACCTAAACATCCATGCAGCACTGTACTACATTTTAATCTAGTGCGCAGCTGTTCGTTTATCCTTTCATCTAAGTTAAATTCGCCTTCAATATTATGCCTGCTCCTCTGCGTAGCATTTAGTTTGTCGGATGATTAAACAAGTTATTAATCTAATGGCTTTAATATCCTGTACAGGTCTGGCTAGATGCTAGAGTATCTTCCTGATATGCAATAACATCGTGACTCGTGAGTGAATAGTTAGGAAGCCACATGAGCGATAGATGGGTTATGGAATATTGACATTGACAGGAAACTGGCAGATTTGTCTTGTATACTTATATATTGTTGAGGCTTCATGTTTTGATTTTATTTGATTGTCTATTTTAACATAGTTTTAAGTGCATTGTTACTAAGAAATTATGGTCCTGGATTGAAATAAATGTTTTAATAATATACGGACCGGTGTTGGATGATAATAATATGTTGATTAAAATATGTATTTCGACCATTTATAGGTAAGTAATATTGGCTTAATAATTTATAATGAAATTAATGTAATTCAATTAATATTATGACATTAATCCTATTAATATAATAAAATGAATGTAATTTAATTGAAATTATGTAATTAAAATATGAATCTTACTTTATTGATATTAATGTAACGCTATGAAGCTAATGTTTGTTATGTTGATGTTGAATTGATAATTAATGCTGATAGTGTTATGTTAATAATGTATTTTCGAGAGTATATTATTATAGTTGGTATGTAATTGATTATGTAAATAATTGGATTGTGATAATTTCATATTAAAAGTATATCGAGATGTTTTCTAAAATACGATGATTTAAATTTATATGTTCTGTGTATTTATGGTAGAATTATTAATTAGGCTTTTTTTTATTTATTTAATATTGGTTTACTGAATTTTAATCATTTAAAATATCCTTTTTAACGTAGGTTGTTCAATAGAGATACCTCGGCCCCCAGACAAAAACGGCTGAAGAAGGAACATGGGTGGGTTTTTGTCAGAAAAAGTCTAAATACCCCCGGACCCACCCAGTACATTATTATTTGATGATTAACCATCTGAAAAAAGAAAGGATCATCTGATCACATTTTCGTTGATGAAATCCACTCTCAAGAGACATTTTTTAAGGTTATGTTTAGGTGTAAATCTATCTTTTCCGTGCTATCGACGTTCATTATCACCCTGTTTGTGTGACCTTTGATAAATGAACAGTATAGTGCACACCAGGTACCCTACCATGACGTCTTAAAGCAGAACTTATTCCGCTGAAGGAAAGAGAAAGAGGGTGTCTAGCACCATTTCTTTCTCTCAGTGGAATAAGTTCTGCTTTAAGACTTCATGGTACCACGGGCGCCGGGCGCCGCGAGACGACTCCCGGCCACCGTAGATGCGGGCCTGTAGATGGTGAGCAATGGGTAGCTCACCGTCCGTCCGTCGATTGGCGACAGGCCGTATCGACGGCGCGTTCGTGTTTCACGCGCGCCTCTAGGAGATGTCAGCAAATCAGAGGGGCTTGCCAGAGCCTCCGCCTGCCAGGGTTGTTCGAAAGAGATACCGCGGCCCCGGAATGTAAAGGGCAATAGAAGGAACATGGGTGGGTTTTAGTCAGTACAAGTCTGACATGCCCCCTCGCTCCGCCCAGAGCGGGGGAAGTCATTGGATGGTTTTCAACCCGAAAAAAAAAATTAAAAACGACGTCATGGTAGGCCTACAGGTACTAATAGATATTAAGGTAAGACCACGCCTTCTCGATATCAAATTCCACAGCCTGACAAAATTCCATTAGCAATTTTGCGCGATATTGTAAACATTTGCTTTTCTCTCAAAGATGCCCAAGATTTTTATTAAAATACTTGCTTGGAAATCTGGTAAGTAACTGACACTAGATTATTAGGTTTAGAATACATTAGTAATTTTATAAGCTAGCTGCAATATAATCCCTGCCTTTAAATGCATAGATATAAACATAGAATATACACTTTTTAGGGTGTCGTTTCTCAAAAGAAAAAATTAGAACCGTTATTGGTTTTTTTTATTGTCCGTCTGTCTGTCAAGACCCTTTATCTCGGGAACGCTTAAAGATATCGCGTTGAAAATAAAACCATACACTAATGTCTGTAGTTCTTTTCTGCTTCAACCCTCTAAGTGTACGCAGTCAAAAGATATGGCCGTTTATATCGCAAGGTTACGGAACCCTCGGTGCATAAGTCGGACCCGCTCTTGGCCGGATTTTTGTATACCAAAATTGTAAAACGTTTGACGACACGGTTGGCGCAGTGGCTGAGTGATCGACTGCTGCACTGCGTGTCGAGTGTTCGATTCCCGAACGGAATAAATATTTGTATGACCTACAAATAGTTGTTTCTGGCTGTTTGTGTTTAAATGTTTGTAAACGCATCCACGATACAGAAGAAATTCCTAGTGTAGGGCAACGTTTTTAATTCTATAATTTAAATGAATTTATGGATAAGAAATATTGATACTTTGAAATATTTTTTTTAAAACGTTTTTAAAAAAAATGCATAACCTAGAAATGTTTCATCTTTGTTTTAATAAACATGCTTCTTTAAACCATTTGTAATTCTATTTAACAACTATGTTTATACTTTATATTATAATATATTCTATATTTTACGCAAATAAATTATACATGTTTAACAAATTTGAAAAATAGAAATCTGGTTCACGAGCTATTATCGCACCAAAACGAACAGATAGACAAAGAGACTTGACATTTTTAATTTATAAGAACAAAACACAACTACTACAGTTATATTCGCCAAGTGCCAAGTACTTACTGCAACTTATAGTTTGAGCAATATGTTGTTATCAATAAATGCTTGGCTGAGCTATATTTCAATCGAAGTTGGCCAAGTTAGTGGCACTAATAACTTACGACTTGACAGCAAAACTTGGCTACGGTATGTAAGGGCGTGGACACACATTCATGTCATATTCATTTATTTTTCAAATATGAGCTTATAGTTTACATCAAATCGCTTTAAAAAGTACATTACAGTGTTAACTAAAAACTTTATGAATAAAAGTTTGGTCCTAAATGCCATAATGATGTAAGTTATATGAATAACTTTAGACTATTTAAAGACAGGCCCTTAAAAAAAAACGGCTGAAGGGAATAGTTATTTGTTATACAAGAGTGCAAAGTTGCTTTTTAACCGCGTGTTCAATTTTGATGACCGAGCAAGCGAAGGATTCTAAAATTGAATCACGAGCGCAGCGAGTGATTCAATATTAGAATCCTGAGCGTCAGCGAGGGAATCAAAAGAGCACGAGGTGAAAAATCTTTGCGCTCGAGTGCAACACGTAACTTTTCATTCCACCTCAGCGAGGAAATGACTAAATGCAAAAAAAAGACGTTTACAATCACAAGACAATCAGAAGGTATTAATTACTACATTATGACAGGTAATTATTACAGAATAATCTTGAAATTATAACAAAACTAGTTTTTGCCCGCGGCTTCGCTCGCGTTAAATTCGGGGTAACACAGTTCTCCTTGTGCCTTATCGATTTGTAATAGCAACTCTACGTTTTCCCTTTTCTTACCTCTTTCTCCCTCATATCCCACTTTTTTTAAATAAAAATTAGCCTATGTCCGTCTCCTGGTTCCCAACTATCTCTGTACCAAAATTCATCAAAATCGGTGTAGCCATTAAAGCGTGAAGAGGTAACAAACAAACAAACTCACTTTCGCTTTTATAATATTAGAAAGGAAATAGTAAGGATAATATTTTTTACTTGTTTTCAAGTTTCTTGTTTTTAATATAAGGTTTAAAAATGCCGCGTAAAGAACCGCGTACAAAGCAAATTGAAAAAAACACCAAGAAGGTTCCGAGTCTGAGTTTTTAACAAATTAAGAAAAAGTTGTATGATATATTCGGCACCATAGAGGTAGCAGTAAATCGGTTTAATGTTTTTTTTAATTCACAAACTTAGTGCACACGATGTTCTAAATTCAATTTACTTTATTCTCTAGAGAATAAAAACGGCTTTTCCACTCAGATATTGAAGATTAAAAATACTCTTTCCGAGATGGTGGGATGAAAAAGTAATTTTCATCCAATTTTCACCTTCTTGGTGTTTTTTTTTCAATTTGCTTTGTACGCGGTTCTTTACGCGGCATTTTTTCACGTCATTGTTAAACCTTTTTAAAAACAAGAAACTTGAAAACAAGTGTAAAAACTAAAATGAGTGATTCTAGCGACGAGGAAGTTTGTTTGACGCCAACAGAATTGACTGAAACTGTTAATAATGCGCAAATGAGCTTTCTCCCTCAACAATCACGCGAGAAGTATTTAAAACAGTACGATATGTTCAACACGTGGCGACTAGCAAAAGGAGCCAAAACTTTCTCAGAAAACGTTTTGCTGGCATATTTTATAGAATTATCCGAGAACAAGAAAGCAAGCACTCTATGGAGTACATATTCGATGCTAAAAGCAACAATAAAGATGAAAAAAGACATACATATCGATACCTATCCTAAATTATTGGCATTTTTAAAAAGAGCCTCATCTGGTCATCAACCAAAAAAATCGAAGGTTTTCACAGTATCTGATATTGAAAAGTTTCTTAACGAAGCACCCGATTCCGTATATTTGGCGGCAAAAGTAAGTCAGTTGCACATTCAGTATCTACTTAAGTATATTAATCTCAATTAAATAGTATATACTTAGTAGATGTTGATAGGCATAATTATGCGTTCATATCAATTTTATTCATTTATCTACTACAATACTCTTTACGTTACAGGTTGTTCTTATTATTGGAATAAACGGAGCATGTCGAACTAATGAACTAACACAACTTAATGTCAAAAACATTGAGAAACATTCAGATGACTTACTATTAATTAATTTACGTAATACAAAGACCAAAAGAGACCGCAACTTCGTCATTCGCAAGGAATACGTAACTATTGTTGAGAAATATCAAGCCTTACGCCCGCCTAACACTCCAATCAATCGATTTTTTCTACAGTATCGCAATGGAAAGTGTGTTAGACAGCCTATGGGTACTAATAAAATTGGCAGTATCCCACGAGAAATAGCAACATTTCTTGAACTTCCAGAACCCCTGTTTTACACGGGTCATTGTTTCCGACGAACTTCAGCCACACTTTTGGCTGATTCCGGTGCTAATCTCTTGTCCCTTAAGCGCCACGGAGGCTGGAAGTCCAATGCAGTTGTAGAGGGATACATAGAGGATTCCATCCAAAATAAGTCTAAAATATGTGAAGGCATCGTAAGAGCCATTACACTGAAAGAGCCTCAATCGGATCCTTGGACTGGCCCTTCTACATCAAAAATAAGCTGTTACGAAACACCTAACCATCTCCCTCTCTCTCCAACATTCACGCCAAGGGAATCCGATGAATCGGTACAACTATTAAGTATGACAGATAGTTCACCGAAAAACAGTACACAAGTGACTAACACCAATATTACAGTACCAAACAAAAATATTACAATCAATTTAAATAACTGTAGCAACGTTACTTTTAAATTTTCTTAATTATACCTTACTATTATTTTGTTATAATTTTATTTGCATTTTGTCATTTCCTCGCTGAGGTGGAATGAAAAGTTACGTGTTGCACTCGAGTGCAAAGATTTTTCACCTCGTGCTCCTTTGATTCCCTCGCTAACGCTTAGGATTCTAATTTTGAATCACTCGCTGCGCTCGTGATTCAATTTTAGAATCCTTCGCTTGCTCGGTCATCAAAATTGAACACGCGGTTAAAAAGCAACTTTGCACTCTTGTATAACAAATAACTATTTTGTTGTATGGGAACCCTTAAATATTTATTTAATTCTATTATTTTATAATTTGTCTAAAAGAAGGTTCCGAACACAACTATTGTAAACTATTATTTGACACAATTTTTATTTATTTGTCATGCTACCCTACCATGACGTCTTAAAGCAGAACTTATTCCACTGAGGGAAAGAGACATACAGGGTATTTAGCACCATCTCTTTCTCACACAGGAATAAGAACTGCTATAAGATGTCATGGTAACCCTGCTGTTATTCGTAGTACTTGTTGTAGCTAATAGGGGAGAATTCACCCAAATAGAAAGGGACAAGGGCAGGAAAATGATGATCATGTTGTTATAGCGGCATCAGAAACACATCATTTGTGAAATTTTACTGTCTGACTATTAGTGTTTATAAGGTACAGTCTGGAACTCTAAAAAACAGTTGTTACAGAAGTTTGGACCAAATCCATGGCCAAAATGTTTGGACCAGTGATTTTTTGCGTGTGCATCAGTGGGTTCCCATCCTATATGATCACACGTTCGAAAAACACTGCACACTCAGAATATACCTTAAGTCATGTATGTAAAATGTACATGTCACTTATGTAAAATGAGTAGTCACATATAGATATATATACCTTTGTAAAGCTAAGCTACATAAATTATGTATTCTCTAGAAATATTTTGATCAACACGTTTTAATAAACATGTTGGAGAGAGCTTAACTTGTATTTTCTGGGAATGTAAATTTTTACATTCCCAGAAAATACAAGTTAAGCTCTGAGAAATATATCTTGACTAACAAGATAGTTTTTGTCTACACGAGAAAAATAGCTACATGAATTATGATGAATAAAGCAGTGTCTTATTGTAAGATATATACCAATTAAAGTGCTCACGACGCTTTGCGACGTAAAAGTAATGTGTCTCCTTTAACCATTGGCCACGAGCTAGACGATCAAGTGATAACTGTCTCATGACATCTACTTCGGAGAAAACAATTTCTTAATTAAAGAAGTTGTCTTGAGGCACGACAAAGGAAACAAGTAATACATGTGCCCATTTGAAAGAAAGATAGAAAACATCTTTTTTGACACTTGCCACAAAGTACTCCTAACATTAAAAAAATGTAAACTATAAAAAACATCTTAACAATAGAAAGAAAAAATATTGCTATTGTTGTGTGTCTCACGGCTGCGCCAATTGTTGTAGTTCATCTTTGGAGCGGTTATTGACTGATGCATGTCGTATCATGCGAGGCTGTGACTGGGTCCTTATACTGAGAAATGAGGAATGTTTGTAAACTAACGTTATTCTCGCTAAACTGTTTACATTCATGTAAGTTATGCTTGTGTCCAAGAACTTTGTTCAAGTAACAAATTTTATAAAGATAAATAAGAGATACATTATGGAGAACTATTGTGTTGCAAGATATGTAGAAAACAACTTGATATTTAATGTTTTCTTGTTTCTTGTCTAGTTCATTTTACGCTGGGTATGGCGGGTTCGATTCCCACTCGGAATAATATTTGTACGACCAGTTTGTACCGCCAGACACGGAATAACAGATATCCGTTATTCCGTGTCTGAATGTTTGTGTAAATACCAGATTTATAAACGAACCACGAGAAAATCCAGGTGTGGGACAAAGTTTTAAAGTTAACGAGAACGTTATCCACCTGCTTAACATCACCTGCTTAGCCTTTTCCTAACTACGCCAGTATCCGCGGTCTGTCTAGTCTAGTCCAGTATTTTACATGGAGCTCCTGACCTCCACAACCCAGGGAGTACTGATCAATACGATACTTATGGGACACTAACTATCTGTAGCAACTTTGCAAATTTTATCATCTTTATACACATTCATGTTTTACAACATAAATATATCTTTATCTTTATCTGTAACGACTGTCAAAGATCTACAAATGACAGGCGGGATCAATAGCTTACCGTGTTTTCTGAGGCACGGAGAAAACACGGTTTGTAACGATTCACCCATCCACAGACCAACATAGGCAAGCACGGGTTAACCTAAAGAACGACCCGAGCGGCTGCTATTATTTAGCTCCTCCACGTGCTCCATCTCTTTGAGAAAAAAAGATAACACACCCATACTATGTATTTTCGCTTCAGCATGGCGCGGGTTATACTTAAAAAAAAAGGTACCCATACTAGGATTTCTCCTGAATCGTGGGTGCGTCTACAAACATTTAAACTCACATACACAAACAGCCTGGCCCGGAACAACTATCTGTAGGTCATACAAATATTTGTTCCCTGCGGGAATCGAACCCGCAACACGCAGCGCGGTCAATCGCTCAGCCAATGCGCCAAAAGTGTCGTGTTATTAGATGAAACTATGTGTTTGGCGCTTCATGTAAATTTTCACTTACACTTCAATATAATACATCCCATCACTAAACATGTCTGTGGGTAGTCCTATACAGCTATGATATTCAGGGTAAAGCCTTAAAGCCTTTCAGTCATGATCAATAATCGAGGTAACGTTCCAGATTTAAAATTGTAAAATGTTAAATTGTATAAATATTTTTTTTATTGGCATAACCAAGTTTATACATATTTGTGAATCACTGGTGCCTTTGTTATGTAGTGAAAAACCTGTATTACAGGTCACCAAAATATTAATACAGTTTAACATTTTTTTATTAGTATATACATTGTTAAGAAGTCATCGTTTCCATAAAATATCAACCTATGTCGATATATGTGTGGTTGATTACTTACGCCTTGCTGCGTCTGCACAGAATCTAAAGCAGTGTTGACATCAAACGGATTAGCGCCTCTCAGTGAGTAGTGACGAATACGAATAACGTGTCGCGAATAATGTATGGCAACACCACACGCTTTTAGATTATTTTTCTTAATGGAAGGAAAAATAGCTACTTTTCTACGTGAAAAGATTACGGAGAGATTTTTATCTTTAAAACTTAGTTTGCTGCGGAATTTAGTTGAAATGAAGTTTATTGTTGTTTTTAAATAAAAAATCTCTTAAGATGTCGTTAGTATTGTAGTGCATTGAGTTTGTATGTTTCTTTGTTTGCTAAGTTTTCACGCCTAAACAGCTGAACCGATTTTAATGAATTTTGGTACAGAGATAGTTAGGACCCTGGAGACGGACATAGGCATTTTTTTAAAGTGAGAAATGTGGGAGAAAGAGGGAAGAAAAGGGAAAACTCAGCTTTGCTATTACAATAAATAAGGCGCAAGGGCGAAACTACAGGAGTGACTTGCAAATCAGGAAAGGGGAACCGTGTTACCCCGAATTTAACGCGAGCGAAGCCGCGTGCAAAAGCTAGTAATATGTAATTGTTTTATTAGTTGTTTTACCAAACCGTACAGCTGATTCGGTAATCCATCTCATGTATTTTACTATGGTGGTCGGCAGAGACTACAGAGCCTGGCGTCCTTTTGCTTGGTCCACATTTATTTATACGCAGGGTCACACACTCCCACACACCACACAAACACACTCAAATACCCACATACACATACGCATATATATACCCACATACACCCACACTTAAAAACACACACCCATTCCAGTTATGTAGTGTATTACGCAGCAGACCTGACACTTTTAGTCTAGTTTTAAACTAGACTAAAATTTAAGTAACTAAGTATGTAGAAAGACTTATCTTCCATATCATATTACACTTTACTATAAATTTGTAGATCGTAATTTCCCCTTACAACCACGACGTGAATATCGGCACCATAATCGAAAACCAAGAGGAGCTCAAATAAAAATCTATCAAAAGTCGATTGTGTATGCATGGAAAAATTCTAATATTCCCGTAAAAAGAGACGGCGAAGAAAAAATATTAAAATATAATACTTGGCGACGTTTCAAAGAGGAGTTCGTGGCTAAATAATAGCAGCCGCTCGGGTCGATCTTTAGGTTAAACCGCGCTTGCCTAGGTCGGTCTGTGCATGGGTGACCACCCGTTACATACCGAGTTTCCTCCGTGGCTCGGAAAGCACGTTAAACTGTTGGTCCCGGCCATCATTTGTAGATCTTTGACAGTCGTTACAGTAGTCAGTGTCCCGAAAGTCCCGAAGGTTGTGTGTAAGCAGCTCTTGGCTCTTGACCTGAGAGCCTTCAGTAGTTCATACAAATTTATGTTGTACATATTAATACATCACGGCATTGTTCTTACCTTACAAAACTTAAAGGATTGCGACGCGGTTGGCGCAGTGGCTGAGCGATCGACTGCAGCGCAGCGTTCGCGGGTTCAATCCCAGCACGAAGTAAATATTCGTATGGCCTACAAATAGTTGTTCCGGGTCTGGCTGTTTGTACATGTGAGTTTAAATGTTTGGAAACGCACCCACGACACAGGAAAAAATCCTAGTGTGATCCTATCTGATCCCAAGCTAAGCAGAGCTTGTGTTATGGTAACCAGACAACTGATATACATACTTATATAATTTATAAATACATACATGTTTTAGAAAAATCACACCCAGACACAGAACAAACAATCATGCTCATCACACAACGTTTGTCCTGGGTGGGAATCGAACCCACGACCTCCGGCTCAGCAGTCAGGGCCACTAACCACTAGACCAACAGGCCCGTCAAAAAAGACTTTCATAACGGCATGACTTATACTATTTAAAACGGGGTATTTACCACGTTTATTATTTACATTAAGTTCCCAGGTAAATATCCCATTTTAAATCTATACTCTATACTAATATTATAAAGCTGAAGAGTTTGTTTGTTTGTTTGTTTGAACGCGCTAATCTCAGGGACTCCTGGTTGGAATTGGAAAATTCTTTTAGTGTTGGATAGTCCATTTCTCGAGGAAGGCTATAGGCTATATAACATCACGCTACGACCAACAGGTGCTGAGCAGTTTGGGTGAAACCGCGTGGAACAGCTAGTGTTATTTATAATAATAGTGCCCGTTCAAAAACTTTACAGCAAGAATAAGGCATAGGCAACACTGTAAGAAAATTACAAGATTCTTACAAAGCTCCACCATATCTGCCTATCCTGTAACACAATACAGGCGTGAGGAGGCATTGAAGTAAGCCTGGTTCACATGTTTGCTCCAATGCTTCCAATATTCCACCCATATTGGTAGACACATTAAATTCGGGCTCTACGTAAATAGATGTCAATCAATCAATCAATCAAATCATTTATTTCAATTAGACCATTACAGGCACTTTTGAATGTCAAGAAACAAAATGAATCTACAGTCCCGGTCACAAGGCATAATAACTTGTGAAAGTACTGCAGTTGCCCATTCCAAAGCGTTGATCTCTATGGAGAAGAATGGGCAAGAAACTCCATGGACACTCTTTTAAATTCTAATATTTTTACAAAATAGTATTTACATCATTCGTGTTGAGATTATACAAATATGTGAGAACGATGTAGAAAGACGTGCACAGTAAGAGCGTCCAGAGTAAATAAAAAACAAAATTCAATTTAAATCTAAATAAAAAACCGGCCAAGAGCGTGCGGGACACGCTCAGTGTAGGGTTCCGTAGTTTCCCGTCCGTCACAATAAGTGTTCCCAGTTATGAGGCCAACCGAACAATTCGGTAATACCCGATCCAATGTAATAAGTACCTACAGCGCCATCTCTCGAGGAATTGGGCTACTAATTAAAACAAAGACGTGCAATTTCGGTGGTAATTTTGGATTGCGAGAACCGATTTCAATAATTCTTTTTTTGTTTGAAAAAAGATACGTTCAGGATAATAAAATATGTAAACAAAGTTACAAAAAATGCTTGCATATACGATTATACTACAAACTTAGTCCAGAAATTATTTTGTACAACTTTTGTCTTTTTTGTACAAAAACTGTTGTGTCAATCAAGTTTAAAATGATTTTCATAGAAAGTCCTTATAAAGTTCTACTTTTCAGATTTTTTTCATATTTTTTAGACTTATGGTTCAAAAGTTAGAGGGGGGGGACACATTGTTTTTTACTTTTGTAGCGATTATTTCCGAAATTATTGACATTATCAAAAAATGATTTTAGTAAACCCCTATTCATTTTTAAATACCTTTCCAACAATATATCACACGTTAGGGTTGAAATTAAAAAAAAAATCACTTCCCACTTTACACATAGGGTGGCTACCCTAATAAAACATTTTTTTCAAATTTTTATTTTACCACTTTGTCGGCGTGATTGATATACATATTGGTACCAAATTTCAGCTTTCTAGCGCTAACGGTCACAGAGATTAAGCGAGGACGGACGGACGGACGGACAGACAGACATGGCGAAACTATAAGGGTTCCTAGTTGACTACGGAACCCTAATAAAAATGACCGTGGTAGTTAAAAAAATGACCAGTCCCAACTGACAGCGCCCGTTCACGAACATGACGTATGGATCAGCCCCATTCAGCTCGACCATTTTGAAATGTACAGAAATAAAGCGATCTATGTCATATGAGATAATGTGTAAGATTAGAGACTGGAAAACAGAAGATGAATGAAATGTGTTTGACACATTTTGCGTGTTGTATTGTATCACTAGTTACGTCCCGCGGTTTCACTTGCTTAGTTCGGGGTACCGAGGGCTAGCCAGTGGTATGCTATCAACATAATCCTTACTTTTAATATTATAAAAGCGAAAGTGAGTTTGTTTGTTTGTTACGTCTTCACGCCTTAATGGCTCAACCGATTTTGATGAATTTTGGTACAGACATAGTTGGGACCCTGAAAACGGAAATAAACTAACTTTAAAAAAAAAAAGAGAATTGAGGGAGAAAGAGGGACGAAAAGGGAAAACTTAGCATTGTTATTACAATAAATAAGGCGCAAGGGTAAAAACTACAGGTAGCAGGAACTTGCAAATCAGGAAAGGGGAACTGTGTTACCCCGAATTTAACGCGAGTGAAACCGCGGGCAAAAGCTAGTATATCATACAAATCCGTTATGCCGTTTTGAGCGTGAAGGAGTCAGAGGGGCCTGCCAGGGCCACCGCTTGACGAGGTTGAAACCGCGGAACATAAAGGGCAAAAGAACATGGGTGGGTTTTACTCACTACAAGTCTGACCCCACCCCCCGCTCCAGGGTGGGGTAAGGTATTTTTTTGATTCGCAAAGAAAGGAGTAACAAACAAACACACAGATATACAAACTTTACCCTTCATAATATTAATGTGACGACGATTGAACTAATTTCGTGAGTAATGTGTATAGAATCCCCAACCCGTCTTGAGCAAGCGTGGTGATCAATGCTAGTGCCTTCTCTGTTTAGAAGAGGCCTTTGTCCAGCAGCGGGACAGTAGTAGACTGGTTATTGGTATAGTAGTAGAAGTATGGGTATATATAAAATAAAGTAAAGTATATAATTTATTTCTAACAAAATGTACGTTACAATTACCCTGAAAAATACTTTGGTTAAATATGCCAATATAATTTCAACAAAGAAGGCGCTAGGATCTATAACACTTATGGACTGGCCACGATTACTAGTTACTTATTAAATTATTTATTGGCATAAACAAACGTGTGTGAATTTGAATTTGTGAATCACTGGTGCCTGCGGTAGGTACTGAAACACCTGTATTACAGGTCACCAGAAGAATATTTATTGGTGTGGTTATACGAACGTGGTTATATTTATATTTCTTCTTGACTATAAAATTCTCTTGCCACAGTTTTAGTTGCCCTACTCCTTTGAAATGGCTAGACCGATTTTTATGAAATTTTATATGTATATTCGTTAGGTCTAAAGATCGGTCGTAATCTATTTTTCATACCCTAAGTGATAAGGGCCACCCTTATCACTTATCACTTCTTCAGAAAAGGAGAAATTATATTTTGTTAATCTTGTTGACATAATACTGTAAAATCTTCTTTGGGAGAGGGCACTGGCTCCTGTAAGACACGTCATTCACCTAGGAGTCAGGGACTTCACAAAAAATGTAATCACTTCATGAGTAATCTATTCTAATATTATATATTTTCTATACTTACTAATATTATAAAGCTGAAGAGTTTGTTTGTTTGTTTGAACGCGCTAATCTCAGGGACTACTGGTTGGAATTGGATAATTCTTTTAGTGTTGGATAGTCCATTTCTTGAGGAAGGCTATAGGCTATATAACATCACGCTACGACCAACAGGTGCTGAGCAGCGTGGGTGAAAGCGCGGAGACTTATACTGACTTACTTATTATACTTATGTCCGCTTAGTGCTCAGAGTTTTGCTGCCGAAGTTGTATATGCTAGCCAATTGAAAGCACATGATATAACCACACAGATAATCATAATATAAGCACACAAAGAATCTCGACAACCACCTTAAAAAGCCACGTAGTCTCTGTGTCATATAATATAGAATCTTTCAAGAAAACTAATTCAAAATTTCTCTTTTCACCAACTCTTGAAGCTGAAAAGGATGTAAATAACTAAGTTTTGCAACAAGAATTCGTTTAGTTCAAATTTTTATGAAGTAAATTGGGCTTGCGATGTAAAATGCAATTACGTTCGCATCGATGTCACTTGTGTCACTATATAAATGACTAGCTTTTACCCGCGGCTTCGCTCGCGTTAAATTCGGTATAACACAGTATCTGTTATGCAGTCTTTGCTCTTGCGCCTTATTGCTTTGTAATAGCAACGCTAAGTTTTCCCTTTTCTTCCCTCGTTCTCCCTCATATCCCACTTTTTGGAACGAAGTTCCTTATCACGCGTTGTGAAAGGGGGCTAGACGGAAAAAATTCTTACGAAAAGTTGTCACGACACTTTTTGCTATAGTAAGCTATTGTAAGCTGCGCGGCGTCGCATGTTTCTCTGTCTGTCTGTCTGTCTCTCTCTCTTATAGAAAGCAAGCCAGATATTTTCATTTCTGTAGAAACTTGGTTCCATCCGGGTGTCCCTTGACACCTCTAAATTAAAAAAAAAATTGGCATGTGTCCGTCTCCTGGTTCCCAACTATATTTGTACCAAAATTCATCAAAATCGGTTTAGCCATTAAAGCGTAAAGAGGTAACAAACAAACTCACTTTCGCTTTTATAATATTAGTAAGGATACAAAGGAGCTATGCATGGCGATATGACCAGTATCTGTATAATAATCAGTGCGCAGTTGGTAGAGTAACATATGCATCAGCGTGTAAACGTTCCTATTGGTGGGACAATGGGACCCTGTCAGTGAGATGGACAGCGAATAGTGTTTACAGGATGTCCCTCGCAGAGCAGAGGGGCCTGCCAACGGCCGGCCACTACCTGCAGGGATTGCGGGTTTTTTTGACTTCTCCCGCTCCGCTGACCCTCAGAATGGGGGAAGTTATTTGATGATTTCCTGTCGTACACCTACGAGGAACGCAACCTTAAAAAGAATAGAACGACATTTAAAAATACAAAAAAATACTAGCCCACCAGTATCGAGAATAGGATCTAAGCAACCGGCTGTCAGGGCTCCAGAGAAAGGAATCTCCTAATACGAGGCATTTTTTAAGAGTACCGCGTTCTGTATCAAGCCCTTGATCCAGAGCTGCCTAACGAGAGCCTCCTTAGGTATTGATCGGTCTTGGCTAATAAGTCATTGACAGATACGACTATCGGCTTAATGATTGCTGAATCCCAAATGTTGACATCAGCGAGTTATATTTTAGCGGAGCATGCATGATTATTGTCACGTCAATACTCCGACAAGCACCTCACCTTACATTTATCTCACAGATACAAAGTCTTTGCACGCAATATGGCAACCAAGTGATTATCTGTTTACGGGCAGAATCCCGCGGATACGGCGGATATTCGCGGTAAACGGCCCGCAGGCGGTTATTAGCTCCCCGTTCATGCTAGACTCAGTGAAAGCGTTAACGCGGATAACAAGTAGAAGTCTACAGAAGGATCACAAGGATAAAGAAAGGCTGTTAACAAATTGATTTAAAAGAGTCTATGGAGTTTCTTGCTCATTCTTCTCTATAGAGAACTACGCTTTGGCATGGACAACTACAGTCCTTTCACAAGTTATTATACCTTGTGACTGCAGCTTCATCTTTTTGTTTTTGACCTCCAAAAGTGCAAATAAATGCTTTGAGTTGGAAATCTCTGGAATAATGCCTATTTTTGACAAATCCTGGCGTCTTTATACATTTTGTGGTGGGCGAGTCTTTCAGATTTCAATCTACTATAAGGTGTAACGTGTGTCTTTAAATTATACCTACCTAACGGTTCAGATGAATAGCTTTCTGCGAAGATAGAATGTCAATATCGCGGATATCATAATGTCTAATTAGCTAGAATAACTACTTATGCCTAGTATGGATCTCACTTTGTCGTTATAAATGTTTGAGTCATCTGCAGAATTTTGCGGTTATTTCCTAACAAGTTAGTTGGTTTGCTTTTGTGTGGCTATCGGCTATCGCATAACTTGCCTTTTTATTTTATCCAATAACTTCTCCCGCTCTGGGCGGAGCGAGAGGCAGTGTCAGATTTGAACTAACTAAAACCCACCCATGTTCCTTTTTTTGGTCTTTATGTTCCGGTACCGCGGTTTCTCTTTCAAGCAACTTGCAACCCGGCAGGCGGCGGCCGTGGCAGGCTGCCTAGCCTTTTCTAGCCTCACGTGTGAATTTATCTAATATCCGTAACCTTCATGCGAGGCGTGTTCTCCCAGCTAGTTTGTGCGACCCTGCTGTATTATTTGCACTGTGACCACGTCAGCACGGTTGTAAAGCGTTGAGTGCGTTAACTCCAGCTTGTACGGGGATCAAGCACCTAATAAGCAGGTGATCACACACCGTGCAGCTTTGAAGATTAGTCTGGATGCAACCAACGGTGCGGGTGCAGCTAGAATCTATTTACTATATATTATTACGCCTGTGCACCCTCATGGGTTAGGCAGATGTGTACAACTTGCTAGTACACCGCACCGGTTTTATGTCCAATTCTGATGCAGCCTCAACTATAAAGCTCTGGAACGCGATACCCTTTGGTTTTAAAAACGTTGAAAGCAAATTAACTTTTAAAAGAACACGTACCACTATTTAGGTTCGACTAAATAACTTAATGTAACTAATCCCAATTAAATGTCTTAGTAATTACTGTTAAGTTTATCACCGTAAGGGGTTTCGTACTTGGTTGCGGGTTGTTGCGAACGTAAAGGGCAATAGAAGGAACATGGGTGGGTTTTAGTGAGTAAAACTCTGACATGCCCCCCATTCCCCCGCTCCGCCCAGAGCGGGGAAAGTTATTCGATGATTTCCCACCCCTCAAAAAAAAGGGATTTCGTACTTCAAAGCAAAACACGGAACTTGTATAGGATCACTTTGGTGTCCGTCTGTCTGTCTGTCGGTCAGTCTGTCAAGACCCTTTATCTTGGGAACGGATGCAGGTTTTGAGTTGAAATTAAAACCATATGTCGTAAGTTTGTACGGAATTCTCGATGCGCGAGTACGACTCGTACTTGGCCGGTTTTTTATTATTGTAAAATCATTATGACGCTACACCTATTAGTAAAAAAAATTTTAAAATCGGTCCAGTAGCTTTGAAGCCTGTATACTATTACTAGCTGGCGCCCGCGGCTTCACCCGCGTCATATAAAAAAGTACCCTATGTGTCATTTCAGACTATAATCTACCTCTGTGCCCAATTTCATCAAGATCCGTTCAGCCGTTTTGACGTGGAAGAGTAATAGACATCCATACATCAATGCATCCTCACAAACATTCGCATTTATAATATTAGTAGGAAGTACTTAGGATTAGTGGGATTAGAATAATAACTTATTATTATTTAGTATATATAGATTACTAATATATACTAAATTGAGAGGAGCTCGTGGCTAAATAATAGCAGCCGCTCGGGTCGATCTTTAGGTTAAGCCGCGCTTGCCTAGGTTGGTCTGTGGATGGGTGACCACCCGTTACATACCGAGTTTCCTCCGTGCCTCGGAAAGCACGTTAAGCCGTTGGTCCCGGCTGTCATTTGTAGATCTTTGACAGTCGTTACAGGTAGTCAGTGTCCCGAAAGTCTGACAACCAGTCTTACCAAGGGGTATAGTATTACCCAGTATTAGCTGGGTTGTGGAGGTCAGATAGGCAGTCGCTCCATGTAAAATACTGATATTCAGCTGCATCCGGTTAGACTGGAAGCCGACCCCAACATAGTTGGGAAAAGGCTAGGCAGATGATGATATATAGATTACTAAAATAGAATACAAAATTATGACACCTACTGCAAAATCCCAACTACAATACAACTAGAACTGTACTCCGACCACCTCTATACTGAGGTAGATCCACACACCGCGAATCTCTAAAAGACATCTGAAATATCCCCGTCACCCCGCTAGTAGGTAAATTACGACTACATAAATTACTGTCAGAGATACGTCCTGTCAAGGTTTCGTGATGTGTGAACCGACCTTCGTCTCAATGGAATGGGTGTACCGTGATGCTACGGATCAGGTAACGTAATAGGGAAAAACCTGCTGGTGAAATGGGCTTGGTAGTGACGGGTTTTTGGGCACAGGGTTAGTTTTAAAATAGTAAAGGGGTTGTAGTAGTTTCTGAAGTCCGTTTTGTGTTACGGATGATACTGTGTGTGTTTGTTTCTTACCTCTTCACGCTTTAATTGCTTAACCAATTTCGATGAATTTTGGTACAGAGATAGTTGGGACCCAGGAGACGGACATAAGCCATTTTCTATTATTTATTTTTTTAAAGTGGTATATGAGGGAGAAAGAGGGAAGAAAAGGGAAAACTTAGCTTTGCTATTACAAATCAATAAGGCGCAAAGACAAAAACTGCAGGTAGTAGGTACCTGCAAATCAGGAAAGGGGAATTGTGTTACCCCGTATTTAACGCGAGCGAAGCCGCGGGCGAAAGCTAGTAATTCTATATAATAAGTTCTTACTCAAGATACGAATCTGTATTTTTCGGATTCTTGTGCAAAAATCAATCATGGGCACTTTTAAAACGTCGAGAAAACGTGCTCGGTTTGGGTTAGTCGTTTTCTATGGAAAAGAACCGGCAAGAAACTCCACTCCAACTCCATCCACTCCATTACCCTTTTAAAATCACACACACAGCGTGGGCCCGACAATATGTCATTGCTTACTGTACTTATTGAAATAAAGTTTAGTTAACAATCATTTTATTTAATCTTAAAAATTATGATTGTGTATGAACAACAAGAACTTATATTATCCGGCATAACACAGAGCTGTATTAATAGACAGCCTGTTCGGCACTCGACAACTTCCCGAGGACTGATATTAAATAAAACAATCTGTTTCCAAAGCAAGTACAAAAAATATTTTTATTCAATCACTATATAATCTGAGCGGAGAATCTCGACACCGCGATTCAGAAATATGACAAATTTGTACAACGCCATCTATCGAGCTTAGGGGAAAACTCGCGATCGAACACAGCCGTTTTTTTGCGAAGCATCAAATAACTTCCGGGGACCGTCAGACTTTTACAGACTAAAACCCAAACATGTTCTTTCTTTTCCTCTAATGTTCTGGGCCGCAGTATCTATTTCAAACAACCCGTAACCCTAGAACAACCTACAACTCCAATACTTGACAGTCTGGGCATTAAAACATAATAATGTAAGGGTCGTAAAGCTCTTACACGGTAAATTGAAAATTGTGATTGAAAACGTTGTACAGGGTAACATTTTTCAACTTCTAAGCCCCCACGCAAACAAGAACAAAAAAAAAACAATTTCGCAGTTTCTTTTTAATTAATTCTCTCTGCGGTCGTGTTGCAGCGTCGCGGCTATCCGTCTGATGTACAGTCGGGAACACAAGTCGATCGTCATGGAGGAATTTTGATTTTTGTTCATCGATATTTTTCTCAACTATGGAAGTGATACTGAAAAAATAAATAATTATTCTCTCCGAACATCTCAGATACTGTGATATACGTTATCACATTCCGAAAAAAAATTAAGATTAATATTACTTATAGCTTATAAAAAAACCCGCTAAGTAAGGAAAACTATATATTTTTATAAAATGCATTTATTAAAAAAAGAAAACGATTAAGGATTTTCTCCTGTATTTATACACATATATTTAATAGACAAACAGCCAGACCCGAAACAACACGTAGGTAGGTCATACAAATATTTGTTCCGTGCGGGAATCGAACCCGCGACATGCAGCGCAGCAGTCGATCGCTCGGCCACGGCACCAACCGTCTCGTCAATCATTGATTTGTGCTAGCACTTTTATGTACGCAAAGAGATTTTATGGCGTTTTTCGTGTCGACGCCACGCCAGAAAGAGATGTCAGCAAAGCAGAGAGGCCGGGGCTGAGGGAGTTGCGGGGTGTTCAAATGAATAGTATTTGGTTATCACTGTAGAATATAAATATGTTAATTGGATTTCATTCTTCTATCAAATAAATAGTTAGCTTATTTTTTTTTATTCTATAAATAGTTAAATGTGTGTGTTAAATATGTGGAAAAAAGACAACACTGTTTAAACTTAATATACTCCGTTTGTTTTTGCCAAATTAAATAAATATAAAAAAAAAACACATGAAATGAAAAATTTTAATCCTGAAAATCTCATTTCAAACTTTGGTTGCTATTAACCTACTTTCGCCCCTGACTGTACATCAGGGTTGTAATATACTCCGTAATTAAGAGTTCTGGCACCCCTGCCTTCCGTACATTTGTCAGGGAAGTTCAACCTTCGTGCGACCCTCACAATCATCACGGTTTTGCTTCAACCAGGTAATTAGTTTGGGACTTGGCTGTAGTGGTACATTCAAGTGGTTTATTCTGGTTGTTTTACTACGTACTGTATAGTGTAATTAGAGGGGAGGAATATTCACAGAGGGTGGAACAAAAGAGATATACAAGTGAAGGTACTACATCTGATTTTTAGGTGAGGTAAGCTGAGTGACTGCTCCGCTAGTCGGTTCCAGTAACCAGTAACCTTCAAGTCCTAAGTTCGATTCCCAGGTAGGAAAAAATGAGATTTTCCATCAGGAATTTCTCAGCAACAGCTAAGGAGTCCAGATCTTTGCAAGTTGATGTCAATATGGTCACCCCCTTTTGCATGGGACTTGACTGGCGAAATGTGAATTATGTACTATTAGATACTCCTCTGCTTAACCTTTCGGGACTGCAGGCGTGAGTGAAGTATTTCTGATTTTATAAACACAAAGTAGGTACCTACCTATAAAATGAAAAACATTCTTTTGGTAATCGAACGGTTTTAAAAGAATTTCTCCTGTGTCGTGGGTGGCTTTACAAACATTTTAACTGACATACACAAACAGCCAGACCCGAAACAATTATCTGCAGGTCATGCAAATATTTGTTCCGTGCGGGAACAGAACCCGCAACACGCAGCGCCAACCGTGCTGGTGATTTATTATGAATTCATTTATTTCAGAAAAAAATGCTTTAATAAGAGCTACAAATTATACAATACAATAAACATACTTAACATTACACGTTACATCACACATTATTAACAATTTTAACATTGTCACTACAAAATTGCAGCCTCTGAGAACAACATTATGGTAAATCGACACGATACAGTCACGTTCCGGAAAAACTGCGAAAATAAAAACAAAAACTAATCACTGTCCACTACATTCGACAGCACGCCAGTAAGTCGAAACAAAAAAAAAGTCTATACAATCCTAAAAGTTCTCTATGAAAAATAAATCCGTTCAACAAAAATCAGTTTTTCACTCACACAACCCCATGTATTCGGCGTCATACTGGGCACGACTGCAGTAGACGAATTATTAGTATGAGCATAAATAGAGATGCAGTATTTTAACTAGGAACAAATTATCGAACGTTTTTTGATAAGCCACAGGCAAAGCATTTACAAGAATTCTTAGCGTGGTTCGTAAAACGTCTAGATTTTCGTCGCAAAGTTAGCCGTATCTGTACATGCCACTAGCCAAAAATTACCGTGTATAGTTCAATACATAAAGTAAAGACTTAAAAAAAACAGTTTACAAAAGTGGTCTAGTACTACGAAAAAAAAATGCTTAAAAAACCACGAAAAAATCTTTTTCGTTTCGAAATTTTCAATTTTTTCAGCGACAACCATCATATTTTTTATATCTAAGTATAAAAAAGGAAACTGTATAGACTAAAGAGATATGTGAATTTTTTCAAACACGGAACTGTATTTTTTATATTTAATTAAAACTGCAAATGACCTACATTTTGGCGGACATGATATTCAAATAAAATCAAACACATATTTTCTACCTTATTTCTATTCTTTCGTTGCAGTACTGTCGTGTTCTTGTGTCAGACCATGCCCAGTAGGCAGCTAGCCTCACTTCCGCGAATACCTAAAGATTAGCTTGTTACCGCGCCTTAATCGCGAGTTGTGGCTGTCACATCTAGATAACTTTAATCAAGTACGCCAGCACCCCGGTCAAAAGATTATAGGAGCACCGTTTAGTTTGATTCAGTACAAGACTGACCCCTTTGCCCAGCCCACTGCGCCAACCGTGCCGTCAAATTAAACGAAACGTGTGCACACGCGAAAGCAACAAAACGCACGCTCAACCACATAGCGAGTTTGATGGATTTGTTTTATTGTCTTCTGAGTGAATTCACCAGATGCGCATAATTTATAATTAGGTATGTAGTAATGAATAGAAGATATAAGAATCAATTAAGTAAGATCCATTTATTGCATTAGGTTAACCTGACGTGGTAGATAATGTATACCTAATTAAATAAATACACGACAATGCTTTTTTTTAGGGTGGGAAATCATCAAATGACTCCCCCCTCCCCTCTGGGCGGAGCGGGAGGGAGTGTCAGACTTTTACTGACTAAAACCCACCCATGTTCTTTCTATTCGTGCACAAGACGGCAGCCTTCAGAGGCAGTTTCAGGTACGCCGCGTCCAAATGTTGGAACAACATTCCCCCGCCGATAAGGAATTTAAAAACACTCGGTACCTTTAGGAGTCGATAGCGGCAGTATCTGATTGACGCTTAGATGAAACTGGGCCTGACCGTCACCAACACTTCCATAATATAGCGGCTTTTCTGGTCCTAACGGCTCACTTTGTCCTATTAACAACAGACAATAACTTTGAAAAATGAAACGCATACACGAAACACATTACTCATTACAATACACGACACACATTATAACTATACTCACCGTACATTATGATAAAAACTGCAACATAATGATACCTACATGAACAAGTAAACTCGTACAAACACTATCTAGACACACTCCATACAACTTAAATAACAGTTATTCATTACATATATTACCTATATTGTGATAATCAAGTTTATTATTTTTAGTATTTAAATTCAAAATCTTTCGTACTGACAACTTACCTACATAATATTCGCCGCACATTTTCTCGATATCCGTGTGTCACTTGCAGGATTCAGCAGAATAACAGCGTCAGGTAGTCTACCTGGCATAATGCTGAGCTGGACTCCTTTTTGGTGCAATTTTGAGACACACACCGCCCAGTAATGGGCGACCTTAATAAATATAGGGATTAAATATAATGACCACCATAAAATGCATTGATACCCTTAGTTATGTAACCAAAAATATCTACTTAACACCAGAAAAATAATGTCTAAAATTACAATAGTACCAGCTATTTTAGTCACGAATGCACTTTAAATTGTATTCGACCACCAAATGTAGTAAATGATCACCAAATCTAATCGAATTATAACCTCATTATTGTTACCACCACGACTCAAGAGTACCCCGACTCGGATAGGTTAGGTTAGAAGCTCTCGCTTTAGCCTTCGTGATTTTTTTTTAAAAACCGAAAAATAAAAACTTTGGTTATCATTTTACTTTAAAATGCTGGTTTAATGTTGGTGATCATTAACTATTTTTGGGTTAACCGCGATTTATTTGGAGTCATTTTTCTGAAATAGGTTAGCAAAGTTTTAAAACTTTGGTTATAATTTTACATTAAAATGCGGGTTTCATTTTAGTGATCTTTTACTATTTTTGTCTGCTATTAGTTACTATATCTGGTGGTAAGTTAAACATAAGCCATAAATATATGTGATGTGTCTAATTGCCTACGGGTCGATTTAACTTAGTCTACCTTCTTTTTTTTTATGTGTTCCTTTTTTCTGTTTTGTTTCTTTTTTTTATACTAATTCTTGTATTGTGTCTTTTGTTGCATCAAATAAATGATTTATCTATCTATCTATTGCCCTTTGCGTTCCGAGGCCGCGGTATCTCTTTCGAACAACCCGCAACCCCGGGAGGTGGAGGCCCTGGCAAGCCCCTCTGCTTTGCTGACATCTCTTTGAGGCGCGCGTGAAACACTAACGCGCCGTCGACAAGGCCTGTCGTGAATAGACGGACGGACGTTGAGCTACCCATTGCTCACCGTCCACAGGCCCGCATCTACGGTGGCCGGGAGAGACTACTCCCGTCGCCGTCAGCGGCGCCCGTCGCCCGGGGCGTCTTCCTCGGCGGCTGGGTTGGTTTGCGGTTCTCTCCCTCAAACGCCCGGCCACCTCCTTCGCTAGCATGACTGCTTCGTAGAAGGAGGTGACCGCTTCCCATTCCCTCTCGCTCCGGACCATGGACTGATCCAGAGTCGGACGCGAGAGATCACCGCCGCCGATCGCCTCTACGAGGGCACGACGGTGCACCGCCAAAGCTGGGCAGACAGCCACTGTGTGCTCCACCGTGTCCTCAAGGCGATCGTCACAATGGTGACACCCGGGCGTTTCCACCCGCCTGATTATGTGCAGGAACGTCCCGAAACTTCCGTGTCCGGTGAGGACCTGCGTCAGGCGGTGGGTGAGGACACCATGACGCCTCTTCAGCCACTCCTCAAAGAGGGGATTTACGCCCACTATTGTGGCGTGCCCTGCAATTTGACAACCCTAACATTCTCTTTTGATTTCACAAAAAAAAAACAACCGAGTTGGTTTACTGGATTTTATTATACCGTGCGACTTCCGTCCGTGATTTGCGAGAACTATTCATTACGGCGTGACTGTGCGTCCGCCGCGAGAGTACCCGCGTCAAACGGGACGTAGCCGCCGCGCCAGTGAGGTCGCACCTTTATTGAAAATAGTGGTCGTGAAGGATTTCGGGATTGAGGCGGGTCTAACCTAATTGATTTCTAAATTCGGAATCTACGGTGTGGCTTGTATTCAGAAGTTTTAGTGAATGTTATGATGATAGACATAACATTGAAGATACTCTTGTAGATAATTTTGAAGTAATGTTAAATACTGGTACTCTGCTGCATTCAGTTTGGCTGGAAACGAACCTTTTAAAATAATTACTCCCGCTCTGGGTGGAGCAGACACTCCCTGTAAGACTTTTATTTGATAAAACGCATTTTATGTTCCTTCTTTTGCCTTTAGAGTTCCGCGGTCGCGGTATCTATTTCGAACAACCTGTAACCCCGACTGGTGGTGGCCCTGGCAAGCCCCTCTGGGCCTGACATCTCTTTAATGCGGGCGTCGACAACGAACGAGCAGACTACACGGCTTGAAAACCAACCCTTCATTGTTTGTTCAATGAAAACTTCATCGATAACTTCGTTGTAGAAGCAGTGTAGTTTTCTTCATCTCAAATCTATCTCGTATGGATTGATCTTGATCTTCAGTTCTGTCCCGACCCATTCAATTGAGGACCTGCCTCAATTGAATGGTACATTTACTTATTACAATCCTAAAGATTTTGCGGAGAATTCCAAAAAACCATAGTCTTTTCTCTGTTCTCTCGGGCCTCTTGGTCTAGTGGTTAGTGGCCCTGACTGCTGAGCCGGAGGTTGTGGGTTCGATTCCCATCCAGGACAAACTTTGTGTGATGAGCATGATTGTTTGTTCTGTGTCTGGGTGTGATTTATCTATAATGTGTATGTATTTATAAATTATCTATATATATAAAAGAAAGTCGTGTTAGTTACTCCACTTATAACTCAAGAACGGCTGAACCGATTTAGCTGAAAATTGGTGAGGAGGTAGCTTAGAACCAGGAGACGGACATAGGATACTTTTCATCCCGGTAAGAGAAGTAGGGTAGGTAGGGTAGGTAGGTTAGAAGGTAGGTAGGGTAGGTTAATCCTTACTAATAAAAGCGAAAGTACTAGGCTTGCATGAATTCACGGTGAAATTAATTCCAACAGTTTGATCTGTGGATTCAAAGTTCTTGATAGACCCAACTGCGTTGAGATAAAACTACTAGGATCGCATGAAATTATAGCAACCTTTGCCAAGGTTTGGAAATGGATGGGTTACCACACGGGCACAGGTTAAGCAACCCTTGCCGAGGTTTGGAAATGGATGGGTTACCACACGGGGACATTTTAAGCAACCCTTGCCAAGGTTTGGAAATGGATGGGTGACACGGGGACAGGTAAAGCAACCCTTGCTAAGGTTTGGAAATGGATGGGTTACCACACGTGACACGGGGACAGGTAAAGCAACCCTCACCAAGGTTTGGAAATAGATGGGCTACCACAGGGGGCCAGATTAAGCGACCCTTGCCCAGGTTTGGAAATGGATGGGCTACCACACGGGCCAGGTTAAGCAACCCTCACCAAGGTTTGGAAATGGATGGGTTACCACAGGGGGCCAGGTTAAGCAACCCTTGCTTAGGTTTGGAAAGGGATGGGTTACCACAACCTTTACCAAGGTTTGGAAATGGATTGGCTTGGAATGGGTTACCACAGGGTCGAAGGCACTTTGAATAAAACTGTATTACTGCTCAGTAAGAGAGATTTATTTTAAGTGCCTTCGATCCACGAATTCATAAACGATGATGAACACGAAAACGATGTCCTTTTGGTAAATCCACAATGAAACAGAATAATGATGTTTTCAATGACATATTTAGTTCCTATCACAATCTGTTCTTTTCTGCATATTACTCTTACAAAATAATGTCGATGTTTCACATCTGCGAGGCGACCCGTGACGGCTCACATTTTTATGATTAATTTTTATATTTATCGTTAATCACTACAGCACTTGAGTTATTTTTTTGTCTATACGCCAAAGAAGTATAACTTCTAACGCATGTACATAAGTACACACACCCCTTTTTTTAAACTTCTTGGTTGTGCCTGGCTTACCACCGCACAATTTACACCTATACTGAAAGGAAAATTCGAAGGTGAGGAAGTCCTCATTCCGAGGATCCCGATGATCCCAACCGATTTGCCGTTTGAATTTAAAAGACTTCAATATCCGATCTGTCTTGCATTTGCCATGACTATCAACAAATCACAAAGCCAACCCTCAAAAGTTTGTGGTTTGAATCTAGAACATCAATGTTATTCCCATGGTCAATTATATGTGGCATGTTCACGGGTCGGAAGACTATCTGCGTTGTTTGTTTTTGCGCCAGATAAGAAAGCAACCTATGTACCTACTGAAATGCAGAAACAATAATAAATGATTAATGTACTTTATTTTTTTTTCTAAGAAAAAATTTACTTACTAAATTTGAAAATCGGCTTATTATTTATTGCCTTTAAGGCGGAACAGAGTTCGCCGGGTCAGCTAGTATAAGTATGTATATCAGTTGTCTGGTTACCATAACACAAGCTCTGCTTAGCTTGGGATCAGATAGCCGTGTGTGAATTGTCCCAAGATATTTATTTATTTATTTGTTTGAAAAATATCCGTTCAACATCTTACTTTAGATTAAAATTTATATTATAAGTAAATGCGAATGTTTTGGAGGATGGATGAATGTTTGGATGTTCGTTACGCTTTCACGTCCAAATCGCTGAACAGATCTTGATGAAATTTGGCGCAGAGGTAGATTATGGTCTGGAATAACATATAGGTAGGGTACTTTTTTTTCGACATCACGCGGGTTAAGCGGCGGGCGCCAGCTAGTCATTAATATATAACGCTTTGAATATTATCAATGTGCAATGCAATTAGCCCGCAGTAGTCTAAATTCACAAAAGTATATCCCTTTTTCCACTAAGTAAGCAGTACAAGCCTATATAAGACCAAGTTTAACAAATAAACTTGTTCGTGTTTGCCTTATTGCCTTAGAAAAGATACTGTTTTTCAATTTGCAAAGTTAAGTGAGTTGCAATCTCAACAACTAGGCAGCTGAAGTTTCCTCGATAAACTTTTGAAGGAGGGGCGGAAACCTCAACAAAACTTGGTTCTCCGATGTCAATATTTGGATAAAGTGGGTTGTTAAATAAATGGTACGACGGATTTATTGAATTTATTAAGTTTAACAATGTACTTGTTCTCTTCTTTTCGTCTTTTTAGTGTTTTTTTGGAATTGTGTCTGTAGGCTTTTTAGTTTTGGTATGATGGTATGTAAATTCTTGTAATGTTTTATTTCAAAATTGTAAATTCTTGTAAATTGTGTAAATTCTTATCGAGTATTAATTTTCCGTTGCTAGTATAGGTATTAGTATATCGTCCATTTACATTAGAAGAAACAAATGTGTATTATAGAAGATAACTCATAATCAGTATAGATAAAACTAATATTCAATTCATTCCAAAAAACAGTATTGTCATGGAAATAAACGGGCTTTTGAAAAACTAATATAGGACACCTTTATTGCGGATGGGAAATCATTAAATAACTTTCCCCGTTCTGGGCAGAACGGGAGGGAGTGTCAGACTTGTATTGACTAAAACCCACCCATGTTCCTTCTTTTGCCATTTATGTTTCGTGGTATCTTTTTTGAACAACCAGCATGTATGTGTATGTATGGAAATCTTGGGGATAAAACTAATATGGGTACCTTTCGAGTATAGAAAGAATTTTGATAAACGGTCCACTATCGTTGGAGAAATCGCGAATCAAACATTAAAAAGGCATACAGTCGAATTTGAAAACCTCCTCTTTTTTTTAAAGTGGATTAAAAATCAGGACAGAGAATGTCATAATTTTACTTAATGAAGGGAAATAGAACGGAAACTTGCGAAGAAAAATAAACGTGCAAACTCACAAGAAAAATACCGTGAAGAAAAGACAGCGTGAAAGCAATCTTCGTTGAAGTACATAAGGAAATATGATCTAGCTGCAGGAAGGCCATTCCAAGTTGCGCCAAGTTTGTCCATCTGTCCTCAAGTCTTCTGTGTGAGGAGTGGATAAGTTTCTGTTTGAGGAGATGGCTGGAGTTTTGCCTTTCTTGGTAGTTTTTTTAGGATTTAATGAAACTAGGAGGGATTTTTGAAAAATATTGACCGTACATTATCAATTTTGACGGGCCTGTTGGTCTAGTAGTTAGTGGCCCTGACTGCTGAGCCGGAGGTCGTGGGTTCGATTCCCACCCAGGACAAACTTTGTGTGATGACCATGATTGTTTGTTCTGTGTCTGGGTGTGATTTATCTATTATATGTATGTATTTATAAATTATATAAGTATGTATATCAGTTGTCTGGTTACCATAACACAAGCTCTGCTTAGCTTGGGATCAGATAGCCGTGTGTGAGTTGTCCCAAGATATTTATTAGATATTTATTTATCAATGTATACATTTTTAGTATGTTTATATTTTTAGTTTTTTTCTAAGAGACAGAGGGGATTGCTGTCTAGTCATCCTACTTATATATAACTAGCTGACCCGGCGAACTCTGTTCCGCCTTAAAGGCAATAAATAATAAGCCGATTTTCAAATTTAGTAAGTAAATTTTTTCTTAGAAAAAAAAAATGAAGTACATTAATCATTTATTATTGTTTCTGCATTTCAGTAGGTACATAGGTTGCTTTCTTATCTGGCGCAAAAACAAACAACGCAGATAGTCTTCCGACCCGTGAACATGCCACATATAATTGACCATGGGAATAACATTGATGTTCTAGATTCAAACCACAAACTTTTGAGGGTTGGCTTTGTGATTTGTTGATAGTCATGGCAAATGCAAGACAGATCGGATATTGAAGTCTTTTAAATTCAAACGGCAAATCGGTTGGGATCATCGGGATCCTCGGAATGAGGACTTCCTCACCTTCGAATTTTCCTTTCAGTATAGGTGTAAATTGTGCGGTGGTAAGCCAGGCACAACCAAGAAGTTTAAAAAAAGGGGTGTGTGTACTTATGTACATGCGTTAGAAGTTATACTTCTTTGGCGTATAGACAAAAAAATAACTCAAGTGCTGTAGTGATTAACGATAAATATAAAAATTAATCATAAAAATGTGAGCCGTCACGGGTCGCCTCGCAGATGTGAAACATCGACATTATTTTGTAAGAGTAATATGCAGAAAAGAACAGATTGTGATAGGAACTAAATATGTCATTGAAAACATCATTATTCTGTTTCATTGTGGATTTACCAAAAGGACATCGTTTTCGTGTTCATCATCGTTTATGAATTCGTGGATCGAAGGCACTTAAAATAAATCTCTCTTACTGAGCAGTAATACAGTTTTATTCAAAGTGCCTTCGACCCTGTGGTAACCCATTCCAAGCCAATCCATTTCCAAACCTTGGTAAAGGTTGTGGTAACCCATCCCTTTCCAAACCTAAGCAAGGGTTGCTTAACCTGGCCCCCTGTGGTAACCCATCCATTTCCAAACCTTGGTGAGGGTTGCTTAACCTGGCCCGTGTGGTAGCCCATCCATTTCCAAACCTGGGCAAGGGTCGCTTAATCTGGCCCCCTGTGGTAGCCCATCTATTTCCAAACCTTGGTGAGGGTTGCTTTACCTGTCCCCGTGTCACGTGTGGTAACCCATCCATTTCCAAACCTTA
The DNA here is from genome assembly GCA_958449745.1 of Ochropleura leucogaster. Taxonomy (NCBI): domain Eukaryota; kingdom Metazoa; phylum Arthropoda; class Insecta; order Lepidoptera; family Noctuidae; genus Ochropleura; species Ochropleura leucogaster. The sequence goes on from OY288201.1 coordinate 20,477,322, forward strand.
GCAAGGGTTGCTTTACCTGTCCCCGTGTCACCCATCCATTTCCAAACCTTGGCAAGGGTTGCTTAAAATGTCCCCGTGTGGTAACCCATCCATTTCCAAACCTCGGCAAGGGTTGCTTAACCTGTGCCCGTGTGGTAACCCATCCATTTCCAAACCTTGGCAAAGGTTGCTATAATTTCATGCGATCCTAGTAGTTTTATCTCAACGCAGTTGGGTCTATCAAGAACTTTGAATCCACAGATCAAACTGTTGGAATTAATTTCACCGTGAATTCATGCAAGCCTAGTACTTTCGCTTTTATTAGTAAGGATTAACCTACCCTACCTACCTTCTAACCTACCTACCCTACCTACCCTACTTCTCTTACCGGGATGAAAAGTATCCTATGTCCGTCTCCTGGTTCTAAGCTACCTCCTCACCAATTTTCAGCTAAATCGGTTCAGCCGTTCTTGAGTTATAAGTGGAGTAACTAACACGACTTTCTTTTATATATATAGATATTATAAATGCGAATGTTTGTGAGGATTTATGGATGTTTGTTACTCTTTCACGTCAAAACGGCTGAACGGATCTTCTTTAGCCGCGTACCCACCTAGCGCACAGGCTCGCGCGGCAGCCTCGCGAGCCAAATGCCTCGGCTGGTGTGGACGTGCCTCGGCCTGCCTCGGGCGCGCGTTTGCTCGACCGAGCACGGCTCGGCCCCGAGCCATCTGTTGTCGGTAAACTTGACGCGCTCAAAGGTGCCTCAGCGAGCGCTGTGTGTTAGGTGGGGACGGTTATGTTTTGGCTCGCGCGCGAAGCTACTTCAAGTTTGTCTCTTGCCGTGTTTGTCTTGTGTAATTTTTATATCATGGGCAGTCAGGAGGAGTCCATTCGCTTAATCCAGAAGCGTCTAGGTTTTTTCTTGATACGTGACTGTTTTCGTTTCTTTAAATAATAAGCAGCTAGGAAAATAGCTGCAGCTGAAAATACACGACTGTCCATTACAAATACTCTCGGAATTATGATGGCTCAGCCTGCCTCGCGAGGCGGCCTCGTGTAAATTGAACAAAACTTCTGAGGCTGCCGCGGGAGCCATCGCTCGCGATCCGGACACCGAGGCTGCCGCGCGAGCCTGTGCGCTAGGTGGGTACGCGGCTATTAAATTTAGCGCAGAGGTAGATTAAGGTCTGGAATAATACATAGAATACTTCATTTTTCGATATCATGCAGGCGAAGCCGCGGGTGCCAGCTAGTATAAAATGCATGAAACATTTCAAAGAAAATAATACCATACAAACCGCAGCAACGTGAGTGTACGCACCAATTATCTTCCCTATGTTTCCATATTCACTGCCGACAGGGGATGACCGCTCATGTTTAATATAATGAACGACCACGCCACAAGGGGGCGCGCACTGCTTTATTAAAAACAGCCATTACGGACATATTATAATGTAGTGCGGAGACCAAGCTATGATTTAATTATAATTAGTACTTACTAGTGAAGCTACTATCGCTATATGGAAGAGCGGAATCTCCTAGCACAGGCATTGTTTGCTTAAAAGAAGGCTCTAAACACTAAGATAGATAGAATATTCTTTAGTATGTACACCATACAAATGACAAGCATAAAAATATGCAACTTATAAATAGGGTGACACAATGGGCAGTCTTATCGCTAAAAGCGATCTTTTCAAGACAACCTTTGAAAGGATTTAAAGGAGGAGATACAGTACTGTAGGTAGTCTGTGGCCCGGTGGTGTAAGCCCCTTTGTAAACTGAAGCATCAATAAACTTGTTATTTATTCATTTATTTATCACGGCAAAATAATAATAGCTGCTCGGGTAAATCTTTAGGTTAAACCGCGCTTGCCTAGGTTAGAGTTTACTCCGTGACTCGGAGAGCACGTTAAGCTGTAGGTCCCGACTGTCATTTGTAGATCTTTGAAAATCAAATAAACAAATATTTGTATGACCTACAGATGGTTGTTCCGGGTCTGACTGTTTGTGTAAGTGAGTTTAAATGATTGTAAACGCACCCACGATTCAGAAGAAATTCCTAGTGCGGGGCAAAGTTTAAAAGAAACTTTAATAATTTTTGTTTCTTGCGAGTAGGTTTTTACAAACATTTTGTATGTCTTTTTTAAAACTAGATGAGGCTGGTGTTTCGTACGCGACTTTTATGAAAAACAAAACAGCCGAAACAAACTCAGAGGTCATAGCCTCGTTTAAGGTCCAGACAAAAATCTTGGTCAACTTATATGAGGTCTATGCAGTATTTTTTAAAGAAAGCTCCGCACACTTTGAGTGGACCTGTCCAGTCAATACAAGCATTTTTCAGTTATCGTGTAGCTCAACTCATAACACAAGGACACAATTCATGAAACATCAAATAAAGTTAATTTCACATTTATAATATTAGTATATCTTCAATGTTCCTATAATGATAGTAAGACACGCCACTTTATCAATCAGGTCAGTAATTCTTCAAGCATGGTGTTCTGGCTTGCACCATAATGCGCAGTGCGACGCTAAATATCGATCCCATGAATAATAAGTAATTGTTATTGCATTCAGACACGCAACAAGACTTCACTAAAAACAAAAATAGGACACTGCAGTCGCCACGAAATTCAAAATGTCTTGTTATTTTGCAATTTGTATGTTGGTTGTATATTCATTGCGAGCGTAACAAATATGGCTTCATCCTACTTCCTACTAATATTATAAATGCGAATGTTTGCGAGGATGGATGGATGATCTTGAACGAACTCGAGCGAAGCCGAGGGCGCCAGCTATTAGAGTTATAATAATAACTAGCTGTTCCACGCGGTTTCACACACGCCGCTCAGCACTTGTTGGTCGTAGCGTGATGTTCCTCATGAAATGGACTATCCAACACTAAAAGAATTTTCCAATTCCAACCAGTAGTCCCTGAGATTAGCGCGTTTAAACAAACAATCAAACTCTTCAGCTTTATAATATTAGTATAGATACCGGCAATGTTAGTCGGACTTGCGCACGAAGAGTTCTGTAGCATTATCTACAAAAAGTTAAAAACATGTTTGTTGATGTATTTTTTATTATAGCGGCAACGAAAATACATTATCTGTGAAAATGACAACTGTCTTACTATCATGGTTCATGAGATACAGCCTGGTGACAGACGGACAAACAGAAGGACAGCGTAATCATAATTAAAGGGTTTCGTTTTACCCTTTGGGTACGGAACTCTAAACAAAACATAATTTTCGTTCATGTTAGCCCAATAAATTACTTTTTCATGAAATCATGAAGAACTTACTAAATGGGGTTAAATGAACTTAAAGGGTACTCTTAGTATACGTGCAGCGGGTTGTTGAAATATAAAAGGAACATGGGTGGGTTTTATTCAGTAAAAGTCTGATACTCCCCCCCGCTCTGCCCAGAGAGGGGGAAGTTATTTGATGATAGAATAAACTTCAAAGATTATGCAAAGCACATTTTCTGTGGGCACAAACAAGCTTTTGTAGCTTCCTTAATTATTTTTTTAATTGGTTCTAAAAAAAATGCCGATCTCTATAGTAGTTGCAGTAAGCAATGTTTTACTTCACCATTTTAAATGGAGATACATGAACCCCTAACATGACATCGATGTCTGTCAACATTGATGGAAATTGACAGGAAATTAACTTGTCCAGGATCGCTAAATATCTTCTTTATAACTTTAACATAACAAACAAAAATCCTTACTAATATTATAAAAGCGAAAGTGAGTTTGTTTGTTTGTTACCTCTTCACGCTTTAACGGCTGAACCGATTTTGATGAATTTTGGAACAGAGATAGTTGAGAACCAGAAGACGGACATAGGCTTTTTTTATAAAAGAGTGGGATATGAGGAAGAAAGGGGGAAGAAACGGGAAAACTTAGCGTTGCTATTAAAAATCAATAGGGCGCAAGGGGAACTGTTTTACCTCAAATTTAACCCGAGCGAAGGCTTGGTCAAAAGCTAGTATTATTATGCACTGTCTGGTAACAAAGTTTTCCACGTCTTTTGAAAGTCTATTTAACACCCACCTCTACATAAGGCGTCCAAAGATTAAACTTAAGATTAAAGTTATGTCCAGCAGTTTTTCTGCTCCGTCCCGGACATGTCCCGGACCCAGACTCCGGGACTCCGTTATCTTAAGTGAAACTTTTAATTGCTTGCAAAGCCGTGAACGTAAAGACGTCGGATATAATCCTTTTTAAAAGTAAAAGAAAAGATTCAAGAGAGATTTGCCAGAATTTATTATTTCACGTTTTATATCGGTAAGATAAAATGTTTTATTTCGTTTGCTTAAGTAAACAAAATAAAAGTAACAATAAAATATTTTGTATTATATTATGTAGGTACACCATACATTTATATTTTTATTATAATAGAAATAAAAATACAAACAAAAAAAAATGATAAAACAATATACCTGCAGGATAGTGAGGAAGTTCATGCAAATCCAGGAAAAATAAATTTTCTCCCACGACTCACACACACGCTACATTAACTTGGCATGCGCCCGTTTATGTAGCTCAAACAGTAGATGATGTTGACCATAAATAATAAAAATATAAATACTTGAGACAGAAAACGGTACTCTTGGACCCTGCTCCCGATACTGCTGGGCTACAATTTTATATATTTTTTTTTATGTTTTTATTAAGAAATATTTAAAAATGTAAAATTATATGTGTATGTGTTTTCAATAAAAGAAAAAAAGATAAATTAATAAAGTTTTAATCTATTATAAAAACCAATGAATACACTTTGAATAAAACCAACATGTATCAAATTATTTTTTAAATCACATTTATAAAAGAAAACATTTCATAAAAAGCGATTTATCGCTAAAAGGGACCAGATTAATCATTGCTCACAAGAAACCGAGCTTAACATTCCTAGTTAAAAAAAAAGATTTCAAAATCAATCAATCAAAATATTTTGACTTCAGATAAGCCTACATGGACACTTATAAAACGAGGAGAATTGCTATGGTGCGGCGCCTGGTTAAGGTTGGTCGCTTCCTATGGAGAAGAATCGGCAATAAACGCCATGGTTACTTTTAAAATTATTTGGCAGATGATGCTTTGCATGAAATATGACTTTGAAATCAATACCAATGTATTTTATAGGTACTTACCGATTTATTATTGTCACATTATAATCAAATAAAAGCGATGGCGAGATGACCTAGGTGCGTACCGTGAGGGCTGATTCGAAGTTGTGGGGGATCAGAGATCGTGGCGATTAAAGAGTTAATCAGCACGAGGTGACCTCATAGAGTTGAGTATATGGTTTTAATTTTAACTCGATACCTCTACGCGTTCCTGAGATAGAGGCTGTTGACAGACAGACAGGCAACAAAGTGATCCAATAAGGGTTCCGTTTTTTATCCTTTTGAGGTACAGAACCCTTTTTTTTTTTTTTTTTTTTTTCGGGTGGGAAATCATCCAATGACTTCCCCCGCTCTGGGTGGAGCGGGGGGGCATGTCAGACTTGTACTGACTAAAACCCACCCATGTTTCTTCTATTGCCCTTTACGTTCCGAGGCCGCGGTATCTCTTTCGAACAACCCGCAACCCCGGCAGGCAGAGGCTCTGGCAAGCCCCTCTGCTTTGCTGACTCTCTTTGAGGCGCGCGTGAAACACGAACGCGCCGTCGACACGGCCTGTCGTCAATAGACGGACGGACGGTGAACTACCCATTGCTCACCGCCCACAGGCCCGCATCTACGGTGGCCGGAAGTCGTCTCGCGGCGCCCGGCGCCATGGGCGTCTCCCGCGGCGGCTGGGTTGGGCAGATGTTCTCTCCCTCAAACGCCCGGCCACCTCCTTCGCTAGCATTACTGCTTCGCAGAAGGTGGTGACCGCTTCCCATTCCCTCTCGCTCCGGACCATGGCCTGAACCAGGGCCGGACGCGAGAGATCGCCGCCGCCGATCGCCTCTACGAGGGCACGGCGGTGCTCCGCCCAAGCCGGGCAGATCGCCACTGTGTGCTCCACCGTGTCCTCCGGGCGATCGTCACAATGGTGACACCCGGGCGCTTCCTCCCGCCCGATGATGTGCAGGAACCTCCCGAAACTTCCGTGTCCGGTGAGGACCTGCGTCAGGCGGTAGGTGAGGACGCCATGACGCCTCTCCAGCCACTCCTCAAAGAGGGGACTTACCGCCACTATTGTAGCGTGCCCTGCACGGGGTTGCGACAGTCGCTCTCTCCATGCCACCATGAGATCGCACCGGAGGTCTGCCCGCCGAGCGGCAACTTGCCGCGGCAGTGGGTTTTCCCCCCGGTGTAGTGCCTCTGCGCGCCACTCAAACAGGCGCGCGAGGACTATCGCCTCCAGATCCCACGGTGGCAGTCCGGCAAGGAGGCTTGCTGCCTCGCCAGATATCGTGCGGTAGCCCCGGACAAGCCGTATGGCCACCACCCTTTGGGGCGCGTTCAGATAGTGGGCGGCGCGCCGCCCTAAAGAACGCGCCCATACTGGGGCCCCGTAAAGGGCCATGGACCGCACGACTCCGGCATAGAGCCTACGGCAGGAGGCGTTTGGCCCCTTGAGGTTGGGCAGGAGCCGCTTGAAAGCAGCCCCCGTCCGCTCGAGCTTGGGAGCCAAACGTCGGAAGTGTTCGACGAAGTTCCACCGGCTGTCGAGGACGATTCCCAGGTACTTCATCGTCGACCCGACGCCGATGCGAACCCCTCCTACCGTCAACTGGGATCCCGACGGTGGCGTGTTTCCGCGGCCATGAAAAACCATGGCCTCGGATTTGTGCAAGGCCACCGCGAGACCCAGTAGCCGGATCCTCTCCGCGACTATCGCAACCCCGCGTGTCACATTGTCGGCCGCCGCCTGGTGCGACCCCCCCTGAGCCAGGACGAGCGTGTCGTCAGCGTAACAAACTACACTGACGCCGCTGGGGAGGTCGGCGCGCAGCACCCAGTCGTAACCGATGTCCCACAGGAGCGGCCCCAAGACCGATCCCTGTGGGACACCGCACGACATCTCTCGCCGGTTCCACTCTCCAGAGAGGTACAGAACCCTTAAATGAACAACCCTTTCTTGGCAGTCGGGTAAACACGTATAGAAAGTAAATAAGATGCGTCTTTACTTAAAAAAGTAAACTCGAAAACCTTCACGAAACACCAGAATCCCAAATAAAAATGCAGGCTGTATAAAAAGTTAGCACACGTACTCAAAACCTCTCAAAATAAACACAGCACCTACCTAATCCCGGTTGAATTTCAAATCTTTAGTAAATACTTAATCCTGCGTTTGTGGGACTATCAATGCGATCACCTCCCTGGGGCCACTCAGATCTGGCCGGGTCGCGTATAAGGGGCGAGCTTAGTCGAGTTGTGAATAAAAGATGGCGCCGTCCTCTCCAATGTTGGACTTAACGCTCTTAGCACAACTTTCGCTTATTTCGTTGGAGATTGTAGTTTTGAGACAGGGTTTATTTTTTTGAGGAATATACATTTCAGGTTGCTATTAAATGACTATGTAGTTTTCTTTAGAAACTCTCCTAGGAGTTTGTCTATTGTCAGTCCGCCAATCAATCAGGTCAATACTGATGTGTTGATTCAGTTTTCCAGAAATGATGGCGAAGGTTCATAACTTCTTAAACTGGTTTTCTTTCATGAGATTTTTCAACCACTTAAATGTTACCGTAAGAGTTTTAATAAACACATAATAGAGAGCCCGTACTAAGTACTTACTAAAAAATTGGAGAAATTAAATCAACATATTTCAAGTTGACCAGTTATGGCATAATGAATACTCGAAACAAAAACAACAATAAAAATGAAGCTACAGTCCCAGCAACAAGGTCTAATAACTGTGAAAGTACTGTAGTTGCCGATTCCGAAGCATATATGTACTGAATGTACCTCCATATTTATAGACTTCAAGTATTTTTCTATTTCAAGTAAATGATGTTAAATCGTCTCTGAAGACACGGAGGAATGAGGAAAATGTCGTGAGGAAAAATTTGAGTATGGATGTGAATAGGTATAGTAGACGAGGAAGGTCGAAGAAACAATAGATGGACTGTGTGAAAGGTGATACGACAAGAAAGGAGGTGTCCGATGAAATTACAAATAATAGAGGAGTATGGAATAAGCGCCATATTGACATATTGCGCCGACCATAAATAACTTAGGCAGAAAAATAATGATAGAGCAAAATCTTCTCTCCAAACTCACAACAAATCACCATAGATAATACTCTTAACAAAAAAAAAAGAGATCGTCTACGTAAGCACCCAATCAATGCACTAAAAGTCAACAACCCCAAACACCCCATTAATACCCCTGCCAACACAACGATCTAATTCTTTTACCCACAAACACACAACAAAGCAGACGATGGCCATGTGTCTCAATTTGTTATTCTACTGCTCGCTGAATATTCCTGCTGCATATTACCATATTGTGGAAGGAAGGTGTTCGGGGTAGAGGCAGTTTGTTTCGGATCCAAATCTACTACAGACACTAAAATATGGTGTGAAATACTTTACTGTACTGTATTGGGTGGATATTTGAGACCTGGCAGGAAATAAGGATGGTTTTGTTTAAACCTGATAAACTACAACTAACTACAAACATACTTGTAGTTTATCAGGTAGAATATTTACAGCTAAACGAAACACTTCATAAATAATTTAGTTTCTAAAAAAAACGCTATTATTTGGAACTCATATCTTCCGAAATGCATAAAAAATACCCGACTGCACACTAAAAAAAGAGTAAAACAAGCCCCACAATAATATTGAGCAGGCGGGGACCAACAGAGGCTTATTTATAGTCATTTCGGTTGTGCACCATTTAGCAGAATTTTCGTTGGTGGCGGTCAAGGTGGTCACCGCCTGCTCAATATTATTGTGGGGCTTGTTTTACTCTTTTTTTAGTGTGCAGTCGGGTATTTTGTTTTTTTAATAATAATTTTTTTATTTATAACTTTTTAGCTGTTTTTATTTAACGAAAATGTTGTAGATGTAGAAGACTATGTATATGTAAGTACCATGATACCGCATACATATTTTTTTAAAGGGAAATTTAGAAAAAATATTATTATGTCTTTATCCCGTGGGACTTTTAGGATAAAATGTATCCTATGACACTCCCGTAATCAAGACAAATCTAACGATACCTCATACATCAAAATCCATCAAGCCGTTTAGGCTACAGGTGGTCACAAAGGAAAAGACATACATACATACTTACATACACTCGAAAAACATTACCCTCCTTCTTTGGCAGTCGGGTAAAAACTAACTTGCACGCCAACTTTGGATGTCCGCCATTTTGGATTAAGAATAATCGACACTTATATAAATCATGAAATCTTATATAATCATGTACCTGGGTGAATACGCGGTATACAAGTTATAAAAAAAAACCGGCCAAGAGCGTGTCGGGTCACGCTCAGTGTAGGGTTCCGTAGTTTCCCGTCCGTCACAATAAGTGTTCCCAGTTATGAGGCCAACCGAACAATTCGGTAATACCCGATCCAATGTAATAAGTACCTACAGCGCCATCTCTCGGGGAATTAGGTTACTAATTAATACAAAGACGTGCAATTTCGGTGGTAATTTTGGATTGCGAGAACCGATTTCAATAATTCTTTTTTTGTTTGAAAAAAGATACGTTCAGGATAATAAAATATGTAAACAATGTTACAAAAAATGCTTGCATATACGATTATACTACAAACTTAGTCCAGAAATTATTTTGTACAACTTTTTGTCTTTTCTGTACAAAAACTGTTGTGTCAATCAAGTTCAAAATGATTTTCATAGAAAGTCCTTATAAAGTTCTACTTTTCAGATTTTTTTCATATTTTCTAAACTTATGGTTCAAAAGTTAGAGGGGGGGGGACACATTGTTTTTTACTTTTGGAGCGATTATTTCCGAAATTATTGACATTATCAAAAAATGATCTTAGTAAACCCCTATTCATTTTTAAATACCTTTCCAACAATATATCACACGTTAGGGTTGAAATAAAAAAAAAAATCACTTCCCACTTTACACATAGGGTGGCTACCCTAATAAAACATTTTTTTCAAATTTTTATTTTACCACTTTGTCGGCGTGATTGATATACATATTGGTACCAAATTTCAGCTTTCTAGTGCTAACGGTCACAGAGATTAAGCGAGGACGGACGGACGGACGGACGGACAGACAGACATGGCGAAACTATAAGGGTTCCTAGTTGACTACGGAACCCTAAAAAACGATAACGTTCAACTTTTCGGCTTTAGTTTTTTTTTTTTTTTTATTATTATTGATAGGCTCGCGTTTATATAGTTTCGATAGTTAATCGAAAATTACGTTGTACATATGTGGGGGTTTGTTAATAACAACTAAATGATTATTTATGTTACCTATTACTCTGCGGTTAGTCTGTAATCTTTCTTAAACCTTACTTAATATTATAAAAGCGTCAGTGAGTTTGTTTGTTACGTCTTTACGCCTTACATACAGAGCTAGTTGGGACCTAGGAGACAGACATAGGCTAATTTAAAAAAAGAGGAATATGGGGGAGAAAGAGAGAAGAAAAGGGAAAACTTAGCTTTGCTATTACAAATCAATAAGGCGCAAGGGCAAAACTGCAGGTAGCAGGTACCTGCAAATCAGGAAATGGGAACTGTGTTACCCCGAATTTAACGCGAGCGAAGCCGCGGGCAAAAGCTAGAATCATATAATATAAAAATATAAGTTGTTGGTGTTGTTAAAATAAATATCTAATTTAAGTGCTCAGTGTCTGCAACGCTTGCGAAGTAGTCTTATTAATTCAAGAGTACTTTATAGGAGTCTTTTGCACTTTGCAGCGTGCTCCAGTTTGTTTAGACTTAATTTTTATTAAAACTACGCTTTTCATTACATCGCGGCCATACTTTGAAGGTAACAGTTATTTTATTTTTTATTAAAGCTAGCTAGAGTACCAGCTAGCTGTCGCCCGTAACTTTATTTTATTTTTACTTTAAACGTTGCGATGCGTTTACATACATTTTAACTCACATACACAAACAGCCAGACCCGAAACAACTACCTGTAGGCCATACAAATATTTTTTCCGTGCGGGAATCGAACCCGCGACACGCAGCGCAGCAGTCGATCGCTCAGCCACTGCGCTAACCGTGCCGTCAAATCCCAAACAACAGCAAAAATCTAGCAATTTTCCGCCAATTACGATACCTGTCAACATTATAACTTTTCCAGTTTCTGTAAAAACTAGCAGCTCAGTCTATCTTCGGGTTCCAGTCTACCTATCTTTCAAACATGAGGATCAGTTCAGAGTTATTATATAGTCGGTATAATGCGCCCGGACGCGCGCGGAGCCGTGCGCCGAAGTTTCCGTACAAACTTGCGACATAAACAGCCATCTTTTCATTGATTAGGTATTTATTGTTTTTTACACAGCACAAAGGGATCACAGAGTTAATTATATGGATTATTTTCAACTCGACACCTTCATGTGTTCCCGAGATAGGGGTTTCAGACAAATGGACAACAAAGTAATACAATAAGGGTTTCGTTTTTTTTTCGAGGTACGGAATCCTTTAAAAGTTGTGGCTCTCAATTCGACTGTATTTTTTTTATACTTTATGTAACGCGATTTCTCCGTCAGCTTTGAGACGATTTTTAAATCTATTTTTGTTATAGAAAGGGTACAATATTATGTACTTCTGAGGCCATGAGTTATGGTATATGTATACTTCTACTGCATGTTTGATTTGCTTATAACTTTTAATAGCTATAGAAAATAAAAACTCGATAAGCTCCTTTTTATGAGATACCTAAATCATTTGGTTTCACAATTTTGTTGTTACAGCGTAGGCCCGAAATAAGTCGTTGCTTACTTTGCAAAACGTATAATAAGATAAAAAGTTATCAAACATCTAGAAACCTAGTTAGTCAGAACATCTATGTAATGTATTAGTAGACTATCCAAGTACTTAGTGCTTAGAATACAGCCGTTGCATCCATTCCGGACAGATTTGACTAATGAGGTGTCCGTCGATCCGTTTCAGCTAAGTTAGTGTCCGAACTTGTAGTCATGTTACTTCAACCGTCGAAGCTAATGTATCAGTTAATTAAGTTTCAGTTTAGTCTGGTTTGTTGGTCCGTTTTAAGAATAAGAATTAGAATCTACATTGAATTTTTCAAGTACACTTGTGCCTTTTTTTTTGGGTTGGGATATCATCAAATAATTGCCCCCGCTCTGAGCGGAGCGGGGGGCGTGTCAGACTTTAACTGACTAAAACCCACCCATGTTCTTTCTATTACCCTTTACGTTCTGGGGCCGCGGTATCTCTTTCGAACAACCCGCAACCTGAAAATTAAATCGATATAAAGATTTTATATTAACTCAGTGACAATAGAAACTTGTGAAAAGTTGGAAGTTTGGCCCCAATATTTTGGAAACTAAAAAGTTGCCAGGTATGGTCTAGAACAACACAATAGAATTTTTTTTTTGTTTCAAATTCTTTAAGCTGACATGGTTACTAACATTATAATTAACACTTGAAACGGGATATTTAACATGTTGTAAACATGGTACGGGACACTTAACATGTTGTAAACATGGTAAATATCCCGTTTCAAGTGTTAATTATAAAAAAAATCGAAATGACGTGTAGAAGAAGTGTATTCCGGCTTTGATAAAGATATAAAAGCTAGAGAGACTTCCCTACCCTAAATAATTTCCAGACCAAGTCTCGTCAGTGTTTACCAAAGACAATTTGTCTAATTCTGCAAGTCTCAAAACATTCTTGGTAAGCCTCGGTCCCAACTCAATTTGTCTATGCTCTAGTTGGATTTGATTTTGGTCTGAACATTAGACAAGCGCTGTTCTAAATTCAAATTTTGGTTATTCTGGTCTTAAATAAATGTTGTCAATCTATTCACTAATAGAGCATGTTGACTCGTCTGAACTATGTGACATTAAGTTGTCCTGTTGTACGAAGGTTACGCGTGACATAAACACGTTGTCTACGCTCTACAGCGGGCTTTAGTTCACTGTTACTGAGAATCCTTTGTTTGAATAAATATATTAGTTTATGAAAAATGTAGACAAGAACAAGCATAGATAATCCTGTATTTTTAGGGTTCTGAACCTCAAAAATACGGAACTTTTAAAGGATAACTTTGTTGACCATCTCTCTGTCTGTTTGTCAAGACCTTTCCGGAAGGAGTGGAGGAATCGAGTTCAAATTAAAATCATTCACATAAGTCTGTGGTTCCTTAGCGCTATGAAAAAATCAAGCCTTGAAGTCTACGCAGTCAAAGGATATTGGTGTTTATTTTGAAGGTACTGTAGTACATCATGCATTTTAGGGTTCCGTACCATCACTTTGATGTCCGTCTGTCTGTCTTTCAAGACCGTTTATACCGGGAACGCGTGAAATAATTTTCTTGAATTTAAAACTTAATTTAATTCAAGTTTGTAGTCTCTTAGAGCTGTGAAAAAAATCAACCCTATAATTCTACACAGTCAAAATATTTAGGTCGCATTTTTCTACGAAACCCTTGGTACACAAGTCCGATTCGCACTTGGCCGGTATTTTTTAAACTTGCCGCGGTGCTCGCTTGCTCCTCTGTACCTAACTAGACTCACGAGTGAATTTAACTTATATCCGAATGCGTCATGCGAAGCATGTACTCCCAACTAGTTAGTATGATTTTTCTGTAGTTCTGGCAGGCCCTTCTGCTTTGCTGACTTCTCTAGAAGCACGCGTGGAACACGGAGGCGCCGTCGACACGGCCTGTCGTCAATAGACGCGACGGACCTTCATCTACCAATTGCTCACCGCTCACAGACCCGCGTCTACGGTGGCCGGGTTCCGTCTCACGGCCCCCTCGGAGTATCTCTCGCGGCGACGCGGCGGCTGGGTTGGTTTGAGGTTATCTCCTTCAAACGTCCAACCACCTCCTTCGCTAAAAATAAAGTTACCTTCAAAATCTGTTTTAAAATTGTTCCCTACAAAAGTATCTTGTCCAATTATCTCGAAAGCTCTTTAAGGCTTCAAGACCAAAACGGTCCTAAAATGTTATTCCGTAATACCAACTGTAATATTCAAGGATTGGAGTCCGTGTTTTGAATCCAAATAGTTTTATTTTACCTGGGAGCTCCAGATTTTGAGGGTGATTTTAAAATGAGAGTAATGTTGGAATCGGTTGAGAAATCAACTGTTTATTTAGCCTTTTTATTTGACTTCATTTGTGTAGTGTTGTTTATGCTCGCATTTGATTTTATTTTTTTAGTCTATACTTGAGGACCTGTAATTGGCTTGCTGTTGTCTATGGCTTTTTTTAAAATTTGGTTTCTTTTAAGCTGTAATTCCTCCATACTGTTATAAATAAATCGTATAATGTTAGAGGATTAGGGAGCGAACCGGAAATAAAGAAATATGCCCTTTTTAACCGACTTCAAAAAAAGGAGGAGGTTCTCAATTCGACTGTATGTGTTTTTTTTTTTAAATTTTTTTTTTGTGTTTGTTACCTCATAACTCAGGTCTGAGTGAACCGATTTTGATGGTTCTTTTTTTATTCGAAAGCTGGTGGTTGTCGTTTGGTCCCATAAAAAAAATATCCAGATCCGACAAGTAGTTTTTGAGTTATCTTTAATAATACGTATTAGATTGACTTCGTGTACGTTGATGACATACTCATTCGTCGATTATATTTTAGAAGTTGTCGAAGACAAATGATCAAAAAATGGTATGTACTACTATGGTTTGGAAGGTCATCGCAGTAATTTGGTGATAGATCTTCAGTGATATACAACGGCACTCTTTAATAAATGACAGCAATTCTGCCGTGATTGCTGCAATCACATTTATAAGTATAGGTTTCGCCAGGGTAGGCAGGCGAGTGGGAGCAGGGTGACCGTATCCCCTCCCCACCCCTCACCTAGTCATTAAGAAACATAAACATCAGATCAAGTATCAGCTGTATCCCCTAGGGGATGATGCATATGATTTCTGAATTGGTTTAATACTAAAGCATAATATAGATACTTAGTATTTAATCTATACTTAGCTTGATGTGGAACTAAAAATTGTATCTAAGACGGGACTAAAGCTAAAAATAAAAACTTTTTAACCGTGTTTGCGTATTATATCATAATACTATAACTAAAAATGTTGAAATAAAAACTTTTTAGTAAAAAAATAAAACCGACTTCTAAAAAAAACTAAAAACTGGAAAATAACTTTATTTCCGGAAGTCGGTGGCCAATAAAGTCAACGAAACCAACAAAAGCCACCGACTTCCGGAAATAAAGTTATTTTCCAGTTTTTAGTTTTGTAGTTTAGAAATTTTCGTAATATTATCATTTTTAATTAATGTTATTTTTAGAAGGTGGAATGGAAACTGACGCTAAACGGTTATGAGATATTTAGTACATAGTTTTACACCCCCCAGATATGCTTCATCGGTAGTTTAAATAAAACCGCGAAACACGAGTCGTACACGCGCACGATGGTACCGTACAAACTTGCGACATAAACGGCCATATCTTGTCACTGCGAAGACTTAGAGAATTTTTTTCACAGAACATAGTGATAACAGGCTCAAGTATATAGTTTTAATTTGAACTTGATAGCTTTACGAGTTCCCGAGATAAAGAGTTAAGTAGGCAGACAGATAGATAGAAAGATTGCGAAGTGACCCTATTAGGGTTCCTTATTTTTTAGGGTTCCGTAGTCAACTAGGAACCCTTATAGTTTCGCCATGTCTGTCTGTCCGTCCGTCCGTCCGTCCGTCCGTCCGTCCGTCCGTCCGTCCTCGCTTAATCTCTGTGACCGTTAGCACTAGAAAGCTGAAATTTGGTACCAATATGTATATCAATCACGCCGACAAAGTGGTAAAATAAAAATTTGAAAAAAATGTTTTATTAGGGTAGCCACCCTATATGTAAAGTGGGAAGTGTTTTTTTTTTTAATTTCAACTCTAACGTGTGATATATTGTTGGAAAGGTATTTAAAAATTAATAGGGGTTTACTAAGATCATTTTTTGATAATGTCAATAATTTCGGAAATAATCGCTCCAAAAGTAAAAAACAATGTGTCCCCCCCCCTCTAACTTTTGAACCATAAGTCTAAAAAATATGAAAAAAATCTAAAAAGTAGAACTTTATAAGAACTTTCTATGAAAATTATTTTCAACTTGATTGACACAACAGTTTTTGTACAAAAAAGACAAAAAGTTGTACAAAATAATTTCTGGACTAAGTTTGTAGTATAATCGTATATGCAAGCTTTTTTTGTAACTTTGTTTACATATTTTATTATCCTAAACGTATCTTTTTTCAAACAAAAAATTGTTGTTGAATTACTACCAAAATTGCACGTCTTTGTATTAATTAGTAACCCTATTCCTCGAGAGATGGCGCTGTAGGTACTTATTACATTGGATCGGGTATTACCGAATTGTTCGGTTGGCCTCATAACTGGGAACACTTATTGTGACGGACGGGAAACTACGGAACCCTACACTGAGCGTGTCCCGACACGCTCTTGGCCGGTTTTTTATTTTGAGTTTCAGAATCCTAAAAAAGTGTGAAGCGATTGTATTTTACAAACTTCACAGGAAAGTGGTATATCAGACAGAGTTAAGATGCGCATCACGTCCTTAAAAATAAAGGAAATAACTCGCAAATACCTTACCTAAGTCA
The DNA here is from genome assembly GCA_958449745.1 of Ochropleura leucogaster. Taxonomy (NCBI): domain Eukaryota; kingdom Metazoa; phylum Arthropoda; class Insecta; order Lepidoptera; family Noctuidae; genus Ochropleura; species Ochropleura leucogaster. The sequence goes on from OY288201.1 coordinate 20,494,007, forward strand.
GTTTTCGCTAAAAAAAGATTTTACTTTGTCTTAGCCGGTAAGGTCACGTACCAAAAATATTTGGCACTGCTTACACAGGATCATTTAAGACCCCTGACGTTTACCCAATATTTAAATGCTATTTTTTCTTTGCAGGTAAGTGCGACCTACTGAGGACCCTGAGCTACTGTCCGTGTCACCTGGGACCCTGGGGGTATCATATGTAAGCACACCAATATTTGCAAATACCTTCTCTTGAATAACTATACTGATTCTGAACACAAATCCTTTTAGGCTGTGACTTTAGTTTGTTTTACTAAACAACTATATACCATTGATGAATTTGTGCGTGACAAAATCCTTACTTAATATTTTAAAAGTGTAAGTGAGTTTGTTTGTTTGTTACGTCTTCACGCCTTAATGGCTAAACTGAGTTTGATGTATTTTGGCACAAAAATAGTTGGGACCTGGGAGACGGACATGGGCTTTTTTTAAAAAAAAACTCGGAATTGATGGAGAAAGAGGGAAGAAAAGGAAAAACTTAGCTTTGCTATTACAATAAATAAGGCGCAAGGGCAAAAACTACAGGTAGCAGGTACCTGCAAAACAGAAAAGGGGAACTGTGATACCCCGAATTTAACGCTAGCGAAGCCGCGGGCAAAAGCTAGTAAGTTAATAAAAACAAAATTTAGAGTACTAATGCAAAACTTTTATCAAAAGGAATTTCTACCAGCAGGCCTGCGAAATATGAAGAAAAAAAACGTAAACAAACTACTATAATAAAGTCAAGACTGGTTGTCGGAATAACCAGTCAATGCGTATCGTATTTCCCAGTACCAAAAGTCCAAAAGCTCAAACGTTTTATGGCCTGTAATGACTATCTAAGAATGGAGAAATACCGGCAAGAAACTAAATTTATTTAGTTTATAAAACATTGATTATATATAATTACAAATGGTATAACTTTAGTGAAACATCTGTCAGCGTCAACGTCCGGTCCTGCGTCCACACTCTGTCCGCTCCGGATTGGTCAATCACTAACTTAGCTAAATAATTACTAACGAGGTTTCAATGTTGTGTATCCCAACCACTAGTGATGCAACCGCTACTATGCATAAATAATGTCGATGCTATATCAAGTGTCGATCGATACGTCGCTGCCCACCACTAATTCATGCCGACTGTGACAACTTAATCCATCGAGTTGGTGGTGATATTTATTGCAGTAGAAGGTGGGAAGTTTTGGCATTAGACGGGTATTATAAATAATGGTGTTAAAAAAAAGAAGTCGAGCAGGTGTCAAGAATATTTATTGTTTTATTGACCCCCAAACAGGAAAACAGATTTCGCAGTAGAGGTGTATGAAACTAGTCAATACCTCATGGCTAAATCTTTCATGAGTAATCTCACAACTAATAAAAAAAACTTTCATTACATAAGATCATATAAAAGTTACTGCTAACTTTAGATATAAAAAAACTAACTCACACCTACTATTTAAAAAAAAATATCCTTTGAAAATTGCGAGAAATAAAAATGCTTTATATTTTTTTCATTTATTTTTTAAAAACATGATTAATTAGATAAACAGACAATACACACTGATCTCATAAACCTATATTTCCAAAGACATCCGGATGTAAGTTATCCCAATAATTTGCGACGTGCCAAAACCTCCGCGTGAACGGTGAAACTTCCCGCATAGGATTAACACGTCGAATAGTTTGAAATTAAGTTTGTCGTGCCAACCGAGCGAGGGCGGGGCAAACAATTAGTTTCGGTGGCAGTGTTCACTTCCTTAAGCTGTGAAATGGCGAGTTTTGTGAATCCGGATTTCTGTAATGTACTGTTATTCTTTCGTTTTTAGAATTTTGTGCGTATTGTATAATTATCACATGCGTTGGTGAAGGTAAACTTTGGTAAATATTGAGAGATATATCTCGTCGACAAGTAAAGAATTAAGAAGCAACAAAAATCTGTAGATAACTGACAATTATTTTCAAACACTTCATATTACGCAATGATGTCATAAGCTACCGAAAACTTGAATTAAGGTACCATAGTGTTTTCGATAGCTTATGTCAAATCAAAATGTTTATTTGAGTTTTTAGTCGTTGCTATCAATGATGGAAAGTCAATTTATATCCGCCATCTGTCATAATAATTAGGGAAATTCAGTGTTCGTAATAATTAAAATAGACGTGGTTTTGAAATAGAGTACTCTGAGGCTGAGAATCTAAACATTTGAACTTCAAACGGTATGTACTTCTCTATTATATGTCTATTATCTAGTTACTTGTTATGTATACACAATTATGGTAATGATATGACACTATAATAGCCGAATATCAGTCAATTGGAATTTGATTTGCAGTGTCTATTATGTATATAACTCATCGTCCAAGATGACAATGTGACAGTATTGACACATTATGGTAATATGCGTGTGTTGTGTGATAATATTATCATTAGAGTTAAATGTAGGTAATATATAGTAATACGAGATTTTGCGTTATTTCGGTTATTTCGGGGTTCAACACGGTTCCCTTTCCTGATTTGCAAGTACCTGCTACCGTAGTTTTTGCCCTTGCGCCTTATTTATTGTAATAGCAATGCTAAGTTTTCCCTTTTCTTACCTCTTTCTCCCTCATTTCTCATTTTTTTTAAGTTAGCCTATGTCCGTCTCATGGGTCTCAACTATCTCTGTACCAAGATTCATCAAAATCGGTTTAGCCATTGAGGCGTGAAGATGTAACAAACAAACTTACTTTTGCTTTTTTATAATATTAGTAAGGATTCACAAACTTTGGAGAGATAATTATTGTTATTTATTTATTTAAACTTCATGTAAAATAAGTGGTACATAGGCGGGCTTAATGCCATAAGGCATTTTCTACCAGTCAACCTTTTGGTTATAATACGACAATGTTGTGATAGGGTACAAAAATTATATTAAAAAAAAACTATTGTTTTCGAGAACCTATACATATGTTTCTACACAAATGAAATCACCTAGGTAATAAATAAGTACATAAAATAAAACTGTAATTCATATGTGTTTTAATTGGGAGGTATTTCGTCGGACCTAAATAGTGGTTACGAATTTCAGTTTTCTATTAACCTATATCAAATCAGTGTTATCTTTAAAGTTATAATCATGGACGGTACATTAGCCCATTTCTAGTATATTTACTATATCAAGTATTTTACAATTGTTAGTTTTCCCTACATAAATAAATAAATTAATATGTAGAGTAAGTATAAGCAACAAAAAAAAAAGAATTTAGTTTTTTCACATGAAGAGCCAACACATTAATATTTACAATGTAATTTCCACCATGTTGACGGTTTTAAAAATGGCTCAGTTCTTTGTGCCAGCAGACGGAGAAGTATGCTATATTCAGTAATAGTGTGATAAGAATGAAAAAGTCTTTTGAATAGTCTTATCTAAAGTCTTAAGGTGGGAAAACAAAGCCATTCAAAGAAAAAATACTTTTCCTCGCCTAAGTCGACTGGAGCTGCTGAAAAACTTGTTTTCCCGAGGTGTCACATAAAAGCTGACTTCTTAAAGCCTTCTTTGTTCGCTTCTCAGAATTCTTTCAAAAATATTACGCCCGGAAACTCATTTAATATACATAGATAAATATTTTCTTGATTATGTACACCATACAAATAACAAGAATAACATTAAACAACTTATAAATAGGGTGACATAATGGGCGGTCTTGTCGCTAAAAGCGATCTTTTCGACACAACCTTTGGATGGATTTAAGGGAGGAGAGAGAGTACTGCAGGTAGTCTGTGTATGGTGTGCAAGCATCTTAACTGTTCGTGAATACTTTACTTAGAGAATAGCACATCGATTGTAAACAGTCTAGGCTACGGAACCAGTGGTTATTTCATCTATACTAATACTAATATTTTTGTAACATTATAAAAAGGAAAGATTTAATTGTTTGTATTGAATAGGCTCCAAAAGTACTGGACAAATTTTAACCATTTTTGAAAGCTACATTATCAGAAAGTAACAAAGGCATCATCACGCTACTACCCACGGGAGCGGGGCAGTATCTAAAGACGCATGTGAAACCGCGAAAGACAGCTATATTTCATAAAGGAACAAAACTATGTAACATTTAGGTAGTATTAAAACTTTTGCGAACAAATTGAGACACGATTTTCATTTTCGTTGTTTTTATTAAGCCGAGTGCTAATAAATGAGAAATAACTGCCTGTCTGCCACCTTTTCACAACTAAACGGCTGAATGTATTTTGATTGAAAGTTGCTACATAGTTACCCAGATAGACCTGAATTAGGACGTAGGATATAGTTCGTAGCACAGTCACCGCCTTCTAAATTATAAGCGAACAGTAAAAAGTTTCTAGTACTAAACACACTTTATTACGAATGTACCGTAATTTCAGCGACTCACGTTGAGCTACGCATACTACATTATGCTTACTCCCATCTAGTATTTCCCTAAGGGTTTTAATATCTAACCCCATTAATCTCGACACCATTTCCGACGCGAGCTGTAAACTGGTTATAAATCAGTTAAAGTTATCATCCACACGCCGCTTATGTTAATTTGTACCTCGATTTACGCGAAGTGAGGTTCTGACATCTATTGACGCCTGCCTCGGGGATGCTTCGCGTTAATAGGCAGGATATTGTTGTGATATAAACTAATGAGAGGCACAGGGCTACAAATTTAGAGAAGCTGTGACAATGTTCTGCAAGGATGCTCTAGAACCACGCGCGACTCAAGAGTTGTCAGCAAAGCAGAAGGGCCTGCCAGGGCTTGCCGCTTGCCGGGGTTACGGGTTCGAAAGAGAAACCGCGGCTCCGGAACATTAAGGGCATTTAATCAGTACAAGTCAGACACTCCCCCGCGCTCCGCCCAGAGCGGGGGAAGTTATTAGATGATTTCCAAAGTGCAAAAAAAAGGATTTATTCCCAATCCATATAGGTTTAAAAGCTTTTAACTATAACCACAATTACAGGTCACAAGTACTTCCTTTATACAATCCGGACTAAAATAATGTAGTGCAGCTTTCAGTTTCAGCAGACAGCACATTGTTTCAGTGCATTAAAGTTGTTTAATCTGTGTAATGCGCGCATAGATTGTAATGGTTCAGAGTGGGGATGTCGTAATGTATTCCTTTACGAGATTATGCTAGACGTATTGTGAAGTGTATAGTGCATGTGGAATGGAAAATATTTTTTTTTTTTTTTTTTTTTATCTTGGGACAACTCACACACGGTTATCTGATCCCAAGCTAAGCAGAGCTTGTGTTATGGTAACCAGACAACTGATATACATACTTATATAATTTATAAATATACATACATAATTATAGATAAATCACACCCAGACACAGAACAAACAATCATGCTCATCACATAAAGTTTGTCCTGGGTGGGAATCGAACCCACGACCTCCGGCTCAGCAGTCAGGGTCACTAACCACTAGACCAACAGGCCCGTCAAATATTAATTATGCAAAGTTTAACAATACGAGTATATTTAAAATATAAAAACAATTTTTTTAAATATCAGCCTTTTATCTACGAAGAAATCGTGTAAAAAACATACAAAAAAAAGTTCTAACTCCACGTTCAAAACCTCCTCCTTTTTTAAGTCGGTTAAAAAGAGAGAGCTTATGCCCAACAGCAGCGAATTCCGGGTTGAAATGATGATAACACAGTATCTATTACACAGGTACAGTTTAAATAATATGACTAAATAACACAGATTTTATAAGGTTCATCAATGATGTAGTTTTACATTAGGTACTTCCTCGCCATTTTGAACAAAACAAGAAATTTGCTTGTAATGTATTCAGTGTGAGTTCTTCTAGTCGTGTGTGGTTCGGCTGGGAGCCTCATTAAGCCACCACCTCAGTAATTAGAGGGGAAACTTAATTAGGAAGTCTTAGGACTGCTTCGGTTGCGCCCCGACATCAAGGAAATAGGGCGGGGATAGAGAACAGATTTTTAGTAATAAATAAAAACTTGGCCATCATAATTTCCTTGATTGGTCATTTTGAATGACAATCGAGATATTTCATCGTTTTCACTTGTAGCAACTGTAAAACTACCAGTCAAAAAAAGATCCATTTGTCTTTTCACTCAAAATATGATTTTAACTTTCTAATTTTACTTGTAAATGATGTTTTTTCAAATAATGTGGCTCTGTATCTTAGTATTCCTACATAAGTACTTCTAAACTAATACCTCTGTCAAGAAGGTCAAATATTCTAGTATAATACCAGTCTAAATAACTACGCCTAAAATGTTAGCTCGACAGATGACTTAAACCCTCTCCATTTAGTCCTAAATTCGACTAACAGAGAAACTATTTGGAACTAATTTGAGAAGCAGTCCCCTCCCTAAGCCCCGGCGGTTGAATCCAAAACAGAAGCACGACAGAACTCAGAGGTTACAAGGTCCATTGGTGTACCTGGTCACTTGGCCAGGACTAACATCAGAATACATCATAAGGTGTGCTTTTAGGGTTCCGTACCTTAAAAGGAAAAAGCGGAATCCTTATTGGATCACTTTGTTGTCCGTCTGTCTGTCTGTCAAGACCCTGTATCTCGGGAACGCGTAAAGTTATCGAGTTGAAATTAAAACAATGTACTCAAATCAAACATTTCAGTCTACGCAGTCAAAAGATTTGGCCGTTTATGTCGCAAGTTTGTACGGAACTTCGTAATTGGCCCTTTTTTGGATTTAGATTGTATTCAATCTACAATATAGTGCCTCCTTGTCTCCATCAACCATTACGATTACCACAGAGCTCTTTCACTGTACAGTGATCACGAATGTTAAGTGTGCAGGTGTGTTCATGGAATTTTCCCGATGCCCGATGTAACTTCTACACTGCGTCATACTGTAAGGCCATTTATTTATATTGTGCCAACACCTCGTTGCCACACTTGACTGTAAGGTTTGATTTAAACCTGGCCGTATGCTGGTGGGCTGGTATTTTCATTTGTAGAGACGAATTGATTGGAGGTTGTCGACAAAAATCTGAAGTTTTACGAAGAATACCTGAATTTTCGCGGTGTAAATCATGAAAAAGGTTAAACCGAGGTTCGTTTTTAGTTTTTATTTGATTTTTTTGATAGAAAATCATCAAATAACTTCCCCCGTTCTAGGTGGGTGGGGGAGTATCAGACTCTTAGTGACTAAATCCCACCCATGTCATGTCATCTCTTTCAAAAAACCCACAACCCCGGCAGGCGGTGTCTCTGGCTGGCTCCTCTGGTGAATTGTAAGTTCGAGACACAATAAAGTTAAGACAATGGTTTAAAAGGGCAAAAGAAGGAACATAGATGGGTTTTGATTTCCAAGATACAGGTTCTTTACCTAGTTTGGAAGTCAGACGCTCATTTAGTTTTTAGCAGCCTTTTATTATTTTTAACACAACAACCTTATATTACAACACCGTGTAATCATATTTTGTACTAGGCTATATTCTGCTGAGTCCAATAAACGATTTATTATTATTATTTATATCATCTGCAAAAAAACTTACAATTCAAAATAATGTATAATTATAGTACTATCAAATGATTGATTATTTTACTTATAAAACAAGCTAATTCATCCTGGGTGATTTACAGCCGCATCCACAACAGTCTTGTCTAGGGAAGAAGAAACTTAAAGAAAAATTACATTTCCAACCGTTTTCTAAACAAAACATAAAATAGTTTGTAACAAGCCTCCACTCCATAAATATTGAACGAATAGAACCCTATTCCTAAAAACAGTACCTACATAAATAAAAACTAAACAATATATACGTAAGTTACCCCTTTTTACGTAGCAGACGATAGCACCCGTGTCACGCAGACAGCCTATCTTAACGTAGGGCATGAATACTGAGTTATGTCGAGATTCCAGTTTAGTATTGCCCAGATTTAGGGGCTTATATCGGACTTATGTAGGTTCTTATTTAAGTCAAGGAAGTCAGATACATACATGTACAGTAAGAAGACTTAAGGATTTTTTTTTTTACTTGTTCTTTGACGTACGGCAAGTACCACCTACACTTTTTAATTCATTTAGAGTAAGTTGCACGTTGCCTAACTCATCGCGCCAATTATTGTGAGGATCATTTTTAATGATTGCAAGTAAATATTTTAGAGTTCGCATTACCCGTTCGACCTGACCGTTTGCTCTGCTAGAGCCAGTGGCAATGAAGTGAAGATCAATGTGATGATCCCCACAAAATTTCTTGAAGTCACTTTTAATATAGCAGCGACCCCGATCAGCTACAATTCGTTTAACTCAAATTCAATTTATTGAGAGCTGGTTTTTCAATCGCAATTTGACGTTTATCTAAAGAATATGTTTGTCATAATGGTTGCTTTCGTATGTTGTTTTTGTCTGTAAAAACGTCACATTTAATCTAATATCAAATAAAATCAACTGTGGATCAAAAGTTTTCGCGCAGAAAGGCACGTGTCCACGAAAATCATTACCTAAAGTGGTCCGACCGCGAAAAGCCACTTAGACATCCTTGAGTACTTGCCTCTTCTCTTCCAAGTGCCATTATAATAAGGCAAAAATAACTTTATATACATAGCCTTGTAATTTTCCCGGATTAAAGGAATATAAAAGGCGCATAAATCTGAACATTTCATTGAAATAATTGGTCTGGCAATATTACAGATACAGAAATGTCTCAGTAGCAGCTATCGAATCTGAATTTGGAATTGGCCTGGGGTTTGATTCCCGGGTCGGGAATCGCAGCGCTAATGAGTTTTTCCATCAAAATCTCAATAGTAACTACGAAGTCCCATAATGTCGCCAACTGTTTTGTTCTGATTGTAATACTGCTACCCTACTATGACCTCTTAAAGCAATTCTTATTCCACTGAGGGAAAGAGACAGAGCTATACAGGGTGTCTAGCACCATCTCTTTCACTCAGTGGAATAAGAATTGCTATAAGATGTCATAGTAGCCCTTCTGTTCTTTTATTTTTGTTGTCGTTTGTTTTGTTTTTTGTTTTTTTCTTGGGACAGCTCACACACGGCTATCTGATCCCAAGCTAAGCAGAGCTTGTGTTATGGTAACCAGACAACTGATATACATACTTATTTAATTTAGAAATACATACATATTATAAATAAATCACACCCAGACACAAAACAAACAATCATGCTCATCACACAAAGTTTGTCCTGGATGGGAATCGAACCCACGACCTCCGGCTCAGCAGTCAGGGCCACTAACCACTAGACCAAGAGGAGGGAGAGGGGTATTTTAACATTGTGTTTTTTTGTTTTCTTACCTTTTGAAACTTTATTGTCTTGTCAAACTTGTTTGTAACTAGTTATTAAGTGAATCCTGTGGTTTCCTGTAATTGGAGGAGCACAGTAATCAGTTCTATTATATTTCTATTTGTATTTCTTTGTAATCATGTAATTTGTGTATTTTCTGTAAAAAATTCAAATAATGCTGTTACAAAGAATGGTGCAGCTACCCTACCATGACGTGTTAAAGCAGAACTTATTCCGCTGAGGGAAAGGGCCAGAGCTATACAGGGTGTCTAGCACCATCTCTTTCACTCAGTGGAATAAGTTCTGCTTTAAGATGTCATAGTAGGCCTACTGATCTTTGCGTCATGTTCGTGTACGGGCGCTATCAGTTGTGACTGGTCATCTCTCAGTTGCCACGGCTGATTTCAAATAATCATTTAATTTCTTTTTGTTTTACTATGGACACTTTTAATGTGCACGTCTTGCTACATCGTTCTCACATAGTTTACCATATCAAACACGAATAATGTAACCAAGGTTTTGTAACAATATTCTGATTTAAAAGAGTGTCCATGGAGTTTCTTGCCCATTATTTTCCATAGAGTACTATTCTCTTTAATGGGCAAATACAGTACTTTCACAGTTATTATACCTTGTGACTGGCCCTGCAGTTTCATTTTGTCAATGTTTCGGCAGTTCAAAAGTGCCTGTAAGTGGCCTACATGATTTTGATTTAATTCGGGAATCAAATCCAGGACCTCGTGGTCAGCCGTCGAGCTTGAAACCACAAGACCCACGCGGCAGATCTTCTTGTACCTTGCAAAATTTTGGTCGATCTTTGCCTTACCCATCGATAACAATAAGTGTAATATCATACATACCCAAGTAAAGTAATTTCCTGGAGCGCATTCGGTGATAAATAATGACATTATTTCAATACAAATTCGGCCTGTCACATGAATGACTGATACTAAGAGATATTTACTTTCATCTTTCTGCGAGTTTTCAAGAAAAGGAAATAAAGATGATTGGGTAAATAATGTGTGTGCTTATGTTGCTCGTTTGAATGATATAAATGTCACGACATGTTTTTTTTTTTAAGTGTTTTGTATTTTGAGAAGATCAAATGCAACGTTTTGTTTTTTTTTTTCTGAATGAATTACGTCAATTTCTTTATTGACACAATACCTGGTGTGGATGCCATTAAATGAAAAGACATGTTTTATGATAGGATAGATTGCTATTATGAATACTCCTTTACGATTATGATATTCACGGTAAAACCGTCAGGGTTAACAAGTAAAGTTATTTACCTAAAAGTGGTAGTTCTTTTTTTGGAATTTGGTTTTATTTTTTACAAAAAGTTTTTTATATCAGCATTTTCAGTTATGATATTATGAAATATCACATAATTTTGATCGAGTATTCATTTTCCATTGTTACTAAAATATTAGCTAATAATCCAAACAGACATAGAGAAAAAAATGTATTATAGACGATAACTTATAAACTACCTAAACAATATAAATAAAATTGATATGGGTCCATTTGGGAATTACACCCTATCAAACAAGAAATAATTTTGCAAATCGGTCCAAGCGTCTTTGATAAGTCTGTAAACAGACATAAAAAGGATTCCGACAAATTGAGAACCTCCTTCTTTTTTTAAGTCGGTTAAAAATAATGTTTCTTTTATTTTCTATTAAATTGGTTCTGTTCTAAGCCAAAAAGTTCTCAGTGTGGTACTTAGACTTGACACCCCCTATCATAACACTCGTAGATAATGCCGTGTATGTACGATGAATCCATAGATTATCTTTATACAAACTGAGCTGAGATTCCTGAACACTGCTTCCAGTTTCCTTGAGTCCGTTGCTACTTCCAGTACTATCTCCTTGAACTAAATAATTTTGTACCTAATTTTCTTATGTGTTTTTTTTACTGTTATATTTTTATTATTTTTGCGATTTTTTACTATGACTGTAAGTATTTATTTTTCTTGTTTAATGTTCAACCGTTAACTTGTATGTGTGGTGTTAACTGTTAGTATAAGTTAGTTATAAACAAATAATAAAGATTAAGGCTCAGCGCCACAGAATCTACGTTACGTTAGTTTATTGAATCAAAATACCAATTTCTAAGAACGTCTTAAATCTCAATTCCACTGGCATCCATTCCTTGCAATCAAAAAGGAATAAAGCACATCTTGGTTGAAAAATAAATCGAAAAACCTTTCCAATTTCTTTTTTAATCAGTGCACACCTCAAACGATTTTTGTTTTAATTTATTTTCAATTTACATTAAGTACAACTAAACAACGTACAAGTATAAATTAAACTCCCTTTTAAGCATAAAAGCAGAGCTTTTCAATTCACAAGTTTCCTCTTAAAACTTAGTAAATTTCAACTTGTTTATAAACTAAGTACATTTTTAACTTCGCAAGTAAAGTTTCACGGAGGACTTTATAAGGCAGTATAAAACCTCTTTCGTATGTTAAACCGGATATATCTGGTGTGAACTGGCTGTAAACCGGTTTGGGGTGGTATGAACTAGATCGGGTGAACGGGTAGGGATTGGAATATTTGATTATGTGATTTTCAATGCTTTCAAAAGGTTGTTTTTTCAGTAATTCATAGTATCGTGTTTTTATTGTTTTTCTGGAAATTATTCAAAGAGTCACAATAAAAGACATAACGTTAATATTTTATTTTTCTGTCTATAAACTATATAGCTAATTACACCATTAATGATACCTGCCCTAAATTAAACAGCTACCTCCACAAATAGTCCAAAATAATACAAAGCAAGCTGGGTGGAGCGAGGGCGATGCATGTTTGTTCACCTCTTGACGTTTAATATCCGCCGGAAACGGTGCCTCATATGCACACACTTATTGTAAGCCATTGCACAGGGTATACAGAAGTCTCATTAATGATCTGGATACAAGTAATTTACATTTGAAATCAAAAAGGATCAATTAAATTGACGTTTGACGGCCCGGTTGGCGCGGTGGCTGAGCGATCGACTGCTGCGCTGCGTGTCGCGGGTTCGATTCCCGCACGGAACAAATATTTGCATGATCTGCAGATAGTTGTTTCGGATCTGGCTGTTTGTGCATGTGAGTTTAATTGTTTGTACCCACGTTACAAGACAAATTCCTAGTGTTGGTTTTCCCCGGCCACCGTAGTTCTGTCTGTGGACGATGAGCAATGGGTAGCTCACCCATCGTCCCGCTAATGCCAACATACTGTGAAGACAGCGTGTTTCTGTTCCACGTGTGCCTCAAATACATGTCAGCAAAGCAGAGGTGTCTGTCAGGGCCACCGCCTGCCGGGGTTTCGGGTAGTTCGAAAGAGACACGCATCCCCGGAACATAAAAGGCAAAAAAACATGGGTGGGTTTTAACAGTCTGACACTCCCCCGCGCTGCACCCAGATCGGGGAAAGTTATTTAATGATTTCTTTTCTGCGAAAAAGGGCAAGCACACAATGCAAAACATAACAAAAAAAAAACAAAAAAAAATTGAAAGTTGCAAAGTGAACAAACTTTATGAAAACAAATATCTCTCAAAAGTGGTCTTACTGCTCTTATTACTGCATTGTGTTGGCCCAGATATTATTTGCACAAGCACCATCCAAGTATCAACGTTTGAAGCGCTCTGTTACCGATGTATAAATAAATTAATATCTGCTCGTAAACTATAAGCAGTGAGATTTATCAAGAGTAAATTCAGCAATCTTCAAGTACTAGGAAATATTTGCCTTCATCAGCCTAGCTTTCTTCAGCTTCTTTCACCAGCCAAATATCAGCATTTTGCATGGAGCAGGGCAGGTCCATTAAAAAAAAACGCAAGTTGGGGAAATAACCACGTTCTTTTTTTATTTGTTTTAATTTTTTTTTTTTAGAGTTTATGGCATTTTAACCAATATAACAAACAAGCGCTAATTCCGCCGACACCTGACCTCCAGAACCTAGTTAGTACTGGATAATAAAATATAACTTGGTAAGACTAGTCGTCAGATTATTGAGACAGGACTAGTGGAAAGGGCCAATAGGAATCAAAGGCCTAGCAAGTTAGCATGTTTCAGAGATTATTATTATGGCAAGGTAAAAAATTGACATACGCTATCGGAAATGTATGTCAGTCTTGTAAAAAGTTTTTGTAGAAATACTTAAAACATTAAAAGCTATTGCCACTCGTTTCGGTCTTTACAAGACAAAGTAGTAGCGGAAATTTTTAAAACCTTAACACGACCTGCCGGGGTTGCGGGTTTTAAATTACTATTACAACGTAAACAGCTTTTCGTAGCACTATGATTGAATACATCTGAAGGAGATCGCCAGAAATTCATACATTGTTAGGCCAAATGTGAACAGTAATAATTTATGTGTTGTTTAATAGGTAAAACACTCTATATAATATTAATTTCAGAAAGATTTTTTTCAAAATTCTATGGGAATTAGGAAGAAAATTAGTTTCTGGGTCACTAGGTTAGGTTATATTGCAGATGGTAAGAATAATAAATTGTTATACTTATAATGCCAAAATGCATTTTAAATACCATAATCAAATAGTCACATTGATTTAATTGTTTAAAAACATAGTACGTTACTATTAGCGTAGCATAGCACACAAAAGGAATTAGGTAAGTAAAATAAAAACAAATTACGTGCACGAATACGAAAACGAATGGCGGGAGTGACGTGACATTGACATTTTGACAAACATCGATATTTTTTCGTTTTGAAACAGTCACCCGATACACGATTTTGAACAAAGTTTTTGTTAAATAAATAAATAACTATTACTAAAACGAAAATAATGTCATCAAATGTCGTTTTTCGTTTATAAATAATCATTTATATTATAATGACCGTGATAGATGCTAAAACAAAATAGATATCGTTCATTTTAATAACTTCTTTAGAACTACTAATTTTAGAACGATCTTAAAATGACCTGACAGCTTGTCTACGGAGCTAGTTTTAGACGAACATTAAATTAAAAACCATATCTAAAATTATATTTTTTAGCTCATTTCAGTAGAAAGTTATTATTGTTACATGTTGTTTTAATCGGTAAAAAATCTAGTTTTTTTTTATATTCATTTTTAGCTAGTTTCCTTAAAACTGGTGATCTCCTTTCACTTCTTCTTGCAGAGTTCCTTCATGACAGACAGCTTTTAATAAAGATGGCAAGTTCACAAATAATAAATGATCTAATTTAAAATTTAGATGCGACGATTAACTACCTTCAGATGAAGCTATAATTCACATCTCAGTCAAACATCGACTTATCTGTACAAAAAGGGCAATAATTCTTGTCTGGGGCAATAAATTAGTCTGGCGAGCAATAACGCGGGTGCCAGCAATCGGCAATTAACCGGGGAGCAACATTAACTTGACACATTGCCTTCTAAACTGCTGACTTAGGGATAAACTATTTACTGTTTACCTTGAACTTCTTATATTAATTAACTAATTAAGTTGATTAATTTTATTGCTTAATGTCATTTGTTGGTTTTATGGTTTACTCACGGGTCGACCACTGGAAACCAGCGCTGTGCTGTGGGCTCCCATGGCACAGCATCATGCTGAGTGGTGAGCGATCTGTCGCAGTCACGACGTGCAAGCAATTTTTTGTTTTTGTCCCATATACAGGGTGGCCAGTTGATAGGCGTCCAAAGAAAAAAATTAGATGCCTTATGCTAAGGGGTACCCGAATTACCCCCATGTATGTTCCGCGATTATTTGTAGTTTAGGAGCTAGAATTTTTTTAAGTACTTTTTTCAAAATATTCACCTAGCATTGGTTTTTATTTTTTATGTCTTTATTCCTTTTATTTTTAGATATTCTTTTTTGTGTAAACTATTAGCAATAACAATAGCTACCATGCAAAAAAAAAACCGTTTGCCTAGGCATTGTAGAACTTACCACAAAATTAGTCCAAAGTTATAAAATTACCATTAGAGTTCGATAATCAAAAATGTTCAGAGCTTAAAAAAAAAATAAGTTAGGGGTGCTAGAGGTTTCTAAATGATCTTAAAAACTTCTATGGACCTTCAACAGACAAAATCGGTAAAAAAATATAGAGCTTGATCGGGGATTATTTCCTGTAATTAGCGTTGATAGCAATAAAGGTATTTTTACAGTTATTGTTATAATTTGGGATTTCTTTATTTTTGCCACTTTTATGATAAAAAAATACGGTAGATAGTTTACAAATTTTATTAAAACACGTTACAAAAGGTTTTCAAAGTGCCGCCTTACCACAGAAATGCACAATCTACATCTACGGAGGAAATTGTCTTTTAGTTGTAAACCATGTCTCGCCTCAGTGTTAAATTAACGTCTGACAGCAAAATTGGTAATTCTTCAAGAACTCTTTGTAGGTGGCTTCATCGAGCTTGGACAGTGGTCTGGCTATGGATTCTCCATAGTCCGCTATCGAGAATCCTCATTCCGTAAGACCATCAAATTTTCAACACCGCTTCGTTACAAAAGGTTTTCAAAGTGCCGCCTTACCACAGAAATGCACAATTTACATCTACGGAGGAAATTGTCTTATAGTTGTCTAAAGGCTTCTCTGTTACTTCTTACAACATTTCCCACTTCTTCAATTTTCCGTTTTAGCTCTTCCTCATTGTTAGTGTCCCGTGCGTACCATCACGAGCCTGGACGGCAGCTCGAATGGTGGTGGTAAACTAATTGGTAGTTCACCGTTGAGAACGCCGGACCACATTTTCACACTGAAGCGGTGTTGAAAATTTGATGGTCTTACGGAATGAGGATTCTCGATAGCGGACTATGGGGAATCCATAGCCAGACCGCTGTCCAAGCTCGATGAAGCCACCTACAAAGAGTTCTTGAAGAATTACCAATTTTGCTGTCAGACGTTAACTTAACACTGAGACGAGACATGGTTTACAACTAAAAGACAATTTCCTCCGTAGATGTAGATTGTGCATTTCTGTGGTAAGGCGGCACTTTGAAAAGCTTTTGTAACGTGTTTTAATAAAATTTGTAAACTATCTACCGTATTTTTTTATCATAAAAGTGGCAAAAATAAAGAAATCCCAAATTATAACAATAACTGTAAAAATACCTTTATTGCTATCAACGCTAATTACAGGAAATAATCCCCGATCAAGCTCTATATTTTTTTACCGATTTTGTATGTTGAAAGTCCATAGAAGTTTTTAAGATCATTTAGAAACCTCTAGCACCCCTAACTTATTTTTTTTTTAAGCTTTGAACATTTTTGATTATCGAACTCTAATGGTAATTTTGAACTTTGGACTAATTTTGTGGTAAGTTCTACAATGCCTAGGCAAACGGATTTTTTTTGCATGGTAGCTATTGCTATCGCTAATAGATTCCACAAAAAAGAATATCTAAAAATGATAGGAATAAAGACATAAAAAATAAAAACCAATGCTAGGTGAATATTTTGAAAAAAGTACTTAAAAAAATTCTAGCTCCTAAACTACAAATAATCGCGGAACATACATGGGGGTAATTCGGGTACCCCTTAGCATAAGGCATCTAATTTTTTTCTTTGGACGCCTATCAACTGGCCACCCTGTATAGGCATATATATGTTAATGTTTATGATGCTTTACATATTTAATGTAGGTAAATGGTCGTCGTAATTTGTGACTAATAAATGTTTTATTCTTGCTTTCAAGAGGTTGCAAGCGAGAGTGCTGAGTATGAAGTCCTGTGTTTGATTCCCAGGTTAGGTAGCTTCTTAGGAGCAGCACCGGAATCAGGATTTTTGTACCAGATTTATGAGTATAGGCACGCCTCCTAATAGGCTTAATCATAACTGGTGTAAAATGGGTGTACTGTATCTACATATAGTACCTAGAAATCGGCCTAACCCTTCTGAGATTTATAGGCCTTATGTTATATTTTCTTGTTTTATGTGTGGAAAAAACGGGTTGTTCGAAAGAGGTACCGCGGCCCTGGAACATAAACGGCAAATAAGGAACACGGGTGGGTTTTAAGCAGTACTAGTCTGACTCTCCCCCTCGTTCCGCCCAGACCGGGGGAAGTTATTTGAAAAAAAAATACCCAGATATATGCTATTTAGAGTTCGTTCTAGAGATATTTTTTTCAGAAGTGCCCTACAAATATCTACGAAAACTACCAAAACTCAACTAAAACCACTAAACTTGTACAAGACAATACTACGTTACAAGTCACATAAGTAACATAGCAATATTTTTTGCAAAAAGTAAGCGAAAATAAGTCTTATTACAACGTGTTAAACGTAACATATTTGTGCTCCGGTTGAATGAGACAAGTCAAGTTTGAGCTTGTCATAACGTTAGATATTGTGTGAGAACAATGTAGAACACGCTGTATATTATGTAGTGTTCAACAAATAAAACGAAGGAGGTATTGTATTTCAGTAAGAATGAGAGATAGATACAATGTTAGTGAAGTCAGTTATACTAATTTATCAAACTTGAATTTTCTTTCTTTGTTTACTAGTTTTGCCCGCGGCTTCGCTCGCGTTAAATTCGGGGTAACACAGTTCCCCTTTCCTGATTTACAGGTACCTGCTAGCTGTAGTTTTTGCCCTTGCGCCTGATTTATTGTGATAGCAATGCTAAGATTTCCCTTTTCTTCCCTCTTTCTCCCTATTTTTTTTTGGGGTGGGAAATCATCAAATAACTTCCCCCGCTTTGGTTGGAGCGGGGGGGGCATATCAGAATTTTACCGACTAAAACCCACCCATGTTCCTTTTATTGCCCTTTACGTTTCGGGGCCGCGGTATCTCTTCGAACAACCCGCAACCCCGGCAGGCGGAGGCCCTGGCAAGCCCCTCTGCTTTGATAACATCTCTTTGAGGGGCGCGGGAAACACAAACGCGCCGTCGACACGGCCTGTCGTCAATAGACGGACGGCAATTTCTGTACCAAAATTCATCAAAATGGTTTAAGCCATATAGGCATGACATGAATACGTAACTTCTACGTTTCTTCTCCATAGAAGAGCCGGCAAGAAAAGAAAACACGTAGGTGAAGTCGCGGTCAAAAGTTAGTAGTGTTTTAAATAATAAAAAAACTAATAAATGGATTCTTTATTTAAAATAACTTCTATTATTCTTAACAAAAGTGACAGAAGTCACCATTTTTCACAGGTTCCCAGGAAGTTAATTATCGAACGGAATTTTAATGTTTGAAGTCCTTTTGTTTTATAGTTTGTTAGGAATAAAATCGTCACGACTTATTTGAAAATGGTCAGATTGAAATGTCAGACTTGTACTGACTAAAACCCACCCATGTTAATTCTATTGCCCTTTATGTTCCGGGGCTGCGATATCTCTTTGGAACAAGCCGTAATTTGAAAATGACTGCTCTGAACTTTTAGTAAAAACATTTTTTTAAGAAAACGTTGCTTCACACTAGGAATTACTCCTATAACATAGGTGCGTTTACAAACATTTAAACTCACATACACAAACTTCCAGACCTTGGACAACTATCTGTATGCCATACAAATATTTGTTCTGTGCGGGGATCGAACCCGCCACACGCAGCGTAGCAGTCGATCGCTCAGCCACTACGCCAACCGTGTCGTGATCTCATTGCATGACAGTTTTTTCGGGTTTTTTTTTGTCTTTGGATACGTGGGTTTCCAAAGTCCGTAGAAAGTTTTTTAGGACATTCTAGAATCGAGGGATAACAACAGTCTTGGTAAAGAAAAAAAGAATGAAGAAATAAAATAAGTTTGGCAGATGCCATAATTGCACGCAACATGAAACATACTAAAATCTAAACGCAATAATGTGTGTGTATAGGTTTAGCTCAGCAATGGTCATAGCTAAGTAGTCGTACAATTAATCTAACGTCGTTAAGCCGTCGTTATTACTCGCCAGATACCCAGCATCATACAATACGAAAGTCAACAAAAACATTTTTCATTTTCACTCTGAAATAAAAAGTTATACGGCTAAGCGATATATCCCAGCTCATTATTATGAACGACATTTTATTAAAATTCTTGCAACGAGACGTGGTTGCAACTTCCCGTGTTTCCTTTTATTATCCAGATGCTTGCTGGCTGGCGGGTCAATATGAAGGCATTTTGAAGGACGGTGGAACAAATAATAAATGGTTTGTTAAAGGTGTTACGTCTCCTGGTTCGTGAGAGCATTTTCTTTGACAAATGTTATGTAATTTTCGTTGATAGTTGCAGTTTTAGCAAAAAGTAAACATTGGTGCCAATTCTGATGTACCGGATTAAACACGGCTTAGATTAAAATGGCATGCCCAATCATATCAAATTTTATTCCACACCATTTTAGTCGCGAATAAAAATCTTGCTTGATAACTATTTTTGGTGAAAAACGTCAATTTCAGAATAGGAAACGTCGTTTGACAAGAATATTTTTTTTTTTTGTGATTTTTGACTAGTTTGTGACAACAGAATCGATACCAATATAATTAATAAATGTTTGTTGATAAGAGTTTTACTAATGAGTCTTTTTCATGAGTTTTTTAAACCATAATAAAATGTTAATTAGAGAGTGTATCGTATCGTGTATCCAGAAAAGTGATAGATATAAACTATTTCCTAAAGCAAATAACATAAATTTTGAATTTTAAAATTACCACTAGGTTCTCTTCCTGCCAAAAGGGTTGTAACCTGTCATAAAGAACCATAAATTTTAGAACAGTGTCTGGTTGACGTGTTACAAAATGTCTACCAATTCCCGCGCATTCCCACGCCACCGCCATCTTTTTTATTGGAGTTGCCGAGACTTGGCACTTGGCTGAATGGATGTTACCTTTGCTTGTAAAAAAGTTTCGAGGGCACTTTTCACCTGGTTTCTTGGGATTACATAGTAGATGAATATTTATTTTTATGTTGGTAATAAAAATGCTGTAGGTACGTTACCTGGAGATTGTTCCCATAATTTGTCGTTAAGTGCTGATCACATTTTCTTTTCAACTCTTACGAATATATTTTTTTTGTTGTCTTTCTCGATTATACCATTATATCCTATCCTACTAATATTATAAATGCGAATGTTTGTGAGGATGTATGGATGTTTGTGACTCTTTCACGTCAAAACGGCTGAATGGATCTTGATAAAATTTGGCACATAGGTAGATTATAGTCTTCAATAACACATAGGATACTTTTTCTCGGTATTAATCAGGCAAGGCCGCGAGCGCCAGCTAGTCAGTTAAACTGCAAATAGATCTTAACATAATTGAAAAAATGGCTAGATTTCTTACGATTGTTGAATAATATTATTATAGACTACATACATATAGCACACCAATCAAAAACCACAGACACGATATATATATGTACTGAATTAAATAAAATATGGGTAGAAAAGGTGATGACTAAAGAATTGATGACCAAGAAGGATAATGATAACTGAACAATGTTAACAGAATAATTTACACAAACGTCTCCACAATAGTTATCAACAATTTTACATTACATTGCATTCATATTTACTTATCTACACATCATTTTAACAGAAACCCACATCAAAGGAATTGAGGCTTATTGAGTTGCGATGTTCGGCAAACGAATTCGAATAGCATTCGACTTGATTATTCGAATATCGACTAATTAGTCGATTGACGTTCGAATCGGTTTCCGTAATCAATGGAAGTGCGCTGTTTTGTTGTGTTGCATGCTATGAAAGGGTAAATTTCTGTTAGCTAATTGCAACGGTAATTAGTTTTGTTAAAGGGGCCTTCGATTGTAAAATATGATGAATTAATTTCAATTAATTCGAAACTTTGCGAAGGTATTTTAAATTTTGGATTTATTTTGATTTGAGTAAATTGATAATGTTGTTATGTAGTATAGGTTTTAAGTACCTTTTATTTATTAACTGGCTTATCACTGGGTTTAACTAATCATTTTAAAAAAAGTTCAACAATAAAGGCATTTTTTATTTTATTTATTTATTTAACTGTTCCAGGAATAACACTGAATCACGATCTTGTCGGTAACAAGAAATATATGAGGATGATTGTGACAAACTTAAAACACTCGAATACTTGATTTGATTTAATTATTAAGTTAATTTTATAATCAAACTAGCTTTTTCCCGCGGCTTCGCTCGCGTTGAATTCGGGGTAACACCGTTCCCCTTTCCTGAATTGCAGGTACCTGCTACATATAGTTTTCGCCCTTGCGCCTTATTTAACAGCAAAGCTTAAGGAAAACTTAAGCTTTTCTTTCCACTTTCCCCCTTATTCCTCAAAAAATGTCCGTCTCCAGGGTCTTAACTATCTCTGTACCAAAATTCATCAAAATTGGTTTAGCCATTAAGGCGTGAAGACGTAACAAACAAAACTCACTTTCGCTTTTATATTATTATATTAGTAAGGATACTTTAAAGTAATACTTACTATTGTAGGTATTAACCAAGCTAACACATTTTAAACCAGATGTTTTAACCCAAAACTAGACGCTTGGCTTATAATAGACCTAATACAAAAAACGAAAATAAACCATCCCATGAAAAAACAAAACTTTCCTCATAAAAACCAATTTATTTACAACCCACTCATTACAACACAGAAACTCCTCAAAATTCACTCCAAACCAACAAAAAGTCTGAACAGCGACAAAAGTAAATTACAGCGAGACTTGTGCTAAAAAAATTCATTCATACACGCGAATAACCCAGTTCGCGAGTTGAGAGCGCAACACATACATACATACACACGGGCGGGCGCGCACTCGACAGAAACAGGGTTTATTTACATTTGTACTTGTTAGTTTAGTCTGGGAGGGCTTTGGATGTTGTGCTGTTTTCGTATTTAATTGTTTGTAGGTTGGTAGAAGCGGTGAAGAGAGGGAAATTATTTGTTCGTCGTTGTTTTGTGATAAGCGTAATTTTTACAAGCTTTATTTAATTAGCATTGTTTTGTATGTTTGTTAAGATCAAAGTTTGTAACTGGATTTTGAAACAATTCCCAACCGAATGAGCTGGATTTTTTCTAACAATTTCGTTTAGTTGTTAAGAGGTGTTGGACGCGTACCTTGCGGTACGGGCCGTTCGAAAGGCCCAGAAAAAAAAACTTTCTATGCGGTATTTTTAGGGTTCATTAATTTTCTTGTCCGTCTCTCTGTCTGTCAAAACCCTTTCGAGTTTAAATTAAAACTATATGCTCAATTCTGTATTCCCTTGGAGTTTTGAAAAAATCAACCCCTTATGTCTACGCTGTCAAAAGATATGAGGCAAGTTGGTACGGAACCCTCGGTACGCGAGTCCGATTAGCACTTAGCTGTTTTTTAGTTTTTGAGTACTGTAACGTAAGTGCTAAGTGTACCACAATGAAAGCACATAAAATACTTTCAAGATGATATTTATACAAGTTTTTGCCCGCGGGTTTGCTCGCGTTATATTCGGGGTAACACAGATTCCCTTTCCTGATTTGCAGATATCTGCTACCTGTAGTTTTTACCCTTGCGCCTTATTTATTTTAATAGCAAAGCTTAGTTTTCTCTTTTCTTCCATCTTTCTCCCTCATTTCTTACTTAAAAAAAAGCCTATGTCCGTCTCCAGGGTCTCAACTATTTCGGTATCAAAATTCATCAAAATTAGTTAGGCCATTTGCGCGTGAAGACGTAACAAACAAACAATCTCACTTTCGCTTTTATAATATTAGTAAGCATTTTACCGAAACATCTCACACTTCGTACGCCATTTTTCAAGTCTATTCTTCTTCTAATTATAAAAACAATCTGAGTATTGAAACGTTACGGCTAATCTGTATTCGGGTTTGGTTAAGGTTAAAACCTTTTATAGTACTGCATTAATTCCTCTATTACTTGAATGGTATTTCTAACGGGTTCTCTTGGTTCGCTGTAGTCAGATATGCATATACAAAAAGCACACATCATCTACCTAGCCTTTTCCCAACTATGTTGCGGTCAGCTTTTAGTCTTAACGGATGCATGAATATCAGTATTTTACGTGGAGCGACTGCCTATCTGACCTCCACAACCCAGTTAGTTCTGGGTAATACGATGTCAGACTTTACAGACACTAACCACCTGTGACGACTGTCAAAGATCTACAATTGACAGCCGGGACCAACAACTTAACGTGCTTTCCGACGCACGGAGGAATCTCGGTATGTAACAGGGTGGTCCCATCCACAGAACAACCTAGGCAAGCGCGGCTTAACCTAAAGATCGACCCGAGATGTTGCTATTATTTTGCCACGAGCTCCTCTAATATTCATAAAACCTACATAAATATGAAAGCTTTCAGTGAGTATATTTACGTCCGACACACACGTCATTTACGGATGCTGTATTAAAAAAAACGCGTGCACGACATGTGTGCTCGTTAGTGCTCACCGTGCTCACTTGTGCTTAGTTTTATTTCTGCGTCCTATTTAAAATCACTGCGTGTTCATTTCTAAACGGTAGTGCTTTTCCTATTTCAGCAGTTGTTTGTATTTCAAATTTGTGCTGATATTTTTCATAACATGCATATTGACGTGTGCTTATGGTATAAAAAAAAATTCTCTCATGCAAAATTCTGCCGGGGTTGCGGGTTGTTCGAAAGAGATACCGTGGCCCTTGAACATTAAGGGCAAAACAAGGAAACTGATAGAGAGATATAAGATAGAATATTCTTTTCACGACGGGCCTGTTGGTCCAGTGGTTAGTGGCCCTGACTGCTGAGCCGGAGGTCGTGGGTTCGATTCCCACCCAGGACAAACTTTGTGTGATGAGCATGATTGTTTGTTCTGTGTCTGGGTGTGATTTATCTTAATATGTATGTATTTATAAATTATATAAGTATGTATATCAGTTGTCTGGTTACCATAACACAAGCTCTGCTTAGCTTGGGATCAGATAACCGTGTGTGAGTTGTCCCAAGATATTTAAAAGATATTTAATTTTTTTTATTATGTACAACATACAAAAACAACTTATTTATAGGATGACATTATGGGCGGTCTTATCGCTAAAAGCGATCTTTTCAAGACTACCTTTGGATGGATTTAAAGAAGGAAAAACAGTACTGTAGGTAACTTATTAATAATTGTTTCCTACTTTATTTAAATCAATTTCTTGACCATTTACTATTTTTTTCGGTAACTATTTCAGCCAGCCAGGTTAAAAAGAACAGATACAGTTTGTAAAACGTGCATAAATTTCCCGCAGAGTTACACTCTAAAACAAAGCTCTCTAAACGAACTCACTTAACTTTACCTCACAAATAAAACAAACAGATCATAAAAACTTCACTGCAATCCAATCAGTGAGGAAACTAATAGCTACGGCGTAGCTCGTAGCAAAGCGCTACGCAGTCGTAGCACGCACGTGGAGTTTCGTAGCGAGATAATGAGCATAGAACGAGGCGTAATAGAATTGTTTTGATATTTCTTTCATGCATTTCTTATACATGAATAAAGATTATCATGTATATATATATTTATGGAAATAAATATATACTATATAATATTTATTTCAATAAATATATACAGTACTCTTCAAAAATACACAGTTATATACAGTACTCGTCAATAGTCAATTGACGAGTTACTAGTTTTCAGGTTGTGGTTACGATCAAAGGCACGCGTGTCACTTCACTCGTAACATACGAAGTAAAAACGGACCCTCCCATCGTTCATCCTGCATTCCGTACACTAAAATAAGTAAAAAAAAATACTGGGAAACGAATTTCTTTTTTTTTCGGTGTAAATTCACGTTTTATGGTAGCACTCAATGCTCGCGCAAAGATAAGTCTTATTATCTTCCTGCCTCTGTGTCATTCTATTTGAGGTCGGTGCAAAACTTTCTCTTCTTCCATTCTCCCCTGTCAGACGTCACGGCATCATTTACTCCTATCTCTTTCATATCATACCTTATACCATCCATCCATCTTTTCGTTGACCTCTGCATCCATCAACACACAAACATAAGACAAGCGTCTCCCTTTCATTCATCAACTCCCTCTAATCTTTAACGCAAGTCTATAAAGTACAAAATAAAACATCTTTTGTCTCGTTTCGGTTCGTACCGTAACGTCATATCAGACGGCAATCACATAGTTTACCATATTAACACGAATGATGTAATCAAGGTTTTATTACAATATTCTGATTTAAAAGAGTGCCCATGGTGTTTCTTGCCCATTCTTCTCCATAGAGATCTACGCTTTGGAATGGGCAACTACAGTACTTTCATAGTTATTATGCCTTGTGACTGGGACTGTAGCTTCATTTTTATTGTTGTCAATGTTTCGACAGTTCAAAAGTGGTGTAACTGGCCTACTTGAAATAAATGATTTTGAATTTAACATCGAGCCTAAATGAATGCAAAAACTATCATGAAACTTTTATTGGGGTTCCGTAGCTTAAAAGGAGAAAACGTTGCCGCCGTTAATGACGCAAATTGGGTAGGTTTTATTTATACTAAATATGCTTGCGTTTGGTCACAACTAGCCTGTTGTGAAGCAATGATGCAGCCTAGGGTGAAGCACGTTTATCTTGAAGAAACCGATTCACGGAAACTTAAAAGATAAACGGCACCATTGGCGCAGTGGCTGAGCGATCGACTGCTGCGTTGCGTGTCGCGGGTACGATTTCCGCACGGAACAAATATTTGTATGGCTTATAGGTAGTTGATCCGGGGCTGGCTGTTTGTGTATGTGAGTTTAAATGTTTGTAAACGCACCCACGATACAGGAGAAATTCCTAGTGTAGGGCAAAGTTTAAAAAAAGAAGATATCAAGATTATAATGATCAGAGAACAGAGAACCCGAAATATGGTTGGCTCCAACCGATTCCGCATCCATTATTGTGACTACCGAATTTATTAGTTTCGTGTGAATCTCAATATTTTAAACAAGTCGTACTAATAAGCGTCTCTTGAACGCTTGGCCTTTTTTTTCGTTAATTAGTTAGGCCGCTGTTAATTAATTTCTGTCTCGAATGTAATTAATTAATTTACGTGGCGATTTTATTCCAAGATTGTTTTCTCTCGTTTAGTACCTAGTTCCACGACTCCGTATTATATTTTCCATAATTATGTACAATATAATAGAATATACCTACTTTATTTTACATTAAACACTAAATATAAAAAGAAAAAAAATGTTTCTCTATTATTGTGTATATAGGTACCTAGTATGTTTGTTTCATAATTGATAATTGGTCTACTAGTCGTTAACACTAACCTGAGTTCTTGGGATTGGTTCCCGAGTTGGGCAATGTGTTATTGTTTTTTTTATCAGCATTTTTCAGTAATACCCTAGAATCTTAATTAGGGTCCGGTGAAAAGCTTCCCCTATTACATGGAACAAAAACAAAACTGGCGGTAGGAATATAAATACACCTGCTGAACCCTTCGGAGAAATACAGGCGTATCTAACGTCAAGTGAAGTTAGTACTTGATTTTATCAATAGTATCAAATACAAGTAGTTGCACTTTTGCTCTTTCAATACTTTGTAAGAGCAAAAGTGCAATAACATTCTTTAAAAAGCACTTTACAGTTTTTTATAAATTCGATCCAAGATCAAAGCTTTTTAATTACTCCTTGTAACTTTAGAACCTCCTTCCGCTGTTGACATTTTCCATTTTATAACTTCTAAGAACAAAATGAATTTCTTGTTTCCACAAACTTATTGATTCTGAAACGTGATTGGCTTGGCTAAGAGAAATTGTGTTTCACTTGGGATCCCGCGGGGATGCTGGCACGTCGGGTGGAAGACTCTTTGACTACTTTTTGATAACCTTTCTACAGTTGTTTAGATACGAAAGTATGTTTTGTTTTGAAGACGATACGTTTCTAATGTTTTGATGGGAATATAAAAAGAAACTAACGAACTCGTCCATAAGCTTGCCTTGGTTGTTAATAACAGGATTTTTGCTTATAATAAATGTATATAATTAAAGAGTGAGTCAGACTGTCGCACACCGAGTGTTCCGTACAAACTTGCAATATGAACAGCCATATATTTTGACTGCGTAGACTTAGAGGGTTGATTTTTGTCACAGCTCTAAGGAACCACTAACTTGAGTATGTAATTTTAATTCACTCGATGTAATCCGGTTCTGCTTTTTCCTTTAAAAGTGCGGACCCCTGAAAATAAAGGAATAAGCCCACGCACTCACAAACTCACACACTTACTCTCCGAATAAGGATATATTAAGTAGATTCATCGGTCTCTAAAATATTGGTTAATTATGTTCACCTTATAACATCATCATTTGCCTCTTTTTCCCAACTATGTTGGGGTCGGCTTCCAGTCTATCCGGATGGAACTGAATACCAGTATTTTACATGGAGTGACTGCCTATCTGACCTCCACAACCCAGTTAGAACTGGGTAATACGATACTCCTTGGTGTGACTCGTTGACAGACTTTCGGGACACTGGCTACCCGTAACCCGTAACAAAAAACAGCCAGCAACGGCTTAACGTGCTTTCTTTTTTTAACCCATCCACAGGCCAACTTAGGCAAGCGTGGTTTAATCTAAAGATCGATCCAAGTGGCTGTTATTATTTAGCTATTAGGGACTGGTTTAATGATACATAACATATTTTTTACTGGTTGTCTGACTTTCAGGCTACTGACTATCTGTATCGACTGTCAAAAAATAAATGGTTTGTTAAAGGTGTTACGTCTCCTGGTTCGTGAGAGCATTTTCTTTGACAAATGTTATGTAATTTTCGTTGATAGTTGCAGTTTTAGCAAAAAGTAAACATTGGTGCCAATTCTGATGTACCGGATTAAACACGGCTTAGATTAAAATGGCATGCCCAATCATATCAAATTTTATTCCACACCATTTTAGTCGCGAATAAAAATCTTGCTTGATAACTATTTTTGGTGAAAAACGTCAATTTCAGAATAGGAAACGTCGTTTGACAAGAATAATTTTTTTTTTTGTGATTTTTGACTAGTTTGTGACAACAGAATCGATACCAATATCCTTACTAATATTATAAAAGCGAAAGTGAGTTTGTTTGTTTGTTTGTTTGTTTGTTTGTTACCTCTTCACGCTTTAATGGCTAAACCGATTTTGATGAATTTTGGTACAGAGATAGTTGGGAACCAGGAGACGGACATAGGCTAATATTTTTTTGAAAAAAGTGCGATGTGAGGGAGAAAGAGGGAAGAAAAGGGAAAACTTAGCGTTGCTATTACAAATCAATAAGGCGCAAGGGGAACTGTGTTACCCCAAATTTAAAGCGGGCGAAGCCGCGGGCGAAAGCTAGTAATTAATAAATGTTTGTTGATAAGAGTTTTACTAATGAGTCTTTTTCATGAGTTTTTTAAACCATAATAAAATGTTAATTAGAGAGTGTATCGTATCGTGTATCCAGAAAAGTGATAGATATAAACTATTTCCTAAAGCAAATAACATAAATTTTGAATTTTAAAATTACCACTAGGTTCTCTTCCTGCCAAAAGGGTTGTAACCTGTCATAAAGAACCATAAATTTTAGAACAGTGTCTGGTTGACGTGTTACAAAATGTCTACCAATTCCCGCGCATTCCCACGCCACCGCCATCTTTTTTATTGGAGTTGCCGAGACTTGGCACTTGGCTGAATGGATGTTACCTTTGCTTGTAAAAAAGTTTCGAGGGCACTTTTCACCTGGTTTCTTGGGATTACATAGTAGATGAATATTTATTTTTATGTTGGTAATAAAAATGCTGTAGGTACGTTACCTGGAGATTGTTCCCATAATTTGTCGTTAAGTGCTGATCACATTTTCTTTTCAACTCTTACGAATATATTTTTTTTGTTGTCTTTCTCGATTATACCATTATATCCTATCCTACTAATATTATAAATGCGAATGTTTGTGAGGATGTATGGATGTTTGTGACTCTTTCACGTCAAAACGGCTGAATGGATCTTGATAAAATTTGGCACATAGGTAGATTATAGTCTTCAATAACACATAGGATACTTTTTCTCGGTATTAATCAGGCAAGGCCGCGAGCGCCAGCTAGTCAGTTAAACTGCAAATAGATCTTAACATAATTGAAAAAATGGCTAGATTTCTTACGATTGTTGAATAATATTATTATAGACTACATACATATAGCACACCAATCAAAAACCACAGACACGATATATATATGTACTGAATTAAATAAAATATGGGTAGAAAAGGTGATGACTAAAGAATTGATGACCAAGAAGGATAATGATAACTGAACAATGTTAACAGAATAATTTACACAAACGTCTCCACAATAGTTATCAACAATTTTACATTACATTCATATTTACTTATCTACACATTATTTTAACAGAAACCCACATCAAAGGAATTGAGGCTTATTGAGTTGCGATGTTCGGCAAACGAATTCGAATAGCATTCGACTTGATTATTCGAATATCGACTAATTAGTCGATTGACGTTCGAATCGGTTTCCGTAATCTATGGAAGTGCGCTGTTTTGTTGTGTTGCATGCTATGAAAGGGTAAATTTCTGTTAGCTAATTGCAACGGTAATTAGTTTTGTTAAAGGGGCCTTCGATTGTAAAATATGATGAATTAATTTCAATTAATTCGAAACTTTGCGAAGGTATTTTAAATTTTGGATTTATTTTGATTTGAGTAAATTGATAATGTTGTTATGTAGTATAGGTTTTAAGTACCTTTTATTTATTAACTGGCTTATCACTGGGTTTAACTAATCATTTTAAAAAAAGTTCAACAATAAAGGCATTTTTTATTTTATTTATTTATTTAACTGTTCCAGGAATAACACTGAATCACGATCTTGTCGGTAACAAGAAATATATGAGGATGATTGTGACAAACTTAAAACACTCGAATACTTGATTTGATTTAATTATTAAGTTAATTTTATAATCAAACTAGCTTTTTCCAGCGGCTTCGCTCGCGTTGAATTCGGGGTAACACCGTTCCCCTTTCCTGAATTGCAGGTACCTGCTACATATAGTTTTCGCCCTTGCGCCTTATTTAACAGCAAAGCTTAAGGAAAACTTAAGCTTTTCTTTCCACTTTCCCCCTTATTCCTCAAAAAATGTCCGTCTCCAGGGTCTTAACTATCTCTGTACCAAAATTCATCAAAATTGGTTTAGCCATTAAGGCGTGAAGACGTAACAAACAAAACTCACTTTCGCTTTTATATTATTATATTAGTAAGGATACTTTAAAGTAATACTAACTATTGTAGGTATTAACCAAGCTAACACATTTTAAACCAGATGTTTTAACCCAAAACTAGACGCTTGGCTTATAATAGACCTAATACAAAAAACGAAAATAAACCATCCCATGAAAAAACAAAACTTTCCTCATAAAAACCAATTTATTTACAACCCACTCATTACAACACAGAAACTCCTCAAAATTCACTCCAAACCAACAAAAAAGTCTGAACAGCGACAAAAGTAAATTACAGCGAGACTTGTGCTAAAAAAATTCATTCATACACGCGAATAACCCAGTTCGCGAGTTGAGAGCGCAACACATACATACATACACACGGGCGGGCGCGCACTCGACAGAAACAGGGTTTATTTACATTTGTACTTGTTAGTTTAGTCTGGGAGGGCTTTGGATGTTGTGCTGTTTTCGTATTTAATTGTTTGTAGGTTGGTAGAAGCGGTGAAGAGAGGGAAATTATTTGTCTTTGTTTTGTGATAAGCGTAATTTTTACAAGCTTTTATTTAATTAGCATTGTTTTGTATGTTTGTTAAGGTCAAAGTTTATAACTGGATTTTGAAACAATTCCCAACCGAATGAGCTGGGTTTTTTCTAACAATTTCGTTTAGTTGTTAAGAGGTGTTGGACGCGTACCTTGCGGTACGGGCCGTTCGAAAGGCCCAGAAAAAAAAACTTTCTAAGCGGTATTTTTAGGGTTCATTAATTTTCTTGTCCGTCTCTCTGTCTGTTAAAACCCTTTCGAGTTTAAATTAAAACTATATGCTCAATTCTGTATTCCCTTGGAGTTGTGAAAAAATCAACCCCTTATGTCTACGCTGTCAAAAGATATGGGGCAAGTTGGTACGGAACCCTGGGTACGCGAGTCCGATTAGCACTTGGCTGTTTTTTAGTTTTTGAGTACTGCTAAGTGTACTACAATGAAAGCACATAAAATACTTTCAAGATGATATTTATACAATCTTTTGCCCGCGGCTTTGCTCGCGTTATATTCGGGGTAACACAGATTCCCTTTCCTGATTTGCAGATACCTGCTACCTGTAGTTTTTACCCTTGCGCCTTATTTATTTTAATAGCAAAGCTTAGTTTTCTCTTTTCTTCCATCTTTCTCCCTCATTTCTTACTTAAAAAAAAGCCTATGTCCGTCTCCAGGGTCTCAACTATTTCAGTATCAAAATTCATCAAAATTAGTTAGGCCATTTGCGCGTGAAGACGTAACAAACAAACAATCTCACTTTCGCTTTTATAATATTAGTAAGCATTTTACCGAAACATCTCACACTTCGTACGCCATTTTTCAAGTCTATTCTTCTTCTAATTATAAAAACAATCTGAGTATTGAAACGTTACGGCTAATCTGTATTCGGGTTTGGTTAAGGTTAAAACCTTTTATAGTACTGCATTAATTCCTCTATTACTTGAATGGTATTTCTAACGGGTTCTCTTGGTTCGCTGTAGTCAGATATGCATATACAAAAAGCACACATCATCTGCCTAGCCTTTTCCCAACTATGTTGCGGTCGGCTTCCAGTCTTACCGGATGCAGCTGAATATCAGTATTTTACATGGAGCGACTGCCTATCTGACCTCCACAACCCAGTTAGTACTGGGTAATACGATGTCAGACTTTAGAGACACTAACCACCTGTAACGACTGTCAAAGATCTACAATTGACAGCCGCGACCAACAACTTAACGGCGCACGGAGGAATCTCGGTATGTAATAGGGTGGTCACCCATCCACAGAACAACCTAGGCAAGCGCGGCTTAACCTAAAGATCGACCCGAGATGCTGCTATTATTTAGCCACAAGCTCCTCTAATATTCATAAAACCTACATAAATATGAAAGCTTTCAGTGAGTATATTTACGTCCGACACACACGTCATTTACGGATGCTGTATTAAAAAAACGCGTGCACGACACGTGTGCTCGTTAGTGCTCACCTATTGTGCTTAGTTTTATTTCTGCGTCCTATTTAAAATCACTACGTGTTCATTTCTAAACGGTAGTGCTTTTCCTATTTCAGCAGTTATTTGTAATTAAAATATGTGCTGATATTTTTCATAACATGCATATTGACGTGTGCTTATGGTATAGTACATTTTATTAAAAAAAATATTCTCATGCAAAATTCTGCCGGGGTTGCGAGTTGTTCGAAAGAGATACCGTGGCCCTTGAACATTAAAGGCGAAACAAGGAAACTGATAGAGAGATATAAGATAGAATATTCTTTTCACGACGGGCCTGTTGGTCCAGTGGTTAGTGGCCCTGACTGCTGAGCCGGAGGTCGTGGGTTCGATTCCCACCCAGGACAAACTTTGTGTGATGAGCATGATTTTTTGTTCTGTGTCTGGGTGTGATTTATCTTAATATGTATGTATTTATAAATTATATAAGTATGTATATCAGTTGTCTGGTTACCATAACACAAGCTCTGCTTAGCTTGGGATCAGATAACCGTGTGTGAGTTGTCCCAAGATATTTAAAAGATATTTAATTTTTTTTATTATGTACAACATACAAAAACAACTTATTTATAGGATGACATTATGGGCGGTCTAATCGCTAAAAGCGATCTTTTCAAGACTACTTTTGGATGGATTTAAAGAAGGAGAAACAGTACTGTAGGTAACTTATTAATAATTGTTTCCTACTTTATTTAAATCACTTTCTTGACCATTTACTATTTTTTCGGTAACTATTTCAACCAGCCAGGTTAAAAAGAACAGATACAGTTTGTAAAACGTGCATAAATTTCCCGCAGAGTTACACTCAAAAAGAAAGCTCTCTAAACGAACTCACTTAACTTTACCTCACAAATAAAACAAAAAGATCATAAAAACTTCACTGCAATCCAATCAGTGAGGAAACTAATAGCTACGGCGTAGCTCGTAGCAAAGCGCTACGCAGTCGTAGCACGCACGTGAAGTTTCGTAGCGAGTTAATGAGCATAGAACGAGGCGTAATAGAATTGTTTTGATATTTCTTTCATGCATTTCTTATACGTGGATAAAGATTATCATGTATATATATATTTATGGAAATAAATATATACTATATAATATTTATTTCAATAAATATATACAGTACTCTTCAAAAATACACAGTTATATACAGTACTCGTCAATAGTCAATTGACGAGTTAACTAGTTTTCAGGTTGTGGTTACGATCAAAGGCACGCGTGTCACTTCACTCGTAACATACGAAGTAAAAACGGACCCTCCCATCGTTCATCCTGCATTCCGTACACTAAAATAAGTAAAAAAAAATACTGGGAAACGAATTTCTTTTTTTTTCGGTGTAAATTCACGTTTTATGGTAGCACTCAATGCTCGCGCAAAGATAAGTCTTATTATCTTCCTGCCTCTGTGTCATTCTATTTGAGGTCGGTGCAAAACTTTCTCTTCTTCCATTCTCCCCTGTCAGACGTCACGGCATCATTTACTCCTATCTCTTTCATATCATACCTTATACCATCCATCCATCTTTTCGTTGACCTCTGCATCCATCAACACACAAACATAAGACAAGCGTCTCCCTTTCATTCATCAACTCCCTCTAATCTTTAACGCAAGTCTATAAAGTACAAAATAAAACATCTTTTGTCTCGTTTCGGTTCGTACCGTAACGTCATATCAGACGGCAATCACATAGTTTACCATATTAACACGAATGATGTAACCAAGGTTTTGTTACAATATTCTGATTTAAAAGAGTGCCCATGGTGTTTCTTGCCCATTCTTCTCCATAGAGATCTACGCTTTGGAATGGGCAACTACAGTACTTTCATAGTTATTATGCCTTGTGACTGGGACTGTAGCTTCATTTTTATTGTTGTCAATGTTTCGACAGTTCAAAAGTGGTGTAACTGGCCTACTTGAAATAAATGATTTTGAATTTAACATCGAGCCTAAATGAATGCAAAAACTATCATGAAACTTTTATTGGGGTTCCGTAGCTCAAAAGGAGAAAACGTTGCCGCCGTTAATGACGCAAATTGGGTAGGTTTTATTTATACTAAATATGCTTGCGTTTGGTCACAACTAGCCTGTTGTGAAGCAATGATGCAGCCTAGGGTGAAGCACGTTTATCTTGAAGAAACCGATTCACGGAAACTTAAAAGATAAACGGCACCATTGGCGCAGTGGCTGAGCGATCGACTGCTGCGTTGCGTGTCGCGGGTACGATTTCCGCACGGAACAAATATTTGTATGGCTTATAGGTAGTTGATCCGGGGCTGGCTGTTTGTGTATGTGAGTTTAAATGTTTGTAAACGCACCCACGATACAGGAAAAAATCCTAGTGTAGGGCAAAGTTTAAAAAAAAGAAGATATCAAGATTATAATGATCAGAGAACAGAGAACCCGAAATATGGTTGGCCCCAACCGATTCCGCATCCATTATTGTGACTACCGAATTTATTAGTTTCGTGTGAATCTCAATATTTTAAACAAGTCCTACTAATAAGCGTCTCTTGAACGCTTGGCCTTTTTTTTCGTTAATTAGTTAGGCCGCTGTTAATTAATTTCTGTCTCGAATGTTATTAATTAATTTACGTATCGATTTCATTCAAAGATTTTTTTCTTTTGTTTAGTACCTAGTTCCACGACTCCGTATTATATTTTCCGTGTACAATATAATAGAATATACTTTATTTTACATTAAACACTAAATATAAAAAAACTCTATTATTGTGTATGTAGGTACCTAGTATGTTTGTTTCTTAATTGATAATTGGTCTACTAGTCGTTAACACTAACCTGAATTCTTGGGATTGGTTCCCGAGTTGGGCAATGTGTTATTGTTTTTTTTTATCAGCATTTTTCAGTAATAATAGCCTAGAATCTTAATTAGGGACCGGTGAAAAGCTTCCCCTATTACATGGAACTAAAACAAAACTGGCGGTAGGAATATACATAGATACACCTGTACTGAACCATTCGGAGAAATACAGGCGTATCTAACGTCAAGTGAAGTTAGTACTTGATTTTATCAATAGTATCAAATACAAGTAGTTGCACTTTCGCTCTTTCAATACTTTGTAAGAGCAAAAGTGCAATAACATTCTTTAAAAAGCACTTAACAGTTTTTTATAAATTCGATCCAAGATCAAAGCTTTTTAATTACTCCTTGTAACTTTAGAACCTCCTTCCGCTGTTGACATTTTCCATTTTATAACTTCTGTTAGAAAAGAACAAAATGAATTTCTTGTTTCCACAAACTTATTGATTCTGAAACGTGATTGGCTTGGCTAAGAGAAATTGTGTTTCACTTGGGATCCCGCGGGGATGCTGGCACGTCGAGTGGAAGACTCTTTGACTACTTTTTAATAACCTTTCTACAGTTGTTTAGATAAGATAAGATAAGATTTTTATTTCGCAAATATGGGCACAAGTACAGGTGTTACAATAAATAAAGAACAGCCATATTTTGCCAATAACAAGGCATGCAAAAGTACAGAGTTTTAACCATTATTACAATACAAGAAAAATAACAATTTAAATCAATACATGTCATAAGCATTTACATAAATTAATAATACATGTCTTTGATGTCAATTCATTCAAAAGTAAAATAATTCTAATTCATCTTTAGATACGAAAGTATGTTTTGTTTTGAAGACGATACGTTTTAATGTTTTGATGGAAATATAAAAAGAAACTAACGAACACGTCCATAAGCTTGCTTTGGTTGTTAGTAACAGGATTTTTGCTTATAATAAATGTTAATAATTAAAGAGTGAGTCAGACTCTTGCCGCGCACCG
Source organism: Ochropleura leucogaster (assembly GCA_958449745.1). Taxonomy (NCBI): domain Eukaryota; kingdom Metazoa; phylum Arthropoda; class Insecta; order Lepidoptera; family Noctuidae; genus Ochropleura; species Ochropleura leucogaster. Next base: position 20,530,199 of record OY288201.1, read on the forward strand.
AGGGTTCCGTGGAAACTTGCGACATAAACAGCCATATCTTTTGACTGCGTAGACTTAGAGGGTTGTTTTTTGTATTTAGGTTAAGCCGCGCATGCCTAAGTTTTTCTATGGATGGGTGACCACCCGTTACATACTGAGTTTTCTCCGTGTCTCGGAAAGCACGTTAAGATGTAGGTCCCGACTGTCATTTGTAGATCTTTGACAGTCGTTACAGATAGCCTGAAAGTCAGACAACCAGTCTTACCAAGGGGTGTCGTATTATGGGTAATTACTACTGTAACTGTACTGTATGTGTCCAGTATTGGGGTACCTACTGGATGGGTTGTAGAGGACGGATAGGCAGTCGCTCCATGTAAGAAACTGGTATTCAGATGCATGCGGTTGGACTGGAAGCCGACTGCAACAAAGTTGCTGAATGAAAAAATATGTAGTTTGTTTAATACATGATCGATTAAATACTTAAGGGTTTTGCTATTACTTCACGCTTGTAATCCCCGTCGGGATAGTCAGACGTGTACTTTATGAAATACACGTCTGACTATCCCGTGGTTAGTACTATGATACCACCCACATTTCTACAGTTATGTTTTAAGTCACATGTAATAGGGTTTTCATCCCACCATCTCGGAAAGAGTATTTTTAATCTTCAATATCTGAGTGGAAAAGCCGTTTTTATTCTCTAGAGGATAAAGTAAATTGAATTTAGAACATCGTGTGCACTAAGTTTGTAAATAAAAAAAACATTAAACCGATTTACTGCTACCTCTATGGTGCCGAATATATCATACAACTTTTTTTTTAATTTGTTAAAAACTCAGACTCGGAACCTTCTTGGTGTTTTTTTCAATTTGCTTTGTACGCGGCATTTTTTCACGTCATTGTTAAACCTTATATTAAAAACAAGAAACTTGAAAACAAGTGAAAAATATTATCTAAACTAATATTATAAATGCGAAAGTAACTCTATCTGTCTGTCTGTCTGTCTGTCTCTTCTTCACGCCTAAACCACTGAACCGATTTTAATGATATTTGGTACAGATATAGTCTGGGACCCGAGAAAGGACATAGGATAGTTTTCATCCCGGAAATCCCCCGGGAACGGGAACTATTAATCCACGCGTACGAAGTCGCGGGCAAAAGCTAGTTTTGTTATAATTTAAAGATTATTCTGTAATACTTACCTGTCATAATGTAGTGATTAATACCTAAACTGAAATAAAAGTGTACCTATCTTGTGATTGTAACGTTTCTTTTTTGCATTTAGTCATTTCCTCGCTGAGGTGGAATGAAAAGTTACGTGTTGCACTCGAGTGCAAAGATTTTTCACCTCGTGCTCTTTTAATTCCCTCGCTAACGCTCAGGATTCTAATTTTGAATCACTCGCTGCGCTCGTGATTCAATTTTAGAATCCTTCGCTTGCTCGGTCATCAAAATTGAACACGCGGTTAAAAAGCAACTTTGCACTCTTGTAAAACAAATAACTATTAAGGGTAAGAAACTAAGGGTGTAAAGTTTTTCATCCCCTACATCTCCTGACCTCCGACCAGACGGTTGTCGTGTCTGGTGGGCGAAAACCCCACAGTGATGTGTTGGGTCCTCGTATATACGCTTAACTCGCGGATAACTCTGCTTGCGAGTTGTAGGAATTCGAAGTTAGTTCTTCAGTGGTTGCATAGATGGCGTTGGAGTACTTTTTGCCATGTACAGAATTGTGTCGCTGCAAGATAAAGCCTTTGTCCGGACCAAATCCAAACTCTAGGCTCTTACAGAAGAATCCTGATAGGAAAACTCAATAACTTGATGCCCAAACCGGGAACTAAAACCAAAAATTCAAGGTGCGAGCTTATTGCCATCAACCGGGCACATACCAGCCTCTAAAATTTCTAAAAAAAAACCGACAATACTTTGTGCTTCACCTTTGAATCGAACCCAGGACTTCACGCTCGGCAGTCGCGCTAGCCACCACTAGACTAACTAGGCAACGATTGCAAAAACTCAAACTTAAAAGCAGTTTTTTCAATTATACTATAACAGGCACTTTTAAAATTCAAGAAACAGTCCCATAATACATACTAACTTGTGAAAGTACTGTAGTTACCCATTCCAAAGTGTTGATCTCTATAGAGAAGAATGGGCAAGAAACTCCATGGACACTTTTTTATATCATAACTAGCTGTTCCACGCGGTTTCACTCACGTTGCTCAGCACCTGTTGGTCGTAGCGTGATGTTATATAACCTATAGCCTTCCTCAAGAAATGGACTATCCAACACTAAAAGAATTTTCCAATTCCAACCAGTAGTCCCTGAGATTAGCGCGTTCAAACAAACAAACAAACTCTTCAGCTTTATAAAATTAGTGATAATTTTACAAGATCACAGTTACATCATTCATGTTGAGATAATACGAATATGTGAGAACGATGTAGTTAGACGTGCACGTTAAGAGCGTCCAGGGTAAAAGCAAAAATGACAATAAACATATGTATATTAATTGAAAACGTATTTTCCTTTGTCTTGGAATTCTTAAACTAAACTAGCCAAATGGAATTTTCAAGAAATCAGTAATACCTATCTAGAAAGGCTATAATTACCATTCCAGCCTACATTTTTCATTCCACGCTAATAAGCGCTGTCATAAGTATACAATTACTATAAATCACTCTACAAAAACAAAAAACTCACGCAAAGCTACACCTCCATTTTGCAAATATTCAAACCACTGCTACGAAGAAATTCGTAGGAATTATGAAAACTTTGTTACCGCACAAATTATGCTAATATTATACAATTTTCGCTTTCTACCGAAAATTACGAACTTAAAGCTCGGCTGTAGCAAAACTACGAATATTAATTTGAAAATGCAGGAATCTTGAACAGACGTGTCTGTTGCAGACATAAAAGTTTTATACCAACCTTTAGCTGTGCCCAGCGGTTTCACCCGCTGCTCCAGTCTCCTACTCACTTAGAGGTATAAAAAATAGTTGTTGGTCGATTCTCAGACCTATCCGATATGCACACAAAACTTCATACAATTCTATCGAACCGTCTCGAAGGAGTTTGGTAACAAAGACTGTGACACGAGATTTTTTTCATGTCTTCAAATAATAATAGCTGTCTGACTAACGACGGGTTGAGCACAGCCCTAGTAGTTAAAAGCATAATAATATTATTCACTTTTCGCTTTTAACTTAAAACTACAAGCTTTAAGAATGAAAACTTAGAACTATTTCGTTTAGAATTCAGTAAAATCTAGAATCTTCTTAACAAAATTCAAATATTTTGAATAAAAATCTTGTACTTAATTGAGAGAAGCCAGATCAGCGCATTTTGCACCTATTTAAATAAGTTCGCCTTTGATTTACTCATTTTACAATTAACTGACTAACAGATTAAACATTTAGACCAATTTTAAAGCTTCACAAATAAAAGCGATTTCGTTTTCAAATTAAATGAGTAAGTACCTAAACTTAATCGCTCCGGAAAAAGACTTAATCGTTCTGATGTTAACTGAAATGACTGTAATTAAAGGTTTTTCAATTTTCAATGAGATTGAAATCGATTTACTGAACGTTCGTGTGAAGGTAATATTATAGCGAAGTATTTTTAATTTCAGGGTTCTAGATTATCTACTAGAGGAAAATCGATTCGGTTTTTTATATTTTATTTTTCAATAAAATCCTTACTAATATTATAAAAGCGAAAGTGAGTTTGTTTGTTACGTTTTCACGCCTATATGGCTAAACCGATTTGATGAATTTTGGTACAGAGATAGTTGGGGCCCTGGAGACGGACAGGCTATTTAAAAAAAAAACAGATATGAGAGAGAAAGAGGGAAGAAAAGGGTAAACTTAGCTTTGCTATTACAATAAATAAGGCGCATAGGCAAAAACTACAGGTAGCAGGTACCTGCAAATCAGGAAAGAGGAACTGTGTTACCCCGAATTTAACAAAGCCGCGGGCTAAAGCTAGTTTATAATATTGCAGCAGCGCTAGCGTTTTGGTGTAACTTTCTTGTAATTTTAACTATGATATGACAAGTTTTTGTAAATGAGAAGCTCGTGGCATAATAATAACAGACGCTCGGGTCGATCTTCAGGTTAAGTCACGTTGAGTTGACGACACAAACTTCGTGATACATCTCTCGAATCAATAGGAAATAGGAATCATATCTTGTCGATCTTCGCACACATTTACGCGAAGCGCTTTGCCACGTCATTTATTATGCACACCCAAGGAGCGGAATTCCCTGCATGCGTCTTTACCCGAGTTTATATACTGCAATAAATCAAAAGGGCCACGGAGTTGAGTATATTGTTTTAGTTTCAACTTAATACTTTCACGTGTTACCGAGATAAAAGGTCTTGACAGACATACGGACATCAACTTGATCCATTTTTAAGCTATTGCATAGCTTCTATCGCGGGCCTTGAGCGTGAAGACTGAATCCAGAAATATCATAACGAAAATATCTAACGCTTTCATTAATTAAGAATACGGTCAGTTATTTCAATTATAATTCCAAAGTTCTATTAGCGTGTTTGGTAGAGAAAGGGATAGTCAATCGACATTACGCTGGATCAAACCCAAAGTCATATTATTTTTCTTTTTGCGACTCCTTTTCATTGGAAGTACTTTTTAAATATTATATTAGATTTTTTTTTATTTATTGCCTAAGTTTTTATTATTTATTGCACAAGTTGATAAAAAAATGCTATGCAATAGCTTTACCGCGGCAGTCCCGGATTTTCCCAGGTCCCAGATTTTTTTTTGTGGTACAGGACCCAAACACACTAGTTACCAAGTGAATTGGAATGTTTATCAAATAAATACTGAATCGTTCCAGAAAATTAAGTCAAGCGCAAAAGAAGGATAGGCACACACATGCCCGGAGCTTATTCTTTTCTATCTTTTATTGTATCATCGGATATCCATTCTCTCCACATTGGATATTAAATTCCGATCATTCAATACCGAGGGAGATAAAAAATAAATGAAATAAATATTTCTAGATGAGAATCGGCCGTTGTGTTTTATGCCCGGGGCTCTTTGAGGGCCTTTAATAAACTGTGAACGACCTCGGCCCGGGGCAAATGTATGAAATACTGGGTTTTTATAAACCTTTTAAGGTATATTTTTTAAGGTAGAAATGAGTGTGGGCTGACTATCGCGGTCGATTATTGATATTATCCTACTAATATTATAAACTAGCTTTCGCCCGCGGATTCGCCCGCGTTAAATTTGGGGTAACACAGTTCCCCTTGCGCCTTATTGATTTGTAATAGCAACGCTAAGTTTTCCCTTTTCTTCCCTCTTTCTCCCTCACATCCCACTTTTTTCAAAAAAATATTAGCCTATGTCCGTCTCCTGGTTCCCAACTATGTCTGTACCAAAATTCATCAAAATCGGTTTAGCCATTAAAGCGTGAAGAGGTAACAAACAAACAAACAAACAAATAAACAAACAAACAAACTCACTTTCGCTTTTATAATATTAGTAAGGATGCGAATGTTTGTGAGGATGGGTGGATGGATTATTAGCCATGTCCGTCTCCAGGGTCCCAACTATCTCTGTACCAAAATTCATCAAAATCGGTTTAGCCATGTACTTGTAGGCGTGAAGACGTAACAAACTCACTTTCGCTTTTATAATATTACTAGCTTTTGCCCGCGGCTTCGCTCGCGTTAAATTTGGGGTAGCACAGTTCCACTTGCGCCTTATTGATTTGTAATAGCAACGCTAAGTTTTCCCTTTTCTTCCCTCTTTCTCCGTCACATCGCACTTTAAAAAAAAACAATTAGCCTATGTCCGTCTCCCGGTTCTCAACTATCTCTGTACCAAAATTCATCAAAATCGGTTTAGCCATTAAAGCGTGAAGAGGTAACAAACAAAGTCACTTTCGCTTTTATAATATTATAGTAAGGATAAGTAAGGATTGTTGAACAACACATATCTATTATATTGTGCCAAGGACCCATAGGTCTAGTCTATCTTAGATATCCGTACGCGATTACCAAAATAGATCACTATGCGGTCTAGCGTGCGGTTCCATTTCGATATCTGTGATACGTTCCGCGGCTGCGCAGCCCTATTGCGGCTTTTATCGACAACACACAAATAACATTCACCTGCACTATTACATCTAGGTATTTAGTGGTAGGTAGGTTGGAATGTGTTATTTAATTAAGAAATAAGTATTGTATACTTAATTTATAAATGCGAATGTTTATGAGGATGGATGAATGTATGGATGTTTGTTACTCTTTCACGTCAAAACGGCTGAACGAATCTTGATAAAATTTGACAGAGAGGTACATTATAGTCTGCAGTAACACATAGGATACTTTTTTTTCGATATAACACGGGCGAAGCCGCGGATGCCAGCTAGGTAAGATAATATTTTAGTTCAAATTTCACCAATACATGTCGCACACGTCCCACGTCATTCTATTCTTCTTTTTTTAAATTCTCGATTTAAACAACTTAGGTATTTGAAGCTTATTATACCAGCCTGAACTATTGAAGGTTTTTTTTAAATCTACTAATCTAGTTTGAAAATGGCGTCGGTGACTGATTTATTTATTTTATTTAGGTTAATCAACAATTGTTTACACGTATACATTTGTTAGTTAAAAAACAAGGGTAAACATTTACAAGTGCAACAATTAATTAAAGATTAACACCACATGCACAAAAAAAACGGTTTTACAAACATATTTATAAAGATTAACATACAAGTAAGAAAATAATAAAATTAAAAATAATAATAAAGAAAACTACCAGATTCATTCCATACCGTACTTTAAAATTAAATCGAAATTTAAACAAAATTTATCAAATTATAACCAAATCAAAATCATAACAAATTCAAAACATAAGGATTAAATATATGAATGTGGATGGCTTAAAGAGTAGAAGGAGACCTTAGAAATGATGGATGGACTTTGTGAAGGATAATATGCCAAGGATATGACGAGCAATAGAGTAGTATGCTGCCCCCAAATAAAGTTCTTCGAAATCATGTCATGGATAGGAATGGAAGATGATATAATGCGCAAACTATTATCAATTATTTATATTTATAATATATATATATCATATATATATATATATATATATATTAATATATATAATATATATATATATTAATATATATAATATATATATATATATATTATATACGCGTATATATGTATTATATACGCCCGTGTTATATCGAAAAAAAAGTATCCTATGTGTTACTGCAGACTATAATGTACCTCTCTGTCAAATTTTATCAAGATTCGTTCAGCCGTTTTGACGTGAAAGAGTAACAAACATCCATACATTCATCCATCCTCATAAACATTCGCATTTATAAATTAAGTATACAATACTTATTTCTTAATTAAATAACACATTCCAACCTACCTACCACTAAATACCTAGATGTAATAGTGCAGGTGAATGTTATTTGTGTGTTGTCGATAAAAGCCGCAATAGGGCTGCGCAGCCGCGGAACGTATCACAGATATCGAAATGGAACCGCACGCTAGACCGCATAGTGATCTATTTTGGTAATCGCGTACGGATATCTAAGATAGACTAGACCTATGGGTCCTTGGCACAATATAATAGATATGTGTTGTTCAACAATCCTTACTTATCCTTACTAATATTATAAAAGCGAAAGTGACTGTGTTTGTTACCTCTTCACGCTTTAATGGCTAAACCGATTTTGATGAATTTTGGTACAGAGATAGTTGAGAACCGGTAGACGGACATAGGCTAATTGTTTTTTTTTTAAAGTGCGATGTGACGGAGAAAGAGGGAAGAAAAGGGAAAACTTAGCGTTGCTATTACAAATCAATAAGGCTCAAGTGGAACTGTGCTACCCCAAATTTAACGCGAGCGAAGCCGCGGGCAAAAGCTAGTAATATTATAAAAGCGAAAGTGAGTTTGTTACGTCTTCACGCCTAAAAGTACATGGCTAAACCGATTTTGATGAATTTTGGTACAGAGATAGTTGGGACCCTGGAGACGGACATGGCTAATAATCCATCCACCCATCCTCACAAACATTCGCATTTATAATATTAGTAGGATAATATCAATAATCGACCGCGATAGTCAGCCCACACTCATTTCTACCTTAAAAAATATACCTTAAAAGGTTTATAAAAACCCAGTATTTCATACATTTGCCCCGGGCCGAGGTCGTTCACAGTTTATTAAAGGCCCTCAAAGAGCCCCGGGCATAAAACACAACGGCCGATTCTCATCTAGAAATATTTATTTCATTTATTTTTTATCTCCCTCGGTATTGAATGATCGGAATTTAAAAACGGTTTTACAAACATATTTATAAAGATTAACATACAAGTAAGAAAATAATAAAATTAAAAATAATAATAAAGAAAACTACCAGATTCATTCCATGCCGTACTTTAAAATTAAATCGAAATTTAAACAAAATTTATCAAATTATAACCAAATCAAAATCATAACAAATTCAAAACATAAAGATTAAATATATGAATGTGGATGGCTTAAAGAGTAGAAGGAGACCTTAGAAATGATGGATGGACTTTGTGAAGGATAATATGCCAAGGATATGACGAGCAATAGAGTAGTATGCTGCCCCCAAATAAAGTTCTTCGAAATCATGTCATGGATAGGAATGGAAGATGATATAATGCGCAAACTATTATCAATTATTTATATTTATAATATATATATATATATATAAATTATATATATATATATATATATGTTTATATTAATTTAGTAGGAAACTGCATGATTATAAAACCACCTACTTTGTAATTTTTAGGGTAGGTACCTTAAAAAAACCGAACCTTTTTTTTTTGTTCGCTTGGGAAATTATCCAATGACTTCCCCCGCTCTGGGCGGAGCGGGAGGGGCATGTCAGGCTTGTACTGACTAAAACCCACCCATGTTCCTTCTGTTAACCCTTTACGTTCCGGGGCCGCGGTATCTCTTTCGAACAACCCCGGCAGGCGGAGACTTTGGCAAGCCCCTCTGCTCTGTTGACATCTCTTTGAGGCGCGCGTGAAACACGAACGCGCAGTCGACACGGCCTGTCGTCAATAGTACGGATCCCTCGGTGCGCAAGTCGCTACTAGCACATGGCTGGATTTTAGTTTTTTATTATGCTGATAAAAACATGGATTACTCACATTTATTCTCACCTTTTTGTCAAGTAAAACAGTCCACTACAGTAACAGGTAAAAGCAGTATCCACGACATAAAAAATACAATATTCCATTTTTTATGTAAACGCGGGCTAGAACGACTTACCTTTCCAAAAAGGCTAATACAACTCCCACATAACAAAAACTTCCCCCGTCTTGAGCAACACGTTACTGTAACGAGTTCGTTTCAAACTTTCGAGCAGCTAATAAGTTACTAGCAACTACCCTCCAGCCTTTTAACATACACCTATTGTAAGTTTTTTTTTATCAGAAAAGTTGGAAACATTGATAAAGTTTTGAATAGTCGACGGACTGGCTGGTTTATAGAAAGGACGTGAGTTGGATTTTTGAATTTAGAATTTCGGGTACCTAGCTTTTGTTTTGTTTTTTTCAAAGAGTAGAATGTAGACCAAAGCTGCTTTGGCGCTTGTATGGTATTGATAGCGGATTTGATTTTGAGGATTTTTGTCGATATTTAGAATAATTGAAAGATAGGATTCTGGATTACGTACATGGGTTACAAAAGAAGGAGTTAGACTCTTTTTTTTTTGGACGTTTGTTACAAGTTTTTACCGCCAATTTTGGGCCGATTATCAAAATATTTTTTTATAGTTGAAAGGGTCTACCGAAGGAGTCCCATATTATTATATCTGCATTGCATCTGTAGTGTATTATTCCAATGTAAATGGACGATATGCTTATAATTTTTAATTAGCAATGGAAAATGAATACTTGATAAGAATTTGTGTAAGATACATAATAACTAAAAAGTTAAAATAATAAAAAAGGCCTCTGAAAAGACGGAAAAAATAAAAAATATTTTGATGAATCAAGCAAAAGTCACCGACTTCTGGAAGTAAATATGTATTCTTTTTTGATAATATCTTGTTTGTGTGTACATAAATGTAAATTTATTTTCCGTCTTTTGAAAGTCGGTGCAGCATATTCTTCTCACAGTTACGTTTTAACCGTCAACTTGAGTCACCTATCATATTTGACACAGTCCAACCGATGTTGGTCTTCAACAATCCCCAATTGATTTCTCCTTACAATATTTTCTTTTTATTCTGATTAATATGCCCAAAGTATGATACCTAAAACACCCAAAACATTCACCATGTTCATATCAATTTCCACAAATACGTTTAAAAACTACACTGAAAAAGTAAAGCTCAAATTCAAAAGAGCACAGAGTAAAAACCGAACCACATGTCAATAAACCATGCAGGTTTCATTCAAACTTAATAAAGTTCGACACTTTAATGTGTGTGTGACGTTGACATTAAACGAGTATTCGACTCGTTTAATGTCAACGTCAAACATGTTGACGTCATTCGATGTGTTATAATTGCGTCAAATTGCGAGTGCTTGTCGCTGAAATAATTATCGTGAAATTAATTACATTGCTGCGTCAGTCAACGGTTTTATTAAAGGCAACAGAATAGATACATTACACATAAACATATGTTGCTGTTAACCAGTGTTGTCAAAGACATAAACATATAACAATTATTATATGTGAGGTTTCTATGAGGTGTTATTTCACAATAATATTTATCATATACCTTACAGTCTGTTGATCCTGTGATACTATACTATAAGTCAAATCAAATCATTTATTTCAATTAGACCATTACAGGCACTTTTGAACGTCAAGAAACAAAATGAATCTACAGTCCCGGTCACAAGGCATAATAACTTGTGAAAGTACTGTAGTTGCCCATTCCAAAGCGTTGATCTCTATGGAGAAAAATGGGCAAGAAACTCCATGGACACTCTTTTAAATTATAATATTTTTAGAAAATCGTATTATTAAGCCCGTGTTGACTGCGCGGTGAATACTGAAAATTAGCATAGCACGATATTATCGCTACGACCGTACAATACGTTAATAAGGGTACAAATAGTAGGGCTTTTTACTTCTAAAGATGAAAATTTATTTATATTAAAATTATCTTCTGTAATTGCGAGAAATAAAAAGTATTTTTGTTTTTCTATTTAAGTCAAGCTAATTATCATTTTCAACAATAAATTGTGTGTCCTTCAAAAATAATTTAATATTCCTAAAAATACTCGAAAGACCCGCGGCCCAGTCTTCACCAAGGATTTCGTTAATTATAAGGGCATGTCACCAAAATATCAAATATTTGGGCTGTCACAGATGTTAACTTCTCCCACAATATTTCTTTAATAAAACAGGAAAGGTTAGAAATAAACTGAGCATAGTTACGTAACGAAGTTACGGAGGTACGGGCTGGGTGTCCGGGTAATTTGATATTCGCGCTTCGGACAGCTGTCCGGTGTCCGCTGTCCGGACAGTGCGGAACTGTGTTACGTCCTTGTGTTTTTAATTGTGGATTTTTTACTGAGGTTTTATGAAGTAGGGTTTATTTAGTTCTATATTTTCCGTTGGGTTGTTAGCGGGCTTTTATTTGGAAATTATGTGGGCAAATTTTGTTTGTTGTTGCACAGTTTGCAAATTGTGCGGGTTTGTTTTTTTTTGGTTTGGAATTAAATGAATAGGATAAACGGATTTAGCGAGTAGTTTCTAAATATATTTGATGTGCAACAGGGCAAGTGCCAGTCGGACTCGCACACCAGCCATATCTTTTGACTGCGTAGAGTTGGATATGATTTTCCCACAATTCCAAAGGACCACCAATTTGAGTATATGGTTTTAATTGCAACCTTCACGCGTTCCCGAGATAAAGGGTCGTGTCTTCCGTTTTTTCCTTTGAGTTACGGTACCCTTATAGGATCACTTTGTGGCCGTCTGTCTGTCAAGACCATTTGTCTCAGGGAAGCGTAGAGGTATTGAAATTCAGTTTGTGGTCTCTTTGTGCTGTGAAAAATCAACCCTCTCTGTCTTCGCAGTGAAAACATATGGCCGCTTCTGACGCAAGTTTGTACGGACCCCTAGACGCGCGAGTTTGACTCTATCTTGGCCTTTTTTTGTGGCAAGCTTATCTATAGTACGTTTGTTATGTAAATAAGCGTTTATATAATATATCTAGAAGCAAGTCTTGCATTATGTTCCTAAAAAGAGGCTTTTTTTAAGTATTTATTACCTAAACTGAAACGTATGTTACTCTAAAATATAATTTTAAAACTTCGAGAAAAGGTGAAGGGAACTTGGTTCGGGTTGGTCGTTTCCTATGGAGAAGAATCGGCAAGAAACTCCATGGTTACTGTTTTAAGCTTTAGTACTTAAGTATGAGAGGACAGCGTAGGCCTGACAATAAGTCATTGTTTACTTTAATGAACTCAAGATAAGATGAACTCTGGCAACATTAACACTGTTCGTTCATGAACATTTTATTAAATTCTCTGTCTAATCCACCATACAGAATGCAATCTTGAACTAACAAAGAGGACAACTACTAACGTTGTGTTATTTCTCTTTACAGAATACAATAAAATGTTACATTCTGCTCTATTTAAACCTAATAACTTTCTAACAATTACGTTGCCCACACACGACTACCCATCCCCTTGCCTACACCCCACTACACACATATGTGGGTGTATACACCCCACTAGCGACTCAGTCCTCAGTTCTGTTATTACGTGCACTGATTAATCTTTCTTTTTCTTGGAAACACTATTTGTCCCGTGAACACTTTTATTCTATTTGTATGTAAGTACTCGACAAAGACCATGTTGTATTTTAAACTGCATTTCTACACAGAGTTGATTCTCGCATTTAATTAAGGAGTAATTAAAAGTGTACTTTAGTTTTTAGTAGCAGTCGGTTAGGTAGTTTATTTTGCGTGTTGGAATTTTAAAAGGGACTGTAAATATTAAAACTTAAGGCGATAGTGCTTCAAGAAAGAGATTGCATTTGAACCCGCCGCGCGCTGTGGTTGCTTTATTGACATATTTATTTGGCTGTTGTGTACCACTGCAGAGCAAAGACTTGGTATTGGAGCCCATACCTTGCGGTAGAAGTCCCAGTATGTATGTATATACTTAACTTATCTTCATACATTAATATTATCCTTACTATTAATATAAAAGCGAAAGTGAGTTTGTTTGTTACCTCTTCACGCTTTAATGGCTAAACCGATTGTGATGAATTTGGTTGGTACAGAGATAGTTGAGAACCAGGAGACGGACATAGACTAATTTTTATTTAAAAAAAGTGGGATGTGAGGGAGAAAGAAGGAAGAAAAGGAAAAACTTAGCGTTGCTATTACAAATCAATAAGGCGCAAGAGGAACTGTGTTACCCCAAATTTAACGCTGGCGAAGCCGCGGGCGAAAGCTAGTTATTGTATAAAACGAATAACTTAAAAACTACTGGACCGATTTCAACAATTCCTTTGCCATTAAAAAGCTAAAATATCACTGAGTAAAATAGGTTATAATACATCACGCTACTACCCACGGGAGCAGGGACCAAAGACCGCGGGTGAAACGGGTTGTGGTAAGGTACGAGTATCATAACATATTTTAAGCAGTTTTATTTATTTTGACTCAAGCATGCGAGACAAACGTTAGTTAACTTAAATAACGTTGCCCCACACTACGAATTTCTCCTGTATGTACGGTTTGTGAACGCACCTGTGGGTACGTGTACAAACATTTCAACTCACACAAACAGTCAGACCCGAAAACAATTACCAGTAGGTCATACAAATATTTGTTCCGTGCGGGGATCGAACCCGCAACACGCAGCGGAGCAGTCGTACGCTCAGCCACTGCGCCAACCGTGTCGTCATTATAGTTTAAGTTTATTAGCCAGTCAGTTAGCCTCTTTTTGCATTTAAGACTAAATATTATGTAACACCTTAGTAGTTTGATTGTATAGGTAACCACTTTAATAGCAAAAGAAACGCTTTGCAAGAATAGTTTTATGACATTGGTGTGAATTCTGATAAACCACCGGATTAAAATAGACTACTAACATGACATAGGTACCTAAATCTAATTTTATTTCAAACCATTTTAATCACGATTAAAGACAGTCCTATATAGCTTGACATATTTTTAGTGAAAAACGTGAATTTCAGAATAGCGAAATTGAGATTTTCTCTTAATTGAGTAATTAAACTATCATTAATGCTGTCAAACTATGTATATGTATAGTGGTTAAGTTATGTCACGTCAATCAATTTCAGAATAGAAAACGTCGTTTGACAGGAATAAACTAAACTAAAATAAACTACATTTTTAGAGAAGTTTTTGTTTAGTTTGTGACAAGAATCGACAGTGTTATGTCACAATCACACAAATCTCTCACCAATTAAGCTGTGAGAAGTCTAGGCGCGGTAACAAGCTAATCGTTAGGTATTCGGTGAGGTTAGGTGAGGACTAGCCGCAGACTGGGAGTGGACTGACACAAGTATACGACAGCATTGCATCGAAAGAATAGAAATAAGGTCGAAAATATTTTGGCGTTTGATTTTGTAATTTTGCAAAAAATTTAGTTGCAGTTTTATTTGAATATTTAAAAAATACAGTTCCGTGTTTCAAAAGTTTTAGATATGTCTTAAATCTATGAAATTTACTTTGTTATAGATATAAAAATTATGATGTTTTTTGTGAATTGGTTTTGAGAATTCGAGACGAAAAAATATTTTTCGTGGTCTTTTTAAACATTTTTTTTTCGTAGTACTAGACCAATTTGTAAACTGTTTTTAGTTAGGTCTTTTCTTAATGTATTTGACTATACACTGTATTTGTATTTTTTTTGGCTTGTGGTATGTACAGATACGGCTAACTTTGCACACCGATTCACTTTCGCAGTTAGGACACGTGAGAGCTCTCACAATCTCCACATCTGATCCTTCCCGCTTACGATATCAAGCTTTAATTATTTAATATTAATAACGTAATGTAACCCGCACCGCTATATATATAACGCTGTGACACAGGGGTATCATGCCAACCTGACATCCGACAATCACATTGAATACTTTAAATTAATTCCGCAAATGACATCGCTGACGCCGACATATATTAATGAATGGATATGAATATTAATTCATTTACAGATGTCGGAATCTAAATACTCATATTTTCCGTGTGTACCATGTTCTGCGGATGTGAGTCGCAAACATCCTACATATTTTTTCAGCGAAAGGACTGAACAAATAAGAGCCAAATTTTTAAGCTACGGATCTTGTAAGTACAATATTAATGTCATGGTATTTTTTTTTATTTGAATCCTTTTAGTGATAATTGACTCACTGTAGGTTTTCTTATAATTACTCAAACTTTTGTCTAAACCTACTGGACATTCAGGCGCGATTTTGTTCTAAATACTTTTTAGAGTAAAACACTTATGTGACTTTAAATTTAGAATGGAAAATAATCCTTCCGTTTAGCTTGGTCGTTGTCGGATAATGAGTACTGACAACGTTAAGAGCTTGTACACATAGCTTCGTATCGATGTGAAGCGAGTTCGCAATGCGCTTTCGTGCTTCAAGGCAGACTCCTTCCTTGAATCAACTTGAATCCTCGAAAACCTTGAATCGCCTTGAAATGACTTGAGTCGGATCGAAGGGAGACCCCTTCCTTCAACGACTGTTGTGTTTGACCATTCCTTCGACGACTGTCAACCGCTGAACGAATTTGATAATAAAGGACGTGAAAAAAAGTTCTCACTTCTGTAATTGGTAAGAAGATATATAAAAATGAATATGTGAATCAATTAGTAAGTTCTTGCGATGCGTCGTGCGAGCTCGTAGATTTTCACGATGCGACGTCGCATTGCATTCTTGCGTACAAACTCTAAGATTCTGAATTGACAACCACTAGTCTATTGAGCGATTTGGAAATCTCTCAATAGACTCCGACCCCAATATTTATAACTAGCTGTTCCACGCGGTTTCACCCACGCTGCTCAGCACCCGTTGGTCGTAGCGTGATGTTATATAGCCTATAGCTTTCCTCAAGAAATGGACTATCCAACACTAAAAGAATTTTCCAATTCCAACCAGTAGTCCCTGAGATTAGCGCGTTCAAACAAACAAACAAACTCTTCAGCTTTATAATATTAGTATAGATAGTATAGATATAGGGAGAGGATATATATATAGGGGTTCGTTGACAGTTCAGATCTCAAGTCTTGTATGCGGCGTGTCCACAGACAATCGCCCACCTTCCATCAATCGCTGCATTCGAGAAATTCATACTGGACAATCTAAGGGTTTCATCAGCAGGTGGAATTTGTATTTTGGGCCAAATATATTTAACTTCCTAGTAAATAAAGATATAAATGTAACAAACGATACCCAGAATAAAAACGACACAAATAAACAACAATAGCAAATAAGCGCCTCCTCCGATATTAATCTCAGAAAAAATGAAACTAGAATAAGAAACACGGAATATCTTCCAACCCGGTTGGTCACCGTGGAAGATTATGACCAAAACCCTCCAAAAGGGAAAGCACAAAAAGAGAGCAAGAGTAAACGAATAAATAAATTGAAGATTGCAACTTATAACGTCAGGACTTTATCGTCATACGAACGTTTACTAGAACTAGAAGAAGCTATAAAAGAAATTCAATATGATGTCATAGGTATCTCAGAAATGAGACGATTTGGTAACAAGATAGAGGAATACGAGAACTTTGTACTCTGTCACATTGGAAGTACACCAGGTAAACATGGGGTAGGTTTTTTAATAAACAAATGTCTAAAAAATAACATGGAAAGCTTTACTGGACTAACAGAACGTGTAGCAATGCTAAATATAAACATACAAGGGTTTATGATATCCATTATCCAA
Organism: Ochropleura leucogaster; assembly: GCA_958449745.1. Classification (NCBI taxonomy): domain Eukaryota; kingdom Metazoa; phylum Arthropoda; class Insecta; order Lepidoptera; family Noctuidae; genus Ochropleura; species Ochropleura leucogaster. Next base: position 20,547,127 of record OY288201.1, read on the forward strand.
GTTTACGCACCGACAGAGACCGCGAGTGAAGATGAAATTGATGAATTTTATAAGACCATCGATAAGGCAATGGAAACAGCTCATAAATTCACTATATTGATGGGCGATTTCAACGCGAAGGTTGGTGCCCCCAAAGAGGGTGAAAACTTAATAGTACAGCAACATGGATATGGCGTGAGAAACGATAGAGGACAGAGGCTTGTAAATTACGCACTCGAGCATAAGCTAACAATCATCAACTCGTGCTTCAAGAAAAAGTTAAATCGAAGATGGACTTGGCGGTCCCCAAATGGAAAGCATTACAACGAGATCGACTATATACTATCAAACCAAAGAACTACATTTCATAATTTTGAAGTCATGAATTTAAACTACCCTTCAGACCATAGATTAATTAGAGCATCATTAACGATTACCAAAGAAAAGTTAAGCCGAGTCAAATTTGCAGATAAACTTGTAACGCAATTAAAGAACGACGAAGAAATAACAAGATATAAAGAATACCTGGCGTCAATGTTGACCTACCCACCTATAGACACCTCAGTTCAAGCTTATTATGATAAAATAAGAAATACTATCAGCCAGAGTTTGAAAAAAGCGCGTGAAGATACGATAGATATTAAAAAACATCATAAAATACTATCAGAACGAACATCTAAATTATTAATGAGAAGAAGAGAACTACAAAAATCAAAAAACAAAACCCGATCTATGAAAAATGAACTCTCCGCACTCTACAAAATAACAAATAAATACATAAAAAGAGATTATAAAATATATAGACAAGACACCATAGAAAAACATTTACAACACACAGGAAGTACAAAAAAGGCTTTTAAAGAACTCAAGACAAGCAAGATCTGGATAGAAGGCTTAAGCAGACAAGACAGAACTGTAAACAGACGAATTGACATAATTACTTTGGCGTCAGACTTCTATAGGAGATTATATAGCGATAAGACCCGAAACACGGAAACCTCAAATAATATTAACAAAAATATACAAATTCATATTAAACCCGTTGATGAAATTGAAGTCATAGAAGCAATAAAGAGTTTGAAGCTAGAAAAAAGTCCTGGCTCCGATAACATTACAAATGAAATGCTAAAAATAGCGCACACTACATTAGCTGGGCCATTGGCTGAACTATTTAACTTGATCATAAAAAAATCTGAAACACCGTCCCAATGGTCTGAATCAAACATTATACTTATATATAAAAAGGGCGATCCGAAGGATATTGGCAACTACAGACCAATAAGCTTGCTACCGAGTCTCTACAAACTTTTCTCTACAATTATAAATAAAAGAATTAGTAGTACATTGGAATCAAGACAACCGGTAGAGCAAGCAGGGTTCAGGAAAGGTTTCTCTACAGTTGACCATATGCATACACTTGGACTAATTATAGAAAAGTATCTAGAACAACAGAGGCCTCTTTATATTGCTTTTATTGACTATCAAAAAGCATTTGATACAGTGACACACTCAAGTATATGGGAAAGCTTGAATCAGCAAGGAGTAGAAGAGGAGTACATAAATGTAATCAAAAGTATATATAACAACAATAAGGGTAAAATTAAATTAGAAACCGTCGGCCCAAGCTTTTCTATAGAAAGAGGAGTGAGACAAGGCGATCCGCTGTCTCCAAAATTATTTATAGCTATCCTAGAAGCTATCATCAACAAGATAGATTGGGGCAGGTCAGGACTATATATCAAAGGCACCTACCTAAGCCATTTAAGATTCGCAGATGACCTAGTTTTGTTGTCAGAATCCAGCTCCCAGTTACAACACATGATTGAGACTCTACACCTAGCCAGTATTAAAGTGGGACTAGAAATGAATCTCACAAAAACTATGGCGATGACCAACAGCTGGAGAAGGCCAGTATCAATCAACGGAGAACCACTTGAATATACTGATCACTACATCTATTTAGGGAAGCGGATTAGTTTTGATAGGAACAATAATGAACTAGAAGTTGAAAGAAGAATACAACATACGTGGAATAAATACTGGAGTCTAAAGGAAATCTTTAAAAGTAACTTGCCTATAGCCACTAAAACGAAAGTTATGAACTCCAGTCTCCTACCATGTTTAACATACGGATGTCAGACCTGGAAATTTACAACTAAACTAAAACACAAACTCATTACTTGCCAACGAGGACTAGAGCGAAGTATGCTAAAAATAAGGAAGCTGGACAAGATACGACACACAAAAATAAGATCAATAACCAAAGCAACCAATGCATTGAGCTATGCACAAAAACTCAAGTGGAAATGGGCCGGACATGTCGCGAGGTTGAAGGACGAGCGATGGACCCAAAAAGTGACATTCTGGAAAGGCCCCCAGGGTAAAAGGAGTAAAGGAAGACCACTGACCCGCTGGGAAGACGAGATCACTAGGACAGCTGGCTCTAACTGGCAATATATGGCACAAGACCGAGACAAATGGGCACTTTTGGAGGAGGCCTTCACCCAATATGGGGTTCCTACAAATATATCAGAACATTAAATAGTTTAAGCAGTTTTTTAATATATTTTTAGATATGTTTTTAAAATAGATAGAGTAAACTTAGTAGTAGTAACAATAAATAAACATAGTATTATGTAGTAATAAAACATAAAGTAGTTAAGATTTAAACTGTTAATACTAATTGTTTGTAAGTTAGGATGTTATATTATATTATTAGTAATCTACTTAGTTAAAACGAATGGAAACGTTGTAGGAAATAAAAGGCTTTTTTATTTTATTTTTATTTATTTATTTATTTATATTTAACTAGCTTCCGCCCGCGACGTCGACGCCCGTGATGAACGAAAAAAAAAATCTCTTTCCTTTTCATTCCTCTCTCTCCCCCTTTAATCACATTTTTTAACTATCTCTTTACCAAAATTAGGCGGCCATTTAGGCGTGCAGACGTAACAAACAAACTCACTTTCGCTTTTATAATATTAGTAAGGATTGCAATAAGCTATCGACACCCTAAGCAGAAGAATGTGTATTTGTGTGAACGTGTATTTATTATTTTTATTAGTAAGTATGTCTATATTGATATCGTTTTGTTTATTTAAGTTAGTGGTTAGTTGTTATTTTTACACACTGTGTCTACGTGTTTATTTTTTTCCATCTGTCCTATCGCAGGTCTGCTGGATGAGATTTCTTTATGAAATAAGCAGTACCTTTGTGCTCTTTTTTCCTTATATACTTTTTTATATAATATTTTGTGTGTACATAAATAAATAAATAAGAATGATTGGCAATCTTCCACCATGGAGATTAAATGACAAATGATGTTTATTTTGCAAACACTTTTGCACTTCTTTTTTTTTATAAAAACTCGATGAGGCCGGTGTTTCATACCCGACTACTCCGAAAAGAAACAGTCGAAACAAACTCAAAGGTCATATTCTCTCATATTCAACTAACATGAGGAATATGCAGATTCTGAGATGGTATTTTAATAAAGAACCACACAGATTTGAGTGGAACTGTTCAGTCAGTGCAAGAATTTGTCGGTTGTCGTGTAGCTCGACTCAGTTAAGAGTCAAGCTACTCGATAACGGAGCTCAAGAACACGACGAACAATATTAAAAAAGTTTCTGTAATAAAAAGTATAGTTTAGTGTGTACAATTCTCTCTGCCATTTACCCTTCAATTAACTTCCTTAATTACTTACCTTATGTAAGAGCAATATGTGCGCACTTAATATAATAATGTTCTCCTACATTTTCACGCCATCGCGAAAATTAATTAATTAATAAACCTCCTCATATTTTGAATTTAGTGTCTAATTAATTTGCGAGCTAGTTAAAAGCAAGCAAATCTTCTGGAGATCTCTTACTTTGTAAGAAATTCGTCTACAGCTTCATTTATTGTTGTGGTAGAATTTGTCGCTGCAAATATTGCTTGGCTCAATAACACAAATAATTTCGACTTTGTCTAATATAAGTAGATAGCATGAACTTCTACCAACGGGGTAAATACTGAAATAAAAAATGAAAGAGTTAGGTAGATGAATAATGTTGACCTTTCTGTGGCCATTGAACCCTAACTCTGTACCATATTTCAGATCTCTGAGTTTATGGGAAATACTAGTTCTATTTTGATGATCATGAATGAGTGTCGTAAATGCGAAACTTTACTTTCGCTTAACTTCGGAACTTACAGACTTGAAATTTTGGATTTTAAGTATGTGATTATAGCTTACTGAATGACGAAAATTTCTGCGTTCTGGTCTTATGCAGAGGTTCTGAAATAGGGGCCTGAAAATGCGGTGAAATGGTTCCAGTAGAGGTTAGTGGCGGTTTCGATCCCCGTACGGTATAAATAGTTGTATGATCTGCAGGTAGTTGTTTCGGGTCTGGCTGTGTATGAGAGTTTAAATGTTTGTAAACGCACCTATCATACAGACATCATGGTGTGTGATAACGTGTTTTATTTTATTTAAATAAAAAACCAAAACATGCAATACCACCCACACTTTCACACCTACAAATATCTATGCCAACCACTAATCGATCACCAGCCCCAAACTGAAACACAAACGCTTTTATACATACAGTAACCACACATTAGCCGACTACATCCTAATTACTTTAATAGTCCAGGAGCTTGCCCAAACCGTTTAAACTTTAATGACGTCGTCCGTCCCGTATCGTGAATGTTCCGGTACATTTCACACGTTGCTGGAACCGTGTCCGGCCGATTTACGGGTGAAAATCCGTAAGAAACGATTGCTAAATATTGCTAGAAACGGATTTATCCGATATGGCTGGCCAATGGTCTTGATCGTTAATCGAATCCGGTTTTTCGAGCAAGGATATATAATTATTTATTCTGTTAATGCATGTGATTATCGTCTCGGATTTGACGAGTGGATTCCAAAAACAAACATGTTACATTGTTAATCAAAACTGTCGATAAAAAAAAACATTGTCGTATTTATCCCATAGTTGATTCCTGGCAAACAAACAAGGTGCACCATCTAGTAGCAATTAGAAGAACTAGTGACTAGTGACGCCGACCAATAGAATACTTTCTTATATAAAAAGTCCCCCAACTGAGATAAAATTTCAAAAAAAAAAATTGTTAAGTTTATACCCTGGCTGGAGGTCTTAATTTTTAAGGCACCCACAGGATTCGCCCGGTTAAGCAGACGACAACCTCCTTGGTTGAACTGCGAGATGCCATTCATAAAAAAAAAGATAAAATTTATTGTTTCGTTTATCGGCAATTGTAAAACTAACATCTAATTTTTTTCTTTTCAGTTCATTTATTTTGACGTGGCAGTAATTTTTTTTAAATTATTTATTTTTTTATTAAGATTATTTAAGGAACAGTTCAGAGTCTCTATTATACACAAAAGGCAATAGGTACCTACCTGCTATATGTATTCTACTGTGTGTACTTACACCTCAATAGAACTCTTCAGGGAAATACATGCGTTTAATCCAATGTTTTGCATAAAAATGCTATGCATAATCTTGTAAAACTCGAGGCATATCTTTGTTATTTCAAGGTGCGGGTTTTACGGTGTATATTTTTATAGGATTTTTGTGAAGTTGACTTATTTTGGTACTTTTACCGCATTGAGTACCACGTACTGTTGTTAAATAGAATAAACTTTTATTGTATTTTGCTATAATTATCTTTATAGCACACTAATGCCACAAAAATAATTTTATGCACGTAATTGCACATTTCATGCCATTCTCCGAAAATATTTTTCAATCCCTTTCAGAAATAGTATCGTGTAATAAGAAAACTCATAAGAGTGTGGTATTTTAGCCATAATTATCCGGAGTTCCGTTTTCTATACTTACTAATAATAAATTTCTTACAGCAAAACATAGCACTGTTGAACTATTTTTACCATATAACTAAAAAACTGTTTTGCAAAAAAACGTGTTTTATGTATGGATGTAGGTAGTTATAAATACAGCTTATAACAAATGTCTTCTAAACGCTTTGCTTTCAAATTATAATAGTTTTGACTTTCGCCCAGAATAAAGACAAAAACTCTCCCCATATAACAAAAGCCACCACTATCAATCCAGCCACTTTATCCCCATAATCTTCGCTTTCAACCGCTAACTATTCACTTGTAAATCCTCAAAAAACGTTGGTCCCACTCGCAATCCTCACCAAAACACATCACAATGCGATAGGGTATTTGGGGGCAGAACTTAGTAGTATGACCCGATTATAAAGGTCTTCGCCCACGGCGACTTTTTGTTAAGACAAAGCGCGGCAGAAGCGATACAAACACAAGATTTAAATCTTTAATACAAGATTTAAATTTCGTCTTATTCAGTCTGTTGAAGAATGTGGGGAGATATTTTATTGTAGCATTTCAAACAGTACCCCGTGAAGGATGAGTCTACTTTAGCTAACCTGAAACCCGGCTGAACCAATTCGTCCCTGTTTCTAGTATAATACTTGTGTCTATCACATCGTTTACCAAATAGACGCATTTTTTTTTTCTGACGTACATTATATTTTCATAGATATATTGACAAGGTACTGTCATGATGTTAATTTCCTTAAACTGTTCTCCTAGCTAGAGAATCTCGCCTACGTAGATTATACATGACTCTAATGGCTCTTTTCTGCAGAATAAATACGACTCGATGTCTACAGCCCGTCCCCAAAGTAAAATACCGTATAACATTATGCTATGAAAATAACTAAAATAGACTAACCTCGCGGTATCTACATCAGTAAACGGATTTTCTAACAGCATTATGCTGCTGAAATAAGCCGTCGTGCAAAAGATGTTATATGCGGACCCCGTATAACAACTCTTGTATTACTGCAACAAGCCACAGTGTGCGAGGATCCTAACTTGGCAGCATTACCCCCAAGCCCGCTAAATCCCATTCATATTTATATTTCCAGGCAAATGTGCGCCAAAGTGCTAAAGTAATAACACAGCCTCGTTTAGGGGTGTCTCGTTTGGGGACCAAGTTTAAATTAGTCAATTATGTAATATATTTGAGTTAAGTATTAAAACTAGACCTTATTACATGTTGTAACATGTTTAGTATGAATTGTTGTGTCGTAATGAGCAAGAGAAATTTGTTGTTAGAACAGGAAAGGTCACATTGTGCATCTAAGATTTTTTTCTAAAGGAGCATGGAAGCAGTATAATCATAGATATTGTGATCAGATAATAATTATGATTAAGATTACATGTGTTTTTGTTTATAGAAAGAAAAGTAAATATTTCAGATACAAAACAACTGTCTCAAACTAAGTATACTAAACAGCATCAAAATATATTTTCGTTGAGTTATTATATCCCAAATTACTTTGTTTACATTTTAGTGTATTTATTTTATTTTTTCTAAGCTCTCACTATTATTTACCAACTACAAATTGACATAAACTAATAATATATGTACAAGTATAAAATGGTTAAAAATTACCGGGCATCAAAAAATTCGTCCGAAACGGAAAACTGCCCTGGCAGCTTTACCGCGTTAGTTTAAATTATTAGTTTATGTATATTTGTAGTTTGTTAATTACTTTGTTAAATATATTATACTAGCTTTCGCCCGCGGCTTCGCTCGCGTTTAATTCGGTATAACACACCAAGTAGACCTGCAGTTTTTGCTCTTGCGCCTGATTGATTTGTAATGCCAAGTTTTCCCTTTTCTTCCCTCGTTTTCCCACATAATCCCACTTTAAAAAAAATAAAAATTAGCCTATGTCCGTCTCTTGGTTCCCAACTATCTATGTACTAAACATTCATCAAAATCGGTTTAGCCATTAAAGCGTGAAGAGGTAACAAACAAAGTCACTTGCGCTTTTATAATATTAGTAAGGATTGTTTATTTTTTTAAAGAAAATTTAACGGTAGCATTACATACCTGTAGTTTATTAGTTTGGCAACCCTATAAATAATCTCAGCACTGCACAATAGTCCTACGATCTAGCTAATCCCGCATTGTTGTTGAGGCTCTCAGGAGCTCTAAATGTGACCGCAGCCAGACTGAATCGTTCATTTTCATATTTCAATCCCCCTTTTTGAATGCTAAGACCCCGAGTCGTATAGAAATGGGGACCAGTTTAGAGTAATCTAGTGCTTATGTTTTAATGTGGGTGGTTTAGATCCTTTCTTGGGAAGTTTTATACAATTGGCGATATTCTAGATACTTATGTTACGAGTGTTTTAATATACTATTACGATACACACTTGGGTCTAATTTTATTCATTTCCCCGCTTTTTGGCGGCCATTTTGAGATATTTTCTATGCGTATAAAAATAAAAACATCTCTCAAAGTTTTGGTTTTACTGATACGAAAATAGGTTTATTCAGAGGGCAACATTATTGTCTATCGTTTAAATTAAGAAATGATGAGCTTACATTTTCGTAATTTTGGAAAACAAAATTAAAGTCCAAAAAAATATGCAAAACAACGAAAGTTTTGTAAACTTTTTTGTGAAAAAAAGGTAGTTTTCTTTAAATCAATGAGAATGTTTGTTTTAAAAGTACATAGAATATCGTCCGTGATCAGACACATTGTAAATGTAAATTGTGGTCACTGATTTTGAAATGAATTCTCTCGAAGTTTTTGCAATGCTCTAACTCGGAGGCTTTCCGCGATTGACTCTAGTCTCTTACATGGTAAGTAGTTTAATTGCGAAGTTTTCAATTAGGCACGTTATTTAGTGTTGTGTACCTCAAAAGGTAAATTCGGAACCCTTACAGGTTTATTTTGCTGTCTGTATGTCTGTCTGTCGGTCTAATTGATAGCTAGTATTATCACTGTTAAGCAGAATAAAAATGTATATACTCTTTTTAGGGTTCCGTAGTCAACTAGGAACCCTTATAGTTTCGCCATGTCTGTCTGTCCGTCCGTCCGTCCGTCCTCGCTTAATCTCTGTGACCGTTAGCACTAGAAAGCTGAAATTTGGTACCAATATGTATATCAATCACGCCGACAAACGGTAAAATAAAAAATTGAAAAAAATGTTTTATTAGGGTAGCCACCCTATATGTAAAGTGGGAAGTGATTTTTTTTAATTTCAACCCTAACGTGTGATATATTGTTGGAAAGGTATTTAAAAATTAACAGGGGTTTACTAAAATCATTTTTTGATAATGTCAATCATTTCGGAAATAATCGCTCCAAAAGTAAAAAACAATGTGTCCCCCCCCTCTAACTTTTGAACCATAAGTCTAAAAAATATGAAAAAAATCTGAAAAGTAGAACTTTATAAGGACTTTCTATGAAAATTGTTTTGAACTTGATTGGCACAACAGTTTTTGTACAAAAAAGACAAAAAGTTGTACAAAATAATTTCTGGACTAAGTTTGTAGTATAATCGTATATGCAAGCTTTTTTTGTAACTTTGTTTACATATTTTATTATCCTGAATGTATCTTTTTTCAAACAAAAAAAGAATTATTGAAATCGGTTCTCGCAACCCAAAATTACCACGAAAAATTGCACGTCTTTGTATTAATTAGTAACCCAATTCCTCGAGAGATGGCGCTGTAGGTACTTATTACATTGGATTGGGTATTACCGAATTGTTCGGTTGGCCTCATAACTGCGAACACTTATTGTGACGGACGGGAAACTACGGAACCCTACACTGAGCGTGTCCCGACACGCTCTTGACCGGTTTTTTTACGTATGGGATATCATCAAATGATTTACCCCACTCTGGGTGGAGCGGAGGGATTGTCAGAATTTTACTAACTAAAACCCACCCAAGTTTCTTCTTTTGCCCTTTATTTTCCGGGGCCACGATATCTCTTTCCAATAACCCGCAACCCTCGAACAACCTGCAACCCATATTAGGAAATGAGATACAGTTTAGCCAAATTAGTGCATTTTTTTGGATACAATCATCCGCGGTATCTCAGCAGCATCATTTGTATGTACTCTTTACATTACATTTCTCATACGCACGAAACTTTTCACAAAAAATTATCCGTACAAGTGGCCTAGTCTAAAAGTCTTCACACGTAGTCTCCAAGTATTTCTCTCGGCAACAATTTTCAGGTCAGTTTTCAAGCATTGTGCACTTTCCCAGGCTTCATAGTCGCTTGGGGACGCTCGTCGAAACGACGCGAAATATACTTGAGATGTTGAAAAATATAATAAAGTTCCACCACGACGGAAAAATCTGTGGAAATATTTTATAGGACACAAGTGAAACGTGAAAAGTATTAGATGTTAGAGTAAATTTTTGCCAAGAATTAAAAAAAAAAAATTGTAAGGACTTAAGTTTATGTCATGATAATCATGATATTACGCCGGTAATCTCCGATAGTTTAGGCATAGGTATACCTTATACAAGATTCACAACAGATCCTTACTTTCTTACCATATAATATTATAAAAGCGAAAGTGAGTTTGTTTGTTTGTTTGTTTATTACCTCTTCACGCTTTAATGGCTGAACCGATTCGGATGAATTTTGGTACAGAGATAGTTGGGAACCAGGAGACGGACATAGGCTAATATTTTTTTGAAAAAAGTGGGATGTGAGGGAGAAAGAGGGAAAAGAACGAAAAACTTAGCGTTGTTATTACAAATCAATAAGGCGCAAGGGGAACTGTGTTACCCCAAATTTAACGCGTGCGAAGCCGCGGGCGAAAGCTAGTTTCTTACAAAACTTCCCTAATAACATTTCACTCGACCTGAGCTTCGAACCCAAGTTCTCTACTCGGCATTAGCGCTAGCGACCTCTAACAACGAGGCAGTCTTTAGCTATAAATCAAGATTAAATGGTTGCAGAACAAGAGTCTGGAAAAGCAAAACAAGTAGGTACTCAAAGTAGAGTAAAGTAATTGATTTTTTTTTACTTTATTTGACATTTGTTTGAAATATATCTGACATTTATTTGACAGGTATTTTGACATTATTTTATTTCAACACACTTATTTTAAATTTGGTCGTTGCAATTCTAATTGTAGATTAATTTAATTTTCAATTCTGCTGAGTAACTTAATTTAGAATACATTTGTTATTATTATGATTTGATTGATTATTTTTATTAATATGGGTTTTATTAATATGCCTGAATTAAAATGAATTTGACTCATTTATAATATTGAAAGTAAATAAGTTTCAGTTTGATTCCAATGACCATATAACTAATATTATTAAATATTAATCTACCTATCCTGCAGCCTACATTAGATTGATAATATACGGCAGCTTTTGCGCTTAGCGCTAATTCTGTTAAAATGGCCACCACTAAGCCTAATGGATGATATGCCATTCAATTAAACTAAAGTGTAAACTGTTTGTGCGAGTGTTCCATCCTATTATCTTACTAATATTATAAATTCGAATGTTTGTGAGATGCGAATAGATGTATGGATGTTTGTTACTCTTTCACGACAAAAATTGGGCACAGAGGTAGATTTATAGTCTGGAATAACACATAGGATACTTTTCTTATCGTTATCACGCGGGTTAAGCCGCGGGCGCCAGCTAGTATCACATAGTTTCGTAAAGAGTATGATGTTGTTGGATTTTTCCATTAGGTATTTTTTAGCAACAGCTATGAAGTCTGGATCTGTAAGTATCTGGTTGATGGCAAAAGACGAATACATATGACGAACAATCTTCCTTACTCCGCCCTTTTTGCGTCTTCTAAATCGATCTAATCTAGTAATGCGCCTATTAACTCTCCTGTCTTCAACTGACTGGACTCAGATGAGCACAATAACAGTCACGTGTGTTCGAGGATGGAGCACAATCAGGCGTAACTACGTGTTCGGGTGATCAGCGTCCGGTCAATTCGTGCTGTACTGGGACCATAATTGTAGAATATTTCATTCCGATTTGAAGAATATTTTGAACACACTCCTGTTTGTAGAATACTTTGAACACATTCCGGTTTTTAGAATACTTTGAACACATTAGTTTGTATAATATTTGGAACACATTTCGGTTTCTAGAATATTTTGAACACATTTCGGTTTGTAGAATACTTTGAACACATTGCGGTTTGTAGATTATTTGGAACACATTCCGGTTTGTAGAATACTTTGAACACATTCCAGTCTGTAGAATACTTTAAACACATTCCGGTATGTAGAATACTTTGAACACATTCCGGTTTGTAGAATACTTTGATCACATTCCAGTTTGTATAATATTTGGAACATTTTCCGGTTTGTAGAATACTTTGAACACATTGCGGTTTGTAGAATATTTGGAACACATTCCGGTCTGTAGAATACTTTGAACACATTCCGGTTTGTAGAATACTTTGAATACATTCCAGTTTGTATAATATTTGGAACACATTTCGGTTTCTAGAATATTTTGAACACATTCCGGTTTGTAGAATACTTTGAACACATTGCGGTTTGTAGAATATTTGGAACACATTCCGGTTTGTATAATATTTTGAACACATTCCGGTTTGTAGAATACTTTGAACATATTCCGGTTTGTAGAATATTTGGAACACATTCCGGTTTGTAGAATACTTTGAACACATTCCAGTCTGTAGAATACTATAAACACATTCCGGTATGTAGAATACTTTGAACACATTCCGGTTTGTAGAATACTTTGAACACATTCCGGGTTGTAGAATATTTGGAACACATTCCGGTTTGTATAATATTTTGAACACATTCCGGTTTGTAGAATACTTTGAACATATTCCGGTTTGTAGAATGTCTTCAACACATTCCGGTTTTTAGAATATTTGGAACACATTCCGGTTTTTAGAATATTTGGAACACATTCCGGTTTGTATAATATTTTGAACACATTCCCGAATTGTTAGTCAGGGGTGCACTGTAAGTATACATAAAACCCAAGTGTTACTTATAGAGCAAAAATAGTGATTCAAGTTTACTACAGAAAGAAAAAAAATCCAATTGCTCCTGACTTTAAAAATACCTTCTTTGGGAAAACAACAGATAGTTTTTAGTGTAAATATAATAAAAATAAATAGTAAATGTGGTGTGTGTAATCTCTGTGGCCCGACCGTCAAATTGACAGGACGTATTTTACAAAACTAAACAATTTTATTTTATTTTTTTCTACTATCTCTAGTCGAAAACATATTAAATCAGCTACAAACAATAACAAAATAAGAAAAATATGAATCCACTAACTCCACAACACCTTCTTGAACTATGTGTAAAAATTACCAGAAAAAACCGTTTGTCAAGAATCAAGATTCTCTAAATAATTGACGTCGATGCTGACCAGACGCCGGGCCAAGAACCTAGAGGCACTCCCACCATCTCCGGGCTCGTCGCTCAGCTCCGCCTCGCAGCCGCCGGGACGCGCTACACGCGTGAGCGCCGTGTCGCCGGTCGCTGCAGTTGCGTCGAGCTCGAGCGACGAGTTTTTCTCCCCGCCGTCGTCACCACCACCACCACCAACAAGACAACGACGAGGAAGAGGACGGCCGCCAGCGAGCTTGGGATCTAGGGGCCAACAGGCCCCGATCAGGGTCCCCGCTGCCGGTGGAAATGTGTCGCGCATGCGATGGACTTCGTCAATCAACGCGAATGTCATGCGCGCATATTATGGGTCTACAGAGGGGGGAACTAACCTCACTGCGTACCGTGTTAGGATGCTGTCTCTGTTCCAGGACCTAGAACCGACCATCAATGTTTCGGCCCAACGACTGTCGGATCAGGTGCGGGTCATCCAACGCAATCACTTGTTGGACGATGCTGCACTTGATAGGCTGCGCTCAGAAGTACTGAGCAATCGTGTCATCTTGACTACGCCACAAACCGCGGTGCAAGCGTCAGCAATTGATGTGACGCAGCCGCGGTCCAATCCCACTGTCGTAGAGGAGGATGATAGGGTTGCTACGGTAAGTAGCCAGTGCAACGACCGATTGAGGAGCGCACTGGAGGATGCGCTTCGCGACTATCGATCCACTCCAGCCGAACTTAGACCTCGATTACCACGGTTACCCATGAATAAAAAAAATAGGGCGCTGGTGTGTGCCCTGAACTCGCAGCTCAAGAATTTATTCGAGAGTAGCGAGCATCTCGTTGATACACACTCGATCCTGTACTGTGGGGCTGTTGCGGTATGTCGTGTAGCTAACGTCAAATTTCCAAATTGTGACGTAGCTACTCGACCAAAACCATCCGTACCAGCCTGGCAGTGCAGGATCGAGCGGCGTATCGACGAGGCCAGGGTACTCATCGGTAAACTATACTGCTTCAGGGAGGGCAATACAAGACCACGTGTGATGCGCTTTGTGAGACGGGCATTCTCGGGGACTGGAATCAGTCCTCAAGAATACATGTCTCGTACCACAGAGCGCATCGACTTCCTGAAGCAGAAAGTTTATGCATGGGCAAACCGTATTCGACGGTATAAGCGGCGGGTTGATCGGTATTCGCAGAATCGCATGTTCCGGAGCGATGAGAGGTGGGTATACAGAGCTTGGGAGCGACCCGAACAAAGTGTGACTGACGTGTGCCGCCCGGATGATGTAGCCACGAGTTCTTTCTGGCACAGCATCTGGTCGGTGCCTGTCTGTCATACTGAGGCTGACTGGATGCGTGATGTTGAGCGCGTGTGTGAAACTATTCCAGAAATGGAGCCTATTTTAATAACATCTATAGACATAGCCAGTGCAGTTCGTCCGTTACCGAACTGGAAGTCTCCAGGACCGGATGGACTGCACAACTTTTGGCTCAAGTGGCTCAGTAGTTCACACACTCGCCTGGCATCACAATTTCAGTCTTGCCTTGAGTCCGGGTCTCTGCCACAGTTTTTAACAACAGGCGTTACCCACCTGCTCTATAAGTCAGGTAGTCCCGCGGAACCCAAGAATTATAGACCGATCACGTGTTTATCGACGGTCTATAAACTTCTTACGTCCATTTTGAGAGCGAAAATTAATTCACACATTGACAAAAATTCAATTATGTCTGCCTCTCAGAATGGATGTAGGAACGGGTCTCGCGGTACTAAAGAGCTACTCCTCATTGACATGGCCATTAGCCAACAGGTTCGTCGATCCCGCAAGGATTTGTCGACATGTTGGATTGATTATAAGAAGGCCTACGACTCAGTGCCACATACATGGCTCAAGAGGGTGCTGGAGTTGTACAAGATAGATGCAACCCTACGCGCCTTTCTTGAGTCGTGTATGGGACAATGGAGGACGGTACTTCGATATCCAGGATGTCGACAAATCCAGGGGAATGATGAGCCTGTTTGGATTAAACGGGGAATATTTCAGGGCGACAGTTTGAGTCCACTTTGGTTCTGTCTGGCCCTGAATCCTCTTAGCACATTGCTGGAGGATTCAGGTCTAGGTTATCGGTTGAGAAGAGGTGGTCAGGTCATATCTCACCTCCTTTACATGGATGATCTGAAACTCTTTGCCCCCAACAAATTGCGACTGATGGAGCTACTGAAAGTAACTGAAACTTTTAGTAACGCCATCAGGATGGAATTTGGTGTGGACAAATGTGCAGTCATGTATGTTAAACGAGGAGAGATTATGGAATCCGAGGGAATTCAACTCTCGGATTCCATACACCTCAGATCCCTTTCCTCATCCGAAAGCTATAAGTATTTGGGTATGTCGGAAGCGTTAGGCATTAACGTGGCTGACATGAAGCAACTGTTGAGGGAGCGTTTCTTTGGTCGCCTGAAGAAGGTATTAAAAAGCCTTCTTTCCGGCGGGAACAAGGTGCGCGCCTTCAACAGTTGGGTCATGCCGGTTTTAATGTACTCTTTCGGCATACTCAAATGGACTCAGACTGAACTCGATGCCCTGGATAGGAGAGTCCGTACATTGCTGACTGCAAATCGGATGCATCACCCACGATCATCGGTGATGAGACTGTACATCCCACGGAAGTGTGGGGGTCGAGGCTTTTTAAACGCAAAGACCCTCCACAACCGAGAGGTGTGCAGTCTCAGGGAATATTTCTTAAAAGCCGACGTGGGTATGCACCGAGATGTAGTCGCAGTGGACAAGGGACTCACCCCGTTGTCCATGGCTAAAGAGAATTGGCGCAAACCTGTAGTACTTACTACCGATGACCGCAAGGAAGTATGGCAAGGTAAGGAGCTTCACGGGCGCTTCTACAAGGCTCTTCATGGGCCCGATGTAGATTTTCTGGCGTCCGTGTCCTGGCTACGATTCGGTGACTTATTTGGGGAAACTGAAGGTTTTGTCTGTGCGATTATGGACGAAGTTATGTTGACGAACAACTACCGGAAATATATTATGAAGGATGGGACGGTTGACGTGTGTCGGGCATGCCATCGTCCTGGTGAGTCCATCAGACATATTATTTCTGGTTGTTCTCGTCTAGCTAACAGCGAGTACTTGCATAGACACAACCAAGTAGCTAGGATTATTCATCAGCAACTTGCCTTGAAATATAATCTTGTTGAATCTGAGGTACCGTACTACAAGTATGTGCCCGACCCAGTTCTCGAGAAAGACCATGTCACGCTGTACTGGGATCGGTCTATCATTACTGACAGGACTATTGTCGCCAATAAGCCTGACATAGTGGTGATAGACCGATCAGCGCGCCGCGTAATGATAATCGATGTTACCATTCCACATGACGAAAACCTCGTGAAAGCTGAGAAAGAAAAACAACTAAAATATCTTGACTTGGCACACGAGGTTGTTGACATGTGGAATGTAAACTCGGCTATCATTGTGCCGATTGTCATAACGGCCAATGACTTAATTGCCAAGAGCTTCGACGAACATCTGTCGAAGCTCTCCTTAGGTGGTTGGATCAAGGGCCTGATTCAGAAGGCAGTACTCCTCGATACGGCCCGTATTGTGAGGAGGTTCCTGTCTCTGGAGCCCTAACCACCGGTAGCTTGGACCCTGCTCCCGCTACCGGCGGAAACCTATTTTTATATTTTTAAATGTTTTTTTTTATTTGTTTACTAAGAAATATTTAAAAATGTAATCTTAAGAATGTAATGTTAATAAAGGTGATAATAATAGTAAAAATAATTTCTTCTTCCACAGCTTATACTTATATTCTGAATCGCATTATTAAAGTTATCCGCTAAGTATACAGAACTCAACAACAACTATCGCGCAGTAGCACACCTAACTTTGCACCCGCCTGTCTCTGGTTCGAGAATCCTCCATTTTCAATAGATGATGAAAAACTTTACACCCTGATTTTTATACCCCAAACTAGCATATTGATATCCCTATATTTTCTATATGACGCTTTTCTTATTCAAAAAAATAATATACTAAATACTAATGAAAAGTTTAACAAACAAATGACAGTCTCAGCAAAATTTTCATCATGGCCCCCGCGTCCGCTCGACCGTACCTGCAATTTGTCCGGTCCCCCAGGCCACCACGCCGCCGGTCCCCCGAGCCGGTTCCGCTACGGGACGGTTATTAACCGTTTACCACGGCCGCTTGGTGTTAACCGCTTTTTAGATTACTTTGCTTTGTTTGCTTTTAGGCTGAAAGTCAACTACGAAAAAGTTTTGAATAGGGATTTTAAATAGTCGTTTTTAAGGATAAGCTAAACTATTTTTAAAACGCTTGTTTTTGATCAGTTGGGTCAACGTTTTTGGAGGGTATAAAAGCCATTTTTGGGAAGCTGTGAATTAGGAATTCGTAATAAAAATCTCAAGGAAAGACTGGAGAGAGAATTTGTCTACTTTCTTACTATGTAGTGTTTTAAAAATAAAGGTATGTTTGCTTGATATAAGAAAAAAAACATGTATATTCGGCACTTAACACAACATTAAATTTGTTTGTCAGCTCTTCACGCCTTAATGACTAAACCGATTTTGATGAATTTTGGTACATAGACTTTTGGGAGCCAGGATAGAGACATACAATAGGCAATTTAAAAAAAAAACTGGGATATGAGGGAAAATGAGGAAAGAAAAGGGAAAACTTGGCTTTGCTTTTTTCAAAACAGCGCAAGGGCAAAATCTGCTGTAGCAGGTGCAAATCAGAAAAGGGGAACCGTGTTAACCCGAATTTAACGCGAACCAAGCCGCGGGCTAGTTTAATACTTTAACCGGCAATTTGTTCTGTCAAGACATCGCTCATAATGGAATTACGGAACTACGGAACACCAATTTTTCAACCCACTCCAAAGTCATTGGTCGGGAAATTAAGTGAGCACTACTACGCTTTTCATTTGGATTGATGATCGCAATATAAAGTCAGCCTGGATAGGTGCAGTTACCCATCTACTAGATTGTATTAGCTTTTACGACAGCTGTAGAACGTAAGGTGTGACCTAGGCATCGTAGAAAATTACGGCAGGAACGATTTACGAGTTATGTCATCAACCACAGCAGAAATCAAAGCTAACTTTACTTTTCAATGTAAACTCTAAATCTGATCTGTGATTTACTTTATACAACATTATTTTTAGTTTATGCGAAAGCCGAAACACCTGTCCAGTATTTTTATATAAAGAATCTATGTACAAAGTTTCAAAACTGTATCATGTATAAAAATTGTTCATAACTAATTCAAATACTGTTTCACTTCAACATAATTTTATTGATAATACACAGTTATACACAACAATAATAACTAGCTCACTTCGTAGCTCAGAGATGACTCCTTTGAATAACTTGTGGGGCTTATTTATAGGCATAAGCAAGTTATTGGAAGTACCCACTCATCTGATAACCAACGTCATTTTACCGCCGTTACCTTACCGGAACTCCAAATTGAGCCGCGAATTTAAGTAATATTAACAATAATATTAAAAAGAAATATAAGATAGTTATTAAAATACAAGTAAAAATCAACATAACTTATAGAACACTGAACAATCATGAATGTTACAGTTAAATACAAACTTCCGTAATTCAACATGTTTAGAAACAATTCACTACTTATTTTTAATAAATTTGGCAAAAGTATTTTAAAAATGCACAGAATTTAATAGAAACTCAAACATAAATTTTAAGTAAGCTAACAATTCGTCCATCCTGATAAATTTCGCGTCCTCGCGAATGACTGCATAAAGCAAAAGCAACTATTTTAAAACAATAATTACCAAATATTTATTATTGTATCTATGATGATATGAAGAACAAAATAAAGTTTTCTTTTGACAATTATTTACCGATAGTTTTATTGCCTTTTTTAGTGAAATTAATACTAGATACAGTAACACTCATTTTTTTCTAATATAAAAACGCTGTTATATAGGCGAAGCTGCGATCCTATATAAGATGCCATTAAGATTCATAAACAAATTAGCTTTATCTATTTAGATTCCAATAGTTCGCTTCAGAACGGCTTTACGTTGGTGGTTCATTGAGAATTCCTTCTATACAAATTATAACAATTAAAATAACATCTTAAATTTGCAAAAAATCCAACAATTACAAACATATCTTAAATTTGCAAAATATCCTTCAATACAAATTTAAAAATATCTTAAATTTGCAAAAATTCCTTCAGTACAAATCATAACAATTAGTAACATATC
Source organism: Ochropleura leucogaster (assembly GCA_958449745.1). NCBI lineage: Eukaryota > Metazoa > Arthropoda > Insecta > Lepidoptera > Noctuidae > Ochropleura > Ochropleura leucogaster. The sequence continues at coordinate 20,566,576 of OY288201.1, forward strand.
TTAAATTTGCACGAATTCCTTCAATACAAATTATAACAATTAAAAACATATCTTAAATTTGCACGAATTCCTTCAATACAAATTATAACAATTAAAACATCTTAAATTTGCAAAAATCCTTCAACAAGTTACAACAATATCTTAATTTTGCATGTCATTATGTTACCATTAATTATGTTCAGCCACTATTATACGACTTTTGTAACCATATTTTTCTGCAAATAAATATTTGCCTTTGACTATTTTTGTTTATACTTCAACAATTTTCATTACATAACAATAAAAATACCATATACATTACATTGTATTTTATAGTACATGCTTATTTTTACAGAATGACCATGTTTACACACTGCACTTGAAAAGTGGCCTTTCGCTCATTGCGGCCTCTATCGTTGTTTACACATTGCACTTTTATAGTTGCATACACATTGCACTTCAAAGTGGCCTTTCGCTTATAGCGGCCTTTATAGTTGTGTGCACCTTGCACTTAAAAAGTGGCCTTTCGCTCATAGCGGCCTTTATAGTTGTGTGCACCGCACTTAAATATAGTTGTGTGCACCTTGCACTTAAATATAGTTGTGTGCACCTTGCACTTAAATATAGTTGTGTGCACCTTGCACTTAAAAAGTGGCCTTTCGCTCATAGCGGCCTTTATAGTTGTGTGCACCTTGCACTTAAATATAGTTGTGTGCACCTTGCACTTAAAAAGTGGCCTTTCGCTCATAGCGGCCGCTATGGTTGTGTGCACATTGCACTTAAAAAAATGGCTTAAATGATTCTACAATCACCCAAACTTGTCACAAATTGACCAAGATGACCAACATGAATGGTGTTAAAGGGTGTGTTTATTTTAGGGTGCAAGAAACCCTGTTATTTTTTTTTTCACCTACAACCCTTTGGAACCACCCACCTTAATCCATTTCAGTTATTCACGATAAACCCTATTACGATTTAGCACAAAATTCTTTTGCTTTGCTCTACAGAGTCGCTAGCTGTACGGTCGTTAGATCATTGCATGATGTCGAAAATAACAATAACTTGAATTATACCTGAATTTTCCATAGTTGGATTTCTACTTTTAACATTGAACATTTAAACATTTAATGATTTGAAATTAATATTTACTTTGCTTTTTTTTATGGTCATTTATTTATTTACACACATATTTTTTTTTTATTTATTTAATATTACTTTATGATTTCACTATGATCCCATTAATTTAATTTTGTGAATATTTTATTTGCTTAAATTGTGTATTGTGAATGTGAATACCACGTCGATTATTATTGTTATTTAATCTGTTTGTTTTTGACGATTATCTGGCAGTTTGAGACTTACACAATGTCCTTTTTTTTTGGAATTGTTCGTCGAGGCGTTGAGCTCCTTGAGTTATGAGTTGAGCTATACGATAACTGACAAATCCTAGCACTGATTAGACAGGTCCACTCAATTTGTGTGGTGCTTTCTTAAAATGACTATTTCAGACACTAGATCTGCACAGTCCCCATGTAAACTGATCAAGATTTTTTTTTGTTCGGACCTTATAAGCGACTTATCTCTGTGTTTTTTATTTCATGTCGATTTGTTGGTATTACAGAGTCAGTGTAGTGTCCGTAAATCTATGGTTTAATTTAGTCCACAACGGAAAGAATGCGTTTTCCGAATGGGAAACTGTTAAATCACATTCATGCTCCTTCGCCTGAATGCTGACTGTCTGTTGAGGTGCGCGCGGAATACAAAAGTGCCGCCGACACGGGACTGTCCCGCGAGGCCTACGGAGCTCACCGTTGAACCCGCCCACGGCGTACACCTTCCCGCCCACCACGGCCAGCCCCGCGCGGCAGCGGCGCGACGGCAGCTCGGCCGCCGGGCACCAGCGCGCCGCGTCCAGCTGGTACGCCTCCACGTCGCGGATGGCCTTGGGCGCCTGCCCGCCCGCCACCAGCAGCGCACGGGGGGCGCGGGGGGCTGGCGGGGTCGCGCGCGCGCGCACTGCGCCGCCCACGCCGCGCGCCGCTCGGGCCGCATGAGGTGGTAGGACAGCGCCTCGATGACCAGGTCCTTGGCGCGCAAGCCGGCGCTGCACAGCAGCTTGGCGGACGCGCGCGCCACGAGCGCGTCCTGCGCCAGCAGCGGCAGGCGCACGTGCTCCAGCAGCGGCAAGCGCACGCGCTCCAGCAGCGGCAGGCGCACGCGCTCCAGCAGCGGCAGGCGCACGTGCTCCAGCAGCGGCAGGCGCACGTGCTCCAGCAGCGGCAGGCGCACGTGCTCCAGCAGCGGCAGGCGCACGCGCTCCAGCAGCGGCAGGCGCACGCGCTCCAGCAGCGGCAGGCGCACGTGCTCCAGCAGCGGCAGGCGCACGTGCTCCAGCAGCGGCAGGCGCACGTGCTCCAGCAGCGGCAGGCGCACGCGCTCCAGCAGCGCGCCCAGGTGCGGGCCGCGCGGCCCGGGCGCGGCCTGCAGCCAGCGCACCACGGCGTCCAGCACGGCCTCCTCGCCGGGCACGGTGATGCGGTCGTTGTCCAGCAGCGCGGCCAGCGCGTCGGGCTCCAGCGCCAGGAACTCGTCGGCGTCCAGCACCTCGGCGAAGTGGTTCTCGATGTAGCGCGAGGCGGCGCCGGCGAGGTCGGCGCAGGCGTGCAGCTCGGCGAAGGCGCGGATGCCGAGCGCGTTGTCGGGCGACAGCGCGGCCGCCAGGAACACGCAGCAGGCCGCGCGCACGCCGCTCACGGCCAGCAGCGACGCGCCCGACAGCAAGCTCCACTGTTTTTGTTTTCTTGCCTTCAACTCCACAAGCAGAGGGAGTAACGCTTATCCCTGCGGGGTGCTGCTGACGGGTGACAAGTCGGTCTTGGGGCTCTGGCACGTGTCGGGGATCGACTGAGCCTTGAAGAACCTCCCAGCATGATCTTGGATCAGTACAATGTCCAACAACCTGAAATTTATTTTAGAACAACGAGTATCTATTTCGTATAAATAGTATCCTATGGACCAAACACGTTATTCAAATGTTAACCAAATAATTGGATAAATGAGGTTGTGTGTACAAAAGACAAAAATCCCAACGACATACAGGAATAAACCCCGGTTAATTGGTGGTTTCAGCCTATTTAAGCAATAAGTAACTACCACTTGGCGTTTTACACGATCATACTAGTAGCCAAGCTATAGGGTATTTTAAGGATAATACCCACTGATCGAAATACAAAATACGATTCTTAATTTTTAATCATCATCTGCCTAGCCTTTTCCCAATAATGAAATAAAACTGGAACTTTGACATTCACTCACCAGAATGTTCCCAAGTTCAGTCCAATACATATAATAAATAGTATTTTCCGGGAAGGCAAGAGACTTGGTCTTTTTAACACCCGACGCAAAACACCAGTTATATGCACAATTCCAATTAATAATTAATCTACCCGCAGTATTACGGAATTTTTTTTCCGTTATGGCTTCAGCGAAAAATAATTTACACATCACTTTATTCAACAATTAAATATCTTAATAACATACCTTATTGTAGGCGTATGCTGACACCAGGGTGGTAGCAGTATGCGAACCTGAATCCTTGGTGTAATCCCACTTCTGATTTATAAAAATTGTTCATAACTAATTCAAATACTGTTTCACTTCAACATAATTTTATTGATAATACACAGTTATACACAACAATAATAACTAGCTCACTTCGTAGCTCAGAGATGACTCCTTTGAATAACTTGTGGGGCTTATTTATAGGCATAAGCAAGTTATTGGAAGTACCCACTCATCTGATAACCAACGTCATTTTACCGCCGTTACCTTACCGGAACTCCAAATTGAGCCGCGAATTTAAGTAATATTAACAATAATATTAAAAAGAAATATAAGATAGTTATTAAAATACAAGTAAAAATCAACATAACTTATAGAACACTGAACAATCATGAATGTTACAGTTAAATACAAACTTCCGTAATTCAACATGTTTAGAAACAATTCACTACTTATTTTTAATAAATTTGGCAAAAGTATTTTAAAAATGCACAGAATTTAATAGAAACTCAAACATAAATTTTAAGTAAGCTAACACATGAAAAACCAAAAAGTTATAAGCTTGTTATGTTACCTGGATATCCGTACAAATACACTGTCACCAACGGCGCACGGCGTCCCTGCGCCGCGACTGTGACTCGCAATTTTGTTTTGCCGAGGTCCGGCCGGTTGTTTTGTGCGCTTGCGAATAGGTACTTACTGTCGCAAGGTGTCCATATTATAAACTTTTTTAAATATTTTAGGCAAAATTATAACAGGCTGTAAAAATGATCAGAATCGATTCAGTTACTTATTCTGAACAAACTATATTCAGGTTTCGCATATACTAAAAATAATGTTCTATATACCAGGCTATCACTGTCCCACGGCTGGGCAAAGGCCTCTTCTCAAACAAAAAGGCACGAGCGTTGATTAACACTCTTGCTCAAGACGGCTTAGCAATTTCAGACTTATGTTAATTATAAGTCCAGGTTTACTCACAATGTGTGACGACACGGTTGGCAGCAGCAATCGACTGCTGCGCTGGGTGTCGCGGGTACGATCCCCGCACGGAACCAGTATTTTTATGACCTACAGGTATTTGTTTCGGGTCTGGCTGTTTTTGTATGTGAGTTTAAATGTTTGTAAACGCACCCACGATACAGGAGAAATTCCCAGTCTGGGGCAATGTTTTTTTTTTTTTTTTAAACTACTACGTTGTCACATATTTGTATTATCTCAACATTATTGATGTAACCATGACCTTGTAAGACTATTATGATCTAAAAGAGCGTCAATGGAGTTTCTTGCCCATTCTTCTCCATAGAGATCAACACTTTGGCATGGGCAACTACAGTACTTTCACAAGTTATTTTGCATTATGACTGGGACTGTAGCTTATATTTTTTGTATCTTCACATTCCACAGTGCCTGTCATGGTCTAATTAAAATAAATGCTTTGAATTTTAGTTTGAATTCCCTGTTTGATTATTGTTGGTTTCCTTCAACGATGTCTGTGATGTTCAAGGCGAACTTAAAAAAAATCATGTGAATTGAAAAAATGACATTGGTACTTGCTCGGATTTGAACTCAAAACCACGAGGTTCTTCATGCACGAGCATGAGAGGGCCTAACCTCAGGGCAACCACGACTATTTCTCACAAGTTTTTCCCAACCCCAAAAATGTGTCTTAATATAGCAAGCCTAGATATCGCTTGAGTAAACATTTTAGCGGAAGAAAAATGCCACAACATATTACGAGCATCATGATTTTCTCAGGAAATGTTCGCATCAACAAAATGTGTGTTAACCTTTCTAAATAATGAATGTAGATAATATAAAAGCGTGGGTGAAACCCTAATGTTCGTCAGGTGTGTCACAGATCACTGGAGAATGTTGTCTATGGAGATTTTTTGCAAACGAGCTGGGATCTTCTCCAAAGACAATTTACCTGGGTTTATTTAACATTGAATCTGTGTTTAGAATGCAAGAATTGATTCTACCCAGGCCTTTTTTGCGTATGGGAAATCATCAAATAACTTTCCCCGCTTTTGTTGGAGCGGGGGCAGACTTGTACTGACTAAAACTCACCCACGTTCCTTCTTTTGTTTCTATGTTCCGGGGCCGCGGTATCTCTTTCACACAACCCGCAACCCCGGCAGGCGATGGCTCTGGCAGGCCCCTCTGCTTTGCTGACATCTCTTTGAAGCGAGCGTGGAACTCTAAGCGTTATCGTATTACCCAGTCATTAGAAAGCTAATGACTGGGTAATACGATAACCGTTTGGTAACACTACTCCTGGCTTGTTAACTAAATATAGTGAAAACTAAAAATATTAAATCAATTTCGTTCAATGTAAGAAATCGTTATCAAAAAAATAAAGAAAACATATGTTAGAAATAATTTTTTTATGAAAAACTCATTGTACGGAATTCGATCTATATTATTAGAAGGTTGTATTGATTAAATTATAATGCTGCAAATTCACAAATATTTACAAATACATTTATGGAACAAAAAAATAGCTGGCACGTCGTGACTGCGACAGGTAGGTCACCACTCAGCATGATGCTTTGCCATGGGAGCAGACAGCACAGCGCTGGTTATACTGATAACCAGCGCTGGCTTTTACTCACGGGTTGACCACTGGGTCAACCCGTGAGTAAAAGGTACGTAACATACCTAGCTATATAGACGTACTTGCGCTATTAAAATGTTAAATCATTTTTCGAAACTTCCAACTAAGGTTTGTTCAAAACAGCCGCTAACTAAATATTTTCTGTTTTAAATAATAATAGTTAATTCCTATAATAAATAAACGAGATTATCCATTTTCAGACCAAGATTTTCACCATGATATCTTCCAACAACATGAAAAAAAACACACACATAACGCCCTAGGGCAGGGGTCGGCAACCCGCGGCCCGCGGGCCGCATGCGGCCCGCGGACGTCTTAGTTGCGGCCCGCGAAGGTCACTGCCACCGCTGCGGTGGTAGCCGGGCCCTCACAGGGGCATCATCCAAGAGGGGCTGTAATGGAGTGCCAATAACGGCCCCATTACGCCACCTCCAGGCGTATACAGACCACTGCGCCTGCGCTCAGAATTTCTTGCTACAGAGCATGGCGCAGTGGTCGATTAATATCGCCGTGGTCGCTGAGCCGTACTTTGTCCTGCCCAGGGACGACTGGGTGGAGGACCTGAACGAGACCTGTGAGAGTTCAGTTAACCATTTCATTGGCCGCTACCGGTACCCCGTCCTTCGAAGGTGTCAGGAAGGGTCAGAAGTGCGTGGCAGCACGGTTCGGGGATATAGTCGTAGCAGGTGTCAACTTCTCCCCGAGCTGAACTCTCGACTCTCGTTCCATAGCTCCCTCAGGGAGTAAACCGTCGTCGTCGGAAACTAGTCTGTTCCCGTGCTAGTGCTCGGGGACTTCAACTTAAGAACTTGACCTGGGGTTCTCGCTACACGGATGTACGGGAAAAGATGGTGGAGGATTGAGCACTGGAGACAGGCCTGGTCGTCCTACATCGTCCCCACGTGTGTGCGGATGCGGGGCGAGTCAGTGGTGGACATTTCGTTCGCCAGCCCCACTCTGTCGCCACGTGACGTCGACTGGCATGTCATGGAGGAGGTGGAGACCTACTCCGATCACCGGTACATCCGGCTCGATGTCTCCACCCAGACCACCAGCGCACCGGTCCAACAGGCCCCGAGTGGTATGTGGTGGGCGCTGAAGCAGCTGGACCGGGAGCTCCGGATGAGTCTCTTGATGGAGATCTGTGGGGGCACCCATACAAGATGTGCGGGATAAACACCACGCCAGGGCTGAAGCAGAGTCTCCGGCCCCAAGTAGTCGAGGATGTGGTGAGCGCTCTGTTCCCTTCGCGAGGGGAGCATAATGCCTCGCCCATGGAGGACACGGTGGAGCACACCGGCAGTCTGCCCAGCTTGGGCGGAGCATAGCCGTGCCCTCGTATAGACGACCGGTGGCGGCGATTTCTCGCGTCCGGCCCTGGTTCAGTCTATGATCCGGAGCGAGAGGTAATGTGAAGCACCTCCTTCTGCGAAGCAGTTATGCTAGCGAAGAAGGTGGCTGGGCGTTTGAAAGAGAGAACCTCAAACCAACACAGCCGCCGCGAGAGACGACCGGGGCGTCGGGCACCGGGAGACGACTCCGGGCACCGTAGATGCGGGCCTGTGGACGGTGAGCAATGGGTAGCTCACCGTCCGTCGGTCTATTGACAACAGGCCGTGTCGACGACGCGTTAGTGTTCCACGCGCGCCTCAAAGAGATGTTAGCAAAGCAGAGGGGCTTGCCAGGGCCACCGCCTGACAATGGTGCGGGTTGTTCGAAAGAGATACCGCAGCCCCGGAACATAAAGGGCAATTAAATAGAAGGAACATGGGTGGGTTTTAGTCTGTACAATTCTAACACTCCCCCCCACTCCACCCAGAGCGGGGAAGTTATTTGATGATTTGCCACCCGCAAAAAAATAGGGTATATTGGGCTTCTTGGGTTCATGCGAGTATAATGACTGCGGCCCGCCTGTAGTTTATTTTGTCACCTTGTGGCCCTTGCTTGCCAAGAGGTTGCCGACCGCTGCCCTAGGGTAATAAATAAATTAGAAAATAAACCAAAATCCTATCCAACAATATGAAGCACCTTAAGCCAGAGCGTTGGCACAATAATTTGGCCGGCATTACGGCATTACGGCAGCATCTCGCGTAACGCGTAAACGCGAAATGCGTGCCGTTACGGTAGATTATGTCGCGTAACGTAAATAAAAAAAAAGTTTCGGCAATGTTCTGTAATTGCGGTAAAGGTCGGGTCGTAGTGCAAGCGAGATGTTCTACATACCCGCAAATGAGACAATGGAAGTCCGTCTTTTAAATTTTCCATTGATAAAATGACAAAGATATAGCCCATCAAAAGTTACGTGTGTCGTACGTACGCGTTGCTGCATTTTTTCGCAAAGAGTGACGTCACACGTAACTTTAATGGGCTATATCTTTGTCATTTTGGTCTTATTTACAAATAAAGAAATATGCGTCCCTTATTTTTGAATAATCTAAAAGACGGACTAAATAGAATTTTGACCCGGGAAACTACCCTATTATCTGTTTGATTGTAAAACGCTGTTTCTTGATAGGCTGCCTCAAGCATTTAACCGCTATTCGCTAGCACTGTGACCTCACCCCTACCTCATCCGACTCGCTACAGGTTGGCGGACGCGCAGGCGTTTTCCTCCGGACCCACATAAATTTTATTACGAATAAACTTTATCTTTATTTTTTGGTAACAAGTTATTTGATCAACGTAATTTTCTATTTTATTTTAAGATGAAAGGAAAGACCTCTTTTTCTTTGTGACATTTTCTTTTTATGTTTACGTTTAAGAAGTAAGTTTATTGACCCCTATGTCCCTTAGCTGTAGTCAGAACTTGGTGAACTGTTCAAGTTTAACTAAAAACTATCTAATGAACTTCTGTGCCGGGCAAGAACTCAATGCTTTGGACATGTCCATAAGTACTGCTACAATTGTTGACCGAGTGATTTTATTTAATTGGATGTAATATTTGAAATAAGAGTTGTTTTCGAACACTCCAGAAGCGAATTTAAAAAAATCTTTGAAAGCCGTTTTCTTTCTTTTCAAAATTAAAGAAATGTTTTCTTCCCCTTCAGGTGGCATTACAAAATTCCATTCTGTATATACATAACATACCTAGGTATACTAGGTAGGCGCAGATAGCGTCTGTCGGATATTAATCTAATATATAAATTCTCGTAACGTAAACTGTGACAGTTTATGTTCCCATACTCCTCCGAAACGGCTGGACCGATGTTAACGAAATTTTGTGTACATATCGGGTAGGTCTGAGCATCGGCCAACATCTATTTTTCATACCCCTAAGTGAGCAGCAGGTGAAACCGCTGGGCATAGCTAGTAATTGTGTAAAATTCTATGAAATGTACATTTTGGCATAAAGCTAGTACGTGTTATGGAAGTATTTGCATCGTACATAATTAAAAAGACAATAATTTATCTTGTATTCCGATACTCTTTATTGCACAGTGCCATTTTTGACATTGTCCTTTCGTTCTTATCAGGGATGCTTGTAGACCTTCTGCACTATTTATTTCTGTATCATTAGCTCGTAAAACAGTACGGCTATGTATATTTAAGGGTCCCAGGGTATTGTTTCTCAAAACAAAGCGATCTTGGCGCTACTCTTAAGCACTTTTCTTGGCTAAATTAAAAAGTAAGATGGATGCCACGGTGACCCGGGAGTGTAGTTGTTTTCAGACAATAGCTTTTTATTGCCGCGGCCTACTGAGGCTTACCCAGTTGCCCGTTGTTTTGTAAAATCACAATTTAATGTCAAGTAATTTTTTTGTGTCCTCTCCTCATGATTGGGGTTGTTGGTGGTGGTTTCTGCTACTCCTGGAAGACAAATATGTATAAATTAAACAATAGTTAAGTGTTTATTTCTGTACAAGTGAATAATACGGAATTCAAATCGTAAATCCAGGCATGTGTGCAGTGTGACTCTTTCTATTAATTAATTTTTCTAAAGTATACCTAAGATATCACAGACATCCGGGGTTGCGGGTTGTTCGAAAGAGATACCGCGTACCCGGAACGTAAAGGGCAATAGACGGAACATGGGTGGGTTTTAGTAAGTAAAAATCCGACACTTCCCCCTCGCTCCACCCAAAGCGGGGAAGTCATTTGATGATTTCCCACCCTAAAAAAAAATCACAATATTTGTGGTTTGTGAGCCACCTTTGTGACTGCGTAAAATTATTATAAACTAGCTTCCGCCCGTTACTTCGTCCGCGTAGCATTACTATGCCTCGCGGGTTAAAGTTAGTGATGATCAAAAAAAAATATCTTTCTCCCCCCTTTTCTTCCCTCTTTCTCCCCATATCTCACTTTAAAAAAATGCCTATGTCAGTCTTCAGGGTCCCAACTATCTCTGTACCAAAATTCATCAAAATTGGTTTAGTCATTTAGGTTTGATACACCCACACCAGTTGAGTTTGATAAACCCTAACTCTTAGGGCATTTCGCTATACTTATCTAGAATTTATCTCTGTTCTTGAACAAAGTCTTTCTTGAAATAAATTGTTTCTACCAATATGATATTTCTTTGCTCTTCATGATTATTATTTTATATGTATTTATATATAAGTATTTAATTTTTTATAAATGTAGCTATTCGTTCGTAAAATGAAACACAACAGACTACCTACAGTACTATATCTCCTCCTTTAAATCCATCCAAAGGTTGTCTTGAAAAGATCGCTATTAGCGATAAGACCGCCCATTGTGTCACCCTACTTATAAGTTGTATAATGTTATTCTTGTCATTTGTATGGTGTACATAATAAAGAATATTTATTCTATCTATCTATCTACCATAACATTGTCACTCCGGAGTCGGTCTCCACTTGGTGGAACAAGGCCAACAGTTCTGCAGTGAGGAAGTGCAGCCAGGGTCCCTGGCAGTAAGCCACACGGATTCTCTCCTCGTTCGCTTTAAACAACCCTTATTTATGCGGCTATAATACTCGCTTGTGGCTCTTTATATATGATTCACGGTAATTTTATTGTTTGCCGTTTCGTGTTTTGAATAAAAGGACGGTTTTTAAGAAATTAGCGGGTTAAACTTTTTGTCTGCAAATTGCGTAATTTTAGAGTATGATTTTACCGGGTTTTTAGGTTGACTGGTACACAAATGTCTGCCTAAATGAATACCAATATTTTGCATGGAGTGACTACCATTTCTAACTCCATATCTGATAACACGTTATTACTCCATCCTAGATTTACTTAAAATTGATAACTATTTTAATTTTATCGTTATTTTTATCCTCCGTTTTGCTATAGAGTGGCTGTCTAAACAAGGTCCATTTGGCTGGTTATTTATCTAAAAATTTCTGACAATATTTTACTTCAATAACATCCTCCTTTGTTTCCTTGCAGTCACATCACAAGAACAGCTAGCTGGCTGCCTCCTGCCGAGAGCTGGCCCACCGGCAGGGAAGGCAGCGGCAGTAGCAGCGAGCAGGATGAGGAAGAACTGCCCTACGGCTGGGAGCAGGCGCTCGACTGCCATGGGAAACCTTACTATGTCAAGTAAGTGTTTTTTTTGTTAAGAACAAAATTGATAGGTAACAGATAATATTGATCAATCACCAGATGGGTACAAAAGTCGACCTACTTTGGCAGGTTTACTTTCTGCCCTTTCCACCCATCGGGTGACATCTTGCGACCCGTAGAATCATCAACATTTATCACATTTTAGTGTCCAGTAAGGTACAAAATTAAAAACAAACCTTGCCCACTTTAAGAATTTCTTCTGTACCGTGGACGCATTCACAAACATTCAGACCTCGAACAACTACCTGCAGACCGTACAAATGGTTGTTCTATACGGGGATCGAATCCGCGACACGCAGCGCTGCAGTCAGTCGTTCAGCCACTGCACCTACAGCGTTGTTTGAGACGTAGTGCATTTTAGAAACAGAGTCAACTTTGAAAACGAGAATTGTCTGTTAGGAAATAAAGTGCTAGGATTTTTTACCATGGAAATATTACAAACAAGCTAGCGCCCGCGGCTTCGCCTGCGTGATATTGAAAAAAAAAGTATCATTTGTGTTATTCCAGACCATAATCTATCTCTGTGTATTTTATCAAGATCCGTTCAGCCGTTTTGACATGAAAGAGGAACAAACATCCATACATCCATCCATCCTCACAAACATTCGCATTTATAATATAAGTAAGATCCAATCAACTTTACAATACCTTGTAACAATTTGGGCAGTTCTTAGTTCAATTTGTACCAGGTCACCTCCCGCTTGTAGTACTCTCCAATTCTATATGTAATTTACTTAAATAAACGTCATATTTCCACCTTCCAGCCACGTCAACAAGACCACGACGTATGTGGCTCCAGAGGGCTGTTCCTGCGAGTCTCCCCCTGCGCCCAGAGACGTGGTGCTGGAGAGAGACCCTGAGCTGGGCTTTGGCTTCGTGGCAGGGTCTGAGAGACCCGTGCTGGTGCGCTTTGTGACTGATAACTCACCTAGTGTGGGGAAGGTAAGGATTTGCATTTGTAGACTGGATTATGAAAATTTGTAGAGCAACAAGCATTTATTTAACAACGTGGGGTATGTGGGGGCTCCCCTGGCGGTGCAGTGCCTCCGGCATGTTCACCGAGTGCAGTACGGATGGCTTTCAAGCGGTGAAAAGGACGTAACATAGTTTTTAAGTTTCTTCTATTAACATAATTATGAACTTTTAACATTACTATGTGTTTGGTCTGAAATAAATATTTTCAATTTTAAATTTCAATTTTAAAATGGTCTAGTTCTTTCTCATGTGGTTGGTTTTTAGACTGGTTTTTATGCTGTCCAAAGGCTTCTGATTTGGCCACACATGCCGTCGAGAAATATCTCACAGGCATGATGGTTGCCTTCACCAAAAAAAGTATCACTTTTTTTGGTGCAGTTCTTAGTTCAATTTGACAGTATCAGCGCGTTTGAACTAGGTCACCTCCCGCTTGTAGTACTCTTCAATTCTATATGTAATTTACTTATTAAACGTTATATTTCCACCTTTATTTTCATACAAAACCCATATGGATCCAAAAAATCAGAGGTGCATGATTTAGGATTGAACTCGAGACCTAAGACTTGGCATTCCTACAATCACACAAGTTAGCTATCACTGTTTATTATGCAGCGGTTTAGCAGTTAATAGCGGTGGACATGCAGATCGTCGAATAGTTTCACGCAACCTATAGCAAAGTTAACAAGTCAAGCCCAATAACCAATGGAGCTAGACGAAATGGTATTCTATCAGCTATAACAATGTTACAAAAGTCAAAATTGCATCTGATTGACATTATATGACTACCAGAGGGCTTGTCAAACCTATTGAAAACCATTGTAGTAAAATATTTGAAAAGAAATTACACTCGTCTAGGCTTTTTTTTAAGGATTCAAAATTAAATAACATCGCTCGCTTTGAACGAGGAAGTATCTGACTTTTACTGACTAAAACCCACCCATGTTCCTTCGTTTACCCTTTATGTTCCAGAACCGCGTCTAGGTCTTCAGGATCAGATGCCACAACGATAGCAATCAGTTTACCTATGATAAATTGAAGAACCTTTAAACCACTGCTTTTAAACACCTCCATATCTACCAATACTCTTTGCCTCATAAAACAGTAAATGGAATACCACTCACATCAACGATCTAAAACCTGACCCTACCAAATTCCAGCTTGAACCCGGAGACCAGATCCTCTGTGTGAACGGCGAGGATGTCAGCCTAGCAGCCAGAGAACACGTCATCACCGCAGTGCGAGCTTGTTCCGATCGCGTCACCCTTCGCGTCTGCCAGCCGGCCAGGAGTGGAAACCCTGCTAGAAGATCAGCTCTGCTGTCTGCTGCTAAGCGGGCGCGGTTACGGGCCAGGCCTCCAAGGGTCCGGTTCGCAGATTCTGTGCAGCTGAATGGTGCTCCCATGTATCCAGTAAGTGTTTTTGGGTTTTCTTTACATTTGAGAAACATTTACTGTTCCATTGTTCTAGTGGTCGCAATCGCGACTGCTGACGTTCGTTTTCTGTGCCGGACAGTGCTTTTGGTGACTGTAGATAGTGTGCGTGTACGCATACTGCCAAGTTCAAAACTCACGGCTAATGTCACCAAAGACGTCGCTGAAATTATCCGCTATAACCGCCAATGGCCAGGAGAACTAACCTTTAAACACTCAGAGGTCAAATCCATCCATCCAAATACATATGTGATACCAAGATATTTTTTCAACTTTGCTGAAAAACAAAGGTATTGAAGTTTCAATACAATACATTTTCCTAAAATGTGTTGTATGGAAATTTGAATACCAGTTCCTGCTGTGGGTTCATGTTATGTTTGTCTATTAATGAATAGGACATGAAAGTGTTAATATTTACCATACTTATTCGGGTCCTTTTTTGCGGTGATGTGAATCCATTAGCTGATTGGTATGGATATACGTTACAGTTGATAAAGCTATTGATGACTCCCTCTGCGTGAAGTACATTGTTTTTGAATACACTCCCTCGAAAACTAACTCTTATTGCATTAAGATTAGGTTGAACCACAGTTGAACATTCAATGTATTTAACACGCGTTTTTTTTCTTATTTATCGAAACAAAGGCTTTTTTAGGCACAGATAGTGTTATATAAAATTTTACTTAATATTAAGTAAAATTATATTGTATGGTTGTATTATTAAATACTTTATGTTTTTGTCACTTTGGTGAACACTGCGTATACATTTAACGAGCAAATACTTTTATATTATTTTAATTGTTTTCTGTTCAATCTTAGTATGCTGCTGTTGTACCTACTAAATAAATAAATACATGGTTTCATTATTGAATAGAAACTACAGTAAAATCGTGAATACAGTAATTTGAATTCAAAGACGCACGTAACAACTTTCGTATAGTAGAACTAGAAGTTTCAGCCTTGAAGTTAATACTACAGTAGTAAGCAGAAGTTTCAGCCTTGAAGTTAACACTACAGCTGTGTTCTAGTTTGGAAGTTCGAGTACAGCTACCTGTGAAATTACAGGAGACATTTTAACTTTATCTCTCAGTTTCGCAATATATTTGTTTAAATATCAAGTTATACTATTTGGTATTTACAGGTAATTTTTAGGGTTTCGTAAAAGGACAAAACGGACTGTAATTTATGTGTGCATAAATAAATAAATAAACGGAATACTTATAGGATCATCTGTCTGTCTGTCTGTCAAAACCCTTTATTTTGGGGATGCGTGTAGGTATCGATTTGAAATAAAAGCCATATACTCAAGTCTGTAGTCTCTTTTGTGTTGTGAAAAAATCTACCTTCTAAATTGACGGGGTCAAAAGATATGGTCGTTTATGTCGCAAGTTTGTACGGAACCCTCGGTGCGCGAATTTGACTCGCTCTGCGCCGGGTTTTTTTATTTGTAGGCTACGATTTCCCTCTATTAAACCAAGGTCCATGTTATGTTAAAAAAAAATGTGTGTACTGAATTCTTTTCTTAGGGTTGGTCATGTTGAAACATCAGCCTGCCTATATAGGGCACGCCACAGTAGTGGCGGTAAGTCCCTTCTTTGAGGAGTGGCTGGAGAGGCGTCATGGCGTCCTCACCTACCGCCTGACGCAGGTCCTCACCGGACACGGAAGTTTCGGGAGGTTCCTGCACATCATCGGGCGGGAGGAAGCGCCCGGGTGTCACCATTGTGACGATCGCCCGGAGGACACGGTGGAGCACACAGTGGCGATCTGCCCAGCGTGGGAGCAGCGTGGGAGCACCGCCGTGCCCTCGTAGAGGCGATCGGCGGCGGCGATCTCTCGCGTCCGGCCGTGGTTCAGGCCATGGTCCGGAGCGAGAGGGAATGGGAAGCGGTCACCACATTCTGCGAAGCAGTAATGCTAGCAAAGGAGGTGGCCGGGCGTTTGAGGGAGAGAACATCTGCCCAACCCAGCCGCCGCGGGAGACGCCCATGCCGCCGGGCGCCGCGAGACGACTTCCGGCCACCGTAGATGCGGGCCTGTGGGCGGTGAGCAATGGGTAGTTCACCGTCCATCCGTCGATTGACGACAGGCCGTGTCGACGGCGCGTTCGTGTTTCACGCGCGCCTCAAAGAGAGTCAGCAAAGCAGAGGGGCTTGCCAGAGCCTCTGCCTACCGGGGTTGCGGGTTGTTCGAAAGAGATACCGCGGCCTCGGAACGTAAAGGGCAATAGAAGGAACATGGGTGGGTTTTAGTTAGTACAAGTCTGACATGCCCCGCTCTGGGCGGAGCAGGGGAAGTCATTGTATGATTTCCTACCCGAAAAAAAAAAAAAGTCTGCCTATATATCTACACATGACCTCTCATCTGACCCAACAAATTAAATTTTCTATTCCAGCCATCCGCGTTCTCCCTTGGCGATCTCTGCTTACCCCCGATGGCGAACGTCCTGAAAGTCTTCCTTGAGAATGGTCAAACGAAGTCCTTCAAGTACGACACCACCACAACTGTGGCAGACGTGGTGACCAGCCTGAAGGACAAGCTCTGCATCACTGCGGAGGAGCACTTCAGCCTGGTGGTGGAACATGTCAAGAGTTTGAGGAGGAATAAACTGACGCTGTTGGATCCGAAGGAGTCCTTGGCTAGGGTAACTATGACCTTATATTTTTTAATTTAGGGTTCAAATTGTAGTGTTGATTGATTCTCCTAGAGTAGTTTTAAACCAGTGTACTCAAACCCTTTACACCGCGGTCTAACCAAAGCGATCAATTAATTAAGCGTATGTATACACGTATCCGTTCGCTTTGGTTAGGACGTGGTTTTGTTGTAACGATTATTTTGTTTGAAAGATCTTAGTACAAATTGTACTTTGATGGAAACAAACAAATTCTGAAAGGAAAAATATTTATTGCCATTTGGGGTCTGAAGTTGTTGTAGTCATTTGTAATAATCAAACCCATTGAAATATTTATAACACATAAATATTTTCTCATCCTCAGGTAATCAGTTGGGTAAGTATAGTAGTCGTTTAAATAAGTTAATTGGTTTCTGGTGGAAGCTAGCCCTCTCCTAGGACAGACTAATGGCTAGTACCTACCATTTTTGGGTTGGTTAAAAAATTGCTTGCATTTTAATAGTCCATATAAAGCAAAGATGGATTACCACGCATTAAGATTTTATTAAAAAGCATATACAGAAATTAATTCACCTCACATATGGAACTGGTAAAAGGTGGAAAAGGATTTAGTTATCTCTGGTGTAGATCATACCATGTGGTGGTGTGGGAATGATATATTTATCGACGCGGAATCGGCTTAAGCCGATCAGGGAGAACTTTATGTCCATACAATTAAAGCGAAAAAGGTGCTTTTTGCCGTCTTTTGGGCTATATGACGCGTTTTGATACCGAGCTAAACTAAATGTTTAACCTAGTAAATGTCGTAAAAACACGCGAAAATTCAACGAATTTTGAGTAACTTTTAGCGAGGTAGGCCTTCACAACAACGAAGATTTTACCGTTAAACCGATAGCTACACCGTATAAAGTTCCCCCGTGGGTACTTACGACACATGTTGCATTTTGTATTATGTTCCCCCGTAGGAACTTAACAAAATTCAACTGGTTAAGGGTGTGATAACTAGGACGTACCTAACCTCAAAAGATGTGCCTAACCTCAAAACGGCGGCGGAGACATCGTAATGACAAAATATGTTTGTTCTTCATTCCTTTTCGAACTCCGACCAGGCGGTTCTTTTGTCTAGTGAACTCTTGTCCTACAGTTATTGTCGGGTTTTTATATTATAGTTTTAAACCGTGAAAAATTAACCAACTAACGCGATTTAGAGTTTAGATTTTAGTTTGTCATTTGTATCATAGATGTCGCTGTATTACTTCTACTATGTTGCTGTAGTATTTTAGAAGTGTCACTACATTAAAAGTGGAGAACCATGGTCGGGTCAAGCCGAACCCGCGTCGAAAAGTATGGTCACTCCCTAATACAACGCGCTTAAGTTTTTAAACAACAGACCATAACCGCACGTGTCCTCCACGTCAAGCCACTCAGTTACCCTAAATTTTTGTCACATATTTGTGTCGTTGGCGTTCAGGGCACGCGCTTGCTTGTCGCATATATGTGACTATGTTACCCAAAAGCAAGTAGGTTAGGTATTGGGTATTACTTTCTACAACATTCAACATAATGTTTCCAGATCGCAGCCCGACCGGGGTCATACAAGATGCGCTGTCTGTTCCGCGTGGTGTTCATGCCGACGTCAGCCGCCGAGCTCGCTCAGCGGGACCTGGCCGCGCTCGACTACCTCTACATGCAGTGCTGCAATGATGTGGCACAGGTACTCCCGTATATACATTTTAACTCTCTCCTTTGCCATAACTAAGTATTTAAAGAACTATCTGCAACGAACATTTTCCTTTAACCTTATACACGCTTTGCGAGTACTTTGATTTTGACGTTTCTGGAGAACTTCTCCAATAAGGTACGTCCTTCTAGTCTGGGGCATCTTCTCCCGGTGTTGCCACTGATCCACCTTTTTGTAAGTCGTCTATCAAAACTTACTTTTTTTAGATGGGACACAGCCGCACGATTGGATCTTCAAGTTTAAACAGCTCCGGCCAAGATCGTTCTGTGGATGGGTGACCATCATAACATATCGAACTTCCTCGGTGCCTCGAACACGTTAAGCCGTTGGTCCTGGCCGTTATAAATCTTTGACAGTTATTACAGCTGCCCTGAAGTTTGACAACCAGTCTTACCAAAGGGTACCATATTATACAGTACTAACTGGTATACTTATAATATAATAAAGTGGGGAAAAGGCTAGGCAGATAATGACTGTTCATATGGGGCGGGTTGGTCAAAGGTCAATTTAGATGATGTGTCCATAGCTAGCTAGGTAGGTAAAGTAACATTTCACAGGTTTTTAAACAGCAATAACGATGCTTAGAACTAGCAACACTAGCACCATTACTTCCACAGTTACCGTCCCTATTCTCTCCTTAAATATTGACGTTCAAAAGAGTCTTTGAATAAAAATGAATGGTCTGATGTTCTCCAGGAGCGGTTCGCTCCGGAGCTGCAGGCGGACGTGGCGCTGCGGCTGGCGGCGCTGCACATGCACCAGCACGCGCTCGCCAACAACATGTCGCCCGCCAAGCTCACTGTCAAGGCTGTCGAGTGAGTATAGCATGGGCTTATAACAAAAATGACGAAGCTCTTTTTGGGTGGTTGGGTCCAGGGCCTGATTCAGAGGGCAGTACTGCTCCATACGCCTACGAGCCCCAACCACCGGTGGATCCTGCTCCCGATACTGGGTTACCACTACTTCTATTTATCCTTTTTAAGAAATATTTAAAAATGTTAAACTAAGATGAAAAGTTAATAAAATAATAATGAAATTGATGAATGTAACGCTTGTTGTAGTTGTTGTAAAGTCGAAGTTTTCTTACGATAAAATGTCAATAATCTTAAAGAAACTTTTGTTAACCTATCTATAGATCACGTCAACAGAATAGCGTGTTTATAAATATAAATAAAATAAATAATAAATCTCCTACATTCTATAATTATGTAACGTATTCCAGGAGAGAGTTCGGTCTAGAACGATTCGTACCCAGCGTACTTCTGGAGAGTATGAAGCGCAAGGAGCTTCGCAGGCTGATCGCGCACTTCCTCAAGATGAACTCGCAAATGACTGGCAGTCAACGGCAACTGACGCAGTTACAGGTTGGTTTTATACTAAGTTAGTAAGAAAATAAATAATTGTGTTACTATAAGTATGTAATACACGAAACGAATTGATTACCGAAATGCAAAGATATTTATTTGTTTGGATCTCCAACAAAGGATACACAGATACATTGTAAAACACAATACTATGGGTTGTTTTAACTGTGTTCCTTCAATATAGGAGAACACAGCATGCACATAACTAGGTGTTAACACAAAAATATTTATAGAAGTGAAAATTTAAAACTATTTTAAAATGATAACTAGTCGGGAAAAGAAAACATAATGTCAATTAAAAAAGAGATATAGAAATTAAATGAATTTAACAATAGAATTAAAATTGATTCACATAAAAATTATAATATTCTACGTCTTCTTAGCGATGACGTTGGTTTCACCAAATCTTTCGCAGCACATCGAGATCACAAGTCGCCGAAGTAGAATTATACAATAGTTTAAGAACAAAGGTCGGGCAGTTGTACTAACTGCCAGAACATCAAACTGCTGGTTCAAAGATCCTTATTTTCCCTTTCCATTGAAGATGAGAAACCTCACAACCTATGTCATACCTCTATACTGGGTTAAACCTCCAGATTATTTATATCTCTATGTCCTCCAGGCTAAACTCCACTACCTGGACATAGTGGCTGGTCTACCTAGCTATGGAGCCAAGTGCTTCAGCAGCAGCAGACCTGAGCGGGTGCTTCTCGTCTCCCCACGGTTTGGGCTCAGTCAGATCGTCGGCAGGAGTAACTCTGTGGTAAGTTTATTACTGGAACTTGAGAGTAGAAGCAGAAATGTACATTTACGTATTGCATGTGGAGGTAAAATTAATAAGCATATTCTGTTAAAATAATTTGAAATGTATCAAAATTTATGCCCACTGGCGACATCTAGTTTATGGTATCGAAGTATGTATTCAGACTTGTGTCACTCTGTCGTTAATAAAATAAATGCAGTCTGCACCGAATTACTAACGTGTTTGTTTCAATATATTCAGTCACTTATTTTTTTCTTCTCGCTTCTCATCTCCTTTCTATTACCATTTCAGCCTCAACCCATCGCCTCTCTAGAAGAAGTGGAAGGCATCAGAGTGAAGCGCGACTGGTCCAGCGGCGGAGCCGACGTCGCCATCTTCCTACAACGAGATCGAGTGCTCGCGCTGCTGATGGATGAGCGGGATGCTGCTGAGATGCCACTGATTATTGCTGGGTATGTTATGGAAAATAACTGGATACTTGTTTTAAAAAAGACTGAACTAATTTCGCTAAACTGTATCGCATGTCCTAATATAAGCGACCGTCGGTATCGGTTGAAAGGCAATAATTGTGTTCACTTTGTTTAGCGAACCCAAATCATTGCGCTAATAGACGGCCATAAGCAAATTAGAGGGTGAAAAATAATAATTGCTAAAATAATTTTTATTCAGACACGGCCCTAAACAAGCTCATATTCCATTAAGCTTAACCTGACTATTTCAGCAGATCATAAAAATACTAATTGTTGTACGCTCACAGGTACTATCGCCTAGTGACTGGTCAAGACTTGAATGTCGAGCAAGAAAGAGAGCCCATGACAGAAGATATAGGTAAGTACCTGATTACATATTTACTGTTTATTCGCACTATGTTATGTAAAAAGAGTTCCTTTCTCAAACCAATGCTTGGTTGGAGAAAGGAAATCTTTTCAATTCAACAATTTATAAGTGACATTCTGTTTTCTGTTCCAGCTCCACCATACTTGTCGCAACACAACGTGGTGCCAGCTAAATGGAGTTATCTCCACTACGACGATCCCAACACGCTTTCTAAGAAGCACTATGCCATCTTCAGCATGCCTCCGCCGTACCACTCCACGCCCGACCAGAACAAGTCCCTGGACACCAACATGAACACCAACATCAACAACAGGAATCACAGCAATAACTCCAGCCCTCTAATAGGCTACGATTCCAAATCTGGTCTCCTAGGACACGATGTTCACTTTGAGAAGTGTAAGAGAAATGATGACTTCAGACTCTTCGATCCCAATGATGCTTGCTACCTTGACGACGGCATGGGTTTCGACCTTCAAAGTGTTCTATCCATGGAACTCTTAGAGAATGCTTCGAACAACCCAAGATTAGTAGAAGCCAAGAACGAAGAAGTCTTAAGAAGAGTAGCAGAAATGCAGAAACTTGTAGAAAACTCCGAACAATATTTGACTGAGAACTGTGATTACGATGCTTATCATGAGAATTTAAGAGATGAGCTAGTTGGTAAAGAAACTTGTGTAGATAATGTAGAGAGTGATACAGAGTCTAATACTAGTCGGATGACCGATGACGCGCCTGGTATACTAAGACATAGTGATTCCTTGCTTTTGCTGACTGAAAATATAAACCAAGGGCTAAATGGTTTAGGTGTACCGGAGAGTGAAAAAGACAATAATAGCTTAACCACGCGACAGTCACAAGGCCTTAGTGCTATACTGAACAACTGTGGCTTGACTGATGCTCTGATGGCTCTGAACAATGATATATGCCACTCAGAGAGTGACAATGATTCGCTTTATACGCCCACAAATAGTCCGATACGTAAACATCAAAACAAAACGACGACGACTAAAGGAGTTCGGACTAGTTTTGGTCTAGTCAGTCCCGATGCAACGCAAGACAATAAGGAACCGAACCTAAAAGAATATTTAAAGCAACTTAGAGAGAAAACTAGTAAAGAAGAAACAAGAACGACTGAGTACCCGTACTTGTACCAGGAAAGCGTAGTCGATAATGATGCTGAGCTTATAGATTTAACTTTGATACCTCCCCCACAAACACCCGATGAATTAGACTGTGCAACGCAAGTGCCTCAAATTTTACCCGTAGTTCCGGCATCGTTCGCTGATGATAAGGTAAATTCGCAAGAAAATTTATCGAATACACCAAAAAAAAATGCTCTTGAAGAATTTATAGCTAATGTTACGATACAACCACCGACTGTTAAGGTTACGCCAGCGATAGAGCTGACTCCGGAAGAAATAATGTCGTATATCATTCCACCACCACCGGCCTCCAACTCATCAACCTTAGATAGAGAACAAGTCAGTTATGCTAATCATAGTCAAATACTTCAGGCAAAAAACGAACAAGCAAATGCAGAGGCAGCAAAAACTGCCAACGGTGATGTCGTGAAGGGAACATTAAGTGTCAGTGAAATTAGAAACATGTTTGCAGCCAAAAGCCTTAGCGACGCCAGAAATAGCCTTCTGCTTAAAGATAAAAACAAAGTTTCGAATCAAACGAAATCAGATTCACCTAAAGGAAAAAGGAAAAGTGTCTCAGGAGATAAACAGACCAATGGAACTGCGCATGTCATAGAATATCCAACAATTGAAAGGAAAGGAATGTTCTCTTGTTGCAGTAAAGACAAAAATAAGTCTGAAGAGAATTCTGACGACAATGAGCAAGTTGAACCAAAGATACAGAAATCGGATTCTATTCCCGACGTTTGTGAAATAAGACCACCGCCAAGGAGAAAAAACTCAGACTGTAGAAAAGCTCCTGAGAGACCACCAAAGATGGCTCCGCCCGTGCCTGCACCAAGACCACGGTCCAACTCGTTCACTTGTCTGAACAACGAGCTTACAGCTGTTGAGATAACTAACAATCACTTTAGCACCTTGAACAATAGGAAGCTAAACTACAAAGTCGTCTGCGATATAAACGAGCAGCATATGCAGAACGCTCCACAGTTACCTCCAAGATTAGAAAACAGGGTTCTTTCACCTCCGCCACCAATACTCCTACCTCCGAAAAAGCCGCCACTACCCCCCGTCCCAAGCATTGAAGTTCTTCGACTGAAAAGTGCCCAAAAGCAGTCACCAATCAGGAACCCAGAGCAAAGATTAGCCAGCATAGGCTCCCCGCACTTCCAGCGGAACCTAAACACTTACAGAAACCTCGAAATCGAGAATAGATTGACTGACGAAGAAACACAAAACATCCGATCAACACCGAATTACAGTTCAATGACTTTGCAGACTCGTCATGTAAGATCAAACTCTGAGACAAAGAGTACTATTTTGAAGAATAACACTGCACTCTCTTTGTGTTCTCCGCAGATGAACAGACGGTTCAGCAACCGTCCGGACTTATTGAACGGGGCACCTGGCGAGAGGATCTTCAGTCCCCCTTTGTCAGAAAGACAGTCATTTCGTAGAGACAGTGCAAGTCCGACTCCTAAAGTCCAAAACCATGTGAGGTTTAAAGACGATGTAGTGGATGATATTCCAACGCCCCCTTCACCCCCCACGGTGAAGTTTCCGGAATTCCCAGGGAACAACGGGCACGTGTCGATCGAGAATCTGTTGTGCAAGACCGAAGTGGCGGTGGAGGGGCTGCTGCAGCGCCTGCACCAGGTCGCGCAGAGGTGCTCGCACCAACATGCGCATGGAGGCGGGGAGGATATTGATGAGGCTAAGTTTCAGGTGAGTTATCTAATTAAAATTTTCATCGTTTTTGTAAAATAAAGTAAACGGCATATAAAAACATTTGCTATTATTAAATTATTATTTCTATTTTATTTTATAAAATTCTCGTGTCACAGTTTTTGTTCCCATACTCCTCCGAAACGGCTGGACCGATTCAAACGAAACTTTGTGTACATATCGGGTAGGTCTGAGAATCAGCCAACATGTATTTTTCATACCCCTAAGTGAGCAACGGGTCAAACCGCTGGGCACAGCTAGTTTTATTATATGTTTTTGAAACATATTGTTATTTAAGCCTTAAGCTTAATTGGTACAGTGCACACTTTTATAACACGAAAACATGAAATAGAAGTTCATCCGCAGCGTTTGCATCTGCATTTTTTGATACATTGTAATCGAAGTAAAACGTCATCACTTCGATTTCAATGCAAAATTAAATTGGTAAATTGTTGAATGTGGGTTTTGAGACCCTGAATTCAATTTCATGCTGAAAATTTTTTAACGGAAAATTAGCGAGAATTGGTGATCAACGACTTTTGGTGTTAACAGCGTGCTCGCAGCGAACTGACGGCGTGCGCGGTGACGTTGGTGACGTCATCACGAGCGCTCGTAGGCGCGCTGGGGGGCGCGCCCGGCGGGACGGCAGCCACCGCACTTGCCGACTGCCTCACACCCTTGAGAAGACTGTCTGACTTGGCTCAGGTACGTGAGGGTCGAAAGTCGACATGTATTTGTTGTTAGGAAATTAAGAATCGTTTCTTTTGATGTTAGCTTGTTCAAATTTAATCATTTCAAGAGAGCCTACAAAGTGACATTTTATCATTAAAACGATGCGATGGTAGAAAACTAAACATATTTTAATTTGACTTACGGGGCCAAAGAAAACAAGAAAAATATGGTCTTAATAGTTTCCGAACATTTTACTGTTCGAATATATTTATTTTATTGAAAATTTTGAATATGTAATTTTTGAAATGTTAATTTACATTTCATAATTAGTATTTTTATAATGAGTATACTCATTCATTTTTTTTTACTTCAATTTTTATGTCAATGAACACTATTATAAGATCCCCAATGACTACCTACTTTTTTTGACTACCTACGTCGAACAAAAGAGAAAGAAGAAGTTTGGGAAATAATTTTTTGACGTATCCTTCTCAGGCCCTCGGCAGACATACATCAGCGCCACTCCAAACACGAAATCTTGTCCTCCGCGTCCACGACGTGACAGCAGCCTTCAAAGAACTAGCTGGCGCAGAAATGGCACAAATCATCCACGAGTACTACGCCAAGAAGTCCCAAGGTCAAGGGCAGGAGAACAATTCGACCTTGGAAGGTCAACTGGCACTACGGGCTGAATGTTTAGCTAATGTCCTTGCTACCTTATTGAGAAGCCTCAGGGTATTTTCTCCATAGGGGAAAAAGGTACCAACTTCAGTCTTTTGAGGCGAATATTATTTGTTAATGAAAGCATAATATTAATGAGAATGGAATGATTAAAGAGTACTTTTGGGTACAAGGTTAAGTGAATGGGTGTATGACATTAGATAGGAATGATACTAATATTTGTATAGCGCAAATCATGACGTACAATCAGATGACGCATGCGTCGTTCATCGATTTATAATAAAAATCGATTTATATTAATCGACTCACGGATCGATGTTTTTTTAAACATGACAGTATAAATGACAAAATTTCTCGAAATAACGCGAGTTGAAAGTATTGGAGGATAAAATCTGAAATCTAAGTGAATAATATGATGTTCATCATGAACAGTTCCGGTATAGGAAATCAAAAGCAGCTAAACTACAAATATATAAACTGTAACCATTATATGTAAAGATTTAATTTGTTAATCGATTTGTGTTAATAAATAAATAACCGTTACTAAAATGAGACCAAATAAATTTAGGTACGTTTTTAAATAAATCAAAAGTTTTCTTGTAGTTGGCAACATTTGTGTTTTATAGCTCCTGTATAATAATGACCCTTCTACAAAGATTGTTGAAAACTTAGAACAGTTTCTTCAAAATTATGGTCAAGATAAACTTTTAAAGTTATGTCATTGTATATTGGAGCCATTTGTTTGTAGATTGATAATTAAAACGTTAATGTTCACATTTGTTGTTAATATAATTTACATGAAGTAATTTTAATTACAATTAATACTTATTTTTAACTTGATGCATAGTTTCAAACTTTTGATTGATACTAGATCAATCTTTGTTAAATAAAAACTGGTTTTAATTTTTATAAAATAAAATCATATCGTGTCTAGGAAATACTCTTCCTAGAAATTATTTATATCAAAGATACTCAAACATAAAGAAAATAGTTAATATTCCTATTGGGATTATCCCGAATTGGGATAATTTGAAACAAACACCGATGCTTCATGTTAAAACCAACTTCTCAAGCGGGAAAACGTATCCACAGAGTATATCAGTTTTTCTAGCTTCTATAAATCTATGATTCCGTAGACAAAGTGTTACCATAGTTTAATTAATTTTACCTTAATACATATCTATTTATACAAGAATAAAATGTATATTTTCTATTTTAAGATGTGTGATTGGAGATACGGTGCGAACTCTGTAAAACTTCAGTATCTAACTTACCATATCTTAATACTTAAGGCATCTGTAATCAAAGATACCATTAATACGTATACTGTTATTCAGTGCATATTTTGTCTTCGTTGTTTTACACCTAAATATACTACTTAAGAAATACTTCAGTAAGGGTTGTAATGATATTATCGCGCGAATTTGCATAAAGTTTGGTATTGCTAGCTATTAATTTGTTCAACAATGTTGCCAGCAATCGTTTTTTGGTACACGCGATGTGCTGATATTAAAATATTGGTGCTATTTTGAAGAAAAAAAGTGTACGTTTTTTGGTATTGTAATCGGTTGAACTGTTATTATCATTTGCGAGTACATAAATAATAATTATGTAATGCACCAGTGATTTGAATTTTTTATGTAAATATCAAGTAAGGTTGTTTTTGCAACGCAATATACTAAACTAAGGCAGTGTCGCAAGATGTATTGATAATCTGTTTCTTTTACTTCGCCTGTTTAGTACAATGTTGTGTTATTTTTCTCTGCTGGTATCCCAAAGCTTTTACAGGAACCAAAGACGAGAGTTTTCATATATTTTATGTTGTTTCTTGATTTTGTTTACGAGTATCGTTCACTTATGGCTTGATATAAATTTCTTCATGTATACAGACTATAGATCTGAAATGTTGGATAGATTCTTTAAATTGTTAAATTGATACACAATGTAGAGATCAAAATTATGTATTTTTTTTAATGAAAATGGCCCATCGTACTATTTTATATTTTAAAATAACCTCCAACGATTTAAAAGAATATGGCGAAAGTCGTTTAATAAAATATCTTTAAATATTAAATGATTTTTTCCCTTCGTCCATGTTAATAACCAGAGTCTGATAACCAGTTACCAAAGAAGAATTATTTTTCTTCTTTGGGCAATCGGTTATCAGACTGGATTTTTTTTTCCTTTTTGGGTATTGATTGATAACTCGTTAGTTTGAAAACTGCTTGGAAGTTATGTGTTCCTAGTACTTCGCCTGTTTCGAAAACAAGCCTTCCTCATGGACCAACTACGTATGTGTTCCTAATGACAACTACAGTAGAAAGAGGAAATTGACCTTTATTCGTTAAATGGCAGATTCTGGAAACGACAGATTTTGTACAGTTGTCAGCTAAAAATGTCGTCAAGAAAAAATGAAATGATATGAAATGGTATGAAATGATATGAAACGGTATGAAAAAAAAACACGTTAATGGAAAACAAACTCGTAAAACTTATATTTATAACTTAAAACAATAAAACTTAATCTATTAAAACATATATGGAGCAATTATTTCCAAGCAGTGGCCAACACTTATTGTCCTTTGATTTAATTGATCTATTGCTAGATTAATTTCCTCGTCAATTTCTTGATACGTTTAAATTTTCCTTACTTTCTTTTTGATGTCTTGTAAGTTTATTTCTCTAACTAAGATGTCGAGTATTTTAGGTATAGTTGGGTTTTTAATACCTACAAACCGGTTGATTCGAGAATGCCACCCCTCTAAATGGTTAGTAGTTCGTATTTTTTCTCTTTGACAGCACCACATTTTTATAAAATTAATATCCTTCAACCAGAATCGCTCAAAATACTTATTAAATTTCTTAACATTTTCATTGTTAGGGCTTTTCTCCATAATATATTTGTAACCTGCTGTGATTTGCTGCAAGGGTAAACGGGCCAGGCCGGCACATCGGGCAACATGCCGCCTCTGTACTCTTGATGTTATTCCCAATTGCTTGGCTTTTTTGAAAACGCAGCGACACAAATGGTAAAAGCATCCTTTTACTATCGTTTTAGGAAAGATATTACGAATAGCATTAATTGCTAACTTTTCGTAGTCTAGAAGTACTTTACTAGGATTCCATTTTGTACGCACCTTGATGATTTCAAAAAGCTTCTCATAAGTTTTTTGACTTTTGTTTTCAAGGAAAGCGAAACACAGCGGAACAACCTTTTCCGTACTAACATTGTATCCGTGAACACTGTATAACTGTTTAAAGGGTGGTGGACTCGATTTAAATGTTCCATCGAGAAGATAAACATCATAATTTAGTATGGTTTCTAAAGCAGGAGAGCAGAAGACAAGTATTCTTTCTTCATCATTGTAATCGGCAAGCAAATATTTTTGAAATTTATCTGGCAATGTTACCTCTTTCGCGAGATTAAAACATATCTTTGAAACATTTAAGCTTTTATTTCTAGCATCGTATAAGCCACTTTTTACGTTTTGAAACTGGGGCAGTTCTGAAATTAAATTTATTCCTTCATCCTTCAGCTCACTAATAACTTTTTCAAATTGCTGCTGGATTGGATTATTATTGTTACAAATGTTATTTTTTAAATTAAGCATTTTTTTTATTATTATACTCTTTCCCGTGTTTGGCTTGCAATGAAGGCTGTGCACATTTCCTTTTAATTTTATATTTTCTCTACTTACTGTAATATTTCCATTGCAATCTTTTCGCTTAACACATTGCCAAAACTTACTCCCGTTTTTGTATTGTTTTCTTAGATGGTAATCATAGCCTTCAAATATTAATTTTTGGCCTCCGCGTTTAGTACTAACTGTATCTATCGGAGAATATATATAAATATTTTGCGTCGCAATATCGTGATAAAACTGCAGATCGATAGAAAATTGCATATCTATATTAATTTGTATTTATCATAGTGACATGAACTAAGGGTTATGTGTCACTTCCGTCATTGTTTGTCTCGAATAAAATTTTCCAGCCATTAACGTGTTTTCGAAACAGGCGAAGTACTAGGAACACATAACTTCCAAGCAGTTTTCAAACTAACGAGTTATCAATCAATACCCAAAAAGGAAAAAAAAATCCAGTCTGATAACCGATTGCCCAAAGAAGAAAAATAATTCTTCTTTGGTAACTGGTTATCAGACTCTGGTTATCAACATGGACGAAGGGGATTTTTTATAATTTGCTAATGAATACCTGTATTTTACGTATTTTTTTGTTTTCTATTCCTCAATAAGCTATAACTTTTCTTGTATAATAAAATAGCAATTCGATTCCTGATATTTCTAACCAATAAGTATCTACATGTGTATCAAATTTAATAACAGTTTATGTGTAAAAAGTGGTTGCAAACATAGTTTATCGATATACAAGATAATAACACACCAGTTTATTTATTGTTCCCAAGTAACAATGCAATGCATTTGATGTAATAAACGATATAAATATTTGTGCAATTTTATTTAATTACCTTTTTATTTTGAACAGTCCACCTGTACGTATCTAAAGATTGAAATATTTCGTTATTTTATGAAAAAAAAACTTTTAATCTACACACTTTAGTTTTTGTACTTTTGCTGATAGCCGATTTTTTTATTAACCTTATCAACTGCCAAGCCCTTTTTCCAACTATATTGGGGTCGGCTTCCAGTCTAACCGGATGCAGCTGAATACCAGTACACAACACTCCACAACCCAGTTAGTCCTGGGTAATAAAAAAGCCTTCGGTAAGAATGGTTGTGATACTTTCAGGCCCCTGACAATACTCAACGACTGTCAAAGAGCCACAATTGACAGCCGGGACCAACGGCTTAACGTGCTCTCCGAGACACTCGGGGACTTGAGGAAACTCGGTATGTAACGGGTGGTCATTCATCCACAGACCGACCTAAGCAAGCGCTTACTATTATATCCTACGAATCGTAAAACAATATGAACTTTGAGGACTATCCTGGCAAAACCACTTTTAATGGATCTCATTAAATCCCAACATACTACGAGTATCTCGAAGTCTTTAACGATAAAAGGCAGAGGACCGTTATCCACTGCTCGACTATTTGTTAAAAGTTCCATTAAACTAGATAGTGGACAGGCAATGAACGTGCCTCAATGGCACTAAACAGCCAATGTGTTTGTGCGGGACCGATAGTAGTGATATCTATTTAATTTCTCATTCCGATAAAACTTGATGTATGTTGTTGGGGCAATCGAGTTGGGCTACATTTACTTATCTACCTTCCTGACCACTTTATTATGTTCTGTTACGTTTACTGAAATACATATTGGAAACAAAATACCATCATGTATTGGAACAACTGCATATCAGACATATGGAGGCAGTTAAGGCAAAAAAAAAACTCAAAGAAACAAAAGCAAGTGAGATTCGCGCACCAAGGGTTCCGTACAAACTTGCGACATAAACCGCCATTTCTTTTGATTGCGTGGACTTAGAGAGTTGATTTTCACAGCACAAAAGGACCACTAATTCGAGTTTACGGTTTTACTTTCATTTCGATACTTCTACGCGTTCCCGAGATAACGGGGCTTGACAGACAGACAGACGGACAGCAAAGTGATTCAATAAGGGTTCCGTTTTTCGTTTTGAGCTTCGGAACCCTAAAATGAGTAAAAAAGTTAAATAAAAACTGTGCCTGCCACGTATTTGGATGAAATTTTGTAGTTATACAATTAGGTGTAACCAGGATTAACAAAAATAAGAAATATAAATCCTTACTAATATTTTAGAAGCGAAAGTGAGTTAGTTTGTTTGTTTGTTACCTCTTCACGCTTTAATGGCTAACCGATTTTGATGAATTTTGGTACAGGGATAGTTGGGAACCAGGAGACGGACATAGGCTATTTTTTATTTAAAAAAAGTGGGATGTGAGGAAGAAAGAGGGAAGAAAAGGGAAAACTTAGCGTTGATATTACAAATCAATAAGGCGCAAGAGGAACTGTGTTACCCCAAATTTAACGCGGGCGAAGCTGCGGGCGAAAGCTAGTTATAAATAAAATAAAAATAAAAATCTTTTATTTACAGACTACATTGGCCCACATTGTGTTTGTATTATTAATAAAATCTATGTTAGTACTTTTAGGAACCAGGAGTGATAAACAAATAAAAAAAACAATTCAAACTAACCTAAGACTAATTTACTTGTACATTAACTTTATTTGAACAACAAGACAAGGTATTCTTAGATTAAACCAAATTCGCACTAAAACTTAGCTTACTTGAACAGTTATTCACAAACAACACCACTCTAATTAAAAATGACCGTTAAAAACAATTCAACAATAATGCAAAAACAACCGTTAACTTTCAAATCAAAATATCAAAACAAAATAATAACCACAGAGTAAAAATAAATGGAACGGACTCACAGTACGTGGTATCGAAACCAACCGCCTTTCTCTCCGATGTCTAAGCAGCAAATGAGCCTGAGACCCACTGACACCTGTCTTTTATAGAAAGTTGGTGGGGATCGATTCCACCTATTGTGATTTCTGCTTATACGGCCTCTCCTGATCGTGCACCGTCCTCGGCTGCACTGATGACGTCTTCTTCTGAAGAGCTGGTGGAAGGCACGGCGACATCTTGCTCGCCATGTTCGCCTATGCTTGATTCGCGTGCTCTCGAAGAAGCAGGACCAGTAGTCACACCTGAGGGCTCACCAGTGTCTTCGGGATGATCGTCATCGCAATCTGTGTAACAATCGAGTGGTTAGTTAAATCACGACGACATATGTTGTTGCCTAGTCTGTCATTCATCGCACAAACAAGGCCCTCATACAAAAACACTCATGACATTAGCTAAAGCACTTCGCTTTCAAAAGTATGCATACATCATCTCACAAAAGTCTCTCTCAAATCATACTTGAACTTGTACAAGTTCCCACGTTAAAAACGTGGACCAGCTCAGAGGCTGCCAGGCCTGGTGCTCATCCAGAGGACAAGACTTCACGCTCATCCAGAGGACAAGACTTCACGCTCATCCAGAGGACAAGACTTCACGCTCATCCAGAGGACAAGACTTCACGCTCATCCAGAGGACAAGACTTCACGGGCAGCACCCAATACGCGCACGCAGGACGCATGTCTGCCGGGGCCCGACACTTGAGGACACTGGCCTCAAGAACACACCACGACTGCATCATCACCGGCAGCTGGTTCAATCAGCAAAGCAACCACTCGCCATTCGCTCGCACGCATGCTGACCAATCACACGTGCTTCCTTAACATAAGAAACAACAAGTTAAAACATAGTTGAAACTTACTTTCGAAAAATGCAGCACAACTCTCAGGACACCATTCGCCTTTCCAAGGTATCATATACTGAGCTGCGGCCTGAGTCGTTTTGCCTCTAGCACCGCTAAGTAACTTTAGCTCATAGCGATCACTAGGTAACACCTTAATGATGCGGTACGGTCCTCTCATACCAGGATCGAGCTTGCCAGTAGACTGTGTGTACTTGATGACAAACACTTGATCGTTGACCTGGAATTGTTTTGGCGGGTGTCTTCGACGATTTACCCGAGAATCTTGACTATCTCGATTTTTGTCAAGCGACGCCTTAGCAGAGCTTCTACTGAGTTCCCTCATGGCTTCGCGATTAGGGCTGGAGTTCTCGATGGCAACATCGCGGATCAGTGCACGAATCACAGGAGTGGTCGCATTAGTACCAATTAATAAATACAAAGCGGAATATTGTGTGGTTTTTTGTTTTGTTACATTTAAAACTAATTGAATTTTACCTAACGCATCAGACCAAGTTGAAGTTTTATTGCTGCTCTCTATGCGGAGCAAATTAAGAACGGTCCTCACATAACGCTCGGCTTGCCCGTTTGAATGATGCATCTCGGGCGTTATGTAATGGATGTCACAACCCATTTCAGATACCCAACTAGTAAAAGCTGACGCTTCGAACATACGACCACGGTCGCAAACAATTAGCTTCGGTGTACCAAATAAAGAAATTGCGTTCCCAAAAACCCGTTTTAATTCACTTGTATCCTGTCTATACATAAGATAGAGTAAGCAAAATTTGGTAAATGAATCGATCAAAACTAGCACAAATTTATAACCGTTGGACTCTGGTAATGGACCTAAGGCATCAACGTGTACAGTATTAAACGGAATGTCAGATTTTTCCCATGATGTAATGGGCTGACGTGGGGCTCTTGGTACACGTTTCTTAGAAATGCAAACTAGACAGTGGGAAGTGTACTTTCGAACGAATTGCTTTAGGCCAGGGAA
This sequence comes from Ochropleura leucogaster, assembly GCA_958449745.1. Lineage (NCBI taxonomy): Eukaryota > Metazoa > Arthropoda > Insecta > Lepidoptera > Noctuidae > Ochropleura > Ochropleura leucogaster. The sequence goes on from OY288201.1 coordinate 20,600,498, forward strand.
CCAAAAATGTTTTAAAATTAGGTCATAAGTTTTGTCGGCCCCAATATGCTCGTGCTCATCATGGAAAACCCGCAGTAAGCTGAGCCTATGCCCTTTTGGTATGTAACAAAGTAAACGAGTCTCCTCACCTACGGGTGAATAGCGATAATAGAACACATCATTTTGGCATACGTACCGATTGGGATCTAAGTTACCGTCTTCCAATTTTCGAATGAGGTCGCGAGTCTCGGAGTCGGCTGACTGGGCCATCTGTGCCCAATTCAGGGGTCGTTCTATGTTATTAACTTGCAACGCTGGTGGATTTCTACTCAGATAATCTGCATGACCCATCATAACTCCTTTACGATATTGAATTTCAAAATTGAAGTCCTGCATGTATATCCACCAGCGTGCAACTCGAGGAAGAAGATCCTTCTTCCGCTCGGTGGCCTTCAAGGCATTGCAATCGGTAATGATCTTAAAACTTATACCAACCAAGTAATGACGAAAATGTTGCAGTGCCTTGACGACCGCCAGCGTTTCTAATTCATATGAATGGTATTTAGGCTCCGCGCCTTGAGTGACTCTACTGAAATAGGCTACCACCCGTTTGTTACCATCCACGTGAACCTGCATGAGTACTGCACCGTATCCTGCACTACTAGCGTCGGTGTGCAGCTCAGTAGGAAGGCTCGGGTCGAAAATCGCAAGTATAGGCTCGCTAGTTAATTGCTTTAAGAGCTCTTGTCGGACACGCTCTTGTTCCAGTCCCCATTCGAATTTAACGTCTTTCTTAGTGAGACGCGAGATACATGCGGTTTTCGTCGCGTAGCCTTCAATGTATCGCCGAAAATATCCTGCAAGACCCAAAAATTGGCGTACCTGCTTAACGTTAGTCGGAGTAGGTGAGTTAACCAATGCTTCAATTTTATGCGTACTCGGCCTTACCTGACCATGATTGATTACACGTCCCAGGTACTCTATTTTCGTGACAAGAAAGGAACACTTTCGCAAATTGACAGAGAAACCCGCCTCAGTTAGAGTCTTTAAAACGTCGCGTAACAGCGAAACGCCATCATCGATGGACATACTTAGAATAAGTACGTCATCAATATACACCAGAACGCTACCATTCTCTATGAATTTGCGCAAAGTGTTATTAATAATCCGCTGATAAACAGTGGGAGAATTACATAAGCCAAACGGCATTTTTAGATACTCATAATGAGCTTCGGGAGTTACGAACCCGGTTTTGTGGATCGAGCCCTCATCAATGGGGATCTGATGGAATCCGGATGCCATATCCAATGACGAGAAGAATTTTGAGCCCCCAAGCCGATCAATATGGTCGTCGATCAAGGGTAGGGGATATCTATCCCTGACGGTAATGCGATTGAGTGCTCGGAAGTCAACACACATTCGGTCTGAGCCGTCCTTCTTCTTGACTAAGATTATCGGACTTGCGTACTCAGAATCAGACTCTCTAATGATATTTTTGTCTAATAAGTCTTGACAAATCTCGCGAACCTTAAGTTTTTCGGGATATGACAAACGGTACGGATGGTATGTGACTGGCACGTCACTTGTCAGGCTGATTTGCATTCTGCCCGTTTTCACAGTCGTAGTTGCTGTACCAGATATTAAAAACGGAGAGAACTCTTTAATGACAACCATCAGCCTATCAAGCTCCACACCTTCAAGGGGCGTATTTATTTCTTCTGACTCAATAGCATTCAACGCATTTACTTGTAGTGCCCTATCCGATGTATGGGTCAGGTATTGCTTATGTTTCGTACGAATAAACGTAACACCATCGCGATTCAGAACGTCCGTCCCTATTATAATGGGCGTATTCATATACGACGCGGGTACTATGACAAAGTTAACTTCAAGCGCGATGTTACGAAACTCAACCGTTAAGGTAATGTATTCATGAGCAACAAACTGTTTGTCGCCTATACCCTTCAGAGAACAGTTAATCGGCCTGCGCGAGCCAGAGAAGTAATTGACAACCGTAGATGATATCAGAGACACATTGAGTGCGCCACTATCTATCAAAATATCGACGGGTATGCCCTGAATGACAGCCGTGCTTATGTCGTTATTACCCTTCGCGGTTGAGAGTTCATTGCATAAATTAACTCTACGGTGGCTATTATTATTGTTTTGAGCCTGAGAACGAGCTTTAGTAAAGCAGTCACTTTCTTTGTGCCCTTGCTTTTTGCAAAAAGAACAAATAACCGGTTTAAAACTATTATCGGTCTTTTTAGGACACTTATCTCTTAAATGACCAGTGTCACCGCAAGTAAAACATTTAATTTCAGGTCTACCGGAGCTATTATGATTACGATTTTTAACTGCACTAAAATTGGATGGCTTAGATCTGGCAAAATTGCGGTTATCAAATTTGCGGGTAGACTTAATGTAGGTAGCTAAAAATGAAACCAGATTTTCCGTCGTTAAGTCGGCGTTGGTAGCGGCAGCGCGCACTTGTATATCACTGATACCGAATATTACTATTTGAACCATAAGCTCTTCGCTTAACCCCTTTACTGTACGTAAACGCAACAACGAACGACGCGCATATTCAGCATAGGACAAAAACTTTTCTGATGTTGAGTTGATCACCTCGTGTAGAATCTGCGCGTAATTAATCTTTCGCGGACACAGGGATTTAAATTCCTTAACGAAGTTGGACCAGGAGCGTTCGTTAGTTGCCCACTCGTTTAACCAAGTTTTCGCGTCACCCTTAAGACAATTAGCCACACGGGAAAAACACTCATAATCGTCCCAATGATTCACCCGCATAGCCCGCTCCACTTCGTCGCACCACACCTCAAAGTTATTTACGGCAGGATCGAAATTTGACACATAATAATTACTGGGTCTTGGTCTTGTTAATGAACCTAATGCTTCAACTAGCGCTTGTGTCGCCGAAGCACCATTTTTATCAAGCGGGGGTGTGCTACAACGAATGGACGACGGTACATGCGAACCACTGGCCGTGCTTTCCTCAATAGCAATTAATCGCGACATAATTGATCCTAAGGCGTCCTTTACCGAATCATCTTGAGGGTAGGACCGAGTTTTACTTGAATGACGACGCGAACCAACAGTAGGAGACCTCGACCTTTCGCGCATGCGATAATTGTCACCAGGGCGGGAACGATCACGTCGTGAATGAGTTTTGTCACTCCGTGAACGCGATCTGACACGGCGTGAACGAGAACGGCTTTCATGATGACATGAACGCGACCTGTCACGACCTGAACGTGAGCGCGACCTTCGCCGTGAAGGGGAGCGAACCCTACGTCGACGCGAATGCGAGCGCGACCTATCACGACGTGTGTAAGAACGAGTCCTACTGCGGCGCGAATGCGAACGTGTCTTATCACGACTCGAACGCCTATCGTTTCTACTACTTCCCTCAACTTCGGATCGAAACGGAGGCGTCCTTATTGACCTTTCACGTGAAGAACGACGCATTTTGTTCGAAAATCAACGGTTGCTTGCTTATTTGTGAGCGAAATCCTATCCCACTTCTGATTTTAGGAACCAGGAGTGATAAACAAATAAAAAAAACAATTCAAACTAACCTAAGACTAATTTACTTGTACATTAACTTTATTTGAACAACAAGACAAGGTATTCTTAGATTAAACCAAATTCGCACTAAAACTTAGCTTACTTGAACAGTTATTCACAAACAACACCACTCTAATTAAAAATGACCGTTAAAAACAATTCAACAATAATGCAAAAACAACCGTTAACTTTCAAATCAAAATATCAAAACAAAATAATAACCACAGAGTAAAAATAAATGGAACGGACTCACAGTACGTGGTATCGAAACCAACCGCCTTTCTCTCCGATGTCTAAGCAGCAAATGAGCCTGAGACCCACTGACACCTGTCTTTTATAGAAAGTTGGTGGGGATCGATTCCACCTATTGTGATTTCTGCTTATAGTACTTATAAAAAAAGAAATAAAAATAGTGTGGCCAAACTCAGCCCCTGGTAGATTTATCAAGGCCCATGTAATACATGTAGCTTGACAAACCTACCCAGGGAAGGCCCAGCCAGCCCTTCGGCGAACACCCTTAAAAATGCTGTTGGTGCTTCCCGTGTTTTACCCCGGTCTCCCTCAGGCATGCAGTGGGTTACGGTATTTTCTCATGTCTCCTGGTGCATCCGTGGGTCGTGGCCTGCCCACTTACACTTCAGCCTCGCTGTTTTTTCGTCCAATATCAGCTACCTGAGTTATGGAGAGCAGGGCGTTGTTTCTAACGCGGTCTGGGGTTCTAGGTTAATAATATGAATTACGTATTACGATTCGTACAATGTTCACAAAGTTCACAATATTAACTGCGTCTAATTTAACGTAATTCATATTATTATTATGACAGGTACCGCTAAAGCGGCCATTTTACTTAACATTTTAACATTCGATCGGTCGGTTGGTAGGTTTCAGAACAGTTCTCCGAAACGGCTGGACGAATTTTAAAGAGATTTTTATGAAAGATAGCTGATGTTACAAGAAGTAACTTACTTAGATCTATTACCTATAGTATTTTTTAAAACATGTATTAACAAAATATCGCTCAGTCACTAAGTACATTGAAATTGTATATTTGACTATTGTATCACTTCAATAATAATATTTAATAAATACTTCTGGGAAGTGGAATCTTACGATATGCGCATGTTAAAAATTGTGCACGCAATTTACGCAGGGTGGCTATTTCGTTTGATCGTTTATATTACTTGGGATACTAAAAGAAGAATTAATGTTAAATGCTGGCTTGAGTTGTGTAACGTGGTAGGCAAATGTGTATTTAGTTTTTATTTGGGTCCAAAAGATGATTGCGAGTCTGAAGCGCTGCAACACTTATAAAATTTGTCGTTATGTATTGTGGCTATTTACGTAGTTTTGGGAGTGCGCCTTGAGTTTGTGCGGCGGTGAACGCGTGCTGGGTGCGTTCATTACATTTATTTACTCACACCTGCAATGCAATAAAATCCTGAAATATTGTTTATATATATACACATAAACTGTAACTCCTTATTACTGTAAGCTTTTGATAATAATTTCGTTTCTAAATATGTAGAACAATTTAATTTGTAAGAGGTTTTATATCAAAATAATATAAAACCTCCTTTAAGAAGAATTGAGTCTATCTTTTTTTTATGAAATTGTTTTTCGGTTGTCTTTTGTCTTTTTTCGGCGGCCGATCGAAGTGAAACGAAAAATTGTATTCGTGATTAATTAAATAGAATAAATAAGTTTCTGATTGATATTAAGGATTATTTATTTCTTTTGAACCCTTCTGATCTATTATTCTTTAAGTTCAGAAGTGGGATAAATGAATATTACTTAATATTCTAATCACGCCCGCTAGCGTTGGAATATTGGATTGAGATCGATTGGATTGTATTGGTCCATAAGGACAGGTAAAGTAAGAAGCCTAAACTCGGTAAGTTGTATTTCAAAATTAAATGTAAGTATTTTTTTTTCTTTTCTGAAAAAATAAATAAAAACAGTTAAATTTTATGGAAGTCAGTTTTAAGAACTGAATGCATTGTTTTGTGATAATTACTAAGAAGATGTGTTCGTATACTGAGAAGTTATCTAACTTATGTCTTTGATTTTAATGGTTAAAGGTAATCTTTGCATAACCCCACAAGAAGACGTGATTTTATAAATAGGTATTCTCATCAAAAATATTAAAATGTCGGTTTAAAATATGATTACAGACTTAAATAAAATGCCGAGGAATAGCGGAGCTACGCTCTCGTGCAGCCGCAGTCGTGGTCGCGAGAGGCGAATAAGCAGGAGGAGCTGTTCCAGTACGCGGCGCGCGCGTTTTGTGCGAACCAGCTCAAGATCCTTGAGCCGCGCAGGTTCCCGAGGTCGCACGCCAAGGAGACGCGCGGGTTCCTATAAGAGCCTTGAGCGTCGTAAGCGGCGGCGGTCCGAGTCGCGGCGTGTGAGAAAAAGTACGCGCTGGCGTTCCCGATCTGCACTCCCGAGAAGGGAGGCACGGCGACGGCAGCGTAGCAGAGGCGAGGTGAGACGGAGATCCCGTCACCACAGGACGAGTCGAAGTATACGTGAAGCTGTAAGTCAGTTATCATGTTCTAGCAGCGTAGATAGTAATTTGAACGTTAACATTGATCTAGCTAATATGAATAAGACCTCTAAAAACAAAACTGTGAATGACTCTAGTTTTAGTATTCATGATGTCATGGAGTTAATTTAATCACTACCCTCGTCAGCATCTCAAGCTCAAAACCACTTTAATATGTCAACAAATGCAGTACCAGAATTTGATCCTGCTAATAAGGAGCAAACTATCGATTTATGGATTACGAAAGTTGAAGAATGTGCGACTTTGTATAAATGGACTGAAACCCAACAGCTTCATTATGCTTTGCTTAAATTGACTGGAGTAGCTAAAGTGTGGTACCAAGGCTTAACTTCCTTAAATTATAGTTGGTTGGAGTGGAAGGATAAATTGACAAAGACATTTCCCACAGTTCAGAATTATGCACAACTTTTGCACGAAATGTTGGATCGAAAGGTTAGACATAATGAAACGTTAGAAACTTATTTTTATCACAAAATAAGTTTACTCAACCGATGCGATATTACTGGTAAGCGGGCTGTGGATTGTCTTATATATGGGTTAGAGGACAAGGGTATACGACTAGGAGCTCAGGCTGCAAACTATTCTCAACCTGAAGAATTATTATCTTATTTTAAATCTATTAAGTTGGAGGATACAAGAGACAGAGTATTTCGTCAACCATTTACAAAAATGCACTCTGATAACAACAATGACAATTCTAAAATGAGTGGTAATATAAAATGTTTTAATTGTAATGAGGTAGGTCACCTTTCTTTTAAGTGCCACAAACCCTTATTGACTTGTAACATTTGTAAGAAACTTGGACATCAGAGCGCACATTGTAGACGGCTACCAAGAAATGGCAGTGAAGGTAGTAAAAATTAAAGCAGTGTTAGAAGTTAAATTAACGGGTGATTTAGATAATAAGTATATTATTCCAGTTCAAGTTAATGGCAGAACAATGTCTTGCTATGTAGATTTCGGTAGCCAAAGTACTTTGATTCGGATAAGTGACTTTAAAATACCAAACATTGCTTACAATAAAAATGATCTGTCAACATTAAAAGGTTTTGGCAATTCACTCATAAAACCTATAGGTAAAGCGGTAGTCCAAATACCGAGCAAACATGAATAATTATTATAAAATGGAATTATTGACGAGAGCTTACACTTTAAATGATGATGATTGTTTATATGTTAAGAAGATAGAAAACAGGGATTGTGACTCTATATCAAATGGTCTTAAAACAGATGATGAATTAAGTACTAGAGACAGAGCTAATAAAAAGACCAATTTTAGCGTTGTATAACCCAAATGCTAATACTCAAATGCATGCAGATGCATGCAAATTGGGTATAGCAAATATACTTTTGCAGTAATACGAATTAGGTAGGTGGCGAGCGGTAGCATATTACAGTAGACAAACTACCCACGAAGAGCATAAGCACCATTCGTTCGAGTTGGAAACACTTGCGGTAATAGCGCCTTTGCAACGGTTTAGAGTTTGTTTTACGCCTAAAATTTACAATTATAACTGACTGTAGTGCATTACGTACTACTTTATCTAAGAGGGATATTATACCTCGTATAAGTAGGTGGTGGCAACTACTCAAGAAGTGTCACGATGATCTTGGTCATTTTGGTTTCGATAAAACTCTCGTCAAATTGAAATCTCTTTACTGGTTCCCAAAAATGAACAAATTTGTCAAAAATTATGTACAATTATGTCTGGAATGTAGATATAACAAAGTACTACCAGGAAAAAGACAAGGTATGCTCCATTCGATACCAAAAGTCGATAAACCGTTTCACACTATACATATGGACCATTTAGGTCTATTTGTTCGGAGTAAATCTAAAGACAATTATGAGTGTGTTAGATTTTATGAATTAGACTTAAGATTGATGTGGAAAAATCTACGCACAGGAGTCGAAAGACAATTATGAGTGTGTTAGATTTTATGAACTAATATTACTTAAGGTTTAAAATTTTATGTAATTAATGATGATTATTATTTCTAATGGACTTCAAAATTGATATGGAAAAATCTACACACAATGGAGTCGTATGACAATTATGAGTGTGTTAGATTTTATAGAATAAAACAATATTGCGCAAGGCGGCTGTAGGCCAAGGATTTGAGCGCTTTTTCAGTAAGATTTGATATGGACAATTAGACATAGATTAAATAAAATATGTTAATAATTAAGATAAATTAGATTCAGGTATTAAAATTATATCCTTTTTTTGTATTAATTGATGGAACAATCAATCTATAAGATGGCCGAACATATAGTTTATTAACGGTAATTAGTTAGAAAATGTAACAACTTGTATAAAAAAATGTTTTACTATTTTTTGGAAGTAGTAAAATATGTGTTGGGTTATGAATTTTTAAAATAGTTATTTGTTTAAAGTTTTGGTTCTAGATCTGTATACTATTAACTCCTTTGAATATATATTTCTGGCATTATAGTATAACGAGAGGACTCTGTTAGTTCAGAATGGCAGACTGTAAGCTTTTGATAATAATTTCGTTTCTAAATATGTAGAACAATTTAATTTGTAAGAGGTTTTATATCAAAATAATATAAAACCTCCTTTTTTTTTTTTCGGTTGGGAAATCATCCAATGACTTCCCCCGCTCTGGGCGGAGCGGGACATGTCTAGGGTTACCATCTGACCGGATAAAGCCGGTCTTGACCGGATTTTTACGTGTTAGACCGGACTCCGCCCGGATTTTACGTCAGACCGGATTTTTGTCATACTTGCATGTCCTGCCGCCCGCAAAAGCGGCGGGTGGGTGCCGCATGCACTGAGCCCTGTCTGCTTAAGAATTTTCTAAACACAAAGCAGAGCGATTTTTATGACGAGTTCGCTGAAAAGCAATGGTGTGCCTTTTTTAATACAATTAACGACAGCTCAAGAGTTTCAGATTTTCTGAAGATTTGTCAATATTTCTTTAGTATTTTGCCACACAACGCAAATGTGGAGAGAGCCTTTTTTCTCATGACTTCTCAGTGGACCAAAGAGAGAAACAGACTTGCAGTAGAGTCGGTGAGAGCCATATTGCTTACGCAAAATAATAATAAACACGTGACGTGTGAACAATTTTATTGCGAAATAGCTGGAAAAAACAACTTTTTGCATGCGGTTGCTGGCAACCAAAAATATGGTTCTAAATAATATAATTATGTAAATAAAAACGCACTTAAATACTATGATTTTATTAAATACAAGCGCGTGACCGGACTTTTTTTTCAAAATCAGGATTTTTAGACATTTCAGACAGGATTTTGCATTTTTAGGCCTGGTAACCCTAGACATGTCAGACTTGTACTGACTAAAACCCACCCATGTTTCTTCTTTTGCCCTTTACGTTCCGAGGCCGCGGTATCTCTTTCGAACAACCCGCAACCCCGGCAGGCAGAGGCTCTGGCAAGCCCCTCTGCTTTGCTGACTCTCTTTGAGGCGCGCGTGAAACACGAACGCGCCGTCGACACGGCCTGTCGTCAATCGACGGACGGACGGTGAACTACCCATTGCTCACCGCCCACAGGCCCGCATCTACGGTGGCCGGAAGTCGTCTCGCGGCGCCCGGCGCCATGGGCGTCTCCCGCGGCGTCTGGGTTGGGCAGATGTTCTCTCCCTCAAACGCCCGGCCACCTCCTTCGCTAGCATTACTGCTTCGCAGAAGGTGGTGACCGCTTCCCATTCCCTCTCGCTCCGGACCATGGCCTGAACCAGGGCCGGACGCGAGAGATCGCCGCCGATATAAAACCTCCTTTAAGAAGAATTGAGTCTATCTTTTTTTTATGAAATTGTTTGTCGGTTGTCTTTTGTCTTTTTTCGGCGTCCGATCGAAGTGAAACGAAAAATTGTATTCGTGATTAATTAAATAGAATAAATAAGTTTCTGATTGATATTAAGGATTATTTATTTCTTTTGAACCCTTCTGATCTATTTTTCTTTTATTACTGATACTTATTTAAAACCTTGTGTATTTTACCCATACATAATAAACTGTCAAGTAGTCATAACAGAACGAATCTAAAAATAGATTCGAGTTTAAATATACCTGATCATGATGTTTTGGATGCACCCTCAAATTATCAGTTAGATTGTGAATTTAGATTTGTAGCTCGCTGAGATGGTTCTACAAGAGTTGTTACCTCACCGATAGTGGATAGTTATCAATTTATGGAAACTACGAAATACATTATTGAAACTAGAATAAACAAAAGTATTGAAACAGATATATTGCATTAAATACCATGCGGACGATTTCGCAAGTACAAGTTAGTTATAAAATAATTAAATAAATTCGTACAGAAAAACCAAACACTAATTGGTGGTCAGCGTTCCTTATCACACGTGATACTGCAGCAACTACTTAATACTTAAATGTAGGTAATCCCACAATAAATAACTTTATCTCTTAACTACCAATTAATCCGTAGAATAATAAACATACTTAGTTGTAAGTATTTTATTTCTATGTCAATTAGCAACTAGCAACTATACCATCCGCCGACAAAACTGCATCTTAGATAAAGAAATAAAAGCTCTTTAAGAAAAGAAAGATGTTTTAATTAATTCTAAATGATACGGTAAAGTTATCGGTATCGGTAATTTAATGGTGCCGATACTACGTCAGGGCAGTAACAAACCTTTCTGGATCAACTTGACTAAGGCCAGAGACGTGCCAACAAATAGTTTTTTCTTTGTGCTTTTTGAGAAAAAAATATACTATCAACTCAAAACTCTTCATTTCCCACCAAAAATTACATTGAGGATCTCGCTCACTCGCGTTTTTTGTAATTTCCTAAAACTTATTTGTTTGGAGAAGTCCGTGTAGGTAAATAGTAATAAGGCATTCTTTACCAGTCAAATTTTACGACAACATTGTATTATGGTACAAAAATTATATCTAATAAAATAACTAGGTACTTGTTTTCGAGAACTAAAAGCAGATAGCATTTAGAAAAGGCTAGGCAGATGATGATATATTTAGATACCAATACACATTTACAAATAAAATAAATGACTAAATATAACAAAAACGAGAATCTTAACAGTAATTACTACGACATCTAATTGGGAACTGTTTAGTCCGACCTAAATAATAGTTACAGAGTTTTCTTTAAAAAGTTGATATGCTATCTGTTTAAAACTTCATAGTAAACTGAATTTTTGGTAATCTCAATTGATTCTGTTACCAGTCTAGGTATATAGAGGCGTTCTTTCAAGATGACCTGAGGGCTATGTAACGCCGTGTCGACGTCGTGTTCGTGTTCCACGCGCGCCTCAAAGAGATGTCAGCAAAGCAGAGGGGGCTACCAGGGCCACCACCGAGCGTTGTTCCGGATTGTTCGAAAGAGATACCATGGCTCTGTATTGTCACGCGCGGGTCAGCGTTGTTGCCGCGCCGCAAAGCCTTGCACACAGGCGCGCCACTACGTTATTTACTCTATCTTAACCTGTCAAAAAACGATCGAAAATACCTAACCTTTTATCGGCCGCGATGACACTATCATCTTCCTCCAGGAGAGCAGTAGGGAATTGCTTAAGGTTTAGGTAATTTCCGAAGGTTTAGGTAGAAGTGTAACTAATAGGAGGCGAACCTATCCACTGGGCACAGAGAAGTCCTTAATCGAAATTTCAACAACAATTTTCAGGACCCGCGATTCGAATCTAGGCCCTCAGTAGTCTTTCTTGCGATCACTAAACCAATGAGGCAGCTTACATGGTACCCGACCGGCTGTTATTATTTAGCTCCTTACTCAATTTTACCAACAACTCCTCATTTTCTTCCTCTACTTTCACTTTAGATATCGAAAAAAGTAGCCTCTGTATTATTCCAGATCATAATCTACTTCCGTGCCAAATTTCATCAAGATCCGTTCAGCCGTTTTGACGTGAAAGAGTAACAAACATCCATACATCCATCCATACATCCTTACAAACATTCGCAACTATAATAATTATTATTAGTAGGATAGTATTGCTTATTGTGCTTCTTATATCATTGTTGTTATTAATATCTGGTTCTTTGCATTTTAACAACCTGCCACCAGTCGAAACCAATCAATCCTTTTTTGCGGCCAGTTAACACCAACTTCATTTAACTTGAATAAAATTACAATCAATGAAATCGCAAATCGATATCCAGATGATAACTACATTCCTTTGAAAAAGGGACCAATCCAAGTGTTGAATGGCCAAGCATTACTTTCGCACCTTTAATTGAAAAATATGGGGTATCATTCATACTGCCCCCGTGAGACAAACAGCGGTAACTTATTAAAATATATTTTTGGAAAACAAGTGTTTAGAACTTTAGAACGAAATTAAGATATTGTACAAAATATCAAAATCATCACTCTTCTGCCCCTTTTTTGCAGATGCGAAATCTTTAAATAACTTCTCCGCTCTGGGCGGAGCGGGGGGAGCGTCAGAATTGTATTGTTCCTTCTAATGCCCTTTACGTTCAGGGGCCGCGTTGGATCCATCCTTTATAGCAGAACTTTTTATGTCATAATTTTATTTTGCATAACAACGGATGGCATAAACTTCACTTCGCAGAAAATAGTTTAGCAGATACTCATTTATCATACATTCTAAACTCATAATTTTGTAAGTCAGAATCATCTCTAGGCATAAACTTCATAAGCATAATATTTAAAAAGTAGAAACATCATATCGCAGAAAGTTCACAGTCAGAATCGTCTTTTGGCATAATATATTTTATATCGATGAGCATTAAACGGCAGAATTGTCATATCGTAGAAAGTTTATAGTAAGGGTCATCTTTGTCATTATAAGTTGTTATTTATTTTAGTTATTGTTTAATTGAATTTGAGATAATGTCATTGAATTCAATAAGTAATTAGGGGTCCACCCTTTATAGCAGAACTTTTTATGTCATAATTTTATTTTGCATAACAACGGATGGCATAAACTTCACTTCGCAGAAAATAGTTTAGCAGACACTCATTTATCATACATTCTAAACTCATAATTTTGTAAGTCAGAATCATCTCTAGGCATAAACTTCATATCCATAATATTTAAAAAGTAGAAACATCATATCGCAGAAAGTTCACAGTCAGAATCGTCTTTTGGCATAATATATTTTATATCGATGATCATTAAACGGCAGAATTGTCATATCGTAGAAAGTTTATAGTTAGGGTCATCTTTGTCATTATAAGTTGTCATTAATTTTGATTAATTATTTCTTCAAAATAATGTCATTTATTTTAGTTATTGTTTAATTGAATTTGAGATAATGTCATTGAATTCAATAAGTAATTAGGTATCCTAATCTAAATAGTTCAGTTCCGGGTAACCGACTTAAAACAATCTCTTTTTTCTATTAACGCAAGTCGTTTCTGGAGGTCACAGTTTTAACCTAACCTAACCTAACCATTACTGCCGTCTGCATAGTATGATAAGTATGCCAAGTGAAATTATACCAAACAATATATTATGCGAAATTTGAACTCTGCGAATCGTAATTATACTAAATGTAATTCTGCCATCTTAAAAGTATGCCATTGTTAATTCGAAGTTTTAAACATTATGCCAAACGATAATTATACTAAATAAATTTTATGCCTTTAAAATGTTCGTTTAAAGAAAATTATGCTAAGTGTGTTATGCCAAATAAATTTCGGAGCATCAAGTTTCTGCCAGATAGAGGGAACCCAGTAATTAGGTATCCTAATCTAAATAGTTCAGTTCCGGGTAACCCACTTAAAACAATCTCTTTTTTCTATTAACGCAAGTCGTTTTGGCGTAGGAGGTCACAGTTTTAACCTAACCTAACCTAGCCATTACTGCCGTCTGCATAGTATGCCAAGTGAAATTATACCAAATAATATATTATGCGAAAGGATCATGACCATCAACGGTACTCGTTTTTCTCTTGCATCAAGATAAAAATTATATCACAATTATTTTCTTTATTTTTGAAGACATTCTGCAATTAGAATGCCAATTTTGTATAGGGGTTTATTCGTAAACTTAATAAGTTATGAAATTGTTTTGATAAAATGAAATTACCTACTGACGTTAAAGTGCTGTCATAATTAAAATAAGTAAATATATTGAGAACTGTAATCGATTTTTTTTTGCATACGATTACAAATTAATATAAATGTAAAGTCATTGGAAAGGTAAATCGCGAGGTTTTTATAAATAATAAAGCGAGATGATACTACTGTGGTGTGAAATAATTAGTATTTCACACACACAGTAGTCGTATTAATATTTTGATTTCAAAAGCAATTTCACTTTGTTGGCTAACGATACAAATGAATGATTGCATAGATTTTTTTTTAAATTATCTTGCTTCGGTTTGATATAAATCGAAACTTTTTAATAAATTAATGATTATAGAACTAAATCAGTCATTTGAAATAAATATGTGTCGAGTGTATTTATTCGAGTAATCGATTTTTATTTAAAATCTAAAGTGGCAACATTAGTGTTGGTGTCTCAAATTGAATTTGTCATTGTCAAAAAGTCCAATGACAATTGCGCGTGGTGCATGCTAAGTTTGTTCATTGCGATTTAAATATTACATTTTTTTTCGTTTTGATCGAGGCAAAGTACTGATTTATTTAAGTCTCTATCCCATCAGATATGCTTATTAATCTGCTCTCCAAACTACGACCTATAAACTTACCTCTATACACGACGGATATTTCTATTTTGAGGTTAAGTTACGTTTTCTAAAAAAACTTGGAAATGCGGGTTTTGATTCCAAAAAAGTAATTGTAGATGGTTAGTTGGTTAATTTATAAACCATCTAAAACAACTTTGGAATTGATGCAACTCTGAACCGTGGTCCATATTGTCGTGGTCATTCTCCTTTGAACTCTGCGAATCGTAATTATTACTAAATGTAATTCTGCCATCTTAAAAGTATGCCATTGTTAATTCGAGGTTTTAAACATTATGCCAAATGATAATAATACCAAATAATTTGTATGCCTTTAAAATGTTCGTTTAAAGAAAATTATGCTAAGTGTGTTATGCCAAATAAATTTCGGAGCATCAAGATTCTGCCAGATAGAGGGAACCCGGCCGCGTTATCTCTTTCGAATAACCCGCGACCCCTGGACTCTCCAGCCCTTATTCCAATTTTAGGGTCGTGCAGCACCCTACGTGTGTCTTATTCTTCTAAACTTCTTTATCAAGATTTTATCTCGTGACTGAGAGACCTTCTTTCTCGAAAGAAAACAGTTTATTTTATTTGAGCAGAATAAACAGTTTTTTTTTTATTATAAAGATTTTTAAGTACAGTTATTTTAACAATTACATCAGATGTAAGATGACAACTTGTAAAATAGTAAAGAAAAAACATTATCAACATCTAATAAAATCTATGTACGTACGATAATTCTACGTACATAGCTAACATGATTGAGAAAAGTCTCAATCATGTTGGCGTCCGAAAATAATAGGATTTAGTAATTCCTGAGATACTGCTTTTTGCTTTACGGGGGCAGCCATAGGTGGTTGACCAGTTAGGAGCATACTAGGGGCACATAACCTACGCGGCGTACGGCCGTCGAAGGCGTTTGTCACGGGCTTGAACCAAGCTAGTATTATTTTCACACGATTGCTTACGACCGGTTATAACATATATAGAAAAATAAATTCAATAGAATAGATACTAGATTGATGTAAGGGTTCTGTAGGGATAGATTGATAGATCAAGCTAGTTGGTAATATAGAAAAGTAAGTTGTACTAAATATCCTTAAGAAAATAACTAAAAGTTAAGATTTGTTTTTGTTTAATGACATGGCATGTCCTTCAATAGTTCTTAACACAAGTGTATTTTCACTGAAATGGAAATTCCTAAAAACACATGTAAATGTATTTTAAGTTGTTCAAATAAACTTTTTATTTATTTATTTAATAACTACTTCACTTTGCATCGAATCGAAATGAGAAAATAGAAGATTATTTGTGCTATAGATCAGCTCTTTAATCAAAGCCTTTGAGAATCATATATTTTTGTAATTCGTATATATTTATAAAATCCGAATTATGTGGACAGACCAGACCAACTGCTGTGTTGCTGGGGAGTTTGTTCCGCGAATTATTCTTCCCATATAAAACAGTGGCGAAGGCCAGGGGTTCTGGAGGACAGTCTTTTATAAATTTTGACGTTCAAGAAGGGTTGATTTTCAGCCTAATTGAGATAAATTACTTATAATTTGATTTTAGAAATGAGCGGAATCCAATCTTCTTTCTTTGTAATGGTAAGAAAAGAAAGAAGACAACAAAGTTGTTATTATTTTTGGTCTTTATCGCATACGGAATGTGCCCATGTTTTTTCGTCATAATAGGAAAAACAACACTTGGTAGTACTTAGTCTTATTTTATTTCTAAGACGAATATAGAAAGTAAAATACGATTGAAAACTTGTTGAAAGAACCGTTATCCCATAATAAAATGTTTACCAACATACCTGTAACATACCGGTAATGAAGTACAATGTTGCCAACTAGAAAAATGACAATCTTACGGATCTCCGATCAGCCTGCGACTAGGTTTGCTAGCAAAAAGATGTCCACAACCAGTGGGCATCAAAACTGTCGCACAGTAAAAGCTATGTTTTATGACTGAAAGGAAACTATCGTTTTATTTTTGCCTTTTGATAAATGGCACTGAATATTACCTTTTGAAATATATCAATACTACCAATAAAATTGGCATTTTGTGAGAAACGTGTTTTAAAACACATATTTTTTTTAATTTAAGTGTATTAAAAGTATGGCTGCAATAAAGTCCTTACAATTGCATGATTACTTTCGAAGTAATTTTGAGGTTTCCGGCTACTGGGACCGCAATTAACTGACACCGCGGTCCCAGTCGCCGGATCCGTAAAAAATAATTATTTTCCTTCCAGCGACTGGGACCACTCTTAGATAACTTAAAAAAATCTATTATTCAAGCCAAAATTAGTACAGTCAAACGAAAAAATATATAAATTATTTATATGAATATCATTGATTCGTTCTGGACATGGTTTTATCTTATGCACTTAGTAATAGATTAAGCTAGCCCGTTTTGACATAATTTACACATGTAGGTAAATACACACGAAGGGAATAGCATTGTATAATACTATCCCTCTCTAACTCGAGTCCGTTTTGCCTGTCGATTTCAAGGTCAGGTAGCCCTTTTGTTATAAACGGGAAATTTAGCATCTCCCGATGACTGTCTCGGCCAATCACTGACAAGAAGCTTATCAGTTTAAGAAAGTCAAGTTTTGCATCAGACAGTGTCATATCAGATCATTGTAAGATACTGCGCTTAATGTTTGTTGCAAATTGTGTGATGTGAGTGGTGGTGCAGTGACTTTATTTAATAGTCTTCAGGTATGTAAAACAATTTGTTATTAACTTATTTATAAACAAAACAAGCTAATAACGGGGTTAAACGACGTGGTTACAAATATTTTTACTTTAGAACGATTCTCATTTTTGATGAGATGACTTTTAAATATCACAAAAAAAAATTACATCTGGATTATCTGATAGTATACTATATTTTTTTTTTTGATTTTAGAATTATTGGATGAAAATAGCCCTTCAACTTCACATGGTGAACAGTCGTTTTTATATTGATGTCACACAAAGAGGACGTGAACTTTTGCGAAGAGCTGGCAATTAATATATTCTTAAAAGAATAAACAAAGATTGCTCCAAACTCTGGCGATGTGCAAGAAAAAGAGTTTGCAATGCGACAATAAAAATCAGAGTCGATGCGCTGACTATGTAGTCAGTGGTTGTTTTTTTATATCAATAAATGATGTTTTTAAATCTAAAAGGATTTTTCTTCAATTGTTACATCTATAAATTTTTTGTTTGACTGTACATTTTATTTCATTTCAGTTATCATATAAGTGGTCCCAGCCGCCGGAAGAAAATTATTTATTTTATACAGATCCGGCGATTGGGACCGCGGTCCTAGTTAATTGCGGTACCAGTCGCCGGAAACCTCGTAATTTTAGGCTATGTTGGTTTAATTTATGAAAAGCCTAACAACCTGAACAGCCTTAAAGCGATATCTACTTTGTTGAGTATTATTCAAAATAATTTAGATTTTTGATGAAAATATTCAGTGTTTTTTTTTTATTTAACACGATGAGGAATCTCTAACAAGAACGGACTACTGACGTTCCTGTATGTAAGAGCAGAACCATTCCAGTGCTCCAACAGACACCATAAAATAGTATAAAAAAGCTAAAAGGATGTGATGACGTATTCAAGACATTCGAGAAATCAACCAGCATAAGTAAAATTACATTGTTGTTTTCAATAACCTTATGACGCCAGTCACTTTAAAACAAGCCTGAATCCAGATAGAAGTGGGCTGATAAGCAAGTTGTGATGAATAAAAAATGAAAATTAAACAGACAACTTTGGATAGAAAAGGCAGGACCGAAATTATTAGAAAGAAAGGAATTAGGGATCTTGGGAATACCCAACTAATAGGTTCACATTTCACTAGTAATATTGTTTTACTTCCTATGTCATGGAAGGCGTTGATACTGCCATCAACCAAATTTATCCACTTTCCATGGCTGCTATTTAAAAAACCCTATAACAGTTTACCGGACTGCAACCTACTATCGAATTTACCTGTTCGTTTGATCGCGATACAGAACAATCTCGCTCCTAAGCTATATAGCGTATCGTACACAGTGTAACCCCAGGTTTTAAATATCGGGTGCTACCAATGTTTACAAATAAGGAGTGTTCGCCCAGCGTTTGTTCAACCCTATGTTTTATATCTTATTTCTCAGGCTATAGGGCTGGACCTTAAATGACTGCACAGATCCAGAAAAAACAACGCCCTTTACATAACGTATCTAATGGCGGTTCTCAGGAGACAAAAAGAAGCAGAATTATTGCTTTTTTTAAGTTGTGTTATTGTTGGAACCTGTACATCTACTACCTAGATGTTTGCTTAAATTGAACTTGATAGACTTAACTCGTGTTGGTAAATAGTGTTATAGACGACACGGTTGGCGCAGTGGCTGAGCGATCGACTGCTGCGCTGCGTGTCGCGGGTTGGATTCCCGCACGGGACATATATTTGTATGGCCTGCAGATAGTTGTTTCGGGGCTGGCTGTTTGTGTATGTGAGTTTAAATGCTTGTAAACGCACTCACGACACAGGAGAAATCCTAGTGTGGGGCAATGTTTTAAAAAAAAGAAAAAGAAAGAGTTAGAGAAATATTCATCATCATCTGCCAAGCCATTTCCCAACTACGTTAGGGTCGGCTTTCAGTCTAACCGGAATCAGCCGAATACCAGTATTTTTAAAATGAAGCGACTCTTAATTTTACCTCCGCAGATAAGGTTACTAATTAAACTAATAAGAAAAGTGTCAGTTTTAATCTACAGTAGTGAAATAGGGAAACAGTCTGAATTAATGGAAGCACAAATTGAATTGTCCCGGATTTGTACCTAATGCTCGAAAGCTTTGAAGAGCTTGTAGATATTATGAATGACTTAAGGCAAAAGCGATCAAATAGCTACAATAGATGATATTAAGTAATACCGGTCATAATCTTTCTCCCAAATATTTCAGTTAATTTCAATGACTGCGGCTAGCTTGGACCTTGTTCCTGATACCGGTAGGCAACTATCCTACTTCCTTCGTAAATCCTACTAATATTATAAATGAGAAAGTTTGTGAGTATAGATGTATGTTTGATCCTCTTTCACGAAAAAAGTACTGAACGGATCTTGTTGAATTTTGGCACAGAGGTAGATTAATAGATATATAGATTTTCTTGGTATTAATTTTAGTAACTATAAAACACAATAAATAAACGAAACATTTTCTTGATGATAAGCAAAAAACACCTGATTAGCAGTCAGTACAGTCTATCCGGATGCAGCTGAATACCAGTATTATACATGGGGGGACTGCCTATCCGACCTCCACAATCCACTTAGTACAAATTATTTAATGAGTTAACAAACACATCAGTAGGGTTACCATGACATCTTATAGCAGTTCTTATTCCAGTGTGAGAAAGAGATGATGCTAGACACAATGTATAGCTTTGTCTCTTTCCCTCAGTGGAATAAGTTCTGCTTTAAGACGTCATGGTAGGGTAGCTGGTCTTCTTTGTTTATCGTATGGTTAGTGACTAATCTGGTGTCAGAGTTTCTATGCCGCCCATAGGTTTTTCTGACTTGGCTATTAATATGCCGTCGAGAAATATCTTTCAGACATACCTATAAACACGCGAGACGACTCTCGGCCACCGTAGATGCGGGTCTGTAGACGGTTAGCAATGGGTAGCTCACCGTCTGTCCATTATGTGACGATAAGCATGTCGACGACGCGTTCGTGTTCCACGCGCATCTCAAAAAGATGTCAGCAAAGCAGAATGGTTTGCCAGAACCATCGCCTGCCGGGGTTACGGGTTGTTAGAAAGAGCGGCCCCGGAACATAAAGGGCAAAAGAAGGGATATGGGTTATTTTAGTCAGTAAAAGTCTCCTCCTCAGACTACTCCCGCGCCGCCGCGCAGCAGCAGGGGTGTCCGCAAAAAGGCATAAGAACAAAACATATAAACATTTGAGGTGAAACAAATTCTTAATTAGACCAACACTGCTTTAATGGTACGCTTTTGGTTTCAACTAGATGATAAACAAGGATTGCTTTCAGGTGTCCTATAGCTTATCAAATTTCAAAGATCACATGACAACATAGTGACTTAAAACACAGTAGCCCTAATTGGCCGATTAAGCAGTCATCCCTGATGGATTACTCAAATTATTATAATGACAGTAATTCCAAGAGATGTAAAGATATTATCATATAGTTTGTGAACATGTTGGTGTTTATATTGGCAAGTTGACTTGTTTAGTTGTTGAACAAGCTGATGTAATAGTTAAGTTGTGTTGCAAAAAATATAAATTAATGATCTTATACTTTGTCGTCGTGAGTAAATTATTCTCCTAAGTTATTGATGCGTGTTGGTGGTCTCTTGTGCTTTGTCCAGATTTTCTTGGCGTTCCGTCAGGTTTAAAATAAAAGTTCTTAAAGTTACACCACGTTACACGGTATCAAAATACTTTCTTACCAACTAATTCTAGTTTAACTGCGACAGACATTTAACATGGATGGGGCACTATTTTGCACCTGACTTAGGCACCCAGTTATAGCTGAGTACCTTTTTCTATCCAACCTATTTTAATAAGTTAGCGTGCAAGTACTTAAAAGGGGCGCCTAATGGCATTTAAAGTTCATAATTATGACGGTAATAACTTCTTACATAAATAAACTTAAGGTAATTAATGAATTTAATCAATTTCAAGGATAAGGTTTAATTTAATTACTATTTCTATTAGCTTTTAAAACTATCGTGGTTTATAGAAATTAAACAATCAATTATGAAGTTTTTTCTTTCATTTATGGTACAGTAAATCAATTCAGTAGGTCCATATATGTCCCGCGCTTCAAAAGGTCTGCCCACTAAAAATAATACTAACTATGTCCAAAAGCATACACTTGTCTATTTCCCGATCATTATAATTTGGATAACTTTAAAGTCTGACTGAATTGGTTTCTTCTAGGCAAACATGCCCCACTCTAGGCCGTATCATCCCTTCACATTAGGCAAGTTAGGCTAAACACAGGCCTAGTATATAGTATACCTAAATAAAATGTGTATTACTCAGAAAACTGTATTTTTATGCTTGCTCTACGTGAGGACCAAAACATTTTTTTTTAAACTTTGCTCCACTCTAGGAATGACTCCTGTATCGTGGGTGCGTTTAAACTAACATACACAAACAGCCAGACCCGAAACAAATATCTGCAGGCCCTACAAATACTTGTTTCGTGCGGGGATAGAACCCGCGACGCGTAGCGCAGCAGTCAAACGCATAGCTATAGCGCCAACCGTGTCGTCAGAAGTCAATCCTGGGTAGATCCGATAGCCTTTGGTAAGACTAGTCAGACTATAAAGCCACTGACTACCTAAAACCTATAATTACTGTCAAAGATGTATAAATTACAGTACAGACAGGACCATTAACGTGCTACGAAAGGAACATGGTCTATGAGCCGAACCAAGCAAGCACGGCTTCTCTTGAAGATTGACCCGAACAGCTATGATTATTCAGCCACAACCTCTTCTTCTCACAGAGCCCACAATATGAAATCGAAAAAATTATTCGTTTGGAACTTCTGCATTATTTTCTACCATACAAATTACAAGGTATTTAAAAGCCAGTATGCCAGTTATTTCGTCAGTTTTTGCATCGACTACCCCTCGTTATAAAGGTCACGCTAGCTAATTAAACTTAGAGGATATTATTAACTAAATGTCAGTAGTGTGAACTTTCCTTGCTGACCTTAGACATTTGAATTGTAACGGAAACCACGTTACTGGGGGCGACCGAAAAAAAACCAAGAAGTCTGCATCCTTTTTAACCGACTTAAAAAAGGAGGAGGTTATATGTATGTTCAATTTTTTTTAGAGTTCCGTACCGTCTGTTTGTCTGTCTCGGGGACGCGTGTATGTATCGAGTTGAAATTAAATCCATATACACAAGTCTGTGGTCCTGTCGCAAGCTTGTACGGAACCCTTGGTGCGCGAGTCAGACACGCTCTTGGCCGGCTTTTTTAAATTTATGTTCACCTATCACTCTGCCAACTGTGGACCGATTTTCATAATTTTGTTCGAAAGGGATACTTCCGAAGTGGTCCCTTTTAATTTTTATTTAAATTGCTTGAGTAATTTATGAATCGTCAATAATAATAAAAACCGGCCAAGAGCGTGTCGGGCCACGCTCAGTGTAGGGTTCCGTAGTTTCCCGTCCGTCACAATAAGTGTTCCCAGTTATGAGGCCAACCGAACAATTCGGTAATACCCGATCCAATGTAATAAGTACCTACAGCGCCATCCCTCGAGGAATTGGGTTACTAATTAATACAAAGACGTGCAATTTCGGTGGTAATTTTGGATTGCGAGAACCGATTTCAATAATTCTTTTTTTGTTTGAAAAAAGATACGTTCAGGATAATAAAATATGTAAACAAAGTTACAAAAAAAGCTTGCATACACGATTATACTACAAACTTAGTCCAGAAATTATTTTGTCTTTTTTGTACAAAAACTGTTGTGTCAATCAAGTTCAAAATAATTTTCATAGAAAGTCCTTATAAAGTTCTACTTTTCAGATTTTTTTCATATTTTTTAGACTTATGGTTCAAAAGTTAGAGGGGGGGGGGACACATTGTTTTTTACTTTTGGAGCGATTATTTCCGAAATTATTGACATTATCAAAAAATGATCTTAGTAAACCCCTATTCATTTTTAAATACCTTTCCAACAATATATCACACGTTAGGGTTAAAATAAAAAAAAAATCACTTCCCACTTTACATATAGGGTGGCTACCCTAATAAAACATTTTTTTCAAACTTTTATTTTACCACTTTGTCGGCGTGATTGATATACATATTGGTACCAAATTTCAGCTTTCTAGTGCTAACGGTCACAGAGATTAAGCGAGGACGGACGGACGGACGGACAGACAGACATGGCGAAACTATAAGGGTTCCTAGTTGACTCCGTAGTCAACTAGGAACCCTTATAGTTTCGCTACCCTAAAAAACGATGTCTATGTTTCCTAATATATTTTGGTAACAATGGAAAATGTATGCTTGATAAAAAAATATGTGAGATATCATCATACCATAACTTAAAAATGCTGAAATAAAAACTTGAAAAACAAAACCTGTTTTCGGAAGTATTTTGAGATACCTTTTTTTGAGTATTTTTTTCCAAAAGAGTTTTTTGTTGCAAGTCTTGCTAACAAATTCACACAAAAATGTGCAAAGGCTATTTATTTATAACAGCCTTTATGTACCATGTAATGGGATAGCTACCTTGTTGGTGAAATGATTTCAAACGCGACACGCTGGGTATGAAATTCTGTTCTCGATTATGGCATAAAAAATACTTTTAAGCTATTGCATAGCTATAGAAATTTCGTAACGAAAAAGCCTAACGAGAAATTTCATTACGAATACGGTCAGTTATCACAATTCCAATGTTCGATTAGCGTGTTTGGTGGAGAATCGGATAGTCAAACGACATAACTCTGGATCAAACCCAAGGTCTTGTTTTTCTTTTTGCTACTTCTTTTCGTTGGAAATACTTTTTAAATATTATATTTAGATTTTTTATTTATTTTTGCATAAGTTTTTTTTATTTATTGCATATTAAGTTGATAAAAATGCTATGCAATAGTTTTACCGCGGCAGTCCCCGAGTGCCACATGTATTTTTTTTTATTTCTGACATCCTTACTCGTGGTAGCATTCGTGTGCCAAAATTGATAATCTTCGGGATGCAAATTTTTTGCATAAAAATATTCACACATGTCTCTAACCTAACGAACAACAACAAAAACTAATGCAGTTGTATCCAATGACTTTTATTTACTTACCTCAATTCTAAAAAGCGCCACGTCCATGTTGTCCAGTGTAAAACCTAGACTTTTAAAAAGGCATCTAGCTTCACCTAATCCAGTCTAAGCAGCATATCTGAGCCTCATGACCGATGTCAATGAATCCCACTTATTTTATCGCTAACCCCCTAGTCTACAGCTAACATTCCAACAAAACCACACGTTAGCTTCTAAGAACTATATTAGAAACTATTGCAAAACCTAAGGGAACCACGTTTCGCTGACTTGCAGACTTGAATAGAATTCTTAAGTCTGTAAGTGTAGTTGGTGGTAACGCGCGCGTTTGCGTTTGGTTCGTCAGGGTTTGTGGTGAGGGTTGAGTCGGGAACGCATTCTGGATCTGAGTTTAGGAGTTGGCGAGTGCAATGCTCCGCTCATGCAGTTCCCTAACCGGTTTCTAATCGTTGTATTTCGCCGCCGCCGATCGGGCTTTGTGTGTCTCGGAGAAAAAGTTAAAATAACTTCAATGAAAATGTTCCTACTCGTTCTTTGGATACCGAAATTCTTACAACTTTTAATCACGAACACATCAAATAATATGATAGATTTTAATGACCTCTTCAATACTTTCCTCCGTACATTTGGTTCCACCTTTGGAGTTAAAGAATCTTGCGGTATAGTCGGTACGTGGGTACCGTTTCCGGCGTGCCTTCATAACTGTTGTTCAAAAATCACAATAACACGTAGCCAGGAACAAAGGCCTGTCTAGCAACACTCGGAGACCATTCTATAGCATTCCTTAAACTCGAGAATGCACCTGACAATGCAGAAAGATTGTACAAGTTACAAGTCTTTCCATGACCGCCGCACTCATGGGCATCGATCAAGTGTTATGAACATGTTGTGGTTAGCCGGACGAACTAATCTGAAAATATATTATGCGAAATTCTATACTTTGGAACTACGATACAAACCTAGGTACCCACTACTCTGAACTTGCATTAACCCTATACTTGGCAGGCATTTTTTATCATGATTTTTTTAAAAAAAATGCCTGTTTTGTGTTCTTAGGTGTTCACTGGATAGGCAAAAAATAATAAAAAAAATTGTAATTATTTAGTTTACGTTTTATAGTATGTATCACATTAGGTACAATGCCAGGTTCATAATAATAAGTAGGAAAAAAACTACGTATCATATTTGACACATTGCTTAGAATAGGAAAACTAAAAATAATATAAATTCTGTTTTCAGAATCAAAAAGTAATAAAAAAAAACTTCTAAAAATCAACATTTTTATCTGTCACAATCAGCCTTTAAGGATTACCTAATTAATGAGAATTATTTATGAACAAAATGAAAAAAAAATCATAACTAGGTAATACATTCGTATAAATACATATCACTCTCAAGAGATTTTTTTATATTATTAACTAGCTTTTGCCCGCGACTTCGCTCGTTAAATTCGGGGAAACACAGTTCCCCTTGCGCCTTATTGATTTGTAATAGCAACGCTAAGTTTTCCCTTTTCTTCCCTCTTTCTCCTTCACATCCCACTTTTTTTTTCATATTAGCCTATGTCCATCTCCTGGTTTCCTACTATCTCTGTACTAAAACTCATCAAAATCGGTTTAGATATTAAAGCGTGAAGAGGTAACAAACAAACTCACTTTCGCTTTTATAATATTAGTAAGGATTACAAATTTTTACTTCTTAGAATGGTACTTTAAAAAACAATTACGTTCGGGCAATATTCACATTTTTATCAAAGAAAATTCATCTGTCCCTTTGTGCAGTACATACACCTTCCCCTGGTAATTATTATTTTAAGGTAATGACCAATCTGGTCGTATCGCACAGCATCTGGGGTTCTTTCAGCTACATTCAGCTCATTCAGCTCATTCTTTCAGTTCTGTATCGTAACTGATGAGCTGGAAGGGGGTCCACCAATATCGTTCGTCCGTACAAATTTGCGTAGGCGTTCGAATATTTCTATTCTAAATATTTTTATTTTTTAGTGAATTCTGTTTTTGGTATCATATCGAGCTTTTTTATCACGCCTATATAAAAGCCAGGCGGGCAGATGGATTTCCATCGAAGGTGGTAATGAGAGCGGTGGTGAACTACTGTCAAAATGCGCTGGGCTTCCGTAATACTAGAGTTCATATCCCGATGATTCACTTTCGTCCAAGTCAGATTTTGCCCCCGGTTTCGGTACAAGAGCCACAAATTGTCGAGCTCTATTTTGTCGCTGCATAGTTAGTTGACCAACCATCTGTAGTGATAAAATATAAATACTAACTTAATAAATGTAGCTGTAAACACCTCTGGCAATGTAACATATTAGATACATAGTCAAAACTATCTATATTATTTGTTATCTGGCATTGTATCAGATTTGATACACTCGAAAAAACCAGTGAATAAAATACAGTTACAATCAATTTTGACTTACCAAAACAGAATACCGACTTGTAAAATATTTTAAGCTATTCGAATAATATCACTTTCGTTTCAAATTATCGTTTAAAACAAAATAAAATGTTATTTTTTACCTTGCGATAAGTAGACGCGTTGGTTCGGTTCACCATGTTTGATTCTACTACTTTATCAGGGTTGCTAATAGTGAATCAACATTTTTGGTAGAGAATTAATTATATTTCGTTGCTTCTAAACTAATTAAAGTTTTCAAAATATATCTCAGTTTATGTCTAGATTTTTAAAAAGAACAACGTATCAAATTGTATACAGCACCAATAATAGGGTTAACACGCCTATGCTGAGAAGACGTAAATAGTTAGCCTAAGTACCAACTTAATTGTTATATCAGGTGACTATTGAATGAAATTATGACATCAATAACTAAGCAGAGCAACTTTTTCTATAAAAAATCTTACTTCTTATTTCATAATAAATATGAAATAATAAATGTTTGTTACTTAATCTCTCCATAATGGCTAAACAGATCTGAATTTTTGGCACAGATAAAGATTATAGTCTGCAATTTCCGCATCAAAATTTCCACGTTAGAAAACAATTACTTGTCAATACTTCGTACCTGTTTTATACATTCTACTAATTAATTATCTATCCATAAGGAGATCTTCTAATGTTTTACCTTACTCATATTCAATTATTATAAAAGAAGATGACAAAAATACGAATGATTTGAATATTCAATATACAAATGATTTGTTAATGAACCTTCTCATTTATCAATATATTTTATCAACTCCATCAAAACATTGAACTCAAAAACGAACCTCAAATCCCAAAACTCCAAAACTGTCGATCATAAAAATTCTAACGGCCAATCAAGTGGCATCAGTTATTATAAGTTAATCTTCACTGGGCTCGCGCAGGGCAGCGCGCACTTTCGCCCGCTCCGTGCGCGGGCGCCGCATTTCTCCCCAAGGACATCGGAACCTGTCTCTACTGCCGACATATCAGATTGTCCGAGAAGTATATGGGAGCCATAAATTATTTAGCTATGTTTTCGTTTTAAAATGGCTGTTGCTTGTGGATTAAGCAAGACCACAATGTCATTTCAATTCGATTAAAAATCAAATTACATTTCTAGCTTGCTAACACCTCATGCTTATTATAAGTTGGGGGATTAAATTAATGATAAAAATGCTTGCCTCGATGCTGCTCCATAAAAATAGATCAGATGTATACTAATTGATAAGCATCTCAAATTATTGTGGCAGCTGCAGAATATTGTATGACCATTTTCTCTTGACTTAATTTCCTAGTCCTTACTAATATTATAAAAGCGAAAGTGAGTTTGTTTGTTTGTTACGTCTTCACGCCTAAATGGCTAAACCAGTTTTGATGAATTTTAATACAGAGATAGTTGGGAACCAGGAGACGGACATAGGCATCTCTTAGCTGCCACTACATACATGTATTTATGTATCTCTAGACCTATCCTGGCTATCGCCTGCAATTGTTTTCAGAAAACTTTCATGTACTATACTTTATTTTAATTTTGAGTGCTCGTCATCATTGGAACCAATTTTATTGTCTTTATTGATATTATTATACAGTTAGAACGAAAGCTATTGTATAGCATTTTTTATCAACTTATGCAATAAATAAAAAAAACTTACGCAATATACCTATAAAAAAAAATCGAAATATAATATTTAAAAAGTTCTTCCAATGAAAAAAAGTCGCAAAAAGAAAATTAGACTTTGATCCACGGTAAAATTGATTGACGACCTGATTCTCTACCAAACACGCTTATAGAACATTGGAATCGCGAATGAAATAACTGACCGTATTTGTAATGTTAGGTGTTTTCGTTACGAAATTTCTGAATTCGGTCTCCACGCTTGAAAATGTCCATAATCTAAAAATTATAAGATTAAAACACACCCTGGCTTGAAGTAACAGGTTCAATTAATAACATTTTTTTTATTCTATTAACGCAGGTGTTGTATTTATGGTTTTACAATTATCTTACCTACTTTATGACCTCCTGCGAGCTATCCACCACTAAGAACTTCACAGCTAATTTAGCTGTTATTACAGTAGTTATTATAACATTACATCGCGATTCTACCCATTCTCCAAAGGATTAGACAGAGGTCTACCACCAGTAATAACTGAGCCCATTATACGTCAAATGGTTTTAAAGAACAAATCGAGATCCAGTATTGTTCCCGACAAAAATTCTGTTTATACGGAAAGATACATCAAAACACACAGTTAAAGAAGTTGAATCACAATTTGCAAAAAAAAAATACATTTTTAATATTGTCTGCATTTATTTGCAAACAAAACAAACATTTTGGCAAAATTTAAAAGGTTAAATCAAAGTATTCCATATGTTTTAGGGTACTCGATACCATTTGAAAAACGCATATTTTTAACATTTTTCATAGGCTTCCTATAGTATGAGTTCGTGCTTCCCGAGGTACAGAGGAAACTCGATATGTAGTGTTTAATCTCAAGATCGACTCGATCGGCTGTTATTGTGTCGAAGATTTTTATCGCGCGTCGCGAAAGGGGGCTAGAGGGAAACAATTAAGACCAACATTTGTAACGACACTTTTTGCCATAGTTGTAAGCCATGCGGGCGGCGGCGGCGTTAGCGTGTTTCTCTGTCTGTCTCTCTCTCTCTTTCTCTCATAGAAAGCAAATCAGTTATTTTCGTTTCGCATTGAACAGTGTGGTGTCGCGACGATTATTTTTGTTATTATTTTTGACACCTCTCAAGTTTTTATTTAGCCACGAGCTCCAATCATTAGTTCAATAAACCATAGAAAGATAACTGTTAGGGAAGTTATAAAACTAGGATAAATGATTGGCCCGGTAGGCAACTATAACCATTTCCAATCATTCAGATCGTTACTCCAATTTTACGGTGCCTAAGCAGCCTGGAGGTTTTGCTGTAAGTACTGCTCAAAAAGACTAGTTTAGTTAGTTTAACATTATTCTGAGACCTCTTTGCTTAAGAATTCAACAACATGAGTTCGTAAGAAAAAGCTGTCATTTGACCAGGACCTCATCAGGTCTTCA
Source organism: Ochropleura leucogaster (assembly GCA_958449745.1). Taxonomy (NCBI): domain Eukaryota; kingdom Metazoa; phylum Arthropoda; class Insecta; order Lepidoptera; family Noctuidae; genus Ochropleura; species Ochropleura leucogaster. Next base: position 20,630,603 of record OY288201.1, read on the forward strand.
TCCTCATTCTCCTGCCCTTATTCGAATTGAGTTGCAGTCGGCGTAGCACGTCTATTTCTTCCATTCCATTGGCGGCACAGTTGGCGTAGTGGCCGAGCGATCGACTGATGTGCTGCGGGTCACGGGTTCCATACATGTGATGCGTTAAATTCGGTAGCGCCTTATTGATTTGTAATAGCAACGCTAAGTTTCTCTGTACCAAAATTCAACAAAATCGTTATAGCCATTTAGACGTGAAGACGTTACAAACAAACAAACTCACTTTCGCTTTAAAAATATTATAAGGATTGCTCACCATCTCAGCAGTCACCTACTTAGTGGTTATATTATCGACACAGTCCATCATAAGTTTCTTCCTCTATTCCTATAACCATCAAATTCTATTCTTTGGCTAGCTTGTAACCAGATGGGGCGACCGCCTACCTGACCTACAACGATAGAGTATTACAATTCTAGACTAGACATTTAGACCCCTGACTACCGCCTGCCAGGGTTGCGGGTTGTTCGAAAGAGAAACCGTGGCCCCGTAACATTAAGGGCAATAGAAGGAAGGAGGGTTTTAGTCAGTAAAAGTCAGACACTCCCCCACGCTCCGCGCAGAGCGGGGAAAGTTAATTTGATGATCACCCATCCGCAAAAATGACCCCTGTCTTCAAAATAATAGCAACTGTCAAAAATATCTACAAAACAACAGCCGGTACTTGATTGACATGCTCTCCGAGGCACTGACAAGTCAGGATACGTAGTGAATGGTTACCCATCCTTGGTGCCTCGACAATCGTAGCTTAACCAAGACAAAACCCCGCTGTTATTATTTAGCTACAAACATCTCAACAAATGAACCTTATTCGAATAAAATTACGCGCAAATAGTTGCAGAGAAACAGCCTCGAGACACAACAGTTGACAAATTCTTATGCAGATCGTAAAATATATTGCTCACAAATTCTAGCCTGAAGGTAGAAAGAGAAACATAGTCCCGATTGTAGACGCATCAATATCCTTCCAATTACGGACGATTTGTAAAACTTTGGTATACGATATGGAGGTTCGTTTGAAGAAACTTATAATTTTGCAGGTGGTTTTTAACACTTTCTAAATGCTTTCGGCCATGAATACTTACAAGTTATATTTGATGTTTTAATTTAGACGAATAAAAGGAAGCAAGTATTTCATAATAACCGATCAATTGACAGACTTTTTGATATCTCTGAAAAACAACATTTTTGATGTCTTTACTAATTAACTATTAATACAATATTTTCAAGATAAGTCTTAGTAACCTCTAAACCTCTGAGGCACAAAAATACCTCGCATGATATTTTATATCTAATATATAAAATTTTCGTGTCACAGTTTACGTTCCCATACTCCTCCGAAACGGCCTGGACCGATTTAAACGAAATTTTGTGTACATATCGGGTAGGTCTGAGAATCGGCCAACATCTATTTTTCATACCCCAAAGTGAGCAGCGGGTGAAACCGCTGGGCACAGCTAGTGATAATATATTAACTTCAGGATAGCCTATATTATTACTTCTATTCGGTAACCACACAAAAAAAATAACAACTAAAATTAATTAGCAATTACCATAAAAATGCCTCACTCCCGTTTCAAACTACAAAACAATGCGAAAATCATTACAAATCAAAACGACGAACAATAATCACGTTCAACAAACTACCTGACGGCCAGCGTCACTAACACAAGAACTTGCGGCCTCTGAGTACCAAACCACCAGACCATACCAGCATCCATCATAAGAACCAACTAGTCCATCGAAAACCCGACCTTCCTACGCCGATTTTAAGGGAAAAAATGGTTGGCAGATGAGTGGTGGTTACGGTGATCAAGTTGATGGGCCACGCTGGTCAATAAATGTATGTAAAAACGTCCGCAGACTCCGGCGACATTCTTGTGAAGAGTCTGTAAGACGTTAGGGCCATCTAAATGGTTAGGACGCTGGACCATAGCTGTTTGTGCAGTATATGAACATTTTTATATATCATTCTATATCAATTGCCGTTGATTGCCCATCGTGGAAGATAGTTTCTCATGTTAGGTGAGATGTTTTCACGTTCTAATTGTATTTTAAATAACAGCCATTTTGTCCTTTTATGAATCTGTAATGGATCTGTAATTGGCTCGTTTGAACATTACTTGTAATTGTTATGCGAGAAAATTAATTAAATATCTATAATTATCCCTCAATTGATTTGGAAGAATTTTGCAAAAAGCATTTATTTATGAACTATGTCGTCTAAAAAGACGAATTTATTCGACCAAATCTTCAAATACTGGTAATGTATCAAGTAATCGTAAAATGGCAGTAACACCAAACTACTTTACTCAACATGCATTAGAAACATTTAACTCAACGCCAACTAACCATTAGAATATCCCTATAAATGTTAGTCGCTTAGCTTTTAGTTATCCAGGCTCACAGGCCCAATTTAACACGGCATCTAACTCGTAGCTAAGGTCTTAGACCTACAACAAGACGAATGGGACGCTATAGGACCTTATAAGGCGTATGTCAATTTATTGAACGCACCCGATCGCTCGTTCCCGCGCATTCGATTCAAGATGGCGATGGTCGCCATCTTTTTTACGCTTTTTATCATGTTTTAATATATTTCTGTTTATTATTAGATACGTGTGATGTTTGGTTGGTAATTGGTAGCTGTTAATGGAATTAGTTGCGATATTTTATGTAATAAAATATAAAGGAGATATTTTATTAATATTTCATGTCATTTTTAGTTCTTTTTATAATAGTAGATTTAGATATACTAGAAAAAGGAAGACACCTAATAATTGCAGTCTGATCCACGTATGTTACATTGACTGTTCTAGTTTCTGCGGCATTTAGAAGGACCACAAACTTATTTAAATAAATACTTCATTTGTGGAACACAATTCACACACGAGGTGACAAGTTCCAGAAAAAAATTAACACTCTTTATATAGGCATTCCTCTAAATCGCATAGGGTCCTAAGATCACAAGTAAAAATGCAAAAGAGAAACCAAAAGTGACAATTGCCTATCTTCCTACGCGGATCGTTAAAACTGCCGAAGTCAATGGCCAAATCGTAAAAAGGTTCAAGATATGAGTGCTAACACCTTTCTATTTAAGGCTTTATCGCGTTTTAACCATTGTTTTATAAATGTGAAGATAGTGGACATTTTGCACGGTACGCTTAAAGAAAAGAAATAGAAGAGCCTAGCATTTAACTAAAAGAATTTCTTATTATATTTTTTTGGAATTTCATTGAATTCCAAAAACTATAATGAGAATTTATTTGTACCTATTGTTAGATGACATGGAGCTCAAGAGTTACTTGATACGAATTACGTGCCCACAAAGAGGACACTATGCAACTGTGCGTGTGCATTATCTATGCTGAACGGTTATAAGGAATGCAAATCTGTAACTTGTCGCAATAACTAAAAAGACCATTTCAGACACTAGTCTGCGTAGTCCTCATGTAAGTTGACCAAGATTTTTTGTCTGGACATTAAAAGAGACCTCTGAGTTTGTTTTGGCTGTTTCTTCTCAGAGTACTCGGATACGAAACACCGGCCTCATCTAGTTTAAAAAAAAAGACGTGTTAAACTTTTTCTGAAAACCTACTTGCAAAATAAACATCATTTATTTATCATTTAATAGAAAAAGACAGCAGCCATGTTCAAAAACGCTCTGTATATAAAATTCATAATTGTAACAAACAAAAATGCTTTATTTATATTTTTAAATGATTTTTAGGGTCCCGTACCTCAATAGTAAAAAAAACAGAACCCTTATTTGATCAATTTGTTGTCTGTCTGTCTGTCTGTGAAGACCCTTTATTTAGGGAACGTGTAAAAATATCGAGTTGAAATTAAAACCATTTTCGTGTCTGTATTCTCTCAAAGCTGTGAAAGAATCTACCGTCCAAGTCTACGCTGTCAAAAGAGGAAACATTTAAAAATTTAAACTATATGTAAGGTCAATAAATAGGCGCGTTAGTGTTTCAAGCGCGCCTCAAAGAGATGTCAGCAATGCAGAGGGGCCACCGCCTGCCGGGGTTGCGGGTTGTTTGAAAAAGTTACCGCGGCCCCGGAACATAAAGGGCAAAACAAAGAACATGGTTAGGTTTTAGTCAGTATAAATCTGACACCCCCCCCCCCCCCCTCCGCCAAGAGCGGGGAAGTTATTTGAAGATTTCTCATTCGCAAAAATAAGAATCATAACTTTAAACTTGTGTGTTATGTTATTTTATGTTTAACTAATCTTACTTTCTTATCCATTCCTTACTGTGTTACCCCGAAATTAACTCGAGCGAAGCCGCGGACAAAAGCTAGTATAACATAATATTGCACCTGTAATCCATCAAAAGTTTAGGCAAAGGTGTACCTAAATGTAAATACACATTTCGCTACTCCCATGCAATACGAGGGAGAGCATTGAAATCAGCCGATCACAAATCCAAATTGTGTATTGAGATTTTTGGGACGGAAAATAAGTACAATAATAATTCACCCAACGTGGGAATCAAACCCAACACCTCATACCCACTGTTCCGTGTTTACTTGATGTTTTACTTTTATTTTATTTTCTGTTTCTATGTTAATTATTGTAATTAAAAAAATAAACCGTTTTAATTCACTATAAATAAACAAACAAAATAAATACTTAGCTCCCCATCCCTAGTGCTATACAATGCATCCATCATCAATTTTTTTTAAAGACCGTTAAACTGAAATCTCCCTTAAACTTCTACTACTATCTACCGTCGTAGATCTGTCGTTTTTCAGCAACAATTATTGCATATTATGACTAAGTTTGACGCACAGAAAGGATGGATGACGGCTTCCTGAAGGCTTACACCCTGTATATGAACTGCAATAAACATGCCTGGAGCGTGAACCACTGTATACGTTCGTTGTCGCGACAACTTGCGCGCGCGCAGCAGTCGCAAGTCGCATTACACATGGATTTATTGAAGCAACTACAAATTATACTTGTCTTTGCTCAGTTTTGTACACGGTTAGTCATGTATTTGTAAGCTTGGGTATTAATGAAAAACGATAGCAAAGAGAGCTGGCAGAACTCTTTAGAAGCAGTGTCGAGTTTATCGTTTAAACTCGGTTTTCAACTGGTACTAATTAAATGACATTTTGAAAGCTGATTTTAAGGTCCTGTGTTTGATCCTCTGTCTCTTTTCATGAAATCATTCCTCCTCATATCCCTCGTCCAACTTCTATTAAATGTCTTCTTTCTTTTGTGTTTTCTCGTTTTGTTTTCAAACTATGTAAATTTATCAAAATTAATAAAATTAAGCTGTAACTTTTTGGATCGTTATTTTTTTTTTTTACTTCTCGTCTCTTTTCTTTTCTGTCATTCTGTCATATGAAATGATAATCTAAACCTGCAAAGAAATACTTTTATTGTTTTTATATTTTTTAATTACTGTGATTACTTGCTTAATATTCCCCAGCGTTTGATAGTTTATTACTAGTACACGTGTTATTGGCAAAATTGTGGTATCTCTCGTCCACAAAAGCCATTAATGAAGAGTTGAAGTTGAAGTTGATTCTCTAGTCGGGCAAAGTCGCGTTCATTACTTGGTTGATGGCAATACGCTCACCCCCATTACTCGTCAACCAAAGGAACCTCTAACCTAACAATTTTCACTTCGCCAACTAAACTTTTGTTTAGGAAGCAAAATATTCCGTTCATTTTTCTATGTGACAGCCCAATTTTCAAATATCAATTCAATTAAATTATTTATTGCATCTCACATGTGTTTTACAGGTCTTAAATAATAATAATACAGTTCACATGGGGCATGTCCGATTGGACCGCATGGACATGATCGAAAAAAAGGATCCTATGTGTTATTTCAGACTATAATCTACCCCTGTGCCAAATTTCATCAAGATCCGTTCAGTAGTTTTTTCGTGAAAGAGAATCAACATACATCCATACTCACAAACTTTCGCATTTATATTATTCGTAGGATAAGCAATAGAATATAAGCAACGTCAACCCATACATTAATTCACACTTGCGCAAAATCATAAACAACAACACACATTTTTTTCTCCTCAACCAAAGCGAAAAATAAAAACCCTAGCAGGTTGATAGAATATTTACAATCGAGTCGGGATCGGTAGCGAGCCTGCGGTCCACTCGAGCTAGACCTTAGCTCAATGCTCGCAAGCATGCATTAATCTAGGATACTTATAAACAGCTATAACTTGAAACTTATCTATGGATAAGCTCCTGTTAAAGAAACCATAGACTGGCGAAAAAACGCTGCGTTTTATGTCTATGTTTGAGCGTTCCAGTGAGTTGGTTTGTTTGTCACGCTATTTCATTGTAACAGCTGACCAGATTTTGGCAAAATTTGTCACAATGATAGGCCATGATCTAGTTTACAGGACGTTTTGTCTCATCGTCCCTTGGGTTATTTTCCGAATTCGTAGCAGGTTAAACAGTAAGCAAAAACTAGTTGAGAATATATTGGATTCTGGTTTTGCTGTATTCGTTTAGATTGAAGATAAGGATGCTCATTGCAATATAAAATTATTGAAGTCAACTCTACTAGCACCCGGCGTGCGTTATTTTTTTGCGTATGCGAAAATGTAAGTTCATCATTACTTAATTTAAACGATAGACAATATTGTTACCCTCTGAATAAACCAATTTTCGTCACCAACACTTTGAGAGATACGATTATTTTTTGTACACGCATAGATAATATCTCAAAATGGCTGCCAAGAAGCGGGGAAGTGAATTAGACCCAAGTGTGTAGCGTAATAGTATATTAAAACCGTCATTACATAAGTATCTAGAATATTGCTAGTCGATGACCGGACGCATTGTATATGATCAGATGTAGTAGCGTAGAAGAAGCAATAGGAGTAAGTACTGTTGTAGATGGCGTTCTATGGTTTCTGCCCACCTCATGTGAAAGGCGTGAATTTATAAATGTAACTGATAAGTCAACAGCACGTCAACACCAACCCACATGAATTAAATTGTATGGCTGGAGATATTTCTTGAGATGAAGGTCAAATAAAGGTTGACCACGTTCCTCAAAAAATATAAATGAAAACGTAGTCTTTTAAGTATTCTGTAGATAATAAGATATTTGGTATGACTAGTTTTAAGATTATCGGGACCCTGTCTATCTGTAACGATTGTCAAAGAAGTACAAATGACAGCCAGAACTAAAAGCTTAACGTGCTTTCAGAGGCACCGAAGAATCGATATGTAACGGTTGTCAAGTATCTATTCCAACTAAAATAAGCAAATGAAATGCAATCAGCCGACGATCTTTAACGGTTCGCGTTTATTGTTTAGTGTTTGTGCATAATGATGTTATTAAATCTTTAATAATTATTATATTGTCTCGCTGAAAGGTCGACATTACAATAATATAACTCGGTGCTCAAAGCAAACTAAACATATAAAGTTATAACGGCACTATTGGCTAGGTATTTATTATAATTAAATTAATTACTAAATATTTACAACCTATAAATATACACAAACTAATAATAAAAAAATCTATAATTGACCATTATGGAATGGGCCGTAATAAAATCCTTACTTATTCTTACATTAATATTATAAAAGCGAAACTGAGTTTCTTTGTTTGTTTGTTACGTCTTCACGCCTAAATGGCCAAACCGATTTTGATGAATTTTGGTACAGATATAGTTGGGAACCAGGAGACGACATAGGCTTTTGAAAAAAGTGGGATGTGAGGGAGAAAGAGGGAAGAAAAGGGAAAATTTTCCGTTGCTATTACAAATCAATAAGGCGCAAGGGGACAACATCGGTTTAGCCATTAAAGCGTGAAGAGGTAACAAACAAACAAACTCACTTTCGCTTTTATAATATTAGTAAGGATTTATTTATTCACCTGCCCTTGCGTCGGCGCAACATGTCTCTTTATTCCATACTTCTATTTTACTCTTAAGCTCAGTAGTCATTTCCTTTCTTTCCATACCATCTTTCACACAGTCCATTAATCGTTTCTTTGGTCTACCTCTCTTAAAGCCATCTACATTCATACCCAAAAGTATCACACGAACTTTTTCTCATGTAAGGAGCGTCGCGAACACGACCAACAGTCGAGGCGCAGTCGGGGCGCAGGCGCGTTAGGCGCGTCGCCCACACGACAATTGTAAAGAAAATCTCGTTGCGGTGTGCCTCTTATGTGCTTGCGCCTCAACTGCACCTCGACTGTTGGTCGTGTGGGCGACGCACTTAACTAGGTGTTGGCGTAACTCTTTTTCTTTTTCTTCAGCTGACATCACAATCATCATCTGTGTAGCTTATTCCCATAGACATATTAAGTTAGGCTGCAAGTCCAACCAGACGTAACCGAGATATTCTTATACTTGAGAGTATAAGAATATCTCCCTTTTCAACTCTAAAACGCGACGTTTTCGCAACTAGTGTGTTGTCTCTCCTGGTCCCCGGGAACGTGGTCAAGCCGCCTTAGAACCTGTCCCCTGGCAGTTATTAGAAGTTATTAAAGAGCGCACTTTTTGCACGCTGTCGCTGCGCCTGCGCCACCAGATTGCGCGTCTAATTGCACACTGCGTGAGAATAACGAGACCAAACTAGTGCTCGTAGATAGTTTTCAGGAGTTTTAGTGATTAACGGCTTGTTTACAAGCTTGGGAATTATGTAGTTACCTAATTTGTTTGATGTTCCCAAAGAAACTAGGGAGTAATCTTTTTAGAGTTCCGTACCTCAAAAGGAAAAAACCCTTATTGGATAATTTTTTGTCCGTCTGTCTGCCTGTGTGTCTGTCAAGACCCTTTATCTCGGATACGCGTAGAGGTGCTACGTTGAAATTAACTCTCCCAACCCTCTAGGTCTACGCAGTCAAAAGATAAGACCGTTTATGTCGCGAGTTTGTACGGAACTCTCGGTGCGCGAGTCTGACTCACTCTTGGCCGGTTTTTCGAGGAAAGGACAGATATTTTCTTTCAATTTTTTCTTGTACTTTTATGTTTTTATAAATAACTAGCTTTTGCCCGCGGCTTTGCTCGCGTTAAATTCGGGGTAATATAGTTCCCCTTTCCAAATTTGCAGGTACCTGCTACCTGCAGTTTTTGCCCTTGTGCCTCATTGATTTGTAATAGCAACGCTAAGTTTTGCCTTTTCTTCCCTCATATCCCAATTTTTCATAAAAAAAATCTCTCACTCCCCCCTCCTTTTTGGCCTATGTCCGTCTCCTGGTTCCCAACTATCTGTGTACTAAAATTCATCAAAATAGGTTCAGCCATTAAAGCATAAAGAGGTAACAAACAAACATCACTTTCACTTTTATAATATTAAGTAAGGATTGAAGAAGAAATAACACACAACAGAGAATCGTATTTTGAATCAAAAGCTTTTATTGACTTGAGGCATGTTGTCACACGGCTACATAACCCATTATAATTTTCATGCAATCCATTGCATGTTACCTACGTCATTGACCCATTATAAGGAGCAAGAAGTGTAATAGAGTTTCAATATGCTTACGAGATGCCCACAAACATTAAAGGATAATTATGCGCACTTGAGCAAATTGTATATACATAACGCCACGCTAGTATTTCTCCGAAGGGTTAGGCAGGAGTGAACCTGCTTGTACTATTTGCTAGCTAGTAAAGTTTAAGTCCCTGTCATACAAAAAGAGGCATTTTGTCACCAACCGGGCACAGATACAGATTCTTTATTTCTACAAAAAAAAAAAATTAATTGTTCTGCACCTAACCAAAAATTACAACAATCTTTTGAACGCAAAATTAAACACGTTCATAAACCATCTCCATGACTCTTAAACAAACAAAAACAAATTTAATTACGCACTTAGTCTTAAGGAGTTTACTCAAGAAAAACTTAATGAGATGCAGTACAGGGTGCCCCCTGTTGAGACCCGTCCTGCTGATACCTGTTGTGTCGTTATCAGCGCCTGTTCTCGTCATTAGCAGATAGGTACAAGCTCACGCAATCTATGTTGTGTGTTCATGGTTATAGTATGACGTGCGGATTTGTCCATCTAAGATTGTTAGACAATATTAGCTGAGAGCAGTAGTTGCCTTGTCCTAACGGTTACGCGTCTAATACTTAATAGAAGTTCGTGGGTTGCAATCCAAGCAGGGAGTTTATTCTGTGTAATTATTTTAGGGGTAGAAAAACATCATAAGGAAACCATACTATCTTAGTATGCAGGCGTTTATGAGGCGTTGATGATTCTAACTTGATTTTACTAAGGGTTATTAGTAAAATATATCCTATAACTGTTTTTCAGGTCGAAATTTTCTTGGTTGTTTTTGCGGTTGATGCCAATAGGCTCTCTCGGAGTCTGCTAGGGTTGCGGGTTATTCGAAAAAGATACCGCGGCCCCGGAACGTAAAGGGCAAAAAGAAACATGGATTGATTTTACTTAGTACAAGTCTGACAGTCAGACTCATTTGATAATTGAGATGATGATGGGGAAAAGGCTCGCTCAGTTTTGTTACCCAAAATATACTTAACTGGCAAAAGTCGATGCCACATGGTATGCAGTTTAGAGAGTCTTACTTATTACTTCTGCACATAGCAAAATTAAACAACAACTTAAGCGAACAATCCTCAACTAAGGGTTTATTAAAGAGTAACGTACGGCCAGTACGATATATTTTATATGATCTAGATTAAATATTAGAAATATACGGCACGACGCTTCTCGTATTATTAATGACAAGACCAGCGATGCTTAACCTTTTCTACAAAACTGCCCACTGTTCAAGACTTTGCAAGACTTGAAAATCGGACCCGTACTTTTTAACCTGAAGTATAATAAAAACTTTAAACTTTGCACATTTAATTTGAATTTGTTGGTTACAAACCTTGCACCCCTTAAACTGTTAAATCAATACCATGACGAACACACAATTAAGATTATATTTTATGTTTAACGTAAGTACACATAAACTGAAATTAATTAGTAAATAATTTATGAACCTTTTTTAAATTTTTGACCAGTTTTATTAATTCTGTTAAGAAATGAAATAAATTCTCACGCAATTAAATAAATAAATAAATATCTTGGGACAACTCACACACGGCTATCTGATCCCAAGCTAAGCAGAGCTTGTGTTATGGTAACCAGACAACTGATATACATACTTATATAATTTATAAATACATACATATTATAGATAAATCACACCCAGACACAGAACAAACAATCATGCTCATCACACAAAGTTTGTCCTGGGTGGGAATCGAACCCACGACCTCCGGCTCAGCAGTCAGGGCCACTAACCACTTGACCAACGGGCCAGTCATTACTTGGTATATTACGAATAAAGAATAAATAAGCATTCAAAAATGATATCATTTTGTTTTTAATGAACAAAGAGAAGTTGGAAATACTCTAATCTAATCAATTCTTTATACCATATACCATGTACCTATGATTCACAAATAAATAACTTTGACTTTAACTTCTAAACAAGTCAAGCCAAGGATTGACATTCCTTGCATGTATCCTTGTTCCCGAGTCTACTCAAGTCGTGAGTTAATAGGCTTCTTTTGGGTTAGCTTACCTTCTATCGTTGACCTCATCTCTGTCCTCAGGGCAGATTGAGACCAAGAGACCACAGAGTTGTGTCTATGGTTTTAATTTCAACTTGATACCTCCACGAGTTCCAAGATACAGGGTCTGACAGACAGACAGAAGGCCAACGAAGTAATAAGGGTGTCGTATATTTCCTGGCATGCATCAGAATATGATGTGACATAATGACACGGTTGGTTCAATGCTTAAGCGTTTGACTGCTGTGCAAAAATATTTGTATGACCTACAGTACAGATAGTTGTTTCGGGTGTGGCTGTTTGAGTACGCACCCCCGATAGGACAAATTCCTAGAGTGGGGAAGTGGGTTTATTTTAATACAAAAAATCGATTGATCGTTTTAATCATTTCGCTATGCTTAGGGGCTTTTTGGCTCGTACAGGACTAATTAAATGAATTGTCTGCTTTTTTATATTTTGTTGTTTTTGTTTTAAATGAATTTTGTTTTATTTTTTGTTCTAATAAACAGTTTTTGTTACTTTCACTATAGCTGGAATCTTTCCAGCAGCTTTCAAAGAAATTAAAAATCTAAGATAACACACGTGAAACTTTGGCAACCGCAGCCAGATTATCTCCGTTGATTAACCTGTTGAGTAACTCTCTGGTTGACTAGCGACCAGTGAACCAGTGTCTGTGTTGAGGTAGGACCACACCGCCCATGCTAAGGGCTATGTTATCACCACTAATTATACCTATAAACATAAGTATATAGGTAGGAAATTATAAACTTTAATTAGTTTTGATAATCACGCTGTTGTTGGTCGCATTTGATTTGAGGGGATGTTAGAAAATACGTGGTCGATTTTATAGATAAACTAGCTTTTGCCTTCGGCTTCGCTCGCGTTAAATTCGGTATTACACACCAAGCAGACCTGCAGTTTTTGCTCTTGCGCCTGATTGATTTGTAATAGCAACGCTAAAGGTTTCCCTTTTCTTCCCTTGTTCTCCCTCACATCCCAGCCTATATCCGTCTCCTAGTTCCCAACTATGTCTGTACCAAAATTCATCGAAATCGGTTTAACCATTAAAGCGTGAAGAGGTAACAAACAAACTCACTTTCGCTTTCATAATATTAGTAAGGATTGTGATTGTAACAATGGTCTAATATTTGTGGATAAATACTTAACTTATATACACATATGACATAGCACCATACCAAGATAGAATTTATCATATTCCTGCAAGAATAAAATAATAAATACTTTTGTTTTGTATTGTATAGCGGGCTGGTGTCCGTAACTCCACGTAAAAGGCTGGTATTTGCGTACGGAAGAATCCATTCTAATAATACCATACACATACTTTCACATTAATTATATTATAAATGTGAAAGTATGTGTTTGTTTGTATGTATGTTCCTTTTTTTAGGGATGGAAAGGGAGCGGGGGGGGCGTGTCAGACTTATACTGACTAAAACCCACCCATGTTTCTACAACTACCCTTTACGTTCCGGGGCCGCGGTATATCTTTCGAACAACCCGGAACCCCGGCAGGCGGTGGCCATGGCAGGCCCCTCTGCATGTTTGTTACCTTTTCACTACTAAACGGTTGATCGGATTGTCATGAAATTTGGAAAGGTCATAGATTTTCACATAGAAAAAGACCTAGACTATATATCATCACGCTAATAACTTAGGGGACTGAGTTCTAACGCATTATGTCCATATTCCTCAAACCTATGACAACTGTCGTGGCATACATTAGAATGGAACAGCTATAAGGCGTACGAAGTCTCGGGTAACAACTAGTAATACCATAAACGGTACGTACGGCACTACATCAAAGAGAAAGAAAACCGCATAGCATGGTTTATAGGTAATAATAACTATCCAAATTGAGACTGAATAGAAATTGACATTATATTTCTTACCAAAGGGGACATGTTTCCATGCCAATATAGAAAAATGATAGATAGCATACTGAAGGGGCTGCGTGGAACGTCGTGGAAACAACTAATTTAGTAGATTGAGTTGGTTTAGTGATTTGTACCAGGCTGGAATAGTTTTTACAACGTATTTCTTGACTTAAGACTTTCTAGCATTTTCAGAAACTAGACAGTTAATTATAACGACCCCTTTGCTAGCCAAATATAGAAAACTAGCTGGCACCCGTGGCTTCGCCCACTTGTTATCGGAATAAAGTATCCAATGTGTTATTTCAGACTACAATCTGCCTCTGTACCAAATTTCATCAAGATCCATTTAGCCGTTTTGACGTGAAAGATTAACAAACATCCACCCTCACAAACATTCGCATTTATAATAATACGGTGCCGGTACGGTGCGTTGCAATGCAATTTTCTACCTTTCTACCTGCCCTTCCTACTCAACCTACCCTGCCTACCCTATCTTTTAAGTTGGATCAAACTGCACACGGTGTGCAAATTTAATTTAAAATCGGTTAAGTAGTTTAGGAGTCCATCGTGGACAAACAACGTGACACGTGATTTAATATATAATAATATAATATTTATACAGGGTGGCCAGTTGATAGACGTCCAAAGAAAAAAATTAGATGCCTTATGCTAAGGGGTACCCGAATTACCCCCATGTATGTTCCGCGATTATTTGTAGTTTAGGAGCTAGAATTTTTTTAAGTACTTTTTTCAAAATTTTCACCTAACATTGGTTTTTATTTTTTATGTCTTTATTCCTATCATTTTTAGATATTGTTTTTTGTGGAAACTATTAGCGATAACAATAGCTACCATGCAAAAAAAAACCGTTTGCCTAGGCATTGTAGAACTTACCACAAAATTAGTCCAAAGTTCAAAATTACCATTAGAGTTCGATAATCAAAAATGTTCAGAGCTTAATAAAAAAATAAGTTAGGGGTGCCAGAGGTTTCTAAATGATCTTAAAAACTTCTATGGACCTTCAACAGACAAAATGGGTAAAAAAATATAGAGCTTGATCGGGGATTATTTCCTGTAATTAGCGTTGATAGCAATAAAGGTATTTTTACAGTTATTGTTATAATTTGGGATTTCTTTATTTTTGCCACTTTTATGATAAAAAAATACGGTAGATAGTTTACAAATTTTATTTAAACACGTTACAAAAGGTTTTCAAAGTGCCGCTTTACCACAGAAATGCACAATCTACATCTACGGAGGAAATTGTCTTTTAGTTGTCTAAAGGCTTCTCTGTTACTTCTTACAACATTAAATAAATAAATAATAAATATCTTGGGACAACTCACACACGGCTATCTGATCCCAGGTTAAGCAGAGCTTGTGTTATGGTAACCAGACAAAGTTAAAAAATCACACAAAGTTTGTCCTGGGTGGGAATCGAACCCACGACCTCCGGCTCAGCAGTCAGGGCCACTAACCACTACACCAACAGGCCCGCCACATTTCCCGCTTCTTCAATTTTCCGTTTTAGCTCTTCCTCATTGTTAGTGTCCCGTGCGTACCATCACGAGCTGGACGGCAGCTCGAATGGTGGTGGCAAAGTAATTGGTAGTTCACCGTAGAGAACGCCGGACCTCATGTTCACACTGAAGTGGTGTTGAAAATTTTATGGTTCTACGGAATGAGGATTCTCGATAGCGGACTATGGAGAATCCATAGCCAGACCGCTGTCCAAGCTCGATGGAGCCACCTACAAAGAGTTCTTGAAGAATTACCAATTTTGCTGTCAGACGTTAACTTAACACTGAGACGAGACATGGTTTACAACTAAAAGACAATTTCCTCCGTAGATGTAGATTGTGCATTTCTGTGGTAAGGCGGCACTTTGAAAACCTTTTGTAACGTGTTTAAATAAAATTTGTAAACTATCTACCGTATTTTTTTATCATAAAAGTGGCAAAAATAAAGAAATCCCAAATTATAACAATAACTGTAAAAATACCTTTATTGCTATCAACGCTAATTACAGGAAATAATCCCCGATCAAGCTCTATATTTTTTTACCCATTTTGTCTGTTGAAGGTCCATAGAAGTTTTTAAGATCATTTAGAAACCTCTGGCACCCCTAACTTATTTTTTTATTAAGCTCTGAACATTTTTGATTATCGAACTCTAATGGTAATTTTGAACTTTGGACTAATTTTGTGGTAAGTTCTACAATGCCTAGGCAAACGGATTTTTTTTGCATGGTAGCTATTGTTATCGCTAATAGTTTCCACAAAAAACAATATCTAAAAATGATAGGAATAAAGACATAAAAAATAAAAACCAATGTTAGGTGAAAATTTTGAAAAAAGTACTTAAAAAAATTCTAGCTCCTAAACTACAAATAATCGCGGAACATACATGGGGGTAATTCGGGTACCCCTTAGCATAAGGCATCTAATTTTTTTCTTTGGACGTCTATCAACTGGCCACCCTGTATATGCTTTTGCTTGAGGCTTCGCTCGCGTTGAATTCGGTATAAAACAGTTCCTCTCTCCTGATTTTCATTTACCTGCTACCTGTAGTTTTTTTCCTTGCGCCTTATTTATTGTAATAGCAATGTTAAGTTTTACCTTTTCTCCATCATTTTTCAGTTTTTTTTTTAAGTTAGCATATGTCCGTCTCCAGGGTCCCAACCATTTAGGCGTGAAGACGTAACAAACAAACTTTGAGCTACTCACGCTGAGCCAGTAACTCAAAACCCCTAAATAATGGAACTCAGATCCAGCCTGTCCTTTTGCTATTTTCTCCCAGCGACAACCTAAGCCGAGGCCCGAGATGCCACAAAAAATACAAAAAAAAAGATTCTTCAAAATTCACCGAAAATCAGCCTTTGATATGAGACATATCTAATGCTAAATGTATGTAAGTTGACTAGACCTAAAGGTCATAGCACACAATAAAGCAGGTTGTAGACCTACGGGGAAGCAATAGGTCACGCTATAACTGTGACAGGATGTTAGCACAGCGAAGATCTGACCTATTGTAACCATTTTACCGTACAGGGATTGCCTAATATACCTACTTAACAAGTGAAATTACGAGTTAAGCTGCTAAATTAAATATAAAGAGACACTAGCTTCCCGCGACTTCGTCCGCGTGGTATAGTTACTTTGGGCTAACGCTAAATTTAACAGCGTGAGGATCGAAAAAAAAATATCTTTCTCTCCCCTTTTCTTCACTCTTCAAAACTTTTTCTTCTTCTTAACACACACACAAAAAGACTACATAGAATAAATCCTTTATGCTATCAGATAACTTGGCCTTCTTCAAATTCTGGAAAAAAATAAATGCATTCTTCTTTTCAAAAGACTCTCATTACGAACTTGTCAACCATATTTTTGTTGTGTATACAGGCTTTTTACATAAAAAATAATAACTTCGTTTTATCCGGGTGTCCCTTGACACCTCTCGAGTTTTCTTCTGTACCTTTAACGGCTGATCGGATCGTTATGAAATTTGGCAAGGAGATAGATTACAACGTAGGGAAGAACATAGGTTATTATCACACAAACAAATAAGGGGCCAAAGCAATATTGAATTATGTCCCTATTCCTCACCTGATTGACAACCGACAACTATCATGACATAAAATAGAATAGAATGGCTATAAGGCAAGGCAAATCGCGAACCTAACGCGTACGAAGTCGCGGGTAACAACTAGTTATTAATAAGAACATAAATGCGAAAGTCTGTCTATCTGTCTGGTACCTCTTCAAGGGTTAATGGATGAACGGAACTCGATGAAATTTTCCACGAACATAGATAGTATATGCCTAGCCTTTTATACATAGGCTTTTTATCCCGGAAACCGTGGGTTAATTTCGAATTACCACGCGGCCGAAACCGCGTACACAAGCTAGTCCACAATAAACTTACATAACGATATAATAACTCTTCAAAACGTACCTCTCGAAAGGAACCTCTCAAAGAGTTTTAACGTAATTTAAACCAAGCTTATAACGAAAACCTGCTCAACATACCAGTGCCACTTCCTGGCATGGAGGGATCCATCAAGAGGTCTCTCATAACCTATGGGATTTACGTGGCGACTCGGTAAACGTAATTACGATTTGTCATTTACATAGAAGCCTTGAACTAGCTGAGTTCGATGCGAACACTACACGGCGAGGGCGCGCGTTACACCGTTATGTAACGTTAAGTTTAACCAACCTTATATACCCATATTCGCTGTTCTTCTTTTTGTTAATTTCGCGCAGTCACCATTAAAATAAATTGTTGTCGAATGTGAGAAGTACAGAACCGTTCAATGTGGGGTTGTATCTTCGTGAAGGTGGCCTATTTTCAGCGGTGGACGTACTGTCAGCTGAAATGACAACAATGAACCAGATTTTGAAGACCCTATTTTCATATGCATGTAAGATTTATCAACATTATCTACTATCGGAGATAGTAGAGTAGTAGGCTATATGTATGGGGATAGATAGTAGTAGGCGGAGCGGGGGGGAGTGTCAGACTTGTACTGGCTAAAACCAACCCATGTTCATTCTATTACCCTTTACGTTCCGGGGCCGCGGTATATCTTTCGAACACCCCGCAACATGCTGTATAACTTGGAGTTACAGCCATAGCTTGCGGAGTAAGTGAGTTGAACTGGTGATTGGTGAGTGGAGTGGTGACGGGATTGTAGATTCATTTTTTTTCTTGACATTCAAAAGTGCCTGCAATGGTCTAATTGAAATAAATGATTTGATTGATTGATTGATGGATTGGCCATGTTTTGACGAAGACCCGATGGGTGTTAGAACAAACCGATCATTGTCAAAATTTTCGTTTTAATTGTGTTTGTACCGACTTCCTTCAACCAAAATAACTAAACGCCACACTTCGGTGTGACACACGTCACCGCATCAGTGTGCGGTGTGTACTTAGGCTGCGCACACACCGGCACGGTTACGTGAGCGAACATAATAAAGGCGCACGCACACCGACGCGTACCGGGCAACGTCCCTAACTCGCTATGTGTACCTACCTACCCGATAGTTGTGTTTTATTTATACTTTCTTAGCTTAGGGGATACAGGCAAGCGGCGGTGACTGAGAATTTCTAAGTGCCTATGTCCATTTAATGGAGTTAGAATTGTGCTGCGAATCTGCGATACAATCGTTGGCTGGTATTTTTTGTGGAAATTGAATTTCGGATGGTTTTGTTTTATTTGAAGCAACGAGTAAAGGTTTTTTATTCATCTTTTCTATGCACTTTTAAGGCAATATTATATCACACATAACACGTGAAAAGAAAATTTATATTTTGTACAGTTTTAAGAAACCATTCAGTGTTAGCTGTTATTTTTAGTAAAAAGTAAGTATTAAAGTAAACCTCACACAGGCAAGCTCATGTAAGAATATTATTTCATTATGTCTATTAAATAATAACATCATGTTTTCGGTTCGTTTAGTTCATAAAACATATCTAACATGAATTTTCTTAAAATTAAATTGTGTGTATGAGGCTGTCTTCAAATAGATATTTCTAATAGAAACCAGTTTAATCGTACCACACTGTTTTAAAAAAAACACAAGAATCCAACAAGAAAAACATTCCCCTTTACAAATAAAAAATCTCCAACAAAAAATTTAGATTTCACTTACGCCATTTTCCCCTGACATTCACATCGGCATTAGGAGCGGCGTCTGTGTCACGTCTCGCGTCGCTTTCGTGTGTGCGCACGCGCAGCTGTATGTGTGAGCGACTCTTGCGCAGGTAACCGGGATCGTCTGCGGTGCGCCGGGATAGGCCGCGTTCATACTCCGTACAAAATTGTTAGATTTTTTTTCTTTCACTCTTAGAAGATTCTTAGTGGGTTGGTTATTTAGAGTTAGGTTTAGAATTTGTGTTAGAATGCCTAGTATTTTGAAAGGAGTGGGGATTAAATAAAGCAAGGTGAAAAGCTAATTAATCAAACTCTAAGCGGAGAACGCTGTGGAGTGCCAGTGAATATAGGTGATTGTATAAACTGTTCCATTGCTTAGACAGTCAGTGTTATTCGAATTATTTCCTTAAATAAATACACATAATTATTGCGTATTAATTATTCCACTGAAATTATATGTGTTTTTTTTCATGGAGATTTACTATAAAAACGACATACCTAATTATATTAAAATTAAATCATTATAAAATACTTCCAACGCAAACGCACTCGAAAACGGCTACCCATTATCGCACCGCAGATCATGTAGGTATTAAAAAAAATCGCATCGCCAAAAATCTTACAAGAAATTAATTACAGAAAAAAAAAGAAAGGGGTGTGCTCGACCAGTGTGTGCGCTGACGTAATTTCACTGACGGCGGGAGCGCGCCGGCGCAGTGGCATCCGAGCCCTCGCGCGTCCCGGTCGGCGCTTGCGCATCTAGCACATCCAACCTAACCTTACAACATTGAAAAAATATCGTCACATATAAGCTGATAAAAAATCATTGACAACTTAACCATTTTTTTTATTTGTGATTTTTTAGAGGTTTATGATGTGTCGATATTTTCTTCAGTCCCACACAGTGTTGCACATCGCCCGTGCACGTGTGTTGTCGTCAGCAGCGGCCTACCCCGAGGGAACGATGTAAGTTTTTTTTTTTTTATTTTTTTTTTCTAAGACTCATTCTAATAAGTTTCTAGTCGGCTGTTTTGTGTCTAATAAATTAAGCCAGCACTTTTCTAAACCATTCCTAATGTCCGTACCTTTTGCAGTATTTTTTTCTAAATTAGGACATATCTAAACGCTAAACCCACTGTTTCTAATTACCTACAACATCCTAATAATGTTTGATGTTTGTTCTATTATCACGAGTTTTCTTTCAAATGAGAAACAGAAATTAAAACCTAAATGAAAAATACAACCGCATTGTTTTCACGTTACTTAGTTTTAAATTATTTCAATGAATAATTGTACAAAAACCTTTAAATGGGTATCTAGCGTACATTCAACAGCAATAATTTTTTAATATTTTAGATATCACCTGTCAGTAAAAAAATCTCACTACTTATACCGTGTAGAAAAAAAAAATAACATGCTTCTGCAGCATGTTATTTTTTTTTCTAAACATGTCAAAAAACATCCCACTCAAACAGTATTTTAAATTCAGAACCTACCATAAACAATACCATCCAAACTTAAAACCTCTCGCCACAAAAGAAAAAAAAGCATTTTTCCCGGCATTTTACCATTAGAAAGAAAATGGCGGCAAGACCACGTCACCGGTGCAGTGGTGACGCGCGGCCTAACCTAGGCCAACATAGCCGATAGGAAGCACAGGTCAATACACCCGGTCATGGTCATGCGCTTTCCCGGGAATAGAATTATTCTTGTTTAGTCTTATGTAGGAATTGTAATTACAAGTTGGACGTGGCAGACGGCGTACGGCGTAAGTAAGTAACTGTTTCGAGTATCGGAATTTCTAGCTTTTTGAGTAGGGTTTTGAAAAATAAAGTTTGAAAATTAACTTTAATAAGTTTTAAATTGATAATTATTATTCAGAATTGGAGCACACGTGCAGGTTCTTTATTATTTCATTAATTATGATAGACCTTTTAATAGATACAAGGAACAACAAGTTAAACAGCTTAATTTAATTTCTTTTTTTAAAACTTCAAGTCAAATTGTTTTCGCTCATTCAAATCTGAATTTCGTCACCATTTTACAAAATACAATTAGAAAGATATCACAAAACAAAAAAATATATGCTGTATAACATATTTTATTTTGTAAAATCTTAACTTAGATTTTTAATACCAAGTAAAGTATTTTATTTAATAAAAATGAAACCTGTTTCATTCTTGTGACAATTAAAAAAAAACCCAAGTACGCAAATACCCAGAGCAAAATAAAATAAACCCAGCATTCCGACTCACACAACGAAAAGCAAGTCCACACTGCCAACCCTAGGCTGTGTTAAAAACGGTTTCTAAGTCGACTCCAGCGCAGTCATAGTTGCATGTTATCCTAGGTCACTGGCACGAGCTTTCACGATCATTGACGAAGGCGCCCGACGACGCCCGAACGCAGACGGGCTGTGTCAAACGATAGACGTGCGATAGTGTTTCGTAGTAAGGTGACTAATTCATTCATAACTTGTTGGAGATATTTGGAATGGGTATTACTTTTTGGTAGGCAGTCGTTTAGACACATGGTTAGCGATTTAGACATTCTTCTAGGAATACCGCCATCTTCAATAAGAGCACAGGCTGCTCTGATTACTCCAACAGCACCTACGCTTCCATCATGCATTCTTTCTAATGATTTGGCTATCATCTGTTCGAGAATGAAATGTGTCACATTTAAACATCGTCAATTATTAGCACGGCTCAGATTGTAAAACTTTTGCACATCTCTATAGACTTAATCAATCCATGTCTGGCTGCAAGTTGACTCGTTTAAGCATCTTCGTCATTGCAAATACTGATGAAGATTGTTTCTCCATCATAAGTTCATTGATGCAAAAAAGGTTCTAGTTAAAATATAGACTATAACAATTATAAAGAAAACACTATGATCTCTGTTTCCTGCAATCAGCCAGCAAGCACTTGGCTTCGTATCAACCAGTTTCTCTGCTTGGCGGTTTCTGGGAAATTAACACCGGTTTTAAAAACAAGTACTACTAATAGTCCTTACATGTGTCAACGTTCTAACTGACGCCTTAATACTGCTCATCTTTCTGACAAAATAAGACGAATGATATATTTTCTGCGGATTAAAAGGTCGAGTGGGTCCATAAAGGCCGTACAGGTACACCAACTCAAAAAATTGCAAATATTTTTGCAGTCTGTAGAGAATTGAATCCTTAGTTTAAAAAAAAAAGAAAATAAGACTAATAATTACGGGAAAAGAGTTTGTATTTTACCCTTTTATGCATGCCAGATATTCATTTTACACTATAACTAGAAGTTATTGGCACATCGTCGACACATACGAAGAAGAACAAGAACCGGCCAAGAGCGAGTCAGACTCGCTCACCGACGACGGTTCCGTACAAACCTAGCGACATAAACAGCCATATCTTATGACTGCGTAGACTTAGAGGGTTCATTTATTCACAGTACAAATCGACCACAAAGTTGAGGTTTTAATTTCAACTCGATACCTCCACGCGTTTCCGAGATAAAGGATCTTGACAGACAGACAGCAGACGGACAACAAAGTGATCCAATAAGGGTTCAGTTTTTTCCTTTTGAGGTACGGAACCCTAGGAATGAATATTATAGGGGATAAGTAACTCATAAATTCCCGAAGAAACATTAATAAAATGTACCTACGTTAAAAAAAACGATACTCGTTGAAAACATAACCTCCTTCTGTTTTAAAAGTCGGTTAAAACATTTGCACTGATTCTGATCATTATAGGAATATAATCCAATGCTTAGTTAAGTTGGGGGTGACTACCGACGCGCGACGTAAACAGGTGACTGCAAGAATTTTTTGCTATTGAAAATGTCTAAGTTTGTTCATATTTAATTAAACAAGCAGCTTTTAGTTAATCTTTATTTTGTAATTAGTTAAATCACATGAGAATTGATTGTTTATACATTCGAAAGAACCAAACGATAATTAAACACCAAACACTAAAATTAAAGACTTTTTAACTTTACGAAAATTACAAACTTAGACTTTTGTTATTAAGAAACCTTATACCAATAAAAAAAATCTAAAAACTAAATACTTATTCTAGAAGGAATCCAATCCTAATTAGTAAAATTATCCAATTCAAATCCACCGTTTAAAATTCGCCACCTCCTTGCTCCGCCATAATAATATTGGGTACAACTAACCTAAAAAAAATACGTTTATAGTCCAGTCAAGGGTTACATGTGGCCATAAACTATAACAATTTGTCCCAGCGAGGGGCGCGGTTAGGAGGGGGAAGGGAGGGACCCTACCTGGTGAGGTCATGAGTGACCAGCAGACAGGTTTTTTGTTTCCGATATTAGGGATGGGGGGAAGCTGTCAGCTGTTTTAGTTAGGGAATCGATGTTTCGATAAATTAAGGATTGTGGGTGCACTATCGATAAACTTCTGCTTCTCAACTCTTTGAAGAAATATACGCGCATTTTATGTGCAATTTAAGACTTAATGAAACTTTTAAATAGTGAGATGTAATAGCAATAATTTGAAACTATGAAATCCATCAAAGAGATTATTCGGTCCTTGCATAAAACGTTGAAAATACGCAACGATAAAAGGTTAACTTTTTTGACCGCTTAGCAATAGCCATGAACTTCAAACATTCTGAATGCGCAATACAATAATATAATAGAAGTTCATTACTAAATATATATTTTTGTGTAAAACGTTAGTTTAATTGATCTTTCATTATTAATTCGTTTTCTTCATTACGTTGATGAAAAATTAAATCGATTCATAAATGTTTTTCATATATTTATTTTGTTTTTAATCGTACGGTGTTGGTAGGTAGGTATTTATTTATAAATTAATAACGATCAATTACTTAACAATAAAGAAACTTAAAATAAGGTAACCCTGCCCATGACCACAACACGTTGATCGATCAAAAAAGGCATGCTTTGACTGAAGCTTCATCCTTTTATTTCTTAACATGTCTGTAATGGTCTTATTGAAATAAATGCTTTGAGTTTTAAGTTTTCATCGACAATCGACACTTTCCCATCCCTACGTACACATGCCGACAGTCGACATTTCACTGCCAAGGTCCCGGCACCCCATGCTCTATAGAACACAAACATTATACCCTGCAGCTTTTTATTATGGTCTTTGATGCCCGTAACCTATTGAAACACGAAGGTCAGGCAACAGTTTTGATTGTGCTACGTTTCGTTAAAAGATTAAAAGGATATTTTTTGCAAACATCTGAAACTTGATTTACATTTGAAAACGCATGGCCTCGTTATATCAGACTGCGTCTGAGCTGAAAGTGTAGTGATGTTGTAGGTATGGTTTATTCATACTTTGTAAATGCTACAAATCTGGTAGGTACATAGCAAAATGTCCTGAATGTTTTTCATTTTTATGCCTTCGTTCGGCATTGCATAGTATATAGCAGTTTTGGTCCGTCAATACTGGTAGTTACTTATTTACGAGTAGTAAGATATATCCAATCACTTTTTTAATCCTTACTTACTAATATTATAAAAGCGAAAGTGAGTTTGCTTGTTTGTTTGTTACCTCGTCACGTTTTAATGGCTAAACCGATTTTGATACAGAGATAGTTGGGAACCAGGAGACGGCCCTAGCCTTTTTTTAAAGTGGGATGTGAGGGAGAAAGAGGGAAGAAAAGGGAAAACTTAGCGTTGCTATTACAAATCAATAAGGCACAAGGGGAACTGTGTTACCCCGAATTTAACGCGAGCGAAGCCGCGGGCAAAAGCTAGTGCTAAATAAATAGTTTCAGACTCGCATCTGTAGCTACTTATTTAACCGACTTCAAAAATTCTTCCATTTCTTTCGATCCAAGAACAATACATTCATGGTTCCGCTATACTTTTATTAAAAAAACTTCGTTACTCCCAAATTACATTTTAACACACAGATATCGATCCCTTAACATTTAAGCTACCCCACCCCACACCCTAAGACGACTCATAAACAATGTTTGTTGTGACTTGTAACACGTGGCGGAAGCAGATGCTAGTTTATTAGTAGATCCTGTACATACAAGGTGTTATTGTTTTAATTTCGGTAGGTCCTTCATTGTACGGTTTAAAAGAAGATGTAGTGACAAACATGGAAAAGAGTATACTTAGAGCGTTTGTTCATGTGGAGAGGATGAGTGTAAGATGACTAACAAAAAGTATTTATAAGGTAGATGTGTGTGACAACAGCGGGAGGGTGACGCCCTAGGAGGACGTACACTGACCTTGTTGGTGAAGTTCTTTAGATCAGGTGCATAATACTCGCACCAGCGTGCTAATATGACTAGATCTATGAATGTGGAAGAGGCCCCACCCGTCCCTTATAAGAGCCACTTACTGGCTCAGTAACGCGGGTTGTTATCAGTCCTGATTTGAACTTACTGGCTCAGTAGCTCGCTAGATAATATCACTCAGATCCAGCCTGTCCATTTGCTGTCTTTCCACAGCGACGCCCTAAGTCGAGGCTCATACCCCACAGAGGGGGCACCTCTGTGGGGCCTCTCACCTCCACCTCTGTGGTGTACCGTGTAGTCGCTTAGTTTGTTTTTTGGCTTAGCTAGAGACCTTAAATTCAAGGCATCCACAGGAATCGCCCGGTTAAGCAGACGACAACCTCTTAGGTTGAACTGCGAGATGCCATTTTAGTTTTAAGTGGAAGAGGCCAAAGGAAGACAGGAATCATTCAGTTAGCTTCTGCCTACCCTCTTCGGAAACAGGCATGATGTACACTTTTAATTGTAACATATAGCTATCTGTGGTGTCTGCCTACCCCCTTTGGAGAATAGGCTTGAGTTTGGGTATGTATGTTCATTGTGCTAAAAAATGATTCGGTAAAGGTCAGGTCAAGGTCAAAGGAGGGTTGAATGTTTCCCTTTGCTCTTTCTGTATGATTGTTGTCTGCAAAAGTTGGCCTGGATTTTAGGCCAGATAGGCAGTCGCTCCATGTAAAATACTGGTTCAGCTACGTCTGGCTAGACTGGAAGTCGACCCCAACATTGTTGGGAAAAGGCTGGGCTAAGAATGATAAAAAATTCTTAAACAAATTATAATAACGTACGTATATTGCAGAACAGTTTTTGAGTTATTGCGCGAAAGTCGAATTAGCCAATGCACTATTGTCTTGATGGCTAAAAAATAATGCCAGTTATATGAAAATAGCTTTAGTTATTTAATAAACATGATACTATCCTGTATGTTTTCTGAATCGACAAGTTCAAATAACAACATCCTATACTAAACTGTTATATTATTATTACTAGTATCGATAAAAAAAATGGTTATAAGAACTTTAACCAAAAATGGTCCCCTTTGCCCCATTTAATAACCGCCACACGTTCCATATATTCAAATTATCCAACTAATACCATAACCAACTAAACGTTCTATTTTTAAATTCAACTTTCAACAAAGAACACAGTCAGGACTCTCGGTGTGATAATACCAACACGATAGGGATGGGATGTAACACAAACCGGTATCACTCGATACCAAAAAAAATAGACCGCTGTAAACGAGTCTAAGGGGTCAAAAAAGTTGGATACTTGAGAATAAATGGACGTTTGTTATTGTTCGTACTGCGGAGGGTTTTAGCTTGATGAGAACCCCTCTTTAGTGAACAGTATGCAGTATGTATACGCCCGCATAAGGTCTACGTTTAAAGAAACCTTTTTCTTAATAAAAAAAAAATGAGATGTCACTTACTTGAGAACAATAACTATTACCTAAATACTAATTAACGCGTAAATTTTCAAGTAATGTACGGTTTGAGATGAGATACAGGCTTATGAGTTATGAGTTCATTAAGCTAGTGTAGGTATCTTATGTGTGACGTTTATTTTTAAATTTTTTAGCTGCTGTGCTTTAAATGTAAGCATTATTTCATACGAGCTGTTCCC
Organism: Ochropleura leucogaster; assembly: GCA_958449745.1. Lineage (NCBI taxonomy): Eukaryota > Metazoa > Arthropoda > Insecta > Lepidoptera > Noctuidae > Ochropleura > Ochropleura leucogaster. The sequence continues at coordinate 20,657,639 of OY288201.1, forward strand.
CACGGTTTCACCCGCGTTGCTCAGCACCTGTTGGTCGTAGCGTGATGTTATATAGCCTTCCTCAAGAAATGGACTATCCAACACTAAAAGCATTTTCCAATTCCAACCAGTAGTCCCTGAGATTAGCGCGTTCAAACAAACAAACTCTTCAGCTTCATAATATTAGTATAGATAGCCAATCACATTTAGCCTGATAATCTGTGTTATATGTACCTAATGATTTTGACATCGGTTTTAACCCCCAAAATTAACCGTCTATAGACTCGTTTAGGATCACAGGCGATATTATTCATTAAAAAAAAATTTCTTTGTTCTGTTTGACAAGCCGTGTGCCTGATGGTGACACTTGCCATCATACGAAGCCTAACTTCTAAATAAACTTTCATGATAAATGCTTTCAGAGTCACCTACGATCTAAACTTATGTTAACTTCCCCAGCTCTGGGCGGAGCGGACGGATGTTGTATAATATGTTCCTTCTTTTGCCCTTTATGTTCCGGGGCCGCGATATCTCTTTCGAATAATCCGCAACCCCGTCAGGCGGTGGCCCTGACAGGCCCCTCTGCTTTGCTGACATCTCTTTGAGGCGCGCGTGGTACACTAACGCGCCTTCGACACGGCTTGTCGTCAATAGTCGGACGGACGTGGACGGTGAGCTACACATTGCTCACCGTCCACAGTCACAGTCATTTTAAATAAGTGGCTTGACAGAAAAGAAATCAGTTGGCTATATGATGCAGTGAAGAGTAACTACTAACCGTTTTATTTATTGGTTTGTAGAAGCACTTCAATAACATATTAAATAATTAATATCATTGCAATCTACGCCTATTTATTCTTAGCCATATTCCAAAGAATTTAATGTTAAACATGCGCGCAAAAGTAATATAAGGTTAACAAGTCATTAAATAAAATTATTTAAAAGACCATAACCAATATCCAATATAAAAATTTAATATGAATGTTAGTAGCGACCACACCGAACTGGTATCGATTTAAAGATACCAAGTTTGCGGTACTAAGTTTTATATTAATAGATTTAATATAAATAGGAGAATATCATATAATACTCGGTTAACATAATTGAAAGCTACTTTTACGATAGGATTAATTAATTATATAGTTTTCCATGGTCATATTTGATGATAAGCAAACATTTTTAACGAGCAAATAGTAATAGTTGACGATAGTAGAAATTCTTTCATAGCCGGAGTATTAGTACAGACATACATAGGTTATAAGGATACAAGTATTAATTTAGGCTACCTATATTAATTTTCTAGGTACCACTTTACGGCACTAAAAGATTCCATTATCAAGACGACTCTGCTTGCAAGTCGTCCAGCTACCCTACCATGACGTCTTAAAACAGAACTTATTCCACTGAGGGAAAGAGACAGAGCTATACAGGGTGTCTAGCACCATCTCTTTCTCACACAGGAATAAGTACTGCTATACGATGTAATGGTAACCCTACTGTTGTCTATAGAAAGTGTAAACGGATTCTTCACAAAGCCATCAACGGCAATCATCCATACTGTACAACAAACTAAGTGATTAAACGCAAAAATGTTTGCTGGGAAACGACTTTTATTAGTCTGTAGGACTCTGTGTTACATTCAAAACAATGTGCGGATGGATGCACTGAATAGCACAACTGTCATGAAGATCCCCACATTAAAAGCTTTTTTTTAAATAATGCTGGCACTTTGACCTCCAATATCTCCGTATGTAGAAGGTTCCAGGTGTGATCCAGACCAAAAATATATACGTATTCTACCACCCAATAGCTACCTACTGAAAGTTTCAAGTTCCGTCATTATTATTTACCTCTAGGTACATTTAAATTCTGGTGCAATTGCCTAATTTAATGTGAAACCCAAATATTGCACCCACAACTTGTATCCGAAATTTGAAATTTTAGACAATCATTTCGATACCGAAACTAGAGCTTGGGAAATCACTACATATTCGAATATCGCTGATTTTGAGAACTCAGCGTATGAGTTTAAAATACATTGTATAATTTGGACTGGGCAGCGAAAGGGTTAAAATTGTGTGGGACATCATGTCTATAGGTTTGTCCTCGTCAAATTGCTCTCACACTTTTAAGTTTAAAAATAACCTTACTAGGCTTATCAAGTTGTCATCATATCTGCTTTAATTTATTCTGAATAACTGTCGTGATATTTTATTAGCCGCGTACCCACCACGTGAAAATACACGACTGTCCATTACGAATACTCTCGGACTTATGATGGCTCAGCCTGCCTCGCGAGGCGGCCTCGTGTAAATTGAACAAAACTACTGAGGCTGCCGCGGGAGCCATCGCTCGCGATCCGGACACCGAGGCTGCCGCGCGAGCCTGTGCGCTAGGTGGGTACGCGGCTATTGAAACATCTATCTATGAAGTAAAAGTATTAAAGATATTTGACAGCCTTACAACTTCGAAAATCCACTGTTTCTTTTAAATCTAACATTCTAGCTGATAACTTGTTACTTTTGAAATATCCACATCTTAAAACTCCAAATACAAACCATATTTATATTCCTACAGAACTCAGAGATACTAAAACCAGTCTCAACAAAAAAAAAGTTCTGTAATAAAAATATTATTCCCAATCGAAACGCTGGCAACACTTCTGACCGGCCCTATTATCGTTAGCATGTTAATTTCGGCATTTACCATTTAACCACGCTTTTAACCATTCCCTAGCGTTAAACGTTTGAAATTCGAACGCAACGTAGTGAATGGGAATTCCTAATCGATTTCCCAGCTGTAAAAATTGTATGAAAAATTTAAATGCATGACAACGCTAATAGCCAGGCCGTTTAGAAATTATTGTGCTGCATCTTTCAATGGGCCAGTCGATAACTATTTAAGTAATGTTAACCTTGTGATATTATTGTGGTTTTGCTATCCATTGCTTACAATGACTTAAATAAAAAGCCCTTCTGAAAATCTAATGTATTAAATTCTCGTGTCACAGTGTTAGTTACCATACTCGAAATTTTGTGTAGGTATCGGGTAGGTCTGAGAATCGGCCAACATCTATTTTTCATACCCTTCTCTAGAAAAGGAGCTGAGCAGCGCGTGAAACCGCTGGGCACAGCTAGTATTATTAAAAAAGTTTTGAGTTAAAATGCAGTTGACTCGTTCCTTTCAAGAGCTGATGATTTGATATTTCTTTTGCTAGAAAATTTCAATAAAGTTTTATTGAAATTCGAAAGATCTGTCAACACACAACGTTTAATCATTTAAATTCATTTGAAGTTTTCAGCAGAATCAGTCCGTTGTTTCATTAATTTCAATCATTTGTTAACATTAAACTGCAATCACGAAAAATAATAAGTGCGAGTCAAAGTCCTCGCGAGGCACCATTATTTATAAAAATGGCAAAAAAATCATGTTTGTTTTATAGAAGACCTCTTAAATATTTAATTTTAGACTTTTTTTAGTACCTATTTGTTGTTATAGCGGCAACATAAATACAGCATCTGTAATAATATAAAAAAAAATATAGATTTCAACTAGTATAACGGTTCATGAGACAGATGGACAGATTTTACCCTTTCACTACGGAATCCAAAAAAAAATACTTGTACAGGCTGTTAAAACGTACATTCATTGAATACTCATTTTATTACAAACTTTTAAAACACTTCATTTATTCTGCATACATCAGTTTTAATAGAAGTTTTACATCGAATCTCCTTATAGAACGAAAGATGCCATCTTAAATTGACGTGAATCAAATTCCGCGTTCCCAATGGGAAAAGTAAAACAATAGTGAGACCTGTCCCGTCCCTATGCTAATATACACTGTAATTAGAATTCAGTCTAGTGTAACAGCTGTATTACATTTCAATTTCAACCTTAGATTCTCGGTTCCAGAGCTGGTTTTAAAATGATAAAATAAATGTGAAGAAAAATAAAAAATGTTTTTGAAAGACATTGTAAATTTCTGAATATATTCTGTTGCTTTTTATTACTGATTTTAATTACTTCAATTTTACATAATGTTTTAAATTGGTTTTATTTACGTATCGTATCGATTAGGAATGCATTTCATAACCTATCTTATTCGATAAAGTGTAGTTCAGCGACATTTCTCTTTCCAACATTGTTTTGACATTGAGTGAATCCGGTCCTGCATGAGGGTTAATAAGTGCGTATTGATCAAGCTTCACTTCAAGTTCAACTTTAAGTTGTTAGCTTTTAGAGTCACGTTTCGCAAACACAATTCTTAATAGTGCATGTAGAATGACGGGTACATTTATGTAAAGTTCTTGAACATTGGCCGAGATCAAGAGTTTGCTACCATTTTCCTTCAGCCAGTTTATTTTTATTTTAAACTAACGACCCGCCTATTTTTGACACTTACGAATCTATAAAATACTAGCTGTGCCCAGCGGTTTAACCCGCTGCTCACTTAGGGGTATGAAAAATAGATGTTGGCCCATTCTCAGACCTACATGATATGTACACAAAATTTCGTTTAAATCGGTCCAGCCGTTTCGATGGAGTATGGGAACGAAAACTGTGACACGAGAATTTTATATATTAGATAGAGATTTTGGTTCTTACACATAAACCTACTGAAATAAAGTATCAAATCAGTGGTGAATATTGATACAAAATCCTTTGTCAAGTTTAAAATCTACATACAGATTGTACTTTATAGCTCATTTTTTTTTTGGTTGGGAAATCATCAAATAACTTCTCTGCCCCTTTATGTTCCGGGGCCTCGGTATCTCTTTCGAACAACCCCAATAAGCAGGGGCCTAAGTCTGCTATTACAATAGTGTCAGAATGGTCGATCACTGATCGCACAATGGTTGATTTTGACAAATTTGGTAATCTACTAATACACTGTCGTCATTATGACATTCCACTGGCCAGTCACTGACAGTTCATTGAAAGAAATTGCATAAAATGGTAATCTCGTACATAATGACAAACGAATGACTGACACATGCGGTAATCTGCTAAAATTTTGACAGTTCCTTTGATCATTGATCTACCATTACAAAGTCATTGTGCAGTCATTGCTTTTAGTAGCTCGGTTTGACAAAAAGTGTTTGCTATCCATCGTGTTTGTGGAGTATTGATTGGAGAAATATGTTCACGACGAGCTAAAGAATATTTATTAAAGATATTCATGCCCTATAAAGTGGATTTACATGTCCGAAAACCATTTTTCATGATTTTTAGCGTCGACCTACACTGCCATCAAAATTGCGATGATCGTAATTTACGGTCTTGGACTTTACAAGCGTCTTGCTCAATAACTCAAGAACTTCTAATGACGTTTACATAAGAGTTTTTAATTCTATTATCTTAATTGATGCACACCCATACACTACTACACTATTATTTTTTAACCAAAAAATAAAATATTTATAAAAATAATGAGGTGGTGGTGTGACTTAAATATTCGACCCCTTTCAGGGCCAGTACAGTACCGAGCCAGCGGAGGTTTGAATGTCAAGTACCTGAAGGGGTCTGTATATAAAATGTACTCTGTGGTCTCTACAGAACTATATGGTTAACGTTAGTTGCTTACTGACGTTAATATCACATTTGACTGTGACAGCTAAAACATTATTGAGTTCTTTTACAAAAATTGTGTTACTTATAAAGAGGGATGCCAAGCCGCCATGCTTAGTGACTTAAGGCCCTGAGTGCCCACAAGCAACATGGAATGTTGATATTAGTATGCCCCCAAATAATATAGTAATAAAAGAAAATTAATTGAAAATTATTGAAAAACATTGGAGTTTCCAAACTATAAGGTTATTTTTATGTGCCCTACACAAGTATTGAAAACTCTTCCTACATAAAATATAAAAGCTAAACTATTTCAATATTATAGATAGTTGAAAATAAAACAATAATAATGTATTAATAGAAAACATTTAATTCATCATAAACTAAAACATTGTCAAAAATTGAGTATCACACAGACCGGCTGCAAAAAAAAATTATATAATGTTAGCCTTTTTACATTTTAGAGCAATCTTACTGCATTCAATAGGATTCTAAAAATAGTATAGTTTGTTATCTTAACCTGGTTGTGGTGCAATTTGATATGCAATCACATTCCTTATTTGGTTTACCGTTGTGGTATATCAATGTTCAGCAAATATGCCCTTTGCCTTAGAAGAGAGGTGCCACAGCTAATAGAGATATGAATGTGGACAACAATAACAAAATATGGACTGTTGAGTGTTGACTTGTTCCCTGACTGATTTTATTCCTGCTTTGGTCCAACATGCATGTCACACCAAACTATCACTGTCTTGTAACTGACTGGAAAAGAAAAAAACAATATTATGTATTTATTTGCAAGGTATCATAGTTTGAATCATATTTGCATATTATCATTACAGTTGTAGACTTGTTATAGTTAAGTACCTGTTGATGTCCACAGTCCAACCCATGTTTTTACGAGAGATCAAACTTCGACAATTTCCAAAAGGTGTCTTCGCAATCTTGATATGTTAAAAATTACAATTTATTTACACAGCGTACATATCCACTTGCAAAAGTTCATCAATGTTCAGCAAATATGCCCTTTGCCTTAGAAGAGAGGTGCCACAGCTAATAGAGATATGAATGTGGACAACAATAACAAAATGTGGACTGTTGAGTGTTGACTTGTTCCCTGACTGATTTTATTCCTGCTTTGGTCCAACATGCAAGGCACACCAAACTATCACTGTCTTGTAACTGACTGGAAAAGAAAAAACAATATTATGTATTTATTTGCAAGGTATCGTAGTTTGAATCATATTTGCATATTATCATTACAGTTGTAGACTTCTTATAGTTAAGTACCTGTTGATGTCCACAGTCCAACCCATGTTTTACGAGAGATCAAACTTCGACAATTTCCAAAAGGTGTCTTTGCAATCTTGATATGTTAAAAATTACAATTTATTTACACAGCGTACATATCCACTTGCAACAGTTCGCAGTGAAGAACTCGAATCAGATTGTATGGCCGGGTCTTCGATAGGTGCTGACATCAAATCCATGTTATCGTGGGAGTTGTCATTATCAGCAAGAGCGGAATCCATATTCAAGCCGTGGTCGACAGGTATAGGAGAATCACCAGAGTCAGTATTCATGGTCAAAAACGGCGATTTTAATAGAAAACGAAGCTCACTGTGATGCAAATGTAAACAAAGTTATGAAATGACATTTCTAATATTGTCAACTGACAAATTTCAGTGTTGGATTGGTTAGGATGCATTATGTAGATCATTTTAAAATCATCATTTTATATTTTTTAAGTTGACTAAACGTGTTAATATAAAATGCATCGGGACAGGAAAAATATATTAAATAATATCTGGCTTGAATAAACGTTTAAAATGTGGTAGTAGTTTTTCGAAAATCATTTCTACCAACGGGTTTTATAATAATGGCAATACTACAATTTCATTCTGCTACGATTCCATTACGAGACCACTGGCCGACCAATGATCGACCATTGTAATTTAGCAGATTACGAACTTTTAGCACAATGACAGTGGGATCGTGTTGGAATGACTAAGTTTTAAAAAATAGCAGACTTGAGGCCCAGTGGCCCTGGCAGGCCCCTCTGCTTTGCTGACATCTCTTTGAGATGCACGTGGAAAACTCCGTCGATATGCCCTGTCGTCACAAGACGGACTGACGGTGAGCTACCTATTGCTCACCGTCCACAGACCCGCGTCTATGGTACCTGGAATCGGCTCACGAGATTTTATACCTTGCATAGGCGAGATGTCATGTAGACTCTGACAAACAGTTCTATTGCAAGTTTTCCTTGGCATTTTACAATAACGAGAAAAAAAATGTGTTGCTGGTACTTCTCAAGCAGATAGCATTCCGACGATCTAAACTCAAGAAATAATTTCTTAAAAATATTTATAGGTAAGCATTTGCATGGACACGTCATCAGGTTACAAACAAATGAAATATCTCCAAATCAAATGAACGCGATAACCATTTCATGACATTTCGAAAACTCTCGTGTCACTCACATGTCAGTCTCCAACTTGTAACGTAAAATTAGTCCTAAATAATTACACTAGGACCCTTTTCACACTGCGTCGATGCTGTCAACGTGTGCAAGTGTCGTGAGTTCGTGACACAGTAGGAGCTTTTTGTGTTAAAATGTGGTTATGTGCGACATGACATGTGCTTCACTTTACACTTTTTGCTAGTCAAGACATATTTTGTGACAACCCCATTTGCGACATTCTACCTATTGTATATTTTATTGGTGGTTATATTGTATGTTTTGGCAACAATGGATTAATCGTTATTATGACTTTATATTTTTATTGTTATAACTGAAGAGTTTTATTTTTGGAAAATACTTTACACTGTATTAGCTCTCGCCTATCTTTACAAACTACTTTTATAATTTTACAAGCTCTTGGTTCGTTGTCGCAAGTCGCTTCAATGCAAAGTTTAAAGTCATATTCATTATCAATCTCTTCTAATTCTTATTTTATCATTATTTTTATTGAAGTACACAATCTCATAATAGTTATATCTTAAAATACAGTTTCCCCATCATCCTAGTAATGCAGAATCTGTCATCAACTCTTTAATCATGTCAATTTTGCCAACAGTTCGTTCAACTGCGTACTAACTGTGTGTTTTCCGTGATTCCTGGGAACTTGGCTAGTTGCTAGTCAATAGATGTCTATTAAGGTGCCAACGTTTTCCTCATTCTTCATTGAAACAAGCTGTTAAATCTTTTGGACATTCTTGATCGATTGATTTGTTACATGGATCGGGTTTCTGCTCTTAAATTAAATGACTTAGATTTTGGATTCTGTTTCTTATTGAACCTACGTATTTTGGTTTTCTTTAGAACTAGCATGCGCATTATGAATTTTCTTTGTTTTTTTTTTATTTCTTTTCTTTGTTTATATTCAAGGGAAGAATATTTTCTCTTAAAAAAATGAATTTTGCGTTTGTTGTTATAGTTTCGACTTGTAGATCCATCATTCTATAAATTAATCAATTGGGCGATAATACACTGGATCTCTAAACATATTTTACTATAACACCGGTAACTTTAAAATCGTCATCGTTTTCATTCCTTACCTTGGTCAACATGTCGCCTAGCAACACGATCCCGCTGGTTATTGGTTCAAATCTCATCGAAAAACAGTCAAACACAAGATCTTTCAAACAAGTTTTACCAAAAACGGGTAGCCGGCACTACACAGACATGCCTCCCATATTTGTTTCACCATTCCACTTCAACAGCAAATATCTATACAAAGAGACTGGAAAGTGGAAAAAAAAGATGATGAAAGAAAAACAAAAGGGAGTGTGGTGTGGAATAAGAATAGGATACTGTGTTAGTGAGTTTTATAAAATAAATCATTATGTATTCGAGACACGAACGCTTAGCAATAATAATAGTGCAACACGGGGTGGACACAGGGCTGTCCATCTGGACCTTTTTTGTTAAAATAACATATTTTTATGATGAATGAATTTTAAATTACAAAGACGAGAAGAATCGCTTTTGTTGTAGATTCGACAAGGACCTGTTGTAGTGTCCATCAGAAGAGAACCAGGATGACTAAATGAGATGAAACAGGTGAAAAATATGTTCAAACACATGACATGAAATATCTTGTGCGAACATTGAAAACTCTCCTGAAATTGTAAACATCGTAGATAGAAGCAGTTTATTGATTGTTAATATAGGGGGATCGGTAAATATAGGGAGGTAGTAAATGGCAACAGTTATTAATGTGATGCAGCTCTGTATTCCACATTTAAAAAACATATTAAATGAGAGTTTTGATAATAAACCTTTAACTACCAATAACTTCGGACATGCAGGCAGCGGCAGCCCTAATTAAATATCACGTCATGTCTAAATATATTTGTAAAACTTAGAAAACGTGTAATGAAGTATTAAAATTCCATCCGACATTAATGCTAGCTAGTTCCTTTAATTAAGAACAAAAAGCTCGCACGAGAGCTTTAGAAAAAGCTGACACCCCTAACGATCCAGTTGAACAAACGACGCGCGCCGCTGCGCTTGCGCCTCCCTCTCATTGGCTGATGCAACTCGCTGCGGCGGGCGTGCGAAAGAGATGGCGCTACGTTGTACCTGCAGTGAGAGTGAGATGGAGGACTGCAGTCGACGGATGCGAGGGTTTCCGATCATTGACTCCTTTCAAGGCCACTAGCAAGTTACTTTTTTGTTGTATGTCATCGTAACGCCTGTAATACTGACTAAAGTGACCTTCTCTACTTTCTTTTGAGGTCGTTTTGGGACGGACGAGTTTATATAGGTGTTATTAAGAAACTGTACGTAGGGGAAAGTGTTACGATTAAAACTGTACCACTGCATGTAAAGTATGAAATGAATGGTAAACATTCAGACCTACATTACATGTTGCCGATTATGATAAACAACCGGATAACTAAACGAATATTAAAATGACATACCTAATCACATCTTATTTTATTCCACACCATTTTATTCGGGATTAAAGATGGTCCGATTTAGCTTGACAAACACATTTTTTTTTTAAATAACGTCAATTTCAGAAAAGCGGGATTGCCATTGTCTCTAAATTGATATAAATCTAATGGATAATATCATTAATGCTGTCAAACTATAATATGCTTTAGATGTGTCACTTTAATCAATTTCTGAAGAGGAAATGTCGTTTGCCAGGAATAAACTAAATTTTAGCGATATTGGTTTGTGACAGCAGAATTTGACAATAATAAGTATTTGGTTACTGAGATGACCGTATTCATCATCATGTGCTTTCTTTCGATAACTTATTCTGTTTATATCATTCTACAATATCTAGTCATATCTAATATTAAACGAATATATATTTCATAGATAAGATTGTTGCTAATCAAAATATCCCTAAATTATACTCTGTCATACCACATTCCTAAATATTTTTACTATTTTACCGCTATCTACGAAGCATTATTACCGATAAATCTCATTCAGATGAAAAAATAAACCTCAATGACAGAATAACTTCTGTTGCTATGCACCTACGAAATGATACCAGTCGACCAGTCGGATGACAAGTCCGAGTGACGCTTCTTACGATACACACTTTCATTTCACACGTAGCTATAACCTATCCCAATTCCGGTTCCCCGTAATAAAAATAGATAAGTAACGTAAACAGGGGTAGGCAGATACCATGGTTTTCAACTAAGGTCAATGGGCCCTTATCTGTGTGAGTTTAGTGAAGTTTTAGAGAGATTGATTCATCATTTCCATTGTGGTAGGACGCTATACGATGGAGTTTGGTCCAAGATTTTGTTTGCTGTATTTTAAATAACGAGTGTTTAGGAGAACAGCAAAGGATTAGATATAACGGATAAAGGCTTGATAAAACGTTTATCTAAATAAATCATTAGAGTTAGCTAGAGAGAACAAAGGCGCATACGCATTTGCAGTATTTGCAGACACACTATAGATGGATCATGATGATGATGTAGGACGTGTCTATTCAGAATCAAATAATTACACATGTTAATAATTATAATAGACGGCACGGTTGGCGCAATTGCTGAGCGACCGACTGCCTACTGCATATTACTGCATGGGACAAATATTTGTATGACCTGCAGATAGTTGTTTCGGGTCTGGATTATGTTTATAAACGCGTTGGTCGACGTTTTTTTTAAATATAAGTTATCCCAAATGCTTAGGAAGTTAGGGTGTTTCAAATAAATCATTGGGTGCTAGTAGCTAAATAATAACAGCAGCTCTGATCAATCTTCACGTTTTGCCGGACTTGTCTAGGTTGGTCTATGAATGGATAACCACCCGTTACATACCCAGTTTCCTCCGTATTTTGAAAACACGGTTAAAGATTGGTACCGGCCGTGATTTTTAAATATTTGACACTCGTTCCAGGTAGTGGCCCGAAAATCTAGCAACCAAGAACTATTTTATGCCCAGTCCTAACGGAGTTGTGGAGCTCTGAAAAGCAGTCGATTTGTACAATACTGCTTCAGCTGCTTCTGATTAGACTGGATGAGAAAAAGCCAGACAGATAATAATGACTGTGAAAAGCTATGGTATAGGAACAGAATAAATAACAGTAGGTACTCTCGTAGTGAAGGTTCGATAGGTGTGAATTAGTTAATACTATAGACATTTCTAATAACAAATACCTGTTATGTACATTTTCCATGGTTAAAATAGATGATGAAACACCTACATTGGAATTCTGTCTTCACGTGTTCTTACATCATTTATTTATAATAACTTTCTCCATTTTATAGGAAATCCCTTTGTTTCCCTCATTCAACATAAATGTAGGCATGTTGATTCCGTCATTGCGAAAGAATTCGATGTATTATCCTTTGAATCAGACCTTGTTGATTAAACAAACTGTTCGTGTGATGTATTTGTATTGAAAATGATTATTATAATTATTATAATATAGTATAATGTTCTCGGACACACGTGTTCCCTTCTATATAGAGACATTCGTAGGAAGTGCTTAATATACTGATGCTAAGGCTTCTTTTAGTCATTCATCGTTGGTTCCCCTTCCAGGTAGGGTAGTAACAAGTGTACTAATAATAAGTTCTTAATAAGCAGCTTGCCAAGAAAATATAATGGTGATTACGACAATAACCTTTATAATTTTATTGTTCGTTGTATTCCAATGAGGGGAGCCGTCTCCTTTCTTTTTTTTAGGTCACGGTATCATAAACTTGCACTTAGAAATGAGGTTAATTAAAAACTGCAGCTAATTTGAATTTGGTATCAAGAGAATTTTTTCACTCGTTATTTTTTTAAAGCAACTTGCTTTTTTTCATTAAAGTGTTTCACTTTTACCCAGTGGCTTTTGTTATTTTTAATTGTTCGTAATTAACTTTACTCTCATATAAATTAAACCTAACTCGATCGTAACTTCAACTCAATTCCATCAGAAATAATAGTTGCTGAACATACGAGTAACTTAGACAGTAAGAATTTAATCAGCCTGCAATACCATACAGCCTTTTAAACGATTTCAAACCTTATTTCTATGACAGTTAGCATCAAATAATTTTCAATTTATAACAATTCAATGGTCGTTAAACCGCCCACGCTAAAAAACTGTTGACTCACAATGTGAAATGAATTCAGTCGCACAAGCATTTCAATTTTATCTTATTGTCATTTAATATTACTAACCTACTGTTAGCATGCAAGTACATGAGACAGTTAATGTCCTACGTATATAACTTGCAATTTGAGAGTACTATGTAAGTCATTATCTAGGACTACGTACTCGTAAGCTAAAAAATAAATAATAAGCCTGGGAACAAGGTAATATAACTAAAATTGAAACCTCAAACATTATTTGGATGTTAGAGAAATGTAACCTTCCAAGGCATTCGATACACTTATACATCGTAGTACTAATTTATACCGTTGATGAAATTCAGGAAATGCAGCAGATCCCGATTTTTGATATACCACTAAAATATTGCGTTATTAGACGTAAATTGAATGTCCTTAATCATTGAGGTTTGTAGTTAAAATGGGCGTGTCGCAAGGCTCAATTCTTGTACCTTTCATGTACAAAGCCTTTTGAACATGTTTATTTTTGGATTGAGTGGTTAAATTATGCACTAAACTCTTATTAAACTTGGTTTAATGTACTGCTTTAACTGTATCATTATTTTCTCAGCTTCAAATTGGTATTCTACATAAGCTCACAATTTCTGTTTCCTACATTATTATAATGTAATATCACCTAAGAATCTTATGGGAAAAGAATGTGTGAATGAGTATCTAATTTACTTGGCTATCCAGAGCTTAGCTTGAGAGAGATAATACGCCACATATTATTTAAGTAGTGCTTGTTAGAATCTTACCTCAGTGTGGGAAGCGGTGTAAATGTTTCTAGGAAAAGTTAGGCCTCACATTTAGTTGCCTAGGTACTCTAATTATAGTAATTGCAGAATGACTTCTTCATCTTCATGGAGAAGTTATATTTACTTAACAAAAGGACTAAGAGAGTTAGTGCGCTTATTAGCTGTTGTGGTTTACTTGTTAAGTTGGTAAGAATTGTTGTTTACGTTTAAATTAGTTTTTAGAAGCAATGGTAATTTACTGATCATAGAGATAGTTTATAAACAAACTCTATGTGAGCACTAATAAAATATTTTCTGATATTGATTTAATAAGTTAAGTAACGATAGTCTCAGCTAAAGGTGGTGTCTAAGGAGATTTATTTCGCCAAGCCTCTAGTCTACCTGATCAAATATATTGCTAACTTCATTACTAATTAAACATTTTTTTACATTCCAGATAACGTTGGCCCCAGCACCGTGCCTATGGAATCAGCTGGATTTATACCCACAATTTGAAGATCCTCGTCATAATAAGATTTAAGTATCACCCTTACAATATTTACTTCGACTGGTTGTGATCACTGACCACCGTATCCACCTGCCCTTGACTAAAAAAAACCGTCAAACCATGTAACCGCAAACTTAATAACTGTTCTATAATTAAATCGCCCCCCGAATTCCACCCTTCATACCAGCATGCCAATAAACCACAATTAAACACCCTCCATAAAGTTCACATAATCAATTTAGATCGACACCCGGCAATTTATTTACGTGCCATCTTTATAACTCAACATGAATTAGCTAATATAGTTCCACAAAAGCTGCATACAATCATTCAAGCATTATTTTATACCCTTTAGAAACCAAATAGGCCCATGAATTAAACAAACGAACCCGATCCAAGATGGCGGCCGGAGCGAGCGTAGCTTTTTCGTTCTTTTTTGAATTTCGAATAGGCGGTCGTTGTGAAGGGGTGAGTGAGAGAGCGGATCGTATTCCAGTTAGTTAGAAATATAACAGTGTCCAAATGGACGTAGGTTTTCTTAACTGGTGAATAACGAAATTCTTTGTTTGTACTCTGTAAAACTTGGTAGATTTTGTAGGTAAAAGATATATATAGTATGTAGGTATGTGTGATTTTGGGGTAGATACGGGTAGGCCTTTGTAGGTATTTTAGTCCTCGCAAGCTACTTACACTTCATAGTTTTGATAAAAACACATCCCGAGTGCGACAAATTTTAAGTTCTCGGTTTCATCACTGCATTAAATAAATATTTGCTTAGCCTGCAAATATGTGTCCTTCGTGTCTGGTTGTCCCTAAATAGTACCCACGGCTTGTCAATGCAGTTGAAATTATGCCGTACCCACAGCCAAAGGGCCTATTACCCCTCAACACATCCCATTATCGCGTTACGCTCACTTGCTTCCCCAATTTACGCGAAATAATAAACGTTATAACCATTACTGTTTCCGGTGGTTAAAAGTTTACCCCTGTCTTCCCATAAATGTCATAAAGGGTGAATAATGAATAAAAGGAATTTATTGCACTTGTACAAACAACAATTACATATGTGATTGTTTCGTCTTGCGGGAAGCTCCTGGGTAAGGGTGCGTCCCAGAGCTTCGAAGTGTGGTAGAAGGTAGACCAGCAGTGGGTGGTTCCGGGCTGAGACGATGATGACCATTTATAACCCTAAATGGTCAGTAAAGTAGTCTGGGTAACCACCCAGACTACTTTTTCACACTTGTGTCCTTTTCCAACATTATTTTTTATATTAAAACGGTAGATACTTCCGAGGGTTCCATTTCAATTTTATTTATTTTACTGAGGTAGTTTATGAGTTATCTTCTTTAATACACATTTTTCTGATCTGCTTATAACTTAAAATATAATTTAATAAATTTATTAAGGTAATGTTGTAATTTATTTTTTCTTGTTGCAAAGGAAAATTCATACTTTTTACACGATAAGAATTTGTGTAAGATAGGATCATACCATAACTAAAAAGTTGTTCGAAGTCGGTTTCTTTTGCAAAAATATACCTATCTGTTCTCCACAACCCAGATAACATGTTAAAACAAAACTATTGAAATCATCTAATTGGTTACCAAGCCCGTGTCGTGTTTAAGGTGGAACCTATTCTTTTAAAGCTGTTTCATTCAGTTTGTCCTATGTAGATTGGTAGATAATAATAATACCAGTCTATAACTGTCCCACTGCTGGGCAAAGGCCTTTTGTCATGCAGAGAAGCATTGACCACCACGCTAGCTCCAGACTGTTCGGTGATTTTAGACTGATATCCTTACTAATATTACGGGCCTGTTGGTCTAGTGGTTAGTGGCCCTGACTGCTGAGCCGGAGGTCGTGGGTTCGATTCCCACCCAGGACAAACTTTGTGTGATGAGCATGATTGTTTGTTCTGAGTCTGGGTGTGATTTATCTTTAATATGTATGTATTTATAAATTATATCAGTATGTATATCAGATGTCTGGTTACCATAACACAAGCTCTGCTTAGCTTGGGATCAGATAGCCGTGTGTGAGTTGTCCCAAGTTATTTATTTATTTATAAAAGCCTTAGTGAGTTTGTTACGTCTTCACGCTTTCATGGCTAAACTGATTTTGGCACAGAGATAGTTGGGACCCTGAAGACGGACAAAGGCTAATTTTTGTTTTAAAAAAGTGAGAAATGAGGGAAAAAGAGGGAAGAAAAGGAAAAACTTGAGCTTTGCTATTACAATAAATAAGGCGCTAGAGCAAAAACGAACTGTGTTACCCCGAATTAAACGCGAGCGAAGCCGTGGGCAAAAGCCTAACCTAACTATAAATCCAGATTTCCTCACGACGTTTTCCTTAACCAATAACCGTGATGTCTTAAATAAACTTTTTGAAATTACATAAGTCTTTAAAAATCATATTGGTACCTACTTGCCCGGATTCCATGCAAGAAAGGCGACGCGCTTACCGTCTGGGCCATTCATCACGACCATAAGTTCGGTAGATATATAACCGAAAAAATAAATTATGAGTAGAAAGGTATGTAAAAGAAAGCAAAGTCGCAAGTTTGAACTTGAAAAATTACCCCATTTTAAAACCCCTAATACTAAAACTACACAAAGGGAAGGAAAAATAGCTTCAAATTAAAACAACAAACGCGAAAATAAGTGTTGAAGAACAGTAATCAATCACAGCAAACGTAGTTTTTTCTCTACGGAGAAAAACAAAATGAACAGTCTCCATAAAACAATATTTCAACCAGCCAGACATTTACATCGGTTAGACCACCTGTGTTAAAGTAAATTATATTATCTGCCGCAGTTATCAGGAGTGATAGTAAAGCCAGCCGACCGTGCTGTTACCGTTCCACTGAACAGAAAGCACTCCCCGATCGCACACACAGAAAATTGTTACAAGCCAAATGCGGGTTCCGGCGTTCTATGAAATATTGTTGGTATTGAATATTATTGAAAGAGTCGAAATGGATAAAAGTTAAATAGTTTTCATTGAACTTAACAGATACCTGCTACCCTACCATGACGTCTTAAAACAGAACTTATTCCAGTGAGGGAAAGAGACAGAGCTATACAGGGTGTCTAGCACCATCTCTTTCTCACACAGGAATAAGAACTGCTATAAGATGTCATGGTAACCCTACTGATTATGAAAACTATTGTTTTTTTTTTTGGTATTTTATAACTCTAACCACAATCGCTTAATATTAAACTACCTGTAACTAGTGGCACACGCGCTGCTCGGGTCTCATGTGTCGTAGCGTGATGTTATATAGCCTTCCTCAATAAATGAGCTATCCAAAAATAATAGATCTTTTCAATTCGAACTAGTAGTTCCTGAGATTAGCGCGTTCAATCCAACAAGCTGTGGAGCTTTATAATTTTAAAAATATAAATATTAGCATTGAAGTAGGTACATCCAGCGACCAGAATTATCAGACCCCTTAACCCTCATCTTTCTACTAAAAGAGTTCAAGTAACTTAGGCACTGCGCAAACGTGGACACTATTGTGTCCTGTATCGGAGACCAGCTACAAATTTGCACGGACAAAGCAACTACTACAACTCTATTAAAATTTTGTAGCTTGTATCCGAAACAAGACACAAAAGTGTCCAGGTTTGCGCAGCGGCTTAGAGCACTGATAGTTCTTACTTACAATATATAACTTGCCAAACGGATAAGCAATCACAGTTGTACCTACGACTTTCAGTTAGGGTGGGAAGAAAGCTACAAAAAGGAAGTTCCCTATCATCCATTCTTCATTACATCAAAAAAGTTCTACACTCAAATCCTGTTTCTTGTATTTTCAGTGTTCACTGTCCAACGAAATCTCTTCAAGCAAGTACCTACTTCAAAGGATCAACTGCCAGCGGCTTAAAGGACTCCTTTGACAAGACCTCTCATCGCCAGAACATCTCCGTGATCATTCTCTGGGGTGTTCTAGACCCTCTAGAAGTTCTCCAGACGTACCTGGGCCTGGTAACTCCACCACCGTTGGCTGTGCTCATGCGCCAACGGGGGCGAAGTTCCTTCTCCTAGTTGCGAGTTTCCTCATGCGAAGAATTCTACTGTTCAAGAAGACTATCAAACCATAACTTCAAAATATTGTATTACCAAAATGATGAACATTTTGTTGTTGTGTAACTGTTGTGACTTCTTTTATAAATGTTTTTGTAATATTTTGTGAGCACTGAAGATTGCAGAGAGCCGCTCATATTCAGTTACTTACCATCATGTAAACTTGCGAAAAATCAGTCGTACATATAAATGTGCCAGTGTATTTGTTCACCTATTTACCTACTTGCTTACTTCTGTATTCTTGATTAGCCTTACCTACTAATATAATAAATGTGAAAGAATCTCTGTTTGTTTGTTTTTTACCATTTCTCGGCTAAACGGCTGATCAATCGGCAATTTTTCTAAAAAAAAAACCTCAATCAACAGTTGTAGACGTAAAAATTGGTCGTATGATTTTTACTAAGAGTTATATTCCTGAGATATCGTGGTTCTAAGAGTCACTTCATACATGATAGATATGCATAGCATAATACCAATTTGACCAATGACCAATTTTAAGGTATATCTTGATAATCAAACTTGATTAAACTCATACAGTAGGTACATACAGAAAAACGTAGTCGCCAGGAGACTCAGGATTTGTTTTGGTACACTGTTCGTACTAGGAATTCTTTTTTTGCGTCTGGTTGTATGATCAACCGTATAGACAAGCTGAATTAAATTAGAAACCCCTTGCACTTAATAAGCAATTATGGTATAGGTACACAATCACAAGGTCAAAACTTCTATCTCACATCTAAATGTAGGTGTTTGAGACAAGATAAATAAATAAATAAGATGTAACAATTGTCGACCTCGCCTAGTAGAAGTAGTAGTAGCACTCAGCTGTAGTAATAGTAGGCTAGAAGAATGTACCTAATTATCCTGTGAAAGGGGAAGGGTCAAAACTATACATTAACGAAAGTGGTATGTTTAAATGTATGTACCTACGTGCTCGCTTTGCTCGTTCTGGCAGATAACTTTCTCTGGAATCCTAAATTTGTCTAAAAGTCCACCAAGTAACTCCTTTTTGAAGGATCGAAACCATTCTAACCTGAACAAGACAGCGTGGCAAAAAACCGAGCGGCGAATAGAGCTCGCTGCGCCAGCCTAGAGCATACTTCTTAGAACTGGATTATTTTTGTGAGTAACTCTTGTATGAAGAGTCGAAACATTTCTAACCTGTCCAAGTTAGGATATAACATATCCGAGCTCACTGCGCGCGCTCTTGGGGTCTCACTTCCCCAGTTGATTAAGTGACATCTATATATTTCTGAATAAAATGATAAAAATAAAAGTAATTCCAACTTGTCTGTAGTGGAGAGCTAAAATGTTCTGTTAGTTCTTATACCTACTTTTCAATGTCTCCACAAAATGAGAAACTTCGTATCCTATTATTTATATATCAACAAGTATAACAAACCGAGGAGGTATTATTGGACGTAGCTAGCTATAGCATTTTGGATTCGTAGAAGAACTACAGCTGCATATGTATTTAGTAAACAACCCATAAAAGCGGAAAGAAAAATTTATAAAATATATCAAGTTACTAAATGGCCAATACTGATTAAAACAGCTAACGAGGTTTCAATAAAATCTACCGTGAAGCTCCTTGGTACGATATTTCCTATGGTCGTTAGTGCCCAGCACTACAGTTCAGAGCCAGTTCTTTAGCCTAGGCACTTACCCCGCTGTCTTTATCCAGTGCGACCATATCCCCACGTTGGCTCACGTGGACGTCGTCACGACGATATAGTAGATATAAATATGACATCAGAAACGTACGGACCCTCGTATCCGGGGCGTCAAGTATGTAGAACGAACGGTATGTAGAATGTTGAAAGAGTACCTACACCAAAACCGGCAAAACCTAACTATTGATCGATCTTTTAACCGACTTCAAAAAGGAGGAGGTCCCCAATTCGTTTTTTTTGTTAATGGATTTCACCGACAGTTATTTTTTTTCAAAATTCCTTGTTTTTATCGAAAGGGTGGTCCCATTACAATTTTAATTATATTGCTTGAGAAGTTTTAGAATTATCTTATATTATAATACATATAATCTGATTATAAACTTAAAATGGAAAATGAAAACTCGATAAGAATTTACGTGAGATAATCATTAGGTACTAAAAAGGCTGAAACAAAAACAAAACTTCCAAAAACATCTCTAAAAAGTGGAGAAATGTAACTGTCGGAAGTCGGAGGCAAAAAAATGATGAAACAAAAAAAGGCACCGACTTCTGGAAGTAAATTTACTTTCCGTCTTTTTTGTGTTTTTTGGAAGTCGATTTTAAATTGACGTTACGTAAACGTTACGCCGCGAACCACATGTAAATTTTTTACTTTGGTTACATATTTTGTTGATTAAAATCAACGTTGCTGAACAATCCGCAGTTAGTTTTTGAAATTAATCTTCTGCAGTAAGGGCTTCACGCAATTCAGGATTTAAGGATTTTAGCTTACCAACACGTTCGCACTTCACATTCCAGCATGGACCTAAAGAATATAAGGACAAGAACAAGGCAATGAGTAGAGAAACACAAACAAGTTTTATGACTTCTTTTATTAAAAGTATACTTCTATTTTATTCTCACTACCATAGACAGCCCTCATTGTCCGCTACTTTATCCATCCTTAGTCAATTGCTTACTTTCTTAGTGAGTGTTCCCAAGGTGTCGTGACAACAAAATCGAAAAAGCCTTTATTACTCTTAGTTTAGAGTATATTCTACCGCCAATAATTTTACGGTGAACGCGTTTCTTTTTCTGTCGTAACGACACCATGAGAAGAGTAGTTATTTCCTATGATACAGCAGGTTATAATTATGGCTATGACTCATGATTATATATCAGTTCTTGTAACTAAATCTATGTCAATTATATATTAATAAATATGTTTTATATTCCAATATAAGTTTCACTAGTGTCTCTTCCAACGTTTTACATACAAAATAACTCCGTACATCTATGTACTCGTCCCTTAGCCACCAATTTATTTAGAAACATAAGAACTAAAATTTCAAAAAAAATATATATATTAATAAAATTTTAAGTCTAAATTGACATCATCATAAAAAAAAACTTAGAAAAGGGTTATAAAAACAAACAAACTTGGCACCTAGACTATACTTTGCACACAAAAAAACTAAGTTGACATCTGCGTTCTACGTACTAGTCACGAATTGAGCGAAACGTACTAATAAAGGTCAAAGCACAGTCGTACGTGAGCACTACACGGGATCTACATCGCGTCCGAACCGTTTGGGATTCAAAGTAGGAACCTTCTGTATCTGATCAGAATCAGCTAAAACAGCAGTCACCTAGCTTACGGCGGGGTGTCGATACCTTTAGCCTGTTTTTAGCTAAACGACGCACACATGCACAGATTTAAAAAATACAAAGTGTTGTCGAATTTTATTCACCTCATTTTCGATTTTGGCATAATTTCTATGTCTTGCTACGCCTAGCGACAAGCGGGCGTGACGTGTAGTTAAAAAAACTCGCTCAGGTATGCGACGTCTAGCCCCCCCCCCCCACTTCTCTCCGCAAGTGTAGCCTGATTAGATCTCGTGCAATGACAAATGTGTTTTGACCTTAATTATGACACTTATAGTCTAAGATCCGGCTGCAGAATCAGTGTACCCATCGAGTATTTGCTGAAAACCAAATTTTTACACATATTCATGATTAGGAGAATTTATATCCACCAGGTTGCCTATCAAAATGTGGCCGCTAGTATTTTTAATTAAATTATTAATAATTCATAATCCGTAAGAAATTTCATTGACTTTTTTTTTCAATGAAATGTCGTCTACTTTACGGCAACATCTATAAAGACTCTGAAAAATTATGGTTGCCGTTGCGCACCTGGCCGCACCTCTTCGCAGCCAGGTATACACAGGTATGAATTTGTTACATTTATACACCCACAACGTACATTTATAATTTATATATCAAATTAAAGCTAATTTTTTTCTGTATATTATTATATACGGTTGCTTAATTAAATCTGGCCGCCAATAAGGGTTGCTGGCTAATAAATATAGTAAATATTAAAAGTAGAGTGAAAGAGAGCTAGCGCGTAACACCACTAGTCAGACGAGGATAGCGATTGCCAGCTGTCGGACGGTTTAAAGCCATTGCGCATGCGTCAGATATTAGTGTTCTCAACGGATCAGTTGTGATTTTTATTTTAAGTTCGAAACCACGCTGTTTGGAGTACGTAATACACAACATAATATATTGCTGTTTTATTTGTGCATCGAAAAATTATCAATCTCGCACATTCCACCATGCTGGAAATCTTTAAAGGAAAAATTATTGCGGACCATCTTTGTTAATTCGATGTGGTTAAATGCCTCTGAGCGGGATTGCATCAAGTTCAGCGCGGAAAATAATGGCTGGCTGCTGTTAGATGGTTTTTTAAAACCAACATGGTTCCTGGGAGATTCAACTCCAGCGCAAGTTGAGAATGTGCTGTGTGATTCCACGAACAAGCCTTCCGATAATAATGACGATACCGATATTTCTGATGAAAGTGATACCTGCGATGATAGTGTGACTGAGAGCTCCGATGATTCAGATTTTTAAAAAAGAGTCATGGAAGTATAAAATACATTTTAAAAATTCATAATTTGCTTAAACTGATGATTGATGAATATGTAAAATAAATGTAATTAAAAACTTAATATTAAAATAAATTAATAAAATTAATTAAAAACTTGAATAAAATTAAATCTTTTTTCATACAGTACTTGTACAACACAATGTTTTAACATAAGTAACCTTGATTTTATTCATCATCAATATTAATTTTATTTTGTAATTTTTATATGTCATTGACGATTTAATTTGTCATTGACTTTTTAATTTTTTATTTTAGAAAAGAAAGACGTTTCTTTTGGAGTATTTATTATTTTGAGTCGTACCTACTATTGTTTGAATCGGAGGTTGAGAACACTAACATCTGACGCATGCGCAATGGCTTTAAACCGTCCGACAGCTGGCAATCGCTATCCTCGTCTGACTAGTGGTGTTACGCGCTAGCTCTCTTTCACTCTACTTTTAATATTTACTATATTTATTAGCCAGCAACCCTTATTGGCGGCCAGATTTAATTAAGCAACCGTATATAATAATATACAGAAAAAAATTAGCTTTAATTTGATATATAAATTATAAATGTACGTTGTGGGTGTATAAATGTAACAAATTCATACCTGTGTATACCTGGCTGCGAAGAGGTGCGGCCAGGTGCGCAACGGCAACCATAATTTTTCAGAGTCTTTATAGATGTTGCCGTAAAGTAGACGACATTTCATTGAAAAAAAAAGTCAATGAAATTTCTTACGGATTATGAATTATTAATAATTTAATTAAAAATACTAGCGGCCACATTTTGATAGGCAACCTGGTGGATATAAATTCTCCTAATCATGAATATGTGTAAAAATTTGGTTTTCAGCAAATACTCGATGGGTACACTGATTCTGCAGCCGGATCTCGTACTATAAATTAGTTATGTTTACAAATGAGTCACAAGTTCAGCATAGTGTTAACTTGATTTACAAGACACATGCTCGTTATAACACCAACATACTATAGCATACGTACATATATTAAAAGATGCGAAAAAGAAAGACCAAGAAAACGATAGATGTATTATGTTCAACCATAATATGGCTAGAGGAAGATGTTAACACACTTAAATGGAGACAAGGTTACGAGAATCTCACATGTCTTCTAATAGAAAAAAGTGTTGTTACACAAAAATATAAGATTTTTAGAAATAAGATAGAAACTCAACTTGAAGAAAATTAATGCTCTATGATTAAGAAAACAGCCGAAGCCTACCAGTGTACATCACGCCTTATTCCCAAGAGTGTAGGCACCTGCAACGATTCTTGCACAATCCTTTTGCCTCGACCACTTAGGTACATACTGGTCATAATAGCACGCTGGTGCGAGTATTACGCACCTGACCTGAAGAACCTCACCAATAAGGTCAGTGTACGTCCTCCTAGGGCGTCACCCTCCCGCTGTTGTCACACACATCTACCGTATAAATACCTTTTGTTAGTTATCTTGCACTCATCCTCTCCACATGACCAAACCATCTAAGCATACTTTTCAATGTTTATCACAACATCTTTTTTTAAACCGGAACTTTTTCGAATAATTTATTTCCTCAAATTAAAAAACAAATAAATAATCCGAAGGGCACGAGACAGTTTTTTTGTTATGGAAAGCATCGATTAGCACAGACTTTAAATGCGCATATCTCAAAACTGCCCTTTCCGCGTTTTAAGAATATTTCGAGGACGTATATTTCATTCTTTACCTCGTGGTTAGTGCTGAAATTGATGTCAGAGTCTATATGCCGCACATGGGCCTCTTACGTAGGTTAAAATGCTGTCGAGAAATAACTCGCAAGCATGCTGGCTTCCTCACGATGTTCTCCGAAAGCAAGACTTGCTTTCGGCTTAACATCGTTAATCAGTAATTCATTTGACTTAGTGATAATTATAAAACACGCACATAAATCTGAAAAATCAGAGTTGCCTGCCTTTTTTGGCGGATGGGAAATCTTCAAATAACTTCAGACTTGTACTGACTAAAACCCACGTTGACAAAAACCCATGTTCCTTCTTTTGCTTTTTACGTTCTGGGGTCGCGGTATCTCTTTCGAACCCGCAACCCCGGGAGGTGTGTGCCTTGGGTTCGAACTCGAGACCTGACTTGTCAGTTCAACGGTCCCCAGTAGGCTATCATTGCTGTGTAGGTCAAGGTAGGATGTGTGATTTATGAAGCAGATAAAGATTTTAAACAACTGCCGAGAATACTGCTTACGAATGCAAGTAGACATAACATTCAAACTTTCAACTTTGTCCCACTTGTAGCACTATTTTGAAGGGCCAAGTAGAATAATCCCTGCTTCCCGGCTACATTATAATATAGGTACCACTTGCATCAGTATGTCGTAATATTGTGGGTTCCCTCTATCTGGCAGAAACTTGATACTCCGAAATTTATTTGGCATAACACACTTAGCATAATTTTTTTTAAACGAACATTTTAAAGGCATAAAATTTATTTAGTATAATTATCGTTTGGCATAATGTTTAAAACTTCGAATTAACAATGGCATACTTTTAAGATGGCAGAATTACATTTAGTATAATTACGATTCGCAGAGTTCAAATTTCGCATAATATATTATTTGGTATAATTTCACCTGGCATACTATGCAGACGGCAGTAATGGCTAGGTTAGGTTAGGTTAAAACTGCGACCTCCTACGCACGAGCCGAGCGAGCGAAGCGAGCGGTGCCGCGGCAGCGGCCGGCGAGTGCCAGAAACGACTTGCGTTAATAGAAAAAAGAGATTGTTTTAAGTAGGTTACCTGGAACTGAACTATTTAGATTAGGATACCTAATTACTTATTGAATTCAATGACATTATCTCAAATTCAATTAAACAATAACTAAAATAAATGACATTACTTTAAAGAACTAATTAATCAAAATAAATGACAACTTATAATGACAAAGATGACCCTAAATATAAACTTTTTACGATATGACAATTCTGCCGTTTAATGATCATCGATATAAAAATATTATGCCAAAAGACGATTCTGACTGTGAACTTTCTGCGATATGATGTTTCTACTTTTTAAATATTATGGATATAAAGTTTATGCCTAGAGATGATTCTGACTTACAAAATTATGAGTTTAGAATGTATGATAAATGAGTGTCTGCCAAACTATTTTCTGCGAAGTGAAGTTTATGCCATCCGTTGTTATGCAAAATAAAATTATGACATAAAAAGTTCTGCTATAAAGGGTGGACCCGTAATATTGTATGTAATTTACATAACAATGCCTTTTTTTTCTACAGAATTCGTACCAGCGACAAGATAAACAAAGCGATAGGTAATTCAGAATTTTTATCCTTTAAAAAATTACATGTTACATAATCTGTCAAAAAAAACCCTTGTTTGATCTGAATATAGGCATAAACTATACCAATGACATTACCAAACCAAATATTATTCATGAAAGTAAATACATTAATGTATTATAAAATGTATGATTACAGTTCATTTCATTTATTTTTCAATCAGTGTAGTTTTACTTGTTACCCAAAAAAGGTTTACATTAATATAATTTATTCTGGGTATCTAATGATATCCTCACGGGTCGGAGCAGAGGATTTTTATTTTTTAACAAATTGTTAAGACAAATTTAGATCCGCCATCTTATAAAGGCGATCCCCTTCATCGGCACATTCGCCTACGATACAACATTCTATTTCATACAAAAAATAAACAAATGATTGATACAAATTGTATTTTTACAGTGCGCAACCAGTAATGATACAACTTGTAACGCAATGCTTAAGCTGGTTGCTGCAGTTAAGGGATCGTCTTTGGAAATAAGTGATTGTTAAAAATTTTAAAATGACAGGTTGCGCATTGACTTCCACAATGCTTGAATCGAAACTGATATTAAAAATAATATGCAAAATATTTGGCTTGGATCCTGAATCATCCTTATAAATATGCATTAACAGGAAAAGCAATGATCATAACAAGCGCTCAGGCGGCACACCCTGAGCCTTCGAACCCAAACGGTTATGGAGTAAACACCCCCGGAGATGCCCCGTAAAGGGAAGAGACACGTGTCGAGCATAGGTTTGGGTGCATATCATGCTAATTATGCATGAATCTAAGCAAATAAATTTGCGAAATTAAAACTAAGTATTTTGCATATTATTTTGTGGATTTCCTGCATGGTAACTCTTATCATTTAATTTAATTGGAACTTTTACAGAGGCGAATGTTCCGAAGAGGGGCTTTAAGAAGTGATATTTAATTATACCTAAATCCTAAATAAATGGAATAAACAATTCGTATAACACGTCCCTAGTACGTAGCACAGATACATCATTGAGTATAACTTAAAAGGTGGAAAGTAATGATAACGCCGAATTAATAATAATATGTAATAATGTATATAATAGTAACTATTTACAAATGACTCGAAGTGATGATTATAATGTTTCTTATCGACCGCGCTCCTATAACGCCTATAAATATTGTTTAATAATTTATTTGTGGTGTTACCTGTAAGAGAAATTGGACATTTAAATAATGTGTAGAACATGATTATATCTATAGATCTTTACGTCGTATAAAAAGAAGTCGCTTCCACTGTCTCTTTCTATATCTTTTAAAAGTAATCAACTGATTTTAATGTAGTTTTTAGCAATAGATAAAGTGATTGAAGAGGAAGGTTTATATGTATAATATCCCAGTCTACGTGGGTGAAAGCGCGGGGAGCAGCTAGTATAAAGAGGCAAATTTTGTGAGGTTGTGTACGGGGAAGGTTCATAGTAATCTTTAGATTAACTGAACCGATTTTAAAAATATTTTACCAATAGAAAGTAACGGTATTTATGAGAATAGTTTGAAAGTTGCGCCTGTTACAGAATCATTGAAAGGGAGTCGTTTGTCTTGATATGGACATGTAATGAGGATGAAGAAGCACATGTGACTAAAAGAGTGATGGATCTGAATGTTGATGGACGGAGGGCGAGAGGAAGGTCAAAGAAAAGATGGATAGCTTGTGTAAGAAATTATATGAAGGAGAAATGAGTAAATGACGCCGTGACGTCTGATAGGGGAGAATGGAAGAAGAAAACTTGTTGCGGCGACCCCAAATAGAATGGGACAAGGGCAGGAAAATGATGATAATGGTATTTATGAGAATAGGCTATGAATTCCACGACCTCATGCTGTGCAGTAGTTCTTCTATATAGTTCTTCTATACGTGTGTTTGCCACCTAACTCCTCCTACACCGCTGGACCAGTTTGAATGCAATTTTGTGTATATATTTCAATAGGTTCTCGGATAGTTTGACAACACAATTAGTTCTGGTCGGTGGCGCTGCTCTCGGTATGTCACCGCAGTACAACGTGTAGTGGGTCTGCTAGTAGTAGAAATATTACCTAAGTAGGTCTGCAGGCAGGTGAGTGCAGGTCCCGGTCGGAGCCGCCCGCGAAGCTGATGTTGAGCAACATGGCTTCGAAGGGATCGCTGCGCATGCGCTGTTGGTTGGCTTGGGCGGCGGAGCCCGAGTCGCGGATGATGCGGGTCTCTTCTTTGCCATCCTGTGTGCGTAAGAAGTGACTCAAATTTATTGTGTACTAGCTTCCGCCCGCGACTTCGTCCGCGTGGCTTAGTTACTTTGGGCTAGCGCTAACTTTAACCCGCGTGAAAAAAATATCTTTCTATCCCCTTTTCTTACTTTTTTTTTTAGCCTTTGTCCGTCTCCAGGGTCCCAACTATCTCTGTACCAAAATTCATCAAAATCGGTTTGGCCATTTAGGCGTGAAGTCGTGACAAACAAACTCACTTTCGCTTTTATAATATGAGTAAGGATTCCCAATATGTATTAATCTCATTATAGCTATAGGTACTCATGTACAATCTGGAAACTTGATCGACATACTCATTACATTAAGTTGGACCTTTTATTTCAGATGGGATTTTAACAAATAACTTCTCCCGCCCAAGGCGAGCGGGAGGGGGGAGGGGGTGTCTCTCTCTCAAGCTCTGCTTAGCTTGGGATCAGATAGCCGTGAGTGAGTTGTCCCAATATATTTATTTATTGGTCGTGCATTTGAGACATTTGAGGATGGAGTACAGTACCTCAGGCCTAGGGCTCCAGAGCCGTACGACAGTCTCGATGCCGCTGGTGGCGAGTAGGAACATGGAAGGGTGCAGCTGGATGCAGTTGAGGATGGAGTCGTCTCCACGAAGACAGCGGATGATGTTACCGGACTTGCGGCACCAGATGAACATGCTGCCATCATCGGAACTGGAAAACGAACATTTCTTTTTGTTTAAAATACGTTGCCCCACACTAGGAATTTCTCCTGTGTCGAAACTCACACACACAAGCAGACCCGGCACAGCTATCGGTATGCCATACAAATATTTATTTCGTACAGGGATCGAACCCGCGACACGCAGCTCAGCATCGATCGCTCTGCCACTACGCCAACCATGTGCATTAAATAAATATTTCTCAACTGCTTGGTAAGCCAAGTCAGAGGTCATTGGCGGTATAAAAACTAATATAAGTTAAATACTAACCATAAAATACCAAGAATTCATCACATTTTATCCTCTTATCTGTCTTATTTAATTTATTTTTATTTTTGCTTCATTGGGCCTTTTAACAGTTACACAGTACAATAAAGTATGACAATTATTTTTTTTTAAACTAAGTACCTAAACGTGAAACCCACACCAATGGGGCCGTTGAAGTATTACGTAAGCACTATGGGGGGGCGGGGGGGTCTTTGCTTTGCTTATTTTGGATGACATGGGGGGTAGGGGAGTCTAGATGATGATTACGTCATCGGTAGTTATTTACTTTTTTACCGAATGGCAACCCTCACATTGTCTTAGTTTGAAAACAAAACGCATTTTCGGGGATTCCCTCAAATAATGCGGATGTTTACGAAAAAAAAACAATACAGTAATTGAAAATGTTTACGTAAGCTTGGGGGGAGGGGGTAAGAGCTTTGCTTACTTTAGCTGACAAGGGGGATGGGGGGGTAAATAATTGTAATAAATCTGCTTACGTAATACTTGAACGGCCCCAATGTCCGCGACATAATAGTAAAAAAATAAAGAATATATTAAATGCGTACGTTCAGTCCTACAGAAAACAAAACTGACAAGTGCATACCAACTTAGCAACCATAAATCAACAAAACAGCCATCCAACACTGCCCATTCCCAAACTACATAGGAATGCAATTTAAGGACAACAAGACAAGAAGGTCTTAAAAAAAGAGTGTTTTTAAGAAGAATGGTAAACAAAGTGCATTTGCAAACTGTTAGTCAAGAAAAAAAAACTGTTTTATTTGGCACTTGCCACAAACAAAAAAAATAAAAAGCATAGCTAATATTGTGTCTCACGGCTGCGCCAAATAAGTTCCCGTGAGTCGTCCACTTACCCGGCTGCAATATAGTTAGCATCGGGCCCCAAGAAGCTGGCCTCCTTGATGTCGGTGGTGGTGTTGCAGTGTCCCAGGAAGCGCTGCGAGTAGTCCAGCGCGGCCGTGCGGAGTTGCCTCTCCAGGACGCTGGTCGTTTGGCTGTCTTCGGATTCCGCGGCTGCTGGAGTCGGAACCAGAAATTAGCATACAAGTAGTTAGGGTAGGTACCGAATACTTAGTTGATAAATTTCGATATGAGCCTGTGTAGCAGCACTAATCACATTTTAACTATTTTATACGACGATACCGACATGTTTTTTTTTATATAACGTTGCCCCCACACTAAGAATGTCTTCTGTATCGTGGGTGCGTTTACAAACATTTAAACTCACATACACAAACAGCCAGACCCAAAACAACTGCCTGTAGGCCATACAAATATTTGTTCCGTGCGGGAATCGACACCGCGATGTATGACTAGATCTTACCGTGCTATCTTAAAATTACTCTTATACTTGTAAACTTATAGACGTTTCTCTCTGTGCCGATCTGTGCACTTTAACCTTAATAAAATTGTTGTTCTCGTGCTTGTAATATTGTACTAATGCTTTGGAACACAGTACAAGCTGACTACAATACCTACCTTTCATTCCTTTCGCCCCAGTTTACACCCATAAAAAAGTAAGATTTTATTGCTAGTTTGGGATATTGTCAGTTTGCATATTCAAATAAGAGGAATAGAGAGGCTCTACATATGATTCTAAAAACAGAATAGTTTTCTGTAGGGAAGGAGCTAGTTATTTATAAAGCTACTAGCTTTTGCCCGCGGTTTCACTCGCGTTAAAATCGGGGTAACACAGTTCTCCTTTCCTGATTTGCAGGTACCTGCTACCTGTAGTTTTTGCCCTTATTTGTTTATTGTAATAGCAAAGCTAAAATTTCCCTTTTCCCCTCTTTCTCTCTCATTTCTAACTTGAAAAAAAAAATTCCTTCTCCAGGGTCCCAACTATCTTTGTACCAAAATTCATCAAAATCGGCTTAGCCATTTAGGCATGAAGACGTAACAAACAAAGTCACTTTCGCTTTTAAAATACTAGCTGTGCTCTGGCATGCGTCGCAATGCAATTTTTCTACATTTCTACCTACACAAAAACTTATAAGTACTACCTTTAGCTTTTTTTTATAATATTTTTCTCGCCGTAAAAACCATCCTTGGATTTTCACGAATATTTAAAACAAAGAATTGGTAAAATTGGTCCTGGCGTTGTTGAGTTATGCGCTTACCAACACATTTTGCGATTCATTTTTATATTATAAATAGATAGATTTGTACGGATAGAGGGTTGAGTCCAACACCAAAAAGTATCACCATACCTTCATCAGGCGTGGTCTCCATACTCTCCAACGCCACATTAATGTCCTTTTGCAGCAGAAACACGGCGTGACTGGTCGCATGTCTGGGGAACTTGTCCTTAAAGTACAGGAGACACTCGTGGGCCTCCCGGGCCCTCTTGAGGTCCATTAAGCCCTTGGCCAGCCGAAAGTGGGACTTTACGTGGGAAGAGTCCAGCTTTATGGCCTTGTAACAGTCTTTTATTGCGGCATATGTGTCGCCTGACCTAGAAAGAAGAGAGAATGAGGAAATTGGTTTGTCCAGAAAATTTGGTACTTGAATATATAAAAAACTGGACAAATGCAAGTCGGAATCGCGCACCGTGGCTTCCGTCAACAAGACAGCAAGGCAATAGAAGGAACATGTTTGGGTTTCAGTCAGTACAAGTCTGACACTCCCCCCCGCTCCGCATAGAGCGGGGGAAGTTATTTGATGATTTCCCACCCCAAAAAAAAGGCTTACCAGCCGCGTCGCATGAGCGCGGCGGCCCTGTTGGAGTACAGGATGGCGCAGTCGGGGCACGCGGCGATGGCTTCATTGTAAAACTCTACCGCGGTAGAATAGTTGCCTTTGTTCACGTAGTCATTCGCCTGGAAATTACAAACAAACTTGAAAATAGAAGCTTTAATTCTATTGGAAGCATAAACAACTTCACACACACTCTTCACTTCCACACATACACTCAAACAGCCTCTATCCACACCACATCACACTCCACCTACACTTCCTTCTACACAAATTCATACAAAATCTAAAAAGGTTAAGTTAAAGTTAATTAATTGTTTCGTTTTATCACTATAGGTTTATTAGCATACACTTAATATATCTGTATAACTTAATAAAGGTCTCTTTGTACACGAAGCTACAGTAGAACACTGACTCCTATGTCACAGGGTTTTCCTAGTTTAGGAGGCAGGGTGTTTCACGATTTGTGCAGCCTTTCTTTCTGGAAATCTAATGTACCTACATATGTGAAATGTTTTTATACTTAAGGTTTTTGTATCAATAAATTCGTTTTATTTTATTTTTATTTATTTTTTATAAATACTTTTTCTTTCGTTGTCCCGTGATGCCTATCTACGCGTCATTACTTTTTGAGTTGTAATTACCCGACTGCCGAAATGACGAAGGTTATGTTTTTCGAGCGGAGGTATGTCTAATTCTTTGGCACGCTGCACATTCTAAACCCTTTTAGGGTATTCCACGTATGGGGTGTCTTTAAATCCGTTTTATTTGATAGTGTGACGTCAGCACTATCAAATAGAGTAGAGTCCTCTAAGTAAAAAAAAATCCGGCAAAGTGCAAGTCGGCCTCGCGCACCGAGGGATAAGTGCAAGTCGGCCTCGCGCACCGAGGGATAAGTGCAAGTCGGCCTCGCGCACCGAGGGTTCTGTACAAACATGCTTGGCCCATATCTTTGGTCTGCGAAAACTTAGGAGGGTTGATTTTATACAGACCACATACTTGTGGCGGCTATAGTTACCTCGAAAACGACGCGAGTTCATAATGGGTGTAAAAGTACCCTGAACGAAACCGAAAGGCACTTGTTTTTCCCGAACATTTATGATTACGGATATTGGGGGTCAAAGTAACCACCTTTTCACAAGTTCTTTTTTTTTTAAGTCAAGATTTTCATGTTATAACTTTCTTTAAATACCTCCCCGAGGCTCGGGGCCCGAGCTCCACACTATTAATGAATCCGCATGTTTTATGTATGATTGAGTTCTACCGTAAAACACGTTTTTTCACGGCAGAAAATGCATAGTTGCTTGTTTTAATGTACAGAATGCATGGTTGCAAACTTCGTAAAAATTCGTTAACAACATGCATATATATATCTCACCAACTCCTTCAGTTGCCGCACCCGATCCGGCAGCTGCGGCGGCGGGTCGAGCGCGGTAGTGCCGTTGCTGCCGTTAGTGCCGTTTGTGCCGTTAGTGCCGTTGCGCGGCGACTGTTTGCTCTCGCCGGCGCGGTTGCCGTGGTTGTGCTGGATTATGAAGCTTTCGACCAGGACGGGACGCCTCGCTGAGTTTATGTCGAACAAGTACACCTGTGGAAGAAGACATAGAATAGACCGCGTTCTCTGGCCCTATGCTAAGTTATTTGGTCGATAAACTTACATACTATTTGAGAAAAAGAATAGTGACCACCAGCTACCTTACCATGACGTCATGAAACAGTAATTTCTCCAACGAGGGAAAGAGACCGAGCTATACAGGATGTGTAGCGCCATCTCTTTCTCACATTTGAGTAAGTACTGCGACGTCATGATAATTCTTCAGGTATGAGTTAAGGCGATCTTTTACGAAGAATTCTCGTTGGTTAGCTATTGAAATATAAAAGGCCTTTTTTCAATTAGACCTTTTTATCGAATCTGAAGATCTGGAATCTTCAAAACAATAGGAAAAGCGTACTGTGAAATTATCAAATTACTGGCGCAACTTTTTATTGATTTAAAAAAGGCCTTTGATACAGTTAGCCACAAACTACTCCTAAAAAAACTAGAATCAATAAAAATCACGGGAAAAGCTCTAAAAATGCTCGAGTCTTACTTAAAAAATCGTTCGCAAGTGGTCAAACTTGGTAATCACCAAAGTGATGCACTACCTATTACATGTGGCGTCCCACAGGGATCTATCTTGGGACCCTTACTTTTTTTAATATATATAAATAATATAAGCGAAATTAAACTACATGGTCACCTTACCTTATACGCCGACGACACTTGTTTATTTTACTTCGGATCTTCCATCCATCACATTATCTCACAAGCACAACAAGATTTATATACCCTATTCGCATGGTTTCAGTTCAATCTCCTAACAATAAATATCTCTAAAACCAGTTATATAATATTTAAGGCTAAAAATAAATCGATTCCACCATATAACCCTCTAACAATTAATGATATCCCGCTACAGCAAAAACCATGCGAAAAATACCTCGGTCTAAGAATGGACAGCTCACTAACGTGGAATGCTCACATAGATCACATAAAGAGTAAACTTTCGGCACTCTCCGGGTCACTGCGTAACATTGTTCGTTGTATTCCACCAAAACTGCGGTATACTATTTACAACTCCCTAGTAAAGCCACATCTACTTAACTTAATCGAAATTTGGGGCAGTGCTGCTAAAACAAAATTATCTGAACTTCAAATTACCCAAAATAAAATCATAAAAATACTATTTAACTACCCATATTTAACATCTACCAGCAAAATTTATCAAGACACAAAAATAATGAACATAAAACAACTTTACATTTACAGCACATGCATTTTCATCAGAAAAATTCTTGACAAAAGCGTTCACTCAAACTTAACACTCACTCAATATAAACAAGTTAGTCAACGCAGTACACGGCGAGCAAGCTTGCTAGTTTTGCCGAAAACAAGAACTAACTATGGCAAAAAAATGCTAACTTTTGAAGGAGCACAGCTTTATAACAAATTACCGTCCTGTATAAGAAATGTACACTCTTTCAATGCATTCAAAACTCAACTTAGCCAGCACATAATTACAGATCGATCGCTTCTGGAGAAATGAATGCATTGAATGGGTAACTATTAAGTTGTAATACTGATGACGAATTTTTGTAATTTATATTTGTGTATTGTTCTCAAGTAAGTGACATATATGTTTTATTGAGAATAAAGTTTCTTTAAACCGAACTGGATTTTCAAACAATGAATTCAATTATTGGTTGAAAATCTGTTAATGTCACTTAATATTACAAAATAGTTTTACCTGATTGGTCAGGAACTTAGCTATAGTCACGCCATCGACAATGACCTTTGTCAATAAATTCGGACAGAAAAGTAAATTTATATTATCATCTATCTAAGACATAACAATATAACTGGCAAGATTTTCCACCTGTTCGGAGCCCAAGTTGACCAGCAGCTCGTTGCCATCGTTGCTGAAGGCGACGTATGTAGTCGCCTTCTTAGGGAACGTGTGTTCATTTGGCTCCATTGATAGATGACCTGCAAGACAAGCCAAATTTAGTGCAGTTTACAGATTTTTATGCACGACCAGCTGGCGCCCGCGGCTTCGCCCGGGTGATATCGAAAAAAAAGTATATTACGTGTTATTCCAGACTATAATCTACCTCTGTGAAGAATTTCATCAAGATCCGTTCAGCCGTTTTAAGTGAAAGAGTTACAAACATCCATACATCCATCCTCACAAACATTCGCATTTATATTATTCGTAGGATAAGATATAATGTTAGTAGGATTTGACAACTTTGAGAAACAAGTGAGGCTCTGTAGCGGACACTGCCTAGGTATTGTTATAAATATTTTATTACTATTGTAGCGAGGCAGAACAAAAGTCATAATATTGCCTGTAAGGGATTATTAGGCCCGGGGTTGCAGGCTGTTCGAAATAAATTCCGCGGCCCGGAAAATAAAGGGCATAAGAAGGAACAAGTGGTTTAAGTCAGTAAAAGTCTGAAACTCCTCCCTCACCCACCCTACCCAAAACGGGGTAAGATATTAGCATGCGCCCAGCTCGTGGCAAAGGTGTGGGAACAAAGTAAATAATAGTCTTCCGAACCGATTTGGTCATTGCAACCATTCTGAGCAGAAACTAGACATCGGCGCAAGAGATATTTTAGTGCAGGTGTGCGCAGGCGCAGGTGCACTCTCTGTTGCCTCAATCCCCGATGGGACGGCACTCCGACAAGACCGGAGAAAGATCTGGCGCAGGACTAACGGCTTAAAGTACTTTCCGAGGCACTGGGGTATCATACCACCAACTTAGGAACTTCGGGATGTCAGAGAGGAAACCTTTATGGAAAATCTCAATAACACTTTTTGCCCGACCAGGGAATCGAACCCAGGACCCAGGACTCGGTAGTCGCACTTGCAACCGCGACACCAACGAGGCAGTCAAGTAATGAAAACACAATTCTTTCACGCTTATTTTACTTCAAATAAAAGCTTAGTGATCTTTACTAAAATGTTCAATGCCACTAATGGAAATCCGCTTAGATCTCCTAGGGTCGATTCCTACACATTGGAATCTATAGCTTATCACCTCTAAGTACCTAAGAATAATTTACGTTGAGTAAAGATGAAACGCTCTGCCCTCCCGCAACTGCTATGCGCTAAACTTTATTCTCGTGGTGATAAGGTTCAATTGCTGCAGTGACATAACTGCAAATGGGCTGTAGGTAACTTACCGGGTGCAAAGTAATGCACGGCGGCGCGCGGGATGTTGTTGTCGGGGTCTCCGTGTCCGGCGCGAGAGCAGCGCATGTTCTGTCGCTCCCACATCTGACGAGATGCCGGCGCATTCACCTACATCACAAGAATACAACCGCCATGAACAAATTATACTGGGTATTAAGATACCTGTTACGTTACCATCATCTAAATTCTAAGCAGTCTTGACTGGGCTAATCCGGACTATTTTATTTAGGACAATCCCCTCAGACTATTCTCAATCCACCGCAACTCCGCTACAATCAACATCGGGAACACCAGAAAACCAAGAAAGACAATACTTATACCTTGACGATTTCCCAGAGAAAAAAATTGCAGAAGAAGCATAATTTTCACTTCACAAATCCGGGCTACTCAGAAATTTCAGGTTAATAAAACCCAATACTTTGCTAGGCCTAGGAATCTAACCTCAAATCAACCTAGCCACCGCCGGAAACGCTCTGGACGTCG
The DNA here is from genome assembly GCA_958449745.1 of Ochropleura leucogaster. Taxonomy (NCBI): domain Eukaryota; kingdom Metazoa; phylum Arthropoda; class Insecta; order Lepidoptera; family Noctuidae; genus Ochropleura; species Ochropleura leucogaster. The sequence goes on from OY288201.1 coordinate 20,695,179, forward strand.
GGCACCGCGAGACGACTCCCGGCCACTGTAGATGCGGGTCTGTTGACGGTGAGCAATCATGGGTAGCTCATCGTCCGTCCGTCTACTAACGACAGGCCGTGTCGGCAGCGCGTTAGTGATCCACGCGCGTCTCATAGGGATTTTGATTTTTTTGAGAGCAAAGCAGAGGGGCCTGCCAGGGCCACCATTTGCCGGGGTTGTTCGAAAGAGACACCGCGGCCGCGGCGTGGGAGGTTATTTGATGATTTCCCAAGCATAAAAAAATCTGATGGAAAAAACCCAATAACACATTTCCCTGAGCATAACATCCTGGGTTTGAAATCAGAACTTTAAATTAAGCAGTCGGGATTGCGACCACTAGATCAACGAAGCAGTCACGCAAAGCATGGAGAATGCATACTGAAATCAGATTCTTGTATATCACAGCAACATCTATACTTTCAAGTCAACATCAGCTATTAAGTACCTGTAACCTCGCCAATTTAATCATCCTGGTGTCATACAGCCGCACATAGAAGTCGTTGGCCCCCACAGCCAGCTGGTAGGGGCGGCGAGGGTTCACAGCCACGCACTTGGCTTCGGCGTAGCGGCCCAGGTGGTTGAGCAGGTTCACCAGCACGTTGGCGGAGTCAGGGTTGCAGCTGTGTGAGGTGCGCAGGTCGTGTTGGCTGGGGGAATATAAGAAACTAGTTATTTGGCGCTTCAGGTCTAAGTCTGGAAGGAGTATTTAAGCAAGAGAAGAAGCGTGATTTTATATTATTGAGTAAAGATATGACCTTTCTCGTCAACCGCCATTTCTAGCGAAAGTGACTATTGATGAAAAGCGCCATAACCAGGACAAATTTAAAAATTGTTGTTCCAATTCTTGTAAAAAAAATGAGGTAAAACAGATATTTAAAAAACTCAAATTGCTGAAAACTATAGCTGCAAGACATTTTTGTGGCCCCTTGCGTCGCTGACAATGTTTTTCTAAAACGGAAGCTGAATGGTGGTTCACTCCACTGGTAATGCCTTACGTCCGGTACTAAGCAGGGAGGCTCAGTTTTTACCAAAGTGGAAGGAGACATACAATATTCGAACAATCAAAGGATAGACGCAATGTGGAGTTCAATCAACAATGGGATTGGTCGACTTCATCGCTCTACTCCGTTCAATTCTGCGTTGGTAGGAACTAGTCATGAACTTATTCCAAAAAAATAGACCATTAGACTTACAGTATAAGCCCGTCTTCTCCCGCCGACCAAAGTAGATTCGGGTTGTCGGGCGCAGTGGCAAGGCGCTTGACTCTGGCGCAGTGGCACGCGCACTCCAGCAGCGGCGTGTTGGAGCGGATGCTCCGCGCGCGCACCGACCCGTCCGCCGCGCATGTCGCTATCAAGTCCGGGGCTAGGAACTGGAGACAATGGACACGTTTGAGGTTTTTTATTGGGATATGCCCGGTCAAATCCCAATCACTGCTACTCCTGAAAGCCAGAACACACAGTGAACAGCGCCGAGGCAATGAAGCTCGTCAAATCTCAGGGGACACTCAGTTGTCTTTACTTCTTCATCGTAGATGTCGGTAAAAACGAAAAAGTTAAAGTTGTAGTGATCGCTTTTTGACGGGCCTGTTGGTCTGGTGGTTAGTGGCCCTGACTGCTGAGCCGGAGGTCGTGGGTTCGATTCCCACCCAGGACAAACTTTATGTGATGAGCATGATTGTGTGTTCTGTGTCTGGGTGTGATTTAACTATATTATGTATGTATTTATAAATTATATAAGTATGTAGGTATATCAGTTGTCTGGTTACCATAACACAAGCTCTACGTAGCTTGGGATCAGATAGCCGTGTGTGAGTTGTCCCAAGATATTTATTATTATTATTTTATTCGGCTGAAGCAACTTAAATCTTAATTCAAGTATAAATTGTGTGTTGGTTGTTGCTGAGGCAAAATGACATTATTTTTTGTCCATCAAAGCTGTTTATCAGATAGAAGTGCTGATTTAGTATTATGAATAAAAAAAATGACGTACTGTTAGTACATTACAAGCTTTTTAACTATTTAGAGTGTCTGGTTTTATAATGGTAACTGAACTAGGATAAGGTAGCTAAGACGAGCTATAATAGCAACTATTAAGCCACGACTTATTTCTTTCGTATCACTATTTTTATATCGCGTAATATATATATTGTTTTTGATCCAAAGCGTAGTTGGTGGCAGCGTAAGATCAATTCGAGTGCATGTTTCACTTAGGGTTTTTTTGAGAATGGGAAACCAAATAACTTCCCCCGCTCTAGGAGCGGAAGGTATCGGTATTCGATATCGGTCGCAATATTATTACATATTAATATCTATACATACATATTAATACCTATTTTTGTATCATCATCTGAAGATCAGTCAGAGGTGTAGGTACTCTTTCGCCAGTTACATTAAAGTCCCATGTAATAGAGGACGCACCTATTGCCATCAACTCAGAACTTGAATCCATGGATGCTACTGAAAAAATCTTGACAGAAAAACTCAATAACACCAAGCCCAACCTTGATATCGAACCCAGGACTAGCAGTCTCGCTTGCGACCATCAAAGCGGTGTAGTTTAGAGCCTAGTCTAGGTTCTTAAAATACCATTTTCGTTAACAATATGCAATACAGCAAGATAAAATTAGTTTTACAGTTGCTAAGTGCATAACACTTGTTCTTGTGACTGTACTATCTCTTTACATGATGCAGTGTAATGACTACAATTGCTATTGATGCTCCAATTGCTTTTGAATAGATGTGAACTACTCTGAACTAGTTAATAATTGACATGTTATTGTTAGCACATATTATACATTGTACACATTGTATATTATTTGAGAATACTCCATATTTAATTTCTATTAAGGCTGGATAAATAACGATATCTTAATACACCTTCTAAGGGTCTAGAAGAAAACTCTGTATCTTTCTTTAATGTTCAGTAGCTTGGCTGGAAAAAAAAATCCAGCCAAGAGCGAGTCAGACTCACGCACCAAGGGTTCCGTACATACTTGCTACATATACAGCATTATATCTTTTGACTGCGTAGACTTAGAGGGTTGACACAGCACAAAGAAACCACAGAGTTGAGTATATGGTTTTAATTTGAACACAATACCTCCACACGTTTCCGAGATAATGGATCTTGACAGACAGACAACAAAGTGAATAAGGGTTTATTTTTAGGAAGAAAACCCTAAAAATACAACAATAAAACCATACCGGGAGGGTATGGTTTTATTAAAACTGATGTATTGTTAGTCAATTAACTCTGACCTTCAATAATCTGTTTGTCTTTCTCACTTGTGTTTACAATGTAGCCCCAAATGAAGACAGAAAACAGTTTAATCAATGAGTAATTATCTCCGTCAATTGGGTTTCAACGAAGAAACCACATCAAGGACACAATTAAAAAATCAAGGCAGAGACATGTAAGTTGCAGATTATCTGTGGTTAGTAAAGAGAGGTACATTTTACAACAGCTATAACTAGGCTAGGAGAACATTTGCAGAAGTCATGAAAACCCCTGATGATAATGGGAAAAAACACAATACAAATGTCAGCAAGTTCTATAAAGCAGTGTCTGGGGTGAATGTTTGTATTTTTGATATTTTTATTAATTTACCTGCAACATTGATGCTTATAATGAACTCAATATTACCTTATTATTATGAATAAATTAATTTATATTTTATGTTAATTATTTGAATGTTCCCTTTAAGACTTATCTTCTTAGTAAAAAAAAAAATTATGTATATTTTTTTAACTAAGTATATTATTTTTATTATTTAAGACCTTATAAAACACATGTGAGATGCAATAAATACTTGAATTGAATTGTCTACTTTCTTTTTGTGTTGTTAGTGCCTAACCTTATGACAAAGTTGTTATGCTGCCCAAGGGCCTCTGAATTGTACTTGACATGCCATTCATTTCATTTGCCAATTTCATTTTTTTTAAATGATTAGTTTTTGTCTCTACCAATTTCATTGTTAGTAATCTATAATGGACTATTAGACCCTATGTGCTGCCACATGACCCAGTCAGATTCTAAAAACTGACAAGCTTTGAACTCATCTAACTTTAAGTACCTATGCACTCAGCTTCAATGAACATTAATATAATGCATGATATATTTACCTATAAGAAATTGGTACACTAGTCTATAAGTTTATTCAATGTGTTTTTTTTTAAATTAAATATCCATGTTAGTTTGAATATGCTACATTGAACTCATAGAAGATACTAACAGTGACAAAAAAGACTGTAAAATAATATAATGATTTGGTTAAGTAGCATATGTTATGAGCCTTGTACTGTAGGATATTAGTATTAGTGTGGAACAATAAAACCTTTTTTTTAATATACCCAAGGCTTAGCTTAATTCCACGATTGCACAGATAAAGTATTACTAAACAAATAATATAATAAAGAAATACATTGCATGATCATTATAATAAAAACTTGAACAGTCATTGTTGTGCAGGTTTATTTAAATGCCATGTCATGTCTTTCATTGATAATTCTTTAATGGATTCTAATTGGCATTGAACATTATGAAATATAAATGTAATACTAATATTTCAAAATAATTATATACTATAACTTGTTTGGATATTTTGATTTCATTATTATTTCATGATGATTGATGCAAAGATTTAATCATTTCAATAGATAACAAAAAGAATCATTTTTTCCAATGTTTAATCATACTTTTAGTTATTTGAGTATTTTGTTTACTGACTCACCTTCACAGAGAATATGTTTCCAGTGTGTCCTGTAGATATGTTCATTAGCTCTTTGTAGCGAAACGGATCCCACAGCATTACGTGGAGATCATCAGATGCTGATGCCAGTATTCTATAATTATATTTATAATTTTTGTACCAATATACAATTATAAAATGTATGAGCAATGTTTTTTTAATACTTACGACCCATCATGGTTCCATTCCAGGCAATTTACACATCCCATATGCCCGTGAAGTTCCTTCTCTAGACCCAATCTGTCGATCATAGGTCGGGTCACTGTGAGCCGAGTCTGGAACTTCCTGTTCAGATCCCCGCGCTCCCTAGCTGCCACCAGCCCCACGGTGCCGCTGGCCCAAGCGGGCTCCTCTCTTCTGCCCATTTTCACTAAATAACTAGTCAATATGTCTGATCAACCATCACAATCAGACGATTCATCAAACTAACTGCGGATCAATCTATTAATAGTGTTAGACATCGTACTTCACATTACTTAGTGGTGCACGCGAATATATCCACGAAAATATTTAATAGTTCAATGCGAAATACACAATGAACAAACAAATACAATCAACAAAAGCTTTATTCTTTATAGAAGGTATTTCTCTTACGAAAATAAAAGTGGAGCTGTCAAACAGCTGTCACTGAGTTACCAACAGCGGTGTTTCTTTTCTTTTAGTCTATGATAAAGTGAAAATTGTTCCGTCTCACATGAATTTATTTATTTGTATTGTTATCATAAGATCATCTTTTATGTAAAATTGTGCTGTTCTTTAATTTTATCGCAAAAAATATTGTTAATTTTTATTGGGGCCCAGCTGAAACTGTACAATACTGTACATACAATACCCTTACCCAATTTGTGTGTTTCTTTGTAACGCACAGCTGACAGAATTGGATTACTGACAATATTTTTGACAAGTTGGTTTGATTTGATTTGACGTTTCGTCAAAAGATATTTTCTCTGCGTTGCGGATTATTTTTTTATTCTTTCGTTAGAATATGCATGCAGTACTGAATTTTCTCTCAAAACAACATACCTAACAGTTATATCTACATCTCAAGAAGTGTTTCAAAGGTATATTATAAAGCTATCCTTTCTTATTTACACGTACTACACCTTTAAATTTGATAACTTCTGTGGAGCTTACTAAGAAGAGGTCTTTGTCTATATTAACCTTATGAAACTGCATAATTTTCTAACCTACTTTAATCTTATCTTCACAGGCTAAAAGATGGGTGAACGAAAAGGCCAGAACCTTTACTACCCCCCGGACTATGACCCTAAGGTCGGGGGGTTGAACAAATTCATGGGCACCCATGCATTAAGAGAAAGAGCCAGGAAGGTCCATTTGGGGATCCTGATCATCCGTTTCGAGATGCCATACAATATCTGGTGCGATGGCTGTAACAACCATATTGGAATGGGAGTTAGGTACAATGCTGAGAAAACCAAGATTGGAATGTATTACACTACTCCAGTTTACCAGTTTAGGATGAAATGTCACTTGTGTGATAACCATTTTGAAATTAAAACAGATCCAGGTGTAAGTATTTGTCATAGTTCTTGTGTGCCTTCCTGCTCTTTGTTTTAATTATAAGTACTCAATTGTTCAAAAAAGTTGCATGCTCTGCCATAATATACTGTAAAGGCTACTTACTGACTTTGTTGACAATAGAATTTTACTAATAATGCAATACCTAACTAAAATCCAGCTACTAATTACAACAAAATAACGTCAGGCCTGTAATACACAAAGGCCCAAGGGCACCTGACCACTTTTCAACCTTATTACAGCATTATTATACATTAAAGCTTATGGGTGAAAGTGGTTAGGCACAAAGGTCCTCCACCCACATTATGCCAGTTATCTTGGAAGCACTATATAATAGTATTCCTAATAATTAATTGTGTATTTTATTTTCAGAACTTAGACTATGTCATTGTTTCTGGTGCTAGGCGTCAAGAGAACCGCTGGGACCCCACAGAGAATGGCCAGATTGTACCAGAAACTAAAGAGACCCAGAAGAAATTGTTTGATGATGCCATGTTTAGGCTTGAACACAAAACAGGAGATGAAGATGCTGCTAAACTTGATAAGCCAAGGTTGGGAAGACTGGTGGGGAGGAACGAGTCTGTCTGGAAAGATGATTATGAAGCCAACTGTTCCTTAAGAAGGAATTTTAGAGTGAGTAATCATTGTAGTAATATAATCTCTTTTTTTTTATTAATCCTGTAAATTAAATAAACATTAAAAGTAATATGAAATACTTTAGATTTAAATTGTATTCTTTTGACTTAAATAACTTTACTTTCTTTAAATAATTTATGAATAAAAATATTACTAATGAAATAAAGATTGCTTGCACAACCAGACCCTTTTATATTAACATGATAGGCAAGACATAGCTGGATTTATTTTTATATGATACTAGCTTTTACCCGCGGATTCGCTCGCGTAAAATTCGGCGTAACACAGTTCCCCTTTCCTAACTTACAGGTACCTGCTACCTGTAGTTTTTGCCCTTGCGCCTTATTGATTGTAATAGCAAAGCTTAATTTTGTTTGGTTCCCTCTTTCTACCTCATTTCTCACTTTTAAAACAATTGCCTATGTCTGTCTCCAGAGTCCCAACTATTTCTGTACCCAAATTCATCAAAATCACTAGCCATTCAGGAGTAAAGACATAACAAACTCACAATCGCTTTTATATCATTAGTAAGGATTATTTAATATCAACACAAAATGTTCTCAAACAATTATATTTTAATAACATTACAGAAAAGAAGAAAAGAATTAGAAGAAGCATCTGTAAATGACGCGCTACTCCTAGCCAAATCATCGCTCAGCATTAGTCTTCTACCAGAGAATGAGGATGACAGAAATATGGCCTCCCTTCTCTCTCTCAGACCTTCAAAGAGTATAGAAGAGTCCCAGAACCACACCAGGAGTAAAATCCTCAATATGCCAGCATTACCAAGCTCTAGTGGACTTCTGACCAGCTTTGGTGGGTTAAAGAAAGAAGAATCACTAGGTAAGAGTACTTTACTGACTAGACAAACTTTAGGTATCACTTTTAAAAGAAACAAGGTTGAAAGCAACAATTTTAATAAATCAAAAGACGACAATGTTGATGTGTCTGAAGACAGTGTTATTGACAAAACAGTAGATAAAGAAGATGTCGGAACTGCAACAAATAATGAACAAAATCACCATGTATTACCTGAAGAGGTAGACAATGTAGTTAGTGATTGTGAACTAGTTAGAGGAGATAGCAAAAAAGAAGAAATACAGGAGGATCAAATTGAAGTAAAAAAACATGTAATGGACACTATGGCTGCCATGAAAGATGAAAAAGACATTACTAAAGATGCAAAAACTATTAGAGAAGAAAGAAAATCAAAAATTATATCTTTGGTTTGTGACTACAGTTCTAGTGGGGAAAGTTCAGATGACTGACACTAAATTGTAATTGTTGAAGAACCAATGTTGTTTGAAAGCAAAGAGATATCAAATACTGATGATACTGATTTGCCATGCAATAGATTGGTCTACTAGTCCTTGCTTATGACCTATAAAAAATGCACTTTATGAGGCCTATTTGCACCACCTCAAAGGAAATGAGATATTAGTATAGTATGATAAGTGTTATATTGGTATGATTCTACATTAAATAGCAGCCTATTCTGTCCCACTGCTGGGCAAAGTTGTCTGCCATGACTGTCCTTTTTTTATACCTTCTCCAACCATGCTGTTGAGAATGAGTTTATATTGTTAAGTCACCGATTATTGGGGTGGTCTTGGTTATGATATGACAGCCATCTTTACGAGTGTAGTGTGTGACTAACTTTATTCATCAGTCTTTGTCCAGCATAGACTTAAAACATTTACACTAAATGCAGTACTTTTTAAGATGTACAGGGAGATTTTCAGGAGTTCTTTGCTTTGTGGCAACTATTGGGTTGAACAAGATTCATTACAAATTGAGGAGAGATGTGGCTGTCAGACAAAGCATTGAAAATACAGATTATTAATAATTTTGTTTTCCGACTTATATTCCAAAAAAATTTGTTATCATTTGATTTAGTTGACTATGATAAACTTCTAATTTATACTTAAAAATATGATTTGTATGAACAGAGCACCTGATGAAATTACATGAGTATAAAATTGTACACAAAAAGAGATATATTTATTTATTGAAATAAAAATGCCAAACATCAGAATCAAATTTTATTTTCCCATTTAAAAAACATTCAATTTCATGATTTATCTTTCGATGTAAGCAAATGTACTCTTAACTCGCTTTGGATGAAGTTTCCTTACGTATGATCTTCTTGTCACTGGGGGCGCTACTCACATGTTCGGTTCGGCACTCGGCCGGCAAAATGGAAAATATGTTCAGGAAAATACCGCGTAGGTTTGCTAACTTAATGCCGATCCAACCCAACATGAATCAGCAGAACGTTTATGAATCAGTTTGCCGATTGGCTCATGCTAAACGATTGCCGAAAATGTGTAGTATTAGCTTCATTGTTCAAAAGCGCTTCCGAATTGAAAATGCCGTCCCAAACAAGTGTGTATTGCCCCTTAAATTAAAAGGGAATATCTACTCCGCCAAGCATTCTCAAATAACCGTATAGAAAGTGAATCTACAGTTGCATACGACTTATAGAGGAAAGTGGGCTTTAATGGAACGCAGATAAGGATTAGAAAAATCTACGCAAATATAGAAAGAAATGGTAACATCCTATTACTGTACTTATTTTTCTCTCGCTCGCATGTTCTAATTATAAGCGAGAATTAACTATAGAAAACCTTAGAAAAAAATCATTATTTAACCACGCAACCTTACTAGCCGCGCGGCGAATCTCGGCCCACACGTCCGCGCGAGAAAAGTCTATTTCTTCTTTACGACCCCGCGAGACCCTCTCAATGAAAACAGTTATTACTGCAAAACTGACTCTAAACCAGAAAAAAGCATATAATAATATCTATATTATTCGATTTCATTAACCCACTCAAAATCAGTGCCAGCTCCACTAACCAGACCAGAGTTGAAGAAAATTTACTACTACTTTTGCAAATTTTTCTACATAATGTGCCATTTAGAAGGATTAAAAATAATTTAATTAAAATTAGTTCTACTCCAAGAAAGAGGGGACTGCCTAAACAGGCGAATCCCGCTTGTATCTTTTGTCTTAATAACATTTACACCAGTTTGAACAGCTTCATACAAGATAGCTAACACATTTACAACGCCACGTTCCGCACGGGATTCGCCACAGTTTGATCAGAGCTTTACAGCATACTTGCTCTAAAATAGGGAAACTTTCAGAAAGTGCAACAATTATCTCAGTGTCTTACATATGAAAACTAGATGAGAAATGCTTGATGGAGTTAAACTAGAACATATTTTGTGCATAAAGGAAAAATACTTCTGTCTACGTTGAAACACTCAGGACACAAACAAATATCTATAGATTGACACCAAAGAATCGAGAGACATCGAATTTCTTGTCACCCTATGGGCTAACAGAGTTCAGTACCTAGGCGTTAATATGGTTCATTGAGTTGAAAAGATTAGCTTCAACCGAAAATGATTTTTTCTTGATAAAGATATTGTTCTTTTTCGCATAAAACATTTGATCTTCGACGTTTGTAGAAATATGCACTTTTGACGTAATACTATTAAGTTTGATTTTCAGATGAAGCCTTAGAGTGGAGATCGTGTACTGGCGCAAGTGTAGTGTGACGCCCCCGGCTATAAGTCAAATCGCTTTAACTAAGCCAAACGACAGTTAGTACGCGTAGGTACCGATTTTGCCAGTTCAAAACAATGGAGCGACGACTTTACAAAGGTTGCTGGGACAGAAGCTCACGACCAGCAGTGAACTACTACGGGCGGAGTCAACTCAGCCTTGCACTGTCACCGCAATGAGTGTCTTTGTAAATCTCGTTTTGCCATATTAATACCCAGGTACACTTAGTGGAAATACTGGTAGGTAACTTATAAATACCTACACTAACGGCAAATGATTACACGTATTTATTTATTAACAGATAACAAGCTTACACACTAAAGCTTAGAGATCGAATACATAAAACAATATAAATATTTATGTAATTTATTATGAAAATACTTTTAATTTAACATTTAATACAATATCAGTGAGTTAATTACTAAATTAATTAGGCAATGAAATTGCACAGTTTTAATATAATTTGCGCTAGATGGCGACACTTTGTTCACCGATATTTTCTACAAATTCGTTTTTACAACATCCAAGTTACAGTTCACGACAAATATTAGTTAATTTTGTTTATTTTTAGGATGTTTTTGTTCCGATGGTTAAGTTTTAATCAATCATAGCATGTATGTCTTGGCAGCAAGTGTTTATAAACAAATAGCTGCTATAGAAAAGCTGGCAGCAAAAATATCTAGACATAACTTTTTGCATTTGGCTGCAGCGGAAAGTATTATTTGGCGTGACAATTGCAAAAATATAATTATTTAAAATACATAATTAATCAAAATAAATGTATGCAAAAGTTGACTAGAATTTGAGATCAAAAAATTGTTAAATAGGTTACAAATACAGTACAAATATAGTTCAAATTATTGTCGTTTTAAAACAGACGTAAGGCTCAGGATGTTGATATGTCCCCTGCATTATTCCAAACGAAAATCGATGAATATAACAAATAAATACATTTTAAACAACATATTAAAGATGAGATGATTTTTATATAATGTAGAAATATCCCTGTTACATTATTCTATGCGTTAAACAATTTATATAAACACCTATTTCAATTTGGCAGAGGGAATGTTTGCCTTAGTTATCTTCTGTTTATAAACAATTATGGTGAGGGCAAAATACCTTTAGGGAGTGTCCATTTGGTATCAAGTATCCGCACTTCACTTGGCCATTCACCGGCTCAAGCCGATCCATCGTCGTTAAATGATACTACTTTTAAACTTCACTAGGAAGCTGTTGATAGTCCAGGTTTAACTAAAAAAAACATTTTAATATCCAGTTTTATGGTTTTTTTTTTGTGATATTTTAGCTCCCATTACCAAATATTTACTACTTCAATATTAAAAAGTTTTTATTCAACTTTATAAGCAACAGTTAAACTGGTACGGATTTATTACAGACAAGACACTGACAGATAGTTTAATAAAATATCCCGCCAGTGTCGCGACCCAATCTGCCGCAGTTTGGCCGAATCTTTATGAAGTTAGTACAAATCGTATATTGAATACATCAGTAAGTATCATCAATGTATAGTGAAGTTATAGTTAGTGTAGTTTTCGTGGCATTTTTTCTTTGTTTATTCGCTTGAAGTGCATCTTTTGTCCTCTAAAGCCAGGATGAGGGCGCACTCGATCTTGGAGTGTAGCCAGGCGAGGACCTCCCGATCACATACTTCTACCACTTTTTCGTCCGTTGAGAAGTAGTTTACATGCTCGTCCTGGAAATATTCATTACTAAATTATTTATTTATCGTTACCAGGGCCGGATTAACCATCTCGGGGCCCCTAGGCACAGCTCGTTCCCCCCCCCCCCCCTTTTCATACCACAACAACGAAATTTGATTTTTTTTTTCTGTCTATATTACGAAATAGAATGAAGGTACCATCATCATCACCAACAGACTTCAGTCATCACATTGTCAAGGTATACGTCTTCCTTCAAGTGAAAAACGTTTCACTTTTACCGTGGTTTCATAAACCACACAATCCCCCTTTTTATTTTTTTTATTGGGAGTGCTGGGCCCCTGGTCACAGTCGGCCCCGAGGCACTGACCTAAAGTGCCTTATGGATAACACGGCTCTGATCGTTACGTTTTGATCCTTCGTGCACAGTTTTAGGCCAAGCATATTTTAGTCAACATGACATGACACTGACCCGATAGAGTGAAAATGAACAATTAAGAAAATTTGAATTTCGCGGGCCACCCTAGCGCTTAAACACTGGGCCTCAAGTCTGCTATTTTATATAACTTTGTCATTCCAACACGATCCCACTGTCATTGTGCTAAAAGTTCGTAATCTGCTAAATGACAATGGTCGATCATTGGTTGGCCAGTGGTCTCGTAATGGAATCGTAGCAGAATGACATTGTAGTATTGCCATTATTATAAAGCCCGTTGGTAGAAATGATTTTCGAAAAACTACTACCACATTGTAAACGTTTATTCAAGCCAGATTTTATTTAATATATTTTTCCTGTCCCGATGCATTTTATGTTAACACGTTTAGTCAACTTAAAAAATATAAAATGATGATTTTAAAATGATCTACTTAATGCATCCTAACAAATCCAACACTGAAATTTGTCAGTTGACAATATTAGAAATGTCATTTCATAGCTTTGTTTACATTTGCATCACAGTGAGCTTCGCTTTCTATTAAAATCGCCGGTTTTGACCATGAATACTGACTCTGGTGATTCTCCTATACCTGACGACCACGGCTTGAATATGGATTCCGCTCTTGCTGATAATGACAACTCCCACGATAACATGGATTTGATGTCAGCACCTATCGAAGACCCGGCATACAATCTGATTCGAGTTCTTCACTGCGAACTGTTGCAAGTGGATATGCACGCTGTGTAAATAAATTGTAATTTTTAACATATCAAGATTGCGAAGACACCTTTTGGAAATTGTCGAAGTTTGATCTCTCGTAAAAACATGGGTTGGACTCTGGACATCAACAGGTACTTAACTATAACAAGTCTACAACTGTAATGATATTATGCAAATATGTTTCAAACTACGATACCTTGCAAATAAATACATAATATTGTTTTTTCTTTTCCAGTCCGTTTCAAGACAGTGATAGTTTGGTGTGCCATGCATGTTGGACCAAAGCAGGAATAAAATCAGTCAGGGAACAAGTCAACACTCAACAGTCCACATTTTGTTATTGTTGTCCACATTCATATCTCTATTAGCTGTGGCACCTCTCTTCTAAGGCAAAGGGCATATTTGCTGAACATTGATATACCACAACGGTAAACCAAATAAGGAATGTGATTGCATATCAAATTGCACCACAACCAGGTTAAGATAACAAACTATACTATTTTTAGAATCCTTTTGAATGCAGTAAGATTGCTCTAAAATGTTAAAAGGCTAACATTATATAATTTTTTTTTGCAGCCTGTCTGTGTGATACTCAATTTTTGACAATGTTTTAGTTTATGATGAATTAAATGTTTTCTATTAATACATTATTATTGTTTTATTTTCAACTATCTGTAATATTGAAATAGTATATTTAGCTTTTATATTTTATGTAGGAAGAGTTTTCAATACTTGTGTAGGGCACATAAAAATAACCTTATAGTTTGGAAACTCCAATGTTTTTCAATAATTTTTCTTTTATTACTATATTATTTGGGGGGCATACTAATATCAACATTCAATGTTGCTTGTGGGCACTCAGGGCCTTAAGTCACTATGGCGGCTTGGCATTCCTCTTTATGAGTAACACAATTTTTGTAAAACAACTCAATAATGTTTTAGCTGTCACAGTCAAATGTGATATTAACGTCAGTAAGCAACTAACGTTAACCATATAGTTCTGTACAGACCACAGAGTACATTTTATATACGGACCCCTTCAGGTACTTGACATTCAAACCTCCGCTGGCTCGGTACTGTACTGGCCCTGAAAGGGGTCGAATATTTAAGTCACACCACCTCCACGTAACGCACCGGATCAACGCAGGATGGATGAAATGGCGACAGGTCACTGGAACAACTTGTGACCCACGGATGCCCCTCAAGTTAAAGGGGAAAATATATAAGTCCGTGATTAGACCTGTTGTACTGTATGGGTCACAATGCTGGGCTGTAAAAAAGGTGGATGAAAAACGATTGCATGTAGCTGAGGTGAGAATGTTGAGATGGATGTGTGGAGTGACAAGAATGGATAAAGTAAGGAATGAATATATTCGAGGAAGTTTGAAAGTTGCGCCTGTTACAGAAAAGATGAAAGGGAGTCGTTTGTGTTGGTATGGACATGTAATGAGGAGGGATGAAGGACATGTGACTAAAAGAGTAATGGATCTGAATGTTGATGGACGGAGAGCGAGAGGAAGGCCAAAGAAAAGATGGATAGATTGTGTAAGGAATGATATGAAGGAGAAAGGAGTAAATGGTGCCATGACGTCTGATAGGGGAGAATGGAAGAAGAAAACGTGTTGCGCCGACCCCAAATAGAATGGGACAAGGGCAGGAAAATGATGATGGACCACCTCCTCATTATTTTTATAAATATTTTATTTTCTGGTTAAAAAATAATATGGGTGTGCATCAATTAAGATAATAGAATTAAAAACTCTTATGTAAACGTCATTAGAAGTTCTTAAGTTATTGAGCAAGACGCTTGTAAAGTCCAAGACCGTAAATTACGATCATCGCAATTTTGATGGCAGTATAGGTCGACGCTAAAAATCATGAAAAATGTGATTTTCGGACATGTAAATCCACTTTATAGGGCATGAATATCTTTAATAAATATTCTTTAGCTCGTCGTGAACATATTTCTCCAATCAATACTCCACAAACACGATGGATAGCAAAAACTTTTTGTCAAACCGGGCTACTAAAAGCAATGACTGCACAATGACTTTGCAATGGTAGATCAATGATCAAAGGAACTGTCAAAATTTTAGCAGATTACCGCATGCGTCAGTCATTCGTTTGTCATTATGTACGAGATTACCATTTTACGCAATTTCTTTCAATGGACTGTCAGTGACTGACCAGTGGAATGTCATAATGACGACAGTGTATTAGTAGATTACCAAACTTGTCAAAATCAACCATTATGCGATCAGTGATCGACCATTGTGACACTATTGTAATAGCAGACTTAGGCCCCCTGGTTACTTGATAAAGATGGCGCCAAGCGCACAGTACGGCCAGCAACAAAATGTCTAGACCGTTCGTTAGCACGCCAGTCATTGCGTTCGTAACTTTAAAACAGACAAGATCATTTTGCATGCCTACCTGTTTGATGTTAAGCAGCAGTTTGTCTTCTAACACAGCAGGTGAGCCGATGACGTCATCCAGCTTGACGGCCCACTCCACGTGCCAGGAGCCGCTCGTGCCGCTCGCTCGCACCATGAATATGTGTCTGAAGGAAAGATTACCTACAGCTCGAAGTAATCGCGTATAAACTGACAAAATAATTTAGGCAACTGACAATCATATGGCGCTAGCATAGTTTGTAGCAAGCCTCGTCATTGGTTGAATGTCTGACAATGTCATTTTATATTTCAAAATAGTTTGATCTCATTGGTCAAATTTGCTATGACCAGTCTTTCTCATTGGAGAGTTGTAATATTTACCCACAATTGTGTCGATTTTGTTGCCACTAACTAAAATGAAACTTGATGATAATGAATTTTTTTTCCTTCAAAAAGTTTTTTTTTTTTGTTTAATTCGCTTAAGTAAGGTTCACTTAACAAGCTATGTAAAAAAAAACTGAGAAATTACATATATTAGACCTACTTTCCGGTTTCAGATTTAGTTGAGTACATGTTTATTTTAGATGAAAATACATGTTTAGCCAAGTTGTGTCATTTTAAATTCAATATGGCGGACTACTTAGTTATGTTTTATCCATGCCCATGAAATTTATATCAAATTAATGGGTTTTCTGAGAATAATACGATAACATTTTTAAGCTAATATTTTATGTATTTACAACGTTGCTATTCTCTAAGATACCACTAAATAATGGTCCCATCGGCTTGGACAAACTAATACCCCAGCAGGAATTTCGAATGATAACGTTCGTTCCAAATACTTACTGCGTAGAAATGAGCAGCGTGCAGTTGGAGGTGGGCCCCAGGTGCGCGTGCGCAATGTACGCGTCCGTGTCGGCGTAGTGGCCGCGACCCAACAGCGACAGCAGCTGCAGCCCCAGCGACGAGTGCTGCGAGTACGGACGTACGCCCTGTGACGAACACAACGGGATCATTATAACGTCTTGTTGGCTCGTTCAAAATGTTAGAAAAAAAAACCGGCCCAAAGCGAGTCAGACTCGCGCACCAGGGGTTCCGTGCACATTTTCGACATAAACAGCCATAGCTTTTGACTGACAGTATTAGGGTTGATTGTTTCACAGCACAAAGCGACAACAGAGTTGAGTACATGGTTTTAATTTTAACTCGATAGGTACCTCCACGCGTTCCTGAGATAAAGGTTCTTGAAATACAATCAGATTGACGACAATCTCTTTGAGGTACGAAACCCTAAAAAGAAGTCATCAGACTGTTTCATTACTCTTTTTTCACCATTAGTCAATTTTTTATTCGTATTGGGTAAGTACATTTACGAATACTAATACGTATACCTACACTTAGCAGAATACAAAAGCGATTTGCTCGTGATACGCCGATTTCTGTGTTTTTTTAAACAGGCTGCCCGTTGGAAGCCCCTTTGCAGGATATGCCCCACCTACTTATGTGCCCATCCCGCACAACCACCTGCAACTTTAAGATCTCAAACGAATCCATAGACCTGTGCTGGTGGCTTCACACTGTGGTCTGTCAGAAACGTACTATCATCGACTGTCTGTGGTAGAAGCTCACCTCAATAGGGTCACAATGTCTGGGCAGCCGGCGCCTCGCCAGCAGTCGTCCTCCACTCCGCTCGACGCAGGCCTTCAGGGCGCTCTCCGCACTGCTCACGTTCAGCTGCCTCGACAGAGAAGCGCGGGCGGCTTCACGACATACGTCTGAGAAATTGTACAAAATAATGAAAAGATGATAATCGAAACCCTGGAGCTGTGCACTAAATGCTTGGTGATAGGTCTTCATCATAAGCACATCCTAATGATGACCCTGCTGGGGTTGCGGATTGCGATTTTCCGAAACAGATACCGCCATCCCCGAACATAAAGGGCAAAAGAAGGAACATGGGTGGGTTTTAGTTAACTATGACACTCCCCCCCGCTCCGGTCAGACGGGAGGAAGTTATTTTGTTTTAGGTTTTTAATTCAACAGAATGTTCACGAAGTCTATTGTCCGTTATTCTTTGTAGTATCTGAAGTTCAGACTGGCTGACTGCGTTTCTCAATGGTCATACCTTGAGGCGCCTGCCTATATTTTAATATAAGAACATGACCCAGGCCAGACGTGTCTGCTGCCTTAGCTAAAAGACGACACGTTTAGCACAGCGGCTGGGAGATTGGCTCCTGCGCTGCGTGTTGGCATTTCCCGTAGTAAACAAATATTTGTGTGACCTAGAGGCAGGTAGTTGTTCCGGGTCGTGCTGTTTGTGTTTTTAAATGTTTGTAAACGCACCCACGATACAGGAGAAATTCCTAGAGAGGGGCACTGTTAAAAAGTACTAAGCGAAATCTTCGTAATCGTAAGAGTTTATCATGCTGATACTATATAGATATAACAAAGCAAGCATGCACTACTATACTCACTCTTCACGACTACACAGTCGTCATCTGTCCGCATCGCAGACGAAAACAAACGAGAAACACAGTTAATTAACAATAATTAACTACATACAATTAGTAAATACAGTACGGCCAACAAGAAGCGATACGACAGGTCATTAACCTAAAGAACAACTGTGGCGTTGACAATCTAATATTTAGCTCTTTCCATCTTGTGCCTTTGTCGTAATGTCTCGTTCTCCCGGCAAAAACATGACAACGTTAAGATGGGTTCGCCAACATTCGAGCGGCCATTTTAGATGGGGTTTTAGCATGGGTTTTGTTTACATTTAGTATCGCTTCTCGTTGGCCGTGCTATAGTAAAACACTTAAAATATTGAACCATGAGATATAAGTATTAGGAAAAAAAACACAATCATGCTATTTAGTTATGTACAGTCAGCCACGCATTAGCTGATACCCGCCCCCCTCTTATCCAAGCGTGGAGGGCAGATAATGTAGGGAACTAAAGCGTCGTCCTAAATAGCTATCGACCGTACGATGACACAATGCGTTCTCGAACGAACGAAAAGTTCAAACATATTCTTTTACCGACTCCAAAAAAGGACTAGGTTCTTCTATGTTCGATCGTATTCTTTTATGTATGTTTACCGATTGTTCCACCAACTGTGGACCGATTTTTATAATTCTTTTTTATTCGAAAGGAGAGGTGGTCCCATTTTATTTTAATTTATATTGCTCGGATAGTTTATGGGTTATCTTCTTAAAAACTAAAAAGTCGAAAATAACTTTAGCTATCGCGTGAGCACAGGACCTTATTGACCATTTTCATCGCACGACAAGAACGCATCTTGTCAACGTACGATATCCCAATTATGACGACTCCTGACTGTACATGTTTTAAGTACCGTATCACTTTGATTCTGTAAAAAAACCCAATAGCTCCCAAATAATTACATGCATAACATTTGAATAAAATGAACAAATTAATATTTACTGTGACCCTTATTACAAAAAGTCAAAATATGTTGATATTTTTCAGAAAGATTTTCTACACAATACATTGAAACACAAATATATATGTGGAACAGTATAGGTACACAGAAACAAAAAATAAATGGTTCTAGACTCACCAAATGTAGGTCTTGCAACAAGAGCTGTGAGGGCTAACGCGATGCTAGCTTGATTACTGCTGTCTCCCTCGATCACACTTTCGGGGATGTCGTTGCTTAGTTGAGGGACTTCACCTGGTGCACAAAAATCATTAATAAAAAAAACTCGAATTTCAGACGAAGCATTTTGATGTACTTTATATTTTGGGTAATGCAATAATTAAAGGCTACTACACACATGCCGGCGGCAATGCCGCCGGGTTCAAGCCGAGCGGCTATGCCGCCGGCAATACAATCCGCCGGCACAAGCCGCACAAAGCCGTCAAGCATCATTCCGGTTGTGACAGTCACATAGAACGCTAGTGAAGTGTTTTTTTTTTCAAACTGACGCCGGCAAGCCGCGTCACCCGCCGGCACACCCCGGCGGCCTTCCCGGCGGCTCCTTTGTGCGGCATAGCCTGCGGCTTTGTACGCCGCCGGGTGCCCGGCGGCTTGGCAGGCGGCTTACCCGGCGGCCCTGCCGCCGGCACTGTGTGTAGTAGCCTTAAGAGCAAATTACGGTAATGAATCTAAACTCGAACTACACAAGTACCTATAGAGCTATCAGAGTCATCGTCGTCTAGGATATTATGTTATCACTGACAACTATTTTTTCAATGCGGGATAACTCTAAGGAATAGAATACATACGAGGGCTTTCCTATTTAAGAACTCGTTCGCTTGGTGAAATTCGTTTTGAAATTGGTAAACTTATCACCAACCTATTAAAAACACCCTAGTTCGTTTTCGAAAAGACGCAGTTGATGACGCGGTTGTTCAGTTGTTCATTTAATTTTTTGTCAAGTAGTCAGTTCATTTTTACAGATATAAATCTACCTGGTTTCCTCCTCGGTGTCTGTGGTTTAGGCAAGTCATCAAACATAGCGTTTGTCCTAGTGCTAGGACTTGCTCGCAGTCCAAGCAGGGCTGCGGCCCCGTCTTCCAGGCGAGACGCTACGTCCATTACTTTCCGTCCAATTGCTGTACCCTGGTACAATACAATTTGATTTGTGACACATTGATTGGGCAATTACAGAAGCTGTGTGAGCCATTTGCAAATTCTGCTATTTATGAAACACGCCAATGTAGTACCTACGTGAACTTTAATATAGCTAGCGGTTTACCTTAATGAAACAATAATTAAGGTACTGTAGACTCTTATGTCTACAGTGCCTTCATTCCCATGAGATTTCTTCTATGTAAGGGACATCATAACCCATAGTTTTCCAATAGACTTCTTACACGGAGTCTAAAATCATTTATCCACTGAATCCCTCCGGTTATGTTTGTGTCACGTTGTCCCATGTAACGCGTTTATTTCCTTACCAGACAGGGTTCATAATACTGCTTCAGTCCCCTGGAGAAGTCTCCAATATTGCTGTAGGGGTTCCCGAGGATGTTGAGGCCAAGCACCAGCACGTAGAACTGCTGCACAAGTTGCGTCCAGTAGTGGCGGGAAGCCTGGTCCACCAGGGTGCACGCCGATATCGGAGCGTTGCGGAACTCAAGGTAGGACATTCTGGAATTATCAATGTAATCGTAAGTTAAGCTGAAGTAATTGTGCCTATGCTGAATATCCATGCTAGGCGTCCGGCATCCGGAGTCTTAATTAACTTATTATACCTTAATTTAAAATCCCAGCAAAATAATTGCGAAACATTTATAACGGCAAAGTCTTTCATTTTGTCGCTTAATAATATTTATAGCATTAGCAGGGTTTTAAAACAAACGTATTTTTAAGAAACAAGAGCAATTAATTTTATTTCAAATTCCTTCGTATTGTTATTCAAATTGTTTTACCCAATTCGAGTTCAGTTTCAGAAAACCTTTACTGCACCATTTTGAAGTTGAGTATCACATTAATTATTATTACGGTCCTTCCTTCGAAAAACACTTTAAAAAGTGAATTAATGTAAGACGTACTGAAAGGGATCGAATTACTACACAGTAGGGCTATATACACTATCATGGTTAAAGCAGTCTTGCACAAAAAAGGAACTTTTATGATACCAAAGAATGTTGGCAAATAAAGTGGCAACACTTTATTTGCCAACATTCTTCAGGCCAGCCAGTTATTTAAAAAATATTCACTTACTTTATAACCACATCCTTCATATCACACAGCGAAGATCCCCAGGAGTTAAACAGATACTCCAGCAAGTCACTGTTGAACAGTTTGGGTCTGTTCTCCTTCTTGTTACCAAACTTCGTCTTACTGGGACTATTGGCAGTCTCCGCAGAGTACCCACGAGATGACAGACTCAACACCAGCTTTATTGGAGATAGATGGACATACTCAAAGAGCACATTCCTCTGAGCAGTAATTTGGCTTTTGATAGCAATCATTGGCAAAGGCATGTGGACCAACGCAAGATCTGCCCTCAACCTCACAGCAGGCTTCTCCTGTATCTTCCAGTGGTTCAAAATATCGAAAACGTAGTTCACAAAACCACGGTCTAAATTCACACAGTACTCTTGGACTAAGATTTTCACGTATTTGTAGACGTCCTGGTTTAAGCTTGGACGATGTTGCTTTAATGCAACGACCTCTATGCAAGGTTTGAAACCTTTGCTTGATCTGATGTCATTGGGAATCGGGGCGGGGTATAGAACGCTTGGGAACACAACCTCGTGAAGCTGGTTGTCGATTTGTAACCTCTGACATTTCAAATGACAATAGGTATAAGTGTCAGATTTGCGCAACTGCATCCAAACACCAGGGTTGTAAGTCCTGCGTAATTCAGAGAAGAATGGCTTTGTCATCTGCATTTTCTCCAAGTCTAAATGGATGTACTCTTTTAACTGACACTTTTTCTGCTCCGTCTGGTATTTATCTTCGATCCAGGACGTGAGGTCTGGGGATAGTTGCTTCCATTTATGATTGACATTGACTTCCCATCTAGGTAGAGAGTCAGTCATGCTCACATACGCCAGTTCTTTAACTCCTGTATGTGTTGGCACGCAAACGGACAAACTGACTCCTGACAAGGACATGTAGACCTCATAGTTACTCCTCTCTGCATTAATCCTCGTTCTGTACTGGTTAGCTATTCGTTCATCTTGAGCTAAAGCGAAGACTCTCTGGTACCCATCCATATAAGATATCCAATACACAATGACCTTATCCTTCCTCATCTTCTTGGTCTTGGCGTGTGCTTCGGGAAGGTCTGAGCTGTCGGAGTCGTCACTGCTAGAAGAGCAGGGTTCAGGAGACTTAGGGTTAAGTCTCTTGAGGGTCGAAGATAGTTTGGATGTGACGCTGCTGGTGGCTACCAAGGTTGAGTGTTTCACTGAGTGGAAACTTACTTTTTCTTCGCCATATCTACAAGACATTAAATAGTTTGAAATACGACTTTTGAAGCACCTTACTCCCAAGCTACATATTAAAAATAGGAAGTACTGGGCTATTACTAATATCTTCTAGCTAGAATTTTACTAATGTAACTACGTTATCGCCCAATAGAGAGACGTTCTCGTGCAAGCATTGAAAAATTCCAACCTAGATTGATTATGCTCGTGTTATGTGAATACGTAAGTTAATTTACCATATTGTTATTGAACTAAGTCATTATTTATAGAATCAGTCTTGGACTCACCCATCCTGGCCAAAAGCAGCATCAAAGCCTTTGCCCTTATTGTTATAAATATTCCACATCAGCCTCCTATCCTTAGCTGGATCATCCCAGGTATAAAGCAATGACTGGTAGGGGCTCAATAGCGCCACCTGCCCAGAGTCAACCTGATGCAGCTTCAGGAACAGGTCATCACACAAGTTGTCGATGCGGACTGGCGAGTCCCCTACGCTATATGGCTTGAAGGTAATAGTGAATGGTCGGTCTGTGCCGCCAGTTACTTCTACGCAGATTGCCGTCTGAAAAAAAAAGGTTATATTTAATTATTTTTTTGCTTCTAGTGAAATTAGATAAACGTAGGTACGGTCATCTAGGAAACCATTGGCATTTCCGTTTCATAAGGTTTTTCAAAATATAGCCAATCCATAGTATGTTGTACAAGTTGCTGTTGTCTTTAGAAAAATATGTAAGGTACAAAGAATGCATGTTACAAAACTTATGTAAAAGACTACACTATTTAACTTGGCTTGAAAATTATCTAAGTCAAACATTTACACAACCTAAATACCTGTATATATTTGTCACCCTACTTCCCAACTTCCCACACAGTTGAAAAAGGTCCACGTAAATATTTCACATATCCGTATAATAATATAGAGGCCATAACTTGTAAGATAAACATGAAAGCCGTGACGTAACACTTACATCATACGAACGCGACCGCGGCCGGGGCGCAAGTACTAACTCAATTAGCACCACTTTCATCTCAACTTTTATAAGACCCGCACACAAACACACTCTCCCTCAGTTTTCAGCAGACTACAGTGAAACGATGTTTAAAATTGTGCTTTTTGTAACGTTCGCTGTGCTATGTGTGGTTGCGGAAAGTGATGATGGATGCAGACATTCAAGATCGTACACAAGAGTAAAACGAGGGAGGTATCCTGGCCCTCCAATAAGGTTCTACAATCGCCCGCCCATGACCTTCCCTATCAAAGGCCCGTTCTCCTACACACCCCCGCCGTTCATGCAGGATGATGAACCCCAGTACCCCGGCAGCAGACCCTACAAGGTTAGTAAACGCCCCACTAACGAAGGTTTAGGGGACGATGACATAAGTAACCTAGTTAAAAACTTATCTAAACAAGACTTGGACAAAATACTCGAATTCGCTTCCGAGAAAGATAAATATTCCCACAAAGGAAATTTAAACCATGAATACAGCCGACCGCATAAGAGAGAGAATTCAGAAAGACCAACGAATACCAATGATTTTTATAAAGGCAATGCCGATACCAAATATCAAGCAGAGGAACCTTATGAAATGGAATTCAAGAAACATATAAACTATGTCACTGAAGCAACTCCTCTAAATTATGCACTTAAATATGAAAAGAGGAAGCCATACCCAATAGAAGCGGAACCTAACCAAGTTAGTTTTTATGGACCTCAGAACGACGGGCCACTGCCGTTTAAAACGTACACTGAGCAAGACAATGTACCTCCACCATTCCGATTTGGCCATCAAGCTGGACCTGCTAAATTCCAAAGATTTGGTCCTGAAAGTGACATATCTACTCAATTCAATGATTTAGGTTCTCAAGACATTGAACCTGTTCAATACAAACCTTTTGTATTTCAAGATGACCAACCCTCTCAATTTAAACCTTATAGTCCACAAGATGAACAAATGCCCACATCTATACCTGATGACAGTCTGAATAGCCAGAATTTTGTATATCCCCAAGAACCTAACACTTATCCAGTCTCAAGTAATTCAGATTATACTGAATCAAATGAAGAAGAAAAACTACCACCGCCAACAAACATGAGAGAACAAGACTTTGATATATCTTACACGAATAATGTGCCTACCGTGGTGAAAGCTGATTCAGATTCGTATCAAGTGGAGAGTTTTGGTGATCTACCTCTGATGAATTATAATTCCAAGTTACATTCGGTCAGTTCGTATCATGTGCCACATTATACTGTAAGTATTTTAGATTACTTAAGCGGTCTGGGAAAATTAATGTCTGTTGTAGTTTGTTTGGCGATCTAACTAAACTAGTATCTAATTAATACGTTCAACGTTATAGTTTTTTTTTTAATAAAGTTGCCCCACACTAGGAATTTCTCCTGTATCGTGGTTGCGTTTACAAACATACTAACTCACATACACAAACAGCCAGACCCGCAACAACTATCTGCAGAAATATTTGTTCCGTGCAGGAATCGAACCCGCGACACGCAACGCAGCAGTCGATAGCTCAGCCACTGCGCCAACAGTGCCGTCGAAGTTTCAATGCGATCTATGCTATACCCAATCAAATGCTCTTGCTCTTGTTTGGAAGCAAGTATCTTAAATCACTGCCGAATAAACTCGCCAAAATAAGCATAATAATGGATGAGAGCCCCAAAACATTAGAAAATTCTTGATCTCAATGACCTGTTTTAATGTTTCAGGTAACCCAATCAAAATCACAATCGCCCCCATCAGCACCGCCACAATCGTTCTTATCATCACAGTCCTACTCCTCATCTACTGGTTTGAAGCCGTCACCAGCTGCTGCCTCCATCAAAGCTCCACCATTCGAACCTGCTCCTCCAGTATCAGCTGCTAAGGCCCAGAGCGATGCCCATCTGAAGGCCATCAAAATCTGGTCTCACAAATCTAAAGGAGCAGCCTATACGTTGCATGATGATGGAACTTTAACTCCAGAGTGGCCGAGACCGCCGAAGTATGGGAAGTGATATTTTTTAAGTTTTAGTAATATAGTAATTTATTTTGTAGTTGGTAGTTTTATTTATTTCCCCAGTAGTTTTCGTTATGATACATTTTATACGACAGTTAAACTGGTATATTGTACTTTTTAAAATGAGCAGCTTTTTGGAGACTTCGTGATGATGATTGATGATTGTCTCTTTCAAACTTAATAAAACCTCGATCTTAACTAAGGAAAGGTTTAAATCTAAGAAACATGTTTTGATCATTCGACTTAAGCTGGTTAGAAAAAAAAGGCCTTGGAAGAACAGCGAAAACGACGACCTTCGCAAAGTCTCGGTTTGGAAAGAAAAAAGAATGCACTTATTTGTTTGAAACAAACCCAAACCGAGACTTTGCGAAGGTCGTCGTTTTCGCTGTTCTTCCAAGGCCTTTTCAAAATATGTTGTTACAAAGGAAATATGAAGGCAGACGCTGTAGGTTGGATAACGCGACTTGGCTAGTGAGTAGAACTAATGCGCCGAATGTGAAAATTATGTGATTGACTCAAGCCTATTCTGTATTGATGATTTTTGGAAGGATCAAAATAATTAAATTCAAAAGTAAATCATTCACAAGTCCACTTACCCCTTTATCCATCCTCAACACCGTAAAATGATTTTTTGTAATCGGGAAGTGCTGCGACACGACAGTCGAGTCCCGATACTTGCAGTGCATCGACATGGAATCAGTCTGCGGCCAGAATGGCGTACATTGCTGGGGAGACAGATCGTTCCATAGGTCCGCTGCTTCGTTCTCTTCCATGAACCGCAGGTGACGCTTTGTGTCGTTGTATACGAGGAAGTATGGTAGTAGGGTCACGATTTTTGTGAGTTGAGGGCAGAGCTCTGATAGAGTTACCTGTGGAAAGGAAACATTGTGATACAGACTTTACATATTTTATCGTGTATCCTCTGATGTATTCTGATGCAACAGGCTTCACGAGGGTGTTATGTATATTCAGCTTGGTTATCTTCGTCTTCAGGCTACACTTGCTTTTCAAGTCACTGTGCTAAATCTTCATGGACTCACTTCTATTTGTTACTATTTAACCATGTACGGTGGCGAGCTCAATGAACCAAGTAATAAACAATGTTTTGAAGCTAGGGTTAAGGAGTCCATACTAAATAAAACTTGTGCTAAGAGCTTCCTGTAGGGTAACCACGAAATCTTATAGCAGTTCTTATTCCTGTGTGAGAAAGAGATGGTGCCAGACACCCTGTACAGCTGTGTCTCTTTTCCTCAGTGGAATAAGTTCTACTTTAAGACGTCATGGTAGGGTAGCTGGTCTTCTTATCCAGAATAACGATTTATAAAACAATGGGGAGGGAAAGTACTGACATTGAGCAGCAATCTGTAGTTAGTCCTCCTCTCAGTGTGCGGACACACGACCAGGCCGGGCGCGGCGGCGGCCAGGCGCGCGGCGCGCGACCACGCGGACACGTGCGCGCGGAAGCGCACGCGCGCGCCGCGCCGCCGCCCGCGCGCGCCCGGGCTCCACAGCAGCGGCTCCTCCGGGACGGAGTACCACGTGTCCGACTGCCCGCCCTGCCAAACATATCGCAGGTTCAAACACGAAACCGGCTACGGAAAAGATAATAGATTAGAAAAAAAGAGATAAATGAAACAAAAAGAGCATAAAAAATAAGTACAGGATAAAAAAGAACGAACAAGACCACTAAAATCCTATCTGTACAAAAGCTTAATTGAGGAAACTACTAATATCAAGGACTTTCGACCTCAGAATGTTTACCTGGCAATAACTAGAGCCTGAGCACGATGAGTTAAAGAAAGTTGTATCCTGAAAGATTTTACCTTCATCTGCAGCGGCAGCCCCGTCTTGTTGATGAGCCAGTGCTGCGCGTGCAGGAACACCTCCCAGCAGTCGTTACGTTCCACCGTCACGCAGACCTGCACCTGCTTGTTACCACCTTCTGTATCGCATTCACTGCTCAAGGTTACGCTCTTTTCTGTTACATCTGGAAGAGGGAATTCTCTTAGAATTAATGAAAACAAATATGTTATTTATGCTCTCGTATTCAAAGTGCTTATATTTTGACTAAGATCTTCTGCTGGAAGAGATTTCTAAATGAAATAAGCAGTACCTTTGTGCTCTTTTTTCTGTATATATATTTCCATAATGTGTTTTGTGTGTACATGAATAAATAAATAAGACTTCACATGGAGCAAGTGGGAAAATGGTCGAAATCCAGTTTTGTTACAGAAACTCGTATCTTTCTGACAGTCATGACGGGTAGTCTGAACCTTAAAACATTTGTAACCAGTCAGACCCTAGGGTATCGTGTTATCCAATAGCTGGGCAGTGTAGGTTAAATTGATAGGTAGTTGGTGTATCATAAAAGTAGTTTAGCACTTCATGATAAATAAACGTACTTTTATTCAGTTGCTTCCAGTTAGATTGAAAATGGCACTTAAAATAGCTTCGAAAAAGATGTGAATTCTGTTTTTACGAGTAAAATAGTTACCTGGTGACAATGTAAAGCTCCCAGACCAGGGCAGGCCCATGTAGTGCATGTTGATGGTGATCCTGTGCGGCTGCGCGAGCGCCAGCGTGTAGGTGTGCGCGCGCTCGCCCGCCTCGATACGCGCGCTCCAGCCGGCGCCCGCGCACGACACCGACGTGGCGTACGGCAGCCGGTTGTACAGCGCCAGCGGCGGCACCACGCGCACCAGGTAGTTGGGGATCGCGCGCGTCACGCGCCGGGACTGGCAGCCTGGGGATGATACAACAATGAGCCCGGATACGGCCTGGACTGGACTTTTGAGAATATTAACTACAAAATGGAAAATAGAGTCATACATATTTGAGAGCGAAAAAAGCTTTTCTTTCTTTTCTCCTTCTATCTTCTTACCTTCAACAGGCAGTATCCTCATGGCAAATATCCTCTTGTCCTCTCCATCCTTAGCTGGACAGATCATATCCCTTGGTGTGCCCACTTCGTTCGCCAGTTCCATCCACCAGATACCTTGCGTCGCTGTCTGGTAACTCCTTAATAAAGGAACATTATAGAACGACATGAAAATAAATACATTTTCGGTAATTTTTTTCTTTCTCCAGCATTTGTTGTCAAACAAAGCAACGCTCTTTTGTCTGTCACATATAATTGAATGTTAACAAATGCAAGCCCCTTCAAAGGACGTGAACCACTTACTGGAATAGGTACCCTAAGTATCCATACAATTCCCTTTTGAAGATGTAATGAACTCTACTAACGCAGCAGGTGTTAAGCCACCCACTAGATCCTAAGGGTGTCTAAAATACCATCCACACGAAAAGAAGTCCCAAAACAATAGAAATACCAAGTGTCCCGACAGGTTTTGCTTATACTGTATCGAGAGCATCATGACTAACTAACAAGGATACCATTTAATCTCATATCGTGTAAAACCCATCAGTCACCAAGTTAAAACATCTACTTACTCAAAGTTTGAAGGAAGCAGGAACAGCTTGCAATGGTAAGCAATATACAGCGGTATGTTATAGGTCTCCTGCGGCGCGATCACTGCCAACCGCATCTTGTCATCAAAGGGGTTAGTCAGGGAGCCTATCAGCTCGGCTCCAATGGCTTGCAAGTCTGTCTTCTTGTAGAAGAGTTCGAGGGCATACGAAGTTTCGTTTCGGATCTGTAGAAATAGATATTTTAAAGACTAATGGTATAAGTGAAAGGAATGCAGGATGATCACCATTATAATTTCAGGCTCAAACTTTCACTGTGGACGTAGTTCGTACGACGTATCCTACGAGTATGCCAGTTTAGCTCAGCTAGACTCTTCTTTGAAATTTTCTCGATATAAAACGACATAATTGATACACCTAATTATAGCTCTAACTAAAATTTTGTTTTAGTTAAAGCTTAATTTATTATTTTTACACACTGTGTACGTGTTTTACCAATCTGTACTATGGCAGGTCTTCTGGAAGAGATTTCTCAACAAATTAAGCAGTACCTTTGTGCTCTTTTGTTTGTATGTATTTTTTCCAAAATATGTTTAGTGTGTACATAAATTAATAAATAATTGTATGGTTCCGTTTCGTACCTTTACATTTGTAAAAGAGGTGATGCTGACGTAGGTATGTGTTTTAAATGACTACCGACTCAATTTCCATACTCAAAACTCTAATCCATTCTAATTGATGAAATGGTTGGCTCAAAGGTTGAGCAAATTCGTGCTGAGATTCCTAGAAAAGGGCATGTTGTGTCTTTTTTTAAATTGTCATTTTCAGCATAAGTCAGTGCTAAAAAAGCAAGTGCAAACCTGTAACGGAGACCTGACAACGATCTTCTTGTTGTTGTACTTGGACGTCCTGTCGACGGCGATGTAGTAGCGCGTGCTGTGCTTGCTGGGGTGCAGCACGTGCAGCTTGGACACGCTGCGTTGAGGACATAGGATCTACGGGGAAAGTAGGGTCGATTATTATTTTATTTATCGGAAACCATCAAATAATTATGTTCCGGCACCGCGATACCTATTTAGGTCAACCCGCAACCCCGGGAGGGAGAATTTAGGGTTGAATTAATATAAAGGGTAGATACTGACGCAAAACTGTTTACCACAAATTCAGTTCATAAATCTAAACCCGCACATTTTTTTTAATCATTTGTTCCACAGCTTGCAAACAGTATGTTCGTTGGTTGTTCCATACATTTTGACCGAGTAGGTATGAGAGAAGTTTTGAGAGAAACAGTATGTTTTTTTTTAACAACCGTCGATTTTTTTATGTGTATTCCCTTTCTGTTTCTCATTGGTGTTGTGCTCTTCACTTTATTTTCAGCAGGATTTTCAATCAGGGTTACAAAATGCAGCGACAAGGGAGAAATAAGTCGACTCAGTGCAGTTTGTTACCGCAATTGTGGCGTTGTCGGTCAATTTGTAGTTGTTGACTCTATCGGCAAAGAACCTTTACAAATTACTTATGTAGTTCAGTGGGATTACCCGTGGTGGGATTACCATGACGTCATATTGCTAAAATGTCATTTAAGTGTGCGAAAGAGACACAGCTATGCAGAATGTCTAGCGCCATTTCTTTCCCACACTGGAATAATATTAAAACAATTCTGCTTTATGACGTCACAGTAGCCCCAACTGTCAGTGAAAGGACATATAATGTTTCAGAGGATGCGCCTTGCACAAAAGCATTGTACGGATCTGAACTGTTATTATTACTGAAATATATTATAAAATGATGCTTACAGTTAGGTGGTCCAGGTCATGCAGTCTGACGGTGAGCGTGAGGTCCGTGAGGCGCGTGCGCAGCGCGGGCGGCGGCGCGGGCGGTGCGGGCGACCATGCGCACGCGCCGCCTCCAGACACCTCGCCGCCCGGGAACCCGCGCTCGAAACTGCACCAAACATCACATGATAGCGATCACTGTAACTATTCTACTTCGATGTTTTCTTCCCAATAAAAAACACATTGCTTTCTGGGCTTAGTGGTTGCAAGCGACTGCTGAAGACGACGCGACGTCCGGAGTTTGATTTTCGGGCAAAGTTTTATTGGGTTCTTCCACCAATAATTTTTTAGTAGCAGCCACGTAGTTTGGATTTGTAAAGCAAATAAAATCCAGCTGACCCGAATAGCACCCCTATTTTTCGGATCAAAAATCATGTGCCGCGGTATCTCATTCGGGCAACCCGTAACCCCGGCAGGCGGTGGTCCTAACAGGCCCGTCTGCTTTTCTGACATTTCTTTGAGACACGCGTGGAACTGTAACGCGCCGTCACGTCGACGACGTACATTGAGCTACCTATTGCTCACCGTCTACAGGCCCACGCTGACTGTGGCCAGGAGGGATCTCTTGTGAATATAGCACCATCTTCTGTAGTAAAGTAAGTAACGTTGAATAAAACTCACCAGTCCCATTCGTCACTGACATCAGTCATTAAGGGTCTTGACTTTTTTATTGGCTCATCGAGGATATCAGCTGACGATGTATCACATCCTAGGAAGATTAAGGAAATGTTACTAAGTGATACAATTATTTTGCAGATGTGGAAGTAATGCTCATGCGATAGTCTGACAACCAGTCTTACCGAGAGGTACCGTTTTATGCAGTACCCACTGGGTTATGGAGTTCAGATAGGCATTCACTACAAGCGAAACACTTGTATTCAGCTGCATCCGGTAAGACTGGAAGCCGACCCCAATAGGGTTGGGAAAAAGCTAGGCAGAAAACATGGAAGAGCGCATGCGATATCAACAAGAAGGTTCGGCCGACGCACCAATTGCGGACGTGGCTACAGAGCCTAGACTATAATTTATAGATAACTAGTTTTTGCCCACGGCTTCGCTCGCGTTAAATTCCGGTTAACATATTTTCCCTTTCCTGATTTGCAGGTACCTGCAGTTTTTGCCCTTCCGCCATATTTATTGTAATAGCAAAGCTAAGTTTTCCCTTTTCTTCCCTCTTTTTCCCTTATTTTTTCACTTTTTACCATCCCTCAAAAAAAAATATTGCCTATGTCCCGTCTTCAGGGTCTCAACTATTTTAGTTTAGCCATTTAAGCGTGAAGACGCAACAAACAAACTCACTTTCGCTTTTATAATATTAGTAAGGATGTGCAGGAAATCTCAGCGCGTTCCATGACCGCAGTCTATCCGCACAGGATTTTCTACTTGTTCGGTAATCACTAGTTTCTCACCTGGTGTGCTAGGCCGGCTAGTGTCCACATCATAATCGGCTATGGCTATTATCCTCTCGTTACCCGCCAAATCTGTTTCTGCTTTCGTTTTCAAATGGACAGTTGATCCAGGACCTATAACAAAATCATCTTTCTGAATAGCTGTTATAGAATGTGACATTTTCTGGTCATTAACAGTATTTGGTATCATTAACTAGTTTACATCCTCGATCTTAGCTATACGGCGTTTCGTTCGCGTCGCAAGAACGCAGCTTACGTGCTTTTTTTCTCGAAACCGTTTGTGTGCAGTTCGGTTCATTCAGTCAAATCATAAACATGTGATGCAGAGGAATTATGCTACAAAATTACAGCAAGATCAAAGGAATCAAATATTTGACTATATTTTTAAAAAACTGTCAAGTGCGTGTGGACTAACGCACTGCGGGTTCCGTACAAATTTGCAACATAAACGGCCATAGCTTTGTTTTGTGTAGATTTAGAGAGTTAATTTTTTTATTCTTTATTTTTCACAGCTCCAAGGTAAAATAAAAAAGGTTTTGACATACATACAGCCGGATAACAAAGTGATCCTAGAAAGGGTTTTGTTTTTCCTTTTAATGTACGGATCTCTAACAATGCTGTAACTAGAAAAGAGTGCCTCAATACAACTAGAACTAAAATAGACAGCCCTGTTGGTCTAGTGGTTAGTGTCCCTGACTGCTAAACCGGAGGTCGTGGGTTCGATTCCCGCCCAGGACAAACTTTGTGTGATAAGCATGATTGTTTGTTCTGTGTCTGGGTGTGATTTATCTATAAATGTATGTATTTATAAATTATATAAGTATGTATATCGGTTGTCTGGTTACCATAACACAAGCTCTGCTTAGCTTGGGATCAGATAGCCGTGTGTGAGTTGTCCCAAGATATTTATTATTTAAAATGCCTCAAAGAACACCGGACCACGACCGTAAAGTTCAGGAGAAATATGATAACTTTTCAAAACCTACCTATATCATTGACCAATAGCAGCCCGCTCTCTCCAGTAACAATGGCAGTGACCACAGCGGTCCTGTCAGTGCAGGCAGCAGCCAGGTCTAGTAACGCCCTGGCTCCAGCTGGAGTTACGGTCACATTGAGCATATCTCTGGCTTCAACTGCTATGTAGGTGCAGGACTTATCGACGTAGCTTTCTGTCTCGAGACCTGAGTCTACGCTGTCTTCGCGGACGACGGGATCCTGGGTAAAGAAAATTGCTGGTTTGAATCCTTACTTTATTACTTTATTTACTTTAATATTATAAAAGCGAAAGTGAGTTTGTTTGTTTATTTGTTTGTTTGTTTGTTACCTCTTCACCCTTTAATGGCTTAACGGATTTTGATGAATTTTGGTACAGAGATAGTTGGGAACCAGGAGACGGACATAGGCTAATTTTTATTTAAAAAAAGTGGGATGTAAGGGAGAAAGAGGGAAGAAAAGGGAAAACTTACGGTTGCTATTACAAAACAATAAGGCGCAAGGGGAACTGTGTTACCCCAAATTTAACGCGGGCGAAGCCGCGGGTGAAAGCTAGTATAATTATACAAAGTAAAGTTGTTGACATTGCTGAACTTTACTCAAATAATTCCAAAGTTTTTAAAAGTTTTTTTTTATTAAGAGACAATGGACAGCTACAATATTCAATCTTTACATGAAATAATAAAGTTTTATTTGTAGTAATATTGCAGCTCATACATAATTCGCATGTTAACAAAAATGGAATTAAGTATAATGTGTCACTAGATAAACATTATCTATTCCGTATAACAGTAATTAATTGTAAAAATATAATTGGCAATTAAAACACAATACTATGAAATAATATTTAAGATTTAATATCTTACTTTGTATTTTGTTAAATGTATAGATATTATATTAAAGATTTATTTTTTTGTAGTATTAGGTAGTAGGCTGTTATAATTAGTTCACACTCGTATAAACTACAAACTGCACTACTTTATATGTAAAAATATTCGTACGCCTTGCAGGGCAGCACATAATGATACACTTTATATATATTTTAACACCATGTATATTAACATACTTTTACCTATGTGAAACGAATAAACCTATTTGGATTTGAATTTGAATTGAAAATAAACATAACAAATAAAGGATTAACACAGATAAGAGTTAAAATTATAACAATGACGTCAAAATTAACGATACAACATCATTATTTCATACAAATAATTTTAAACATAGTTTTATGTCTACGACAAGGGTTTGTGGCGCTTGATTGACATTGATTGGGAGTGTTTGATGATAACTTTTCTTGGGAAGTGTTTCAGGACTCTATTGAAACCAAAATGGTGGAGTTATTGCAACTTCGGCAAATATACATAGATCTTGAAGTATATTCACGTGACAGACGTGAATATTCTTTAATATGTATATACCTATATATTTATTTATATGTGATTCAAAATGCGTTTCACTACGAGTGAAAGATAAATATCAAATAGATAGATGTATAAAAATATGTACAGAAATCAAATTATCTGATTTGAGAAAAAACCTTAATAAGTTACCTGCAAAGTAACAGTTTTATGCTCCGTTTCTTTCTTCCCCTTGACTTCTCCATCTATGAACGTGACAGCTTTCTCATTCTCATCATGATCACTGCCAGCTTCCACATCACTGTGCTCTGGGGCTGAAGAATCTTCTTCATTGCTCATCTCTTCTGCACTTGAATCACTGAAAGCAATATGAGTTGTAAAATATTTAACGAAACGTTTATTAATATCTGCTAAACTACAATGCATTAAATCTTAATAGTTCTTTTTTTTAATTCTTGGTGTATTGTCGTAGGTTCTTTCAACCTAAGTGAATTTTCAATTATTTGACAATTGTTGTTAAAAGTGGGTATTATAAGTAGGTGTGTATGTGTTCAAGTCAAAGCCTTTATATCTTGCCGGTGATAGAAAGTCTTGTTAATAAATGATCTTGTGATGAAACCACTTACTCAGTAAACAGATGTCCAATAGCAGTTGCCAATTTATCCATGAGCCCGTTCTCATTCTCCGAGTCTGACTCATCAGCATCCAGCAGTCCCAAGAAGGACATATGTCCAGCACTAAAGTCCACATTATAGTGCTTGCTCTCGCTACCATTAGGGTTCTTTATGAACGTCATCTCATTGTCCGTATCGCATTCGTCTGCTGAGGTTTCGGATTCGAAGCCGTTTCTCTTTTTGGATCGTTTAGTTTGGTCTGATGCGATTGAGGAGTCGACTTCCGTTTCTTGATGGCTTGAGGTGTCCAGGCGGGAGGACATTGGGTATGCTTTTGCCTGTTGGAAGATGTTTGTTAAATTATTTAATGACTAGCTTTACTATCAGTAGGTGGCATTTCTGTCCAAATCCAAGGCAGGGAAACTTAACTTATATAACTTTAACCGCCTAACTTTCTTGACCATGTTTGAGTAGGCTTCCAGTCTAACCGGATTCAGCTGTATGTCATTATTTTACTGTGCGCTATGTAATTGCCTCCTCTATCCAGTTATTGGATACTATAAATACGCTTTTATACTTTTGTTATTTATTTTACTTAAAAAAAGTTTTTCCTGCACAGCTATTGAACTATTCGGGCCATATAGTTAGCTAATACTACTAATATATAAATAATAAATACTATTATAATTTATATAAAATAAAAGAATGAATCAAACATAAACTAACTTAACAAACATAAGGCGTCGAAGTTCCACACCGTTGTCATCCGGAAACGTGCCCAGAAGACTAGGAGCTTTGCTGCGTTGACTGGCAATATTAACTAACTGACTATAAAAGCCAACATACCTGAAACAGGGTAGCATTAATCTCCCAAGGTCGGTAAACATTCTCGTTCTGCACTACAGGCTCGATGAGAGGCTCCCAGGCGTCTAATCGTTCATTGTAGCAGGACGCGATGAGGCTCAGCGACGCGGTGCCGTGCAACTGCTGCGACCAGTCGTGCAGGGACACCTCGGATTTCATCTAGTGGGTAAATTAATACGATCTTGTTATACATCGAAGAGAATATTTATTTTTCTTCAAAAGTTTAGGCAAATTTGTAACTAAGTATCTTAACATTTCACCAGTTTAGTGTTAGTTCCACGTAATAGGTCCCGAGCATTATTGATCCTAAGCACTCCGCTTTAAACCAACAAAGCTGACGACTCGAGTTACCTCCAATTTAAATTCCAAATTATTATCATACAATAAACATATATACAAAACGAGTAGACGAACCTTCATCATCAGCACAGGCACCCTAACCGTATGCTCCATCTCAAACATTACCCTGACACAAGGCACGGACATAATGAACGTCTCCGAAGGCCTGACGTTCGGGTACTTCGGCTGCGTGTACCCCTCCTCAGGGTTAATCATCACGTATGGAGTCAGCTTCTTCGGAGACCACAAGTCTTCTTCTTGCTTTTCGGCTTTCGGGTTGTAGGTCGCGAAGTTAAATGGTTCTTTCTCATCAGGAATTGTTAGTTCCGATGTTATTTCTTCGATTATGTCTGTGGGTAGAAATGTTGGTGAACAGGTTACTTCATGCATCTTCAGGCGTGGTAAATATTCCTATGACAAGCATAGTAGTTCAAAAGCTTAAATAAATCAAATCAAATAATTTATTTCAATTAGACCATTACAGGCACTTTTGAATGTCAAGAAACAAAATGAATCTACAGTTATTATGCCTTGTGACCGGGTCACAAGGCATAATAACTTGTGAAAGTACTGTAGTTGCCCATTCCAAAGCGTTGATCTCTTTGGAGAAGAATGCTCAAGAAACTCCAACATACGATGGAAACTTAGAACCACGTTGGCACCATATAGATCCATAGCACTTCAGCACGGAACGCCTTCAAAGCCTTGAATTTCCAGACGTCATACAATGGTCAAAGTAAACATGCCACTCATGCCGTTGAAGTGTTTCCATGTTTTCTGGATGATCTTAATAGCGAAAGCTTAATAGAAAAATGAAATATACTTACCCATAACAGTATGCACTGTAGTAGCAGCAACATGCACCTCAATCTCGGAAACATTCATCTTAACCCATATACCCTCCTCAATATTCTTGAAGGTCTTTGAAAACTCTATATCACAAGGCCTCAAAACTAGCTGTGGTGGCAGATTCTTCAGCTTCGACTGAAGCTTGGACATGATCTGAAGACCTGCCAAGGAGACTACGAATGACTCGCTGTTAGAGTGACAAGAGTAGTCTATGAGGAGTTCCGTTCTAAGGAGGAGGGCGTGTCCCTCAGTCTTCGTGAGGTCTGTGAAGAACATAACCTCTGGCTGACGGAACTGGATTGATATTGATAAGCTTTGTTGTTCTTCTGATACTGATGTTGCTGAAACAAACCGAATGGCGATCAGATTAATTTTTAATTTGGTTTTATTTTTTGACATTTCATAAGTTTGCTTCAGGCGATGCCATTCAAGTTGCATCACGATAACTCCTGGCGTGCTCTTTACGACCATTCTTTGCCAAAAAGCCATCTGAGTAAATATATGTCATACAAATAATCTTACCCGTTGAATAATAACCGCTGGTAGAATCAATGGAACTGGGTAACCTAGCTGCACGGTTGTTGTTCTTCGAAGGATGCACATCACCCACATACCCGTGGTTAACAACACCACCATCCATTGTCTTCTCTCCTGTTGATGTGAACGAAAATATAAGTAAAAAAACATCGTCTGTCTAACCTTTTTTTAGTTTAACCGGATGCAACTCAATAATTAATATAATAGATAATTAGTGAGTAATAGATAATTTTTGAGACATTTGTATTCTATTCCGGGTGTAATTTAGTTAATTATCTATGATAAAGCATTCGCCATTCTGTCCTAATAAGGCTCTTATTTTTCCTAGTTGCGAATCTCTGAAATATATGAAAGGCCTACCAGGCATAGCATCCAGCAGCGTCCTCGCCAGTTGCAGCAGGAAGGGCAGCGCGAGGTTGAGGCGCGTGCGGTCCACGCGCACGTCGGCGTGCCGCGCGCGCGCGCCCGACACGCGCACGCTGGCGTCCACGAGCGGCGCGCCGCGCACGCTGATGCACGCGTCCGCCGCGTCCGCGCTGCTGCCGCCTTGGGTAAGGAAGATCCTGCAACATACGAAAGGGTGTCAGCCACGCATATTAACGTGGATTTC
Source organism: Ochropleura leucogaster (assembly GCA_958449745.1). Classification (NCBI taxonomy): domain Eukaryota; kingdom Metazoa; phylum Arthropoda; class Insecta; order Lepidoptera; family Noctuidae; genus Ochropleura; species Ochropleura leucogaster. The sequence continues at coordinate 20,733,690 of OY288201.1, forward strand.
ACGTTAATATGCGTGGTAACGTAATAAGAGCGAAAAGTAGAATTGAAGAACAAGCTGATCCACGTCGGGTCGTCCATAAGAAGATCATTCAAGTAAATCCAAAACTTCAACATTCTTTCTGTTTCTTTATAGCAAATCAAAGGCCTTTATTAAAACTACATTAATCATCTCATTTTCTGCATCACACACAATCCGCGTTGCCGTTTTGTCATTAGTATAACTCACCTCTTAATAACAATCCCAGGATCAGGCCTAATATCCTCAACGAGCAAACTCTGGAGACTAGCCTTGACTTCTAGGCTTCCATCAGAGCTATACTCCATCTGCAGCATCGTTTCTCCAGCAGTTAGCTTAGCTAGTCCATGGTTCAGGTCTCTAACAGGAGAGCTTAAGACCTCGTCCATGTCTGAGAATAGTTTTAATTCTATGCCGTCCAGAATAAACCTGGAAAAAATACGTCAGTTTAAGACTAGTTTCTAAAGCTATAAATCTGCTAGCTTAATTTAAAAAAAAAAACAACTATTTACAAGAAATAGCCATGCTTTTGTTTTTGTATTTAGACTCTGCTTTTCACGTCGTATGCCCAAGGAACTATACGTATCAGCCATTATTTGGATCCACAGAGCATAAATACACTTTATAGAAGGTGGTGAGACGAGCTGGACAGAGCCAACAAATATGTCCACATGATGCATGAATCAAAAGCTGTGTGATGACGCAAGTACACCTACAGGGTATGACTTAATGCGTTTGGTTAACTTTACCTTACAACAGCTTCTTTTCTGATTGGTTCTCCCTGAGCAAAGAAAGCTTGCAACTTCTTGACTGATGAGTCGGAAGATGCTGTGTCCACAGGAGAACTGGGGACTATGGTACCTGTAAAATAAGAAATGAAGTTCGGACTTTTAAAATATTTATTAATTCATGAATCTACTTCACCAATATTACAATTGGTATCAACGCTTACTGTTTAGAGGACTCAAATTACACACAATCATTGCATCAGGTTTTAAAGGTAAAAAATGCTGTGTAATTTTTACATGGTTTTAATTTTGTATTTTCATACCTATATAATGTCCTTCGCTCAAGTTATCAGTCCACACCGCCAGCATAGTAGCCAGGTCCTTCTGCCCCACATTCAGTAGCACAGTATCCACCGCCACATCGGCCTCACACGCGAGCAGCTCGCGGTACAAGTTGATGCTGACGAGTTGCTGGTAGGAGACAGCGCGCTTCATGTCACAGCGTACGCAGACTGGTTCGAGAATTGGTTCCTAGTGACAATAAATAATTAGCACAAACAGAGGAATAGGTTGTGTTTTAAGTCCTTAGATATAGTGCAAAATCAATTTTCCACATATTAAATGTGACGTAAAATTTTGATTCCTATAAAGCGTTTGGTTGCTTCCACGATGATAAGCTTAGTCTTGAAATATCGCAGATACCGTCAAGGAAGTGTATGTTGACAGAACGTCTGAATTATAAAGTTATCAAGCTCTGTTGGTCGATATAACGAAGGCCTAACTCGAACTTTTTCCACACTACATTTAGGAATTCAGCAAGGTTTTATATTAGGTTCATATCTATTCTATTACAAATGAAACTGCAGTATGAACTCATAATTAAATTATCACATACCTGCACTTCCAAGGTGCCAGCCAGAGTCATAACTGCTCTAGAGAAAGTGATGTTGACGAGCTTGATCAGAATATTGTCTATGATTGCGTTCTGTATAGGACTGGTCGGTTCATGACCGGTATTTAATTGCTTGAAGAAGTTCTCGATAAGCAGATCACCTGTCAGAAAATTAAAAAATAACTTAAATACTTGGGCTGCTTAACTGCTGCCTGTATATTTTGTACAGAGTATAAATGGACATACAGTATAACATCAAGTCAGTGTTGTATTTGAGCAAATCTTTTATTTACCCATATTGAGGACTAGAAGATTTGGTGATGATGGTTTCTGTGGCAGCAGTAACACAGGAGCATGGATCTGAAAAGGATATGAAGCTTAAAGTCATATAAAATAGTCAGGCTTGTTTGGTAACAAAACTAAGAAGATTATATACATGTGCCACCGATACAAGGAAAGTAAATCTGACATGTAATTGTTTGATTGGAGAAGAATCTGACAAGCAGATGTCAAGTTAAAAATTTTAACTCCGGGTAGCCCAGAGCTAAACTTTTAAGAAGTAGTAATTAGTATGTAAAGACCTCAATGACAAGGTTGAGCCTAGTGCTGCAGGTCCTCGCTCCCTGCGCGTGTCGCTCGGCCGCGCGCTCGGCTGCAGCCGCCGCCGCCGGCAGCGCGCTCGGCAGCAGCGGCTCCAGGAGTTGCTGCACACCAAGCGAATTATTGTAATCAAACTAGTATAAATAAAAATATATCCAATAAATACTAATGTATTAAGTAGGAAATAAAAAAAAAACACCTAAAAATCCCTTTTATAGGATGCTATTATTAGTGAATTTATTATTGACATAATAAATTCACTGGATACATTTTGGAGCTGCATGCAGGTCTTCAGTTATTTACATTTTGAGTTGCTTAAAAGCATTAAAAACGACTACAGGGAATATTTTAACTATTCGTACCTGCAAGTGATGCATGACACAGCAGAACAACACAACGTGCAGCCTCCCCACGTACACGCGCAGCTCGCCGTCCGCCTTCATGCTATGCTGCTCGCTGGCGCCGGCGCCGTACACCCGCGCGGCTGCTCGCACGTACTTTATCTCCAGGACTTTATCTTCGTCAGGCCAGACCAGCTGGAGATTGCCAAGAACTATATAATTAGTATGACACCGAATATGCGCGTTGAATTGTCAATATCGTCCAACGCCTGAATAAACTATGCATTCTTCACGTGTTGTAGGGGAAAGCATTTTCTTGACAAATTCATAAAACGACTCTATATTTGGGTGAAGTAAAATATCTGAGCAATAAAAATTGAGGATTTTTGCATAATAAACAAACACAAAAAACCGACTTCCTTAAAAACCACTAATAAGGGGAACATAAGTAACGGAAGTCAGTGGCAAAAGAAAACCATGAATTAAGCAAAAGTCACCGACTTTCGGTAATAAACTTATTTTCCGTCTTTTATGTAAGTCGTTTTTTTGAGGTTTAAAATAAGCAGGCATCGTATAAAGTTTGAGTTTAGTCCCAAATTTTCTACTTGGTATTTTTAACTTAATTCAATTCCTACATTATTCATTTTAAACATGTGTCGTCACTAACCTTAGGATACAGCGTAGCCTCAGCCAGGTCATCGATGTGCAGCGAGCTGAGGTACAGCTTGAAGATCATGCGGTCATTGGCTCTGAACACACAGTCACTCTCCAGGGAACCTAGTCGCATCTCCAGCACAGCGCTATCTAGGTGGCAGAGTTTTAGTGATACTGATGAAGCTCTGCAAAATATGAACAAACATTGATATAAAATATATAGTAGTTTGTGCTTTACTTTAGGCGAAGATCTAATGATGAAGATCTTAAAATCAGAGATAAACAGTTACAGCAAAAAACATACTGACTCATACTATAAACGATGATGAAGCCAAAATATGGATTGACTTATCATATAAAAGACTTATGTAATGTTGAAAGTCTTTGTAGAAATACAAATCCCTTTCAGGTTGCTACCAATCAAGGCACTCTAAGCGAACCCTCTCCAGGACACGTCAATTTTTAAATATTATTTATAGCATAACATTTTAATGTCAAGGCAAGTAATGCCTGATTTCAAAACTTACCTGACGGAGTAACTGAACTTGGTAGCGCCAGGTGGGACAGGAGGGTCAGCTTCGGGCTGCATCATATAGTCCCATAGAGATTTAGATTTTGGTAGAACTACACTCTTCAGGTTTATTGAGTGTCGGTTCTGGATTCTATAAAACAAACACACATTAAAAATGTAACTGGCAAATAGTTGACGAACGTTTTTGAATTATTTTCCGAAGCCACAATGCAAAAATTGCAGTCAGGCAATAAAAACCACACTTTTCGTCACGAAATCGTCTCCAGTCACGTCGCATGAACCGAAGCAAGAAGATTGACGTCAATTGCTCTGATTAGACCGGCTCAAACCAATTTTTGCGTTGACAAATGTGTGTCCACATTTGCTCCTTAAGCTTACTAGAACTGGTACAACTGTAGAGTTTTACTAATTGCAGTTATCAACATAACTACTTACTTGGCAGCATAACTACTTACTTGTCACCAATGTATTGTAGATATTTTAGCAGCGTGGGCAGTGCATCCGCATGCAGTAGTAATGCTAGGTGTCCTACGTCTGCAACTAGCGCCTGCTCCACACTATGGAAGTGGGATCGGAACTCTGGACAGTCTGCGCGTACCTGCACAAATAAATCATATTTATAAAATAATTGTCATTGATGACGACATGGTTGGTAATTCAGGTTAAATACAATGGTAATGTTCTCCAATCCGGAGTTGGTATTATTGGGTTTGGAAGAAATCAACAATTCAGTACATTTAAAAGAGAAAAGAAGAACAGAATTTTACTTTAAAGGGATATGGATAACATTGATCGCTCCTACCTTCCTATACAACAAATTAAACAGCTCCCCAGAACTGGTGATCAGCTCCAGATACTGTCCAGTGCTGGAGTGATGCTGCTTGTCAGTTAGAAGCACCTGGCTGATGGACAACTGAACAGCTGGTCCGAACTCCATGAGAGCAACATCCAGGCAGACTTTTGCGATGCTCAGCATAACGTACGGCTTCTCCGTTTGTTCGCATGAACGGGAGAGGTTGATTACGATTTCGCCTAGAAGAAGAGTTTGTAATGTTATATACTCCTTGTATTATATACAATGACATCTAAATAAATGTATCAGTCTGGAAGCGAGAGAAAGATGCAACTTTTTCGCAAGAAGATGAAAAATTAATCTTATAGAAACATTTTCTTTTGGTATAGCATTGGGAGTTTCTAGCCGAACAGCAGCACACTTTCTCAAACGCTTTACTCGAACTTTCTTAGTAATTATTCTGTTTCCAAAATGGCACTGGTAAGCGAGGTAAACTATGAAAAGCTTAAAGAGGTTCTTTTGGGTCCTCATAGCTCCTATCAACATGGTTTCTTCTCTCCTCTATTCTCAAGTCCCCAACACAACTCACCCACAATGAACCTCAGCAGCGTATTAATATTGTTGCTAGGTGACACGTTGTCGTCGAAGCCTGGTAGGTCCACAGTCCTGGCGTACACCTCCATGTCTTCGTCGCTATGCTCGGATGCTGCCGACGCTTGTTGTGCAGCTTGGAAGCCAAGCTTGGCTGTCGCTACGTCAAATGTCGTTTCTGCTGCCCTGATAAAGTATGTTATATATTAACTGGCTATCTTCGACTTAATTAGCAAAAAACCCAGTGAAACAAGTAATTCTGGATACTTGCCTGAATAATACTAGAACATTACTTCACAGTATTCTTAATAGCTTATCTAAATGAAATCATTCACCTGATACAATTTTGCACAATCTAGCCGGTAAAGTGGTGCCACCCCATTTTAATATCTATACGGACTTACGGCCGTACATAGTTTTTTAAGGACAATAAAATAGACTCTAAAAATGGTTGGTCCTAACTCAGACCTCTTCCTAGAAATGCCATCGTCTACCGGGAGAAATAATGTTTTCCACTTTTTAGCTTTTTTTGGAAGTCGGATTTTTTTGCAAATAAGAAGTTATTTCAGCATTTTTAGTTTTGGTATATGTTACATTTTTTTTTTAATATGTTGAATATATAAAAAATGCGGTCGATTTTTTTTTTAATTCGGTTAAAACTAAGTATTTAAATTCTCAACTTACTTGCTCCTACTCAAATATGCCGCCACAATTTTCTGCCTCAAATTCATAAGATCCTTATACTCAGGATCAGAAGTCACCCTGTCAATACTCAATAGTTCTGCCAGCTCAGGTTCCTCCACCTCCTCGGTATAGTCTCCGGAGTCCATGAAGGAGACCGGCACGGTGTTGGGCACTGGAACTGGTAGGTTGTCGCAGAAGTCCAGGAGATTGGCGATGATACGGTCTGACAAGTTCAGTTTGATGCTTGAGAGGGAGATGTTTAGCTTGTACCTGATGGAAATAGTGATTTAGTATTTAGTTTTTTTTCTTATAACTAAATATGCTATAAGAAACTGGATGATAAGAAACAACAAAATATTGTTGGACTGGCATATCTAGGGGGACAACAATTCGGCAAACTACAAGGGGAAGCAGACTGTTGAGAAACCATTTACTGTTCATATCATGAAGAGTAGTAGGTTATAGGGGCCAAAATTGTATCTTTGTAGATAGACAAACTCACTTAGGCAACAGCTTGTAATCCTTCTTGATGCTGTTAGAGAACACGACCTGCATCTTAATCTTGGGCACCAGATGCAGCTCCGAGTCTGCGTGACGACGCGCCTCGCGCCACGTCTGGGTCCACTCGCTGAACAGAACCTGAGCAGACCAAACAACATAACGTATCTTAGCAGTAGCTTCCCTTGATCGTTGATGGCAGCATCAACGGTCTTGGACATGACGACAGCCAGGAATTCAGTCTGTGAAAAGGACTACTAAAATATAAGGCCAAGCTGGCCATACTGAACATTTTTAATCGCTTATATGCCAACTGCTATTATAGGGTCCATCTAGTCTAACTTGACACTGCTAGATACGTGTATATAACATAGAGCTACGGCTGGAGCTCCACAATGATTCAGATTTTTAGTTTCATGGCTTTTAACCACTCCTATTTTAGTGTATTATCAAAAAAAGCCTTGGCTTTATAAAGCCTGATTCATGCATGCAACGTTTCAAGGTCCTAAAATATACGCCTTAAATTGCTGTTTCTAAATGGTCCAGGTAGAACCGATAATCACGTCTGTTCATTTTTATCAGCGTTTTACCTGACAAGAGCATTCGGCGTGCAATCTATCGTACAGTCTTTCTTCAAGTTCCATACACGTGGCGTCCTCTAGTGTCAAGTTGGATGGCTGTAGATCTGACTTTACTATGATACGACTGATGTCCAAGATCATTACACGGCCGGACCTGTGAAGAACAGCCTCATGAGTTATGATTAACTGAAGCTATGATCAAATTAAAACAAAATAAGATAACTTATTACCCATCTACCGGTAAGGAAGGGTTATGTTTTTTAGTACCCCTACTCTGTATAAAACCCCCTTTAAAAATACCTCGAATATCCACGATTAATCTGCGTTATCTTTAACATACTTATGCACACATCCATGCTCCGGAATGACGACGCAGGGTCCCTTGACGTCCACGTTGAGGTGGAACACCTTCCGCCTGCTGACGGCGTAGGCCAGCACCGAGCGGCCCACCGCGCCCGCGCGCAGCGCCGCGCCCGACACCTGCCCCGCCAGCTCCGCGCCCGACATCGAGTGCGTTTGGAAGAAGTTGATCAGCTCCGTGAACGAGTGCTGAGTAGGAAATAAGGATATAAGATAAATCCTGACTCTACTGAGAAAATTCTATAATAAAGCTTGGGTAATGAACACTTTACCCAAGCTGGGAATCGAACCCAGGATTTTACAGTCAGCACTTGCGCTTGCGACCAGTATACCAACTACCTCATAAAAATAAAAAAATCTCACCTCAATATAGACCAATTCTACGGGTTCCATGAGGCAGCACAGTCCATAATCAGCTTCGTTGCTGCACGGGTTCTTCTCCAGGTCTATAGCTAGTAAGTTGGGGCTGGTGACGCCAGCTCCTCGTTCCGGTGTCAACAGTGGCACCAGGTCTCCATCTGACGTCACTCCTTCAATAACGGCGCTCTCTGCTCGGGCTGATAGCTGTTGGATGATTTGACAATTATTTATCAAAAACTAGAGGAGTCCCATCTTCATCGGCATTTTTTTCTTTACTCAGCATCGTTATTGTAGCATCACGCTACACGTTATAATACATTTCTTAAAAATAAGGCTATAAAATACACAAGAACTCTTCATAAAACCTGTGATCTTCGTCTCCGCCGCCTGCTTATGCCAGAGAACAGTGTACCGTAATGAAACCCACATAGTATACTGATTACCACATAGTTGCCCGTTATTATACGAATGCGTCAATATAGTCCACTGCCAAAGAGTCATACTCATAGAAGACCGCTTGTCAGGTCTAGATTAAAAAATAGACACGAACAAATGATAACAAAAAAACACAGACAAAAGTCTCAGGTCCAGGTCCATCATCAAGCAAACTACATTGAGTTGGAGGTACAAATCCGTACCCTTCACAAAGGTTCCACTAGCTAATTTAATATGATCCTGTATATCGATACCAAAGAGCACGTTTACCAGCTTGAAAAGTAAGTATACCTTGTACGCTTTAGCTGATGGTCTAGTCTCCAGCGACGCCAGGAACTGAGTCAGGGTCACAACCAGAACCTCCTTGCTTCTATTCATCAGTGTTAGTGAACAGTTTGCGAGCGTCAGGTTTATTTTGTGTTCTGAAATCATTGAAGAAAATGCTTTGATTTTTTGGACCATATCATGGATCTGAAAATTACCGAATTTCTACCTGAATAAGTCATGAAAAAATATAAAGCACAAAGTGTGCACTCTTGCGACTTTTGAAGTGGCAAGGCTATTATATTCTTTACAAATAACAGTGTCTTAGGAAGGCAGAAATCACTTCTAACTAGATTGAAAGGAATCCCAAAACGTGTATAGCAGAAATGCTCACCAATATACTGCTTCGACTTATCCTTCAGCGGCGCGCCCTCCACATATCCTATCAGCTCACAGACCCTCTTCTTCTCGGGACTGGACAAATGACTCCAAAGCGTCTTACTCCTCTCTGTCTTGACGCACAGTTCCACATGGTTCTTCGGCATTTCTGGTTCATTCTCAGTTGGAGAACTCGTCGGCTTCCACCAGTCAAATTCGGTTTCTACTACTTCTATGCGGTCGGGTTCTTGAGCGAGCAGCTGAAAATAAAGTTGGTGAACTCCATTAAGGCAATCCCACAGTCACACAGCGCTCCGCTATGGATATCTTCGCCGACATGAGACCTATTCCATTAAATCTCAAAGGGCTGAACCAAGGTGTGTATAGAGTACCGTTATGTTCAAGTTACATATTTTTAAGGGAAAACCTATTGCTATCAACCGGGTATTATTTTAAATTATTAGTTGATGTTAACAGAATAAGAATTATGAAAACCAATTAAAGATAGAAAAGTACAAGACTTACTTCAAACTTCGCTTGCTCCCTAGCAATGATCACCGACACGATCGGCAGACTGTCCTCGCACTTCTGGAGGTCCAGTTTCAACTCGATATCATTAGGACTCCTCAGTGTACTCTTGTAGATCTGCTTGTACACATTGTAGTTCTCCCGGTGCTTCTTGATTGCTACCCAGGTGTAGGGCCTGACCCTCTGTTCCACCACCACGTTGAAGGCGTATATCCACCACTTTTTTATGTTCTTGGATAGTGGTATTCCAGGGTGGAGGTGTCGATATTTTCTGGAAACAAGATAGTGCATTAGTTAGTCTTAGTGGTACACATATATATGTATGCTCGAGTTGATGCGGCTCAGCCGGGTGGTTTAAACAAATATACGTTCTGGAAAAAAACCCGTTCTGCCAGGCTTGAATTGGGCTGAGCCAAATTTAATTCAACGGTGGTAGATAAAGATCGGTGCTTTACAATCGGCATGAACAGAAAGGAAGCCGAATACTTTGTAGTAATTACTTCGAGTCAATTTAACTGCTTCATAAATATTACCGAGTCTAACGTAAATAGTATCGACACGCAAAAAAAAATATTACAACCATAATAACACGAAAAAAATGGGGACGGTTGATAGGTTTTTATCGAAGAAGTCATGCTACGCAGACCCAGAAACGATTAGGATAAGACAAGCAGATTATAGAAGATTTCTTTTTTCTACTTTCATAATACGACTAACCTATTCAGCTTAATTCTGTCAAACGAAGCCAGCAAGTTATTAATGGAAAGGTACTGTCGACGAGACAGCTGTAACGCACTATCTTGAAGCACCGCATCCAACAGCAGACGAGGAACACGTGCCTCACCCGAGCGATTGATCAGAACCTTCACTTTGCATGTCACTGGTTTCAATACTGGAAAGAAAAACCATGTTAGTGACGAGAACTATTATTACTTAAGCTATTTTGATGATTAAATGGCCTTAAGGTTGATTGCCATCTGTGTTAGAATGCTTTAGGGTTCAGCATAAAGAATGACAGCAAAGACTACTCTGAATGTCTAAGATTCACTAAGAAAAATCTTTGTTGTTTTTTTTTTCTACGAGTTCCAGCCAGGATGCTGGCCCTTTAGGTTACCGTTCTGCCCCTATTCAATGGGACTATTGTATTAATGGCAAAATGAAGGTATGCTACTAGCTACTCTTACGCAAACTCTTCGGGGAGTACGGGCGTGCAATTGAGCCAAGCAATACGAAAATCCACTTACAAAATTCAAAATCCTCATGATGCATGGAGAACTTGTCCAGCCCAGTGAGCATGTAATGCTTCCAGTTGTAATACTGCATTGGCGTGATGTGGGCTGTCTCGTTGTCGTCCAGGGCGGTCGCTGTGGGGTTCCAGTAAGCTGACATGGACTCTATACGCATCATCTGGTAAACCGTTGATGCATTCGCTGGAGTTACTGAGGGTTTCCATTTGCTGAAAGATGATATGGTTCCAGTAAATAGTAAGTAATCTCCAGTTAAGCAATATATTATTCAACAAGAAAATAATATATTACTTAACTGCAGAAGTGTCAAAAAGTATTATTTTTTCCTTCAATCTTGAACTTGCTTTTTACATTGGTTTTTCAAGGATTCGAACAAATAAATAAGTAAATAGGTCAAAACTAGGCGCCCGATCCAAAACGTAGATCTCTATGAAGAAGAACGGACAAAAAGACAACACTCGACTAGGCTTATTCAAGAAAATATTTCTTTAGTAACTTCATAAAACAAATGAATTAAATAATATGACGTCATTACTAACTCACCTATTAGTAGTCTCAATTGACAAACTCTGAAGACAGAGTCCACACGCGAGAGGACCATCCTTAGAGCTGATGGAGTCCTCATACCTAATGTGGACATTCCTCACGTAAATCTGCAAATTATTCACAATTGCTGTGAACAAATGCTCAAAGAAGTTCTGAGGCCCTTTGAGGACCTCACTTTCGGCTTCCAAGTCTTGCAGAATCTTCCTTTTGGCAGCTCTGGTGAGTCGTCTTTCCCTTTCAGGGTCAAAATGGCTGTTGGATATGGCTGGACCAACCAGGACCAGTACATCTTCGATGTTTACCACGACAGGTTGAGTGTAGAGGCCTGACCAGGGTATCTGAAGGCCGATGCGGCCTATTGTGCCGATTTTCACATCTATTGGCAGGTCGAGTTCGTACTGTGAACATAAAAGCCAATTTAGTAACATAAACTAATATGAAGTTAATTCTACTGCCAGGACCAGAAGTTGCCATACTACAAGAAATTCATGACTATTAGCCTTGTTTTTTAGTTACTTAGAAATATTATTCAAAGGAGAATAAAACCAGAGCAGCATCTAAACACGTGTTTTTCAGTCATCTATAATTTTAATAATTTTCTTACCAAAGCCTCAGGCTTAAGCTTTAAATCAGTAAGGTTGACATTCCCGGAGAAAATGCCCACGTTGAGGTTCTCTGTGTCCAGGTCCTGGACGTACTTGCCCAGCAGCCGGTTGAGAATGCCGGCGACGGCGCCCTCGAACATGGTGACGGTAGCTGGTGATCAGCTGGGAAAAGACGACGGTATGTTAGCCTACTGTCACAAACAAGTACGTTCAACAAAAGAAATAAGTGAGCAGGTTCACAAAATATACGAATACGAAGAAAACATTCATGGTTTTTAATGGAAATTACAACTTTATCTGACGAGCCTGCTGACTTATCTCCTTTGTTAGCTGTATTATATTGGGACCGACTTCCAATCTAACCAGATGCAGCTGAATACCAGTATTCTTCCTCTTAGCATGTCGATGACAAAAAGTTCAAACGTGACCGCTGACTGATGCAGTACATAGACCATCAAGAGCGCATTCGATCGGGCACGTGGTGCAATGAAAGGTAAGCAATCTGCACACTTGAGATCTGAGCAGTCTTTAAACGTGATAGAAGTTGTGCCACTCACGGCTGTTTATTAATATTATTTCTCTAGATAGTACCGGATACCATGTTTTTTTGTGAAAAACTTATTGTATTTAATGTTTAATAAACTTGCCAAACAATCACGAAACATGCTCGTCATTACGAAGGTAAGAAACAAAAACAATCATCGTTATAAAACTTTAGCGAAGAACATGACCCATCAAAGAAGTAAGGTATCATAAAGGAGTTTCTGTAATTATTGTCCTGTACCTACTAAGTAGTAGGTACAGGAGACACGCATCTACCATAAACTTAATATGAAGTCTTAACAAACATCATTTGATCGAGTCGATGGGCTGGGACTACCCTGTAAAATTCTCTTTACTCGTTAACTAAACAGTCAATATTTATAACCAAGCGTGTATAGTAAGCGTAGGTAACTCGCGCAGACGTTCCGTACCATTCTCTATAAAAACGGCAAAAAACATGTTTATAGTATAGGAGCCTCTTAATTACTTCTTTTCTATTTTAAGTTTTAGCGGTAACATAAATATCTGTGAAAATTTCAACTGTCTAAGTATCACGGTTCATGAGTTACAGCCTTGTGACGGATGAACGGACGACGGAGTTTAGCAATAGGCTCCTGTTTTTCTCTTTGGGCACGGAATCCTGAAACCGTTACTATCTACCTACTTAATGTGCTTCAATTGCGTAACACACATGTTCTCTCAGAATCCAACGGCTTCTGAATGTGTTACGCGATCCCAACGTTGGTCCCCAAGTCCCTACAACCAACACCAATCTAGAAACGTGGACTTTCTGGTTCTTCACCATTTGAAACGACCCATTCCACCCGAACACCGTGAGATAAAGATAAATGTTATAATAATATTCCTCAAAAACCATAATTATATTGCAAAGAAGAAGAAATTCATAAAATAATGAGCATAGTAATGAAGCAAAGAATCACAATATTAAACTTCTACAACCGTATGCTCCACAAACCCTGAACTTTTATACCCTCAATAGTTTAAATCGTAGCTGCAATCATGGCGTCCGCCATTAAATGTCATCGATGAATAAGTTAGTGGCACCACCCTGTTCTGTAGCAAGTTGTTGCATTACTTATTAGACTAGGGCTAACACAATGTTTTGTAGGTAACCTAATTTAAAAAACCAGTCAAATGCGAGTCGGATTCGCACAACGAAGGTGCAGTTCAAAATAATGACATAATCTGCTATATCTTTTCACTGCGTTGACTTTTAGGTTTTATTTTACAACTAGCTGTTCCACGCGGTTTCACCCGCGCTGCTCAGCACCTGTTGGTCGTAGCGTGATGTTATGTAGCCTATAGCCTTCCTCAAGAAATGAACTATCCAACACTAAAAGAATTTTCCAATTCCAACCAGTAGTCCCTGAGATTAGCGCGTTCAAACAAACAAACAAACAAACTCTTCAGCTTTATAATATTATATAAGTATAGATTTCAAGAGCACACAGACTTGAGTATGTGGTTTTAATTTTACTAGATACCTCTATGCGTTCCCTAAATAAAGGCTCTTAATAGACATACGGACAAAAAAGTGATACTGATCGTTTCTTCCTTTTGAGTTACGTAAAAACATCGTTACACACATAAAACTTTGTATATGGAAAAAAATCTTTCAATCCTAGTCTTCTTAATATAATGGTATTGAAAATACTCTTGTTCCTGGGCACTCCTCCTTAATCTTTCCACTGCTGATACACAGAGGGCTTTACTCTGAGCTAGGGAGTTGACTATCCATCACGTAGGCTCACGAATTGATGATGAACTTTCATTATATTTTTTGCAAGAATATCATGACTATTTGACCCCCAAATAATGTAACTCACATCCAGCCTGTCCCTTTGCTGTTTTTTTCCAGCGACTACCTAAGCCGAGGCCCGTACCCGTAGAGGGTCTTAGCGTGCAGTCGCTTAGTTTATACGTTTTATGCCCCTGGCTGGAGACCTTAAATGCAAGGCATCCACAGGACTGACTGGCTAAGCAGCTAACGACCTCATAAGTCGAACTGCGAGATGAAAGGAAGAATAACCATCTGCCTTTTCCCAATTATGTTGAGCTTAGGCTCCAGTCTAACCGAGTAGAACTGGATACCAGTATTTACATGGAGCGTCTGCCTATCTGACCTCCACAACCCAGTTAGTAGTAGATAATACGATACCCCTTAGTAATAAAGACTAGTTGTTGAAATTTTGGAGCACTCATAACGTCTTTCAAGGATCTACAAATGATAGCTGGACTTAGTATATAGTGGCACCTATCAGCGGAGCAACCTAAGTTAGCACAGCTTAACCTAAACATCAACCCGAACGACTGTTTCTTTTTAGCCTTGAGCTCCTTTACATGAACCAGAATATATGCTATTGTTATTTCTAACATGAGAATTCTGGCCGCAACCAATGTACTGAATTAGAAAAACACAAAACCTCAAAAATAAATAAGGATAAGAACAGTAATGGTGACCTAGGACGAGTCTTACTAATATTATAAATGCGAAAGTTTGTGAGTATGGATGTATGTTTGATCCTCTTTCACGAATAAACTACTTAACGGATCTTGATGAAATTTTGGCACAGAGGTAGATTATAGTCTGGAATAACACATAGGATACTATTTTTATCATCACGTGGGCGAGGCTGCGGGCGCCAGCTCGTTATCCATATGTAAAATAAAATAAATAGAAAAGCCTTTAATTCTACCATAAATACACAGAACATATAAATTTATCGTATTTTCAACTACTTAAACAACCAATTTCACAATTCAATTATTTAAACAACTAATTACATACCAATTATAACAATACACTCTCGAAAATATATTATAACATAACACTACCAGATTACAATTCAACCTCAAAATACATTAGCTTCCTAGCATTACATAATATCAATAACATAAGATTCATTTCATTACATCATTTCAATTCAATTACATTCCTTTTATTATATTAGTTTGATTCATGTCATAATATTAATTTAATTACACTAATTTCATTATAAATTATATAAAAATTGTAAAAAATATTTTAAGTCAATTTTGTTCTTTTTATTATATTAATTTGCGGACACCAGCCCGTTATACAATACAATACAATACATTTATATTAATTTTATTAGTCATTTCATCATATTAATTTTAAATACTGCTATGTTCCTTTATGGAAGTCGCCTCTGCGGCGTAGGCCTCCCCCATTTTTTTCCATTTATCCCTATCTCTAGCTTGTCTCCTCCAGTCAGGTCCACATCTTTCTTTAAATACATCTTCCCAGCGCTTTCGCGGCCTTCCTTGCTTCCTTTTTCCATCTCTAGGCACCCATTCCACGATTTTCTTTGTCCATCGATCAGTTTCCATTCTACAGATGTGTCCTGCCCATTTCCATTTCAGACTTCTTATTCTCTCTACAACGTCCGTTATTCTAGTTTTCCTCCTTATGTCCTCATTTGTCATTTTGTCAGACAGTCTTATGCCTAACATACTTCTCTCCATTTTCCTTT
Source organism: Ochropleura leucogaster (assembly GCA_958449745.1). Lineage (NCBI taxonomy): Eukaryota > Metazoa > Arthropoda > Insecta > Lepidoptera > Noctuidae > Ochropleura > Ochropleura leucogaster. The sequence goes on from OY288201.1 coordinate 20,749,380, forward strand.
GCATGACACCGAGTTTGTGCTCGTCTGCTTTCCGTAGTGACCATGTTTGGCAACCGTATGTTAGGCATGGAAGGATCGCTATCTCGTACAACTTACTTTTCAACTTCATGTTTGTCTGGGTGTTTTTCATAATTTCTTTGAAACTCCATATGTAACAGAGTTTAAAAATCAAAGTAGAATAGAATTCACAATTATGTCCCTTACTTACTCATATTATGTTATGTGAAACCACAGCTGGGCACTTTCCATCGTAAGTTGCAAATACATCATTTTATAATTCGGAATCGATGCGGCGGACTATTTTAAGAACGTTTGTCGGTACCGGCTCACCACTACTGACTGGATTTGAAAGACAGAACGATAAACGAAAATTATTTTTTAATTTTCAGGGGTTCAGGCCCTTTTACTTGACGTAATTTGTATGTTCTACAACTTTGCCTTACCTTTCAGGATTTACAGGCACAGCGTTATGTTATAAGTTGTTGTAATTCGACAATAAATCTTTAAAGTTATTCATGTCTATTGTAGTTTGAATGGATGAAAACCATTAAAGAAAACAAGAAACCGTTAAAGAAAAAAAAAGTGAAAAAATAAATAAAAAGAGTGTCCATGGAGTTTCTTGCCCATTCTTCTCCATAGAGATCAACGCTTTGGAATGGGCAACTGTAACTGCAACAACAGTACTTTCACAAGTTATTATAGCTTGTGACCGGGACTGTAGCTTAACATTTTGTTTTTTTTTTTTTACATTCAAAAGTGCCTGTAATGGTCTAATTGAAATAATTGATTTTGACTTTGATTTGATAAGTAGACATTTTCGGAAGATTGTTTAAATTAGAATCCGTCTGTGACCAATAAACCCGGCAAAAAATGCTGGCAACCAACTTTAATATTCTTGTTCTTATTCTTAACAAACATTTCTAGCTTTCAGAGATGCTGCCAAGACATCATAAATAGGTAGATATTCCTCTCTACCGCTAATTTCCTTTCCATAAGTGATCGATGAGCCGCACTTAAGAACCAATCTTTTCAAGAGCAATTTGCGATTACATATAACATTGACAACAGGTACAGACAAGTTTTCAATGTCATATGTGATCACAAATTGCTTCACGCATTTCCAATGTGTATGACTGTACTGTACTGTTGCAGTCTTAAGTATGAATGTGTATGACTGTACTGTTGCAGTCATACACATTGCAAATGCGTGCACGTTCAGTAATATTCAGAATTGCGTTTAATAATAAGTATTCCAGATAGAGATGAAGACTGGAATTTCAAACGCAATTTATCCCATGGAAGAAAAGTTTTTTATTTTAACATTTTTAATTATAGTATAATGATATATCACATATTTTTTATCATGTATTCATTTTCTATTGTTACTAAAATATTAGCAGATCATCCATATGGACATAGGTAAAAATATATGTATTATTAACGATAACTCTTAAATTACCAAAGCAATACAAATCAAATTTATATGGACCACCTGGGAATTATACCCTATCAAACAAAAAAAGAATTTCGCAAATCGGTCCAGCCGTCTTTGAGTAATCAGTGAACATACAAAAGTAAAAAAAGATTCCGACAAATGGAGAATTCTTTCTTGAAGTCGGATAGCCAACACTAAGTCGTCAAACTCCGGCACCATCTATTAGACACATTTCAATTAACAAGAAGTCTGTCAGAAAATCCAAGCTAGTTGACCGTTCCAAAACGTAAAAGACTTACATCTTGTGTAAAAGAATTAGAAAGAAATTCCATAGACACTACCTAAACGAAAGTCTTGTCACATTCACCAATTAACAATTAAAAATAAACAAAAGACTTACCACAAATGCGATGAAACGTCTTAGCACGATGAGAACAGGCGTACGATTCGCGCGCTCTAACAATAACAAAATCGATATATTCGATTGGTCGCCGAGCTAGTAAACATCAGACACGCTTGCTCTAGTAAACGTATATTAATTCGGTATCAATGTTTTATCTTCAGATAACGTATCTCTGGATTTATCGATGCGTTGTATGACGTGTGTTTAGCAGTGTTAGACAAGAAAGGGTTGAGTCAGATTTGAGAAACGGTATTTTATTTTTAAATCTATGGATTTTTATGGGTTTTTAGAGTCAATTGATCACCGGTTAAAGATCTATTAACAAGTTAGCAAAGAAAAAACAGTGAGATTTATGTTAAAGAAGCAAGTGGAAAGAAAGATCTACGATTGCGATATATTTCGCAAGTTTGAAGTTAAATTAAAAATATTGCAAAGATTTGTGTCACGAAATTAAACAAAAACCCCTGAGGAGGCCTTAAAAGACAAGAAACGCCCAATGTCTTTATTGTACAAACCTACCATTATAAAATTTAATATTTCTTAAGTAGTCCCTTTTCTGAAAACATGAAAAGGGCACAATGTCTTTGATGGCCAATTTCGATAACCAATACAACCTTACAAAGGATTGTTCGAACGATGACTTTCAATTGTTAGCTCACTAATTGCCAGTTTTATTCCTTTCATGACTACTCTGAAATATACCTACACATTTCAATAAAAGGAATGGGCAGTTATTAATTAAAAATGTGAGTGTGTGTGTGTGTCGTAAATGTGTGTGTGTGCAACTATGTTGGGGTCGGCTTCCAGTCTAACCGGATGCAGCTGAATATTTTACATGGAACGACTGCCTATCTGACATCCACAACCCGTTAAACCCAGTTAGTACTGGGTAATACGATACCTTGGTAAGACTGGTTGTCAGACTTTTGGAACAATAACTACCTATAACGACTGTCAAAGATCTACAAATGACAGCCGGGACCAACGGCTTAACGTGCTTTCCGAGGCACGGAGGAAACTCGGTATGTAACGTGAGGTCACCCATCCACAGACCAACCTAGGCAAGCGCGGTTTAACCTAAAGATCGACCCGACCGGCTGCTATTATTTAGCCACGAGCTCCTGATTAAAAATGTGTTAATGGAAATTTTAAAAAAGGAAAAGGAAAGGAAAAATATTAAAATTGAAGAAAATTCCTCCTCATCATCTCCCTCTTCCTCCTTGGAAAAATATTTAGGCATTCAATTAGACGTCAGTTAGTGTCGGTGAAAACGGGCATAAGTTCTTTACCTGTCCAACTATAGTACCATTCTGATGTGGGTAAATTGTTTGGGTACTTATTTAAAGCAACCAAAATACGACACTATTTTCGATACGTTTGACAAGCTTTGTAAATTCCCCAACCGTGGGCGTTTTCAAAGCCGACTACAGTGTCTATTAAGAGGCTGGAACAGTAGCAGACAGTGACTTGGTTGCGGAAAAGGTTATCATTGTTTTCATACTTTCCTTTCCGGAGAAAGAAAGAAAGAAATAAAAAACATTTATTTGGCCCATGCCACAAGTGCACACAAAATGAGATAAATACTTAAAACTAAACGATACAAAATACAAAAACGTAATTGTGTGTCTCACGGCTGCGCCAAATAGGCCCAGTTCAGCAAACTGCCGAGCAACTAGTGCCCGACGCTGGTTTTCAACTGGATCTTAGACCTGATGTCACGGACGTAAAACAGTTTTATATTTATTTGTGTTTCTGTGTATAAAAGGGTATTTAGATAGCATAACTTTGTGTAAAATCATAAAAAAAAAATAAGCTACTTACGTAAAAAAAGTTTTCGGCAAATATGGTATAGGAAATAAGAACGAGAAAACTGCTAAACAAAACAAATAAATAAGTAAGTGCATTACTACATACGGAGGGTGGGGGGTGGATATGCCTCAACTTGTACTGACCATGAAATTTATTTTAAAACTGTACTGTGTGCCCAAATGTTGTCTAGCATTGCTGTTGTCACCTCGTGTGCAATAGTTTTTAATTTTATAAAATATGTATTAGTTTATAAATTTAAGATTATTTTGTGTATAGTATGTATGGACCTTCCATGCCTGAAATAAAGTGATTTATTATTATTATTGCGCTTTTGTGCTATCAGCGTAACATGTTAAATTAGTGGTTTTTTACCTTCCTTTCGGCCCTCCAGGATTTCGTTCGACAGTCCATAATTTTCGTTTTGATTCATGCACCGCACCGTATGAAGATGAAAATCAACGTTGCTGAACAGGCCATAATTAGTTTTTGTCCCTTTTGGTCCGAAGATAAAGTTTTATGCTCAATATGCTTGAGGAAAATCCTGAATTCCCTTATCAATATGTAAACATCCTGAACGGTGCAACGCTATCGTGTCTATGTTCTATTCATAACTCTATGGTAAGCTTTGTAGCTTAATTTATTTACTACCGACGTTAGTGGACATCGTAAGTGAATTATTCCTTGCTTACCTGTAGCTTCATCACCATAATTGACTTAATAGTGTAATAAAACTACCTGCTGCTTCGATCAATATTAATCGAAGCAGCAGGTAGTTTTTCGTTGTTGTTAGTTTGCGAGCAGGTCTTCGATCAATTAAATAAATAAATATCTAGCAAGAAATTAAAAAGAAACCAACCAAGAGCAAGTCAGACTCGTTCACCGAGAGTTTCGTACATATTAGAGTGTTGATTTTTCGCAGCTCTCAAAGGCACTACTTGATTTTAACTAGATACTGACACGCGTTTCCGAGATAAAGGGTCTTGACAGACAGACGGACATATATCTCCTTGCCTATCATAGGGAAATGTAATTAATGCGATTATTTTTTTATTTATTTTAAAATAAATTTTCATAATTACATTAATCATTACTGTGCATTATCAGGGCAGAATTCGGCCATGTCTTTTACTTAATGAGTGAGTGTGACGTTTTGACCGTCTCCAAGTTCGTACAAACATTTTCAAAACGACAAACTTAACGGCCTTGTGACTTCTACATCTTAGGGCCGGTTGTCAATCACCAGTTCAGGTTTATCCGACGAATAAGTTTATAGTAGATAGAAGATAATATGATATTTATCAATGTTTATATAGTATATTTATATTCCAGCACGGCCCTGCCTTGACCTCAGATGCCAGGCTCAGCCCTTCGATACGCGTCCTGTTTACTTCAAGAGCAACGCGACCAATATGCCCTAGATTTATATAACTTAGTTTCCGCCGCGCTCGTTATTTCATCAAATTATGTCTAACGTCAACCGTTTGATGAAATAACGAACGTTAACGAGGTTAGGTTAACCGAGGGAAATCGGTTTATAGGAGAACTAGCAACCCGCCCAGGCTTCGCAAAGCTGCAATAAAGATACTACTATATAATATATTTAAACCTTCCTTTGGAATCTCTATTTAACCATCCACACTATCTATTGCTGAACACTGCATTAAAATACGTTGAATAGTTTAAGTGAACAGACAGCGGAAATTAACTAATTTTTAACCTTATGAGTTACACAGTAATTTCCCCCCCACACTAGTAATTTCTCCTGTATCGTGGGTGCGTTTACAAACATTTAAACTCACATACTCTAACAGTCAGACCCGGAACAACTATCTGTAGGTCATATAAATATTTGTCCGTGCGAGGATCGAACCCGCGACACACAGCGCAGCAGTCGATTGCACAGCCACTGCGCCAAGCGTGCCGTCAAACGAAACGAAAAATATAATATTATATAATTAATATTTATATATTGCTTGGGTAGTTTATGAATTATCGTCTATAAGTAATATATATTTTTCTATGAAGTCTATATGGATGATCCGATAATTTAATATCTTTTTAGTAAGAATCAAAATTGAATACTCGATAAAAAATTGTGTGAGATATTATCATACCATAACTAAATATGCTAAAATGGAACTTTTTTGCAAAAAACATAACCGACTTCCAAACAAAGACTAAAAAGTGGAAAAGAACTTCAATTTCAGAAGTCAGTGGCAAAAAACTCAAAGAAACAACACCGAGTCACCAAAAATTTGGATTTCGGTTGTTATTTTAACAAAAAAAAGTTTTATACTGTGTAATTGAAAAGAAAAGATGTTGAACTAAGAAAAACCTAACTACGAAAAAAATATACGACCTCTTGTGCTCATAAAAATGACAAATATTATACCGACTTTAAAAAAGGAAGAGGTTCTCTTCCTTTTTTAAATCGCCCTTGTATCTTCCGATACAAGATGTAACATACCAAGCGCAAAATCTTCCATGTGATTTCTCAGACGATGAAACTAAACAACATTTCTTCCAAGTGATTTTAAAAACATACACGATCAACTGACCAATAATGTATGGAAAAACTGGAAAAAGTCTTATGAAGCTTTGACGACACGGTGGCGCAGTGGCTGTGCAATCGACTGCTGCGCTGCGTGTCGCGGGTTTGATCCCCGCACGGAACAGTTATTTGTATGGCCTACAGAAAGTTGTTTCGGGTCTGGCTGTTTGTGAATCGCAAACACGATACAGGAGAAATTCCTAATGTGGGGCAAAGTTTTTTTAAAAAATGAAAGAAAGATTTTTTTTATAAGTCATAGAACAAAAGTTGTTCAGTCTCATGGTCTAAGTAACCAGGCCGTGTCGACGGCGCGTCCGTGTTCCACACGCGCCTCAAAAAGATGTCAGCAAAGCAGAGGGGCCTGCCAGGGCCATCGCCTGCCGTGCTTGCGGGTTGTTCGAAAGAGAAACACAGGCAAAAGAAGGAACATGGGAGGGTTTTATTTACTAAAAGTCAGAGTAACCCCACGAGAGATGCATATCTCTGTCATGGACGTAATGTATCTTTTCTTGTCAAATACATAAGTTCGGTAAAGAAAAGGACTTTACATTGTAACAAACCTTACCCCTAGCAAGAGGTACCATCTTCAAAACTAACTATTTGTATAACATGAAACTGTTTTCCTGTTCCCGTGTTATATAAACGGGAGCACTTGTGTCGGGACTCCGGGAACCGGGGATAATAGCTGTCCCGGAGTAATGAGGACAAATCCAAATAGAAATGTATAGACATTATGTTGCTGATATTTTTCTATGTTTATTCGTGGTGTTTTTCTCGTTTACCGTATCGTTGAGATACGGAGGTTATTTGTTTATTTTGTCGGTAGTTTTCTGGGTGTATTTACTTGTAAAGCTTTTAAAAATGTATTTGCTATAAGCGACCTACACAAATGTTTTTTTTTTGTTATTGTCGTTCGTGTCGTTAAGCTCCTTGAGTTATTTTTAAGCTCCAATAAAAGATGTACACAGATCATGTTACGTAAATTATGGACGACAATAGTATCACGTAGGTGTACTCCTTCACTTACAAGAGACCACAGCATGCATAATATAATTAACTAAAAACTTACAACATAAAATTAATAAGATTATAATAATTAAAATAGAGAAAGTGAGTTTGTTTGTTTGTTACGTCTTCACGCCTAAATGGCCAAACCGATTTTGATGAATTTTGGTACAGAGATAGTTGAGACCCTGGAGACGGACAAACTAAAGTTAGCGTTAGCCCAAAGTAACTTTGCCACTCGGACAAAGTCGCGGGCGAAAGCTAGTATCTATTATATAAAATTAAAACTAACTTAAAACATAACTGGCGAAATGAGGGTGTACTATTAGGTAACACTGCTAACCCTTCGTTTATTACAGTCGTGATGTTATGTATTCACTAACAATGAATGTACAATAAATAATAAATATCTTGGGACAACTTACACACGGCTATCTGATCCCAAGCTAAGCAGAGCTTGTGTTATGGTAACCAGACAACTGATATACATACTTATATAATTTATAAATACATACATATTATAGATAAATCACACCCAGACACAGAACAAACAATCATGCTCATCACACAAAGTTTGTCCTGGGTGGGAATCGAACCCAGGACCTCCACTAGACCAACAGGCCCGTCAAAAAAAATAAACTCATATAATTATGTAGGTGCCTGGTATGTCGGGAACTCGAAACGTCGGCGTTCCTGCTTACGTCATATTATTTGAATGAACAAAGTAGATAGGTAAATATAACCATTTATGTAGGACCATAGACTAACCTGATTCAAAGACATGATGGTTTTTGTAAACAGAATGTTTTGATGTACCCACATTATGTTTAATTTTCCTTCGAAAATAGTTGGGTAAATAAGTAATCTTTACATAGTATACGAGCTACACGATAACTTACAAATGCCTGCATTGACTGGACAAGACTACTCAATCTGTGTGGTGCTTTCTTTAAAAGACCTATTCAGACACTAATCTTTATAGTCCTCATGTAAGTTGACCAATATTTTTGTCTGGACCTTAAAAGAGACCTCTGAAAACTCACAAAAATTGTTTCTACCTTTGTCGTTATAGACTTTGAAACCATCAACCGACGTGCTCCAAACCGGTTTCATAATGCGAAGATGGTCTTAGACCACTAACAACACGCCACGACCCTAAGGAGCCGAGCAGCGGGCGAAACTGCTGGGCACAGCTAATTCTGAATAAATACAAACAAATACTAAAGGTGCTGATAGAATTTTAGCATTCACTTATAATGAGCATTTGTGCGAATGTTACATCATAGAAAAATACGAGAACTTTTTAGCGAGCATTCTATCGAGCGTTCTGGTAAGCATTCTAGCGAGCATATGCACACGCAACAGTCAGTCAAGTCTGACATCTTCGTGAAGAACCGCTAGGAGTATATTGTTCTGTGGTGAAGAATGACGCGCATCGACTAGAGCGTTCACTAGAATACTCATGATAACGTTCATAGGAATGTTTGGCTCTATGCTTGGCTCGGCTCGTTGTTCAGTTCGACAAATATAAAAACGGCGATGCTCGATGTTCTGTGACAAGTGAATGCTCAAGTCTATCATCACCTTAAGATATTCTCGTTTTCCTTTTGTTTCATTGCGAAAAAACAAATCAAATAACAGCAATAAAAGAAATTCATTACATTTCATAGTACTTGTTAAATTACTCCTCAACAATGAGATATTTATTTAAATAAACGATTGTGTATTTAGGATTTTGTATTGTTGCCTAACTGCGTACATAAGCGCTTATGGGCCTTCCAATAGATCTATATCAACTTGAATGCTAGGAAGTGGAAACTAACCGATAGCACACTCAAATTGTATTCAAATATTGGATGAATATAAATCTGTGTGGGTGTGGACGCCCCGAGGGTAGTTTGTTTACTGAGCTAGACTACGATAACAAGAAATGTATAAATAAAACAATGAAAAGGTAAATGAAACAATTAAATAAATAGGCCAAGTCAGAAGCTCATAAGCGGCATACAAATTCAGACACCAGAGGAATGTCGCGTCGACGACTCCCAGCCAACGTAAAAACGGGTCTGTGAACGCCAAACGGTGAGCAATGGTTAGCTCAGCGTCCGACCGTCTAATGAAGACAGGCCGTGTCGACGATGCGTTCGTGTTCAATGAAATACCGCGGCCCCGGAACACAAATGGCAAAAGGAGGTACATGGATGGGTTTTAGTCAGTAAAATTCCTAACATCGTCCGACACTCACTTCCGCTTCGCCCAAAGCGGGATAAGCCATTTGATGATATGCAGAAACAAAAAAAAAGCACTAATCACACGCATAAAAAATAAGCCCTTATTTATATTTTTTACAGCGTAAAAGTTGTCTTACTCTTCGAGACAACAGCTTTTGTTACTGTAGCTCACTGTAAGACGGTACTGCTTGACGTTATCTAGAAGATCAGCTGGAGCTGCCAATAACATGGATGCTGTTGTTCCATTTTATCTAGGTATTTACTTTTAGTACGACTATCCGTTCTACAAAATCTCTTAGGAAATTCCAAACAGCCCAATACATTTAAAACTAAATTGTAACAGAAAATATTTCTTATAAAACATCACTGCAAAGAGAGCACGTAGCCTGTAAAGTTCAGTTGCCAAGTTTCATGAAACATTGCTCTCACATAATAAGCAGTTTCATACAAAAAATAATATCTATTAAGTACCATTAGCACAGGGAAAACTCAAGCGCGTAATATTACACAATTTTGTGCTGATACCTCACCGACACACCGAAATTCATTTAAATGCTAATAGCTGCCGCCGGCGATGTAGAAGCTGATGAAAAATAAAAATAAATACAAACACGGCCATCTTGGATTCGGTTACTAACAAAATTGTTTCAAAATTCGAAGACTGATTTCAAATCATCAAGGCTTCAGGAAAATATGTTTAACGACAGCAAGACGACTGAAGAGTGAATCAGTAGAGACAGGGATTAGCAATTTTTCATGAACCTTAACTATCAATAGATCCCATGTTTAGATACAATGATAGGTTCCCGTCCCAGGTAACTTTCTTTTTCAATAATGTTAAGTAAAACTCCTAATCTAATCAGGCGTGCAAAGAGGCTTTCACCAGATTACAAACGTCGTGATTCCAACTTAAAACCTGCAGACATCTTCTGGCAAGTTCCAAAAATAGATATGAAAAAATAAGGCTGAAGGCTGGTACCAGTATGGTTATAAATAAATAAATAAAATTCATTTATTTCGGATAACTCGATCCATATTAAAGACACATTAGATTAGACAAAATAAATTAGATTAGTTTAAAATAAATAAATTGAATTAAATTAAATTTGATCAATATAAATTAGATGAAATTAAATTATCTTGAATCAAATTAAATATCTCCAATAATAATCAAACTACAATAATTAAGGTTACATTCAAAAACATTAAATTACACGTTCGATAAGACATCTCCATAGTGGAGAAGACATCCTATCTGCAACAGTCCTCAGAATTCCATTGCAGCTGCCACGCATTCTGCAGATCAGGGATACAGTTTTCTTGCGGATAACTGCATGAAAACCATCAGTGCGGTACAGCGCAAACATCCCCGATGCACTACAGAAGCGAGGCAACCCCAACAACATTCTGAAGATGTTGTTGTATTGGTTATGCGGCGTATCTCCGATCAACTCATTCGCCGAGTTTGTATGATATAAGTAGCTACCTAAATAAGTATATTTAGGACCATTTCGTTTAACCAAATCCTTACACATAATGTGGTGTATTATTAAACGCAGTAATACGAATATTGGTTTGGACAGAAAAGGTTCGCAGATAGTAATCCACAATGGATTTACCCCAAAGTGACTCCAGATTCAATCAATTATAGGGTTTAGGGGATGAGCTTTAGAGAGTCAACATATTAATAACATTGAAAAGACTCCCCGAAAAATAAATATGTATCTTGGAGTTTCTAAAGCCATTTGTGAGAATATGCCAGAAATATCACAGTGAAGTACGACTTTCTATTCCTCTGATTTCCCGATCGATAGAATCATCATTGTGACAGCCGATGTCCAAAGAACTGATGAACTGCTAATGATGTATTCATTATCAAGAAGAAAGCCAGACCATAGTACATGAAACTGTTATAAAGTTTATCAGACAATCTTCCCGAACATCACTTTACAAAGACGACCGTGTACCAACTTTGGATTTCGGCTTTTTCTCTGCCGCGGCCTGTGTGCGGATTGCTGATGGTTGCATATTGGTTGTAAAAGTACTCTTAATGAATCCGAAAGGAAATTCTTGTCCTCATCTTTGCGTATATTTTTAGACCATATACCATACTAGCTTTTGCCCGCGGCTTTGTTCTCGTTAAATTTGGGGTAACACGAAGTTTTTGCCCTTGCGCTTTATTTACTGTAATAGCAAAGCTGACTTTTCCCTTTTTTCTTTTCTTTCTCCCGCATAAAAAAAAACAAATTATTTCCTCTTCCAGGGTCCCAACTAACTCTGTACCAAAATTCATCAAAATCAGTTTATCCATTTAGGCGTGAAGACATAACAAAAAAACAAACTCACATTCGCTTATAGAATATTAGTAAGGATATCTTCTGACTACGGATATATTGGGAGTCAAAGATTCGATTTTAGCACAATTTGAAAGTTTTTAATGTTCCCTTTAATTTTATTTTAAATACCTCCCTAACTTCCAAACCAACATGTCACACATTCCATGATTTAATTCACAGGGTTTTTTTGTTTTCCATTATTCTATGTTAACTTCAGTTCCAATCAATGTATTTACTGTTGTAAATCCCTTAAGCGACAAAGTAATCCGGAATAAAGGTCACGTCTTAAAAGCTTGCCGGGGCTGCCAACATTAATGAGTTTTGATGACTTTGTTGGCAAGTTTATTTTTACTTAGATTATTTAAGGCGCCGTTGTAGCCGTTGGAAGGATGATCAAGATATCCAAGTGGATTATGTTGCTGTGGTGACCGCACTTATAGACTGTTTTAAAAACAAAAGTTAATAGAATTTTCGAAATTGGAAAGGCTGAGTTTTTAAATTACTTTTATAATTTGACTAGCTTTAGTTGGAACCGCGACGCTGTAATCTGGTGAAAGCCTTCTTGTACGCCTGATTAGATTAGAAGTTTTACTTACTTAACATCTTTGAAAAGTAAAGTTAACTAGGCCAGGAACCTACCATACACCTCGCCAGAAAATAGGGGTGTTTTATGTTTGAAGTGTGTATCTGTCTGTGGCACCGTAGCTCCTGAGTGGGTGAACCGATTTTGTTTAAGTCTATTCGCCTTATTAAACAAATGCAACAGTTACAGAGCATTAAAAATCATCTACATCGCTGTCAATAAGAAAAATGCCTAGAAGGCTGGGAACATTGCCACGTTTCATTATCGTTCCTTTTGTCATTTATCAACAATCACACATTCATTATGTCGAGTTTAAAAATTTTTATTGTACGATCCCAAAAGTTGCCTATGCCAAAAAACGTCTTACCTTTTAAGTGCTGGTCCGACAGCTCAGTCTTCTTTCGCCCAAGCGCTACCGCTTGGTAGAAGAGGTTGAAGTTTAGAACAGTTAGAAAATGTTTCAAAAGCCACAAAACATGGCCATGGTTGTGTCAGAATGATACACAGAACCATAACTATCTCTATTGTTTTAAATGCCGTGCTATTAGGTTGGATGTTTGCTTCATCAATTCACGGTTTCTATTTTGTTTTACAGAATGGGTATGACCATCACTTCAACCCCACTGGTATACATTTAGACGTTCCCAGTGTCTTGATACAGACATCTTAATTTATGAGTGATCCGTGCGTGATACATGAAAGTTCGTAACTACTAGTTAGGTCCGTCTACCAATCAAAAGTCTTAGTAATTACTTATTTTTATTCATTACTAGCTATTGCCCGCGGCTTCACGCGCGTTAATTTCGGGGTAACACAGTTCCCCTTTCCTGATTTGCAGATACCTGCTAACTGTAGTGTTTCATCAGTAGAATGGTGAATTATCAGGAAGTTACATTGGCTATCACGCTACGATTGTTAAGAACGTATCAGCAGAGTGAAACCGGACGATGCCAAAAACAGATAGACCGTCAAACGTATAATATCTTTTTCTGGGGGTCAAGGGTTATAAAATATACAGCAGTAACCTACTCCTGAACAGAAAAACATACACAAAACTTGCAATATTTAACTAATGCAGATGGTCATTTTCCCATCACCATTTCTAGGTAAGTATTTGTATAATGTCAAGACTTAAATAGCAGATAATAACCACTTGCGCGCAGTTCTAGAAAATTATATTCGTTCTAAGCATAGAAACGCCCCAAGGTTGTTATTGCGATAAAATGGAAGTCATGTCGAAGTTATTATTTACCTTTTGGTATGTTTTGCTTAATTCCATGCCAAAACCACAAAAATTAACTAGTGGTTACACCTTTATCCTCATCCTATTGCTTCAACGACTGGATCTAGGTACATACATAGATTTCGGTAGCTAGTCAACTTCATTTTGAAAAATAGTAGATTATTAACCAAGGGGATAAAGCAGTGTCTTCTGTCGCGGGTGACGATTTAAATCGCGAGTGTAACGAAGGACGCGAGGTTTACTCCCGAGCGTAGCGAGGGTGTAAAAAACTTAAATCACGAGCGAAGCGAGGGATTTAAGACGAGTCCTGAGTGTAGCGAGAGATTTAAGTTTACCCAAGACTAAGACAGCTTTATCACCGAGGAAAATACTCTACTTATCGTACCATTTGCGAAAAAATTGACACAGTAATAATATGAGATAAACATTTATTAAAGATAATGACATTAAAAGTAAAAGTTAAGATTCGAACATTGGTCCAATTATTTATAAAGAGAGCTACACTTTTGTTTGGTACATTTATTGTTGATGAGTATGTTTGCGGCAGCATTTGCACTGATGGAATCCGACAATACACTGTCGCTTTGATTTAACAATTTATTTTTAGAACATTAATTTATTTATAATATATATTTATTATATATATATTTATATATAATATAAAAAAAAATCTTGACGTTTATGTATTTGAAGAAAACAAAATCGCGGCAAATTCCTAGACTAATATCTTTTGTCGGAAAAGCAAAGGCATCAAGCTCATACGACCTCGTCGGTTTTGGTAATTTTATTTAATAATCATAACTGCATATTAATTGCGTGTTCCTTTTTAAAAAAGATGCTTAATGCTTTATATACCTACAAACTCAATGGTGTAAACACAGATGTAGTTCAGTATTAAGTATTCCGATTTTAAATCACATTCTCTCCCTAGGGGATGAATGAAATTCAGTACAATTTTCTTTCCCTGTTTTTGACAGGTTAAAAATGACTATTGTTATGTTCGCTTTTTGCGGCATAGAATGTCACTTTTTTGAGCAAGTGGTACGAAAAAAAACATATTACATTTGTTTTTCAAAATGAGTATGAAATAGACGTTTTCGTACCACTTGCTCAAAAAAGTGACATTCTATGCCACAAAAAGCGAACATAACAATAGTCATTTTTAATCTGTCAAAAACAGGGAAAGAAAATTGTACTGAATTTCATTCATCCCCTAGGGAGAGAATGTGATTTAAAATTGGAATATTTAATACTGAACCACATCTGTGTTAACACCATTGAGTTTGTAGGTATATAAGGCATTAAGCATCTTTTTTAAAAAGGAACACGCAATTAATATGCAGTTATGATTACTAAATAAAATTACCAAAACCGACGAGGTCGTATGAGCTTGATGCCTTTGCTTTTCCGACAAAACATATTAGGCTAGGAATTTGCCGCGATTTTGTTTTCTTCCAATACATAAACGTTAAGTTTATTTTTATAAATAAGTTAATGTTTTAAAAATACATTGTTAAGTCAAAGCGACAGTGACAGTGTATTGTCGGATTCCATCAGTGCAAATGCTGCCGCAATCATACTCATCAACAATAAATGTACCAAACAAAAGTGTAGCTCTCTTTATAAATAATTGGACCAATGTTCGAATCTTAACTTTTACTTTTATGTCATTATCTTTAATAAATGCTTATCTCATATTATTACTGTGTTAATTTTTTCGCAAATGGTACGAAAAGCAGAGTATTTTCCTCGTTGATAAAGCAGTCTTAGTCTTGGGTTAACTTAAATCTCTCGCTACACTCAGGACTCGTCTTAAATCCCTCGCTTCGCTCGTGATTTATGTTTTTAACACCCTCGCTACGCTCGGGAGTAAACCTCGAGTCCTTCGTTACACTCGCGATTTAAATCGTCACCCACGACAGAAGACACTGCTTTATCCCCTTGGTTAATAATCTACTATTTTAATCTGTCAAAAACAGGGAAAGAAAATTGTACTGAATTTCATTCATCCCCTAGGGAGAGAATGTGATTTAAAATTGGAATACTTAATACTGAACTACATCTGTGTTTACACCATTGAGTTTGTAGGTATATAAAGCATTAAGCATCTTTTTTAAAAAGGAACACTCAATTAATATGCAGTTATGATTATTAAATAAAATTACCAAAACCGACAAGGTCGTATGAGCTTGATGCCTTTGCTTTTCCGACAAAACATATTATACATATGTCTAGGAATTTGGCCGCGATTTTGTTTTCTTCAAATACATAAACGTTAAGTTTATTTTTATAAATAAGTTAACGTTTTAAAAATACATTGTTATATCAAAGCGACAGTGACAGTGTATTGTCGGATTCCATCAGTGCAAATACTGACGCAATCATACTCATCAACAATAAATGTACCAAACAAAAGTGTAGCTCTCTTTATAAATAATTGGACCAATGTTCGAATCTTAACTTTTACTTTTAATGTCATTATCTTTAATAAATGCTTATCTCATATTATTACTTTGTTATTTTTTTCGCAAGTGGTACGAAAAGTAGAGTATTTTCCTCGGTGATAAAGCTGTCTTAGTCTTGGGTAAACTTAAATCTCTCGCTACACTCAGGACTCGTCTTAAATCCCTCGCTTCGCTCGTGATTTAAGTTTTTAACACCCTCGCTACGCTCGGGAGTAAACCTCGAGTCCTTCGTTACACTCGCGATTTAAATCGTCACCCACGACAGAAGACTATATGCTTGCTTTATCCCCTTGGTTAATAATCTACTATTCGTTTGAAAAAGATGCTAGGATCCTAACTTCGATGTTTTTCTGGTACTTACATACTCTATTTTCGTTGGTTGTAGCGTTAAATGCAACTGAAATCATGCAAAACATCTTAAAACCAGAAAATGTTTGAAACAAAATCGACCGACAGCAATTTTAGAGTGGAGAGGAGTCGATAGTACCTACTTATTTGTTTTTTTTTCCTCCTGGGTTTCCACATTAAAGTAGAGAGGTAACCAGTACTAGAAGCAAAGTGGGTAGAACCAAAACCTCCTAATCTTAAGTATCCTAGTACTAACAGATAAAGACAGCCAGACATGATTCAAAGAAAACTCATTAGGTATCGACGGAGATCAATGAAGTGTCTTTAATCAATTACCATTAAATCAGACACTGATAAGACTAAAGGTCACGAGACACGCGTAATATCAGTCGTATACCTACAGGTACATGGAATTGTTATCACATAAACCTACCGAGCTATTAATACACCGAAGGCTGTCATAACCGACGTCTTAAGTTTATTTCATCGATCGATGACACCAGAGAAAGAAACTGAGAAAATTGAAATTGAAACGTGCGATCAGATTCGTCATGAAAATGATATTAAAACCATCGACATTTTAAAATATGAGGAACACGAATACATGCTGCAAATTCGTACGGAAACGACACAAAGTTCAGAGGAATAAATAAAAAAACGATTTTCTTGGAATTAGAACGGAGTTTTCCACTTACCTAATTTTACATGTTTCACCAAAATGCACTTGGATTTCCCGTAATTATGCTTGCAATGACGTCAAACAGTTCACGGCACTAGGGAGGGATAGACTGATTTTGACAGGTGTCAGAGAGGGCACCCGGTGGCGCGCATGCGTGAGGAACCAGTGGAAAATTATGGAGAGGGCGGGAAACAGTGGGTGGGAAGCGCTCGATACTCGAAAGGATGTGACGTGGCGCAGGAAATTAAAACCCAGATTGAAATAGGTTTTAGTTTTATTTGTAAAAGCTTGTGACAGTGTTTTATTTAAGCGTGGATGTAGGATTCACTATTTTTAAAGGACTCGATCGATGAACAATTTTCTTTTTAAAATGATTGTTATTGAATCTACCTCAATTCATTATTTCGACTTTCGATATGTATCGATCATGTTTTGTTAATAATGATGTAGTATCGGAGGTCTCTCCATTTTCCTTTATTTTCATGATCAAGTTTTTCTTTAGATTGTAACAATGGTACCTATCATCCGACACGGGAGTCAGTCATAATGGCCCAACGTGTAGAGACTGGCAGCCATCAAGCTGGAACACGTTGGCCATCGTGCCACGTGTTGTATTTTCTATTGCCTCGTGCTTTAGTTTTCCCGGAAAATTTCAATGCTTCATTTTATAACAGGGTTTCGTATAATTAGAGCAAGCAATATTTATTTATAGTTATATAAGTATAAATAAGTATTGCTTGCTCTAATTTCTGTTCGTTTTATCAAGTTTGTAGATTCTGTAAAGTGTAGATGTTTAATACGTTCGATTCCCGGTTTGATGAATGATGAGAGTTTTTGTTCTACCATCATCTTAAACTATTACGATTCTTTGGTGCTCGGAGATATTATAATTACGTTTTCTAGCTTCAAATTATATACCATTACGCTATTTTTAGTACTCATTAAATAATAGTAGTTTTCGTACCACTTGCTCAAAAAAGTGACATTCTATGCCCCAAAAAGCGAACATAACAATAGTCATTTTTAATCTGTCAAAAACAGGGAAAGAAAATTGTACTGAATTTCATTCATCCCCTAGGGAGAGAATGTGATTTAAAATTGGAATACTTAATACTGAATTTCATCTGTGTTTACACCATTGAGTTTGTAGGTATATAAAGCATTAAGCATCTTTTTTAAAAAGGAACACGCAATTAATATGCAGTTATGATTATTAAATAAAATTACCAAAGCCGACGAGGTCGTATGAGCTTGATGCCTTTGCTTTTCCGACAAAACATGTTATATAGTCTAGGAATTTGCCGCGATTTTGTTTTCTTCAAATACATAAACGTTAAGTTTATTTTTATAAATAAGTTAATGTTTTAAAAATACATTTTTAAATCAAAGCGACAGTGTATTGTCGGATTCCATCAGTGCAAATGCTGCCGCAATCATACTCATCAACAATAAATGTACCAAACAAAAGTGTAGCTCTCTATAAAAATAATTGGACCATTGTTAACTTTTACTTTTAATGTCATTATCTTTAATAAATCCTTCTTTCATATTATTACAGTGTTAATTTTTTCGGAAATGGTACGAAAAGTAGAGTATTTTCCTCGGTGATAAAGCTGTCTTAGTCTTGGGTAAACTTAAATCTCTCGCTACACTCGCGATTTAAATCGTCACCCACGGCAGAAGACACTGCTTTATCCCCTTGGTTAATAATCTACTATTATATAACTATTTAATTTAGAAAAATAAAAGGTTTGCTTAGTGTTGTTGTTAAAATAAATTGATTAAGACGAGTTAGGAACGCACCTCCACTCTTGTCAGATTTGGCAGCAGTTTTGAAAGAACAATGGCCAAATTTCTATAGAAGCTGGATTTTACTTTTTTTATCATGTCCCAAGATAAACCATAGTGAGTTTGGTTTGTTTTTTTATGTTATAAACCATCCTGTTTGAAAATCATATCTAAATAGCCACGGTTTTTAAAAACCGTGGCTGTGTAGTTGTTTACCTTTTACCTGACTCGACGCGGCGCAGTCTAAAAGTGTAGTTAGTATTAAGTGAGCAGGTAATCAAGATGCCGTTTATAATTACAATACAATACAAATACAAATACGTTTATTTCTTCAAAAATTAATTAGATTACAACAACAATACTCTGTCACTTAAAATAGGATTCCCTGTGCTATAAGTGACAGTTGGAATCGCAGTTGGCCTTAATTACAAATATAGTTTTCAGACCGTATTTATTTATATAATAATATCTAGTAGAAAAAAAAAAGGTTTTATAAATTGAAATTGGAGTATGCAATTCTAAGTATCAAGGCATTATTCTTTTGGGTTCCTTGGTTGAATATGTACAATATGTGTGTGAGTGTATGTCTGTGACGGAAAATGTGTAGTATTGTGTGGTTGTGAGTGTGTGTGTGTGTGTGTGCAGTGTGTGTGTGTGTGTATGCGTGAATAGTGAATTGAGTGTACAAGATTTGTGATTGATGAGCATATTTTTATTTGGATTGTTAATTAGGTACATAGAATAGTTGCTCAGTTTCTGTGTAATCTAAGGTAGCGAGGAATGATTTTATGGTTTTAATAAACTTAAAAAATGTTAATCCGTCAAGGATTACTTTTCTACAAATTTTATTATTTCGATTAATCAGAATCAGAAGAGAGAATTAACCAAAAAACGGACATCTTTCAAATCTCACCAACCGTTTGTCTGTGAATCGGTTGAGGACAGTGTCAACCCGACTCATGGAGACTGGTCCGCTTTAACGACGGATTTTGACCGATAATTCAGTGAAAACTACACTTAATTTGCTCTAACCTGCATAACGTGTGCTGTAGAAAACCAAAGATGACATAACATCACACAAACTACAATAATTCAATGTATGGGAAAAGTCTGGCTGAAGAGAGTTATTCGCTAAATACTTACTCTTTCAGTCTTCAATACGTTATAATGTATTGACAAACCGAGTAATTGTAGGTTAGAAGAGTAAATGAGAGTAAGTGTACCTAATGGTAGGTTAGTTTTAATTAAAAAGATGTTTCTTGTGTATTTTAAGACCTTAAAAAATACCGGTATTTTTCATATACAAATATGGCATGTTGGAACGCCATCATTTCGTAGTCGGGTACGAAATGACCATCATTCTTTTAATTGTTGTGAGTTCTTTACTTAATTTTATTAGTATTATTTGAAGTTATATTACTTATTAATAAGTAATACGAATAATGACTGGAATACCTTAAATTACGTATACTATCTCAATTTTTATAGAGTTATTAACAAAACGACTCATTTCACGCCAAGAAATAGAAACTTTTTTGAATTTGTTACTTCGACACATAAGCTATCCATTTCAGGTTGATAGGTCACTTCATGGTATGAAAAATGAGTGAACGAAAACAGTTTGCGAAGCAATTGTCGACTTGATTTGGCGTTGCCTAAACTGGATCGTATTAAGGATATTGTGGTATGAAATAGCGAAACAGTTTATTTTAGGTCATCAATTGAATCGCAATAACAGTTCATGGTAGGCCTCCTGTACTTTTATTGAATCGATCGTTAGGGTCAATAAGGATGAAATTTCTTTAACAAACTTCATCAATTAAATGAAAGGAAAACGATCGATGCAATAAAAGTAGGTACAGGGTGCAACTTTTACAGATTTTTGTCGGTTCGATTACCATTTTAAAAATCTTTTAATGCCGTTTTCTTTCTTTTCAAAAATAAAGGAATGTTTTCAATGAGTAAAATTTTCTTTCTAAAGTATTAATAGTACTTTCCCTTTAGGTGGAATTACAAAATTCCACCCTGTATAATAATTACGCGCACCAAAAAAAAGATAAGTAAAAATAAAAACTAAAATTGCATGTAGTGCTTTGTCCAGAAGCCTAGAAAGTAACAGCGGTGCAAAATTTATGGCACATTTGCGTGTCGCGGGTTCGATTTCCGCATGTATAAATATTTGTATGACCTACAGATAGTTGTTTCGCGTAGCTGTTTGCGTATGTGAGTTTCAATGTTTGTAAACTCACCAACGATACAGAAGAAATTCCTAGTCTGGGGCAAGGTTTTTTTTTATTTTAAGTAGGTACAGCATAGATAACTATTTGTTTTCTTTCTTAAATTTCAGTGAGATTGTTGCCTTCAGTTTACAAAGATGCATTACATGCAATCCTAAACAATTTTGCTGGTCATACACAAAAAGAAAAATTAAAACAACCATTATTTTTGCAATATAAACGTATTTAATAATGAATTAATCACTCCTCTGTATTTAGGGTGTTCTAGGCTACGCAAGACAGGCGTTACAGGATCCGATAGGCACTAGTGGGGCGTAGCAGTCGCTCGGGCAGACGGGGCAGGCGGCTGCGAATTCGCGAGGGTACGTACATGATGAGGCGGTCGACCATTGTGTTGGTGTCGCGTGCTGAAACATACAGAGTTTATACCGTAGTGTTTCATACTGGTTCTCTTTCATACGCAATGACCAAACAAAACCGTGCACATAACATAGTTAAATTTAGTATCTGTGCTGTTCTGATCTAGTGAAAGCGTCATGGTAGCCCGCTAAATTCAAATTTTCTTTAGCTTTTTTTTTTGCTATTTATAAAAAATAAATTCAAAACGAATCACGACCGTGAAACGTTTGCATATACAAAATTATCATCAATACAATCCTCTAAGTAAGTTGATGACTTTTTCTTGATTAAATGGAATTCAGTTAAATATTACCTACTTAATTAATTGAGAGTCATATTTTTCACAAGTGTTTTTTTATAAATCCAAGAAGGTAGTCTTGTAGTATAATAATACATACCAATTTTAAATTAACTTTAATCATTATTTTCCTGCCCTTGTCCCATTTTATTTTGGGTCGGCGCAACACGTTTTCTTCTTCCCTATCAGGCGTCACGGCATCATTCACTACTTTCTCCTTCATATCATTTCTCACACAATCCATCCATCTTTTCTTTGGCTTTCCTCTCGCTCTCCGTCCATCAACATCCAGATCCATCACTCTTTTAGCCAGCAATATTTTTTACACTAGCTAAATTTGATGTACATACCTAAAGAATGCTTGGTTTACAAGTTTTACGCCTTTCAGAATTACTTATTTCAAAATTGTTTATTTCTTAAAGACAAAATATAAAAAAAATAACAACCAACTTACTAACCTTAATAAAGCTACGTAACACACACTGCATGACATCATAAGCTGGGCAGTTGAGGAAGACCCCCTGTGCCTTTAGCTCCGCCCCCAGGCAAGTTGTCTTCACATGCTGAATGGCCGGCCCCCACTCCGCATGGTCCTTCACAAACTGGTCGAAGTATGCTCCCACCTTCGTCTTGTCCACTGCGTTGCCTTTCAGCCATTTGGCTTCACGGAAGACGCAGGTCAGCCTTTCACACTGAAAAAATAACAGCATATTGTGTAACAAACTTATACTGAGTGATCTGCTGCTTTAAGATTTGAATAGTTTAGTTTGTTTGTGAAAAGTTTCGACATTGTAGATAGACATTATTATTTACTAGCTGACTCATGTCTGCAGCTTCACCCGCGAAAATTAATTTCTATAACAACATTTTTAAAAGTATATTTTATAAGCTTCCGCCCGCGACTTCGTCCACGTGTCAAGTTACTTTTGGCTAAGGCTAACCCGCGTGATGATCTGATGACCTCGTTTCTTCCCTCTTTCTCCCCTATTTATTTTTAAATTAGCCTATGTCCGTCTCCAGGGTCCGAACTATTTCTGAACTAAAATTCATCAAAATCGGTTTGGCCATTTAGGCTTGAAGACGTTACAACTTACAAACTCACTTTCGCTTTTATAAAATTAGTAAGGACTCTAATGTTTGACCATAACTAAATGACTGTAAATTTTCATCAAAATCTTAGAAGTAGTTTTTGGGTAAAACAGTAACAAACAGCCATTCGTTCATTCTTAGTAGTAACGAGGCCAGATGTGATAATAGGAAGGAAGGAGGGAGGGTAAAGGAACAAACTAAGAAAAATAGTTCCGTGGTAAGGTTTATTACCTCATTTGTGTACTGGGCACCTTGGCACTTGGAGGTCACATCATGACTGAAAATTGTCGGAGCGTTGAGACAAGTGTATATCTGAAAATTTAAAACAATGGTGTTAAAATGTACTTAGATTTAATCCTATTCTGGTTATCTAAAAATACTCATCAATACGCTCTTAGGTTGAATTTTTAGGTGTGCCGCAAGTTGATGATTTGTTACCAATGTTGTATACGAAGGGCTTAAGAAAGTTGTTTTTTTTTCGCACAGACTGCAAACTCTGTATCAAGTATGAAAAACTGTGGCAGCTGTGCAAGCTAAGCTAAACTAAGCTTAACTCTTGGTCTACAACCGGCAGGTGTGTAGCGCTCGTTTAGCTCACTCGGCTCGTACGCGGGTCGTCACTGTTCTTACAAAACCTAACCTGGGGTTGCTTTTGGAGTATTCGGAGCTTATTAAATAGTGATTATTGCTAAATCTAGATAACTTACCACATGCGGTGTCTCCCCACAGTAGGTGCGAGGTTCTTGTGGAGCTGAACTAGCCTGGAAAAAACATGAAAAACAAATTAGTATTCTGATTTCGAGCAAAAACCAAACAATAAAGCTTTCTATTGTTTTCTATTAATGATATTATAGCTTTCTATAAACATCATTTCAAATAATATGTAATCAATAGAAGGATTCTGTGAGGAACACCTATTTTATTAATAGACTTCAAAAAAACGGTTCGCCGTTAAGTTTCAAAATTCCCATATTCAAAATGATTCTTATAATAGAAAGGGTTTACTCCCGAAGAAAGTCCCATATGAAATTTTATATGTATTGCTTTCGTAGATTAATGAGTTTATTTCTATATTACAACTAGCTGTGCCCAGCGGTTTCACCCGCTGCTCACTTAGGGGTATGCAAAATAGATGTTGGCCGATTCTCAGACCTACCCGATATGTACAGACGCCTGCAGGTCAAGCTACCCGAAACTGTAAATTTTTCCCAATGAACTTTGAACCTAATACTTTAGGAATAAAGTCAAAAATCTATCAAAGAAATCTGACAGATTGTAGTAGCTTGATGTGCAGGCGTCTGTACACAAAATTTCGTTTAAATCGGTCCAGCCGTTTCGGAGGAGTATGGGAACGAAAACTGTGACACGAGAATTTTATATATTAGATTTTTTTATTCTAATGCATAGAGACGATATCTATGCTTATTATTTTTAGTAGCAATGGAGAATCAATTATCAACAAGAATTTGTGTGAGGTATGTAGTATGAGGTAGGTAGGTACCTATACAGATAAAATAGACTGAAATAAAAAAAAACTATTATACAAATACTTTGCCAAACACCTTTGACTAATAGGTGAACATACATAAAAAAATCCGATGAATTTAGAACCTCCTCCTTTTTGAAGTCGGTTAAAAAGCCATGCGCTGCCTGGCTTCTTTACCTCTGGATTACAAGCGTAATTTAACTCACACAGTATCTAAGTGAATGTTTCCTAAGCGCTATGTGTCCTTTAAATAACTTCGACAGTTTTCTACATGAAATAAGTATTCTAATTACTTACTACTACCACAATTCAGTTATTGCTTTTTCATTTATCTCTTCCTAGAAATTGAAGCCATTATCTCAGTTTTAAAGCAATTAAAACAAAGTTTAATGAAGTATTACTAATAATTATTTATCTCCACGAAGTAAAAACAAACAATGAACTCAATGACAAATGAATAAGTGTAGTTAGAAATACTTCCCAACTTCATTTTTTGAACTGCAATAATATTTATTTATTTAACGATTTAATACACACTGAAGGCAGTAAAGAAACAGGAACAAAAACCAATATTATTATTATTTCTAATGAAAACTCTTACAACATGCCTGCGAAAGGAGAGAAAACTAACTACTAATTCAGAATGAAGAAGAAAATGAAACAGCGGCAGCTCACGGAAACAATACGTGATTCCCGCATTCCACTTTAAGTCAAGGTTAGAGTTTTAAAAAGATGGTTAGACCTGCTGTCCTGTTGGGATCAGAGTGTTGGACCACAAAAGAGATGAATGAAAGGCATTTGCACGTGGCTGAGGTAAGAATGCTAAGAGGGATGCTAACATGCATCTTATGCATCGTGTCTAGGGTACGCCACAATAGTAGCGGTAAGTCCCCTCTTTGAGGAGCGGCATGGCGTCTTCACCTATTCTCACCGGACACGGAAGTTTCGGGAGGTTCCTGCACATAATCGGGCGGGAGGAAACGCCCGGGTGTCACCATTGTGACGATCGCCCGGAGGACACGGTGGAGCACACAGTGGGGGTCTGGACAGTAAGGGCGGAGCACCGCCGTGCCCTCGTGGAGGCGATCCATCGCCCTGCCGTTCAGTCCATGGTCCGGAGCGAAAGGGAATGGGAAGCAGTCACCTCCTACTGTGAAGCAGTCATGCGAAGCGAAGGAGGTGGCCGGGCGTTTGAGGGAGAGAACATTAAACCAATCCAGCCGCCGCGAGAGGAACCCCGGGCGTCGGGCGCTGCGAGACGACTCCCGGCCACCGTAGATGCGGGCCTGTGGACGCTGAGCAATGGGTAGCTCACCGTCCGTCCGTCTATTGACGACAGGCCGTGTCGACGGCGCGTTAGTGTACCACAAAGAGATTTCAGCAACTTCGTTAGTTGGTGAATTCCCATCCGCAAAAAAAAACAGGATTATTATCTGGAGTGACTGAGATAGTGAGTGTGAGTCTCGAGACTCGTCAGCGGGCCATAGTATGGGTTGTAACCTCATCCTTTAATCCAAGTGCATCAGAAGGAACATCAACGTGAGAAATTTCCTACTAACCACTCTACTGGGGAGTACCTTTCGCCACCAAATAGGCATAATAGCTATCATCGGTAGTAGGCGTAGCTGTAGCTGTACGTCATTGTAAAATATCCTTGTGATACCGCGTTTAGAAGAGGTTTTAGTGACATCATCACACCTATGTGACCTACGTTGCATGTGTTATTAGCAGACAAGGTCGCACGTCGTAAGAAACACAATTATTCGGTACTTTGAGATCACTTAGGAGCTCTTCTTTGTTTCCAAATAGCAGCATCTTAGAGGTACAGGCTGTCAACATTAGTTTAATCTATCCTCTTTTAAGCTTGATTGCGTTCTTCACACAATACGTGGGATAACAACTGCCTACTTATGTGCCGTAAAACCGGATCTTTACGTTTAGATGGAACACCGCCGTACCTACATAATTAGTCATAAACATAAATAAACTACGAATGACTTCACTGGTGTCTCACCTTTAAGGATACCACAGTAAGA
This sequence comes from Ochropleura leucogaster, assembly GCA_958449745.1. NCBI lineage: Eukaryota > Metazoa > Arthropoda > Insecta > Lepidoptera > Noctuidae > Ochropleura > Ochropleura leucogaster. The sequence goes on from OY288201.1 coordinate 20,775,801, forward strand.
GTGTGTAGTCTGAATGTTGCCAATGCTTCACATGGCTGTCAAATATTACGCTTATTGTATTACTAGCTTTTGCCCGCGGCTTCGCTCGCGTTAAATTCGGTAGCGCCTTATTGATTTGTAATAGCAACGCTAAGTTTTCCCGTTTCTTCCCTCTCTCTCCCTATATCCCACTCTTTAAAAAAAAAAACAATGTCCGTCTCCAGGTTCCCAACTATTTCTGTACCAAATTTCATCAAAATCGGTTTATCCATTAAAGCATGAAGAGGTAACAAACAAACAAACTCACTTTTGCTTTTATAATATTAGTAAGGATTTAATAAACAGTATTGAATGAAATATTGCTCTGTGTTGCACTAAATTTTGGCTAACTACTGCAAAAGGTGTTGTAACAGTTTTAGGTGTGTAGAAAGCAACAGAAATATTTCCAAGTGGTTTTTATACACCTTCAACTAAATCATTAGTGCAACACAGAGTAGGTATAGGTATATAGAGAAATAGATTTCATTTTCATTTACTACAGAAAACTGACCAAAACAGCGATATATTTTATAATATTTACGACGTTTCCAACTTATCATAACGTAATTTAATAAATTATAGTTTTCTACTTAGTAATATTTTGCGGATTTGTAAAGTAAGACTGTCAGGCCAATATTTTTGGAAATAATAAAAATATAAAAGAATGAAAAACAAAAGACTGGTATACTTAGTAAGATAAGAAATAGCGTTTAAACGTTGGTCAAAAAGTTCATTGGAAATGATTGTGATGATTATAAGGATGATAGACTAAAGTGGCTATGAGGTAGGCACCCAGCTAGGTACTACCTATACCAAATCACGTTACACAGACCGCCAAGGGCTTCAAATAATTTTCTGCCGAGGACATTGCCGAAGATTTAAAAACTTATTTTGTGACTATATTGTCTCAAGTTTTGTTGTAAAAAACGACAATCGAAGATTACAATCGTAATGTACACACATTCAAAATACTACAAAAGTTCCCAAGAACCCTGGTAAAAACTTACCGCTGCACAAAACGCAAGAAAAACACAAAACTTAAACATGTTTATAAAACACGATCGTCCTCTCTAGCCGGAGTTAGCAGACTGGAGAGCAAACAAAACAGGCCCAGATAATTATCAGTAAGGTCAAGTCAGAGGTCAGGCCGGCATGATGATAGTCATTGTCAAATTAGTCAACAACCTGTTTTTTGAATCCCTTGGCAACGTAGATAATAGGTATCTTGTTTTAAGATTGGGTTCTAAGGGTCAACGTTCGATTAAACTTAGATACAAGATTCCTCTTATACTACGAGAAACCTCCTTAAGTGTAAACGCACTGTGGGACTTTTAACTCTCGGCGATGAATCTAGGGTTGAAAATTCAAGGGTGCGCTTATGTTAGGCAACTCATTTGGGTGTCGCGAAGTGTTAGTGAACACGAACATGACATTTATTTTGTTACTAGCTTTTGCTTTTGCTTGAATAGTGACTTCCGAGAGATTTTTGGTTTTACCCACATAGTTCCCGATATCGCGGGATCTCTTTAAAAATGAAATGTGGAAGATATTCTAGGCAACTCTTCAAAAATTAACATAATGAGCTCTGCGTTTGAATTTAAGAGATGTATACTAACTTAGGGCATTAAAGCTGTTATTGCCGATCGTAAAAGGCGAAAATGTTATTTTGCCCTTATTTTCCCATCATTCTACTGATTTGCCATTTCAGTTCAAAAGGAAAAAAAGACTTTTTCATCCCACCATCTCGGAAAGAGTATTTTTAATCTTCAATATCTGAGTGGAAAAGCCGTTTTTATTCTCTAGAGGATAAAGTAAATTGAATTTAGAACATGGTGTGCACTAAGTTTGTGAATTAAAAAAAACATTAAACCGATTTACTGCTACCTCTGTGGTGCCGAATATATTATACAATTTTTTTTTTAATTTATTAGAAACTCAGATTTGGAACCTTCTTGGTGTTTTTTCAATTGGCTTTGTACGCGGCATTTTTTCACGTCATTGTTAAACCTTATATTAAAAACAAGAAACTTGAAAACAAGTGAAAAAACTAAAATGAGTGATTCTAGCGACGAGGAAGTTTGTTTGACGCCAACAGAATTGACTGATCAATCGGATCCTTGGTCTGGCCCTTCTACATCAAAAATAATCCGTTATGAAACACCTAACCATCTCCCTCTCCCTCCAACATTCACGTCAAGGGAAACCGATGAATCGGTACAACTATTAACTATGACAGATAGTTTACCGAAAAACAGTACACAAGTGACTAACACCAATATTACAGTACCAAACAAAAATATTACACTCATTTTAAATAACTGTAGCAACGTTACTTTAAAATTTTCTTAATTATACCTTACTATTATTTTGTTATAATTTAAAGATTATTCTGTAATACTTACCTGTCATAATGTAGTAATTAATACCTAAACAGAAATAAAAGTGTACCTATCTTGTGATTGTAAACGTTTTTTTTTGCATTTAGTCATTTCCTCGCTGAGGTGGAATGAAAAGTTACGTGTTGCACTCGAGTGCAAAGATTTTTCACCTCGTGCTCTTTTGATTCCCTCGCTAACGCTCAGGATTCTAATTTTGAATCACTCGCTGCCCTCGTGATTCAATTTTAGAATCCTTCGCTTGCTCGGTCATCAAAATTGAACACGCGGTTAAAAAGCAACTTTGCACTCTTGTATAACAAATAACTATTTCGTACCACTTGCTCAAAAAAGTGACATTCTATGCCACAAAAAGCGAACATAACAATAGTCATTTTTAATCTGTCAAAAACAGGGAGAGAAAGTTGTACTGAATTTCATTCATCCCCTAGGGAGAGAATGTGATTTAAAATTGGAATACTTATCTAATACTGAACTACATCTGTGTTTACACCATTGAGTTTGTAGGTATATAAAGCATTAAGCATCTTTTTTAAAAAGAAACACGCAATTAATATGCAGTTATGATTATTAAATAAAATTACCAAAACCGACGAGGTCGTATGAGCTTGATGCCTTTGCTTTTCCGACAAAACATATTAGTCTAGGAATTTGCCGCGATTTTGTTTTCTTCAAATACATAAACGTTAAGTTTATCTTTATAAACATGTTAATGTTCTAAAAATACATTGTTAAATCAAAGCAACAGTGACATTGTATTGTCGGATTACATCAGTGCAAATGCTGCCGCAATCATGCTCATCAACAATAAATGTACCAAACAAAAGTGTAGCTCTCTTTATAAATAATTGGACCAATGTTCGAATATTAACTTTTACTTTTAATGTCATTATCTTTTATAAATGCTTATTTCATATTATTACTGTGTTAATTTTTTCGCAAATGGTACGAAAAGCAGAGTATTTTCCTCGGTGATAAAGCTGTCTTAGTCTTGGGTAAACTTAAATCTCTCGCTACACTCAGGACTCGTCTTAAATCCCTCGCTTCGCTCGTGATTTAAGTTTTTAACACCCTCGCTACGCTCGGGAGTAAACCTCGGGTCCTTCGTTACACTCGCGATTTAAATCGTCACCCGCGACAGAAGACACTGCTTTATCCCCTTGGTTAATAATCTACTATTTTTCCCTTGACAATTTTTTTATTATTTTAGGCTTTAGAGATTATGAAAGTTTCTTACACCAAGACATTTCTGTATACCACGTTTTTAGTTTTGCCATGCCTTGCAAAAATATAAAGGTTTTGTGGTTTCGACACTCTTGAGCACGCAACGTCCATGGGAAAACAGTCTTTTTCAAGATGTACCCCCGCAACTTTTAGCGTTTGCCCTTGAGCTTTATTTAAGGTCATTGCAAACGCAGTTTTCAGCGGAAACTGTACTCTTTTGAATTGGAATGATGGGAATGCGGGAATAATTACAGTTTCATCTTTTGCCATTCCAGTCATAGTTATTAATTTTTTCCGATGAATTAAAACAATAACATGAACCGAACACGTGTAATACACCATTGCGCGATCAACGCCATCTATCTACGGAGCATAGGAACAGCTCGACATTTATAGTACTGAATTGATGCCGACCTTTGACCAATAGATGGCGCTGTATGTCCGGAATATTTTTTTTTTATTATTATTATTGTAATAAAAACTATCCTGTGTCCTTTCTCAAGTTCCAAACTATGTCTGTACCAAATTTCACACAAATCGGTTCAGTAGCTTAGGCGTGAAGAGAAGACAGACAGACAGAGTTACTTCACACTTTTATTATTAGTTTTGATCTCCGTTACCGCCGTTACTTATTAGATTGCAAAAAACAAAGGCTCTTTCAATCAGCCTGGCAGATATATCTCATCGCCTCACTCCAGCAACAGGTTTTTACCGAGGTTCGCGTAGGATCCACTGTCTCTCTGGTGACTTGTGTCAGAGTTAAAACAAGTTTTCTAATTTTAAAAGAAAATTAATATAATCTCTTGATTTCAAACTGGTACATTTAATCTAGCCAACACTTTTTACGTCTTCGTAACTGCTTACCTGGTTTAGTTGCTAGTTACTAGGTGTATCCGCTAGATGGCACTAACTACCAGTTTATCAAAGAAAAGTTGAATTTGTAGAGAAATGTTAGAAAAATAATGTTAATATTAGTATCATAAAACATCTTTTGAAGAAGATTGTAGCTTCAAGTGTTTGTGATTGTATTTTTTCGTCCGCGTCAGCATTGTTAATAATTATTGAAAAAATAACGCAAAATCCTGGAATTCCTAGGCTTAAAAGTTACAGACTGGAAGTTTCTTTTTAAAGTTGAAGCTTGAAGCCAATTAAATCCAACTCGAAAAATGCTACTCACCTTTATTTCTACCAATTTTACATTTATGTTTAAATGAATGTTTATTATTAGAATAATGTTTTTTTAATCATTTTTTTTTTAATAAGTCATTATTAAACTTTTTTTTAAAAGTTATTGGATTTTAATGATGATGATTTTTTTTTGTTAATAAAATAAAACACAAAAATAGTATTTTCAATTTGTTCATATCATGCTTTGTAAATTTCATTCATGTTGTATCGTAACGACCTCTCTGAACACTACGGGTAAATGGGGGCAAAGATTAAAAAATGTCGAGATGTTAACATAGGCATGAAACACGTTACTTTGCTTAAAGTGTGCTAGCTAAGCTTAGCTACCCATGCATAGCATGCATGATGTCTTATAGCAGAACTTATTCCACTGAGGGAAAGAGATAGAGCTATACAGGGTGTGCATCATCTCTTTCTTACACAGGAATAAGAACTGCTATAAAATGCCATGGTAACCCTTCAGATCAATACAAAAAATTGAAAAAGAATATTATAGACTATTTTTGATGTCATATTTTAATGATGTGGAAAAGTACCTTGACGTCCCAGTGTCCTATTGTCGCCATTGGAAAAAAGTAAACTTACTGGTAGGCCATTTTTTACAAACATAATATTACTGTCGCACTGCTGGGCAATTGCCGCTTCTCATACCGAGAAGACACGATGTTATTGATAACCACGCTTTCACATGACGGGTTGATGATTTCAGACTTATACTAATTAGAAGTCCAGGTTCTCACGATCATTTCCTACAGCGATGTCTGTGATGTCCAAGATTAATTTAGTAAAGTACATGTAAATCAATTGAAAAAGTTGGTAACTGCCCAGATTTGGACACATAACGTCTTGCATGACCCATGGCCATAACCTCTGATGCATCATGACATAATGACCATTTACAAAAAGAAGGTATCTACTAAAAGTACATTTAACTTCACCATTTTTCTACGTCGCGTCGTACGTAAATTGATGTAGTTCATTTTGTATTCCACTAAATGTGAAACGATTTAAATCTTTGATATATAATAATACATGAGAATCAAATTAAATTTTACAATGCAATTTGCTACAAATAAGTTTTTATAATTTTCAAATTAAATGGTAATAAGGTCGAATTCTAGTTCCAAGAACAGTTATTGAAAAATTCCTAGAGTAGTAAATTAAAAATATCTCCTACTTTAACACATCGCTTTGACGTCTTACAGAATTTTTCACGGGTTATATTCTTAAATATTAAGTGAGTTCAGTATTTCTTTTCAACTATAAGAGAGAACTGTCACATCTACGAGCAGAATATTATCTTTAGTGCTACTCTTTGTTCTGATTGACGTTCCATTCCAAGATGGCAGACATGCCGCTTGAGCCATGATAGTATGGAATCGTAGGATTACGATTTTTAGGTGTGTCTTTCTAAATATCGAACTAGAATGTCTCCCGAATTCTTGACTAATGTATTATACGAATGTTCTGACGATGTGAAACAACTCCCTTGCGTCAAGTGCGCTAGTTTTAGGTAACGTTTGTGCCGGGACATATGTAATAAAACGGTGATCGAAATTGTGTTTTTCGGTGTGTCGTGTACGATAAGTATTCTGGTTTGATGTTAAATTAAAATGTGGAATATGATGTGCGACGTGATGCCCACTATATCAGAGGACAGTATCAGTCAAAGGAGTTCGCAGTTATCCGGTGAGGATGCGAACTTCGAGCAGTTGATGGTGTCGATGCTCGATGAGCGCGATAAACTGGTGGAGAGTCTACGGGAGACGCAGGAGCGACTGGGAGACTCGGAGCTACGCCTCAAGGAGGTGGAGAAGGAGCGGGACTCGCTGCACAGACAGATCGCCGCCAATTTGCCTCAGGTCAGTGACTTGAATGCTAATGCCTAGCTGCTTATGTAAAAGCGGATATTATTTATTGCAAGTAGTACTCATTTACGGTTATAATGGAGACATGCTTAGGGTTATGTTCAAGTTCATGTCTATTATATTACTGAGTATTTTTGAAGGCCTTGAATTTTTTATTTGATCCATGTAGTTTATTTTCTTAAAATAAAAATTCACTGGAAACTGAATGCTAACTAATAAATCTTCCTTAAACCATTAATTATCTATTTTCCAAATTGCCTTTTTCTTTTAACCAGAATGGTATTTGTGCTCATGTGGAATCCAAATTAAGCGAGGGTGACATCAGGGGGGCGGCCAGATTACTGTTCAGCAGTGATGTGATGGCGCCTTATTCTCCAGAGACGCTTTTAGCCCTGGAGAGTAAACACCCTGCGCCTGCGGATGGTCTCAACTTCCCCGACCCTCCCACACGGCCCGACCCTCTCGTTCAGGATTCACCTTTTTTTTCTATTACTCCCCCACAGTTGACCGCAGCCGTGAGCTCTTTCCGGAGTGGTTCTGCCGGCGGCCTCGACGGCTTGACTCCTCAACATTTGAAAGATTTGTTGAGTTTGGGCGCCGGGGAAGCTGGTGAGTCGCTCTTGAAGGAGCTTGTGGTTCTGGTCAACTTAATGCTCTCCGGCGGCGTGAACGATGCCGTCGTCGATGTTTTGTATGGGGCCAATCTGTGTGCCCTCCGCAAGAAGGATGGCGGCATTCGTCCTATTGCCGTCGGTTGCACCTACAGGCGTATGGCAGCCAAAATTTGTTGCAAGCTTTACAGCGAATCGCTTGCAACTAAGTTCCAGCCCCTTCAACTCGGTTTTGGTTCCAGAGGGGGTTGTGAAGCTGCCGTACATGCCTTATCCTCCTTTTTAAATTCTAAAAAAGGTGAGATCATCCTCAAGGTTGACGTCAAAAACGCTTTTAACTCCGTTAACAGGGACACTTTGTTGACTGAAGTGAAAAAAGAACTTCCCGAAATTTATGGTTTCATGTGGCAATGTTATAGACATCCATCTAAATTATTGTTCAAGGACAATGTTTTGGAATCTGCAGTTGGCTGCCAACAAGGTGACCCTCTCGGGCCTGTCATTTTCAGTTTAGCTATTCACCCCATAATCAAAAAATTAAATTCGAAATTCAACATTTGGTACTTGGACGATGGAACTTTAGGAGGTGATGTTGACACTGTTTTGAATGATCTGAAACTACTAAAACAGCAATTTAAATCTATTGGCCTTGACCTTAATCCCTCAAAGTGCGAAATTTACCTTTCTGACATTACCGACAGACAATTGACTATAGATAAATTTAATGCAATAGCCCCGAACATCAAAATTTTAGAAAAAAGTTCCCTTCACCTCCTAGGTTCTCCTATTTTAGAAGAAAGTTTTTCATCTTTCATCGAGAACAAAATCAATCATTTTATTGATATTTCGGACAGACTATCTCAAATTAATTTGCATTCGGCGTTCACCCTGTTAAGATATTGCTGTTTTGGTCCAAATTTTATGTATTTTCTGCGTTGTTCTCCACTTTGGAAGCAACCACAACATTTGGACAAAATTGATCAAATTATTCGCAATTCTGTATCTTCCATTTTTAATATGGCCTTGGATGACCGAGCGTGGCTACAAGCCACCCTGCCAATTCGTTTTGGTGGCCTCGGCGTCCGCAAAATTTCCAGTGTAAGCTTACCGGCATTCCTGTCTTCCGTCCACAGCACTGAAAAGCTGACCAGGAAAATTTTAGCTCTCTCCCTGGTTGACTCGGAAGTGCCGTGCTTGACCGACGCAGAGGATGCCTGGAAAATGGCTTGCCCGGACTCGGATCGGCCCATGAACCCGTTTTCCCAGAGACAGTGGGATGAGCCGCTCTGCAGGTTGGTACGGAATAACCTTATTAATACGTCCACCAATTCTGCTGAGCGTGCCCGCTTGCTGGCTGTGGGTGAGTGGGAATCGGGCCTCTGGCTACAGGCGTTACCGTCACCTAACATAGGTACTTTGTTGGGTGACACAACCTTCCGGCTCGCTACGTGTTTGCGATTGGGTGCACCCTGTGGGGCTCCGCATCGCTGTCAATGTGGGGAAGCAGTCGACTGCCTCGGACACCATGGCCTTTCCTGCAGTAAAAGCGCAGGTCGTATTGCTCGGCACGCTTGCATTAATGATCTCATCCGTCGTGCTCTTGCCACCGCCGGGGTGCCAGCTGTTTTAGAACCAACTGGCTTGGTACGCGTCGATGGTAAGAGACCAGATGGTATGACCATAATGCCATGGAAGTTGGGTAGATCTTTGGTGTGGGATGCAACTTGTGTCGACACCCTTGCACCATCCCATCTTCCTAGCACGGTGTCTTGCGCTGGAGCTGCTGCTGCAGGTGCTGAAAACCTCAAACGGCGCAAATATCACAATTTGATTGGTAATTATGTTTTTGAGCCGTTTGGGGTTGAAACACTAGGGCCATGGGGTCCGAGTGCCCATGTAGTATTTCGAGAAATCGCCAAGCGGTTGGTCGATTCTTCTCGTGACCAGAGGGCTGGCCTGTTTTTTGCACAAAAAATAAGCATTGCCATCCAACGCGGTAATGCTGCCAGCCTTCTGGGCACTTTACCTGTTGACGGCGATGCGGACGAATTTTTTTGACGCCCTGTAATTTTCTGTATATATATTTTTTTTTATTATTAGTTTGTGTATATTTATAGGTTGTATATATTTAGTAATTAATTTAATTATAATATGATAAATAAAGAAAAAAAAAAAAAAAAAATAGTGGCAGTCTATTGTACAATCAGAATTAACCAGACATAGTTGACTGGTAGACAATTACTGTATTGATGTGCTATTGTTAGTTTTATTGCTCCGTAACTATGATAAGGAAATCTGATCAGAAGACTATGTCACCTATCAAGCAGTTTAATTGTGTTTTGACATTGCGGGCTTCCTGCATTGTGTGAATACTGAAAGACTGCAAACATTTTTGTCTCATAGATTTATAAACTCAAATACATAAGAAAACATTTCAAAATTGTATTCCTGAAGATACAATTGCAACTGCCTTTAATCATAGCAGATTATGATGCGTTTAGTTTTGCTACCAAGTTTAGTCTTGTCTTTGATATAGTAGGTTTGTTTGTTGCTCTAGTTACTAACATCTTTTGCTGTCAAAATTAGAAGAAGGTCAATTTCTTGAAGGTCAGTTTCTCTGTCAGAATTAAAAATAAACTGAAATCTGTTACTGTCTTATTGCCGGGTTAAGGTCCCCCACATCCTTTCTGGTACTCTTTCCCCAAAACTCAATTTGCTCTCATCATGCTTAGAGCCTATTGTCCCGTTGTCATTGGACATCAGCAGGTACATAAGCAGCTAGGTGAGACTTGGTAGCTAATGTGATTAAAGTTAAAGGCTTTCAAATAATTGTTACCTGAATAGTCACCATGGCCTACATCTAATTTATGCTTGAATTTGATGTCATTTAGTCTTATTTTAAAATGTTATCCTAATGTATTTGGGGACGGTGCAGCATTTTATTGTCTTTATACATCTTTATTAGTTATGATCTTATGTGTTGTATTAAAAAGTTATTTCAATAATTGTAACTTCATTATTGACTCAAGTCAATACAAATCTGTAATGTTGGTTCTTTATCTTAAATAATATAGTATGCTTGTGAAGTAACAATGAATATTGTTAGTGTGCAGACCATGTCAAGGAGAGTTGTAGACATAATGCTCAGCCAACGGAACAGAATTAAATAAATGTACATTCTGTAACTGAGATGAAGAATTATATTTATAATGCTTAAATTGCAAATCTTTGTATGATTTTGCTAACATTTGGTTAAATATGCAGAGGAATTAATTAATGACTTGAATGTTAACTTAAATATTTTGTGTCTTAAAATGTTGATTACTTCTTTTTTTTAAACCTTATCTTAAAAGTGACCTCAAGCCTTAGAGAAATGACCAAACCCCTGCTTTAACTATACAATTATACTATCCCCTTGTGTCACCCTTTTAATAAGTTTACTGTTATTCCTATCATTTGTATGATGTACATCAGGGGTCGGCAACCTCTTGGCAAGCAAGGGCCACAAGGTGACAAAATCATCTAAAGGCGGGCCGCAGTTATTATACTAATAATAATTGGTCATATTCCATAAAAAAAATATGCCATTAAAAATTGTTAAAACATAGGGAATTTAATTCGTACACGTAATACTTACATTATGTTTGTTTGGGCTTTATAACTATAAAACAAGAGAAAAATAAAGAAATGGAAACTTCAAGCTACCAACCTAAACAGGAAACCGATTTTACACAAATTTTAATGTGATGTCTGAGGTTGCATTTGAGAGGCGGTAGGGCGGAGGAGGTATTTCGTGTATGTTAGCAGTCATATTTGTCGTGGCAAATCGCAGAATACCTCTTTTTTTGCAGATGGGAAATCATCAAGTTACTTCCCCCGGTCTGGGTGTAGCTCGGGGAAGAGTCAGACTTGTACTGACTAAAACCCACCCATGTTCCTTCTATTGTCCTTTACGTCCGGGGCCGCGGTATCTTTGGCCAAAGTGGTATTGATTAAGCCCGGGTGGTATTTTTGGCCAAAGAATAGTGCTCAAATGCTCATCTGTAAGACGAGAAGCACACTTACTTTTTTCTATAATTGACAATTGAAAAATTGTATTTAACTGCTTTTACATTTTGTCAAAGTCATATGGCATTTAACAAGATCATTGGATTCATAGGAGCTTTGAGCATATCAGCTAGTATGACACATTTCAAAGTGTTGCCGAGCAGAGGAGTTAAAAGGCGCGCTTACTTAATGCGTTGATTTTGAAAATAAATATTACTTATTTTCAAAACATTCACGGGCCGCAGGGAAGACGTCCGCGGGCCGCATGCGGCCCGCGGGCCGCGCGGTTGCCGACCCCTGATGTACATAATAAAGAATATTCTATCCAGCATCCATACCTACTATTATATTATTACTATTATAAATGTATAATTAAACTAATAAATTTTATCAAATAATATGTTGTTGGAATAGGTACTTTACCCAGTGTGGTTTTTGCAGAAAAACAATAACATTGCATATTCAGTAGGCACAAACCAAACAAATGACTATTTTAACTAATTTGTTTGATTTGTTCAATTGATGATCAACATGATGAAATGGAACCAAACCTAGAATAAGCATAAATTCCAAACTAAATTTTACTGAACTGTTTTTCTGCTGAACTTAACTTTCTGCACCTGGGTTGATCTTGATCTGGGTTACTGCAACATCAAAGCAAGCAAAACTGCAGGCAAAATCTAGTTATTCAAATATTGATGTTAGGTCAACTATCATTCACATAATACATGTAGATAAAATCTGTGATAGAATGAACACTATGTAAAATTGTCATGGTTCTGATAACATAGTGTACACAGTACTATGATAATGAACATCTACTCTGCGGCAACAGAGCCTGAATTTAACTAATCACTGTTATCAAATCAGTGTTGTATTCTAACTGGTCAGGCCTGAAATATTTGATTCTCTGTGTGTAGCCAGCTTATTTGCACTATCACAATTACCATACATCATGCATACCAGCATTTGGGCTAGTAATAGTTAGGCAATATAAGAATATGGTTATTATATTATGAATAAATAACTTACCTTTATTCATCTTTCAACATATTAATACATATTTAAAAAAGATTGAATTTAATGTTTTTCTAATATTTAAGAATATAGAAAAACATTTAAAAATAGGTTCGCTGGTATTGGTAGCAGGGTCCAAGCTACAGGTGGTTAGGGCTTCAGAGACAGGAACCTCCTTAAAATGTGGGCCGTATCAAGGTGTACTGCCTTCTGAATCAAGCCCTTAATCCTACCGCCTAAGGAGAGCATCGAGAGACGGTCGTCGATGCTCTTGGCCATCAGGCCGTCGGCCGTAACTACTATCGGCACAATGACAGCCGAGCTCACATTCCCCATATTGACAACCTCGCGTGCCAATTCGAGATATTTTAGTTGTTTCTCTTTCTCAACTATTATGAATAAATTATTATTATTAAATTAGGTTTGATTCGGTGAGGCTGTGTTACTGACTAGGTTTTTTCTCTGTAGTTTCTAAGTCGACAGCCAAGAGTCTAGATTTGTGCGTGGTTGTTGCTTGATGGTAATCCTAGAGCATTTGGGCTATAGTTTGTCAACAGGCTGGTAGCTGTTACCTTCTTCACAACACTGTTGTATTGATTTTTTGTGGTATGAATTAATAAAGATTGACTATTATTATTAAAATAGTATGGCTCTATCATGAATAATTTAGTTCCCTAATAAATGTAACACAAAGCTGAATTTAATTTAACAAATGCTTTCAAAACAATCAAGGATTGGTAAGCACTTGAAATCACCAAATTGCTAATCATTTTAGGAGAATGACGTAAACATCGCCAAAAACAATGTTTTCTCGCCCACGTTTCCCCTTTACATCTGTTGTGATTTTGCATTCGTTTGTTTTCATTCATTTCTATACAAATTAAGCAAGCTTCTTGTCGGATGTTTTGTTTAATGGTCGAAGAGCTAAAGTTTCGACTGCCAAGCTTAGCATAGCGTATGTTATTTTACATTTGACGCTGTAGCAAATAAATTTATTTTCATCTGTAATTAATTAGCACGCAAACGTAAAGTGTGTCCATGCATGGGCCAGATATGCATGAAGGGTCATGCATATCGGGACCTCACCTTGCGTCGGAAAACACTTTAAGCCGTTGGTCTGGCTGTCATTTGCAGATCTTGTGCGTAGTTATGGGTAGTCAGAAGCACAAAATTAAGGAAGCCAGTCTCGCCAGGTTGTATCATGCATGTTATCCAGTCACAGTGTGATGTAGGTCAGATAGGCTCCAAGCTAAATAATGGTATTGAACGGCATCAGGTTAAACAAAGTCGACTCCAACATACTTAGAAAAAGGTGGCAGATGTTGATGAGCGACTAAACGTGACCTCTTTTATCTCATCATTTCTCTTTACTGGCTGGTTTTTTTTATCGTTACCTAACTAATGCTAATGCTTGTACCCTTGTCATAATTTGTATTATTAGTAGACCACTAAAAGGATCCACGCAGCACCAACGAACGTTATCGTTTAGTAACAAAAATCTACAAAAAATATGTTCACAATCAGACAAAGGTTTGGCTTCTTTGGTCTCTTCTACAACAGAGATCATTACTGAATCAGCCCTAGCTAGGTTTATCAAAATGGCATGATAAAGGAAGAAGACCCATGTTCAGAACTTGTCTACCTCAGGCATACCGATCGATTTCGCTCCCATGTTATCTAGAAAACGGTTAAAAATAGGAGTGGTGTTACACTTTTTTATCATTAAAGAATTTACAGTTTCAATTGGGTTATCGTTGTATTCCTGGGTTATAAAAATATTGGCTATACGATATGTTAAAAGGTTCGCTAAAAGTATATCTGAGGTGTGTTCTGGGATTTTTCAAGTTGTCCCAATTCCAATTTTACATCTGTAATGCCAGTGTTCCGATTTGCAAGGATCCTGCTCGCAGAGTTACGATGTCGGTTACATTTGTCAGGAAGCCGAGTTCCGCCAAACAATGAATATCGCCTTCAAGAACACACTTATCTGCTTTAGTCCGAATTTTACACCCACTGATACCTCCATGCGTTTGAATATCTTCAAAGAATCGGAAACTGATGAGAAATTATATATTCCTCCTACCTTTATTCAAATACAATTTACGGCCTTGTAAAATGATCCATCATTTACGACCGCGAAAATTTTAAGGGACCCACCCTCACCAAAATTTCGCTTCAGTCTTTTTATATTCAACCAAATAATTGTGTTGTTCATACGAAGTAATTTGCTTAGAGAATGACTAGAGTTTTCCTCGCAGTGATTTATGAATGTATCCGTAGCGCAATTAGGCTGGATTGTCAGCGATTTTGCATGAATTAAGCAAGCCTAAAGTACCTGAAGGTAATTCAGCGGAATTTTTCACCAAAGAATGTTGCGAAGCCGTGAGGGGTTTCAAAATGGAGTGTTATTAACTTTGGAATGGTTTAAAAAGGTTTTAGAAGGTGTCGAGGCGGTAGCAGCTTTGTTTAATGAAGATATTTATGATTATGAGCATAGTTTCGGCTGTGTCATAAAAACTTTTTAACAGCTTTCTGAACGCTATTATTAGCGCTGTCTTGTTGGCGTGAATAAGCGCCCTGATTTTTCCCTTAAGTTATTTAATGTTTTCATTCTTATATAAAATACATTGTATACAATACATTCTTACATAACTGTGAATAGTAGATGTCGGTTTGAACATTTAATAACAACATTTTAACCCCGTTCTTTCACGGCGATCCTAACAAAACTATCTGGTTTATCTCCAATATTTTCTCAAGCATCCCGACCCGCAATCCTCCCCAGCCCCGCCTACATTCCTGATAATCAATGTCTTCCTAGAATGCCACTACACATTTCCGGAAGCATCTATTTCGGTTAGCACCGTGGCCGAGTCAAAATATCAATGAACTTCTAATGCCCCCTATATTTAGATCGGAGATAATTTGGAACGCTTTCTACTAATGTCGGTGCCGTCAAACGGTAGCTATTATTAAGCTTTGCTTTATATAATATTTTAATTATTGAAAAAAATATTAGTTTGGATCCTCAGGAACTTAATATCGTCTGTGGCGATAAGTCTGTTTCAGTCTTGACATTTTTCAATTTACGAACGCCCGTTACTTTGCTTGTCGCGTTCATTCATTTATTTTTTCTATAATTACGTGTTAAAGATTCTAGAAGAAGAAGACCCAAACCGTTACCTAAGTCTTTTTACAGCAGAAAGTAAATGTTAAAGTTGATTAGTAAAATGGATAATGGAAAGACACTTAATACTTGTAACTCAAGTAACGGAGTTAGACAAGTACCGTTTTAAGTTTAATAGCTTGTGGGTTAAAAACTAATTAGCCAAGCAACAACTGCCTGGCTGCTTTTCGTAATTAGTTTTTTTTTCTGTAAAATCTATCACTGATACAATAATGAGTTAATAAAGCAAACTAAGTAATAATAATTAAAAGAGAATGTTTCGCTGTGGGGTTACATTTGTCGTCGTCAGTCACAATATTCGAAGCATATATGAAACATCTGGATTTGAAACAAACATCTGTAGGCCATACATTTTATCTTATCTTTTATTTTATCTTTTTTTTTATTTTTTTTTTATCCATTTGTCGCGATGCCGCATTCAAACTGTCGACCCTGTGCAGAACCGGCCATTTCGGTGTTACGCCAAAACAGTTGGTATTTGCTGGTTCAAAAAAGTACTTTTCATGTGCTTATATGACTTGGCCTTTTTGTAAAAATAGTACTCAAGTTCAAATTGACACAGAAAAATTAACCAAGGTTTCTTTTAATCTTTAATCGAATTATGGACAAGTGGACATTGTGAGGAATCCAATCAAAATCTGATCAAGCACAGGTAGCTGTTTCATAAGTTCACCGTAAATTAAATATCAATATACTCAACAAATTTATTCAATTTGAGAATTACACAAGCTCTGTTTATTCTGCGGGTCCCGTGAAATCGTTGGAAGTTGTGATGTAACCACAAACTAACTCGAACAAACAAGCCTTCGACACGTTGTTAGGTAAATGATAAAATTCCCTGATTTGGACCCGTTTTCGACCGCTGAGAATTTAACCCAAGTTTCCCTTCCAAGCATGCTGAATATTCAAGCCTGCTCCTTGTAGATTCGTCAAGTCTAACCTGTGTAATTTGACAATTTACGAGCAAATGTGAATGTTTGACGGTTTAGTTGGCATAACTTTTATTGGTAAAGTGACGGTAAAGTTTTAACGTAGAACTGCTGTAGTGCTGTAGCATTGTTGGCTTAGAAGTCTAGATCCGTAAACATAATATTTTCTTTAAGTTCACTTACACAACGTAGTACCTACTTACTTAATGCACTTGATGGCTAGATGCGATGTCTACACATCGTCTGAAAACCGGTTATAATCAATTGCAATATATCACTTATGCATGATTAACGAGATAACGCCATTGCAACAGCTTCACCATAATATTTATTTTCCTGGATAAAACAACTCAATATTATCATCATAATGACTCAACAACATCTCCGAATCTTCACCGGACATTGGTCTCAAGCTTTCACGCCCTTGAACAATGTCATGACCACAATCATACATTTATTTATTTGGAGCATTTAATAAATACGCTGGTAACCAAGTCGATATTAAAACATCCCTATTGGCTTTCAGCCAATGCGCGTTAGAGCGCGAACGGGCACATAAAGTTGTACACAATCCGCCATACTCTTTTACACGATGTTGAAGTTTATGGCTGCAGATATTAGGATAAACGGACATGTTATTGTTGGTATTTGGGAGATATCGCCATCATTGTTTGTGTGTTTAACACATCTTAAGTACTCCTGAAGCGGCCTGAGCGTTTAGTAATTGAACAACTTGCACAGATCGCACAAGCAGTCATTGTCTACTTGAGCAGACACTGTGAACGTGTCAACTATCTATGAACTGTGTTTAACCGTTCCGAAAGCTGTATTCCTATACATAGAAGATTGTAGTTCGTTATGCAGCGTCAGCTTGTGGCAGTCGGTCATGACAACTTCAAGCTCCCTGTGTTTGTTTGCCCTAAGATCTGTATCTTACGAGTATGTTAGTTGCGCTGCTAGCCAGATGTCAAGCATAGCTTTGGAAGAGCACTATTCTAATGGAGATCGTAAGTGCTGGGGGCAATAAAGTTTAAGTCGTTAAATGCTCTAAACTAAACTATTACGTTGGAAGCTTTAATCGTTATTACTTCAACGTAATTAAATTCCGTATTATACTGCAGTAGTTTCAAATGATACCATTGTACACTTTAAAGATGCAACAAAATTAAAAAGACAGCCGAGCGACAAGACAGTTTAAATTAAATTAAATTCATCTCTATTGAGAGCTAGTCACGCGTTTAATAGTGACAGAAGAACTTCTTTGAAAACGTGTTTCCCGATAATTGTCTACAAAATAAACAAGAAATATAGATTGAAACTTGTAATGGTTTTTTTAATTAAAGACAGGCCTTGTCACTTGCAGAACATTTTATCTCAGTACATTCTACCTCAGTAAGGATAAAATCTTTAACTGCTAACCATCTTCCGCTATCAGATAAACTTAGAGCCAAGCGACATTCCGTTTAAATCTTTTCTTAAGTGAATCTGTTGACTCTCTGTGTGTACACAACAAGCTGCGCCTGATTTGCAAACAAACGTCAAATATTTGAACAGGAAGAAAGAGAAAATAATGGTGATGTGTACGTAATGAACTGTGTTAAGTTGGTAAAATGGTGTTGCTACTGTAATGACGTTACAGTGAAGGACCCAGAGGACTATAAGCACAGTTTAGAGATATATTTGGGGAAACTCCTGTGATTAGCGGCGATCTTAATTAATCAAAATTGGATTTTTGTATTTTTCTAAATTAGTGACATAATGAAAACGAAAAGGGAAAATAGAAGAAAGACGTAATTGAATGGTATCATAGAGATAGAAAAAGACAAAAAGGACGCCAAAACCAGAGATGAGAAGTCGACTATTCAAAAGGATGAAGAAGATTAGCTCATGATAGAGATAGGGGAGTGGAGGCCTATGTCGAAAGACAACTTGACCAACAAACTGGTTGTTGAAAACTTTTCTTTTAGTAAGTACTAGAACTAAGTATTTTACAAACTAGATTAAAATTACATTTATATAAGCTTGAAATGTACTGCAATTTAGACAGCGAATAAAGGCTTTTTTTAAGCACGAACAAACAACCCAATTTTAGTCCCTCACAGAAAATAATCATACTAGAAGGAATAATTCAAAGAGGAACCAAGGTCTTACTCCACCGAATATTTCTGCTTACCTTTAGTGAATGGTAACATACTAATTTGCAAACAAAAGAAAGTATATACCGACCGACGTAGGCGCATGCGCGCGTAATGAATTACATGCTAAAGTAATGGCATTCGAATGACGTGAAGAGTTTGTCATGGTATTGCGTAATGCAGATCATTAACCCTAGAGTGGGCGCGCTATGAGCATTATGCCGCCCGCGCGAAAAAAACGTTAATATTTTTTAAAACAACTGGCCGTTAGACTTGCGCTTTTTAGAAGCTGACCCTACTCTCATTAGCGACGCGCGCCGAAAAGCTGGACGCCGTCAGTGCGCGGGGGACCGCTTGAGGAGAAGGTTGTTACCACCAGGTGTTGCCGGGCGGCAAATTGCTCACCGCGCGCCCACTCACGTTAGTTATATTGTGTAATGTATTTTTTGCAAACTTGAAATGTAGACTATGTTTTATGCATAAAAACAAAACAAAAATTTTTGTTTTACGATTTATAATATTAATTGATAATAATACATAAAAATGGACAAAATGGAAGCTCAAATTGTGTCTTGGAACACAAGAGGAAACATTTGATTTTGAAGATGCTAGTACAGGGATTGTTGATGAAAATGTGACAGATAGCGATCGATCTAGTTATTATAGTGAACACAATACGGAAACAGAACAATCAGCAGACAGCGATGCTTCTAACAAGAAAGAACCTTCTCCAATTGTTTTGCCTTCCGAAATACCACCTATTCGTTAGTCGTATATGTTGATGTCGTCGACCAAATGAAGGAATAATATTCTGTTGGGGGAATGACTCGTAGATAGCCAAAGAGGTTGTTTTCAATGATGAATATTGCCGGTATAAACAGTCAAATTATATACAAAGCCACTACTGAACGTTTGATGCTACGCCGAGAGTATTTGAAAGAAATTGCCATGGTACTAGTCAAGCAATATAGGGCCATAAAGACTTCTATAGACACTTTAAATATTCCTTTGAAGAACCAAATTCCTCGCCTTGTACCAGCAGAACAAGCATCTTCTTCAAAAAAGGAAGGCAAATGTAGTATATGTCCCTCAAACAAAAACAGGCGCACGAAAAAAGGGTGTTCCAGATGCCCCAAGTTACTGTGCAACGAACATTGCATATACCTTTGTGAAGACTTTTTTAGTAAAACATATCATGTAGATTTAGAAAATATATAATTTTATTAATTTTTTCCATTTTTGAAAGTTTTATAGAGTAATATGTAGGATAAGGGAAAAAAAGTCAATCAAAATATTAAGTTCCTCAAAGTCTCTTGTAAACCAAAGTTATTAAACTTCGTTTTAAAAACTTTGTTGATTTATTATTACTTATTATTGTATTATTTAAATCCTGAGAAACAAAAAAGAATAATTTGCTATATTACTAGTTAAAATGGTCAAAGAAAAAGAGCGGCAAAATGCTCCCCACGCGCCCACTCTCGTTTCGCAAAAAGACGCGCCCACTCTAGGGTTAAGAAGAACCTGGACTTGTAATAGAAAATATGATTGAATGCCATTAATATAGTTTGGTTACAAAGTTTAAATATTATTGGAAATTTTGAGCCGTTATCATAAATTTCACAACAGGGCTACCAGATTCAGTTACTTGAAACTATGCTAAGCATTTTATAGCAAAACTCAAAGCTTAAAGCATTTATTTCAATTCGACCATTACAGGTACTTTTGATTGTCAAGAAACAAAAGAATGAAGCTACAATCCTAGACACAAGGCATAATAACTTGTCATAGTACTGTAGTTGCCCATTTTAAAGCGTTGTTTACTGATTGTAAATGATCAATGTCGCCGCTGACTATTGATATCTAAAATACCCGGCGATGACCTACTGAAATTCATCATCGTTCAGACATCCCAGACATATTGCGTCAATCTTGACGTTACAGATTTGCAAACAAAAGAAAACGACGCGGAGTGAAAACGTCATAATTACCCCAACATGTAATGACTCCAAAGTTGTAATATCATTAAATAGTATTTCGTAATGCCAGTGCAGTTCAAACATGATATTGGAGTCTGCTATAATATTCAAAAGAGGCATGTGAAGGAATTAGAATTATTGAAGCAAACACACAGTTTTTGTAATGTTAATGGAACCGCTTCATAAAATAAATATTTTACCTAAGAGCTTTTTAAGACAGACTTTGTTGAGAAATTATTTACGCATTCTAGAGTTGATCCCCCACGAATCTCCCTTTCAGAGTGAGCACAGATTTATCTTAGGAATATCAGTAATGCAGAGATGTCGACCGAAACGAACCTTTAGACTGTCGGATTAGGCGACCGAAGTTCTTAGCCAGAAAGAGGCTTTCCCGTAGCTTCAGCTCCATTCGAATATTTGCAGGGGATTTGGACTTCAAAGCCGGCCACTTTTGTGAAGTGATGATTAAATATTGAAGTGACTGAGAATCTTGAATTTACCAGAGAAATGTTTAATAATGAAAGACGTAAAACTCACCGTGCTAGAAATGAAATGCGAAGTACAAAAACATTGCCAAAAACGTAATTAATTTTCTATTCCACTCCAGAGCTTTTTCGCAGTATTTCAGGCGGTGGTTCACCTTTCCAAGTAGAGCCGTATCAAAATCCAATTGCCATTTGGTAGAATGCCGTAATCATAAGTTGAAAACCGCTTCGCTTAACTTCATCCGTGCCCGCATAAACGGCGCACCGGGATGTTTCTACGATTATGGATACCTATATGGGATTATTGATCCTGATATTGCACTTGCGTGATTTGCGGATTACGGGGATTTATCGTTATTGTTTGCTATGCCACACTGTCACTGTCACTGTAAATCATTTAGTTTGACGTTTGACTGCATTCGAAATCACATCTTTAAGAACGGGAACAAGCATGACTCCAAAAATAATCTGGTGGTTAAAGTGGCACATTCCTCAACGATTCGAGTGTTGTTTTCGATTTGGTGGGTTCCCAAGCAACCTGTTGTCATAATTCGATCCCATCACGATCGTCCAATCAAATTGTCATGGTGTTAGTGGAGCTAATCGATGTTAGTTCTGGTTGATAACCCTGGTCAATTAACGGGAAAAACTAACATGTTGTAAGTTTTTGATCTCATGATTTTGGCTAGAGTATTTTAAAGTTGACAGGCACTATGATTTGGAACTAACCTTAGTTTAACATGTACTAACTATATATATAGAAGTTCGAAGTATGTTTAGTAATGTATATTTTTTTTTTAGATGAGCTATTGTCATATATCTGGGGGAGTGTCAGACTTTTACAGACCTAAACCCAACCAAGTTCATTATTTTGCCCTTTGTGTTCCGGAGCCGCGGTTCTCCTTCGAACAACCCGCAACACCAGTGGGTAGTGGTCATGGCAGGCCCCTCTGTTTTCCTGACATCTCTTTGACCTTCAACACGGCCTGTGGTCACTAGACGGACAGTGAGCTACCCATTGCTAACCGTTGACACCCGACGCCCGAAGGGGCTCCCGCGTCGTCTGGGTTAGTTTGAGGTCCTCTCCTTCAAACGCCCGGCCACCTCCTTCGCTAGCATAACTGCTTCGTAGGAGGAGGAGACCGCTTCCCATACCCTCTCAGTGATGTATTCTTAGGGTTTATTTGATAGACCAATATCTGTATATATCTACTGATATACAGAAACTAAATCGTGACTAAGTTTGTGTTTCTTTCAAAAAGTAAAACCGTGTTACTTTCTGTTTAGCGATCCCATTTTAGTAATTAGTGAGCCATGAACCCACGATGAGAGCAACTCCAACAGAAATGGTACGATTGTACTAAAATATTTAATGATCCTCTAACGAAACTTTTCAAGCTATTAAAACGTTTTGGTACTAAAAAAGTTTGCTTTGGTAAACGTACCAATGAATATAGGGCAAAGGGTTTAATCCAGTTTTGTGGATTACCATAATTATTATTCATCAAATCCAACTAGTTGCAGCCACGGTACCTTGAAGAGAGTCGGGCTTATCCGTATTTTTTGAAGAATTGCCTTTAATGGAACAAAGAGTAGATTTGTACTTTTGTAATACACCCAAATTTCGCCAGTAATATTGAAGTTTCTTACAAAAGGGGCAAGCCTTATTGCCGACAGCTGGGTACAAATCCAGACTTGCGTAAAGTCCGTTTTAATATACCTACCGTGATAACTGAAAATGGAAAAAACGTCTTTTGGGCTATATTTGACCAAACCAAGTGAAACCTATTTTTCTTTCGTCACAGTTGATAATGCAAACAAAAGATATTATGATCGTGAGAAAATACGCATGACTGGACAATGGTCACCGCTTGAGCCGCACTGTGTTGACAATTGTGAATGCATGATGTAATTGTTGGATAACCGTTTTAGAAAACATCGTGAAACGTAGAATTATGAATGAGCGTAGAGACTGGCTTTGTTGTTGAGGACCTGTCGGAATAATAATGCAGAAGTTGCCACTGGGTCAGATTTCACACCAAGGCTGTATCATCTATAGAAAGTAAAATAATTATTTGCCAGATTTGTTATGAATTTGTAAGTGCTGTGCCAACTTTGTTTTTTAATACTCTTCGTCAATATCTAAGTCAAGGTTCGTTAGTAGTCAGTTTTTTTTTTGTAATTATCCTAAGCGTTCTACTATCTTGCTTGTTAATAAGTCATTTTTCCGTATTGCCTAGATACAACCTTTTATGTCTTGCACCAAATTCCGAGCTGCGCCTATGTCGCGAACTAATCAGGGCGCGACAGCCTCTTTCATAGCCACTGACGTCCTAGACTAGCCGTGTCCGTACTTTGATCTGTAAGGGCTGGGCGATTCTGTACATCAACACTGTTTTATTTAACGTTTTACTACTTCTTGTTTTTAATATGTCTTGTCTTGTTTTAAGTTCACAGTATAATTTGGTGCCCGTTTTTTTTTCTATTCTAACTAGCTTTTAACGTTTCATCAGTGCCGATATAGTTTTAAGTAAAATTAAAAATACCACAGTGATCGGGCACTTCGTCTTTATGGATGATATCATGATCTTTCCAACGTCCATCAATGAATATAGCTGAGAAATTTAAAGTTTCCTACGAAACATCCGCTAGTATTTTTGTCCACTCCATCGTAAAAAATGACATTCATATCGTTATTAAATCATAAATAAGCCTGCTGCTGCTCTAAAAACCAAATAAGAATCTAGCTTTTGGACGGCAGCCCACATTTTATGCACAGCTGCAATTTTTTAACACCGCACACTGTGGGATTTTTGATTAGCCGCTTTTGCTATGATTTTTTGCGCTTTCAATAATATCAGGTGGTAGTGGACTATTACTATTATGGGTAGGTACTAATGATAAAAAGCACTATGGTCTTAAAATGTATTATAAAATAGATCCACTGCATGTATGTATAATCCTTAAATGTGCTATGGAGTTTTTACATTTCCCACCATTTCGTAGAACTGGCCATAAGACGTATTTTTCATCTCGAACGAATCCCGGTTCAGTAGCTTGTTTAATCTATATTCTCGCGAAATCCGTACCGCTCAAAGCTTGCACCATTCGCGTCTAGCAGATAATCAGTGCGCAACGGGCGTTCCCTTTCATACAAACGTTCACTCGGATATTGTTACGCGTTTCAGTCGTCGCAGCAACGCCGTGTTGTGTTAGGTAATGGCAGAATTCAACGGTAGCTACCTTAGCAATCTAATTAATTAGTTCAGCTTTGCCATTTATATCAAGGAAACGCGAATTTCATGATTGCTTCAAAGGTTCTGATTGCTCCGTTTGTAGATATCCGAGTGTTATGTTCAATAGGTGTTTTGGCATGATACCGTTCTCTGTACAGTTTTTTTTTCTTTAAGTTAGCTTCAGTTTTTTTTTGGCTTAGTACCTACTTAATACTTATGCCGCATTGCTCTAAGTGTCATTGGATCTTGTTGTCTGAAAATAAAGAATTTATTATTATAAGTCATTAGGTTTTTAAGGAAGAATTTCTTAGTAGCAGGTTGAAGTCATCCCCTTTGATATGGGACCTAGTTTATTTGGCAAATTGTGGGTGCTTTAAAGGCCACCCCTGCCTAACTCTTTGGGGTGAAAGGGCGTGATGTTTTGAAGTAAGGATTTTATCACCGATGCTAATTCGAATGTCTATTGCAGTTTTTAGTCGTTTTATTACAATCAAATGCCGTCTCGGTTGAAAGCTTTTTATCGAAAACTAAACAATGTGTGTCAGCGGCCTTTATTTCTTTACCGTTCAGAGATAAATTGTCGAAGAGTTTCAACATGCATTGTAAGATACACTTTGCGTCATAATCGTTTTAATTGCTGTCTTTGTACCATAAAGAGTCTTTGATCTGGCGTTGTAAAAAGTCTTTTTTTATGTATATTATTTTCCTCCAAGTTAAGTAAGCAAAACCCAAAGCTACCCAAAGATATCAAGAACAAAGTTACAAATATTTCATTAATCCCCAAAAGAAAATCCACCCTATATTGTATTCCTTAAAAGCGATTTTAGTCCGGGTAAATAATTGATGTCTTGTATATAGGGTAATGCACCTCTATAGACCACCATTAAATATGAATTAGATTTGACCCATTACAAAATCAATGTTTCGGGTGCCTTGTGGATACGAAATACGAAGTTGTCGATCGCGTCAGTTTCTGTTTCAGGACTAATCTCGAATATTACTGGGTAGATTTTGGTACAGTTAATGCTAAACTGATTTCACACAAAGGAATGTGTGATACGCCGAAGTTGCTAAAATGAAATCCTTAGACCTATCTTAGCATATCTTTTGCTAGTACCTATTTTTCTAAGGACGTTAACTGCTTAGTATTTGTGAACAATTTTTGACTTTAGCTCCTTGAGATTTTCATTTCTTGTGACGTTTCGACGAAATCTGCGTTCCTCGCTTCTCATATCTTTATGAATTCGCGTTCCAATAAATCTTTGTAAGTTTAGCTAGAAGGTACCCAATTTAGAAACTCGGTAACAGTTGGCAAAGAAATAGATACGATAAATTCACCAAATAAGACTATTTCAAAATTTATTGCTTCAAAGCTACCTTAATTTACTGATACGACAGTGTCTGGTATTGAGCCCCCAATCAATTTGGAGACTAATTGCCCGAAATGAATATCTTCCTTCATAACCAATACTTTAGTTATTTGCGACTGTATAATAGCTATTGGCTCAATATACCCTTGATAGTACTTATAAAATATATTTTATCATTTGATTTTAATACGTAACTACATCAAATATCGATTATCGCTCCTTCATTGCAATGAGGCAAGGTCGTTAGGGTAATCAAAAATCTTGGGGCCACTTCAATTGCAATTCCAAACTTTAAGGCATTAAGAGAAGAATTAGATTTCTTTGGCAGTGTCTTGTCATTTTCTACATGCCGTAATGGTTTTGATGATGAATGGGGTATTATACGAATCTTGTTCTTTGGAATGTGGACGGTCGATGAACCTGTCTTTTTCTTTGACATCTCCCGAATTTACTTTTGTTGATTAGGTTTTTAATCTTGAAGATGTTTCTCGTTAACTTTGTCCTTACAGAGATTTGATTTGTGACGTTTTAATAAGGATGTTATTTGTCTGCCCTTTGTGTTCTTTTTAGGAATACGCTGTATAGCTTGAAAAGAGCCTAACCACTATGCTTTGGATGCGATAAATTCGCCGTAATATCTTTCTGAAGCCTAACCTAGTATTAAACTTTTGAACGATTTTCTTCACATGTAAAGAGCAGCTCCTGTAAACAGGGTTGCTTGAGCATGAACACAGTAATTTTTCCTGTTTTTCTGTCCATAAAAATTAACGAAGCTTCGCCAATATCACAGACTCCAACGCCTCTCTCCCGGGATAACATGTATTGATTAATATGTAACTGATTATCCGGCCATGTGTACCATAAGTAATGACATACGACACTGAGGGGAATTGCTGCCCAACAAATAAGCAACAACTGCTTCAATATTCTCATGAGCTACTCTGATAAAAATGCACCTGAAAAGGTTTCACGCAATTAAAAGTTGGGAGGTTTAATTTTAGAATGAAACAAGCTCTGGCGATAGGATCGGGGCTAAGTATAATTTACTACTAAGGTCTCTTGCTTGTTTCTAATAGGTCAATTAGGTATATTGTGGGTAGTGATTATTCCAGTAACCTGTTGCTTTGTCATATACATGTAGCTACACATACTACTGCGACGTGTTGTACTAACTCAAAATCGGGTAGTTCAAGATAATATTGCAGTTCATTTTAATACACTCACATAAATTAGTTCAGTAGTTGGAAAACCCTCCCAATGTTTACTATGGGCTCGTCTATTTATTTATCTTATCTTCAGATCGTTTTCAGTAATTTAAAGATGTTTACTATGTATACAAAACGTATTTTACAGACCGTATCGATTGTATAAACAAAATTCTAATTTGTTACAAGGAATTTCCTTCACAATTTTCAGTATTAAAACGCCTTCGCCGACAGTATTTTACATCATTAGTAAGAATATTTACTAAAACTATTCATCAAGGACGAATTTTTTTCATTGCGAGGGAAATGGGGCTCAATTTACCATTTCGGCATTTTGGCGCCCAACTGGGACCGTTTTCAAATAATTATTTTGCGTGTAAGACGTCCACAGTTTGAAGCCAAAAGTAATATTACTTGTGTAACAAGAAAAAAGATTACTAAAGTAAGATAAATTTTATTTTCGCCGTCTGACTTGAGTTAGAAAGGCAAAGGTCATCCCGTTGCCATGATGGTAATTGAGCTATGCCGGGAGTTACGAAGTTAAATGCTTTGTTATTTCAAGTACTAAATAACATCAATTAAACACAATTGGTTTATTCTTTGCTCAATTAAAATACTTTCATTCTACTTAGAACAATTGGAAATTGAACCCGATACAATGAACACTAATGATTTTAACATATGTCGATTGGGTATAATCGACATTTGTTGAAATCATTCAGAATGAAAATATCTTTAAAGCTTACATTGTGTTTACCAGTTGGTAATTACTTACACTAATAAAGCCACGAGTCTTTTGATATCATTTTTATTAATTGACTAATGACAAAATACACATCAGTTTAAAACAATAACATCCAACATATTTCTTCAATATCTTACAGCAAAAATCAATAATATTATCCAAGATAGTATTCCTTTGAACTGTGAAGCGGTTTAATTTAATTTCTCGAGGCAACGCTCTAGCTGGAGCACCACCTACTCGCGCCTTATTGAAACCGTAAATGAATCAAGATAGATTGCAATGTTCCGAAGTACATTTGGCAATTTTTTTGGTGAATCCTCGTATTAGTAATGTCATTTAATGACGATCTGTTTTTCTCTGTGACTATAAAAATGACTCTTGTAAAAATGCTAACAGTAAGATGTATTTTTCAATTATACGAGACGTTACATCCGAAGATATTTAATAACTACCTAGTTTTAATTCTCAATGTACTAAGCGTCACACATATACAGATGTGGAAATAAAAATTAAATGATAAAATTCTAATTGGTTCTGAAACAATACCCGTAGCGCCATCTCCGGTATACTTCATTCATTTTAGAGACATTCATCTTATTTGATGATATTTTGAATGGGCTTTAGTCTATGGGTCTATAATTATGGCCGAATGAGGAAAGTTTGTTAAACCATGAAATATCATTGTTTTCTCTTTAGGTGTGTTAGATTTTGTGACTGACAAAACCTACGCGTCCGCGTCAACGCAAACTTCAATTTGCATGGAAATTGTGTTTCCTATTTGAGCCAAACGCCGGCGCGATGTCAGTTAAAAAAATCAAGTTAAGTAACGCGATCGAAAAGGTCTAAAAACCCAGGAATAGGTTCGCTGAAAGCCAGAATCTAAAACATAGCTTAAATAAGACATTCGAAATCCAGGCGGTAAAACACCTCAGACATAATAAATGTCTTGACTTAAAATACTTGAAGACTAGCTCCTCTGAAATAAAACGGCTCAAGCCTATAAATAAAACAAATACAACATTCCTTTCGGTACAATATGGGCATGGTCACGTTTTTAGGGCGGTATTTGCATATTATGTTAGAATAGTATTCAAGATTAAACTTATTCGTGGTTTTAATTTTTTGCTATTACAGTGAAACCTTGTTAAGTGGGACCTGGGTAAGTGAGAAACCTCCATAACTGGACCTCATGCTGAGGTCCCGACACCTTGGCCCTGAATCACCTCTGTTAGTGGAGACCCTGGGTTAGTGGAATACCTCTTTTAGTGAGAATAATTCTCTCGTCCCTTCAAGTCTCACTTATCCAGGTTTCACTGTATTAAACATCATCAACTGCCTGTTTTCAACTATGTTGGGGCCGACTTCCAGTCTAATCGGATGTATCTTACCTCCATTACTAGTCTTACCAAGGGATACACCTTTGGTAAGACTGTCAAATTTTCGGGCTCTTGACTATCTGTAACAGCTGTCACCAAAACCAGAACCAAAACTGGGACAGAAAGTTTAACGTGCTCTCTGAAGCACGGAGAAAACTCAGATTGCAATGGGGGACCTATCCATGGACCAAACTAGGCAAGATCTACTTCACCTAAAGATCCACCCGAACCGCTGTTATTATTTTGCTACGGGCTCCTACTCTTATTTTTTAGCTCCTATTCTTAAACATCTAGTTGATAAAAACAAATTCTTGGTGTTGGTATTTTTTGTGTAAGGCGGGTCGCATTTTATGGCATTAACGAGGGTAGTGTTAGAATTGAATTCGTGGATAATGTACCATACACTTGTTCTATTACAATGTAAGATGTTTTTTTACAATCCGGGTGCAGAATTCTTTAAGGCTGAACTCAAAACGAAGTGCACACCAAGTAATAGTGTATAGCAGAGCTCAACAATCGGGATGCCATATGATATAATTCATGGCATTGGCACGATGTATTTCATTATTTTTATTGATTTAATGTATTTCATTCGTATTGTATTGTTTATTATTGAATCGACCTGATATTTTTACTAGTTTACCTGCGACACTTACTCAATATTGTTTAATTATTTTGAATTCATTAATTTATATTTTATGTTAATTTAGACTTTTCTTCATGTTTAAAAAAATGTTGTGCCCGACAGGGTAAATTATTTTATTATTATTATTCATTTCATTTCAAATAGGCATAACTATTCACAATCAACACCCAATTTTGCACCGGTAACTAATTACAACCATGAACTGAACCATGATACTATTCGCCGTGATTGTAATTAATCGAGGGTTCCGCAGCTACATCAATCAAACGTTTAAAAAACTTCTCGTCGTTATTACGGGCTTTCTTCAGATTCCTCAAGTTTTTGCTACAAACTCAATATGAAAAATCGAGCCGAGATTTTATGAGCAATATATTTTTTGGTGTTCTTGGACGATTTAGCTCTTCAAATAAGTTTGTAATTATAAAACAAAACAAGTTAATTTCTTATGATTTCTATTTAATAAAAAATTGCGCTCCGCGCTGAAATACCATATTTGAGATATTTGATCATCCCACAGGAATTTTTGCGATATCAGAACTTTAAGCCATCTTGATAAAAAATATCCAAATCCGTTAAGCCATTTGAGCGTAAAGGAGTAACAAACACACATACATATCAACTTTCGCCTTTATCCTTACTAATATTATAAAAGCGAAAGTCAGTTTGTTACGTCTTCACGCCTACATGGCCAAACCGATTTTGATGAATTTTGGTACAGAGATAGTTAGGACAAAAATTGAGAAAAGCGGGAGAAAAAGGAAGAAGGTTAGAGAAAGATACTTTTTTCGTTCATCACGCGGTTTAAAGTTAGCGTTAGCCCAAAGAAACTATGCCACGCGGACGAAGTGGCCGGCGGAAGCCAGTTATATTATAAGTGCGTTAATAAAATACACAGCACTTATAATACCTCGTTCTAACACTGTATCTACACAAGTATCGTGACAAGTTTTAAGTGGGTGTACCCGCAACTGGGCTGAGCTTTAAGGACGACCTTATACATATTTTGACACGTACTTGTGAAATTATTAACCCATATATTGTTTACAGTATCCTTTGGCGTTTTAATGAAAAAAAAATAATATTTCGTTTAAAACAAGATGGCGGGTGCAGTTCCGATTTTGGACACACGTCAAAGACCCTTGTACAAACATAAAGAATGATCTAGCCAGAAATAACCAAATGGAAATTGTCAACGTAATGATAGGGATCCATTCGTACCCCTCAGCACATACCGATAATGATTAGATAAAACTGGCACGCCATTGATTGCGAATCAATACAATTTCAGTTATCACCTGCAAACGTTCGTGAATTCATCGAATAAATTTTGCAAAAGACCCCGTTCATTGTGGCGCCCTTAAAATTTTATTATCTCAACAATGACTTAAACTCGAAAAAACAAACTAAAGACGTTTTATTACAGTAAAACGGTTGTATTTCTGTTTTGTTGATAATAAAATTGAAGGCTTCAACTTATGAGTGGTTGAAAACGTTTTGTAATAGAGTAACAAGAATTGTTAATTTGTCTGGGAAACGTTGTTTTCACCAGAAGCAGCAATTAATTATGAAAAGCGACGACAATGGGTGGCCAGCACCCAGCACTCGACCCAGGGGCTGTGTTTTTCAAGTTATATTGTTGGCACGTAATTCAGAATTAAAATTTCTTACGAGTTGTGAAGGTCGTGCTTCCTTCCATGTCCTTCATTTATTTATTTTCTTTGTAAAATCGAGGTTGTGGTGGGGAAAACTATGAATCACTAACACTTTTTCGTGAACAGGTTATTTGATTATGGAGCCTGTGTCTCTAATGTGCCAGCCAAAAATCATCTTCGAAATTTAACTCATAAATCTCGCTAATCATTTTATACGTCAATTTACAAAATTTTCTGAATACCTGGCAAAGAGGCTTGGCCCAAATGCGCAGGTCCCAGCGCTCGTTTAGGGTAGAGGGCAGTTTTCACAAACCCTCTGGCCGCTGTGATATTTAAAGGAAACACTCAGCACGGCCTCCCCAAGTATTTACAAAGCTGTTTTTGTTTAGATTTATTCATGTTCAGCGTTTGCTGTGGCATTTGATGTTATGTTGTCAATTTTGCTAATTATGTAGTGTCGGGCTACATACTGAGCGGATGGGCAGGAAATTATGGTGGAAGCTGAGCTAATCGACTATTCCTGTTGTACTATTGCTGTTTTCTGTGACACATGATTGAATGTGTCTGTTTCCCGCGTGTATTGTTCGTTACCCTCCAGTGTTTTTCGAATTAGAGGTAGACGTGCCAAACTGCGTCGTATGAATTCATATTTAGACCGACTCAAATTTATTCGATAGCTTTTTTTTTTCGGGTGGGAAATCATCTAATGACTTCCCCCGCTCTTGGCGGAGCGGGGGGGCATGTCAGACTTGTACTGACTAAAACCCACCTATGTTCCTTCTGTTGCCCTTTACGTTCCGGGGCCGCGGTATCTCTTTCGAAAAACCCGCGACCCCGGTAGGTATTCGATGGCTTACATCTCAATTCTGTAATTGCTTTGAAACTAGTCCGTATTTCTCCATCTAATTATTAAGACCTGGTACTTTTTTTGCACACCACACTCTTTTAGTTTTGGAGTCCTTTCGAACATCAAATAAGAAATTAGATTTGAAGCGCTCGGGAAGAATTTCCCCATCTTATCGACCTTGTACTTGACCTAATTTTATTCAGTTGTCATTCACTTGTCGTATTCTCTGTCGAAGCTGCTCGCTCTCTCTTATTTTCATACCAACTCGTGACTTTGCCCGCGTGAAGTTCGGTAATTGTTCCACGAGATCATTCTACCGGGGTCAAAAGTATCCTATGTGGTTAATCCAGGTTATAGAGGGCGCCATATTTCTTTCAAATCCATTCACACATCCTCACAAACTTTAACAATTATAATATAAGTAGGATTTCCGGAACCAAACAGAAATAATTATTCCATTCACTGATCTTAATTTCAAACAAAACCAGTCCCAATGCAACTAGGTTGTCAGATAATGCAGGTCGGAAAATATTACGATGCACTATTGATAGTAAATTCCAAGAGGAGATAAACGTTCGTGAGTAAGATATAAACTATTACTGGTTGTCTAGATAAACTATCAAGATGAGATAAAGTGCAGTAAAGTCAATACCCTGGCCAATAAACAAACAGTACGGGGAAATAGTAATAAACGTAGATTGCATTTACTTTGTCTGTCTGTGCTGTGTCCAGTGGGACCTGTATCGTATCCTGGGCTATCTTTAGAAATAACTTTTATATTATTCATGCTTTGTTTTTATGGCAATGATACTTAATACGCTTTTATTATCAGATTAAAGGGTTTTCTGAGAATAATACCGAAAAACGGGGTTTTTATAGTTTTAAAACAATAATATTATTCTCAGCTGCAATTCCAAAACAATCTGGCGTCATCAATAACTAGGTATGTGTGACAATGTATAGGTTATTGATGGTGTTGCGTCTAAGCGTCAAGAAAGCCCTCTACCTTTTTTGCCTGGGAATTTGAGGCCTATTAGAGGAATCTTACCCAATTTGATCGATTCGTCGCATCACACGTGTTGTAAAGGATTTAAGCCAATAGTGGATCTCCAAACATCATTAAGATCGGCGAACGATAACACTGTTCTCAATTAAAAGGGTCATGTATGATCTGCAAAGTTAATTACCAACGACCCAAATATATTCTGCAAGTAATCCTTGCAAATCAACTCTAAATTAATTCAAACCAGCTAATCAACTCTGGTGTTACAGAATCATGTTTCAAAGACCTATCCTTATCTAGACCATAGCTTACTATATTTGTATTTGAATAAAAAATATATATCAATGCCGCCAGTTATAATCGTGTGGGGCTCTCCGTAGGGCCGACGGCGATATAAATAGCCTGGTCGATAGTCACTCCAGATTCGATGCTCGAAATCAGACCTAAATGCGCGGTACATCAGTCTGCTTGCTTTGGAGGCTAATAAATACTTTGTTACGCCACAGGATTTAAGAAACCAGAAGGTGAATTATATTAGTTTTTTGATGATTCAAGATTTGATTATTGATGGATCGACTTCGTGGGGTGTAACAAGTAGAAACGCTATGGTTACCAGCACTTAAAGTCATGTTAAGAGTGTTAACGGGTTAAAGTTGCGGGTTTTTCGAAAGAGATACCGCGGCCCAGGAACATAAAGGGCAAAAGAAGGAACATGGGTGGATCTGACACTCCTCCCGGAAGTTATTCGATGATTTCCCATCTGTAAAAGAGGGTGTTTAAGGCCCAGAAGTGTGAAGTAAAAGGTGGAGAGATGTCCATGAGTTGAGTATTTCTGTCACCGTAAAGTTGTAAATACCGTTAGATTAAAATCTATCACGCGAGATTGTTAACTGTTTAAAGGTTGTGAACTGTAACGCACTGCATTATTTTTTGGTAGTTTATAAATCTATCGAAGTGCAATTGTGAAATAGCATGCTACGGAATTGCGCGTCAATTGGTTGAAAATTATGTGCTCAATTTTACGGTGACATATTCACCGGACGGGAGATGTGTACTGACTTAGACCGAAGCAAAGATGTGAAGACGCTACTCATGCAAAATATAACGCCCGCTGCAAACGCCGTTGAATTAAGAAATATAAGAAATCTGCTTTTCTCTCTGGGCAACCGTTTACACTAACTAAAGCTAAGCGGATATAATAAGTGTAAATACAACATTCAAATGGTAGTTTTTAATACAGGTCTTTTCTTGTTATCGGCGGAGGCCTACCTAAAAGTTGATTCCAAAAAAAAATAAGCTTTATTGTCTTAATTACTATCTGTGATCAAAAATACCTTTCTTAAACTTGATAATTTATATGGCCCAGTAGTAGGAGTTTTCTGCTATCATTGGTTACGTTTTAGTGGATGCTTATCGATTGAGCAGCTCAAGTAATTTCGTTTTTATCTTAAGAGATATTTTGAACTAACAGGCAAAATCCCGACCGTCTGACATTATCAGGCTATCTTATAATTAAAAGGATCATTATAGGCTTCTCTTACATTTTCCAATCATTTTAAGTAGGTATCAATTTGAAAAACTCTCCAAAAACATATTTCACCTAATAAAGATTTTTTTGGTTTAATTCTGGAAACTTCGAAATAAATCTGAAAATCTTTATAATCAAATGGCACGTGTACGGCAGCTGTAATTAAAGTCTAGTTACGTTAGTAATAGGGGCAGATAATTACTTGTTAACAGTTAGTAATTGACGGTAGTTTTACGTTAATTCTTTATTTCATTAAAAATTTAATGGTAGCTTTGTTGCCTTTCCGTTTCATTTGTCTCGCAATCATTTCATTTGACATGACTAGATTGGTGTTTTGGCTATCTAAGGCCTTACTATTTTCCATGATTGATGATTCCATGATTCCTATATAATAAGGCAGATTACAGCAAAAAAAATGAGTGGTTTAATTTATGGCTATTTCTTAGTACGGGGTTAAACAAGTCCAATTTCTTTGTAATAGGTTTTACAAGTAATTACAATGTAAATGTATGCGCGTATAATTACTGTCCTTTTCCTGTTAGCAGCACAACGACACTATAACAATATTAACAACTCATTCATAATAATAATTGTCCAACACGATTGTGTACACAGTTATCAACCAAGTGAGATTTAATTACTTCAATTAATCATGTCGAAACGTTTTAAACGGTATTACTGCTAACAATATATGGATGAATCCTAGAAGGACCTTTTTAGGACTGTGCAATAGCTCATCACGCCATCAGACACACACACTTTAAAAAATAAGGATCTTTGGAGTTTTGGACGTCTGTTCGACAGTCTCCTTCTTAGCGTGGCGATTTTAATTAAGTCTGCTCAGAATTTGGATACGAGTTTGCCGCTTTCAGTAGGGTTCATCAGTTCCTTATCGTTGGCAATGACTTGCTAGTGCGATATCACTGCTATATTGTTGCTGTTTATAAGTTTGTAGGTACCACCACTTCTTCCCAGCTAAAACATTTAGAAGTAGCGAAGGGTATTTCGGGAGACTGCCTTGAGCGATTGGCGCTCAAAAGTGCTGATTTTTGTTCAAATAAATGACTTTTGCTTGGAACACATTTTTATTAACGCTATATTACGTAATAATATAAATATATATATATGATATATTATGTGTTTTTATATCTGGCTGTACTGTATTCATCCATTCTGTGGCTAAAGTTGATGTGAGTTCAGCATTATCTGCAACATCAGCGTGAAATATTGGTAGGAAGTTTTGTTTTGGCATGTTTTAAGTGCGTAGTACTTAAGGTGCTTTGTTGTACATATTACGCAATGTGTTACTATGAGAATTTTGGGCTTTAAAACGTTTCAAGGACGAGGGAGGAGTAAAACTTTCTCGGAGTTTTAACCGGTCTAGTTAAAGTACGTTAATTTTACCTTGGTTATCAAAAATAACTTAGTAGAGTGAGAAATAATCGTGGAGACTGGCACAAGAAATAACTTTAGGGTGGCTTTGGTTGATGATCAAAGACTCCGGTTCACCTGTTAGATATTTGGTACTATATTTTCCAAGATACAGGTTCTTTACCTAGTTTGGAAATCAGACGCTCATTTAGTTTTTAGCAGCCTTTTATATTACAACACCGTGTAATTATATTTTGTACTAGGCTATATTCTGCTGAGTCCAATAAACGATTATTATTATTTTTGGTCAGTATCTAATGTTTCTTAGCTCATTGGCTCGTTTGAGCTACATTAACGGGCGAATGCCAAGTTAATGTTATTATTATTATTTCTTTTTAAACTTTTACGTTCCTCGGCGTTATTACCGGATTTATAGGATAGTACGGGCCAAAGCCAAGTACTAACCCGAGAGAGTGGTGATACGATGAGATGATGATATGATTGGGTTGTGTGATGATGACTGTCCATTAAGCTGTGACTGTGCGGTGATAGGGCGTCGAGTGCGTGGGGTGGAGATGACTGTCTCATTTTGAATTTGTAAAATTTTTCTCACAATCCTACAAGTATTAAGGATTGCGGCTTTCTGAAGGCTTTGATACGTGTACGGTGGTAAATCAAGGGTTTTTAATGACTGGTGAAGCTGTTTAGGTATAATACCTGTTGTTGATAGGACAATAGGGATTATGGAGACATTATTAAGATGCCACATTCGGCTGATTTCCATTTTAAGGTCAGTATATTTTGCGAGTTTTTCCGCAATTGTGTTTTGTAGGTTGTGTGTGTTAGGTACGGCTATGTCTATGATTTGCGCGGATTTTTTAGATTTATCTAATAAAGTAATGTCTGGTCTATTGTAGTGTATTGTTTTATCAGTGAAGATACCTCGATCGAAGTACAATTTGTGAGTGGCGTTCTCAAGCACAGTTTCGGGCTGGTATTTGTAATAAGGTACGGGAGGTGTGGAGATTAAGTTGTATTTGATTGCTAATTTTTGATGGATTATGTTTGCTATTTGATCATGCCTGTGCTTATAATCAGTCTGGACTATTGCTTTGCATGCACCTGTGATGTGCTGAATGGTTTCCGAACAACTATTACACCGCCTACATATGTCAACTGTTTGATGAACTTTCATAATGTGTTTCTGGTAATTGCGGGTTTCTATGACCTGGTCCTGGATAGCTATCATAAACCCTTCCGTCTCAGGGAACAGTTCTCCACGCCTCAACCATTCGTTCGACGCTAACTTGTCGACGTTAGGTAGGTTAAGGTCGTGTCGGTGTCTCCCATGCAGTGACTTTTGGGTCCATTCTGCGATTTTTGTCTGCCGGTCTGTCTGTTGTTCATTACTCTGTGTTGTGTTGTCATACATATTCAAAGGGGTAAGTTTTTTGTCATTAAATGCTATTGCTTTGTGTAGGGTTGAAATGGAGCTTTTATTTTTAAAGTATGTTCTTAAAGTGGTTATTTGCTTGTTATGTAGGTTAGTGATATCTATTATTCCCCTTCCGCCGTCAATTCTTGGCAGTGTGAGTCTTTGTACACATGACCTGGGATGGTGTCTCCTGTGTTTAGTGAGAGTAGTGTTTATAATCCTTTGTTATTATTATTTAGCTGAAGAGAAGAATCTTCAATTTTTTCTTGCGAAAAAAGTAATTCCCACTATTTCAATAACCTGAACCACAAAAAACACCCAACCTTGGGAAAAACCCCCTTACTAACACCAACCTATCCCCTATTCCTAAAAACAGTAGTCACCTAAAAAACCAACGCCATAACGTAAAAAAGCGTCACAAACTCACAATAGTATGAATGAGTTGGTCCCACGGTATCGAGTCGAACCGGTCGCAGCGACCTTGTCAAGGCGAGCGGGTTACATATCGCACCTTGCCGTGGAATGTTAATAGCCATCTCTATTTGGTGCCTGCGTTAGAGCAGTCGAGGGACTGATAGAGCAGATGCTTTGTCTCATCTGTCAAGTGGTTTTGATTGCCTAATGGGATTTGTAATTGAGTGTTGGTTGGGAAATGGGAAGGGAAATTTATGATTTCCTAGCTTTTGCCCGCGCGGCTTCGCTCGCGTTAAGTTCGGGTAACACAGTTCCCCTTTCCTGATTTGCAGGTACCTGCTACCTGTAGTTTTTGTACTTGTGCCTTATGGATTGTAATTGCAAAGCTAAGTTTTCCCTTTTTTCCCCCATTTCCCACTTATTTTTTTAGCCTATGTCCGTCTCCAGGTTCCCAACTATCTCTGTACCAAAATTCATCAAAATCGGGTTAGCCATTAAGTAAGGATATGCGTCTAGCTTTTCTTCCACATGTTGTGTGGTTGTTATATTATATAACTACACTCGCGGCCTGTTCCTATAGAGGTGGGCAGGAACTACAAACCGTCATTTGCCACAATCCTTACATTTTTAAATTATGTACTTACTAGCTTTCGCTCGCGGCGTCGCTCGCGTTAAATTTGGGGTAACACAGTTCCCCTTATTGATTTGTAATAGCAACGGTAAGTTTTCCCTTTTCTTCCCTCTTTCTCCCTTACATCCCACTTTTTTTTAAAATAAAAATTAGCCTATGTTCGTCTCTTGGTTCCCAACTATGGATGTACCAAAATTCATTATAATCGGTTTAGCCATTAAAGCGTGAAGAGGTAACAAACAAACAAACTCACTTTCGCTTTTATAATATTAGTAAGGATATTAAGTAAGGATGTCTTTTCCTTTGTCCTACGTTCGTACGCTCGTTGCGAGTACTACCCTAGTAACTTATGACAAAATACATTTCAGTTTTCTCACTCATTTCCCAGTATTTCAAAGTAATTTCATAAGTGCTCTGTTCATCAACAGCCAATACATCAGAAATCTGTTCGAAGGCTCTTTTTTGGGAGTGATATGTTTTCTCTCCTAATCTTACAAAAATGGTTTCTAAAATCTTGCCTGGTTGTTATTCCACTGTACAATTGTTTGACCTAGATCTGTATCTCAATAAATGGTAATGAAATTCATACATTAAGTAACTATTCAAACAATTTTGTTCTTAATTAATGAGCATTGCACGCACACAAGATTTTGCAAACAGAATCAAGATCACGCTTTGCTAACATCAAATTCATGAATATTCACCAGCCAGTGGTGCTGGTTTTATTTTATTACCTTTAACAGTACAAGGTCTCTGATCATAACATTCCTCTTCTTGTGTATATTAATAAGGTCGTTCAGTTTCGGTGGTAGGGTGTGAATGTGAAGTTGGGTCGCAAATTATGTTCCTCCTGTTATTCTACTCTCTGTGGCCAGGCTGAGTGACTTGCCGTGTTGACGGCGCGTTCGCCTCAAAGAAATGTCACGAAAGCAGAGGGCCCTGGCAAGGCGACCGCCTGCCCGAACATAAAGGGCAAAAGAAGGAACAGGGTTTTGTCAGTAAAACTTTGGCACTCCCTTAATTTGGTGATTTCCTTTTTAAAATATGTTTATTGCAACACGATGAAGTTCACACTCGAAGGAACTTGAATACGACTTACTCTATAGACATATTGTACTTCACTGTCCATTATATAATAGAGCAAGTAGTTAGAAAGAGAATCTACAAATATATACATACAGAGATGGCCTATTCAAATGAAACTCAATTTATTTGTACAAGCGCACCGCGAAATACACTTACGTACATTGCGTCTGCCGAAATACTGATTGAATCATCGACAACTCAATTTTGGAAGTACACATGTTTCTGTGACGTCATTCGTGCCCAATGTACTGTATACGGCCTATATTAGTTTCACTTGATTGGTCAAAATTGTATGCAGGTAGACATGTCTCAAGGTATCTGGATATTATTTCCACTCCAAACCGTTTAATGAGCAGAGAATGCTCATGTTTCTAACACAAGTACCTACAGCCGTTTGTGCTGGAAAAAAATAAAAAGAAGTACTGACTTTTTAACCAACTTCAAAAAAGGAGGATGTTCTCAATTCTTCTGATTTTGTGTATGTTTATGTTACGCGATGTTTCTGAGTCGATTGTGGGCGGATTTTCAAAATTATATGAATTTTATTTAAATTGGATTGGTCACTTGTGAGTTATCTACTATAATATAATAAACCAACACAAGGAAGCTGTTGCAATACTACCAACCCGACCTTTTATTCCAACAATCCATAAACCATTTTAAGAAA
This sequence comes from Ochropleura leucogaster, assembly GCA_958449745.1. Classification (NCBI taxonomy): domain Eukaryota; kingdom Metazoa; phylum Arthropoda; class Insecta; order Lepidoptera; family Noctuidae; genus Ochropleura; species Ochropleura leucogaster. The sequence goes on from OY288201.1 coordinate 20,816,094, forward strand.
AAGATGGAGGTAGTAATTTAATTTATTTAATGTACTGTGCTCAGTCATCCTTTAAAAATGTCCTGTATGTTACGCTTCGCCTGATTCTTCACCTTGACAGCGTATACTGGCACTGCCATGATAGGTTAACAGTAATTGCACAGTACATGAACAGAAGGACCAGCCGTACCAAGTGTCGATACAAGCTCATGTATCTCTGTGCTTAACGAAACGGAAAATTCAATGAAGTGAGTCCGATCGAGGCTATTCTTTTCCTATTTATATTTTCCATTGAAAACCACTAAAACTATGCAATGTGTAATATGAAAGCATTATTTGATGGCAGTTGTGGCCAATCAGAATGTAACTAGGTTTAGTCATAATCAAAGAATAGATAAAGGATACGTTTTCGTCTCATGCCATTCATAAACGATGTCGAAATATACTTCAATGGCATTATTGCTGCAGAGGGGCTTGCCAGGGCCACCACCTGCCGGGTGTTACAGGTTGTTCGAAAGAGATACCGCGGCCACGGAACATAAAGGGCAAAAAAAGGATCATCAAATAGCTTCCCCCGCTCTAGGCAGGGGAAGTTATTTGATGATCCTTTTTTGATGAGCTGAGAGATAATGATTTCCTTCCCAACAAAAAAAAAATAGTATATTTGTTTCTTGATTGTTTGTTTTAATTTTAAAAGTCTCCACCATTCTTTGACAAGTTTCCTTTTTCTGAGGCACCATAAACCAAGCCTTTGTCGCGTACTCCTTATCATCTCTCCTCCTCTTCCTGAACCAACTACAATATTAATGTAATTAACGTACTTTTTTTGTTAGATAGCAGTCCTTCTGAATCTCTCTATTAATACAAAGTCCATTAGCGCATACAGCTAAAATTTAAACGCATTTGCCAGTCGGCTGTGCGGTTATATCTAGTGACCGTAACGTTTTAAATAACTAATGTGTTCTCTGAAGGATCGTGCATGAACGAGAGGCTGCGAGAGGCCCGAAATTGTGCTGAAAAGTGGCTACTTGAAAAGTTTCAGCCTATTGAACACTTTAAAAAAAATATTTCGTGGAATTGAAAAAGTTTCTGTTGTGTCTTCTGATGTTGATGTTAATATAATTATTTTGTTAAAATGGTGCTTGTCTTTTAAGTAAATGTGATGGGGTGTTTCATTGCTTTGCAAAGAAAACCTTGATTAAATGCAACAACCAAACACGCACACATATGTGCATTATTTGTACTTACATAATGCTTTTTTTTGACAGATGGGAAAATCATTTAATAACTTCATTGTTTTGGGCGAAGTGGAATTAAAACCCATCCATAAGTATGTCCATAAATATTATACTCAATTGACAAACACGTGCTAAATCGACAAAATGCGGTTTAACCTGAGCAAATTACGCTCAATTAATTAGTAACTTTCACATGTTTACAAGCGAGTAGTAAAATTAAAACTTGCTGTAAACCGTCCAAATGGTTTAGCGATCAGTTATCGCCCAGTGGTATTGACATCGACTTGCGAATTGTAGGTCGTGGTTTCTTTTTTTTACCCCGCCAGGCAACATTTTGTGTAGTTAATTTCAACACTACTGCTCTCAAAACCGTGAATAAAAACGGAAAACCACGTGATTTACAACCAACCATTTGAAGAGATAGTATCTACAAACCCTAACTGATCCCACCTGGTCCCATTCTTGGCTGCCTGTACCCCAGCAGTATAACAGAACAGCACATAGCCTGATTATGTTCATATGTTAAACGATCGCTCATGTAAGTGAATAGTTAACTACCCTCTCGCGTTCATTCACTATGTGGCACAGTTAGCATGTTGCTCATGACTTAGCGGCGTTTAGAAGCTAATTATTTATGAATTAACTATCAGAAGCTACGAGGTTTACGGGCCAATGTCTCACATTAATGCGGATTATCCGCCAGTGAACTATGATGGTGGGTACTTATGTGAAGTTCTATAGAATCTTGGTCGATGGACGTTTTTGGCCGTCTGACAAAAGATTTGCTTGCGTCGCAGACTTAACGTCTCGCCAGCTTTGGGAAAACCTTTCTAAAATGTCTTCTAGATTCAGAAATTATGTCTTGATTCCTTTCCATTCGACTGACATTTCTAAACTTTGGCCAAATAAAAATTTACTGCCAATCAAGACCCAGGTGGGCAGGCCACGTGCAAAATGTTAAAAAGTTGTTAAATAAATACAGCCTCGGCATGAAGTCTGAGCTTTCAGATCTAACACTAATGTCTACGTCTGCGCCCACGCGAGCTTATAATATTGAAGGGCAATTTTAAGTTCTCAAAGCTTTCAGACAAGTTTTTAGTAAAATTCTACACTCATTTGCCTTGTAGTTCTATTTGTTAGGTCTAAAAATAAAGATAAGTTAATTTTAACGTCAAGTTTCAGACCAAGTAATGAAAATAGAAAAAGGCCGGAGAAAAACGTGCAAATTGTAGAGAGATGTTAAATATAATCCCGATGGGCGAACTCGGTCCAACCGTAAGCTTCACAGATGTCTTCGCCCACTGCTATTTTAACTTTAATTCCCTTTAAAATTAGGTTATTTCTGGCCAAGTTGAACACTCCTGGCGTTCTGTTTGCCAAATTATTAATTTATGAAACGTATAATTTATGTTCCTTTTGCCAAACTGATTTATGAATGACTTGACTGTTTCTGGTATACTGTACTGGTTATTGTGAATGGTCATAACTTGAGTTACTTGTCAGGTTAGGCAAGTGATATTGACGTGTGACTGCCTTTCAAATGGCGTTTGCAATAGCTCGATTTGATGTATTGGCAGGCATAAAGTTAAAGCTATTGGGTCTACCTGCCATTGAAGTGATAAATATCTTGATTAAGGTACCTGTAGATTTATAAAGCAAAGTGTCCAAATTGGAAAGTCTTTGACTAGTATTACCAATATGATACACGGCAATTCCTTAAAAATACCTATATTGTGTAGTGCATACATTGGAAGGCTGAAAGTCACCTAAAAGGCAGAAGTTATCATGAATCGAATCTCATTTGATAAATATTCTAGTTGTTAAAGTAGATTCCATACATTTTTTAAAGTAAATTCTAACACGTTCAATTTTCTATTTCATGAAGTTTAGGGTTTATCAACCACATATACTTTCGCAAATGTGAAAGTGAATTGAGAGGAACGGGTTACTTATGTGCTACGTTAATGTATTGTAATTTCTAACCCTAAAACGTATAGTAGGTACGCTAGACTTGACTACAACAACCAACCGCATTTCGGACCTAGACATCAATTATTCGATCTGCCTTCACCGTACTTATGTCGCGACGTAAAAGTATTCACACTCAGAAGATCCCTCATGAAACGGATTTTTAGTAAAAGTGAACAAAAAAAATATCAACGAAACATAAAACTAATCGTATTTTGATGCGGTAGGCCGAATCTAACGAGGTTAAATCCCTAATGTTGAAAGGAATTGAAGTCTAAAATCGCCCAAAGGCTACAGTTTCTCGAAGGGTCTCGAGTAATAATCTGAGCCTGTTCAACAACTGTGATAAATCCATACTTGATACAAGCATACTCATCCTAATTGGGGTTAACATCAAAGGGATGAAACAGTTAATTACACGATTTTCTCTAATCACGAGATACAAGAATTCATCGGTACGAAAGAAACTGAACTTTCATAGAGATGTCAAAAACAACACGTAAATTGCTGTACCAGTAGCGTCTGAAACGGCAGAAGGTATTATATTAGTAGCGTTAGCTGAGGTTGTCTCCGTGCTCTATTCAGAATTTTTACACTATCGTGGAGTTTCTTTCTCAAATTTGAATAGACTACCGTTCCAATTTATCACCTGCTGATAACTGATGTGTATGCGGCGTGTCTCCACAGGCACAATGGCCAACCTTCCATCTTGCGCTGCATGCGCACTTGCACACTTGACGATCTTATGGCTGCATCAGCGAGCGTTCTTCGCATTGCTGTATTTTGGGCTAAAAAAAAGTATAACTCCATTTTGTCATCGACACGCTAAGAAGAAGAACCAATGACTACAGAGTTCTTATTTGGTATCAAATAACAAGCTCACATAGATCATCAGTGGGCCATGCATCGTAGTCGCGGGTGGGCTTCACCCAAGTAGAATAAATGTTCATTGCGATTATTTGTAGCTTGTCTCTCTATTTTCCATCTCCACGTGCCAGTCCAGTTCTTAAGTCTTGGTCTGCGCCATCCAACTATCGAAGCTGGGATCTTCCTCGGCTTTTCCTGCTATCTGGCTTCCTATCGTTGGGTTTCTATGAACTCATTCTATTATTACGACATGTCCTGCCCATCAAAACGTCTCATTTTTATGGTCCTTATAACTCGACAAACGGCGACGAAAATGGAGTGTTCATAAAGACTGTTTTACAATATTAATCCTACTTATGGGCCTCCAACTTTTCCCCATAGAATCCCCCAGCGACCGACTGATCAGCTAATTTGTATACGCAGTTAAGCTTGTTATGCTGTTTGTTTGTTTGAACCATGTTAGACTTTTTATGCACAAACTTGGGCGTTTTGTAAATGTTCCTGTTTTCATCGTGTTTTCACGGTTAACGAGTGTCTTTTGTGTTTCAGTCGTTTAAGATGTTGTTTGTTTTAAATTGAATAAAAGTAATATTCGAATTCGAACTCAGGTGTTGGATTGTGAACATCTGTAGGTTTTCTAAAGTTTTACCTGCTTAAGGTCCTATGACTTTAACGAATAAAGAATCTAGAATTGTGACGAATGTGCCTGTAAACAAAATCGGTACACTGAAATGCTCAAGTATAAGAACGCCTTGGACCTAGGGCTTTCCTATTGAGGCCTTAAAGATAATTCTTAGCTCTCATTTATTCATTCTTGATGGTTAGCTCCACTTAGTTTCCTTTATAATTGTAAAGCCAAAAGCAAAGCATTGTCTTATTCCCGATTCAATTACCTAAAACCATTCTCTCTTCAATACTTATAATATCCAAACTTATCTTATTCAAACAAACGTCTTCACAATTCCGCGACTCCGTTGTTCTAACTCGGAACTGGTTTCATCCGGCGCGATCCGCCATAATCCTGTTATATCCGGCTGGCGGATATAGGACGCGATGGGAAAAAGCTAAGAAGAACCAGTGTTTTGTAATATTTAATGAGGAACTTAATTAATAGACACGAGTTGGTCCAAATGTAACTATATTACTCTCTCTTTTGGCAATATTTAGTTCTTTAGGTGTTGTTCAGTAGATCATCACCGCCTAACCGTTTTCCAACTATGTTGAAGACGGCTTTTAGTCTTAGCAGATTCAGCTGAATATCAGTATTTTAAATCGAGTGACTGCTTAGTCCTTGGTAAGGCTGTTTATCAGACATTCGAGCCACTGACTGTAACGACTGTCAAAGATCTCCAAATACAGCCAGGACCATCCATCCACGAACAAATCTAGGCAAGCGCAGCTTAACCTTAAGATCGACAAGAGCGACAGTTATTATTTAGTTACAAGTTCCTCTCCTTTTCAGCTTGTATCGTGAACAACAAAGATCAGAAAGAGTCAATGGAGAGAAACTGTTACCTGTTGGTATCTCGTTGAACTTCCTTGTTGTCTATTTCCTATAAAAATAATATATTCACGTGTGGCATTTGATCTGAAAATCATTTTCAACACACTGCGCAACTACTTCCAGTGTTTAAGATGTCCATGTTTAGAGTTTTAGAGTATAATATTTTGCTTACCATACAATGGATCTTCTTCACTTCTTTTCTCACTTATCTAACGTGTTTTTTGTACGCTGGTTAAGGTAATCGTTGGCGAAGTAAATGGCTTTTAACCATCGACGCCGAACTGTAAACAGGGATACGGTTGATTGGATAATTGACTTTATTTTTGTTCGCGACTGTCCAGTTCTGGGAAGCAGACGACTTTATGGTGTAATAGTGTTCGGGAGGTATTTTATTGTCAGTGTAACTTAGATGTTATTGCCCTTTGCTTGTTACAGTAATCGGTTCAGCAGTAATCGCTTATGGAGTTGAAAAGGGTTTAATTTTTTAAGTGGAAGCTGACCGTCTACCCATTGTTATGTTTATTATCTTTGAAATTACAACAAGTTATCATACCGATCTCATTGCTGGTGTTGCGGGTTGTTCCGGAGTTGTCGGCGGCCCCGGAACATAAAGGGCAAAAGAAGGAACATGGGTGGATTTTAGTCAGTCTGACACTTCCCCCCGCTCCTGCCAGAGAGGGGAAAGTTATTTGATAATCTTCAAACCCGCAAAAATGCAAAATACTTGTCACTTTAAGTAATCATATCTTTGGAGACTGGTGTTAGTTTCGTCTCCCCATAAGTACCAGTTTCACTTTGGGCCGTAGGTTTGCAGAACGATATTCATATTATATTTATTTGCATTCCTTCATTTATGAAGATCTTACAATGAGCTCAAATGGCTATGGGTTTATTGAGCTAATTTGGTTCGTTGCCCCTTGAACTTTTCTGGATGCTCTCGTCACAACTCTTTGAATCCTTAAAAATTTTGAATACAGATTTATATTCTTCTAGCTGTTGCCTACGGCTAGCTCCCTCTGGGCAGACATTATCCTTCGAGAATATCCTTTCGGACTGATCGATGGTTTCGAATAAAACCACCTACAACCGAACTTTCAAACTCCTATTCATAGTATTAATATAGATATTTATTAATACATCGACAACACATACAACATAACGACCTAAACATGTTCTGTTGCTGCTCCATTTTTGCGGTTGTTGCGAATATGTAACATGATGGGTCTAGTAGAAGTTTGGTCTACCCCTACAGGCTTGGTTGTTTGTATTTTGGGGTTGCAATTTAGTCCATATAAAAAAGGTTTATTTCAACTATGACATACATGTTTTGAAGATCAACTTTTAGGCAAGGTGATGCTTGTGTTAGAAGTTTAGTTTGGAGTCAATAAAATTGATGAATTTCTTCTTAGAAACCGAAAGGCGTCTTCTACTAAAATGTAATGTATTGAATGGACTGTTTATTTTCTATCAATTTTATTTTATTTTATTCGAAAACATTCATGGATTTTTAAGATTATCTTTATCTGATAAGCCTGATTACTGTCTCTTTTATTGGTTGTACATTATCCTTACTATCCTTACTTAATATTATAAAAGCTAAAGTGAGTTTGTTTGTTTGTTTGTCACCTCTTCACGTTTTTTGTTTGTCACTTATTTTAAAAAAAGTGGGATGTGAGGGAGAAAGAGGGAAGAAAAGGGAAAACTTAGCGTTGCTATTACAAATCAATAAGGCGCAAGGGGAACTGTGTTACCCCAAATTTAACGCGGGCGAAGCCGCGGGCGAAAGCTAGTAAAGAATATTCTATCTATCTGTCATTCCAATTTATCATACCATTCACTCTTGCAATGTAGTTAGAATGAAACCCGCAAGCCATTTGTCGTGATATAGTATTGTGATCACAATTGTGTCGATGAGCACCGCAATTACCCATTCCCCACAATTGGCTTATCTCGTGGGATCATGAACATCTTGAGGTGCACAAGAGGTCGTTTGTTATTGAGAGTTATTTGGCGACTGTTGTAGGAAGGAAGTACGATTATATAATCATGATTATAGCAGATACTGGTAATATATTATTTTCTTCTTGTGTTACCTGTTACTCTGATCTGTGAACACTGCTTTGAGATTCTTTGTGAACAGATTATTCTTACTAATATAATAAAAGCAAAAGATTTCCGGAAAAGATTATCCTTATTAATATAATAAAAGTGAAAGTGAGTTTGTTTGTTTGTTACGTCTTCACGTCTTAATGGCTAAACCGATTTTGATGAATTTTGGTACAGAGATAGTTGGTAAATGAAGGAGAAAGAGAGACGAAAAGGGAACCTTAGTTTTGCTATTACAATCAATAAGGCACAAGGCCAAAAACTACAGGGAGCAGGTACCTGCAAATCAGGAAAGGGGAACTGTGTTACCCGTAATTTAACGCGAGCGAAGCCGCGGACAAAAGCTAGTGTCCTTATATATTTGCATAATAAGTTAGTATTCAGGGTTATCCAGGTGTATCATATTACCAGTGCCAACTGGGTTGTGGAGGTCACATAAGCCGTTGCGCCATGTAAATCTGGTATTTAACTGCATTCATTAAGACTGGAAGCCGACCCCAGTCAAATTTGGGAAAAGCCTAGGCCGATTATGAAGTTAACAATTCTTGCTCTGTGATATGATGTTTCTAAGAGATTTGCAAATAGGTGTTTTAGATTTTATCCTCGTCAGAATTAATGCTTTACTATTCGATGATATATATATATATATATAGACTAATTATTCTATTACATAATGTGTTTTTTTTGGTGTGCTTTGTTTTGCGTGATTGATTTCACGTACCTCTCCTATATTTACGAATATCTTGTAACATTATCCTATGTAATAAACTAATCAACCGGTGTCTCGGCTTCTGTAACATTCCTTTACAATTTTCTACGTGACTTCGTTCATATCCACGTGTCTTGGTTTTTCACCCCTAGCCGTGTAAGCTACCGCCACCTAGTGAGAAAGGTTGGAACTGTTCGCTGAAGCAACAGGGTGTAAGTTCAGCAACAGGGATGTTTGTTTCGTAATAGCGCACTCAGCCGTGTTTAGTTTCGCCACCCTTCGATAGATGGCGTTAGTACTATCATTTCGTCATACGTTCCAAGTTTGGTGTGCTACGGTATTTTGAATATTGTTTTTTAGAAGTTGATTACTATTTTTTTTTTTAAATAAACGTTGCCCCACACTACGAATTTCGCCTCAAATTATTTGGTAGAATAGAACACTGAACTGCTTGACTGTTTGTTTAAGTGTCAGTCTGTTTGATATCCTTATCCTTACTAATATTATAAAAGCGAAAGTGAGTTTGTTTGTTTGTTACTTCTTCACGCTTTAATGGCTGAACCGATTTTGATGAATTTATGAATAATAAAAATATAATGAATTTAAAAACAAGTGTGATGTGAGGCAGAAAGAGGGAAGAAAAGGGAAAAGAAAACTTAGCGTTGCTATTACAAATCAATAAGGCGCAAGGGGAACTATGTTACCCCGAATTTAACGCGAGCGAAGCCGCGGGCAAAAACTAGTAATATATATAATCTAACTGTCTAAGTTAAAATTCGCCAAGAGTCATGAAAAGCTTGCTCTTAATGCAAGATAATCGTCGAAGAACATGCTTTACTTAACGTGAAACTATAAGATAAAGCAATAAATCTTCCATGTTTACAATCAAGCGCAAAAAAGCTACTAATCATCGCAACAGCAATCTTAACACCTCATCATCATACAATAACTCCTCACTATTACACCATCATTTTCCATACAATAGCGATAAGTTCCCAAGATATGTTTACATGCGTCCGTCATCGATAGCTCCGACCAATATATCTTGCCACACGGTAGAATTCGGAACTTCGTTTAATTATACTTGATTTGACAGGTGAATGACGCTTTTGTTAGCAAGCAGCGCCACCGTGATGTATTCAGTTATGTTAGTTGAGTAATTCTGCATTATAATTATGACGTTAGTAGCTTTTACAAGTACACTTATGATGTCGGTTATTATAAACAATAGTGGCAGATGGCGTGTGCGAACGACGTCAGATAAATTTTATATTAGGTTTTATAGGCCGACGACGTGGTGTTCCTGGCACGTGGCCATAGTCGGAACTAAAACCACCAACATTTTCAATACAATTTAACAAATGTTTACCAACAGCCCCTTCTCGAACGATGTCACTTAAACGCTTAAAATCCATGAGGTAATGCAACGCAAGGTTATTGTAGATAATGCCGGCAGATGGCGTGTGTGAAGTGACGTCAACGGTGTATTATTAGGTTTTTGGTGTCGGGGAATGTAGAAGTCTAGACAAATTGGGTTTCCGGGATGGGTAGTTTCGAACTTTAATACTAGATGGCGTTGGTGGTTCCTAGTGTAGGCGTAAAAGCGTTGCTTTGATTTCGATGTACTTGCTTCCAATTGAGCCTTTACCAGTGTTTAATTAATTAAGTCTTGTTTACTATAGTAGCTATAGATTGTTGTTGGAAATCACAGAAAAACAAGATTTTTCTAGCTTGTAGTTGCACTAAAACCTAAACATACCATAACAGTAATACCTACGCAATTATTCAAATGCACATATCTGAATCTAAAATTTGTTACCAATGAATCGATTTCTAGGAAACTAATGAAGTGGACATGTTATATTTGTCAATGTTCCTCTGGTAATAGTTGAGGAGAGAGCGGAGACGTTTGTTGAGTGTATCATGTGAACACGTGGCGGTGCAGGCGTTCCATTGAGCTGTTCTTGGTATAACATGGGTGGTATGGATCAGGTGTTAATATAATAGGCCTTTACACTGCAGCCAACCGAACATCAATGAAAAAACAAACAATATAGGATCTGAAAACTGCGTTTTACTTCTTTGTTAATTTAGACATAAATACATGTTTCAATTTTATGGCGAGTAGTAAAAGTAATTTCTTCCCAGCTAGATAAATAACCATCTTTTTTTGTTTTTTCAGGTACGTCTCTTTTACATCAATCATAGTGGAGAACTCCTTATCTATCGACACAGATCAAAGTAAGTTTTCCCATTAATCATTAAACACTTCTTAAGCATTTAGTTAAATAAACAACATAAAATCAAAGACTCTGAAGTCTAACACGTAGCATCTACTTGTGTGACAAAGGTAAACACAATTTAAAATATTTAAAAAATCAATAACATTCATTTGGCACACCGCCTGAGGGTCATGGCACTATTTTTGTATGCGCGCACGCATTTAGAGTTCATTCATTCACGGTTTAAAATTAGAACGTGACGTTTCCCGTTGTACTCGGTCAGTTCGTTCATAGCCGTGGGCGTGTGCGGTTGTCATCCCAACTAATTAGATAGGCGATAAATAATTCGATAAATACGGTTTCCTTCCGTTTAATGTTGACTTTAAACTATTTTAAGTAATGAGGCGTGAGTTTAAAGCAAACGATGATTGAATTATAGCACCTATGTTACTGTTACTGGTAAATATCCGGTGTAATAGTGTAGTTTGTAGTTTTTGTGGGGATAGGCCGATTATATCAGCTGTTGAAGATCACGCACGCGCCGGGTCAATTGATGGGTCAACAATCTATTATGTTACCATTAGATCTGACTTTAGCTGAGGTGATACAATTAGCAATAGTTCAATTTAGATTTATCATATAATATAATACTTTGGAACTAATGCCTAGAAAACATTGCCGGTCATAGCGGTGATTCAGGGCAAATACAGAAAATTTAGCCTGTTGCTTGGGATTCTCCCCGTCGAATACACTTTCTGCTTTTTCGTTGGGACTGGTTCGTCTCTCGTCTCATCAAAGTTCCTGCATTGGAGCGTTGGTTAATCGTTTGAGGGTTGGTAGTTCAACAATTTATTTACTTAGCTAAAAGGCATTCTCTACCAGTCAACCATTGGGTAAAATACGACAACATTGTGATAGAGTACAAAATTTAACAATATCTTTTAAAATCTAAGCGATTGATTTTTGAAAATAAGAATAGGTTTATTTGTGCTAATTTACGTCTAAAACCCTGTTTTGCTCACATTCTAGGATATCGGAAAGATCGAATGTGAATCAGCATCAATGTCCTCAGGATCAGGATCCAATTAACTTGTCATTGAATCTGCGAGCTGTTCAGTCGCCCTGTATTGATAGGTACACGTGTTACCCGTCATTCAGATCTCGAAACCCTTACGCTCGGATTGATTGCCTCCGTTACCACACATTTGCAGTGTTAGGAAACATGGGTGTACTTACGGATATTATCATAATAGTCGAAATCCATAAATACACTTCAACTAGTGTAGTAATGACACTTCAACGTTCTTAATTCAGCTATAGATAATTAATACTCATCAGATTTTATTAAATACTAGATTTTGCCCGCGGCTTCGCTCACGTTAAATTCTGTATAACACAGTACCTGCTACCTGTAGTTTTTGCCCTTGCACCTTATTGATTTGTAATAGCAAGTTTTCCGTTTTCATCCCTCGTTCTCCTTCATATCCCACTTTTTTTATAAAAAATTGCCTTTGTCTGTCTCCTGGTACCCAACTATCTCTGTACCGAAATTCGTCAAAATCGGTTTAACCATTAAGACGTGAAGTGGTAACAAACAAACAAGCTTACTTAAGTAAGGAAGTAAGGATTTGAAGACAGGCTCATTTGGAATTCAACGTTTTGGTAAATATGCTATGTTGTCTAATTAAACCTATCATCATTCTCTTGCCCTAATCCCAAATGATTTACGGCGCAGGATTATCTCTTCCGTGCTCCTCTATAACTCGTTATTTCATCAGCACCTCCTTTCTTGCCATATCACATATACACAGTCCATCCATCGTTTCTTTGATCTCTCTCTGCTCTTTTACCCATCCAAATTCATGCTCAAAACTTTTCTCACGACATTTCCTTATTCTTCATAAACAAGTCTAATTAAACCTATAATTAATAGATTTACATAAGCCTCTCCCAAATGACTCCACAATTTCCACACCTCCTATTCCACCAAATCTATGCTTTACAATAAATTCTAACCAACAAACAAGCTGAACATACTTCAGTAGCACAAATACTGTCTGACAATAGGATCGGTTGTACAAATACCAGTTATTATTTGGGTTAGTGCGTGCCCCACCCACTATTTAGATAAATGTACAGTTGCCATGTGTCCATGTGTGTCGGATAGCGGACTATACTGGCTATTGTGATAGTTCGATCAGCGCAGAATTCATCGGATATCTGTCTAATTTAGGCCGCGGTTCATGTTGGCAAGTCGACAAAATTATTGTTGGAGGTTTATTAGCGTTGATTTGGAATTCAAATATGCCGCCACAATTTTTCAGTTACTTTTAATAATGATCACTTCTGACTAATCTGATGTTTTAAAGTATATTTAGATGTCGGTAAAATATGATGCTCCTGGCTAACCTGTGGCCACGAAGTACGCGTAATAATCGAACAAAAAAACGGAGACTCTCAAAAGCCTTAAACATCTTTTGCTATAGATATTCACATATTCAAAGCCAACTTGCAAAAGTGTATCTTCCTAAGCCTGACTGACAAGGCTGTCATTTCAAGGAGTACCTCAAATATGTCAGGCGTGTATAAGAGGCTTTTTCGGGACTTGAATTTATTTTCTCCACTTGTACTTGTTAACATGTCGATGTGTTCCGCACCCACGCGTTTCCTACTTGAGCGGTACTTCGTAAGAGCTTCCTAATCTTGACTAATGTGCTTCAGCGGCTTCAGGTCAAGGTTGAGAGTTTTGGAGTACTTTAGAATTCGACGGTGAACTTTGATGATCAATTTAGATCTGAGATTCAGATGCAAGTCAGCTGTACAATTGTATCTTAGAGAAGTGGCCATAATAACTAAAGAGGTAAATGCGGGCTATGCGAATTGAATCCTATACGTGAGACCACTCACAAAGGAGACACCATAGTGTTAGATTGCCACAAAATATAGTTATTAAATTCGCTCCTGCAGTGTACAGACTAGACTAAGATATTCATGTAGACTATATTGATCGTGCCTGCTTCAAAAGTACTGAAATCAATTCTAAAAATAGCAAAATATTGCCCCAACCCCTTCGCCTGATCACCGCTAACTACAAACAACGTAAGTTCAATACACCTGCTAGTACATGCAATAGCCTGCATTGCGATAAATCTGTCCCCGTTCACAGCATGACACAGCCTGCGCTGCCCGACCAATTGCAGTGCATAAATCAATTGTGCTACCACCAATGTTTTGAATTTTGCAGAATATCTTAATAGGCTGTGATGTACCTATTCATTTTGAAAATATGTATGTATATCTTGTCACTGTTCTACAACTGTTGAGGTAGAACGTATGAAGGGTGCTTGCTACACACAAGTTTGGAGGGTTCCTAAATTGACCACTTTAGCATAATAATTAATAATATGAATCACATGGAAATTCTTAATATGGTCACAGTCGCTACTCATCAGCCGCCGCGGAAGACGCTCTGGGCGTAAAGGGAAACGCCGGCCTGAACGGTGAGGAATGGATAGCTCGCCGACCGCCCGTTTAGCTACTACAAGCCATGTCAATTTTGCGTTCGTGTTGGAAGCGCGCTTCCAAAAAATGTCGGCAAATCTGTTGGGGCCCGTTAGGGCTACTGTCTGGCAAGGCTGTGGGTTGTTCTAAAGAGATCGAGGGCCGGGAACACAAAGGTAAAAAAAAAATAGACATGGATGGATTTTAGTCAGTACAAGTCTTGCACTCTGTGCCGCTCCGCCCAGAGCGATAGAAGCTATTTAATTATTTTCAATCCGAACAAAAAAAGCGCAGTTAATAATGAATTGTCACAATGTGGCTATTTTGCGAATATTAGCGTAATTCACATTATAGCATCCGGTTGACGATGTAGTGCATTAATTTCTTAATCACATTGACCAAACGATGTTGTTGATGTGATTTGACGATGGCACTACATGTGTGACGATGCTAGCTTGTTTACCATGAAATCGTTTGTCACTGTGACACGTTACTATAACAATTTGTCACTACTTTAGGTTTGTTGATAGGCGGGTTAAAAGCTTTCTGTCGACTACGCGGATTAAATGTATGCAGCTCTTCATCATCTGTGGGTAGGCTTCCATTCTAAACATCAGGTTTATATAGGTTTTGTTCGCAGACGTCATCATCATCATTCTCTTTTGACATTAAAGTACCGGGTGACGGTGGTAATATCAATATTTCTGACCGGAAAAGGATTGTAGGATTTCAATCGTTTCTAACTACAAGATATTTGGTCTTGGCCTTCAATTTTCCAGATGTGACTGAATTCGCCCCGCTTAGCTGAGCAACAAAACAAATATAATCAGTTTGGAAATATTTTTCTTATCGTGAAACATGAGCTTCAACAATATTTTCGTTTTCGACAAAAGAAAAATGGATCTGGGCTTATTTTATTTATTCAGTTGATTCTAGTTATTTACGTAAGATTATCCGACTATGCGACAGCGGCGTATAGAGTTTCTTTTGAATATACACGCACAAAGATTTGTTGATTTTTGTTACTAGTTGTGTAAACAAAGAAGTATAAACATAATCGTTACACAAGGATCATATGTTGTATTGTTGTACACACACTGTTCTCGATAACAGGGTTCAGAGTGTTCAATCCCATGTTATAGGGGACCGGCCTATTGCCATTTAACGAGACCAATTCAGTTTCGGGGACCACATAATTGTAACTATTTCCAACAGAAAGGACAAGGCCCAAGTTTGTTTCTCACGAAAAATTAAGGTTATGTCATGTTGTGAAAGGACCAATATAAAATTAAGGCTGCAATAGTAGGTTCTTAACACGTTTCCAACAATCTTTTATTTTTATTAGAAGCGTTATTGTAATAATATTTATTTGATCAACATTTTCATAAAAGGTAGCTTTTTTTTACTTACTGCCCCTCCCTTCAGTGGTTATGCTTTCCTGGTGATTTTTATCACATTCCAAATTTCCAAGTTTCGACTGCCACGTTTGTCGAGTGGTCGCAAGCGCAATTTCTGACCATAATGTCCTCTCCTGGGTTCGATACCCGGGTCGGCAAAAAAGTGTTGGATGTTTCCATCCGGAATCTCAGTTGCATCACGGAATCTATTCGTGCCCGGTTGTTGGAAAAAGGTTCGCCCTCTTTTAAATAAAATAAAAAAACTGAAATTCATATTATTATTCAACAATAAAAAAATATTCATGGAATATTCATATCGAAACTATTACCTGGGACTCAAACAAATTGGCGAAATGTGAAGGAATGGTAATGCAACCTAACCCTACTAAAATTGCAGGCGTGATGTTATGATATATCAAGCTTCGAGTGTCTAATCCGAATTTGTTTTCGACAAAACTAGTAAAAAATATGTTGATATCAGAAACTCTTAAGATTTAAACCCTACCATTAAATGTACTGATGTTCCATCTAGAAACGAGATGGAAAGGTCGTAAGGTCATCGTGTGGTTTCACAGTACATTTGTTTGTCCAGAGGCACTTACGCCGATTTATAGCAGGCCCGTTAGCCGCAAGAAACATTGTTGAAGCTGAAACATACGGAGTTTTAAAGACAGATAAGTTGTCACTTTCACGGCTCTCGATCCTCTTGTGTCTTGATCTTCCAAGGGTGACAATCTAATAAAACATGATCATCATAATTAAAATCATAATTGAAATACACTTTGTCTCTCAGTGGCCTTTAAGGATGTCCTTTTTGTATCCTTAACGGCGCCACCGGTTTCACCCGCGTGATATCGAAAAAAAGTTCTATGTGTTATTTCAGACCATAATCGACCTCTGTGCCAAATTTCATCAAGATCCGTTCAGCCGTTTTGAATTGAAAGAGTAACAAACATCCATACATCCTCACAAACAATCGCATTTGTAATATTATAAGTAGGAAATAGGATTTACGTCGAGCAACCACTTGAGTAGGATAATATCCCATCTGACGACTAGAATTTTTCGCGTTGTTTGCTTTTAATTATAAACTTATAGAAATATGTCATGAAATTGCCCAATACAATTTTATCATCCCCAGTGGCAAATTAGGGTGTGTCGAATAAAAAATAACGGTCCAATATAGACGAAGCATGGATAAACCGTTTTATTGCATCCGTAATTGGGGGATATATGGCCATCGACGATTGATCTGCAATTCCGCAAGCGCCTTTATTCATCTGCTAAAAACTCAGCGTTTATTGCCAGCTTTTAAGAAATTATTTCAGTAGTCGAAACACGTTTGACGTATATGAATAGTATAAAAGAATTAATGGAAAGAAATGCAACAATGCCACAAATTCTGTGGTGCTTTTCAGTTTCAGCCTCATCGGTTTTTACAAACAATTCATTAAATCTCAGTACGTGCCTCCGATATAAGTATTATCGCCTATAACGTTCCCTCTTTGATGAGTGGGTGAAAATCCTAAATGTGGGCTCAGTGGGGCTTGTAACAAATATAAATAGAAAAAAAATATGGTAAAAAAAAATTATCGAACCAATATTCGTTCCGTGTGTTTTCACACACTTAGTGTCAGAAGTCTACATTAAAAGGTGAAACTTTCAGTCATTGTCCACTCATCATGTGCAATAAACACTGTTTTATAAAGTTGCGCAGTTAAGAACAGTTCCTGTACTTAGTTTGAAACAAAGAGGTAGTTAATATCTTGTTTAATGGACGAACTATTTTAAACTTCCACACTTACGAGGTATCTTAAAGTGTTGATTAGCTACTTTTGAGCACCTTCAAAACTTAACTAAGACGTTACGTAGCGAAACAAGAAATTGGCAATTGTTTGTCTGCTACCCTAGTTGGGCAAACGCGCATTAATAAGTCCGTTGGCTGATCCAGAGGCAGTTCTCCTACTCCTAGTAAATGTCCTTTCTTCTCAGTCTTTAATCCATTACATAGAGAATCATATTTCCTGAACTAGCATCTGAAATCTAATAACAATTTTTAAACTTGCATTGTTTTCTAGATTAAAAAGGTAAATATGAAGAGTAGCGGAATAAGACTCGTGTATCGCGAGGGATAGACGCCTCCCGGTACAGAGCGCCAATCAAAGCAACTGCCTCCGGGCGGCTATTCAATTAGAAATGCCCCTCTACAATTTTTGTGGCTCAAGATAGAAAGGAGACGCGGGGTTTAAATTTGTTTTCCAGTCAATTGGCCGTCGAGCGATTTGATTTTGAGTGAAAATGTCAAATCGGAAAGAACAGTGTGTGGACTGCCTGACGTCCGCCTTCACCGCTTGTCAAGGAGCAGGTAATCTAAATTAGAGAATACCATGATGATACTAATCAAACCACACCCTTTAATTCTAGGGCTGCGGGTTCGAAAAACATACCACGGCACCGGAACACAAAAGGCAAAAGAAAGAAAATAGACAGGGTTCATTCACCACAAGTCTGACAGTTATAAAAACAATCTAATCGAATTTACAGCCCGTGAACTCATTTTGGCTTAACATTTATTTGTAAACGCTACCTCTAATGAATTAAGAATCGGGCGAATCGCTAAACGCTTATATTGCGCGTCACCCGCTTACAAAATGCTCTATCAGACAGGCGGGCGCGACGGTCGCTGTGTGTACTAGGTACAGCGGTAGGTGAATCGACCCCCAACACATAATACGTCTTTTTGCCAGCCCCGCTCACATTTCCATGTCCAAATGACCCCTTTATTTTCTTTTTAGAATTCCGTTTAATTCCGATTTCAAAGGGGAACGCAGTAGATTGTTGTTGCTGGTTTCATGGTGAATTATACATTCATTTAAAGGTGTGTCCAAATATCGAGCGGCAATCGAGCGCGGCTGCCGCGCGCGGCCCGCCGCTCTGTGTTTAGACGACTGCCGCGCGCGAACGCTTCTGGCTACCTGCCGCGCGCGAACATTCTTTGTAAACATTCGGCAGTAATTGTGTTTGGACGTATTTCTGCGCACAAACATGGACAACGAAACATCGATTCGTTTAATTGAAATGTATGGATCTTTTAAAGAGTTATGGGATCCTCGACAAAAGGAATACCATAATAAAAATAAACGTGAAGACTTGTGGAATGAAATAGCCAACAATTTTGATCTTCCCAAGAAGGAATTAAAGGCTAAAATGAAAAGTCTTTTAAGTTCCTATAGACGAGAAATGAATAGAGAAAAAACAAGCAATCTTCTAAAAAAAT
Source organism: Ochropleura leucogaster (assembly GCA_958449745.1). Taxonomy (NCBI): domain Eukaryota; kingdom Metazoa; phylum Arthropoda; class Insecta; order Lepidoptera; family Noctuidae; genus Ochropleura; species Ochropleura leucogaster. Next base: position 20,834,862 of record OY288201.1, read on the forward strand.
ATACGTGTGGTACTCGGGGACTCCCGCGGTAAAGCTATTGCATAGCATTTTTTATCAACTTATGTAATAAATAAAAACAATCTAAATAAAATATTTAAAAAGTACTTCCAATGAAAATAAGTCGCAAAAAGAATCATTTTTTATCAACTTAGACAATAAATAAAAAAAACTAAATATAATATTTATAAAGTACTTCCAATGAAAAGAATTCGCAAAAAGAAAGACATGACCTTGGGATTGATCCAGCGTATTGTCGATTGACTATCCGATTCTCTACCAAACACGCTATTAGAACATTAGAATCGGGATTGAAATAACTAACCGTATTGTGTAAACGACCGCGACGTTAGACAAGCCACTACTCCGTGCCCCACTCCGACGGGCACGGAGTAGTGGCTTGTCTAACGTCGCGGTCGTTTAGAAATTCCGTAACGAAAAAAAACCTGACGGGAGCGTCAGGTTTTTTTTCGTTACGGAATTTCTGGATTCGGTCCCCGCGCTCAAGGCCCGGGATAGAAGCTATGCAATAGCTTAAAAATCTTTTTTTTTAATATGTGACTCAACCAGGCTATGTAAATGTTCAAACTCTTCCAAGGTTAGTCTTAAAAAACTGTGGTGTCCGGTAATTAATTTCACAATTGATTGACTCAGTATTCTGTAACCTCCGTTGGAAAAGTGATTTCATCCAGCATTTCCTCGTTAAAATATGTGTCTTCTTAGCTCTTTTACACAATTTTTAAAAATAAGCAGAGCTACGACACATGCGACCGCTTTCATTTTAGTTCTGATGCCAACTGAAGCGCGCGGCATATCTTGGTTATGCCGCGCAGTACTGCCGCGCAAACATTAGTTGGCTTTGTCTAAACTAGAGCGCGGCAGAAATGTGTCCTACAAATGCCGCGTGTTGCTGCCGCGCTCTTGCTGCTCAATGTTTGGACACACCTTAAGGGGTTGCTTTTAAGGTGTGTCCAAATATCGAGCGGCAATCGAGCGCGGCTGCCACGCGCGGCCCGCCGCGCTGTGTTTAGACGACTGCCGCGCGCGAACGCTTCTGGCTACCTGCCGCGCGCGAACATTCTTAGTAAACATTCGGCAGTAATTGTGTTTGGACGTATTTCTGCGCACAAACATGGACAACGAAACATCGATTCATTTAATTGAAATGTATGGATCTTTTAAAGAGTTATGGGATCCTCGACAAAAGGAATACCATAATAAAAATAAACGTGCAGACTTGTGGAATGAAACAGCCAACAATTTTAATCTTCCCAAGAAGGAATTAAAGGCTAAAATGAATAGTCTTTTAAGTTCCTATAGACGAGAAAGGAATAGAGAAAAAACAAGCAAACTTCTACAAAAATAAACGTTTGGTACTCGGGGACTCCCGCGGTAAAGCTATTGCATAGCATTTTTTATCAACTTATGCAATAAATAGAAACAATCTAAATAAAATATTTAAAAAGTACTTCCAATGAAAAGAAGTCGCAAAAAAAAAATTTTTTATCAACTTAGACAATAAATAAAAAACTAAATATAATATTTATAAAGTAATTCCAATGAAAAGAATTCCCAAAACGACCGCGACGTTAGACAAGCCGTCGGAGTGGTGAGCGTCAGGTTTTTTTTCGTTACGGAATTTCTGGATTATCGCGATAGAAGCTATGCAATAGCTTAAAAACTTCTTTTTTAATATGTGACTCAACCAGGCTATGTAAATGTTCAAAATCTTCCAAGGTTAGTCTTAAAAACTGTGGTGTCTGGTAATTAATTTCATAATTGATTGACTCAGTATTCTGTAACCTCCGTTGGAAAAGTGGTTTCATCCAGCATTTCCTCGTTAAAATATGTGTCTTCTTAGCTCTTTTAAACAATTTTAAAAAAAAAGCAGAGCTACGACACATGCGACCGCTTTCATTTTAGTTCTGATGCCAAGTGAAGCGCGCGGCATATCTTGGTTGTGCCGCGCAGTACTGCCGCGCAAACATTAGTTGGCTTTGTCCAAACTAGAGCGCGGCAGAAATGTGTCCTACAAATGCCGCGTGTTGCTGCCGCGCTCTTGCTGCTCAATGTTTGGACACACCTTTAGGGTGAAACAGAATATAATAGAAATCATTCATGTTCTATGTAAAGGTTTATTGATTACAATTTTAAGAAAGTCAATATAAAACATTAAATATTGCTGCGTTTTTGGTTGTTTGAAAGATATCCCGACCCCAGAACATAAACGGCAATAGAAGGAACCTGAGTGGGTTTTAGTCAGTTAAACTCAGACACTCCTGTCCGCTCCGCCCAGAGTGGGTGAACTTTGATGATCTCCCATCCGCGATATGGTGCGTTCTGCCTATTAAGAAAACACAGCATAAACGCGAAAGAAATAGTTGATATCCTCATGATTCAAACGCTTATTCTCGCAATCTCTAGTCAACTCGATAGTCAAATCTCACAGAATTCCCAAGCCTAATCAAAGAAAAGACCAGTCTTCTTTCCCCACGTAGTAAAGTAAAAAACAAACAATTCCCAACCTTCCTACAACCGTATAAAAGTGTACAGAACAATTTATTTTTATGTGTACACTGGTATCAATAAGGTGTATACACGACGCGTTTGTTTACGAGGTTAGGCGTGTCGGATGTGGTGTGTTTTGGTGGTTCTACCCGGAGTTAGTGCATGGTTACATGTCGTTGGCTTATACTTTTACTGGGCTGTCACATGCGATACGTAAATGATAGACAATGGTTGGGCTTTTTGTTTGTCGATGGTTAAATTGAATATGGAATTTATGAAAGGTTTTTTTGATTAAGCAGGGAAAACCTGAGATGGATACAGGCATTTTGATTATGCATAGTAAATGCATAATTAGATGATATCGTTATCAGCGATAAGACTGCCACTGTACCCATAGAATTCGCAATTTCTGTTAGCAGTTATGTTTAAACTTTTGGTGTGCAATAAAGTATATTCTATTCTAATTACCCTATAACGGTTCAACTTCTGGGAATTAAATTATTTTTAATTATTATTGTCAAAATGCATAATGTAACATATTTTAACATTAAATAACTGAACATTTAACGTAAAATTTATTTTGTATAATTTCAGTAACAATCGTTCTAGCTTTAAGCGTAAGTAGTGTAAATACAATTTCAATACAATGCAAAAAATGATTATGAAATAAATGAAATTAAACGCAGGCAGAGGCGTTTAAATTTACAAAAGTTTCCTAAGCTACGTTTTGTGCGCATTTTCCCGTCATAATTACCCATGAGAGTAGGAAGTTGATGCTGCTCGTAAAATCTGTATTGATGTTCTAGTCTAGATCTCTCTTGCGATCCGGAAACGATGCTCTCACAATAACAAACGAGAACCTTATAAATACAAGTCAAGAGAACCACGTTCTTAATTATTTTCTTCTGCTTCAAGAGTCAAATATTATCACGGTTATTTTAAAAATAGACGTTGATAATAAAATAATGGAAGAAGTTTAGCTTAAGTCTTTAGAAGTTAAGTTATTTAGCTTTGTTTTTGTTCATATTTTACGTGCCCTAAAAGTTAAACAATGAAATTTTCGAACTTTCTTTCAATTCATTTAGCTGTTTACAGACCATGATAAATCCAAATAAATAGTAATCCACCTACAGAATAAGTCAATAGCAGATAATATATCCTTCATAATAATAAAACCGGCCAAGAGCGGGTTGTACTCGCGCACCGAGGTTTCAGTACAATTTCTTCGTCTTCTTTCTCTCGATACCTTAGATCGATGAAGGTTCTTGACAGACAGAGAGACGGACAACAAAGTGATCAATAAGGGTTCCGTTTTTTTCTTTTCCGAGGTACGGAACCCTACAAAGCGCCGCTAATAAGTTATTTTTTCCGTTTTAGTCTCTACTGTGAATGGCGTTCACTAATTTGTTCGGATCATCGGTCCCTAGTGTGACCATGTAGACCGTCTTTCTTCAAATCCTCTCGCATGAAACAGACAAATTGTGGACCAGCTGCATACGCTGGACACCGACAAATACAAACTTCAGTAGACATTTGTATATAGGTTTCCTTGTCCAGAAATTCACAATTTGTTTAGTACCAGCTTGAGTGAACCTAACCCGGCTCACCGTTATGTATGTCTGTCTTTCACAATGCTGGTCTCGTCTGGACGTAAATTTCACTATAAATCATGTACTTTATGATAGCTGAAGCCTGTAGAAGTCTTCATATACTCAGCACTTAACGATGTTGAGTGCGTCTAAGCATCAAATATTTATCTATATCTAAGTAACGGGCTAATATATCTCCAGGGCCAATATCTTGCCGTAATGTATTCCATAAGCGATCCGTCCTTTTAACTAATCTAAGTAAGTTTGTAGCTTGTCAAAGTCTGACAGCTTCGCGGGACGTCCCCCGAATAGTAAATGTTCATACTTTTTTTTATTTGAAACTGGATTAAAGGATCTACGGTCGAATGAAGCCTGTAATGGCTTTCTTTTGTTTTCCTTTTGTCTGCTTTGTAGGGTAGGACGAATTTAAGATTTTTGTAGTTTCTGGACGCACTTTTATAGTGTTTAAAAAAAGATAGTAATTTTTATGGCCAATAACATTGTTTATGACTTCTAATATTCAATATAATATTCAATTTCAATATATTTATAGTAAACTAGCTTTCGCCCGCGGCTTCGCTCGCGTTAAATTCTGTATAACACACTAAGCAGACCTGCAGTTTTTGCCATTGCGCCTGATTGGTTTGTAATAGCAACGCTAAGTTTTCCCTTTTCTTCCCTCGTTCTCCCTCATATCCCACTTTTTTAAAATAAAAAATAGCCTTATTAGTATAAAAAATCATCAAAATCGGTTTAACCATTAAAGCGTGAAGAGATAACAAACAAACAAACTCACTTTTGCTTTTATAATATTAGTTAACACCTGGTTTATGTACAAACCTATCATCCTTGATAGGTTTGTACATAAACCAGGTGTTAAACAATTCAAGTGTGATCAGCTACGTCCCGCCCAATATTTAAACTCAGGTTTTCGCACGTGTGATTTATGACAATAGCATAACTTGGCCGAACAACCTGTCTTCTGCTTCATATGATATGTCCGGTGTGTAATGGAAAGAATTTTTTATACGTCTTGAGCATATTATTTTAGTTTGTCAATATTTGCGCTATAAACCCAAGATAAATACACTGTTGAGTAATAACTTAAACAAGCATTCCACTCTTCAAATTAAAAAAAAACTACGAAAAAACTTAACGCTTTCCTGTAACTTTCAGAAACAATCTCCCTTAACAATCAGAGCACCTTCCCTTTAAATGATAAACAGCTTATGAAGAACCCTCGTTACTTAAAGTTTTGCGATCCCAGCCTCCGCGTCTTATTACATCTGCGCTGTTATTACGCCTTTTTTCTCCCCACCCCCCTCTCACACAGGAATAGATGTTTTCTTTGTGAAATCATTTATTTCTCAGTGAGGAAATGTACGGAGAACAAAGTTTGACCGGCTACAACGAAGTTCAATACTAGTTTTACTTTGGTAAATACTTTAGGAAAAGAAGAATAGAATATTCTTTATTATGTACACCATACAAGATAACATTGTAAAGAAAAAAAAAATATAGGGCGAGACAGTCGGCGGTCTTATCGCTAAAAGCGATGTTTTCAAGACATCCTTTGGATGGGTTACATTAAAAATTAGAGAGATTACTGCAGGTAGTCCAAAATAACTCCAACATTTTTTAATTTATTCTAGGTTAAAGAACCTTACACCCATTTTTTATTTAGTGTCTATATTTTAATAACAACGTAATGTGGATGGGTGACCACCCTTTACATACCGAGTTTCCTCCGTGCCTCGGAAAGCACATTAAGCCGTTGGTCCCGGCTGTCATTTGTAGATCTTTGACAGTCGTTACAGGTAGTCAGTGTTCCGAAAATCTGACAACCAGTCTTACCAGGGAGTATCGTATTACCCAGTATTAACTGGGTTGTGGAGGTCAGATAGGCAGTCACTCCATGTAAAATACTGATATTCAGCTGCATCCGGTTAGACTGGAAGCAGACCCCAACATAGTTGGGAAAGGGCTAGGCAGATGATGATGATTTTAATGGGTTCCCTCTATCTGGCAGAATCTCGATGCTCCGAAATTTATTTGGCATAACACACTTAGCATAATTTTCTTTAAACGAACATTTTAAAGGCATAAAAATTATTTGGTATAATTATCGTTTGGCATAATGTTTAAAACTTCGAATTAATAGTGTCATACTTTTAAGATGGCAGAATTACATTTAGTATAATTTCGATTGGCAGAGTTCAAATTTCGCATAATATATTATTTGGTATAATTTCACTTGGCATACTATGCAGACGACAGTAATGGCTAGGTTAGGTTAGGATAAAACTGCAACCACCTACGCCAGAAACGACTTACATTAATAGAAAAAGAGATTGTTTTGAGTAGGTGACCCGGAACTGAACTATTTAGATTAGGATACCTAATTACTTATTGAATTCAATGACATTATTTCAAATTCAATTAAACAATAACTAAAATAAATGACATTATTCGAAAGAAAAAAATAATCAAAATAAATGACAACTTATAATGACAAAGATGACCATAACTATAAACTTTCTACGATATGTCAATTCTGCCGTTTAATGATTATCGATACAAAATATAATATGCCAAAAGACGACTCTGACTCTGAAGTTTCTGCGATATGATGTTTCTACTTTTTAAATATTATGGATATGAAGTTTATGCCTAGAGATGATTCTGACTTACAAAATTATGAGTTTAGAATATATGATAAATGAGTGTCTGCTAAACAATTTTCTGCGAAGTGAAGTTTATGCCATCCGTTGTTATGCAAAATAAAATTATGACATAAAAAGTTCTGCTATAAAGGGTGGACCCGATTTTAATAACAACGTAAGATATTGCAAATTAGCTGTTGCAAGCGTTTATGCGTTAACCCATTATAAATGCAATCTGCAGCCCGCAATACTCGTTAAAATTCATAGTTTGAATTAGAAAATTCATTCCTGTCCCTAACATGTTTATTACAGCGAGCACGTTAAAATTGGCGTCCAGTGTTTTTACAATGCTATTGTAAGAGGCCTTAGTCCACGCTGGTTTTTATCTATTCTTGCTGTTTTTTCTTGTAACGGTTAATGAAGCCGGTCAGAAGATTTAAACAAGGATAGTCTAACTTTATTCAAGATTTAATTAAGTTGTTGGTTTGCTTCCTTATTTTCGTGGAGTTTAAACATGCCGCCGACAGTTAAAAAGATGTAAAATGGAGTCGCTACAAAAGAAGAAATACCTTCACAGAGTAATAAGGAAGCCATGTTTATTCAGAATGGAGCTCGGAGACGGATACAGCGCATCGGGATTAGACGAATCGCACAATAGCGAGAGATTGCTACAAAATTGTTATGCTGAAACGTCTATATACATGCAACGTTTTCAAATATTTCAGTAAAGTTCAAGTCCAACAAAATGCACTTAGCGAGGACACTTTAAGCGCTCGGGTGCTAAATCATGGCCGGCCCACTGATCTAAAGTCTATACTTACCCGTTCGGCCATTATCGCCTCAAAACTTCGTAATAGTTTCCAACCCGAACGCTGCACGTAATATGTAGCCACATAAATTGCACACTGCACATAATTCAATTCACTGAACAAAATTTTGGTCACCATTAATTTAATTTTACATTTTATTATAAAGTAGATATAATCAATTGGTTCAATTTATCAAATTGGCTATCGAGCGGAAAGCCGATACTTTTATCTCGTTCCCAATTCGGGAAACGTCGAATAACTGGGAACTGGGTAGATCGATTTCCCATTCCTTGGAATCAGAAAGTACACTTAGTGTGAGGGCTTTCGTCAGTCGTCAAGGATTGACGGGTGATTGATTGCCGCGAATAGGATCAGCAGAGGATGTGATCGACGATTCTTTGAATTCACACTGGAAGAAAAAATACTCGTAATAGGCACTTTTAAAGTAAAAAAAACTCAATCTATGTTATTTACGATAACTGTAAATGTGGCTGCTTATAACAATTTCGTTTTTGCACACTGTTATTTGTAATAAAAAAAATATTTATAAGCTACTCTCTCACAACTCTAAAGAAATCGTAAGGCCTACTATCAGCCTCAGGCAATAGCCTGCTATAACATCGAACGATCCTATATCAGAACTTCCCCATACAATCATGGAACACATGAAATACTGAACTTGAATCTTGAATTATGAATATAACTTCACGACTTTAGTACTTTCAGGAACTGCAGTTTTCGATTTTGAGGAGTTAGCTGTTTTCTACTTTATGGTAGTGGAGAATTTAATTTCACTGTATCTTGAATTTCAAGATATTACTGAAATAGAAGTAAGGTGGGCCATTTTATCTACCTCTACTTATAAAATCGTACGATATTACAACTGTTGTAAGTTATAGTAGTAATATTATTTTATATCTAAGCTGGAAAAGCTGCAGGAATGGGATGACTTATTTGATTTTCAAGCAACTGATAACTAGTAAGTCAGTGTACAGAAGCTTCAATTTCTGAGAGATTGTCACATTAATGAAATACTTACCTAAGTTAATAAAACTCTTACAAGCACTACATGCCATCAATTTTTTTTAGTAACAGATTCCGACCCAAAGCTCGATAGTGATTGTAATTGTACATTGAAGTATAAAGCATCATAAGAAGAATCCCGAATAGCTCGAGAAAAAGCTGATACGTGCAATGATTATAACTTAATCTTCAATTTACTAATGGCAATTGTACTAAAAAGAACCATACAGAAAACCTATTAAAGAAAAGGAAGACAATTCTGTTGCTCATTGTTCCAAACTTAATCAGCATTACCACAATTAATGGACATTGGTCCTTTGAGTGTATTCAAAGAAAACGAACACTGAAATGTGTTCTACATTTTAAGCTCTTGAAAATGATGTTTCCAATATGTTTCTTGCTACTGCCGATACAGTAATCCCCTTGAAAGGTTTTAACTCCATGGAAACTTCCAGCAGGATTCTAGAGGATATGTTTTAGTACAAGTACTTGCCAAAATCCCACTTAATGCTTTGTCATATAGGCTATTACTGCTACTAGAGCTTTTGCTCCCAGTTTTGTAACTGTCGTTGTAAATGGAGGGTAGTTGTTGTAACGGTCGAGTTTACGACCCCTCTTAAGTGATATTTATTGGATCCTCATACGTCATCGGAAATATTGGGCTGGTGCTTAAAAATGATCGGTAGTTAGGTAATATAGCAAAGTTTGTATGTCTTGAAACGAGAAGATGTATGTGTGAAGATGTTGTGATTTGATAAAGGAGTCAATGAGAGTGTGATTGCAGGTTACCATAATTATATGTTGACTGAAAACACGTGGGTAATCGGTTATCGTCGTATGAACGTATGGTGCGAGGATATGACGAATAGTTTTCTGTATGAATGTGGTGTATGGCTACAAGAGCAGTGGAAAACCAAAGAAAGAGATAGATAAAAATTGTGATGGATGATGTCTTGAAAGGAAGTATGTATAAAGGATGAAATGCTGTTCCAATCGTAAAGTGGAATAAGGTCAGGGGATTGGTGATGAGGGCTACATTACTTCTTCATTTTATATACGATGTATCCGTGTTATAAGGTGTAGATTTACAGAGTCACTTTGTCGAAGTGATAAAAAAATGGTACTTAGTTAGAATTAGTACTTTTTACTGTTTGGAAGAAAATGTAGGTACTTTTATTCTTATCTTCGACCATAGAATTACAAAGTTATCATAAACACTAGGTTTGCGTAAGGTAGTTTCGTGAAAATACTTATATCCCGAAATAGATTTCGCTATTTATGACAAGTTACAAGCATAAAATGCTAGAAAACAACAGAGACACTCTTTAAAAATCTTTGCTTTTTGACATTTTAAATCGGAAATAGCTTATGAAACTACGAATATCCACGTTTTCTCGCTTCCAAAACTACTAATACCTCCCTATTTTCGTCTCTCGGTTTCAAGGTCTGTGTGCTTGCAATTTAAACAGCAAATAGATAAGACAAACTAAAACGAAGGCAGTCGAGATAAAAACCTTGGCTTAGTTTGAACCTAGCCTTGGCCGGGATAGCGCTAGAACTAAACTAATATCCTGTCTTTTCCCTCCATACTATATAAAATACGGTAGACCCACACTTGGCCAGTTATGTTAGAGCCCCAGGCCTACAGAGCGTGAGCCTTTTGCTATTAATCGGACAAAAAATCAGGTCACAGAGAAATTGCAAATGGAGAAACGATTGAAACGCTTGCCCTACCTGAAAACTAAACTCAGGACCTTATTCTCAGTAATAATGCTTTCGAGCACTAAACCAACAAGGTCTTAATTGCTTTACTTCTTAATCCAATATCCACTTAACAAACTTCAGACAAACCTGAAAAATATACCTAAAACTAACTACACAAAGAGATTAACAATATTTAATCTTTCCAGCTGAAAGTTTTAATTATCAGCTCGTTAAACTAGAGGCGTCCACTGAAAGAATTATTAGCATCGTTCAGTCTCGTTCATTCGCAGGCTGACAATAGAATTGGCAATTTGTAATAGTTGAACTACTACTTTGGGATCGCCGATAAGTTGCAGGATCATAATGTTAACGGTATTTTGATGAGGACCCGAATTTCACACACAATGTAGAAACACGGAATATTGATTGGAATATTGCTGATTATGAAAAACTTTATCAGCTCGGAATTTTCTCGTCATGTTGTGCGAAATTATTTCCTACAGCATGTCTGTGAGCAATTTTTTCGCACATAAGCCCGCCCGCCCAAAACGTATAAATGGATAAACAACACGTGAGCCGAATACTTCCTAGCTTGACAAATCATCGCACTTATATCCTACAACTGATTCCACATTTTCGGCTGACATGGGAAAAATCGGCTTTCGGCCATTACGTCATATTCGGCGCGACCTTTCGCGTCGCATTGCTACGAGCGGCTCGTAGCGGTCGCGTAGCAGTGGCTACGGGCGCGTCAGACACGCTGGGCGAACGCTACGAGATGCTACGAGCGCGTAGCGTTTGAAGTTCACGTAGCGAAGTGAAGTTTGTGTTTGTTTTTAAAGTGACGTGAAGTATAAATATCGTTTCAATCAAATTATAAATATTCAATTAGCTGAATCTTATGCTGATTAACATCCTTATTTTAGCTAAAAGTAAATCTCAATATTTTTTAAATTACATTGAACTGTGAGTGCCATCAATATGTGATCGCTGGCTATGGGTGAGGGCTCACTGCCGGGGGTGTTCTTCTGTGCCGGGGAGAACGGCAACGGGTACAGGCTGTCGGTGCAGGGCATCAGGACACTGCAGGGCTTTCTCAGGGAGCATGGCGCTGACTGCGTCAGGCAGTTTATGCAGGTATTAAACATATACCAGGTTTTCAAAAATAAATACCAAACAAGCAGGTTGTGATTCGAAAGTAGTCACTACCGCCTAGAAGGCATTATACTATAAACGGGATAATAACAAACATCACCATCAATTTTATTACAAGATATTTTTTTAGATTATCCTTGCATTCAAATTAGCAATTCAATAACGAGCCATTCCATACATTTTGACTGTAATCATTGCAGTTATTTTTCTCAAATTAACGGTGAAATTTTACTGTTGAGGTGTTTAAAATGATGTAGGTACTAAATACATGGTAATCGTTTGTGTTTCTTCCTGCAAAAGTCTCCCTCAGAAATGAAATTACGGATATCCTATGGTAAAGGCTATCATAGGATGTCCGTAATTGTAGTTGTATTTTATGCTAAATCTCTTTGGAATACCAATGCAATCATATTTACGTAACCAGGCCATAGACGAAGCTGAAATAGTGTCTGCAATTGTAACTTCCAAGCTGGAGGAAGTTGCAAATCGCAGCGGAAATAAAAGACTTTTCTATGATTGAAACATGTATAACTTCAACTACCAGTTGATTCTTAGAATTTCATCTAGAAGTGTGTACTTCGTAATGTTTAATTTATAAATTTTATATTATAAGCGACCTTTTATAAATAAATTAAGCGTTTATTATACCTACCTGTGATATCTAAATATATGTTTATCGTTATAACTGTTGCTGAAATCGAATTACAAGCTGTAACAGACTGAAAAAAGTTTTAATTAGAACACAGAAAGGTATCGTAACAACAATAAAATTATTGCGAGTTCTCGCATACTAATGGCTGATTTTAAGATTCTTTCTTTTCTGCTTTTTTTAGAATCATTTTTCAATGTACACATATTTTTTTTATATGCTACTGACATAGTATTGCTTAAGTTCTCATAAATAAAATTACGTGTCATAGTTTTAGTTGCCAAACTCTTCTGAAACGACTTGACTGATTTTAATTAAATGCAGCGGGTGAAACTGCTGGACACAGCTAGTATAGTAGCTAGTAGCGTTGTGGCAGACAGTCACTCGGCTTAGGCTTACAAGTTCTCATTGGCACATTCTGGTTACAGAACCCAAATAAAAGCATTCATAACATCTTAAGTCTTTGAAGCCCCTTCCTGAAATACCCTTATCTTACTTAATGAGTCTACCGCTTTAGAAAGGCAGCACTTGCCTAGTTATTTCAAACACAGCATCCTCAGATCTCCATGGTACGTACAGTCACGATCTTAAATACTTTACACTGAAGATTCAGTCAAACAAGGCCGGACAAATAGCGGAAGAATCTACAGACAGATACTTCATTGATATATACTTCAGTATCTGGAAACTTTTTACAAAATACAAAGCGGTTTTCTCCAATATAATATACTAGCTATTGCCCGCGGCTTCGCTCGCGTTAAATTCGGGGTAACACAGTTCCCCTTTCCTGATTTACAGGTACCTAATGTAATTTTTGTCCTTGCACCTTATTTATAGTAATAGCAATGCTACGTTTTCCTTTTTCTTCCCTCTTTTTCCCTCGTAGCTCATTCATTTTTTTAAAATAACCTATGTCTGTCTCCAGGGTCCCAACTATTACCAAATTCATCAAAATTGGTTTAGTCATATAGGCGGGACGACGTAACAAACAAACAAACTCACTTTTGCTTTTATATTATATCAGTACAGATTTTCGAAATCACACAATTTTAATAATAAATTAATCGTTTAAATACATGAAAAAATTACAGGCAAGAGGCCTGTAATTTTTTTATGTATTTAAAAGATTACATACCAGGATTACAGACATATATAGTTTACAGATAGACGCCCCGGCTCCCAAAATAGTTTTTCACCTGTAAATTGGGAGACAGAGTTTCCCCATTAAAAACTCAGTATTAGACATACTGAGTTAGTGTAACTGTGAAACGAACCTTACTCAAAGTTACAATCGTTGTTTCACGAGAAAATCGCTTTTTAATTATGCGTAAATGTAAGGTATTTATGATCGTGACTGTACTCGTAAGATAGACTTATTGTCGACACGACGGCTGCCATCTGACGTCGTTTGTCACAAAAGAGGACGAGAACTTCCAAGAATCATTGTTTTTTTGTCAAATATGTAGGTTTGTTTAAGTAGGTTTAAAACCCTTTTTTTCAAGAATTTTTCACCAGAGCTATTGTATTGCCCAGTGCTAACTGGGTTGTGGAGGTCAGATAGGATATAATAGACAGCAAGTCCTTTCCCGTCAGCAGGGCACGAATCCTGACTATATTCTACTGAAATTTCGGATGGAAACATCCAGTAAAACTTATTAACTCGTATCATCCCAAGGATAGTAAACGTAGTTCAAGTTTTATAAAAATCGGATTAGGACATGTTTGTAGATGTATAATGACACCTATATAAGAAAAAAATATATATCTCATTTGGATTTCTAGTTTTGTAACCGTTCCAATAATGGAACACTAGGATGATACATACGTGTAAGATACCGCAAGGGGCTATGAATATCGTTAGGAAATAAAACCATTTCATACTAATTTTTTATTAATTATACTGTAGTAAAAAGTTACATAAGCTAAAAATATATATATATATATAATTATATTCTTACAATTACAATGAGAAAATGAATTATATTTCATACCGATATTAGGTCTAGAACAACTGAGGCACCAACACCTAATTCGGGATGGGTATTTCCGGTACTAGCTCCTTGATATAGCTCACCATAAATCAAGTACCCAAGTCGTGTACAAATTGACCAATTTTTATATCCAAATCTGATTGGTTTTCCATGAATGTGCTGCTTAGTGCCGTGTTTTCCATAATAGGGAATCATCGATTCATCGATGCTCAGATTTTTGTCGCCAGGATAATACTTCACCCATCTTGCATTGAGCAGGTTCCATAGAGGCCGAACTTTTGCGAACTTATCATTAGGATCAAGATCTTCGCTCGACTCTTTCTCAGCCTTTTCTGGAATATCTACAAATCTCCACTTCCTGATATTTTCAAAACGTCTTTTTTTGGTGGCGGCTCTGTCACTGAAGACGAAAAGCCAGGCTGTAGAAGCTGAGTCACTGATGATGTGGAAGGTATTGGGTCCACTTCTGGTTCATCTCCAATGCGTTCATTCACTATTATCAACTCTGCTTGAGACGATCTAGTGACCCGAAGTTCAGCTCCAGCAAGTAACTGATGTCTTGATAAATTATTGATACTTGCAAACTCTTCGCCACCACTATCTTCGTCACTAGTTTTGCCAATTATCAGGAGGTGTAATGTAGATATCAGCCGCAAACACATCGTCATCTTCTTCCAACTGCGAAATTATTTGATCCACGTTCAATCTGTAAGAAAAATTTATAATTATTACGAAGAAATACTGATAATATATAAATGCTGATGTATAAAATTTACATGTGCGTATGTTCCTACTGCTCAAATAATGGAACGGTACACAAAAGTCACATTTACCCACAAAATTTAAATCATTTTCTAAACAAGTATTTATTATATGATAAAATAAGAATAAAACATATGTATGAGCTCTAAGTTGTTTTTAGTATAATATAATATATCATAAATACTTACATTTTTCTGTTTGCCATAATTTTCACAAAAAACTTCAAATGAAAATACTTTTTCTGTAGTACAAAACCCGCGCGAAATAAAATGACATTTATCGAACTGACAGATGAGTATATTAGTAATACCAACATAAAAACATTAATTAAAAGATGCATTATCAAATTCGAAAAAAAAATAAGAAACAACCGTTCCGAAATTGGAACACTGGGATGATATGGGTTAAATTCGAATCCCAGACTAGCACCTCTGATTTTCCGATTCTTGTTTGTATAGTATAATTATCACTTGCTTTGGTAAAGGAAAATATCGTGAGGAAATCAGCAGGTCTGAGACATATTTCTGGACTTCTTGTTTAGCTAAGTCATAAGGCTTATGGGCGGCATAAAAACTGAAAGCAATTTACCCACACGATAAAGAAATAATTGGTATCACGTTACCTAGTAGCTGGGTGGTGGACACAGATTGACTGACGCTCAATGTAAACACTGGTAAGTATTCAACTGTATTCAATTAGACTGGAAGCCGACCTCAACTTATTTTTTTTAACGTTGCACTACTTTAGGAATTTCTCCTGTATCAATAAACAGCCAGACCCGAAACAACTATCTGCAGGTCATACAAATATTTGTTCCGTGCGGGAATCGAAGCCGCGACACGCAGCGCAGCAGTCGATCGCTCAGCCACTGCGCCAACCGTGCTATCGCAATTGAAAAATTTCTAGTCAGAAATTTATTAATAATAGTCTCTTTCAGACATCAGTATTGCTATTGTCCATCATTTTAAATAGACCATCAAACACTAGGTTGGAAGTGAGGGACCTTATTTTTTACCGACGAGTTAACAAAGTGACTTTACGACACTATAAAAATGAGATGGACTTTAATCTAAGACCACGGCAGGTTCCCTAAGACTTTAATTTTGTAAATTGCTCAATGTTAAATCTTAACAGCGATTTTATTTATGAGTCTACACTTCTATTATTACTTCATAATTTTATCGGAAACTCAAAATAAATAGTAAATATTCCTTTTTATGTTTTTATTAATAAAAATATGAAATTAAATCGTTATTATTAATCACAGAATCGGAAAGTACTTAAAAACTGTCATTTTGCACAAGAGGTATTTTTAGGGCATTGTACCAACGGGACCCTATTACTATGGCTGCGCTGTCTACCCATCTGTCATAGGATTGTATATTTTAAACTGCAATTTTGAAATACTTAAGAAACATTTAAAACCATGAAGCCGCTTGCGTGCGAGATAGACTTTCCATTTCCCGGTTTTATAACAAAAGCGAGCATAAGGCGGATTTTTCTTAAATTATCGCGGAAAAGGGTTAATAGGAGATACAAGATTGTCCGGGATTTCGTTATCTTTATCGACAGAAAAACCCCATCAGCCACACAACTTCTTTTGATAAATCCTAATGTTATTTCCTCGACCAATACATAGACTTTCATACCTACCTGTTTTCTTATCCAAAGTTGTTTCCGAATAGAACCACGTACACCGTTGAGTTGCTTAGTTCTCGTAAAGTGCACGACACTCAGGTACATTTATTGTTCCTTACACAATGGTCACGATAAAAATAAAGCCGATATTTCAAAGGTCCACTAAAGCACGTTGTTTTTACATTTAATATGGTTGAACATTCCGCTGTGCTATTTAATTAATAATACCCTTTTTTAAGTTTGCTCTTCACGAGTGATAGTCATAATTTATATTTAGTTTATGGCCATTTAATTTAGAGTAATACTATTTTTTGGAAATATATTTTATTCATTTTAAGTCACTCATTTAGTTTTACATGTTTAAATATTTCTTAATTAAAACTGCGATAAAAATAAACATTTTTTTGTTTTTTTTTTTATCAAACAAGCCCACCGGTGTCGGGAACAGTGTCCAAGCTACCGGCAGTCAGGGTTCCAGAGAGAGGAACCTTCTAATGGTCGTGACCGAGGAGTACCGCGTTCTATATCAAACTCTTGATCTAGCCGTTTAACGAGAGCCTCCTTAGGTGTTGATCGAGGCTCTTGGCAATTAAGCCATTGGCTGTAACGACTATCGGCACAATGAATTAGTAATTATGATTCTTATCATTTGTATGTAAACATGTTAGTTAACCTGTGATTGGCAACTGTATAAGCCCAATACTATTTAACATGTCGTGAAGATATTTTTAAAACAGAAGCTGTTGTTGACCTTCATAAATAAATAATTAGTCTATTTGTGTGACCGTCAGACTTCCAAGTCTCGAGTTCGAACCATTGATTTTAGTCATGTCCGTATTGCATAATTATCACTTGCTTCATTGAAGAAAACGTCGAGAGGAAACTAAATTCACAGTTTGTCTAAGATATATTTCTCGATGGCAATTTTTTTGCCAAGTCAGACTCCCATGTGCGGCATGAGTTTCTCATATACCGTGTGTGCGTTTACAATCATTTGTACTCAAATACACAAACAGTCAAGGTTTTTGTAAAAAAATACATTTAAAAACAATCATTTTAATTAACCAATTACATTAAAAAAACTAATCTGTGATTAGCACACAATGCGCTCAAAATAACATAAGGAATACATACTTAAACGCTTATTGTTCATAGTAAACATAGGATGCACAAAATCTAAAAGATAAAAAGATGCTCACACTAAAAAAACAAATGAAACAGCTAGTTTTATTCCAGTGCACTCCTTCAGATGTTGTTATGTTCCAGGAACTGTTTCTAACAACATTTGATCAAGTTGGAAACAATATCAAGAAACTTTTGCTCACTTTGCTTACTTTAATGTTGGGTTTGGTTAAATTAAACTTAAAGTCGTTGACCCCTTCCCTGCACCTGTAACTAGTAGTTCCAATTACCGCGAAAGACCAATTAATGTAGCTTAACTCGTCACAAATAATTAGCTTGTTGGCTATCCTTACTTATGTTGACTTAATCGACACTGATTAATTAAGCGTCTACATAATATTATGTCATCTAACTTAAGTTACATATTGATTACATTAGCTCATTAGCAGTAACGGTAACAGTGCATTCCACACACACGAATACATAATAGGAATGCTTATTAATTGGCCATCGCTTATGGTGCAATTAGGAAATAATTAGCCAGCAATATAATTCATGGAGATTCCTTTGACTAATTATAGATTGACTAACTCATTACAACATTTCAGAAACTGCAAGTGCACCTTTTAATACTTAGGTGCCGAAATTAACCTCTAAAGGGGTGAAACATACAAAGTTTTTTTTTAAGCATGCGATCCCTTGGCCGGAATGACTTAACGAAATAGCTAGTCTAATATATACAATTCTCGTGTCACAGTTTTCGTTCCCATACTCCTCCGAAACGGCTGGACCGATTTAAACGAAATTTTGTGTACATATCGGGTAGGTCTGAGAATCGGTCAACATCTATTTTTCATACTCCTAAGTGAGCAGCGGGTGAAACCGCTGGGCACAGCTAGTAATAATATAATAACGTTTATTTCAAAGTTGATTCCATATTTTGTTTTATAGTTTAGCTTATTTCAATGTTAACGTTTGTGTATTTTTTTTATTTCGTTGTTGCTGCATCTGAAAACTAACAGCAGATTTTAAATTCCTGCTCTCCCACTCTACTGTCTGTAAACCAATGTTATTTAAATGTATTCTTAAAAATCCGTGTCAGAACACTAATAGAGACAAAATGAGACGTAAAGCCACCTTAAAATTGAGTTAAACTTGAAAATTCGCCCATCACAAACCAGCGTCAGACTCATCCAATCCAATCTCAGGCCAGACATGTCCCAAGATAATTCACTTTAATATCGCCCACCTATCAATCGCGCAGTCCAATTTACTCAACAATAGCTCGGCATTCACTCAACTACATCGAATGTCCCGCAGCAATTGTTCGAAACCTCACAAATAAGTGTTGAAAATCCAAACCGAATTATAGTTACCATACTTCTGGAGTTTTGCGGACATGTTTTGTTTTCTGGCACGCAGTCTGGACTTTGTCTAATCCTTTGAGAATTACATGTGAAGTGCATTTTACGAAAACAGAAAGGAATTACGTAAACAGAAGTTACTGAAACAACGTCGTTAAATGTCGAATCATTAACTGAGGATGCCGTCCTCAATAGGCGAAACACAGGCAGAGTATATAAGTTAGGGTTGCATGCAATTTTTTTCAATTTCTGCATGTACACATTTGCGCTCTGCATCCAAACCTATGTCTATTTTCGAAATAAAAAGTAAAAAATCCAAACTTTTTTGCAAATACCGGCTGTTTGTCCGGACTGTCCTTTCGAAATGGTAACCGAAAAGGGAATTGAATGCCGCGTGCAATGTTCGGTGCAGTTACTCTCGCCAACTGGTGCGGTTGTTTGCTAACTAACTGCTGAATTGACGAGCGCTGTGACTAACGCTTGCTACTAGTTGATCGACTTTTGGATGGGTACGTTAATAGAGATGGGAGGCATGTTATTTGGATCTCGAACAAAGTAGGTTATAAGAATTCAATAGGTAATAATTCTTTAAGGTGTGTCCCTATAGTTGCAGTAGACAGCATGCAGCACATATAACCAGGTTAAATCAGAAATTAATGAAAATATTTTTGTATGTTACTATATATCAGCTGCGAGTATTTCACATTTCCGACCCAAGTTAAAGTGTATGCAAGTCGGTTCAAACCCAGTTAATTACTTTTTTTTATTAACATTTTAGTGTTGTCCAAAAATCTTCCGCAAGTCTTTCCAAGTAACCTCTACCACGAATTATTTATTTCATCACCATTGCTCACATGATTGTAAAAGAAAACTCAAATATCCTTTTAAGATCAAATGCTAATTTCAGTTTCGGTCTACGGTTGATTTTCCTTGTTTAACAAACAACCAGCTTATCTTATGAATGGATGACAGACATGTTGATCCGCTCCTTAAACATCAGAAAGTTTACATCCTCTCACTCAAAGCGACGTAGCTAACACAACAACCCTTCAGCCCCTTAAACCCCGAAGATTTACACAGTGCTGTACCCTCTAGATAACAATCGCAAACAAAAGTCATTCCTATCAATAAAATCGACATAACTAACCACTAATAGTAAGTAATGTGCTATAAAACCCGTTAAGCGTGATGCTTTCTCCAAAGGAACAGTTATTAGCATAATAAGTCGTACCACGTAACCACGATGGCGCAAGACATCGGGGAACTTCTCAAACTTTTATTTTACTGCCCTCAGATCAACAGATAGGGTGATTGCTTTGTTATCTTTCTCATCTTTCTTTCTTTTACGGGTATGGTGGAGCACATGAAGCCATTAAATCGGTCGACACGCATACGGGCTTTTATCACACGCTATGCGTGTTTTTCGTTACAGCGAAACATGTAAAGTGAAGTCTCAAAAGATTTTCTTGTTTATCGGAAGAAATACTTTATTAAGTTCTACAGACACCTAGCATCTGGCACCTGATCTTTTCCAATCAATTTTAGACACTTAATCTACACTAGTACATTTTTTTTCTGAAGGAGTGTGCAGATACCTCAACCGTACTTCTTAGAGCATGAGTTTCATGACTTAAAATGATTTTAATTGCGATGTACGTTCTTCAGGGATGATTTCCAATCTGCGCGAAGGAAAATCCGCACGAAATAGCGTTAACTAACGACACAAAATTATTTTATCCTTCAAAATAGTCTTAACCTTATAAGGTCTTTGATTTTACAAACGGTGCCGTGCTTTGGGTCAAATTTAACCCAATAGTAGAATTAAACTGAAAAATGAACAACAAATAAAGATACAAATGCGTAATTGATTGATTTAATATTATACTACATTTAAAAAAAAAAAGTTCGAAAAAGTCATCAACATAGGTCAAAACCACTAAAACTCAACACCTAATCGATGGCCTGAATGCCGACAGCTACCCGTGATCAATTCTATCAGAAGGGTCCACCTGACCACCGCAGATCAATACTGACCATTACAGCCGACAAATTATTGGGCTGTTAAGAGATATAAAGCCACGACGAACGAACTAACTAGCGCAATAAACTCATTCGTATCGGAAATTGGTGTAAATGTTGAAGGCTTTCTTAAGGATTTTGGGAACTGTCTTGGGATTTCAGTCGTTGATTTTGAAGCATTCTATAACGTTTTAAGCGTTGTGTCAATCCCTTGAGCTTTTTTTTTTGTTCAATATTCATTTCTTCGGTGTTAAATGTATTTTCAGAGAACATATTTTCTACCAAACAATTTGCTGCTATTATTTCGAACGCTTCCCATTTCTTCCTCTAAACCTATCTTTCCCGCGCCATCTCTGGCCATGTTTGCCTCGCAATATACAACCATAGTTCTATTATTCTTTTACCATAGTTCCACTCATTTATTATCCTCTTTCTTCTTCGGTCATTCTCTCACTCACACTTCTTTGTCAGCATTTCAGCCTTTATTAGTTGTTTCCCAAATATGCAAAAAACGTTTAATGGGTTTCTAAAGCCCGTCGGGGATGTTCGCAGCAGCGCGTACTGATGATTTCTTTGCTATTATGCATAAAAGATCTGCTTCGGATGTGGGGCATCGACAACAGTCCCCTAAGCACTGTTACTAGTATGACTGAAGGCCACCTGATCGGACACCTGTGGCAATACTAAGTATTATTGTTGAAGTGCCCTGTTTATTTTTGTGTGTTAGCTAATATTGGTAAAGAAATACCATCAATTTTATGAGTAAACTGCCTGATTTGAAGATAAATAAATAATACTTGAAATGGGATATTTACAATATTATAAATAATGTTAGTGATCATGTCAGTTTAAAAACTTATATAAATAAATAAATTATTACAATTTGCATTGTATTTCCCAAAAAGTATGCTTCGACATTTAGATCAAATTCCAGTTGCAAACCACGACAGACGTTGATTCATAGTGATGAGCACACTCCGCTAAACCTCAACCGGCTTGACCACAAACTGGTCGGATGTAACCGCGAGACATCTCAATCAATAGCGTCCATTAGCTCACGTCAAATCGTGCGCTCATTAATTCTGGTCACGCGCTCCATCCCGTCTCGCTTTCACATGCAAATTGTTCATCGAGCTCTGATGGAATATGGAGCCCTGGTACCTAAGGACCCCAATTTTTCTCACGTATCCGAGTTTTAAGTGGAAAAAGTTCTTAAGTAGGAAATTAATATTATTTTGTGTAGGATTTTTGGGCAGTTTTTACGGAAATTAATACATCCTCGCAAATAGGTATAAAAATATTCGCCCAAATTTACTCGATGCCTTTGATTTACGAAGGTCTAAAAATCTTATTTGGAAGTTAAGATCAAATATTGGATTACCTTTACTCGTAGTAATCGCTCAAAGGATTCTTTTTAAATTGAAGATACAAACATCCAAATAACCAGAGGTTCTATCTAAATACTTAAATGTAGCATGGACTTTGTGAGCTCCTCACTTGGAATAATATCCACTTTCATAGTTTATTCAAGCTTTAACAAGCTCACCGCTACAGGACATTTATCTCGAGGATTTACCATTGTACTAACGAAGCAGTCAGTTTCAGTTTCTATAACAAGACTGCCACTCTGATCTACGAGCAACTCAGCGTTCAGAATATTATCATATTGCTCAGAGCACGGTGTACTAGGTAATTCTTAATCTCTTGCATAATAACGTTGTCTAAGAAATGTCAGTTTGTGTTGCTGAGTGAATTTACTGAAGTTAGCAACTTGTTGTTCTAAAAAACGATGGCTGAAGTCTTAACAGTAATGCAAAATATGGGGCAGAATAAAAGAACTATTTGATCAATCCCAAAACTGGTAAAGAATCAATTTAAGATATGATTCCTCGCAGAACTTTGAACGTATTACTTGTGTCAGACTTCCGACCACCCGAAAGTCAAACTTACAACCCATGCATTCAAACGTTCCATAACTTTCCCTTAACAATTTAGTTTGTACAACTCTTCAAAAGTTTTTCTTGTTTGCTGAAAAACTTTCTGCTATCATGATTCAGAATACGAAATGAAGTCCGGACGCCTCTATTGTAGGTCTTGGCAATCATTTCGCCTGAACTGCCTACCTTACACCTTTGTTTGTCTAGATAGCTTCAAACGCCTAAATTCGTCCCAATTTACCTGCTTTTGTTTTTGTTTCCTAGGCCGCAGTTCTCTTGGGTATAGTCTGCTGAATGGATAGAATTTATGACTTGGTTGTAAATCTTGAAGACGGTGGTTAGAATGTTTTTGTAAGAGTAGGAGGAGGAATTAATGAAGGGCGATAAATGTAGGTTCGTAATTTATGTTTTCCCAAAGGTTTATTCATATGCCAACGTAGTTATCTCTTCACATAGAACTGCATTTACACTAGCTAAATGTTGAGTTAATTGGTGACCTAAAAAGTCTCGCGTCGTTCTCACATAGTAAAGACCTCTTGTTAACCCTCTCGTTTCCTAACGTTTACAGAAGCTAGTTTTGCAGCTACTAACTTAAAATATACTCTTGCGGTTTGCCTAAAACTTCCCCGAACCCGTTTGTTATTTCGCACATGCTTGCATTTCTCATTATGCATATTTTACTTTGTAGTTTCAAGTTGAGTTTAGTTTAGCTTATGTGCCGTGTCGGTAACTGACGGTTTGACATCACTTTGTGGCTTTATTTATAATGGAAATTGGAGTTAACTTTTCTATCACCTTCGAAGTTAGCCTGTTGGGTAATATTAGCGGTAAGGCTTTAGTTCATTGTTTCTGTTTTTTTGCGGTCAGTCGCTACTTTTATTTTAAAGGTTTAATTTTTCGCAGTGCACGCGAACATTGCATGGAACAGAAAAAAAAACAGTTCGTTCTGTGAATAAAGTTGTCAAAAGTTGAATGTTAATGATACTAAGTTTAAGGATATGAAACGAAACTTACTGCCGTCACCAATTAAGGATTTTGTATTCCCCACAAACAAACAACTGTCTACTATTTTCTTTACAAAATCTTCCACAAACAACCTGACAGACGTGTCAGACGTACCGCCAACTAATAGTTGAACGTTTTTAATAACTTCCCCGGGTCTATTGTGAGCCCGTCTATTAGAGGGATCACGCGAACAAACTTTAATTTAATTTAAAACCCGCGACTTCGCCCGGAGTCTGAGGGAGACGTCCTTACTTCACTTGCAGTGTGGTTTCAACGGCCTTTGAGACAGGAATATAAGTTCTGTCGGCAAAGAAATTGTTAGAGTCAACTAAGTGGAAAACTCTTTTGGTAGTTTTATTTTACATCGTTGGTTATCTGTTCTTCTACAACTACCATCTTATGGAAAGCAATGAAAATAGTACATGACAATATAGCAATTTTTTTGTTGTTTGCTTATAGTATTATATTATTAGACGCTGATATATTGTAGCTGGCCATAGGTCATGTAAGCAAGTGTACTAATATACTTTATGCAAGCTCGCTATGAGATCGTCTTTTAGCGGCGTTGTCGCCTTGTCATCGTATTGTATTACTAACCGTTGTCTTCCTTTAGAACGCTATTTGTAATTGCGAACCTTTTTCTTTACTGTAAACTTATACCTTGGGCTTTCAAGACAACCTGTTGCTTACGTGATACTTGCATCTCTTCTTTGTTTAGTCTGTCTACCCACCATTTAACTTATCTGCCTCTGTATTAACTTTGCCTCATTAATGAACATAAAATTACTTTTTTTGGGAATTATACCAATTTTTTTATATTTATTTTTTTATTGTAGTTTTGTAATCGTTACTAAACCATGTCCTCTCATTCACAACGAAATGATCTAATGGAATTGTCCGATGTAATAACAGATATATATATACACCGACCACAAATAATTTGGGATAAGATGAACGATGAGTGGTCAATTTTATTTCGAGGTATAAAATCACGTGTGAAAGTTTGGATAGATTTTTCTGGTTTTACAACATTATAGTGAACCCTTTCTAAACTAAAAGAGGCTTGTGATGTGACGGAAGTTTACACATGACCGCCTTTTAAGGCAAACTTAGATATACATAAGTTGGCTCCATTTTTATCCACATCTTTATAGCTACAAGTATCTTCATCATCGGCATCTCAGCTTGAACCTACCGCTGGATCTAAGCCTCCCTTTCTTTACGACATGCTGCCCGGTTCCGTACGTCACTCATGCAGGTGTTTCCTCCAACTTTGTCAATATTGTCAACCCAACGCGCTTACGGTTGGTTATTTGGGCTGCTTCTCATTAATGTTCTTTGCCTTAGGGCTTTTGGATGCTGGTTGTTTGTTCACCTTACTTTTGCCACCATTCGGTCAAAGCGGCAAAGTTTGTATGGACGCGATTCCTTGTCGCGTCCTCCCATACAAACTTTGCCTCTATGTTTCACCCCTTTAAGGGCTGAATTTTACAAAATCCTGTCTTAGTGAGCACTTACGAACTAAAATTAACAGACAAACAATAATAAATCTTAAACACTGATATCGCTTCGCTGACTTAATTTATCATCATAACATATCTAAGTATTATTCCTACTCAACAATAATACCTTAAATAAATCATAGTTAAGTTTCAGATTCCGTGCAGTATTTTAACAAAGAAGTTGAAAGTTGTAATGCATTTTTCAAGGAATTATTGCCTCGTCCAGACATTGAACCCGTTGTGTCGTGCGGCTAATCATTCGAGACACGAAATCACGTTTTGTGTTGAGGTTTTTCTTGGTTTGTTAACAAGGATTTCGTTAATTTAATATGTTGAATTCGCTAATTAAATTTTGATTTATGAATAAACAAAACGTGTGCCTGGTGGAAATTCCCTACCGAAAAATGAACAATTTCCACACAAAATTACTTATTTAAATAGCTTGTGGGACGAATTTACAGAAAAAAGTTTAGTCCTTACCTTAACTATCAAAGAAACTCTTGTGCAAATCCATCTATCATTCATATTTAATTAAGTGCGTTCTTTGACAATGATATATCTAATTTTAAAGTTATTAAAACTCTGGCTCATTCAATGTGAGATTTCTCCCCAACACAAACTCCAAAGGAAACTAAAATAACATTACAAGCCTCACTTCATTCACGGACATCATAAATTCCCGGCTTCCGCTAACTTCACAAACTTGATCTTCGCAATCCTATTTTCAGGCCCTTTTTAGATGTGATTCAGCTCTGTAGGCGATCTATTCCTACACATCTAGCTTTTCGTTTTCATTCTAACAATATAGAACGATATTCCTTACTAATTGCGCTCCTTGTACTTGGTTTAGTAGGTGACACGGTTAGTCGATGAAATTACTTTTATGCCACTTTAAGGTGGATTTTATAATGCAAATGCTACCACCGTACTGCCACCATATGTTATTGTCTTTCAGAAGCATAATTGATACACAAAAAGGGGAATCTAAGCGTTGTGGAAATGTGGTCTTGCTTTACCAGCTCAAAGTGGGAGTAGTTGGAGACTAAGTGCTGCTTTGAATAGTTGGCAGGGGTTTAGAGACGAAAAGTAGTCTATGAGTTTTACCTAACAGTCTGCCTTGATATAACTATGTCAATATTTTGTCGCAACGATCTTTTGACTTCTTAATAAATTGTTTATCCCTTGCTATTATTTGAACACTAGCTTTTCCTCGCGGTTTCACCCACGCTGCTCAGTACCTGTTGGTCGTAGCGTGATGTTATATAGCCTATAGCCTTCCTCAAGAAATGGACTATCCAACACTAAAAGAATGATCCAATTCCAACCAGTAGTCCCTGAGATTAGCGCGTTCAAACAAACACACAAACTCTTCAGCTTTATAATATTAGTATAGATTTACTCCCAACAGTATTAAGGCTCCTACAAATATCAGAGTTATAATGCTTTAACAGTTTCGGATAGTTATGGGAGAAACAGTTTTACGTTTCTTTCGGAAATAATACAAACTTTTTTTTTGGTTTTTTCGTGTTGCCTTTTCGCCAAAGTTGTACACCGGTAGTGCTTCCTGTCTTCCCCCAACAATTAACCACGCCCATGTTTGATTGATTCCAACTTTTGAATTAGTGGTTAGGAGTAGTGTAGTAATATCGTGACCTTGTAACCTTCAAAATGGTTTATTGTCTGAGAAAATATCAGTCTTAGTCCGAGTTTCGATTATCAAAATAGTTCTTACTATAAGTTTTTCTTTTTCCTTTATCTTAGAAATCTTTCCAAACGGGATAGAAAAGTCTGTTGCGCAATTGATGTTACACATATCCCACCCCTTCCACGCTTTCAGATATAATACTTACTCGTTTATCATCTCAAGCCATAGATAAATATAACTAAAGTTCAGTATTTTCACAAACTGTCGTAACAAATGTCTGGAATTCATCCAGAGGTTGAAATTCCATGAATAAAGTTATATCAAAATTGTAATTGCTGGAATCTTTTTGACAAGGCATGTCCCAGAATTGGAAAATTCTAAGATATTGTGAAATATGCGAACACGCACTAAACCCGCGTATTTGATTACAACCCCATACCCTTTAACATTCAAGCTCTGGGAACATATACTGATTACGCTATAATAAGGCCCTATTCAACAACTGACACATTTAATTTTGCTGATGGGAAATCATAAAATAACTTCCCGTGCTGCAGCTACGCCCAGAGCTGTCAGACTTTTAATGACTGAAACCCACCCATATTCCTTCTTTAGAGATACCGCGGCCCCGGAACGTAAAGGGCAATAGAAGGAACATGGGTTGGGTTTTAGTCAGTACAAGTCTGACAAGCCCCCCGCTCCGCCCAGAGCGGGGGAAGTCATTGGTGAATTTCCCACCCGAAAAAAAAAGCCCTTTATGTTCCGGAGCCTCGGTATCTCTTTCGAACAACCCGCAACCCCGGATTCATGACACTTTGGCACAAACATCACGGAAATAACTCGTTTCTTGTCTGGAACAACAATGTCCAGAGCTGAGCGCTAACAATAGTCACAGAATGCCCTAATGCACACCAAATTTATATCAGAAATGTCAGTCCTAAGCTAGAAGTACGAACACGCCCCCACAAAATTAGTGAAGTGTAATTCCCATGATAGTGTTGACAGTGAACACAGTAGGGCGTCTCGTCTACATTATTTGAATAGTATGTGAGTCGGCAATATTTGTTGTGATATATGTTATTGTAATCTTAGCCGTTGGCAACACAATGTAGCATATTTGTGTATGTTTATTGGCAAGAAACATGACATAAAAACTAGGTTAAACATGTTTTGTGGAAATTGTTTTCTTAGTTGGTTATTATCTGAACACAAATGAGAGAAAAAGCTTTGTGTTAGTAAGTAATTGCCAATCTATTGTTCCTTTAGTACCACTCTAGAAATGATGAGTATCTGTTGTTTTTTGTATGTAACATCAAGGATATAAAGGTGTGAATGTTGATTTGTACCTATTTAATGCCAATAGGGCAATACTTAATATCTTTAACATTACGGGCTAAATATCGGGGTACTAGAAATTGGTACTCCTTTGATCACCTCTGCTTACCTTCGACGTGTAAAAAGCCGTGATGCAACTTCACATAAAAGTCCAGGTTTCTTCACCATAATTTCCTTCACCGATGTCAGTGATAAACTTAAAAAGTACAGGCAATACTAACGGATGAAAGAAACAATCCTAGCCAACGTAATCCTTTTTTCACGCTTTTTGAAATCCTTACTAATATTATAAAAACGAAAGTGAGTTTGTTTGTTACGTCTTCGTTCAGAATTGAATTAAATCTGAATTTTGGTTCAGAAATAATTGGGACCCTGGAGACGGAAAAAAAGTGAGAAAGAGGGAAGAACGCGGGTTAAAGTTAGCGTTAGCCCAAAGTAACTATGTCACGCGGACGAAGTCGCGGGCGAAAAATAGTCTGTACAAAACTGGCTTCGGTGCTCCAAATTGTAGTGACCAAAATACTCGAATTCTAAATGCCATATATTAACTTCAAATAGGTCGGACATGGTTCTGAAACTGGTGAGCTACTATCAATTGGACAGCGTTATGTAAGAACAGATTAAGCGACACTAGAGAGAATTTGAGAAAATGAGCTTCAAAGATTTTAAAGTTAAAATTGTCGTTGTGCGCTCATTATTTATGTTATGTGTATGTTTTTATTACTGTAAATTAAGATGTGTATACAGTTTAGATTAATGCAGAATATATTACAGTGCAGAATATATTTTAAAAGATATAGCTATTTTTCCGCTTAATTCGTTAATGTAATATAGCTATATTCAGATAGATTAAATTTGTCAATAACGTACTATATGACATTATTGTCGTTTGATTCTTTAATACATTTTATTTTGAGTAAAATAAAGTGTAGTATAAGATTAAATCCAAATATTTTAATGCAAATTTCTCAAATTAAACAAAAAATATATCATTTTTCTAAGACGATCTTGTATGCCATTACTTATTACGAGATACACATAATTGGTTTTTTTTTATAGTCAAATACCTTAAAACAACAACATATTTGCTTATCTCGCTGTTCTTTATCAAACTAAAACAGTCAATGTGATGTAACGTAAAAGAGAAATCTTAGGATCCTGTTAAATTTTCATAGTATTGTCGAAATAGTAATAAAGTCATCTTGATGTACATTGCGGTTTTGGCCTCCACATGAATCTGACCAAAGGACTAGCTTTTTGGCTTTTAAGTCTAGATTTAAAGATAAATGTTTGCGCAGAGCGGACCCGACTTCTTGAGCTCCTCTGCCTGCTGTACCTTCCACCCACACATAACAAAACCGTTTACCAGTTTTGCCTGAATGAACACCGCAGTTGTATAGCCATAGTTGGCGTTTGTAGAACACTATATTGGTTGGAATTCTTGGTAACGATAAGGTGTTTTCCCTATCGAAAGTAAGAACTTCAAAATGGTTACAAGTCTTAGCTAAAGCCATGTTCGGTTTTTTTATTGCTTAAACAAAGTAGGTAATAACAAAGAAGTTCAGTTGTACATACCTGCCAAGAATCGTTTTGTATAGCATAATTTTTTATTTTCCTGCCCTTGTCCCATTCTATTTAGGGTCGGCGCAACAGGTTTTCTTCGTCCATTCTCCCCTATCAGACGTCTCGGCATCATTTACTCCTTTCTCCTTCATATCGTTCCTTTCACAAGCCATCCATCTTTTCTTTGGCCTTCCTCTCGCTCTCCGTCCAGCAATATTTAGATCCATTACTCTTTTAGTCACATGTCCTCTATCCCACCTTATTACATGTACATACCAAGACAAACGACTCCCTTTAATTTTTTCTGAAACAGGCGCAACTTTCAAACTTCCTAGAATATATTCATTCCTTACTTTATCCATTCTTGTCACTCCACACATCCATCTCAACATTCTCATCTCTGCTACATGCAATCGTTTTTCATCCACCTTTGTTACAGCCCAGGTCTAATCACGGACTTATATATTTTCCCCTTTAACTTGAGGGGCATCCGTGGGTCACAAGTTGTTCCAGTGAACTGTCGCCATTTCATCCATCTTGCGTTGATCCGGTGCGTTACGTCCCGGTCTACTTCGCCATGCCCTTGGACAAGCGACAAGTTCCGGCAAGGGTTATGGGCACAGGACTGGAGAGAACGCCGAAATCGCAGAACAAGTATTCTGTTTTGGTTCTACTTAATTTCAGGCCAACGTTCACTAATCTTTGCCACCACACTTCTAATCTGCTCTGGATCTTTTGGCCGCTCTCGGCAACCAACACAATGTCAGCGGCAAACAGCATGCACCAGGAAACCTCTTCCTGGATGTCCGACGTGAGAGCGTCCATTATCACCAGGAAGAGGTAAGGGCTAAGAGCCGACCCTTGGTACAGACCGATAGCCACATTGAAGGTGCCGGTAGCATCATTCATAGTTAATGAAGCAATCAAACGGTAACTACGCGTATTCTTCATAAATCCATCCATATTAAAGACTTCTTTTCAATTCACATTACAAACAACAAAAAATGACAAAAAAAATCATCCTGCCGGCATTACGTTACACAAGCTACTGCGACTCCCGCCACCTCGCTCCCAAAAACCCGTGCAATGTAAATTGTAATAACGAATCAAAAGCCAAAAGTTGGCGCTTAATTCTTAATCGAGTGAGAGATCGCAAAAGAAGTAATATGCATTTACGAATTATCTGCCATTTTAGGCGGTTAGTTCGATATTGCGTTTTTAATAAATAAATTGAAACGGATTATCTCCAACTTTTGTGGATATAATTCGTTTATGCATTTTAAAATCCTGTTTGTGTATTTTGTAATAGTAACTTAGGCGCATAATTCTTTATTACGTAACTAATGTGTGCAAAACATCTAACAAATTTTGACATGTCGCTTAATTCACCCCTTATTACAAGGCACTAGGATTGACTTTTGAACACAAAATTAGCTGAATACATAGTTAATAATGTTTGGAACCGATCTGCATTCAAAAATCATTTTTTTCAATTTTGTCGCTTAATTCGTTCTTACATAACGCAGTCCAATTGTCACTACTAACGTAAAAAGGTTCAGGATCTCTACGAATGGACTCGTAAAGGAATGGGATTTAGAAAACGTAGTCGGATTCACTCTCGTACAATTGAAGCCACTATTTAGATTTTAAAGGATCAGGACAATGACTCACTTAGTGCATTTGTTAGTAAAAGAGTAATTATTATTATTTATTTGTTTAAATGAATTCTAGTTTTTGGAAAAATTGCTGTTATCAAAAAAATGGATGGGTAACCTTTCGACAAATACGACGTAATGTTTTAACTAAAATTAGATTTCCCGCGGGATGAACTGAAAGACTGGTGATCGTTAGTAGCGTACCTAAAAAAGAGTAGCGAGGGCTTTGCCCTGCAGTGAAATAATAGGGTTAGGGTTGACGATATCATCAAAGGCGCGACAAAAACAGAAGAATTTCAGAAAAGGATACCTGATGGCCTCGCCTTTCTTTTTTTTCTGGATGGGAAATCATCAAATGACTTCCCCCGCTCTGGGCGGAGCGGTCAGACTTTTACTGACTAAAACACACCCATGTTCCTTCTGTTGCCCTTTACGTTCCGGGGCCGCGGTACCTCTTTCGAACAATCCGCAACCCCGGCAGGAGATGGCCTCGCCTGAAGCGATGATTTCGGGCTGAAATGATGATGAGATAGAATTTTTAATAGTATTCAAGATTCATCCTTTAAACTTAATAAAACCAGGTTTCCGATTGCTATATTTAACAGTAAAAGATAGCACAAACTGTATCTTTACTAACTATTCCCGCGTTCAACTATAAAGTTGCCAAGTTTACGTTAAAGCAAACAAATTACGTATGAGATCTTATTAGCTGTTGAACTAGCGAACTCGCCTAACTTGATAACTTATAAAAGTACGCATATACTGATCCATTAGTGTTTGAAAATGCATTTTACCCCGTGGCCACAAGATACACGCTGATGCGATCGCAGCTGCAGAGAAAACATAAAAGTTGTTAAGAGATGAAGAACCTGCTGTTCAGACCTCTCTTAACAGTTAGGTGTATGAAAAATGGATGTTGGCCGATTCTCAGACCTACCTGACATGCTCACAAAATTTCATACAGATCGGCCCAGCCGTTTCGGAGGAGTTTGGTAACAAACACCGCGACACAAGTATTTTAAATAAGTACTGGCTTTTCCCCGCGGCTTCTCTCGCGTTAAATTCGGGTAACACAGTTCCCCTTTCCTGATTTGCGGGTACTACAGCTACTTGAAGTTTTTGCCCTATCGCCTTATTTATTGTATTAGCAAAGCTAAGTTTTCCCTTTTTTCCCCTTTTTTCCTCATATCTCACTTTAAAAAAAAAAAGTTAGCTTATGTCCGTCTATCTCTGTACCAAAATTCATCAAAATCGGTTTAGCCATGTGAAAACGTTACAAACAAACAAACTCACTTTGGCTTTTATAATATTAATATAGAAATATTGATATAGAAATGTTATTTTTTAAAATTTGATCCTTAGATCAAATTTTAAAAAATAACATTTCACCAAAATATTTATTTATGACAGTTTTATTGCTCTCGTTCTCGTCACTTTTCAGTTAAAGTAATTTAAGCAGGCTTACATCAAACTGTCTGAAAGTGAAAAGTTGATCCCTGTATCGATCCTGATTGTAATGTCAAACTTACAGTAAACATTTCTGTCTGAAAATCCTTGCTTGTTTTGTAAACTGGGAAGTTTTCAGTTAATATCCCATGAACCGCACTAATCATGAATAATAAATAAATATTGGTCGTAATATTAACCGTGGCTGGTTTTCCCTTTTATTACGCCATAGTTCGAACAGTATATATATACGTGTACTTTTTTTTTTTCGGGTGTTTATATACGTGTACTTCAAGTTTAATAATGACTAGGCGACTACGTAGCATGCAAAGTGTGAATAATCGTATTTCAGCAATCTAGGAACTACCTGTAGCTTCTATTGATCAGCAAGGGTTTAACTTTTAAAAGGGTCTTCTCATAGTCCTACTCCTGGTCTGTTAGTTTCGCCACATTCCTTGCTGACTAGGCATTTCTCCTGTATCGTGGGTGTGTTTATAAACATTTTAATTTACATACCTTCTTACCATACCACTATTATGTATGTAATAATGACACGGAGCTGTATCTAATAATGACAATAGCTGTTAGAAGCGCGGCTGCTGTGTTTGGCGTCCATGGTCGATTTCCAAGTCAGGCAAAGTTTTATTGGAGTTTTCTATCAGGAATATCTCAGTAGCAGCCGATTAGTCTGGATTTGGATTTCTCCATGGGACTTAAAACATAACTAGCGATATATGAGTGTA
Source organism: Ochropleura leucogaster (assembly GCA_958449745.1). Classification (NCBI taxonomy): domain Eukaryota; kingdom Metazoa; phylum Arthropoda; class Insecta; order Lepidoptera; family Noctuidae; genus Ochropleura; species Ochropleura leucogaster. The sequence goes on from OY288201.1 coordinate 20,868,686, forward strand.
CACCTCTGCCGAACCCTTGGGAAAATTACAGGCGTGATTTTATGTGTTTTGTGAGAATAATTATTGGCAGCTCAAAATGCTCTTGGCGATCAGTTCACTAACAAATCGTCGATCGTGTACAAACTGCTGTGATTGGTTGAATAATTAATTATTTGACCATTGACAAGTGTTTGTTGATTATAATCAATAAACAATCGCATCACTTGACTTGCCTTTAGTTTTGTCACGTCGATGGTTTTCGTCCCAGAAACCCTTACAATGCGCAATTGTCATCCCAAACTCCACTTTTCACCCCCATCGTGTACTTCAACATCAATCTATCCATGTATAGCTTAACTCTTAGCCAATCCTTCATTGTACCCCATAACTCTATTGTCTAACTATTGTGCTGGCCAGAAGTCACCATAAAATTAATTCAGAACTCAAACTTCATGATAAGCCTTCCGTAAGTAGGGTCAAGATGCATGTAAAGTAGCAGCAGAACTTCTTAAGCCCTGGTTTGCATTCAAGCGGATATGACCGGAGCGAAGCGGAAACGTGCAAAGTTCAAGTAATCAAATGAGAGGCGAGAAACTCGATGTTGGGGTCGACTAATGTGATTCAGCCGCACGAGTGGATCAACGGTTAAGGTGTGCTTGTGGTCTGTCTGTGGATGGGTGACCGATCATCACACATCGGGACTTTTTAATGCGTTGGAAAGCTAATAGGGTTATCATTTTCACGGCTATCATCACACTCAAATATCCTTACTAATATCCTTACTTCCTTACTATATAATATTATTAGTAAGGACTTTATTAATATTATAAAAGCGAAAGTGAGTTTGTTTGTTTGTTTGTTTGTTACCTCTTCACGCTTTAATGGCTGAATCGATTTCGATGATTTTTGGTACAGAGATAGTAGGGAACCAGGAGACGGACATAGGCTAATATTTTTTTGAAAAAAGTGGGATGTGAGGGAGAAAGAGGGAAGAGAAGGGAAAACTTAGCGTTGCTATTACAAATCAATAAGGCGCAAGAGGAACTGTGTTACCCCAAATTTAACGCGGGCGAAGCCGCGGGCGAACTAGCTAGTAATATTATAAAAGCGAAAGTGAGTTTGTTTGTTTGTTACCTCTTAACGCTGTAATGGCTAAACCGATTTTGATGAATTTTGGTACAGAGATAGTTGGGAACCAGGAGACGGACATAGGCTAATATACTTATATTTATATTTTATATACTAATATTATAAAAGCGAAAGTGAGTTTGTTTGTTTGTTACCTCTTAACGCTGTAATGGCTGAACCGATTTTGATGAATTTTGGTACAGAGATAGTTGAGAACCAGGAGACGGCGCGACATAGGCTTATTCTTTCTTTGAGATATTTTTTTAAAGTGAGATAAGGGGGAGAAAGAAGGAAGAAAAGGGGAGGGAAAGATACATTTTTTTCGATTATCACGCGGGTTGAAGTTATCGTTAGCCTAAACTACTATGCCACATGGACGAAGTCGCGGGCAAAAGCTAGTAGCTTATAACTTTCATTAACACATAGGCTTTTTTTCCTGGTCCTGGACACAGCTAACATATATTTGTATATGTTTTACAATCGTTACCTTCCGGAAGTTTAGCAACCAGTCTTACCGAGTAGTATCCCACTACACAGTATCTGGGTTGTAGTGGTCGGATAGGCAGTAGCTTCATATAAAGTACTTATGTATCTAGTTAGACTGAAAACGCTAGGCAGGTGATGATTTGATCGAACCCCGCTTGCCTCTTATCCGTTTCGCTCGCCTCTGTTTTAGTGGAACCGATCCTAAGTCGGCTCAACTCATGCAACTAAAATCTAGCCATAATTTAGTTTATAGCCTAACCTAAAACTGTGGTCCCCTGGAGAAGCGTAAGTCACATTAAGGTTTAAGTTAGTGTTTTAGAAGTGACATATTTTGTAAAATGGCGTTGGCTTGGCTGCTTAGTCAAAGGATTAACTGGAATTATCATAATCGTAGTTATTTCTTTATTAATCCACCTTATGCGATAGTTCAATTTTCAACTAATAAACTTAAAGCTTGTTTTTTTTTTAAATTGAAAAATTCTTCAGGAGACCCTCCGTATAAGGAGGCGCCGGGTTATGTTGGACTCTTACCAACTAAGAACTCACTGTACTTACTACTACCATGTTTCCGGGGGCCGGAAGCGACAAGTACATTCGCACGCACCGGGAAAAAGAATTTTTTTCCCGGTGTTACGATATCGTAGGATAATTTTAGTAAGAGTTTAGCGCCGCAATAACCAAGTCTCTTTTAAATTCCTGGTTTATTTTCATGCAATTTCTAAATGTCCTTGCTTACCAAAAACTAATCCCTTTCTAATCGGTTTCGATTCCCGGCTATGAATTTCGTCATAAATTCAATAAGTTTAGTTTTCATCCAAATCGAGCTCAAGGCTACTTTGAGCGAATTTTAGTATTCCTCATAGTTTCGGATTTAGCCATCCGCATCCGCTTGAAAAATTCCACCTGTATATGTGGCCTGAAAACTGGGCTATTTATTGGTCAATGTTATGAAAGATAGTTTTTGTCTTTTGTCAAACAGAGCGGGGATGCGCTCTGTTTGACCAGTTTGTCAAACAGTCTCTGTTTGTTTTTAAGAACAAAAAAAAACATCCATTCTCCATTTTTCACAATATATTCCCCTTAAATTTTTATACCGAAGTTACTTTTATTACATAAGTGACACATCTATTTCCATATACATTGCAGAACGACTATGGTGTTACCTTCTGCCATCTCCCTTACGTTTTATGTGTGTTACGTGACGTCACAGACCCGTCTTGTGGCGCGCGATTTATAGGCATACCTCAAATGTTTTACTGAGCCTAAGTGCGACTTTTACCGCGTTTAACGACTTTATTTTCATCGCAGGTCAATTTTTAGGAATACTGTAAAACTGATATTGTGTCTGAAATCGAAATGCTATATTAAATCGGTGGTAACACTTACGTGAACTGATCTTGCGACTTTTCCACACTTGGTGCCAATTTAGTCTTCTATCTCTGAACTACTAACAGAAAACGAAACGCGAAAACGTGACTTAAGCGCCCTCTGTAATACAGATTTTTTGCCTCTGTCGTGCACCCTTGTTTTTTCGTATGGAAATCATCAAATGACTCCTTTAGCTTTGAACGGAATGGAAGGGAGTGTTAGACTTGTAAAAACCCATCATGTTCCTTCTTTTGCCCTTTGTATTCCGGGGCCGAGGTTATCTTCTTTTAACCCAACCCAAAGAGCAACGTCTGCATTTGATATAACGTTACCAATTCCATAGTCCCTTTATTCATTAGCACACAGACCGCTACAATTCACTTGGAACCATTTCCCCACACAAATCATATCCCCACCACACCATCATAACTCAAGATCTAAACAATTCACAGGTAAACCCCACCTCCATTATTTATAGGCTCATCCATTGCTTATCTGTTAGCCTAGTCATCTCTTGTTGTTCACAGAGATGCTGTGAGATACAGATTACAGACGTCATCGTGACATTCTCAACTGGAATAGATGTAATTTGTAATGTTCCTGATTGTTATTGTAAGGCTTCTAGGAGTTTCCACACACAGCTTTATAAGATAGTGTCTGATTTAAGACTGCGTTTCTTCTCAGAGTTAAAAATTGAGAGAATTTAAAAAAAAGAACTAACGTTTAAAAGTTTTCTAAAAACTGAGAAACAGAAATAATTGACATTTCATATCGACAAAACCGTGCCGTAAAAGCTTCTCAGATTTACTCTAATTTGCCGATCCGGTCTTAAAATTAATAATTAGAAATGGATCACTAGGACGAATAGCTTACGAAGTTTACCGATCGGTACAAGTCGAATTTATACTGAATGTGTGTAGTTATTGCTTCGGGTCGGCTTACGCAACAGATACTTCTAGTTCAAATGTGCCGACCCGAGCAAAGTGCGTACCATCCCTTATATAGTTGGTTAAATTGGTTTTATTATATGACAGGAAACAGACACAGATACAGTTGAAAATTAATTAATATCTTGGTTATGTGAATTTAACACAACACACATTTTTTCCACACAATGTAGGTACCTGCTAAAAAGGTGGTGTACGTGAAATGTTCTCAAAATTCCCTAAAAGTGTGATTTACGATGCAAAGGACATTAAGTTCAGTGTCCAGGCCACACTTCATGTAAAATACACAAATTTTATTCGCGGTGTAAGTGTACGTTTCCTAGTTAATTCTACGGTGATTTTACAGCCAGTATTCGCGCGATTTGTTTTGGCATCCCAACCTCTCGAGTCCATGTTACATTCTCACCGGTTTTCGCCACAAATGCAGACGTGCATGTATCGTGCTATGCGAATTGAAGCATCAGTTGCTCGCGTTATTTGTCTTGCTCTGACAATCGTCTGCGTACATTCCAAGTTTGGTATAAGTTTCATTAACATATTAAGTATGAACAGCCCTCTTGTATTCAATCGTAAGTCTCAACTTAGAAGGTTGTAGTTTTGCATATTCTGAGCAGTATTGACTCATCTTCAAACATAGTTATAATAATCAGTAATACGAACGTTCTTTAAGGATTCGGTTCCAAAATCAAAAATCAAAATCTAATCATTTATTTCAATTAGACCATTACAGGCACTTTTGAATGTCAAGAAACAAAATGAATCTACAGTCCCGGTCACAAGGCATAATAACTTGTGAAAGTACTGCAGTTGCCCATTCCAAAGCGTTAATCTCTATGGAGAAGAATGGGCAAGAAACTCCATGGACAGTCTTTTAAATTCTAATATTTTTACAAAATAGTATTTACATCATTCGTGTTGAGATTATACAAATATGTGAGAACGATGTAGAAAGACGTGCACAGTAAGAGCGTCCAGAGTAAATAAAAGCAAAATTTAATTTAAATCTAAAAAAAATAATAATGACCGTGGTAGTTAAAAAATGACCAGTCCCAACTGACAGCGCCCGTTCACGAACAAGACGTATGGATCAGCCCCATTCAGCTCGACCATTTTAAAGGGAGCTAAATGACCCGACACACCCGCCACTATCAGCGAAACATTTAAGTGAGCATGACACTGTTAACCACCAGGGCTTCGTCAAGTCAATGATAATACATAGCACTCACATATAGGCTTAATAATTATACAATACTAGAGAATTGATTCTATACATTGCAAAGATAGTCTTACAATCTTCTGCAGCTTCCACTATAGCTTCAGATACTTATTAATGAGTTTACCCCTATGCTTGAGGAGCAGGACCAGCATTGAGCCAAGCATTTTTATCATCAATATAATCCCCCAACTTATAATATGCTTGCCTACATAGTGTGCGTTTAATACAAGATTTAAATTTCGTTTCATTCAGTTAAAGAATTCTTTGCATCCAAGAAATCTTTGCATGCGAAAAATACCTAGATATAGAATATTATAGATGAACGCAAAAAAGTAATGAATTCTTTAATCAGAACCCTTATTAACACTTCCGTGTCTAAAATAAGCTAACAACCTAAAAAAATAAGCACCACAGCTTGAACTGGAGTGTGCAACCGCGCCAGCTCTAATGAACCGATGGCTCGAAGCTTCGAAGGTAATTGTATGGAAAAATTGTGCAATCCGACCCCGACACACCACCGCCTCTCGGGAGGACTAGTTAGCGAACACTCCTTGCGAGGAAAAATACGGGACCCAACTAGTTTTACGTCTTTTTCCAGCCACGTAATAAGCTGGCTGTGAAAACTAGAAGGTAGTTGTGAACCTTTCAGAAGAATGACGTTTAAATACAACATTTCGGATAATCCTTACTAATATTATAAAAGCGAAAGTGAGTTTGTTTGTTTGTTATGTCTTCAGGCCTCAAAGCCTTAACCGATTTAAATGAATTTTGATACAGAGGTAGTTGGGACCCTGGAGTCGGAAATAGGCTATTTTTTTAAATCATTGAGTTATGCGGGAGAAAGAGGGAAAAAAAGGGAAAACTTAGCATTGCTATTACAATAAATAAGGCGCAAGGGCAAAAACTACAGGTAACAGGTACTTGCTGATCGATAGGGGAACTGTGTTACCCCGAATTTCACGCGAGCGAAGCCGCGGGCAAATGCTAGTGGTAAATATATAACGTAGATTTATAAGCGATAAGACTGCCATTGGAACCCTAGAATTAGCAATTTATGTAAAACACTAGTGTTACAGTTTTGGTGAGCAATTAAGTATATTCTATTCTATAAGGTATCAAGGAAACTTAATTAAACGGCACATCAGAAACATTATACCATTATACCTTTATCTCGCAAAAAAACAGCGAAAAGAAAAATAATTAAGCTTTGAGTTTGGGAAAGAAAAAAATAATAAACAACAATTTTCCAAGATGAAACGTGAAAGCGATGTACAGCGCTTGCTATACTTATTATAACTTGTTTGTTCAAATAGTATTGTATTGAATCAAGCCTTCAGAGTGCAACCTCTAGTTGGACTTGTACAATTTCTTCTCGAGACGGTTTCCTTACCGATGTAGAATGAAAACTTGCATGTTGAGATTTCCCTTTGGTCTTGTACAGGACTTATTGTTAGTTTAATTTCATTAATGTTTGTTCTGTGAGCTTTTTTCTTTATACGTTTTTTATTGAACAAGGTTTTATGGTTTGTTTTTTAGAAGAAATTTCTTGAAAAATAAATCAATTCGTAGCTATTGTTGTATGTATGTATGTTTATTCAATGTGATTACTAAGTTTCACAAACTTCATTAGGTATGGTTAGGTATAAGTCAAACTCAAACTTAAATCATTTATTTCAATTAGACCATTACAGTCACTTTTGAATGTCATAAAAACAAGAACAAAAAAAATTATGCTGCTACAGTCCCAGTCACAAGACATAATAACTTGTGAAAGTACTGTAGTTGCCCATTCCAAAGCGTAGATTTCTGTGGAGAAGAATGGGCAAGAAACTCCATGGACACTCTTCAATCTACTCGGTCATCATACTAATTTATAAAAATATAAATGCGAAAGCTTATATGTGTGTGTAGGTTTGTTACTCCTTCACGCTCAAACGGCTCAACAGATTTGGATGTAACTTGGCATTAAGATAGCTTATACCCTGGATTAACAGATGGGCTTTATATATACAGATCGACACGGGTGTAACTGCTGGGCGCAGCTAGTATAAAATATATGTAGTAAAGACTGTAGTTCTAACCTCTGAACTCCATATTTCACTCATTAAACGTAAATCCATCTTCCCATATTCCAAACAAGAATGTCCATTGTTTTCGCTCACGAGCCGCTTAACTTACTACAAGCGCATTGCGGTCGTGTACGGGAAGAACTGTACAGCAGCGTTTAGCTAAGTTATTATAAATCATAACATAGGGACGCGGACGGGGTGAATGCGGCCGTACCGCCGATGCATCTCTTCATAATTATGTAGCCTCTGTGATTTGACACTGAATTGCGTTTGATACCGGAGGAGCTTGTGGCTAAGTAACTGCTGTTTGGGTCGATCCTGAGACTAAGCCGCGCTTGAATGCCTACTGTGTTTCTTACGCGTCTTGGAAAGCGCTTTAAGTAGTTGGATACGGCTGTCATTTTTAGATCTTTGACAGCCGTTGCAGGTAATGGCTCCAAAGTCTCACAACCTGTCTTACCAAGAGGTATCGAATTACACAGTACTAAATGGTTTGTGTAAGTCAGATAGGTAGTCGCTCCGTGCTGAATCCGGCTATACTGGATCCCAAACACACTTGGAAAAGGCTAAATGATAAAACTAGATGAGGCCGGTGTTTGGTATCCGACTACTCTGAGAAGAAACAGCCGAAACAAACTCAGAGGTCATAGTCTATGGCACAAAAAAGATGCATCCGAGCCATCTGTAAATTAAAGACAACAGATACTTGTAAGCCGCACTTTAGAGATTTAAATATTCTGACCGTACCATCGCTGTATATCTATGAGGTTCTGATGTTTGTGAAACACAATATCCACTTGTTTAGTCAAGTAGAAAGTCAACGTCGCTCAGATAAGATAAAAACAATAGTTACTAAGACTGCTTTTGCTTATAAAAGTGTCTATGCAATGGCACCCATATTGTACAACAAATTACCTTGTGATATTAGAAATATTAGAAATAGTAATGAATTCAAAAATAAGCTCTTTAAGTTACTAAATGACAAGGTATATTATTCAGTCAAAGAGTATTTGGATGACAAATTTTGATGAACATTTATAATTTATACAACATTATTTTACTGAAACTCTATGAAACTTTCATGATATGTTCACTACTATATCAACATAATTTTGGTGATTTGACATGCTACTCGTACTCTTGACATTATTATTATTTTTTTGACATTTACCCTATTTTTATTGACACAATTTTGATAACTTGATATGCATTGCTACATTTAATACTATTATCATTTTATACTTAACTGATTTTGTATGCCTATCGGCGGGACATGGTTTGTACATTAATTTATCGAAACACCTGTAATCACCTATGTTCACAAAATGAATAAATGAATTGAATTGAAGTCTCTTTTAAGTTCCAGACAAAAAATCTTGATCAACTTACATGAGGACTATGCAGATTAGTGTCTGAAATGGTCTTTTTAAGAAAGCACTACACAGATTGAGTGGACCTGTCCAGTCAGTGCAAGCATTTGTCAGTTATCGTGTAGCTCGACTCAAAACCCAAGGAGCTCAACGAAACGACGAACAATACCAAAAAAAGGACATTTTTGTAGGTCCCTTATAGTACTCAAACTGCCAGATAATCGTAAAAAAAGTAAATAAAACCTGTGATCCACATGGTCCTCACATTTACAATAAACAACTACAGACTAGAAAATATAGAGATAGAGTATCTTACTAGTACCTACTTGACCACTAGCTACGCGATCAAACGCGCCACAGAGCCTGCGTAGAATATAAATTTTAAGTAAGGCATTCCACGAGTCACCGCGACGCGACTTGCGAAGAAATTATGAACCCGCTAGTCATACGACGTAAGTCGCGTCACCTAAGGTTGTGAACGGGATGTTACTATTCATAACTGTGCGGCCCGTAATATTACGTTTTCAAAGGATGAAAGAGAAAATTATTATTATTATCTTCACTAAGTATGCCGAGTAACCTAGGATGTGGCGTAATAAAAAGTATATTATAATAAAAACAGCATAAACGGTTGCTTGTGTTGTGGTTATGGTTGAAACTTCATTATCACACTGTTCGTTGTATGCTGCTTCTTCTTACCTCTACTTCTTGTCATAATTATCGAAGTTCCTGGCTGGAAGACTTGCCCACTCGTTCATCATCATCATTCGCAGCTTTCACCAACTGATTTCTTAATTTGTGCAAGCCCCATCTAGGTTTTACCCTAGATGGCAACAATGTCGTCTAACCCATACGTCGCAAGGCATTCAGTACTCTTTTTTCCATTCTTTGGACACACGTTCTCAGATTTTTTCAACTTGGTACTTTTTTTTTCTTTAAATAAAACGTTTTCCTACACTAAGATTTTCTTCTTTATCGTGGTTGTTCTAGACCGGCTATTTCTCTACCTGTAGGCCATACAAATATTTGTTCCGTGCGGGGATCTAATACGAGACACACAGCGCAGCAGTCGATCGCTCGGCCACTGTGCTAACCGTGTCGTCACTTACGTTGGATGTCTTGCCGAACTTTAATTTCATTCTTCCTAAATTATTAATGCTCTTACAAAAAAAAAATATGTTGCCCCACCACTCGTTACCTAGTACAACATTTCACTTACCACTTATTATCCATCACTGCTGATCAAACAGCTCCACACTTAGGACACTCGGTACACATCGTCACAGACCCGCCTCGATGGCTCGGTGTCCAGTTACTTTTACAAGCACTCTCCACGCCGTTGGCATCTCCATCCTAGCCAGCCTTTTCTAGATTCGTGGTGTGCTTTATTAAATTTCAGATCCTTCTGTCAATATTTTTTGTCATCATTTTATGAGAATTACCATCAAAGTAAAGGTTTTGTGCAAAGAATCTCATTAATATGCATTAATATCTTTCATGTTAAACACAATTTTAACAGTCAAAGAAATGTCAATAAACTGACTTCGTTTAATTATCCAGCTATTCGTTACTAATGTTTTTACCTAATCATGTTGAGTTAAAAGTTGAAAATGGTCATGGAAAATTGTGTATAATTTCTTAATACAAATTCATTACAATAGTAGAAGCTACGGGCTTAAGCCACGACTTACATAAATACAACAGTGAAGAGCCACAACATGACAGGAAATGTAACGTTTAAAACAACCAGACGTTACGAATGAAAATACACTCACGGTTCACAAAAGTTCTATCTAGAAGCGAGAATGACTGACAACCTGAATAATAAAGGCTGTACTGGGAATAATAGTGCAGGTTGTGGGTAACAATGCAATCGGTACAATTATGTAAATCACTAATCATAAGCTTATAACATCGTGTACTATGGTGTTGAATGAAATTCGCTATATCTTATTCGTTTGTGGAGTATTGTAGTACACCATAGTTGTAGTTTTGGAGCAGTTTGGTTTGGTTAGGAGTACATTTAGAAGAACTGCATCCCAAACAACAGTGTCACTGAGTAGACACGGCCGGATGATAATATGATTAGAACAGGAATAGAAAGTCACTACTGAAATAATGGCTAATATAAATGTCTAAAAAAAGACTTCGAAATGGAGGAAGAGAACTGGCATCAGAAGTCACTTTATCAAATTAGGGTAAAAATCAGGGCGTCGGGTGCCATAGGTACGGGCCTGTGGACGATGAGCAATGGACAGCTCACCGTCCGTCCGTCTATTGACGACAGCCTGTGTCGACGGCGCGTTAGTGTTCAGTTAAAAAAAAACAAGGGTGAAAATCAGCACACACTTCCTAGTCTTAAACTAGAGAGGAGCTGTGGCGAAACAAACTCTCTTCTCGTCAGTTAAGTATTTATAATATCATCTTACAGCAGTTAGTTAACAACTAAAGATAGCATAGAGTGCGAAACCTTAGTAAGTCGTCAAAGTTTAACTCACAGCGCACCGAGAAGGGAAACATGCAAACTTCTGTTGAATAATAAAGCAATTACGATACTGTGCGCTGTGCTGATGTAGAACTTCAGCTTCCCGTTGCAGTACAATAGGGTAGTTTCCAGGGTCAAAGTAATAAATATTAATTATTCTATTTAGTCCGTCGAAAAGATAAAAAAGTTACGTCACTTGTTCCGAAAAAATACAGCAACGCGTGATGTCACACGTAACTTTAATAGGCTATATCTTTGTCATTTTTATTCTAATTAACAAATAAAAAATACGTGTCCCTTTTTTTAATCTAAATGACGGACTAATATTTTTTTTTGGAAACTAAGCTTTTGGTGTAGAGTTGTGTTACTTAGAAGAAATAGGTTTACTTAAGGCGTTTTTACAAATATGAAAACACGTATACGGAATGAAAGTGTCAAATCCTGTACGTCTGTCTGCCTCTCATGGCCCTCAACTCCGAATATTGCATTGATAGATTTTTAAAGAATGTCAGTTTTGAAATAAATTTGTGACTTCGTTTTTCATTTTACCACTGACGGCGTCACTGGGCGTCAAAATGAGATTAAAATCTTTTGAGGTGAAGGTTCTAAAAATGCTTCCCACTCTAGTAAATGGTAGAACATTTTTCAAGTCGGCTTGTTCTTCCGCCAGTCAGCCGCCAGCTTATGGATATCACTCAGCTGACGTTGGCAAAAAAATCACAAACAGGTACGTCTATTAGAAGGACTGTGAATTTTAATGTAATTTTGTCTAAAATATACCTGTGCTTTGCCTATGTTATCGCTTACTAATTTGTTTCATAAAGACATAAACTCACGCGTTTTATTATGATGACTATACACGCACGCCCGGTGACTTCGACACGGCTTGACCTTTTTGAAGAACATCACATAAATATAATTTGCGCTCTCCGTTATAACAAGAAATCTTCGTCAGAAAAAAAAACGCCAATAATTTAAAAAAAAAACAAGTTTTGTCGTATTTATATCTTGTTTTGTCAATAACCAAGCAATTTTCTAAATCCTATAGACACTAGGTACCTCATCTACACAATCCTTTGACGTAGCCGCTGTATTGCACCCGACCACTATAATACCCATTTCGTATTGTTTTCTTTGCCCTTGGCGATTAAACGAGCTTCCATTGAAAACGTATCAGAAACAAGGGGATTATTGCTTCATTTTTCGCAAGACAAAAGGAGGAAAATATCTACTAAGAGTATTAAAGATTGCTTTTTTTGCCTTTAACTGTAGAATATTCATGAATAATGGCTTTAGGGGGAATGTTTATTCTTTTGGGGTGACATAAAGTAAAGTGCCTTTGGGGAAAAACAACATACTTTTGAGGCAACGAATTAGGAAGAGACAATATTGTAAGAATATGAAGTGCTCCCAGGCTCTCGTGTAATTTAAACAAAATTAACATTATAAAGGTGTGTTTTTGTATGCTATAAATTACAACACTCTAGAATATAGTCTCTGCATCACCCTAAGGTAGACTGGTAGAAAATGCCTACAACTTTAGGGAGCTCATGCACTACGCGGCATGGTCGGCTGCTACCTTGACCGTGCGAACAAAGTTTCTACCTGGTCGAAGCATCCGCGGCAAAGTCCTGCCTGGCCGTGTAATGCGCATTGTCCCTTCGTATAATATTTATTTTTGAGATTAATGTAGGTACGAATATTACCCACAAAAACTCACTAGTTTAAAACTCAAACCAAGAATTTCTTACACCCCAAATATTGCCCTTTTCCAAACAAACAAACAATCGACAAACAGCAAGCAACAATTTTGACATATCTCATTAATACTGCATCGGGTTCGTGGCGGTGGCCGTGTTGGGGCCAGAGGGGCCCGCTGGGGCTGTAACTAGTAACTGGCATGGTTTACGATGCTCTGCCCTCGGTAACACGCCTGCCCGGAGTGAACGCTGATAGATACATGTCGGGGTTAAGGCGATTTGTCAAACGACGCGTAAAGAGGGATCGAGAGTGAAGGCTTTTGGTTTTGGTAGTTTTCTTAGAGGCTGGGATAAATGAATTGGGTATTTAACTTTCGTGTATAGTCTGTCGATATGTTAATATAAGTACTGTAGCCGCGTCTAAATAAATGATGGATATGATATTTGATGGATATAGAGAAAGAGGAATTCGGAAAAATAAATAGATGGATTGTGTCAGAAATAACATGAACCAGCAAGGCATAAATGATGCCGTGACGTCTGACAGCGAAGAATGGAAGAAGAGAAAATGTTGAAGCAACCTCAAATGGAATAGAACATGATGATGATGATAAGTATTGTAGCCGTGTCACTACTGACATGACGATTAAAAGTGAGGTATGAAGATGCAAACATGCTGCGCTAACCCCAAGTAAATAAACGCAGGAGAAGTAGCCGTGTCACATTTCTTGATTAAATACGTTTGTTCAAGTTACAAGTAAAGGCTTCTGCACACACGCGCGGCGCGGCAAGTGGCGACAAAATCTCCGTAGAACAATTACTATGAAAACGCATGCTACCGTTCACACAGGCGCGGCGCGACACGTTGCGTTTTAGATTTTAGATTTTCCTTTCGATAAGCAAGTTGAAGCTGCGACACGCCGCGACAACTCTGCGGCAGAAAAACAAAAGACGCCTAGAACATTTTGTATGAAGCGAGCTCTGTCGCAACGCCTGTGTGAACGGCGGTGCGGTGCGGCAAGCCTGCGGCATCGACTCGGTGATCGACTACTCGATCCTCTTTCTCTCGAAAAGGGGTAGGTTAGGGTCCCAACCTATCCATTTTCTTGCAATAAAAGCCCTTAATAGGTGTTCGCCACCCTGGGGACCGCTTGGGGAGAGCGGAGGGGTCTAATTAACTCGTACTGACTAAGGTGCCGTCCTAACGGTTTATCGATCGTACGATGACACGATGCGTTCTCGTCGCATGATGAGTTCTGTCTGCGACGAGACTGTAGAAGACTATTTAACCTTTATACAAGTATAGCAAAATTTGGGACGAAAAATTTTCACTTCGATAATCTCGTAATTTAGAACTGTCCTTTTTTATTTGTTAAGATATTTTCACAAACTTGATTTCACTTTGCAGGTGTAGGTATAAAACGTATATTTCAGTTTATTTCAATTTCCTAAAACTAAGAGTTTTCTAGAAATAGCGATAAATTGTTGTTTGTTTAAGTATTTTTAGTAAATTATTATCGTTGTTAGTTTTTGGTCTAGGATTTTTTATTGTTTAGGTTATCTATAATATTATTAAATGTGTCGTATAGAGTAAAGAATGATTAATGCAGAAATGTTTACTTTATTTTTCGTTTCGCACACCTATCATCAATAAAGTTGTTATAAAAGGGTAACTTTTTGTTTCTATGATTTACTTCCTGAACCCGATGAAAGACAAATGTTGCCATCACTGAACACAAATATGTTGTGACACACGTTTATTATTGTGTAATACATATTTACGTATTCACGTAAAACCCACGGCCGTGTCCACGACACAGCGACACACCGTTTTTTTTTTGTGGATAGTAAAATCATTAAATAATCTCTCCCGCTCTGGGCGGAGCGATGGGGAGTATCTTACTGAATAAAACCCATCCATGTTCATTTTCCTTTTTTGCCCTTTGTATGCCGGGGAAAGGTATTTTTTCGAATAACTTGGCAGGCCCCTCTACTTTGCTGACATCTCTTTGAGGTGCGTGGTTCACGCGCCGTTGACACGGCCTGTCGCGATGTCAGGACAGTGAATCTCCCTACCTATCTATAGACATGTTTCTCTATACCAGATACCATATTTGTATATGTTTCATAAAAATATGGCATCTGATAGCCTTATAATTTAAATACTCATAAGTGATTACTAATAAGTGCTTTTAATTTCGTTTTTGTCGGATTTCTGTTTATCCTATTGACTAAAATTTGGTACATAACCAGTAAGAGTGACGGATAGTTATACGTACACCGGTCTCATAGTAATTTTTTTTGTAAACAACGTTTACATATTATATATATTTTGTCTAATAGACCGATTAGATCTAAGAATGAGTATGGAAATGGAATAATTGGTACTTATTATCGATTAAAAAACCGGCCAAGAGCGTGTCGGGCCACGCTCAGTATAGGGTTCCGTAGTTTCCCGTCCGTCACAATAAGTGTTCCCAGTTATGAGGCCAACCGAACAATTCGGTAATACCCGATCCAATGTAATAAATACCTACAGCGCCATCTCTCGGGGAATTGGGTTACTAATTAATACTAATACGAAGACGTGCAATTTGGGTGGTAATTTTGGATTGCGAGGACCGATTTCAATAATTCTTTTTTTGTTTGAAAAAAGATACGTTCAGGATAATAAAATATGTAAACAAAGTTACAAAAAATGCTTGCATATACGATTATACTACAAACTTAGTCCAGAAATTATTTTGTACAACTTTTTGTCTTTTTTGTACAAAAACTGTTGTGTCAATCAAGTTCAAAATAATTTTCATAGAAAGTCCTTATAAAGTTCTACTTTTCAGATTTTTTTCATATTTTCTAAACTTATGGTTCAAAAGTTAGAGGGGGGGGGACACATTGTTTTTTACTTTTCGAGCGATTATTTCCGAAATTATTGACATTATCAAAAAATTATTTCAGTAAACCCCTATTCATTTTTAAATACCTTTCTAACAATATATCACACGTTAGGGTTGAAATTAAAAAAAAAAAACACTTTCCACTTTACATATAGGGTGGATACCCTAATAAAACATATTTTTCCAATTTTTATTTTACCACTTTGTCGGCGTGATTGATATACATATTGGTACCAAATTTCAGCTTTCTAGTGCTAACGGTCACAGAGATTAAGCGAGGACGGACGGACGGACGGACGGACGGACGGACGGACGGACAGACAGACATGGCGAAACTATAAGGGTTCCTAGTTGACTACGGAACCCTAAAAAAGCAGAACAAGTTATTTAGTGCTTATTATTTACGCGATTATTTTACATTTGACAAGTTTGGTCATCGAATGACAAATGGTTGACAGGTAATTAGCACGGAGCTTTTAAACAAACTGCAGTGATGACATGTGACTCAAAGAGTGTTCCGAGCGAGATAGCTTTTAGTATGCACACACTGTCTTTGTTTTACAATTACTAGAAATAAAAAACAATAAAATAGGATTCCGCATCCAGGAAAATCTTCACTATTACACCTCTATAATTAACGCATTTTTTCAATTTTGAAAGTGGATGTTTTCACTAGAACCAGAAAATACGAAAATATATTTTAAAAAGATGTTTAAATGTTATGATCATACTGTTTCTAAACATAAATAAAAAGTTTCTGTATATAAATTCAACATTTTTAAAAGTTGCAACTAAGGAATACTATTTTCTGAGAAATTATTATTTTATTATAACCCGTTTTTAATTCTGTGCCAGTTATCTAAGTGATTAACAACTAATGTTTTTTAATCATTTTTTACTGACAACGCGCCTGCCAACCTTGACTCTTTATCAGTTGGTATTAGTATATTTTCCCTTTGAATTAATTAAAATAATATAAACTTTGTGCCTTTGAGATAAAGTTCATTTTTTGAGATAAAATTAACATAACAACTGGAATTCCAGTTATCTCATAAGTTCCTTGGTAATAAATCAAATATCAGTCAGGTGCGTTGCAAATACAGTGAAGGGTTCTGTAGACGGACGAATTTGTTACGAACTCATAGAAATATTAAGCTTTTTTGCAAAAATACAACCGACTTCTAATACATGGTACAGAAAATCGACTTCAAAATAAAGGTTATATTTCAAAATCAAAATCAAAAAATCAAAAGTCATTTATTCAAATTAGGCTGATAATCAGCACTTTTTGAACGTCAGATTACAAGAGACAGTCCCACAAAAACGCCCTGCCCTTCGCCACTTCCTAGTGTTTTAGCTGGGAAGAAGAAGTGGCGGAACAAACTCCCCAGCAACACATCTGTCTGTCAGGTTAGAAGAACCAGATTTTATACAATTCCGTTTATCACAAGAAATTATAAAAAAATAAAAATAAGAAATTATTCATTCATTGTCACTTGTCAGCTAGCAAACACCCATTATATATAAAAATAAAAATTACCCAAGTCTAAATAATAAATTCACCAGTCTAATGGGTGTGCCCGCTTACATGTGCAGTGAAGAAGTGTCAGGTGATAAACTAGGACTAGTGCAAAAGAAATAAGCTAAGCATAAAAAAGATTTACCAATAACAGTATCAAAAAAAAATATATATTCAGTCAATGCTCGAGGTCACTAGTTAACCACATGTCAATAAATAAAAACACACAAAATGAAACAAGTATATAAAGAAAAAAAAAGTAAAAATATAAAATTACATGACGAAGACATGTAACGTATCAATAAGCTAATTTGGTGAAAGAACATGAAGAGAAAAAAATAATAATCGTCTTGAGTTCAACACAGTGACCAACTATGCTTATCGTCTAAATAGTCGTTAATAGAATAGTATGCTTTTAAACAAAGGTTAGATTTTACTTTAGCTTTAAATGCATTAAATGGCAAATCTAGCAAAGAAGAAGGTAGCTTGTTATAAAAAGTTATACCAAGCCCTACAAATGAATTATGAACCTTATGAAGCCGGTGGAAGGGAGCACGTAGTTTATGCTTATTTCTAGTGTTAATGTTGTGAATATTACTGTTTTTACTATATAGATGGATATTTTGCCTAATATATAAAATGTTGGCCAAGATGAATTGAGAAGCCACAGTGAGAATACCAATCTCTTTAAAAAAATCTCTCAGAGAATCCCGGGCACCTAGCTGGTAAATTGCACGAACCGCTCGCTTCTGCAGAACAAATACATTCTGGATATCAGCGGCTTTGCCCCACAGCAGAATACCATAGGACATGACGCTATGGAAATAACTAAAATTTGTGTTTTTTTTTAACAAATCTCGTCGTCGAAAAGATTAATGAAAGAACTGATTTTTGTACACGTTATGCGACTATGTCAATCCTATCATACTTTAAAAAATATCAACTTACTTACTTCCTAAACCAATTTTAGTTAATCGTAAAAACAAAATCGAATTAACCACCTAAATCTTATCTAATCTAATTTTATTATTTCGTACAAATAGTTTCCACTAACGATTTAGTTGATTTTGTAATAATTGAATACTTTTTTAGTTAAAAGGGTTCTGCTTTTGCCAATTTGCTATGGAACCCTAAAAAGCATCTCTCGTCCGTTTTCTTTCGTACTGTTATTTTTTTTCTAATCACAGGTTTCAAGATAGTAGTACAAAGTTATTTTCTGGATTATCAAAATCAAAAGTCATTTATCAAATCAAACTGATAATCAGCGAGTTTTGAACGTCAAAGTAAACAATAAATAGACCTCCATAAAGACTGCATTACGGCATTTTCTATTGTATTAGCTGGTAAAAAGAAGTAGCGGAATAAGCAAACACATCTGTCTGTCAAGTTTAAAGGAGTAGAGTAATAAATTTATTTATTGCAAATGGATAACGGCTTCCCCGCTAGGCCTGAGCAAAGCTGCGTCCTCGTAGACTCGGTCGGCGGCGGTCTTTCACGTCCTGCTCTGAGAGGGAATAGGAAGCAATCACCTACTTCTGTCAAGCAGTCATGCTTGAGGAAAAGAAACTCAAATCAACACAGCTGCCCCGGAAGACGCGCCGCTCGTGTTCCACGCGCGCCTCAAATAGATATCAGCAAAGCAGAGGGGTCTGCCAGGGCCACTTTCTGCCGGAGTTGCGAGTTGTTAATTATGTTCTACTTGCAACAATGGCTACTGCTAACAACAAAAGGTCGTAGGTATCTAATACAGAAACCATCATTAGGACCTTGCACCTCAGACACAGATAAATACATGGGTACAACCATGTTTTCATTTTCACGTCATTAATACAGGATTGCTAAACCGAGTGTCTCGATTTTGTAATTTTTGTAGAAAGGGAGCCATCGGTACAGCATACTGATTTGTAGGGCTGCTCGGTGTACGAACCTAAAGAATTGGGTTAATTAGACCAAAAAGTTACCAGATTTCTGGCGCGTCCTGCATAGTAATCCGTTCAAGATGGTGTCAACTATCGAAGATGTTTACGCAAACACGTACCGACGGGTATCACGGGATTGTTCGCAAAAATAGTGCTCCGCTAATCAGGAGAGTGGTAGATATGCAAGTGCACGCATGCGAGGTGCGGGCTTGTTACCTGTCTCAAATACTAAGATCGGGATGGATCACGCCGTTAGATTACGTTGAGATAACGAGCGCCTACCCATTCCGCAGCAGACGTCTGCTGGTCAAAACACCAGAGCAGCGGAGGGTACAGCATAATACTGCTGACCCCCGACGTAAGTGCACGAGGAAACACTAAACCACGCAAGCTCTCCCCAGGGTGGAGGACATCTAGTGCAGATTTCCATTACGCGGAAAAGAATAGACCACGATCCTAACCTAACCTAACCTACCCCTTTTCGATAGGCTAAGATCATGTATTCGATCATCGAGTGGATGCCGCAGCGCGCGGCGTCGCGCGGCCGTTCACACAGAGATCCGCGACAGAGTAAGTTTCATACAAAATGTTCTAGGCGTCTTTTGTTTTTCTGCCGCAGAGTTGTCGCGGCGTGTCGCAGCCCGTCGCGCGGATCGAGTTTGCCGCTCGATAGCGAGAGTTTGCCGCAAAGCGCGGCGCGCGACAGAAAAACAAAAGACGCCTAGAACATTTTGTATGAAGTGGGCTCTGTCGCAGCTTGCCGCAACTTGCCGCAGCTGCGACAGAGCCGCAGCGTCGCCGCGGCGATCGAGTACTCGATACTATATATCTCGAAAAGGGGTAGGTTAGGATCCCAACCTAGCCATATTCTCGCTAGAAAAACCCCTAATAGGTGTCCGCCACCCTGGGGAGCGCCTGGGGAGAGCAGAGAGGTCTAATAGAATCGTACTAAGGTGTCGTCCTAACTGACTATCGATCGTACGAGGACACGATGCGTTCTTGTCGCATGATGAGACTGTATAATCTGTTTACAATACAAACCAGAAGACTGTTCAACCTGTTCACAAGTATGGCAAGATTTAGGGCAAAAAAATCACTTAGATAATCTCGTAATTTTAAAATGCACTTTTTTATTTCTTGACATATTTTCACAAAATTGATTTCAAATTGCAGGTATAGGTATAAAACGTATATTTAAGTTTGTTTCAATTACCTGAGACTAAGCGTTTTCTAGTTATAATGAAAATTTGTTCTGTGTTTTAGTAGTCTTCAGTAAATGATTTAATTTGTTAGTATTTGTTCTAGAATATCTAGAATATTCTTATTGTTTAAGTAAGTTATAATATTATCAAATGTGTCGTATAGAGTAAAAATGACAATGCAGAAATGTTTATTTTGTGTTTTCATAGTTTAAATAAAACAAACACCGCTGCAAAATTCTCAGTCGTAATAAAGTTTGCGACGAAAACGATTTAACGAATACGCGATAGAACAGGCGGGCCCTAGAACGTCTTTTTAAACGTTTCGTCGACTATGCCCACAAACACCACAACGTTTTTCTAGAAACGTTTTGAATTTCAGCAATTCTCAGTAGGGGCAGTGATTTGAATTACGTATCAATCCAAGATACGCATTATTTAATTCTTAGGCAACGATGTATGAAACACGAACAATGTCCTTTCGCCTTTCATTTGACAACCTTTTTACAAGTGCCTGTCACTCCGCGGTGTCCTCATCGAAGCTCGCAAGTCATCGCGCGGGCATAGGCAATGCTTCATGGACCATTTCCATCGTACGGTGAGAACGCATTGCGTATTTGTACGATCACTGCATGTTAGGACAACGCCTAAAGCCGCCTAAAACACTGCCGTGCAGGCCCTAAAGTGCAGTACGAGGAAAAAAGCAGTTTCGGGAAAACCTTTAAAAACTTTTTAACACTGTTTTTCTTGGATTATTTATGTGTATGGTGCATATTTTTGTTGTTACGAGGACTAAGTGCCAACAAAGATAGTATTTCCATATATGATAAACAAATGTTAGTTTTGTTTATCAGATTTTAATTAAAATCGGGTTTTCTGAAATCTTAGCTTTTACTGCACGCAAAAAGTTACACATATACAGATTAAAATGCGGTAAAAATACTTGATACTACAAAATTAAGATAAGTATTAAGATAGTTCTTTGCTACTTTGCAGACTAACTTGCAGCATAAGACTTTCTTTACTGCATTTTAATTTGTATCTTGGACAATTGCACATGTAGTATATAACAATTGCTTCCAACTAACGGGTATGTTTTAGGTAGGAATTTACAGAAAAAAGTGCATTATGTTTAGAATTTGTCGTTTATTTTATAATATTGTAAGGTAATTGTTTTAAGGTGCTTTAAACACAGGTGGTTATTAAGGCATTTCGATAAAAATAAATGGTATAAACCTTTTCGGTTTCGCAAGACACACGAGATCTTTCCTTTAAATAGCACATTTATTAGTTTTATATAAATGTGTCATTTAATTGAATGATTTTGATTTGTAATTTTGATCTTGATCTTTGATTTTGTTTAAAAATTGTTCCAAGTTGTGTTGAAATACTTCAATATAATTTTGAAGTAGCTATGTAACTCACTTTTAAAAACTCCGATCAAATAAGTTTTCCGTGGGATCTGGAGGCGATAGTGCTCGCGCGCCTGTTTGAGTGGCGCGCGTAGGCACTACACCGGGGGGAAACTCCGCTGCCGCGGCAAATTTCCGCTCAGCGGACAGACCTCCAGTGCGACCTCGTGGTGGCATGGAGAGAGCGACTGTCGCGATCCCGTGCAGGGCACGCCACAATAGTGGCGGTAAAGAGGGGACCCTCTTTCACCGGACACGGAAGTTTCGGGAGGTTCCTGCACATAATCGGGCGGGAGGAAACGCCCGGGTGTCACCATTATGACGATTGCCCGGAGGACACGGTGGAGCACACAGTGGCGGTCTGCCCAGCGCGGGGCGGAGCACCCCGTGCCCTTGTAGAGGCGATCGGCGGCGGCGATCTCTCGCGTCCGGCCCTGGTTCAGTCCATGGTCCGGAGCGAGAGGGATTGGGAAGCGGTCACCTCCTTCTGCCAAGGAGTAATGCTAGCAAAGGAGGTGGCCGGGCGTTTGAGGAAGAGAACATCAAGCCAACCCAGCTGCCGCAGGACACGCCTCGGGTGCCGCGAACGACTCCCGGCCACCGTAGATGCGGGCCTGGGGACGGTGAGCAATGGGTAGCTCACCGTCCGTCCGACTATTGACGACTGGCCGTGTCGACGGCGCGTTCGTGTTTCACGCGCGCCTCAATGTGATGTCAGCAAAGCAGAGGGGCTTGTCAGAGTCTCCGCCTGGGTTGCGGGTTGTTCGAAAGAGATACCGCGGCCCCGGAACGTAAAGGGCAATAGAAGGAACATGGATGGGTTTTAGTCAGTACAAGTCTGACACTCTCCCCCGCTCCGCCCAGAAATCAAATCATCAAATAACTTCCCCCGCGCAAGTTATTTGAGATTGTGACACGGTGGTCTAATAAAATATTTGTCTAGGTTCTTTTTTTAACTTTTTACTAGGTATATTTTGTATGTTTCTGGTTTTTCTTTTTTTACTTTTTCGTTTATTAGTATTTCTTTTTCGACTGCTTGCATATGATCTGATGAACTACTTTCTAATAAAGGCACAGAAATATATTTTTTATCTGCTACCGAGTCGTCTGAATGTTGAAAAACTGGTGTTTTAGCTAATAGTGTCGCGTTTTGAAAAATATGTGTTGATGTTGGCAAAACCTCAGAACATTATAAATCTTCTTATGTCACAAGATCATTGAATGAATGTTCAGAAGCTATTTCAGTCGTAGCTAAATCCGTTAGATCAGACTGGGGGAGAGCCTCAACGAGCCTTCGCTGCCTACACTGGCGTGGCGCAGACGTCTTCCTTCCTGGGCAGTAATCGACAAACAAGCACGACTGATTGAACGAGAGAGATAGCGACAAGTTCTGACTAGAACACAGTAAAATATGACCTTTACTGCAGTGAAATTAGTAAAATCGTTCAAGTTACCAATTATAATGCAGTAACAGAGTGTCATACTGCGTTTTAATTAGCATATATCTTATTTTCATCTTTTGAAAAATATCGACTA
Source organism: Ochropleura leucogaster (assembly GCA_958449745.1). Classification (NCBI taxonomy): domain Eukaryota; kingdom Metazoa; phylum Arthropoda; class Insecta; order Lepidoptera; family Noctuidae; genus Ochropleura; species Ochropleura leucogaster. Next base: position 20,891,916 of record OY288201.1, read on the forward strand.
GGTATACTGCATTAAATAATGAGCATACTGCAGTTTAAATGGTTAGTTCATAATATGAAATAAACTAGTGATCAACCATGCAGTTTTAACACTGTTGGTACAAAAACTACTTACTGCGTTTTAATTTTTACCCCTCAATATTTTTTTGGGTGTAGAATACAGTTTTTTTGTGGTAATTTAGATATTTACTGCGTTTGACTTGGTAAAGTGACGGATCGTGGTAGACGTAACTGCTATTACTGTATTTTAGTTGCTATTGTAATATATTTAGACATGCAAAGTTAAGTTACTGCTTTCACAAATTTGATTTTTAAACCGTTTAAAGCATCCCAACAAAAATCTGATATGGGTTCAATATTCAACGAAAAAATTACAAAAAGGCTGTTACTGCGTTTTAGGGTCTGCAGAACAGAAGTCACAGCGGTATCTCGATGTGACTTCTGTTATTCGGACTGGTTTTGGCCCATTTCACCGGCTGAGTGAGAAGTTAAATGGGGAGACAATATTCTGCATAACATCTACGGAACCATCCACTGGACGTGGAACGCACTTGGACAATTTTTTGACTCATGCTGCCATTTTTTGTTTAATGACCAGACTTGTCAACTGTAAATAATCGTGGAACTAATAAGTACTAAATATTTTTTTCTAAATGTTTCACGGTTGTCTGTGATACCTATGACAAAAAGGTGTCTACATATATTTTATAGCTATCCAGGAACTACGAATGTGGTGTTGCTCTGGTGCATTTCCTTACCAGTTTAATTAGTTGCCAGAATAGTAATGGCACGATAGGTGCGGGTCCGACCGGTACCATGTTCAATCCGCTTCTAGCAAGCTCTTCCACAGCGTCGTCGTTGCCTCGGGTATCGCTGTGTCCTTTAATCCATTGGATAGTTATGTTATTGAGGTTACCAACTATGACTTATGTAGATACGTATTTATTTTTTGTATTGCTTTTTGTACTGTTCCGTATTAAAATCATTTCTCTTTTGGAAAATAATGGGACATAGCAGCCGCGTATGATTCTTTTGAAATCATTTGGTTTTATAATGCAGTTGTTACAGCGTTAGTAGGTACCTAAGTATGGAGGAGAGCGTTAGCCTGACAATAAGTCATTGCTTACTTTACAAAACGTAAAATAGTATAAGAAGTTAACAAGCGTCTAGGAATCTATACGGTCAACAATGTCGACTCATTCACAAATAATTCTTTAAAATATTTTTTTCATGAAATAAAACACTATATGAAACAAGTGACGCAGATGTTGCCATCTGTACAAAGGTTGTATAAATTTGTGATTTGATAGATAATGTTAAAAAAAAAAACTGATTATATAGATTTGAAAAAATAAGATTGAGTAAACGTAGAGACATCCACTTTGTGCCGTTTATGAGCTCAATTTTGAATATGCTTTTTTAAATAAAGACACTTAGCGTGTCTTTATTAAAAAAGCATATTCAATGTAGTTACTAACTTTCCATCGGTCAGTTCTGAAACTGGGATTGGTAACTTGTTGTGAAAGCGTTTACTGTTTATTAGAAATGACTTGCTAGTTTTTGTCAAACTGAATTTAAGAATTGCAATTTTTCGGACATATAACGTACATTCGAAGATTTAAAGTGAGTTTTTCGTCGCAAATTTGATTACGATTGAAAATTTTGAAGCCGTGTATCTCTTATTAAAACTATGAAAACACTTACTAAAAAAACATTTCTGCATTGTAATTTTTTACTCTATTCGTTGTGTGCGCGATGACAGCGCCCCTAGTGGCCACAACTATTCAGGACTTGTCAGAAGTAGTTGGTATTTCTACTTGGATCACAGTTATTATTTTGAACGTACCTATTACAAATAAATGTTGTTTCTTTCAACTCGAACTGTTTATATATATCTGCTTGGCATCCTTTATCGGCCATCATAGTAAATTCCCTTTCATTTACTTTAGTAACTGGGGGTCTACTCTAATTCTACGTAAAACGAAATTGCGGCCGAAACTTTGAACGTTTTCTACCACGGTTTCATTTCATTCATTTCGAAATTTTTGGACGTCCGAAGTTTATTTGACATTAAAATTTTCTAAACCTACTCTAATTCACGCAAAATGATATAGAGTAGGGTTACAAACGTAACTACTTTTTACTTTCGTTCGTTAACGAAGTTACGTTTCGGAGAAAGAGAGTAGACCCCCTGTTTCGATTGGTAACTGATTCTTTTCGTATTTTCAAATAAATTGTTGATCCGGATATCTTCGTGTCATAAAACGATTATATCTAGCAGTGACCTGAGAATAGTCAATTTTCTTACACCGATATATTGACGGGAATATACCTAGCTAGGGCTCGCCTCTGCGTCTGACTTTTTGCCTCCAATAAAATGTTCACTGCATATTGTATCATGTCGTTTTGGGTGCCATGGGGACCCATCAGCACTAAAACAATCCCGACTGGGACCGAAGAGTCTCAGAAGACCTACGCTGCGTCGTCAGTCAAGATGTAGGTTACCAAATTTTTGCGACGGCATCGTCGTTCTACGTGCCAGTACTCGTAATATTAATATTATACTGGCGGTTAATAAAAAAGGACTGTAATTTTGGAACGCTTATTATTATTATAGTGTACTAAGTTTTTCTCTTCACAGCAGCTATCCATTTTTGTCTTTGCTGTAATGTCCACTTTGATGTTGGAAACGAATAAAACTTGCACGAACTGTCTTTCTAACTGTTTTACAATTTACGACACAGCATGTACTATGACCCATATCGCAAATTTTTACGTTTTACTTAAAATTATAAAGGAAGTTATGAAAATAAAGCAATTTGACACATGACAGCCCAGAATTAATTCACATTTCTGCCACGTCGTGCGCTACGATCGATTTGCCGTTCCCCACCACCCACTTCGCACATAGTCAATACGACACACTATAATATTATACTACTAATAATATTATACCTAACCTAAACAATATGAATATTCTACAACAAAAGCTAACAAATTTAATCATTTACTGAAGTGACTACTAAAACACAGAACAATTTATCATTATAACTAGAAAACGCTTAGTCTCAGGTAATTGAAACAAACTTAAATATACGTTTTATACCTATACCTGCAATTTGAAATCAATTTTGTGAAAATATGTCAAGAAATAAAAAAGTGCATTTTAAAATTACGAGATTATCTAAGTGATTTTTTTTGCCCTAAATCTTGCCATACTTGTGAACAGGATAAACAGTCTTCTGGTTTAACGCATCGTGTCATCGTACGATCGATAGTCAGTTAGGACGACACCTTATTACGATTCTATTAGACCTCTCTGCTCTGCCCAGGCGCTCCCCAGGGTGGCGGACACCTATTAAGGGTTTTTATAGCGAGAATATGGCTAGGTAGGGATCCTAACCTACCCCTTTTCGATATATAGAGGATCGAGTACTCGATCGCCGCGGCGGCGCCGCGGCTCTGTCGCGGCTGCGGCAAGTTGCGGCAAGCTGCGACAGAGCCCACTTCATACAAAATGTTCTAGGCGTCTTTTGTTTTTCTGTCGCGCGCCGCGCCTTGCGGCAACTCTCGCTATCGAGCGGCAAACTCGATCCGCGCGACGGGCTGCGACACGCCGCGACAACTCTGCGGCAGAAAAACAAAAGACGCCTAGAACATTTTGTATGAAACTTACTCTGTCGCGCCGCTCTGTGTGAACGGCCGCGCGACGCCGCGCGCTGCGGCATCCACTCGAGGATAGGTTAGAATTTTTCGATAGCTTAAGATCGAGTAAATAACGCCTGCCGCGCCGCGCCAGTGTGTGAGGCTCTGCGGCACAGCTTTGTCGCCGCTTGCCGCGCCGCGCGTGTGTGCAGAAGCCTTAAGGCCGCATAAGTTTCCTCTTACAAAACATTCCTCAAAATACTTAATGTAGAGATACTAATCCTTCCAAAACAGCTCTTAATCAATTTTAAGTGCAATCAGTTGACTTATGTATAATTGACAATTACCGATGAGACTTCTCTTTGCCGCAACCCCAGCTACAGAGAAACTATTCAATAAACATGGCCGCGTCAACTCGCAGTCGGCACCTGGTTTAGTGGCCGACTGAATTCGATAACGAAGCTGTCACTACTATTAAACCGTCTTACTAAACTGTTTCTGTTGGGAGAGAGTTAGTTTGCGGTATTTTAACAATGCTCAGTTCGAGGTGTGTTTTGGTTTTAATCTAAGGTTTGTAAGGACGAGGGGTATGTCTGTACCATTACTCTCGTTGAATTAATGTCTTAGAACTTGTGATATCTTTTTGTACTAAAATTGCATCCGACAAGCCATGATATTAAATGCTTATACCTAGTTTTTAAGAGGGTGTACTCTGAAAGTTGGCAATCTCTGAGTTTATTTCGACTGTTTCTTCTTCACGACCGATCGCCACAGTTGGGTACTAAACACCGGACTAATCTAGTTTAAAGAAAAAAACGACGTGTGCTCGTAAAAACCTTCTTGCAAAATAAAGATTGTTATCAAAAAATCAAAATCAAAAATCAAAAATCATTTATTTGCGTAAATAAGGTACAGAAGGTTCTTGAAAATACATTTTTATGGATCTCTTATTCTGCCATAATTTCGGCGTGCAAATTTTACATAATTATTTATTTATAAAAGAATACATGCAATTAGTAAATTGTAGGTAATAACTATATTAAATTAATTAATAATTATTATTAATATATCAATTCAAAATACGATACATGCCTTACAACTTATAATCTAGGAACTCAAGAACACTATAAAAACATTTATCAATTAACAATTTAGTTAGAGTACGTTTAAATTTAAAAAATGGAAGTGCTTTTATCGAAGGTGGAATTTTATTATATAATTTTATACACATAATATGACTGTTGTTTGACGTTAGAGTGAGGTTCGTCTTGGGTTGATATAACTTGTTTGTATTATGAGATCGAGGGGCATAATAGCTTGTCGCTTGCTGAAAGAGACTCTTATGCTTGAAGACAAAAACACAACATTCCAAGATGTAAATGCAGGGTAATGTTAGTATCTTATACTGTCTAAAGAACGACGATCGATCGACGATCTTTCACTAATGACGGAAATATCTGTCAAATATATCGATGTTATGGTGAGTTTATTGATACATGAATTGCAAAAACTATCGTTGCACTAATGATTTAGTTGTAAGTGTATAAAAAACACTTTAAAATCTTTTTGTTTCTTTCTAGACATTTAAAACTATTAGAACACCGTATCCAGTGCTTTTGCAATAGTAAGCTTTTATTTTAGTGTAACACAAACAATGTTTCATAATTTCATTCTATAATATTGATTAAATAATTGAAATAGCAAAATAATTGACTATGACCAACGTTGTCAATTGTGTTATAAATTGAAATAGTTAAAAACAGGCAGTCTTTACCGCCACTCAGAGTAGAGAATAGCTTCAACATATTTCTAAAAATAAAGTTAATTGGTTAAAATGAGATACGGAGTTACAGACGGCGCGGCGGCGTCACAAAATATAAGCACTAAAAGCTCATTTAGTGATTTGAATAAGTTCTTTAAGATTGAAGAATAGATAATCGGATTCCAAATACTTGACTATATTATGCAATTAAACTTAACTTGAAAGCCCAGTGATTCCTAAAAACCAAGTGAAACTGAAGTGTCCATCCAAAATGTCTGTCTAAGAACATTAGCGCGTTAGCACGCGCACGAGGGATGACCGCGCGCGATGAAGCGCGGCGGCGGCGCGTGCGCGTGGCTCGGCACGCCCTGCCCGCGCAAGAATGGCGCCGTGTGCGCGTGCCGCGTGCACACTGCACTCTTACAGGTAAATATTTATCGTGAGATGACGATCCTTCAGAAAATTCTGGTTGACAAACAAATGGGTAACGAATTGTTCTTAAGATTCGATTCGCGACTGTACCATGCATATTTTTTACCGTAGAAAACAACGGTTGCTTAAAATGCAATAAAACGTGTTTGCAAGCAAATCTAAGTTGCCCGGCCAACAGTCGTCGCAGGCAGTAGCAGCAAGTCAAATCACACGATCGCTGTGACAGACGAAAGTGACGAGTAATCATCAACTCGTCCTACATGCCCACGGCGCATTTAGATTTAGGACGAGTTGATGAATTACACAAAGTAACATTAATCGTTAAATTAATAAAAAAAAAAAATAATCGTTTCAATGTTACTTTATTTCGACAAAAACAGGCTGTAATACCAGGAGAAGAAGAAGATGCAGAAGAGCATCTTTATTCTATTATAAAAGTCGGGGTAGTAGTCTTATCGATTTCTTTGGTCTGCGATACTAAGATGCTGGAATGTGAAGAACAACATTAATTGCTTTATGACATAGAAGTACTGATCAGGTTGTAGCAAAGTAAAGAAATTTAAATGGATGATACGAAACTACTATATTTGACTAGCATACATTTTCCAAACTAACAACTTTTGCAAAAGCTTTTTTGAAAGGGTGACTCAGCTAGTTAACACATATGATTGAAAGCTTCCCACGTGTTAAACACTTTACTATTATATTTTCAAGTTGCTCGAAAGTCTATAATTACGCCGCGTATGGAATTAGGTCGGTTCTGAACGCGTGTGCTCCTGCAAATGGTCTGGTACTTAAACGTGAATTAATTTCTCACCTCAAAGTCTGAACGCTTTGCTTTTATGCTAATAACAATGAGTATACAGAGGGAAAAACTTAAAAGTGTACATTAACGTTTATTTTTATTAACATAAACAATGAATAAAGGATATAAGATAAGATATCGTATTACGGAATGTATCGTATTAAAATATCTATGTAAAACTTCTTTTCTTTTTTATAAAAAAAATGCTGCCCCACACTAGGAATTTCTCCTGTATCGTGGGTGTGTTTTCAAACATTTAATCTCACATACACAAACAGCCAGACCCGGGGTAACTATCTGTATGCCATACAAATATTTGTTTCATAGCGCAGCAGACGATCGCTAAGCCACTGCGCCTACCGTGCGTTTGAATAAATAGCTAAAGAGGAAACACTCAAGCCCTTTGCGGCTTGAGTGTTTCAATTTCATCGTTTTTATAAAAAGAATACTTTGCATATTATCGTGATGTGTAGACAGACTTCGGAGCCACTCAATCTTGATTTGATTCGATTTGACGCCCGCGCTGCCCTCAGTTCATAGTTGGTTTCAACTACTAACAACTTCCCGCCTTCACGTTTTCCGCGCACTATCTAGTTTATAAAACTCAGACTTTCAACAAAGTTAGCTCCAAATTGTCCAAATATGTCGCTGCATCAGTATATGGGAAAGTTGTTATGAGCAAAGATAGGATAACGTTTTATTGGAAGTGTTGATGTTTCACTACAAAACTTTTAATGTTTCTTCACACACCCACTTTTTGTTTACCTAGCCCAGAATTCCTTGAGAATTATCATTAAGGGTGTAACTTCCCCTATCAAAATTCACTCGTTCTCTATGTCATTGCGATCATTTTTTTTGCGCTAGAGTCTAGACCATACCTGAAACCTTCTAGTTACGGACATATTGGGGTTTTTAGTTTTTAACCAAGTTTTTAACGTTATTAATTTAATTTTGTTTATCTATAATATGTATGTATTTATAAATTATATATGTATGTATATCAGTTATCTGGTTACCATAACACAAGCTCTGCTTAGCTTGGGATCAGATAGCCGTGTGCGAGTTGTCCCAAGATATTTATTATTATTTATTAATTTATTAATTCTAAATACCCTCATACTATTCAATGCATTTAAAAGAAAGAAAATTTTATTTTGTCGCAATTACATATAATATAGATTTCAAAATAACAAAAATTAAATACATTGAACATAAATAGCATCCCAAACATTTATATATATTTATACATATGCACAAAAATTCATAAAAAAAGAGCTTGCACGCATAATGTTGTGAGCATGTTATATCGAATCGCTGTAAAACCGAATGCGTTCTAGTCAACACTGTGCAAAAAATAGCTTTACATCAATTAATTGAATTAATTCTGTCATGCACTTTACATTGCAATCTAGATAGGATTAAAAAAAATCCGAAACCAATAATAAACTCATATTTAATTCAGCTTCCGATGCAATCTGTAGCATTCCAATTGCCAGTGGGATTGTGGACAGACAGACTGACCAGAAATAGATCTGCCACTAAATAAGAAATTGCAGGCTTTTAGTATATACAAATCTGTGATGTGATATAGTAAGCTAGAAGTGATTACCTTTTGCACCCTATCCACTTCTAATGTCATCAATACGAAAGTTTGGTAAGGATGTATAGTTGCTTGTTACTATTTCTCTTAAAACTACTGAACCGATTTTGATGAAGTTTCTCGCACAGATAGTGTATGATTAGGATTAATACAAAGGCTACTTTTAAGGCCGGTACTATGAGTTCAGCAGCTAATATATCATACACGGCGTAAGGGCTTCAACACTTAAAGGTAAGGTTGGGGTTACTATATCGACGAGGACAGGAGGCAGGGAAAATGGACACCAAGCCCGTGCCCCGGTTCCTCTGCTGTGTGTTCTGCGTTGTAAAGGGTTACGCGGAGCACACCGATAGTCCAGGTTGTACCCTCCCATGTCAGAATGTTTACCACGGACAGTAATCTTCCCCGAAGAATAGAAATATCTTCCAATTCTTCGGAGAAAACTCACTGTCCGCGTCCAGGGCGCACCGGCCCAGGAACTGCTGTTCCCTCTCGACGGATCAAGAGGGACAAGCAGCCGCTAGGCACCATCTGACGCCCCCTTACCTGTTAAGGCGCTGTTCAAAGAAAACACTCGTAAAACACGTAGACTTTTTTCGCAAAGTTAGCCGTATCTGTACATAGCACAAGCCTAAAAACAGTTTACAAAAGTGGTGTATTATACAAAAAAAAAATGTTTAAAAAGACCAGGAACAAAAAAAATTGGTCTCGAAATTCTCAGGTCATTTTTTCAGCGACAACCATCATTTTCATATTTTTATTTCTATAACAAAAGAAATTTCATAGACCAAATACATAAGTATCTAAAACTTTTAAAACACGAAACTGTAATTTTTATATTATTCAATCAAAACTGCAAAATGATTTACATTTTGGCGGACATGATATTCAAATAAAATGAAACGAGAAATACTTTCGACCTTATTTCTATTTGTGTCAGACCACGACCAGTCTGCAGCAAGTCTCACCTCCGCGAATACCTAAAGATTAGCGTCTTAACGGTCAAAGATAAACAGCAAACGTTGACAAACTACCCAACGAACGCTAAGAAAATTAAGGCTGCGGCACGGCTAAAGGAAGTTTCACGAATAATAATCGCAATAAATAACCATTTGTTAGTTTACTATAACAACAGTACCTACTCGATCCACACAATTAAATTCCACCACAACACTTGGGACCGGTTTATTGAAAATCCATTTCCTCAGCTTATCTCAGAACATAATTGAACAGAACCGCAATTGGAACCGCTATAGCGGTTCCAATTGCGTATTAGAATTGGTTGACGACATACAGTGTGACTGTGTATGTCGTCAACCGCACGTCAACCACTGTACACAGTGTGACTGTACAGTCGAAGACAACACTATAAGGACGCATAGACAATGTGTATAATCTGAAAAAAAAGCGCAATCTTCAACTATCAAAGTGATCTCGATTAACACATTTTCACGTGTACAATCTTGAACGTGGAAATTAATGTGTGATTAATCTGTGCTGATTACAGTCAGTTCTATTGGTGAAGTTTTGAACCCTGAGAAAATAACAATAAATCTTTATGGAACAACAGTATTGTATTCGCCTGGTAGGTCTAGTGGTCGCAAACGACTGCTGCTGATCGAGTTGAGCTCCAGGGTTTGATTCCCTGGTAGGGCTAAGTGTTATTGGGGTATCCTATCAGGAATTTCTCAGTAGCAGCCACGGAGACTGGATTTGTGCCAGGTTACATGGGACTTAAAACATAAATGGCAAAATGTGGGTGTACTATTGGGTACACTTCTGCTTACCCATTCGGTGATTACAGGCATGATGTTATGGTGTAGTAAGTATTGTATTTTTTTAATTTTATCCATTAGGCGTGAAGTTTAACTATCATTTTCATGGTATCAATGATCCTTCTTAAAATATTCATTCATCCTTTTTTGCCGCTTACTGTACAAGTGAATGCCGTAAAAACGGATTGGGAACGTACCGGAAAACGGCTGTGTCGAGTGTCATGTTTAATATATATTTTTGCTCGTCGTATCGCCGGAAATTGATTCGGTTGAAACTAGCCGGCTGCTAATTGGAACAACTGGCGCGGTGTTTGTAGAAGGAAATTGAACTTATAGAGGGAATGTGGCAGCGAGTCTTGGTGGAAAGTGCCTGATAATAACTGTGTATGTTTCTAGAATGTTTGATTATTACACGACTAGACGATCAGGGCACGTTTTGAGACTATGTTTTTAAATTCAAAAGCGTTACTGTTTCATGAACATAATAGTTTTGGAGCCATACCATAACGAAATACGTCTTATCTCAAAGTAGAAACGTTATTCACAAGAAAAATGTTACCGCCCATGTGTACAACCACATTTCGCCAGTAAGTTCCATTTAGAGACTGAATCTAAAGACACGTCATGTCATGTTGACTTGTGATAGTTGAAGCTTCTCAAGGGAACTTCAGCACTTGTTATGGAATATGCAAACTATTAATGTAAGCTGTTTAATTACTAGATGCCTCGCTCAGGATGACGTGTTAATGAAATTCCACCGTCTTCACTGAGGACACGGGTCAGTTCGGTCAGCGAACGTGGTCGTGACCCGTCACCCTGACATTATGACGTCATCTATCAAGATTTGCAATTTTTTACCTGAGTATTGGAAAAACGAGATTCATGATAATGTATTTTTTGACAAATGCGTAACGATGCGGGCCCATACATCATTGGACCTGTCGTTAGTGATGGATAATCAGAATATGAATCCGTTGACAACTGATATTTGGGCACGGGTACGTTGTTTGACTACAGAAATATACAAATGCCCTCAGTTCAGTTGAACTTTTCAAGAAGTAAGTCTGCTATTTTCATTGATTGATTATTATGGAAACAATATAAGAAAACACACCATTACTACGAACTCAAGTCAAGGAGTAGAATTCCCTACCAGTGTCTGTGTTTCAGAGTTCATATAGGTAGCCCGGATCTATTCCAAGTCGCTAGATAATAAGATGGTTTTAGGTTAGGTCGTTTCATTGTCAACCTCACCTCTCCTCAGGACAAGAGCCGGCCCATTTCATATAAAATAAAACTCAAAATTATCAGTCCAACACAGTCTGCGTTCGACTTGACCCGACTTGACCTCCTTCTTGAAGCTATCTTCTCTTTTCTGCTTGTGTCCCAATATATTTGTTACACGACTGCTCCAAAAAAGGAGTGTTATGTTTTTTATGCCCCATTCTTTTTGGGGTCCACTTCTTGAAGCAATCTCAGTGAATATTCATAATCAATATATATTCAAAACTCGAACTACTCATGTTAAAACTACACTAATGCACGAAATATTGTAACTGCTCAGGTATACCCAAATGCATGAGATACACCATCTGATCACACCAGAATCTTTGCGTTAGATAGTCGGTTTATCGCTACTCTGAACATGTGTTCAGGTGTTAGTTCCTGGCGACCTGCCAGACACAATGTTTTCTATCCAGACACTACTAGAATTTTCAATTGTATCTAGTTTAAAAAAGTACTACTGAAGTTGTCACTTGGTTAGCTCGCTGAAACTCTTAATAAGGTATGACCGATAACAAGGAAAAGCTTTTTAACAATGTTCATTTGATAGTTATTAAAAGTGAATGGAGAACTACACCAATATAAACCATCATCTTCGTTTTCTTAACTATGTTGGAAGCGACTGCAGCTGATTACCAGTATTTTAGTTAAGACTGAATAATAGTGATGGATAATGAGGGAACATCTGAAATATTCAGGTGATGAATTAGAAATATGGAAAAAGAAAATTTGCTGCCCAGAGCCCAAGATAATCACGAAACGCCGAAGAATATAATGATTAACCCTTTGTTTGCGGATGGGAAATCATCAAATAAATTCCCCTCGCTCTGGGCGCAGCGACAGTGTCAGACTTTTACTGACTAAAACCCACCCATGTTCCTTCTTTTGCCCTTTATGTTCCGGGGCGGAGACCCTGGCAGGCCCGTCTACTATGCTGACATCTCTTTGAGGCGCGCCTAGAACAGGAACACGTCGTTGACTCGACCAATCGTCACTAGACGGACGGACGGTGAGCTGCCCATTGCTCACCGTCGACAAACCCGCATCTATTTAAAGTTCCCTTTAAAACAAGATTAATTTAGTTGAAACCCATATCACAATCAACCAATGTAAACGTGCTGCAAAACAATAGATAACCAGTGTTCATAGCCACATGACGAGAACGACAGACAAATGAAAGCGAATAAACAACTCAATAGATGTGTAAGGCTGTCAATACAACGCGGGAGCGCGGTGGCACCACGCTGCAGCGGAGTTAGAAGACCAACTTAGAACTCAAACAGCATTTATTTAAATTTTGAGTTTGAACGTGTGGTAAGTATTTTGAACCCTGAGTTATTAGGATTCAGGGGGAATTACAAGTGTGGTCCTTCTGAGCAGATAATAGCACATTTGAGGTCGTTAAGAACCTTACATCGTAATAACTTGGATAGGTTCTGGGCCAAAATTATTTGACGATATGTTTTAATTGGCAAAGAAGAAAACTAAAGGCCTTTGCACCTTAGCTCATAAAATGAGGTGGGACAAGTGAGTGAGTGATAAGGATAACGTGTCAGTTCTCGTAAATGGATTTTGATGTGTGGCTTAGCTGGTTGAAATAAACTTGAAAAACTATTGTCTTTGGAACTTTCGGTAGTCTTTAAAGGTCTATCCAAATCCATTATCATCATCTTTCTGCCCTTTTCCTATGTTATTCGGTGTCGGTGCTCCAATTTTTCTTTTTCCATTCTTCTCTGTCAACTGTCACTCTATCCCACAATATTCCATGTTGCACAAAGTGTACCTTCTCCATCTATCAGTTGGAAGCTGTCGACCAACGCCGCAGGGTGCAAAGTGCGCCGTGGACGATGACACCGCCGGGGGAGTCGGGAGTGGGGAGGGGGAGACCACCCATCGAGCACTATTGCTAGGAATAGGATAAGCAGAATTGGGCCAATGAAGATACGATCAATTGCTAAAATATTTATTGGGAGGACGAAGGCTGTACTACTTTTTAAATAGATGGATGTGGTATGATGAAAATGGAATATGTAAAACCATTTGCCAAGCATGGAGACTACGGATTTGTAAAAATTGAGTTAGGATTTCCATATGATATGGACTTCTTTGGAAAGCAAGAAAAATCAAGAAAGGCAATACGGAAGGAGTCGGGGTAAAGCCTACGTAGGCCGAATAATTAAAATACATAATTTTGATTAGGGTTTTTTGCATAGATACATTTGAATAGGTGTATCATATCTTACAGATGCACCCATCTCATAATAGCTAAATGAATTCTTTTGCCATTTAAACTCCGAATGAGTTAAAATGGCAAAAGAATTTACAAAACAAAAGAATTAACTTGACAAATGTTATAATACAATAGTTCTGTAGTATTTTGTACTAACACTGCTCACAACTTGAACAATATTGGCGTCCCTTACATCTCGTAAGCCAAACGTACGACAGTTTGTTGTTGAAGATATAAAGCTACACTCCGATGTTATTCTTTCATTAGCCAACTCAAACAGAAAGCATCAGAAGTGCGACTTGTTGAAGAAGAACTCACTTAGAAAAAAAAAATTACATTCCGTTTATAAAAGTCATAACAGATATCGGTGAAGGAAAACATCGTGAAGAAACCTGGACTTAGAATCCTTACTAATATTATAAAAGCGAAAGTGAGTTTGTTTGTTTGTTTGTTTGTTTGTTTGTTTGTTACCTCTTCACGCTTTAATGGCTGAACCGATTTGGATGAATTTTGGTACAGAGATAGTAGGGAACCAGGAGACGGACATAGGCTAATATTTTTTTGAAAAAACTGGGATGTAAGGGAGAAAGAGGGAAGAGAAGGGAAAACTTAGGGTTGCTATTACAAATCAATAAGGCGCAAGGGGAACAGTGTTACCCCAAATTTAACGCGGGCGAAGCCGCGGGCGGAAGCTAGTTTAATATACGTCTGAAATCGCCTACCCGTCTTAAGCAAGCGTGGTGATCAATGCTCGTGCCTTCTCTGTGTGAGAAGAGGCCTTTGCCCAACAGTGGGACAGTGACAGACTGGTATTATTACACATTCTAAACGTAAACTACTAAGTAAAAAGCTTTTGTTTCCTTCGAAATAGATAAGAGCCGCGCCTTTTAGCAAGCAAATACACAAAACTTCCAAATACCTGGCTTTTAAAGGCAGCCTGTGTACATCACTTAATCATTAATGACAGACAAATTAAATTAATAATGAAATTGTCGATCAGGTGCACTAGCTCTTATGACAATCAGTAGACTCTGTTAGGGGGTGGCCATTAATTACGTTTGGCACTGTGCAGTGAAATTTAAGGATTAAATCAGTGAGCAGAATATGTGAACTCTGTGCGTGAGTGTGTGCACTAATTGAATCATCGAAATCTACTAATTTTACTGAAAATTCTTTGGTCATGTTGTGTTTGTGAGTTGAAGGAATAAATAATCTTTTACGAATTTTAGTTTTTTAATTATTCGATTGTTTTAATTGTGATTATAGACTACCTTTTAAAAATCTGAAACACTAGCCGTAACAAGTCTAGACTGATATTAATACTAGTCATTATTTTTTGTTTGTTTTTACCGAATAGGCTCCGAAACTACTGTATTGAAACCGCTAGTCACATGTAGTCTTAAAAATATGTTAGTTTTTTTTTTATAAACCTAGCTTTATCATACACAGATTAATATATGTGCAGTCAATTTAAATAAGTTGAATACTTAATAATAATGTAAAATAATTTTTATATTTTTAAATGTTTTTTTTATGATTTTAAGAAATATTTAAAAATGTAATTTTATGTTAAAAAATAAATAAATGTAAAATAAAATAGACTCTACATACTAATTTACATCGTGAAATAAATGGAACCACAACCGCATTTGTTCCTACTGCCATTTATTTTCAGTGAACGTATGCATTTTGAAAAATCTCACGTGAATTAGGGTTTGGAGGAAAGTTAAAAATCGCCAAAAGCACACATAATTAATGGATGCCCCTTATTATGTTCACACACACCTATACACATGGTATATGCACAGTTAATTGAATGTCAGTCGGTATATTGAACGCCTGACTCTGACAATGTTGGCCCAACACAATAGCTACATTAATTGTCTACATGAAAAGGCTTTTAAGAGGAAATAATTACCGAACAACACCTCTAAAGTTCTATCAACAGTTTTCGATACATTTTTAACGAATTTTAATCGAACTTTTGCGCAGACATAAAAAGGACCTCAGGGCCTAGACAACGGGGTTGCGGATTGTTCGAAAGTGATACCGCGGTCCTGGAACATAAAAGGCAAAAGAAAAATAGGTGGGTTTTAGTCAGTAAAAATCTGTTCCTCCCGCTCCACCCAAAGCGGAAGAAGTTTCTTGATGATTTCTCGACCGTATAAAAATGGCCTAATTAAAGTGACATTGTATCAGCGAAAGCGACTGTTAACAGTATAAGGGTTTTAAAAACAGGGTGTAAAGTTCTTCAGTACTCCATAGAAAAATGAGGATCTTCCTACTAAACTTGGCTACCGCCCGACACCTGTTGTCGGGTTCCTATATAGTCTTGAGTCGCGAATAGCTCAATAGCGCGTTTCAGAATGTTGATGTTAGTTCTTCTTTTGTTTTGTAGATGCCGCTGTAGTACTTTTTTTATTATATTCCTGTAGAAATTTTTGTACTGTCGACTACCAACAGCCGTCAATCAATAGCGTTAAAAAATACGTGGCTAAATTCGTCAGATTCTAAACTTCGCTATCGAAATGCGCATATTTTGGCAATCGTTATCACCGACAGAGTGTCACTTAAATAGGCTCTCTTATGATGAATTACTTCACAGTTTCACCCAAACCGTACTAACTCTCAATTCGCAATGTTAATGCGAAATATGGCTACATGAAATACCTTTTCCCCTTCCTCCGTCCCCAGCATTATCTATCGACGACTCGACGTGTCTGCAGACAGAAGGCTTTGCGATATCCTCCTTAATTTACAACCTCAAGTATGGAGCCAGATCGATTTATTGAGAGGATATAACTTAGCTACATTAGATCGGCTGATAACAACTTTGATCCGGTTAAAAGTGGAGTCAAAGGATTCGCTGATCAAGTTACTTTCTTGTATGTTGGAGGATGTGGAAATATAGTAAGTTAGTATCTTATACATGTGTGTATGTCGACGAAGATGTTTTAGCTGTCGTAAATCTCAGGACACCAGTTTTGTGGGCTTATGAAGATTGAAGGATTCATATAAGTAAAACTACTCTCACGACACGGTTGGTGCAGGGGCTAAGCGTTTGACTTCTGCGCTACGTATCGCGGTTTCGAACCCCGTACGGAACAAATATTTGTATGGCCTACAGATAATTGTTCCGGATCTGGCTGTTTGTGTATGTGAGATTAAATGTTTGTTAACGCACCCACGGTACAGGGGGGTTTCATAGTGTAGGGCAACTTTTTTTTGTAAACAAAAAATAATGTAAAAGCATACTTTTGTACCATTATGAACAGAGATTACAATAATATGATAATCTTACTCGTATATTATTGAATAATGAAAGGGCCTCAGATATGTGCGCATATTCGGTAGTAGCGGCAGCTGATTCGTATCCTCGAATCTCACATTCCTCATACCTGTATTTTCTGATCTGCACGTTACCGACTACCTTTGCCTAAAAAAGCTTTGTTTTCCGAACCATAAACAACTGTCCAACATGCAGCGCTAGTCTACAAAGCGTTAGAGAATATTTTATTACAAGGTACATTGCAAGCCGACTATAAAAGTGAGACGTGCAGGCAGTAAAACATACCGCAATGTTCTGTGATCTAGGAAATGCACTCGTTGTTTGTGTGCATTAAGGTGTCAAAGCACAAATGCCAATCTCCCAATATTATACAAGAATCAGGCCTTTTGTGTAGATAAAGAAACTGAAACAATTTATTATAGGAAGGCGGCAAAATGTGGGTATATTACAAATTTGGTATAGTTCTGCCTAACCCTCCGGGATTAGGGTACAGGTATGATATTTGATGTGGATGCTTATTAGTTGAGGCATTAACATCCCAAAAAAATATAACTTTTTAATGACGAAAAAATCAGCCCTGTAGTTTCGGATACTCTTTGGTACAAACATACAAAAAATCTTTTCTAAAGAGAAAAGATTTTTGTTTCTCTGTAAAAATAAAGATAATATTGGTATTAATTTGGCATCATCTCTAGCGATCCTCATTTAAAGTTCTATTGAAGACAAGCCCTATGAGACTACGAATCCGGATAATGTAGAAACTGTGGTTAATACTCTCTGTATAGTTAGTGTTCATTATTAAAATATTAAAGACCAGCTCTTGCTTGTATAATTCACGGAGATACAACGGAGATGGTTAATTAACTGCTAGAATATGCGAGGACTATTTGCCAAGTTTATGTCTACTGCTAAGAGCAGTCCGAAGCTCCTTGCCCAGTTAATTAATATGATGCCTTTTAATATAACGAAGTACTAAACGATCACTACTAAAACAGAAGCCAACATTCAAAAATAGTTGCTAGCAGCAACATAACCTAACTTATATTCTTGTTAATGAAGGGCCAAGCTTTTGACCTGACATGTTTTGATTACTTTTGCCACAGTGTGTCCCTTTGAAAGCTTCGACGATTCCACGAACACATATTTCAAAATCCTGCATCGATATCATCACGTTTCCAAACGTAATCTGCGTACCACTAAAATAATGTCGATACGTGGAAATGAATCCCGAGTGCAATACATCTCTTTGAGTGGCGCTTGCTAAAAGCGTTCGAATTAATTTATTTTGCCGTACAAATAGTATTTTACTGACGCGCTATTATTCGGCAGATATTTGTCTATTCACCAAAGTGGAAATTACTGGGAGACTGGGCTGGCCACGCCTGTGATATGCCCAATAACTTTTAGGCCAAAATAGCCACTACGCAACCAAAAGACGTTGTGGCAGACCTCGTAGAAGATGGCGTGACGAAGTAGATAAACCCAACAAAAGAAGTGAAAGTTGTGGGCTTTTACCCAGCAGTAGGGTACAGTCTAACAGTAAAAACTGGCTGATTAGATTCCCCAGGAAAATTAATGCACCCAGCAAATTGAATTTCGACGACGTTACCCATAATTATAATATGCAAATGTCCAAACGCCCATTAAAAAGCAAGTTCTCCAATTTGCATGCTGAAATCTCGAGCAAAATCAGACTGACTTGGAAAAATCGTAGGTTTGAGTGAATTTGTTTTAATGATTTGAACTATTTCGGAGTTGATAATCAAAGGTTTGTATTGTATTTCTGATTTGATCTTGTTTTGGAGTAAGTCTTTAAGAAGTGGTAGATGTCATACACTGACATATGAAAAGTTAATTGCAACAGTAAATATACAATTAAGTACATTTTAAATTCCTTTCGGTTGCATCGTCACTATTTCAGCGTATAATCTGTTAGCCCCGGTGGGGTGCTGGCCTTTCGTTCCGTGTCAGTACCGCGACCTCGTTCATCCCCGAGAGGTTTAAACTTACTTTGAGGTACACCTGTGCCTCGTCTAGACTCGAATCTTCTTAGCCTCACTCCGATAAAGTGATTTTTCCAAGTTTTCGGCAAGTTCCACGGATTTGGTCTTACGTGTGCTGATGTTGTATTTATGCTCATAACGCCTGGGGTTTTACAAGTTCTTATATCACTTTTATTTTTAATGTAGCGGATTTACCGTTGTTACAAGTTATGTTCCCGGATTTGATTGCTTATTGTCTAAGAGTACTATAAAATATGAAATTGAAAAATTACGGCTGTTAACAGCGACCGCTTTGTCTATATTCAGATAAAAGCGTCTGGCAAAAGGCTTTTAGATGATTGCTTTAGACATTTTTCTAATGTAATTCTTTTCATTTGTCTGCAGGAATTCGCAACTCTCACAAAAGAGCTCAACCAAGCACGGGAACAGCTCCTCGAGAGGGAAGAGGAGATTTCAGAGCTCAAAGCGGAGAGAAACAACACCAGGGTAAGTTACAAAATGATTATAGATGTGTTTGAGACAGACATGTAGCCTTGCATATGATATCAGGCAAACAAACGAGTGCGGTTAAATGCAGAAGAAATTCGTTTCCTTGTTATGTGCGAGACTCCTTGCAATAGTATGTAAATTGTCCACTCTTCTGGCTGTAGGACCCAAAACCCTGGTCTTTTGGCTTATTGGCGAAGTAAAACAAACGTTCTATAGTTTTCGCATCCGGCCACACCTACGTGCTTTGCGCCTATCGTGTATCGAACTAGCGCCAAAAAAAGACTTGAATAGATCCGGCCTTTATGAATAAAGATGTAGGCAAGCAATTCCACTCCTTGGCTGAGCGCATAATAAAGTTCTATTCCACCAGCCATTTTTATTTCTAGCCAAGTGAAATACGACGTTGCCCCGATCTGCAAGAGGAGGTTTCAATTATCGCCATTGAGCGGACCAAAAGTGTTTTAAAGTTCTGAAGATAAAACTATCACTTTTGAAAATACCAAGCTTAGATAGTATAAAGCTGACACCGCAACGACATAGTTGTTCCCTGGTCCGGATGAAGTGTGCACATCACTTAAATAACCTTTAGAGAGCAAGCGAGAAGCCGTTTAGAACGCTCATCCTACCAAACGCGATGCACTCACCGAGCTTCTGCAACCAATCCCAGCATTTTATACAGTTTTCAATATAGAGTATTTTTATTAAAGGAAGTTAATTTGTGGGAGTTCATAAAAACTGTTTTGTTGGTCATGAATCGAATCATTTATCTGGTTGTTGACGGAAACTCGGCGACACAAATTATGCAGTAACTTGCGCGTCCAGCTACAGTGTGTGAGTTCACCAACTGTTTGGAATTAACCTCTCTTTATGTGTAGCATTCCTCACGTTCTTTGAGTGTTACAGGAACGTGAGGAATGCTACAAGTATCTACTGTTGTAATTGCTGAATTGCCTCTTGTGTCCGGCTCTGGTTATTTTTGCATGTGAATATTATGTCTTTCCACCCCTATTCGTAAGTTGACAAGGCACAGGAAACAATGAAAGGACGTCTATTTTCACTCATACAATGAACTCTAAACAAAAGATGTAACCATCCGTCGGTTAATTAAATGTTAAGAAGAATTTAAATTGAGTTTGTTCATTGATGAAATAATATTTTGGGATGCTTTTCTAGAAAAGACATTTTAGAATCCGAAATATTTAGATATTAGTATTTTTTTAAACGTATCACCACCCTAGGAATTTATCCTATGTGGTGGGTGCTTTTACAAACATTTAAACTCGCACAAACAGCCAGACCCGGAACAACTACCTGTAGGTTATAAAAATATTTGTTCCGTGCGGGGATCGAACCCGCGACACGAGGCGTAGCAATCAATCGCTCAGCCACAGCGCCAACCGTGCTATCAAAAGTTCTGTAGTATCTTCTTGCATAAATGAAATTACAGTAACAGCCACTCAAGCAGTAATAATGTGCACACAAGTCAGCTTTTACGAGCACTTCAACAATGAGTTTTTACTTAGCTCTTGAATATCTGACAGTTTAATCAAAAAGTTGATAAAAGCATTACGTCGTAAGTTGTATTTTTAGCACCCTATCGCAAAACGAACTCCGTCTTGATTTTGAATTTCTTCAATTATGCAATGTACTTTACATGTGAAGAGTTTTCTTTTTCATGTGAGCACCAAAGACCAACAAAACCGTAACACAGCCATCTAATATTCGATCAGAATTCAAATATGGCAACAATATACCCAACATACTTATCTCAACATCATCTACAAACATGACATTACAATATCTTCCCATACATCTTAGCACCTTATATAAAAGGTGTTCCAGCTATTCGCGGAAAGATGTTGAATAATTCACGAGGTTCCGTGTCTAGACCACGGCTCGGTCTTGGCTCTCTGGGGCTTTCGCACTTGATTGAATTCGATGCGCTAACTAGATTAGCGCTTACGCTTTCAACCCTAAAAGTTTAAATGGGAAGTGGAAACTGTGTCGAAGGCGTAGCTAAAATCTAAAATGTTTTTGTTCGAGATTTTTTTGTGTGACTTTATCATGGGTAGCTTTTTTATTTAGTCCATACTATCATCACTGCTGGGCAAAATCCTCCCCCATTTTCTTTTACGAACTCAAATCAAGTTATGTCTAAATCCTGCCGGGGTTGCGGGTTGTTCCAAAGAGGTAGTGCGGCCCCGAAACATAAAGGGCAGTAGAAGGATGGTGGGTGGGTTTTAGTCAGTACAAGTCTGACACTCCTCCCCGGTCCGCCCAGAGCGGGGGAAGTTATTTGATGATTTACCACCCCACAAAATCATCACCAATACGTGGCTTGTAGAGGTCAGATAAGCATTTAAAAATACTGTATTTAACTGGACCCGGTTAGACTATAGATGACGATGCACGTAATATTTGATGTTTTGTATACGCCCCCGAAAAGTAGTTATTTTATTTTGTCATCATGCGGAGTATCTTAAATCTTCATATTATATTCCGCTTACATGTCTGTATTTTTGTTTCAAATGTGGATAAAGTTCTCTCCAAATATCCCCACAACAGGATCACACGTGATGTCTAGAGTCCCGTCTCCTGTATATCTCGAAAGGCTCGTAAGAGGCGAGTAAGCTGCGATCACCCACTAATCTCTTTATCTCGCTCGTGTCGTTGACCCGGCTTCCTTCGAGCTTCGATTCAAGTGCCTCCTAGTCCACTCATTTAGTTTTGTTTTATTTTGCTTTTGTTATGGTTATTTACTAATTAGCTGTTATGGTGAGTTTTGACACGAATAGCTGTTCTAAAAGGATACAAATATTCGGTGTTCAATTATATTGTTTGTGCTTCATAGACTATTTATGGTGTTATTTAAAAATAATAATAACCCTTTGAGCTTTATGTTCATGCGAAAATCATGTCATCAGCTGCGTTCGGTTTGGCTCAGTTAAATGCGACATATTATGTGGTGATTGGCTCAAGCCGATTCCGCGTCAGTAAGTGTAATCACTTCCCATCATGTCTTAATGGAGGATTTTAATAATTTATTTCTATTTCCAGTTATTGCTAGAGCACCTAGAATGCCTGGTCTCAAGACACGAGCGCTCGCTGCGCATGACAGTAGTGAAGCGACAGGCGGCTGCGCAGTCAGGAGTCTCCTCCGAGGTCGAGGTTCTGAAGGCGCTCAAGAGCCTCTTCGAACATCACAAGGCGTTAGACGAGAAGGTATGATTACTCATGTGACATTGTACAGGGATCAATGTGTGTTTGAAGTTTGAAAAGAGTTACGATGTTCAGCATCGGCAAGAAGGCTTAGGTACATAACCTTCTGTCAAGCATTCTTATAGCCGAAGGTAAATTGGTAACGGTGTCCTACATTACTTGTCCCTTTTTTCGACACCAATTTCCCTTTTGATAGAAGAGGAAACAAGGTAAATACCGTTGTTTTTCTTAAATCTGTCTCGATTTCTGGACTCTTGTAAGGGTAACTATAAAGTCTTTTTCTTAACCATTTTTTTATTCAATTTATGACACATCGAATCAATCAAATGAAAGGTACAAGTAAAAAATATGTAGCTAAACCAACTCCAGAGTTGGCATACCTGGTTGAACCTGGCCTAACGATTTCGTCTGAAACTCGAATTGGGTATAAAAATAACGTGAACAATTCACACGTTTTCAAAACTTATCGCTATTACTTATTCCCAATTTCCATAGCAATAGAAAACGTTTTTCTTCAATAGATATGTTTCCAAATAAGGTTATTTCTATCTATAAAAAGATACTTTTGTCTGTGTCGGTTCGTGGTAAAAGTAAACGAGTTTCCGTTGGTATTTTTTTTAGGCGCTTTGCACATAGAGAAACTATTGCAGCAACTAGCTGTATAAATATATATATATATATATATAATTATATATGTACTAGCTGTGCCCAGCGGTTTCATTCACTTAGGGCTATGAAAAATAGATGTTGGCCGATTCTCAGACCTACCCGATATGTACACAAAATTTCGTTTAAATCGGTCCAGCCGTTTCGGAGGAGTATGGGAACGAAAACTGTGACACGAGAATTTTATATATTAGATTTATTTAAATTGGTCTGCGCACATACCAACACGAGTTTCAAGTTCTGGTGATCGTCAACAGTTTTCAGTTGCTGCAATCGATGACTAATTAGTTCCTAATAGGCTAGTTAAAAAAAAAAAAAGATTAGTCCATCTTTAAGATTATTCATAAATAAGGGACACGATTTTTTGTATTTGTAAATTAACTAACTTTCTGGAAAAACAGGCATGATTTAATAGTATTTGGTATTTATAAATATTTAACTTAGGCTGGCAGGTGTAGGCAGAAACCACAGAACGCCACCTGATCCGTGCAGTTTGCCTTTGGATTTTGAAGATATTTTAAATTTAATATATGTGTTTGGCCGTGTTACAGGTGCGGGAACGATTGCGTGTTGCGTTAGAGAGGAACACGGCGCTAGAGGAAGAACTAGCGCTCACTAAGGAAGAAGTAAGTTGTTCACTATTTTGGTCTTTACTCTCATTCAGAAAACGATATTTTTTGAGTGTATTGATGAACATGCGTGTCATATGTTGGTTGCTAAATATGGCAGTGGAAGAAAATTAACAATACTAAAAAAGCTGCCCGTAGTAAATAAGCAAAATGCAAATCAACTCCCTAGCTGCGATTTAGTCGCTGATTAATTCGTCAATTTAGTGGTTATGTGATGGATAGTGATAATGAATAGTATTTATTTGTTGTTAGTCTAAATTTTTTATGTATTTACCTAATAAGATTTGATTTATGTAATTCGTTTCATAAGCCGTGTGAATCATATAAATAAATAAACTTGTTAATTTTCGTGAGGCCCTAAATTGTGTTGTACCAATTATTGTAGTTGACTATTCCAATGATGAATAAATTAAAGAACACAATACAATCGTGTATCAAATCTAGTTTCCCAAAGCTCATACTGTAAAAGCTGTATTCCCATGAACTGTCAATATGAGTCGGATTAAGCGCTACTAACGAACTGCCCTGCCGATAGTTCAATCATGTTGTTTTGCTACGCTTTTGAAGAGCTCTCTTTTGACAAGTAAGGACTTAAAAGCAATATCTTTGACTTGCGCTTAGTCCTCGAGTAAAGATTACTATTTATACTAAAGAGAACGAGAAAAACCATCTTTAAAAAAATGCCGCAATTATATCACGCAGTTCTTCATTAGACACTTGAGAACAGCTCGACCAATTTGGCACGACTTTCTTGTTTTGTTCTCTATTTTCGGGATTGGTTTCATCAGATGAAACTTTTGAAATTTTCTTTATTAGATAGAAGCTGGTTTAGTTTTCTAAACAAATAGATTCTTCTAACATATAACTTGTCATCAGTTACAGCAATACAAGTCGTCGCAGGACGACAAGCCGAAGGAGAACGGCACTGTGCCGACCGGCTCGCCCGAACAGAACGGGGAACAGCAGACCACTAAGGTACGGTGCTCACTGCACTTAATACACTGTATACCGTTATTATGTTAAGAGTTCAAGTAAATCTTGTATATTGGGTGTTGAAGGGTTGTCGGTAAATTACATTAAATTTTCGTACATAGGGAAGGGAGTGTTAGTATGTTAATGTCAAGAGATTTGAAATATCATCTAGTTTGGAAAGAGTTTCCGTCGTAGACTATGTTATCTTATCTTACATGAAAGTTTTCTATGAAAAGCGTCAAGATGTTATCAAGAGATTGAATCATATTTTGAATAATCTGTAAATAAAGTCAGAAGTCATTCACGTATTTATACTTTTGGTGTAATTCTTGTAATTTATTGACAATCTTGAACAAAGTCACGGGGAAACAAACAGCACCAATAATAACGTACTTGATTCTACATACACACAGTACATGACACTAACAGAAAGTATTTAAAGAAGACACACTCGAATGAATATGTGTTACTACTTTATCCCTTTAGATGCTTAGGCTGCGAATTTATTGAAGGCGTAATATTTGTTATATCTTTTAGCCATCTAACGATTCAAGACATACATTTTTTTTCACATTTAATTGAAAATCTTTTAAAGACAACGAGATCGTCCGAAAAATAATCTTTTTTTGTATCATGCCTGCTTCAATTAAAACTCTGTAAAAAGCTCGAGGTGTCGAGAAGTTAAAAGTACTTTTAACAATTTCCCGATTTTTCGACCTTTTTCGCCATTGATGTGTTCGTAGCCTTAGTGATTGGTGATTGTGCTCTTTTATGAACGTACCTTTTTTGATATTCTTAACGTAGGTACATATAACGCCTTTAATTTTTGAACGGCTAAGCAGAACGTCTATCTAGTGCATTCATTTTCAGCCAGTCTTTGAGTACGCTAACAAATATTACGTCAGAAAAGGTATGTGTGTGTTGTGTGTATATTTTTTTTTATATTTTGTGTAACTTAATTCATAATTTGACAACTACCTACGACGTAAATTGGTTTACTTACTAAGCTGTAAAGGAAAACTACCCATACAAGGTGGTAAAAACACCAGCGCTAAAAGGGCTACACGCTATTTAGTCATAAATTATGAATTAAGTTAAACACTTTTAGCAAAAAAAACCGCTTAAACAAACTAAAGTGAATAGCGTTTAGTTTGACCATGATATTTGTTTTTTGACGAACGATCCAGGATCCAAATAATGTAAACGGCGAATCGGAGACGTCAAGGAAAATCAGTGAGCTCCAAAATACGATCGCCAAGCAGGTTAGACACATGCTGAAGCATCATGCTGTACTGAGGATTCGATGGTGGGCAGGTCTTGGCTCCAAAGGCTGGGAGATGGAGATTCTATCGTGTTGTTAGGCTAAACCAAATATAAATGACAAAAAATAGTAGTACTTAGATATTTTGGCTCATAAAACTAGGAAAATTGTATAATCTGGATCTCTTCAAAGTACGAGTGAATCGGTTTCTTCTAGGCAATCGTGCTTCGCTTCGGGCGAGTTGCGGCCAAACTAAATCCTTCTAAAATAAAAACCTTTGTTAGCTTCACCACAATCGGGTAAAACCCCTTGGTAGCTTCAAAAATATGAACTATTGAAGAAACAAGTTTGTAGTTTATTTATGTTTTGATGTATTTTTGTCTATCCACAACGTTTTGGCTTTCTGATATTTACGACGTAAATATTTCAACGTGATACATCGCACCGTATCTACGTCGACATAAATCTCTCTTCCGCTTCTGTGAAACTTTCATCAAAATTGGCCGTGACCCTAAAAACCGACGAGACACGTATCTATGTAAGTCTCATTAACCTTGTCTGCCCTTGTCATCCCTTTCGGGTTAAAAGGAGCCATCATTTTCAGCCCTACAAAGAGAATAATATGAGTTTTTTGTTTATCCCAGAGGGGATTATCTGCTTATCTTTAAAGCTGATTTAGTCTTGCAAGTTCATTTGAAGTTTGAATACAGAGTCATTTTTAATACAAGCAAGTTTTAATAAGATTAGATTTGATTAAAAATAAGCAAAACGAAGTTTTTTGAATGCTGAAGTTTTACTTCAAACGAAATATATATATATGGACAACATTCTGATCTGTACGTTATGCCTCGACCTTCGCAGGAAGTTATGCAGGACGCGCAGGGTATGTCTACAAATGTTTAGTGTTCATTCTGCGAATTTGATACATGCAAGTTGCAGCACAACCCACCGCAATAATAACGAAAATGAACCCCTCCGCCGGACAAATGTGTGTCAAGCATCTGTTTAGGTGGATGGTGGATGACATGCTTATTGTCGTTTTTGCGAATGGGAACCAGATTCTGCATCCTAATACGCTAGATCCTTTTCACCGAATTTTCATAATATTTAATGTCCTGGATTTCCGCAAGGAAGCGCCTGATTCTATAACTTAGGGTTTGTCTTCGTAACAGTGAAATATTCCCAGTTTCAAACTCGTAAAATTTTACCCCACAAACACCCTACAACTACCTTGTCAAAATTGCGTACTAGGGCGTCTATAAGCATTCTGAGATGTTATTTCTGGAGTTTTCAAAAGGTAAATAACAATAATGAGGTACCCTTAAAACAGGAATATCGGGAAAATTTAAATTAATATGCCAGCAAGAATAATCGTTATTAGAAGTCCATCTCCATCTATTGGAGCCAAATCTCCAGCACCATCCAATCAACCGGCCCCTAACACCGCGGCCTGGTCGCCATGCACGATCGTGTCGCCATCTATAACGCATACATCGTACTAATACGCATATCAACTTGTACTAATGTATTATATCGCTAACCAAATGTATGTAGTACTAATACCTGCTAGAATAAGTAGCGCTAAACTTGAAGGCTTTTGGTCATTGCACTTGTGAAGGAAATCGTGAGAGAAATCACCATGTCTGAGAGACATCTCTCGGTGGCAGGTGGCGCCAAGTCAGAGGCCCATGAGTGGCATATAAACTCTGTCACCAGGCTAGGCACCCAACCACATGATAAAAAAGAAAGATTGCACTGCTAAACATTTTTATAAAACACAAATCTTCTGGGCTTTACCGGTCAACCTATTATTAAATGTGTTTTTTTTTTTACTTACAGTATATCAAACGTGAACAGCACATTTGAAACTGGCGCTATAAGTTTTAATCGGAAACATGTTAATGTAATTGTCCCCTATTACATGGCACTTAAATGTAACTGGCTACATACCTATTAAGGTCCCTCTGCCTAACCCTCCAGGATAACAGGCGTGATGTAATTATCTTATGACTTATCGACTTTTTAAGAGTGACTTGATAAATTTTCCCGCTTTTACGTTTTTCTTTATACAATATATTAATCTAGAAACTGAATATAGAAACAACTAGACCGATATCGCCTCTGCTTCCATTATGTTACGTGCAAAAATCTTTTAGAACTTATTTGGCGTTCTACCAGAAACTTTTATATTGACTAAATAGTGCAATGGCCTGAAGACTTCAACTGTAAAATATAACTATACCATACTAATAATTATATCGTATTTTAGTTTCATTTGTCAATAAATATAGCAAATACTAGTTTATTAACCTCACTATTTGTCAAAACTGTATTCATGAAAATCTTTTCCTCAACCTTAGAGTTGGCAAATTTAAACTTTACGGCGATGCAAGAATGAAAGAGCATGCTGCCCCATAAATGGCTTTATAAGTTTATAGCATATTATTCTACTTAAAACTTGACACTACACAATGTCTATGAACGCTTTGCTCTTCAAATGCACTAGAACAGTTATAATTTAGTTTTGACAAATAGAGTTATCAGGGTCAGACTTAAGCAATCAAAATATTCCCTTTAAACCTTTTATTCACTAAAGAAAAGATATGTAATATTCTTTCGAGAATACAAATCATATTGCCAGGGATATTTTGCTCAAGGCAACCCTAAACTACCCTACCCTACTAGAAGCATGCAACCCCCTCGACTACCATCGGCGCGCACTGACATCACGTAAGACTACCAGGAGCATAGGATCACATTCATTGACACTAACACTGACCACCACCGGTGACCACTGTAGTTGGAATACTCCATGGTAATCTGTATTTTGTACCTTCTTTACACGATGACTGGCTGAGACTACGCGTAGACTGAAAATAATGGAACGTTGAATATTTTGTGATGACCGTAGAAAATGAACTTTATTGTTAAGGCTGTAAACATCAAATTGGTATAATTACTGACGCAGCCGTCAGTAATATGTCTATAGTCTGTTGATAAAGTTTATTTTTAAGGTTTTTAGAAAATCTTTGACGCTGCTTTACTTGTCTACGTTTAGATCATTTGGAATCAGTTACGTCCATCGCTTCTCTTGTATTGAAAAGACGATGTAGTTAGATAAGGAACGATGGATGTGGCTTTAAAAAAGCTAGCCAAAGTGTGTTGTAAGTATTGATCAAAGCATTTTGTAAATAATATAATATCCCAAAAAACCACTTTCAAATCATCTAATCAAAACTAAATTCAGAATCCATCACTAAAAGTAAAGTACCTAACACATCTAACTCTATTCCTGATAACTATTAGCGTTACTAAGCACGATCAGTACATTTAAACAGCGTGCGAAGCACGAAGAGCTAGAATAATTTAAATCAAAAGGCCTAATCGAGTTCAAAGTCTTTGGTAAATTCCGCTCTTTTTACATCCAAGCACGTTCTACATAACGCCAATAGATCGCGGCCTTACTATGCCCCGAAGAAATTAATCTATAACTGAATTGTTTAAACAGTCAGCAGAGTTAAGCTCGTGGCAGCGCCGCGTTGCCGAGCTCAACAACAAAGTGTCTGAGCTTGAGGACCGTCTTACCAAGGGGGAGAAGGAACTCGCCAAGAAGCAAGACGAGTGCGTCAAGCTGCAGAGGGACCTGAGGGAGAACGTCGCGCAGAAGGAGGACCAGGTGAGTGCCTTCATTTATTTGTTTATTTTAGTTGAGGAGCTCAAATTATAGCAGCCGCTCGGGTCGATCTTGAGGTAAAGCCGCGCTTGCCTAGGTTGATTTGTGGCTGGGTGACCACCCATTACATACCAAGTTGCCGCCATACCTCGGAAAGCATGTTAAGCTGTTGATCACGGCTGTTATTTGTACATCTTTCACACAGTCGTTCCATATATAGTCGAGTGTCCCGAAAGTCGGACAACCAGTCTTTCCAAAGGCTATCGTAGTACCCAATACTAAGGTTTGTGGAGGTTTTATTTTTGACCAATGTCAACTTTTTATTTCAACTCAGGAGGAGCGTATAACGACCTTGGAGAAACGGTATCTGAACGCGCAGCGCGAGTCCACGTCACTGCACGACCTCAACGAGAAGCTGGAGCAAGAGCTCAACCACAAGCAAGCGCAGCTTAAGGTAAGACGACTACGACATACTACGTCACGTTGACCTGTAGAAGGTTCTCGTCTCTCCAAGAGCGATTAACGCAATTGTTTATATGAGTTATGAGCTACAAACTCAACAAGATTGGTCGTAAGTAGACAAAGTAAGACATTTTTGTAAGACGCAGACCCTTCACCAAGCCGTCAGCCATGCATTTTGTGCATCAAATTAATTAACTGCACAAAAATTTGCTGGGAACCAACTTTTTGTCAGGGTTAAAATTACAGGGACTCCTGCCGTCAAGAGTCCATGTAAATTAAAACAAATTTACTTTTAAATAAAATCTCCGTAACTAGAAAGTATGGTTTAGAACAGAAACATTTTCTCGACGCGAACAATTTCCTTTCGACTTCGTTGCGGGTCTTTTTGCACCCATTACGATGTTCGTATAAACGAGAGCGATGATTCGTCCGGTTATGACTAGGGGCCATCCATAAAGTACGTCACAAGTAAAGGAGAGGGGGTCAACAAATTCGGAACTGCTGTTTTAATTTAATAATTTTTCGATGTTAAATTGCAAAACATGTGACGTCACACTAGGGAGGGGGGGGTCTCACAAATGTGACCACCTGTGACAAGGCCGGGGGGGGGGGGGCTCAAAAACTCATGAAATTACTGTGACGTACTTTATGGATGGCCCCTTATGACAGCTTAAAACGTGTATCGTCAGATTTTTAACCAACTTCAAAAAAAGGAGGACTATGTTTTTTGTGTCGTTTTTAGGAATGGAACTGTAGTTAGTAGTTGTAGACTTCAGGAAAAAGATAAGGGATCTTGTAGTTTTTTTGAGGAGTGAAGAGTTGCTCTTGCTTGGTCGTGAGGGAGTCAACTTAAGGAGTCAAACGAGATACCAGATTACAAAAATAGTTTTTAACTGTTTCAGAACCAAAATTTTTTTTCTCTTTACTAAAAATCAAGTTAAAGAATCTGGAACGGATTGAAATTATTTCTATAAGGCAAATATGTTACTATCATTAATTTCCTTGTAGATTGCGTAGTTATATAGAATACGTAGTTAGTTTTATATCCTTTAAATTTCTTGTTGTTGAACGGGTAGATAATTTGAAAGTACTAGTCTGGGAACAAAAAAAAACTCTCGAAATTTTCGACCATACAAAACTCCTAACCCAATTTCTCCGGCAGAGCCTTGTAACTAACAAAAACTAACCTAGCTCCGCTTCTAGTAGCCTGCACTCTCATAGACCATGCCACGTCATTCGCATTGCAGTTGCAAGAGGAGAAGATCGCCGCCATTGAGGAGAAGCTGGAGCTCTCCACGCAGAAGTTGGCGCAGATGTCCTCGCTGCCTGAGATGGAGGAACAGCTTAAGGCCAGGATGGAGGCGCTTAGCCAGGTGGGTTGAGGAGCCATGGAGATGTAGATGTAGGATAGGGGGAATGTGCGACAGTGTGGGTGTAGGATAGTATTCGGTTTTAGGATAAAGTGATAAATGTGAATGAAAAGGCATTAAAGTGCGCCTTTGTACAGTTTTACTACTGCAATAACTTTTAATAAATATTAAATATTGGGTGACAATCCTGTTAAAGAAAGTGATATTGGATTTAACAAAACTGATAAGTTATCTTTGAACAAACTAATTCAATTTAATTCTGATGGCTTATTATCTTGCTTAAAAAGTTAAAAAGCAAGTTGCAAGCACATCTCAACGAAAAATGATGTTGATAAATTATAGTTCTTTTTATACTGAGGTGAATTAGAAAACATAACATCAAGCCTGTTATCCCGAAGGGTTTGACAGAAGTGTACTAGTGCGAGTAAGAAAAAAAACAAAAATCACCGTTGCTTAAACATCTCTGCTCGATCTATATGATAGTTTACAGAAATGGGAAGTAGGTACTTACCTCAGTTGTCAACCAACTCATACGAATGGTTTAACGTGAGATTTGACGGAAAAAAGATTGTGTGTTTCAGAAACCAGCTAATTAAATAGGCTTAGAATCTTATACGTAGTCCTTGAACTAATAATACGTTCAAGATTTACTTGAAATATTTGAGGCCGAGATCTACAAACGTTATTTAGGACATACTTTGGCTGTACGCAAAATTACAAGAGTAAAATAGAAACGGGGTCATGTCAAAATACCTAACAAGTAACGTTTGTAGATCTCGGGCTAAGGCTATTGTAGCTAGCATAATAGGTGATTTAGACAAATTTTATGTTTTTTTTATGTTTTAATGAAACTCTTGCTTTGTGCTTCTCATAAAACATTACTCATAATAGATCTTGTTTCCTTTTAAAGTGGAATAATCCTTAATTGATATGAATTATTTCTTTGCAGTAACTTTTATGTTTGTTTACTAACTCAATAACCTATTTAACTTGACCTTATGGTTGTTTAATTTTTATTTTAAACCGACTTCAAAAAAAAGAGGAGGTTCTCAATTTGACAGTTTTTTTTTTGCGTGTATGTAACGCGATGTCTCCGTAGATTGTAGGCCGATTTTCAAGTCTTATTATAATCGAAATATGAATTTTATCTATATTTCTTAGGAGTTATCTTCTATAATACATATTTTTTCTTCTAATGTCTATGGACGATATGCTAATACCTCTGAGTACCAATGAATACTCGAAATGAATATGTGTGAGATACCATAGCTAAAAAGCCCTAAAATAAAAATCATTTATGCCAAAAAAACCCCCTTTCTAGAAGCAATTTATTTTCCGTCTTTTAGAGATTTTTGCAAGTCGGTTTTTTATTGTAAAAATATGTGCATGAAAATACCAATATGATTTGGTCAGAAAGAGCATAATTTGCATGCAATAGAAGCAAAAAAAGTTTATTCTACAAGTTTTTTTTCGCATATCGACCGCGTGGAACAATTGCTTTTTTTGCGTGCAAACAACATTATATCTGACTGGGCCAATTCCCCATACAAAAGTGTGGTCTCTCCTGCATGCTGAATTACCACCAAAGATTTGCGAGATTGTGGATGAAGGAAACTAACCAATCACGTTAACCAAGCTCACATCACAGCTAGAACCGTAAAAATAAGCTATATTGGTTAGTTTCACACACATCCCTCTACGCATCGCACATCTTTGCTGGAAATAGGTACGCTCTAAGGCCGCAAATTCAGAGGAGCATAGCGTGCAGCGAGGCTTACATGACATGCCTCCCTGCACGCTGCAAGAAATTGCACTGCCCTTCGAATTTACGGCATTTAAGGCTGTTATACCTATAATAAACCACCAATTTAACGTTTATCATAATGTGAAAAATAACATGAGTTTTTTTTATAATCCAGGGTGTTTGTCCGCAGGCACAGGAGCGTCACGGCTCGGCCGAGGACCGCATCCAGCGCCTGGAGGCCAGCGTCGAGGAGAAGAACGCCGAGCTCATGCGGCTCAACCAGCGCCTGCGCATGAACGAGGAACACAACACGCGCCTCTCCGCTACCGTCGACAAACTGCTGTCCGAGTCCAATGACAGGTAACTACTTTACCTTCATAGATCTTTCTACAATATCTATCACAGTTTAGAACAATTGTTATTGGTCTATCTAGGTTCTTGGTTACTTCATAGAACAGAGCTTCCTTCCCATGATATTTGTAGACTGGGGAATTTATTGAGCAAGTATTATAACCCAGATCCAGGCGACAACTAGCAACAGATTGCTACATGTGCCAATTAATTTAACATTGTTTTTCCTTGTTTACTTCAGGTTACAAGTGCACCTTAAGGAGCGTATGCACGCGTTAGACGAGAAGAACGCTCTGACGCAGGAGTTGGAGAAGACGCGCAAGTACGCCGACGAACTGCTCGCTGAGAAGCAGGAGATACTCAAGGAACTCGCCAAGTGGCGCATGGAGACCGAACAGGTATTTATAGGGCGTTCGCTGGGGGCATGTAACTAATAGGATAGAAATCAGTAACTTGAGTTTTAGTAGAGTAAAACAAAATGGTATTTTTTCAAAAAAAACAGAATATAAATTTTCAAGCATTCCCTCTACAGAAGAGAATGATATCAGGGTTACGTCAGACTTTTGCAATTGACTTTACTGTCGCTATAGCCGAGGAAAGACGGGGGAATGAGTTCCGAGAGCGAAGACTCAGCCTGAATCGAACCTAGATCTATACTTGCGATATCCCTGTAGTGCTATTTTTCCACTTATAATCCTTTGCTCAATTCCAGCTAAAACGTCAAATGTTGGAGCAGGAGATCGCCTTCAACATCCAGCAGACAGACGCGCTCACTCGTTCCTTATCGCCTGCCGCCCAGCCGCAGCCGCCCGCCGGACTGTTCCAGCCCAAGGTATTATATTAACTCATCGTTCATGGTTTTTAACTTGTCTTTCAAATGGCAGTGGCTGGCAAAGCATCTTAACCGTATATTCCTTTGTTAAGACTGGGACCGACGTTCATAAATGTCTTTTTAGACGTGCTTTCTCTTAACCATGTTTCTTATAGTTACTTCTCTTAGAGTCTTATAGAGGCAGCTTTCAGTCGGCCTAGATGTAACTGAATACCAGTACTTTTCCTGCCTGGGTTATGCGTGGTTCGAAAGAGATACCGCGGCCTCGGAACATAAAGGGCAAAAGATCGAACATGGGTCGGTTTTAGTCAGTAAAAGTCTGATACCCCATACCCAAAGAAGAGGGAGAAGTTATTTGATGGTTACCTTTTTGTTAAAAAAAAAACAATGCTTTAACAAAAAAAGTGTGTGCAAATGAGTTCAAAGCTAGCCTGCGAAGTCCTAGCTGATGGGGTCATATTTAATAAAAATCTATTCAAAAACCCACCCGTTGTTTTGGAATAAAATCGAACGAAACCCAAGACTCAGTTGTAGACGTTGTTAACTGTTAAAATTAAACTCAAACAGTACGTATACCCGCAGCTGGACGGGTCGTGGGAGAAGCTGCAGCAGGCGCACGCGCTGGCCGCGCAGCAGGGCTATGACGTCACCAGCGACGCCGAGGTCAGTTCGCTGTACGAAGTTAGTCGCAACACTTTTATACCACATCATACATACTATATTTTAAGACTCTCGCACTGATTAAGGCCCCTTTTTAACGTTTTAAAGCTACGAAATGCAAAATACTATACTATACCTACACTTGCAAAAGCCAACATATATTTTTTCCTACTGTATTTATTAACGTTTCACGAACATAATTATTTGGAAGTTCCACCAATAAGTACACTACTGGAAAAAAAAAGGGATAAAAAAAATTGGTAAATTTCCGTAACTTTGAAAGAAATGGTTATGGTTAAATTTACCAAAATTTTGTTTTTTTTTATCCCTTATTATTTTCCAGTGGTGTAGATCAAATTGTAATGAAGAAATTGTTATTTCACTTTTGAATTACGAAAAAGCATGCAGCGCATTCGCTAAATATGCTTATAGGTTTAAAATACATAATTCATAAACTTGTCACAAATAAAATATGACATTTTCATTTCTTCTGTTTGGTAAAAAAAATAATATTAATCATGATAGCATAATAACTTACTTACTCGAACATAAACACCTTATTGTGATTTTAGTTCATTTTTATATTAGCGGCTGCAGAGCAGCTCAGCTAGTTGTTGGCATGTCGTGGTTTACAAGATCGTTACGTCACAGAACGACGAGTCGGACGGCGGCGTGGAGGGCGGCCACACGGACGCGGCGGCGCTGGCGCTCATGCTGCAGGAACAGCTGGACGCCATCAACACCGAGATACGGCTCATACAGGAGGAGAAGCAGACCACCGAGGCACGCGCCGAGGAGCTGGAGTCCAGGGTACGTGCGGCGACTGTTCATGTGTAACGTCCATTATATTACATGATTGACCGAATTAACTTAGGTTCAGATGGAATCTTATACCTTATTCGAGCATAGTTTCAAGTGGATTACAAATATTGATCAGAGTGATTATTAGGGAAGTGACACTACTACACTTTCAGCCTAGTACTACTATTTTTATTTACAAGAACCGGATTACGAAAGCAATAAAAAGGTAAGATAATCTTATTTTGGTGGGGGTTAGTATAAATATTCGATACATGGTGCATTTAATGTTGTCTAGAATAGTACATGTCAACGGTTGTGGACTAATAACACCTCAGTCAACGTCTGTGTGTCATAAATTGTATTCAAATGTTTCAGCTTACATTCTGCTTATCCACACTATTTGTATTTTTAAGTTAAATATAAATAGAATTCTCGGTGATGGCTAAACTAATCTGTTCATTTCATGGTTTTGATTGGTGTTCAGTTGTGGCGGCGCGATGGTTTATACATAACATATTTTCTTCATGATCTCTTATTAATAAAAATTACTTTTATTCCTCCGATTATATTATTGGCACTCTGTTCGAAACAAAGTGGTTTTGGGAACAGACTGTTCCCAAAATTGAACCAGAACCCCAATAACATTTGGAAAAAGCCTTTAATATCTAAAGGCTAAAAAGAAATAAAAGATCTAAGGAAGTTTAGCGCCGCCACATGATGTTTTCATTTCATGTTAGTGGGAGTCCATCGCCTAGAATCTTCTTTTGCTACCGACTACATATTTGTACTACGTGTTACGCGCGTTTAACTCTACCTACGGAGATAAATACAAATTAAATAAAAGATTAATTATTTTCTGAGAAATATCGCCTCTCATAATATTTAAAGTTTCACCACTGTTCCTAAATGTAACACGGATGAAAATAAAACGTAATACATTCCAAAAGTTAAAACGTTTTAAAGCATTCCTAAAATATACTCAGTGTTGTTTTATTCAAACTTGTACGCAAGCTTTTGCGTATTCACATATTTTTAATTTTAGTTATTTCAATTATTCTATTAAAAGTAACTTATTAATTAAAATAATATATATTTTGGTAACCCATTCGCAAACGAAGTGTAAAAGAGATTTATAGGAAAGAGAAAAAAAAGGACATACCACAGAGTGGCAAAAGTTTCGATATTTCTCAGAAGATGTATTTTATACAGTTTGTTTGGTTGATACATTTCGTTGATTTGAATAGCAATGTACGTAGTACGTGTATGCGTGTCGGTCCGGGTGCTGAGGCCCGCTGCTATTAACAGGATGTATATAAGCGGGTGTGGTCCGGGCAGGTGGGCAGCTACGAGCACATGAACGTACTGGCGCGCCGCGGGGAGTCCCCGCCGCGCGCCGCCTCGCCCAGCCGACAGCATCTCGCGCAGCACCACAAGTACCACACTGTACGTATACACGACACCTCACACCACAAACGTATACACGACACCTCACACCACAAACGTATACACGACACCTCACACCACAAACGTATACACGACACCTCACACCACAACTACCACACTGTACGTATACACAACACCTCACACCACAACTACCACACTGTACGTATACACGGCACCTCACACCACAACTACCACACTGTACATATACACGGCACCTCACACCACAACTACCACACTGTACGTATACACGGCACCTCACACCACAACTACCACACTGTACGTATACACGACACGTCACACCACAACTACCACACTGTACGTATACACGACACGTCACACCACAACTACCACACTGTACGTATACACGACACGTCACACCACAACTATCACACTGTACGTATACACGACACGTCACACCACAACTACCGCACTGTACGTATAAACGACACCTCACACCACAAGTACCACACTGTACGTATACACGACGCTTCACACCACCGACACCTCACACCACCGACACACTAACTAACTAAGGTGTCTCCAGTAACGACTACAACTACAAAAAGACCCCATTAGAAAAACGGGTGCAAGTAAAAAAAATCTGTATAGTGAGCATTCCAGCGAATGGGTCATTCAATTTTTAATACGAGAAATAATTGAATCAACAAATGTTCCTTGTGCTGTCACAAGGGACTTTTCAAGCTTATTCGTCATCATTCAAAGTGTTGAAACGTTTGCAATATATCGATCAAAGCTCAAAGCTGTAGACACCTTCACCTAAACGATCTGTGTCCGCACTAACGCTATTGCAATACAATTAATATCTTTAAACATAGTACAGTAAGTTCCCCTTTTGCGGACATCGCTTTATTTCTTGCATATTTACTAACTTTATCAGGATAAGACAATCCTGACTCGGTTTGGGAACATAATTCATACATTTGTAGAACCTAACTGGAACATTTCATATAATTCGAGTGTTTTAATTAAATTTGTGTTGATACTAAAACTGAGTTAAATTTACCTATGTAGCGAAACTCCGCAATCGTGGCGAGTATTTCTAAACACGATAAAAACTTTTAATAATGAGTTGCGCCTTCTGAGTTACGCTAGTTAGTTAAATTGAACCTTATATTGCAGTAATTAAGTAAACCTTAATTGTAAGTGTAACCTAGAATAGCAGTAACATGTTGTCGTTGTCGGTACTCGGTACTAACCCTCGTGCAAACACTGGTGTGTCAGGCGCCGGCGTCCATGTCGCCCGCGCACCACTACCGCGCGCCGCCCGCGTCCGAGAGCCTGCCCGCCAGCCAGGTCCGTCCGATGATACACTATACACGCCAGTACGCACTACCGCTTCTACAAGGATTGTACCGCTAAATTGGCACAATAATTGAAGCATTATCGTATGTTACTCATGAATTTGCTAGCTTAAATATGAGGACAAAGTATTCTGGTAAAACTGCTTTGTAATTTGGGTATTATATTATCCTAAAAAATAACTACTATATCGTTTGACCGTGTAGGCGTAGAGAGTTTATTTCACAGCAGAATGACCACAGATATGAGTACATATATGGTTTTAATTTCAACTCGATAACTTCACGCGTTCCCGAGATAAAAGGTCTTGACAAACAGACAGACGGACGGACAACAATGTGATCCAATAATGGGTTAATTTTTTTTAAGGTACGGAACCCTAATAAGACTATGTTTCGTGTGTTCCAGTGCAATTTTATTGACGTGGTCACTCACCGAGCTCAAAAAATAACACAAAATATCACGCCTCTATATCTAATATAATAGAGTCAAATCAAAGTAACAACGCCAATACGACAGTATTTTCATGACGTAAGCTGCAGTCTTGTCACCTAAACAATTTGTGATTTTCTCCCCCATTATATTTAATTGTTTATGTAATAGAGGCCACGATTTTGTCAGGGCTATCAAAAAAAAGTCGTATTCCCAATGTACCCCATATGAACCTTATTTTATCCGAAATAAAATAAAACTGTATCACGTTGAGTGAGCCAGTTTAGCGGTAGAGTCTTGTACAAGAAAGGTATGCACGCATTCACAGGAATGGCTTGCAGCTGTGTGGAAATTTGCGTTACAAATAAATATGAAATTGTACGGTGAAACAGTCTGACTAATACTTAAATAATTAGAATTAAGTCGCGTTCAAAATTTTTGAAACAGTGTATTTTATTTCCTCCGATCTAATGTAAATTTTGTAATAATACACAAAAAAAAACAAATCAAATCCAGGTTCTGTAGCTGCTAGGATCTCGAATCTCAGCAGTTGTGCAGCATTGCCACGTTGGATGGCATTGCTAATTCTTATTTTTCGTTGTTTTATCTCCATCTAAAATACCTACTTACAAAATCTGATAGCCATTTTATTCTAAGTGGCACCATATTAGTTCAGACTGATTCACCATATTTTATAGTATATAATGCGAATGTTCTACATGAGGCTTTAATATGTAAGTACAATGTAAATATAACTATGATATCCTAACATTTAGCATGACACATCCTTTATATAATTATTGTGATCAAATACTTAGTAATATATACTTTATTGTCAAATATATATTAGAGGTTGGTTTTTATAACCACTTGATTTGACTTTGAATTGCAAATGGACAGCTTATTGCCAAAATTTGCCGAATTTGGCATCATCATTTTGTGATGATAATTATTCATGTTATAAGAAAATTATAAACAAAAACTTTTAAATAAATCCGTGGCATGCCAGCTAAATTCCTATGATATAAAACTCTTATGTATTAGCAAGTAGTATTTATCATATAGCTACATAGATTATATAAATTTATAAATAAAGTCAGTAATTAATCGATATTGTCATATAAGTGCACAGCACTGCTTGACGCAAAGTAGATAGTAGGCGACGCTTGTATGTGCCAGATATATTTATAACTGAACAGTAATACTCAACTTACAATCCATATCTAAAAGAATACAAGTGATTTTTTCTTGTTTTTGGGTTGGCGTTTTCCACCATTGCCCTTGGTCCTGAGCAAATAGTTGAATATTGCTGACGTTGAAACAGCGTATATGTAAAATTTGACGTACGTTATATCTAATTATTAGTAAGTGTATTTAAATATTAGAGATTGTCAAAGATTTATCCATTTCAATTATACAGTTTGTTGAGATAGATTTATAAAAGTTGTTAATTTTAGTTTAAAATACACTACTGGAAAAAAATAACGGATCAAAAACACTTTTTTGGGAAACTTTTAACAGGCCGCAGCTTCGAGGGAAATCGTCGCCGCGTCGTACGGTAAACCAAAAAAAAGGAAATTGTAGCTCCAAGTGTGAATATATATAATTATAATAATTTTGTAGCTCTCGGGTTTTTTGAGGAATCTAAGAAAAACCAGCAACAAAAAATAAACTTTTTAGTTAGTTTTTTTTAATGTACAGGCGTATTTGCTTTACCACAATAACGATCGGATACTTTGTTTGTTTAGCTTCAATTTCTTTTTTATTCACCTGCCTATATGCACTTCTTCTTTCTTGATCTTTTTGTGTTTGACTGTTGATATCTCAGCAACCAATGATCGCATAGAAGGTTTAAGGGTAGGTTTCAAGAACTTCAATGAATTTTCTTTAACGACAAGCCATTGCTTTTGTAACATGAATTTGAAAATGCAACATAATCATTTTTTTTGGTTTCCCTTACTACCATTTCGATCGAAATTACGGCCTGTTGAAAATTTCCCAAAAAATTGGATTCTTTTTTGATCCCTTAATTTTTTCCAGTTGTGTATGTTTAGTGTAAAATTTATCAAACTGTTATTTTGGCTGTTAGAGTCAAAGGAATTTTAACAAGTAGAGTCACCTGCTAAATATAGCAACATTTATTTTTAGATAATCTTCTATTTAAACTAACAATTGGATTAGTTTCAAAGTATATTGTATAGAAACAGATACGTGTTATCTTTATATAAAAAATACTAGATTTATTTATTGCATGTAATATTAGTTTTACAAGAATTGAGATAAGTAACTTCTAAGATTGTTTTAAATTGTCTGCCTATATTCTTATCACATATGATAACTATGTATTAATTACCGCACGCGTAACGCTCGGAATACTGCATTTGTCCAAAATCAGGTAAATTTCGCACTAAGAGTTTGGTCCCACTGCAAAATTTATACCAGTAGTAGATCTGGGATGGTTTTTGTTTAAACTCATCCCCATAGCTGATATTTACCACCATGACAATAGCTGGTATAAATGTAAAGCCTAGCTAACTAGCCTTTAACGACGATAGCTGTTGATACCGTGTGAATACACACGAATACTACTATGTTAGGTCACAGGTGTTTCGTTGTGTCCATACAGCTGCAACTATGCGAGGAGGGCGCAGGCCCCCCGGCGGGCGGCGAGGGCGCGGAGTCCCCGCTCACGGCGCGCTCGCTGCGCCTGGAGCGGGCCGCGCGCGCCATACACGCCGAGCGGGACCGGCTGCGGACGCACTACCAGCCGCCCTACGACTCGTGAGTACCATACACACGCACACCAATGCACATGCTAGCTGTGCGCGACGATCATAGCCCAAAAACCAGGGGGCCACAACAACTTAAGTGTATTTATCTTCACAACTAATCTACATAAAACTAACAATTAAAACTTTTCATTCCACGCTACCAGGACGTCAATAATGTCAGGAAGCCTCGCCCGGATCCCCATGCACAGGTCTCCGCCTTTGCCCCGCGCGGGCGTCAAACCTGCGTCCCACCCGCAAGTGAACCTCGCTCACTTGTGGTGTGACTGTCCCGACACGTTGTTCAACTACGTTCCACATAGATTATGTCTTAAGTCCAGCATGTATAGGATCGTTGATAGCTATCTGTTCCATCATCCGTGTTTGGTTAAGTCTGCTAGTTATATTTAAGTATAGGTCGACCGCTGAACTGAGACCATGCCTGAGGTAGCTGTGCGGTGCGGAAGACGTGTTGACGCTCGCCAGTAGACCAATGTCAATCATTGGCCTACTGACGTGCTTCAACACGTCTTCGCATCTCGTCACCCCTCCCGCTCCGCGCAGGACAGTCTCAGTTGAAAGGTCAACCTATAGTGAGGGCTGTTACACACTTGTTTGAATCACCATGATGTGACACAGCATTAGCTATTGCTTTTGTTGTTTCACAAATACCGACACAGTTGTGTAGCACTCTACAAGGTAGCTGGTTACTAAAGACTTAATTTAATACACCTTGGACTTGGCAGGTGCAAAACAAAGTTATTTTAGGTGCTGGCTCTTGTATTACAGATAGCTATCACCTAGCAGAGAAATCAAGGATTTCACATATTTTTTAACTACTTTCTTATGTAAAAAAGATTATTTACTATTTATTTAGTTACAACGTATGAAACCTGGCTCTCTAGCGATAAACTATGAATACTTTATCACATCACTAAGTGCCTTAATCCGAGCACAATATGTTTCGGTTTCATATGTGGTGAAGTCCCAAGAATAACTAATTAATCGGAAACCCAGAGCTTGTTATAATGTATACAATTTTATTCTTGATTTAAAAATATTATTGGTTGAACAGTGTGTCGGGAGACATGGCTTACTATTGTGTTTTATGCTTTGATGCATGTCTAAATATAATGTGTAATAATTTGTTACATATTTCTATTTTTACTTTAATAAATATTTAGATTTTTTACAAAATGGAATTACTAATTCTTTCCACCCTCAAATCTATCACGTCATAGAAATGGCATTACAATTATTAATTAACGGTATGTTTTTAACTATTTTTCTATGTGTGATCCCCAAATCCATAGTAGAAGTCGATTGATAGCTAAAAAATTTTTAGTAATTCCATTTTAGCTAGAAATTTATATTTTTAGATTACTGTCTAGGAAAGCACCTCAATTAGTTAGAGGCACAATGATACTCAATTTTTTTTGCCGGTCTGATAACTTTTGTTACATAAGCAATAAAACAGGTGGACAAGCCAAGCAACGCCGAAATTCCTTAACGGTTCCTTTTGTGGTACGAAATCTTTAAAAAACAGCTTGACTATAAAATGTTGAGTTACACTGGTCAACGTATATACAAGTTTTAGAAAAACTGCTTTAGTATCCTTTTTTTGATAAATACACGTAACAGATTAAATCTTTGTAGCTCTTTATTATGTTAAGCTGCACCATCTCAAAATCTTTTTAAAACACGTTTTGCTTCAACTTAGCTAGCTACACAAATATTTCCACGGTAAATCTTCCTCTACGTATTAACTAACGACAATATTTGTTGACGTAGCAACATTTCATCGAGTTCGAGCCAAGAGTCCCTGGGCGGCATGTCGGTGCCGCTGGGCAGCGCGCTGGCGGGCGCGT
The DNA here is from genome assembly GCA_958449745.1 of Ochropleura leucogaster. NCBI lineage: Eukaryota > Metazoa > Arthropoda > Insecta > Lepidoptera > Noctuidae > Ochropleura > Ochropleura leucogaster. The sequence goes on from OY288201.1 coordinate 20,935,700, forward strand.
GGGGCGGCGGCGCCCGCGCGGGGGGCTCCGCTGCCGCCTCGCTGGCGTCCATGCACCAGCAGAAGAAGAGGGGCATCAAGAGCTCCTTGGGAAGATTCTTTAGTAAGAAGGAGAAGGCGGGGATGCCGGTGAGTGATTTGATTTATTTGGATTACTTTTTGTGCATGTGTTAAGGATGAAAAGCACACGATACACATACAATGAACAAAAAACCAATTGAGCAACACAAACTTAATATATATATGTAAGACAAACCCCCGAATACTGAAACGTCACTCAAAATTTAAGTCCCACTTAAGTTTAACAGAGACTCAGAAGTGACGTTTGACCATACAAAATCTAAAGTTTAAGAGCTGCTCAAATGTTAAGCAGCCCTCACATTTTGAGTGACGTTTCAGTATTCGGGGGTAAGTTAATAATAGCACAAAGTGACTAGACGTAATAAAATACAACACTGTGCTACCTTTGATTTTTTATTTTGATTTGAGTTTGAATTTGTTAATTATTTTAATATTTTTATTTTTTGCGATCAAATACTGAATATTTAGCTTGTTATAATCTACCATTAAATACGCTAATCTAAATAAACCTTAAGTCGCACTTAGGGTCGGAAATAACAATTGTTTTTGTTTCCGTGTACAGCAGGGCCAGAGTCCTCGATCCCTGTCGTCAGTATCATCGCTGGGTCTGTCGTCCCTGGCGGACGACCCGGCGTGCAGCGACACCATGACGCCGCACGCGCCCATGTCACATGCACCCATGTCGCACCAGGACTACGCCAGGACCAAGAGCAAGTCAGTATTAGCATTAGTCTATGTATAGCTACAGTATGCTGTATCTGTCTTACTATCTGACATTGTCGGGTAGATAACAGGCGACGCGACACTGGTAACATTCAGCCATATCACCACCATACCGCACTGACCACCACTACCGTATCATTTAATATTTACTAAGTGATGTGGTATAGTAACGAAGCATCATTTTTAAAGCGACGTACGTCAAGACGTACGTAAAATAAACCCTACCGATAGTGGTAGGGTTTATTTTATATTTATAGGATCTGACTCGACTCGACTCGAAGTTTTAGTATTAGGGTTTCTTATCATTTGTTAGACATTTATAAGCATTTTTTTGTAAATATTTTAAGCTACATTTGCTTATCAACATAAAAAAAATATTTAAATAAATAAAGCTCGCTAAAACGTAGTCTCTTTTAGCCACACTCTAATATTTAGTGAGTGTACAAATGTTATTGTAGTCCATAAAAGTGCTACGATGTGCTGTAACGTCGTGGTCGTACTGCCCCACAGAGACCGCGACTACCGGCACGAGCTGCTGGGCGAGGCCATGCGCGCGGGCACGCCGTTCGCGCTGTGGAACGGGCCCACCGTGGTGGCGTGGCTGGAGCTGTGGGTGGGCATGCCGGCGTGGTACGTGGCCGCGTGCCGCGCCAACGTCAAGTCCGGCGCCATCATGTCGGCGCTGTCCGACCAGGAGATCCAGCGCGAGATCGGTAACTCCGCCACGAAACCCATTTATCACTATTGTTTTATGTAAACTCTAAAAAAAATGTCTGTGAAATCTGCTAGTGTACCATTCTTTCTTAAGCATAAGCTACTCGACACAAACGCGAAACTTGGAATTTAAACCTATATTTTTACAATGAAAATTATGTTTGTATCATTTGACTGTCCAAAATTACATGATAAGCAATTTCTTTTTGTCACATGCCAGGTCACATTAACTCCTTCAATTGCAACACCGATGGCTAATGTCATTCAAAAAAATCATCGTTAGGTATACTATCAACCTTTTCAGAAGAACAGTGCATCTTGTATCCTAAAGCCAATACTTGAACCATTTCTTGATTATCCAGGGATAAGTAACCCTCTCCACCGGTTGAAGTTGCGGCTGGCCATCCAGGAGATGGTCTCGCTGACGTCACCGTCGGCGCCGCGAGGTACCGCGTGTGCCGCGCTCGCCTTCGGAGACATGAACCACGAGTGGATCGGGAACGTCTGGTTACCCTCCTTAGGTAAAGTCTTCTAGATTACTCAACAGCATGCGGCAAAGACAATTTTCACGGATAGGCGATTATTAGATCCATGAGGACGTCATTGTATTATGCCCACCTCCCATCTTTCGCCACATACCCTAACACTGGCGCATTAGAGCTGAGATAAGTTCAAATTATACTGGCCGATCATCGCCAGTATCCCACATATAAATATACTGTTGGTTTATTAACACATCATGTCTTTAGTTAACCGTTTCCTCTGTATTCACAACAACTTGCTAAATCATTTTAATGACATTATAATAATAATAAAGCTAAGTCGATCAAACAATGATCCATTCTGATGACACCAGTCCGAAAATCCAATTTGTGATCACTGCTGCTAATCCTTGGCTACGCAAAACTTGCATTGCATCGAGGTTGAAATGGTTCACAAACCATAAATAATAATATTAATACTTTGTGCAGGTTTACCACAGTACAGAACGACTTTCATGGAGTGTCTGGTAGACGCGCGAATGTTGGAACACCTCACGAAGAGGGATCTACGGACGCAGCTCAAAATGGTCGACAGTTTTCACAGGTAACAAACACTATGTCTTAAACTAGTTTTGTGGGTATTTGGTTAATGTGTGCATTTAAACAGGTCCGAAGAAATGTCCTTGTGCCATCCCCGTATGTCATGTAATAGATTATTTCGATTGTAAGCAAGTTTATAGTGATTAGTAATACTACATTATTGAAAAGCAAAAAGAGTTTTTAAAATCTCGTTAGCTGCTTCTAGAAAGATAGAATATATATTTAAAGGTTTATTCAAGTCTGCAATAACTTGTCAAAAGCCTGCGTCAGATCTGGAAATATTTCATTAGTCCAATACAGTCCAAAGCGGGTTGGTATAAGTCACATCTCTTGTCATGTTAGCTTGATTTTATAATGTTTGAACATGTTGTCACAGAACGTCACTGCACTTCGGCGTAGCGTGCCTGAAGCGTGTGGGCTACAGCGTGCGAGCGTTAGAAGAACGAAGACGAGCCGCAGACCATACCAGCAGAGATGTGCTCGTGTGGACCAACGAGAGGCTGCAGCGATGGCTTATAGCTATTAATCTCAAGGTAACCTTAATACAGTTTTAGTATAGTAAGACTGTACGTTTCCAATGCTGGGACGAGAGACTTTTCTTTGTGAGAATGAGAAGTTTTATCTTTGATCAATCTATTGTAGAGATGTCCAACTTGCCCCGGCGTTGAAAGCTGTTTAAAGTTGTGTTTCATTCATTTTTATTTTCAAGCTGGGTTATTCGGGTAACTTGATTTTTGGAATTATTATAGCTTCTCTAACATTTTTCCAACAATTTGAAGGTCGGCTGTGTTTAGCCGGATGCAGATCAATACGTAGAGCGATATAGACACGGAAGTTGTGTTGTTGCAGGAGTACGCGAACAACCTGTCGGAGAGCGGCGTGCACGGAGCGCTGATCGCGCTGGACGACAACTTCGACGCCAACAGCATGGCGCTCGCGCTGCAGATACCCACGCAGAACACGCAGGTACGGCACCACCACTCCGTACTCACTAAACTTTGTCCCAAATCTCATACATACGTTGTAAGTCATTGAAAAAAAAATTATTGAACCGCTCCCCCATGAGCTCAACTCAATGTCATCTTATTTATAAGTACTATACTGTAATTACGGATGGATGAACGCACAAAACAGAAGAATGGCAGAAAAAGAGGTTACAGGTTGTGATTAAATTAATGATGAATCAATTAGTTTACCCCTATGGTTGTGAACGAGCACCAGCATTAAGCTAAGCATTTTCATAAATATAATTCCCTAATATGCTTGCCTGCATAGTATGCACTACTGCAAAAGTCATATAACGTCGATTACGTGTTTTTTGACGATGCATGAACTTTTTACATCCATTTCGAGAGCGAAAATTAATAAATGATAAATGATGTTTATTTTGCAAGTAGGTTTTCACATAAGACTTTTACACGTCATCTTTTTTAAAACTAGATGAGGCCGGTGTTTCGTACCCGACTACTCTGAGAAAAAACAGCCGAATTAAACTCAGAGGTCATAGTCTCTTTTAAAGTCCAGACAAAATAATCTTGGTCAACTTACATGAGGACTATGCAGATAGTGTCTGAAATGGTCTTTTTAAGAAAGCACCACACAGATTGAGTGGACCTGTCCAGTCAGTGCAAGCATTTGTCAGTTATCGTGTAGCTCAACTTATAACCCAAGGAGCTCAACGACACGACGAACAATACCAAAAAAAGGACATTTGTGTAGGTCGCTTATAGCACTCAAACTGCCAGACCTTCGTCAAAAACAAAGTAAATAAAAGAAATGATCCACATGGTCCTCACATTTACTATAAACAAAAAAATAAAATAATATGACGTGTAAAAGTGTTTGTGAAAACCTACTTGCAAAATAAACATCATTTATCATTTAATACATACATTGACAAAAGCTATTATGTCTGCCTCTCAAAATGAATGTAAGATCAAAATTAAATCAGAAAATTAGTGTAATTCGACTGAAGATTAGGTGGAGTGTTTTTTTTCTGAATTTTAAGTTTCCTAGTTTCTCAAACAGTGATCCATTGTAAAGGAAATGCTCATGCCAAATACCAGCTTTCTAACTCAATATCTTGAGGTGGTGCATTACGTATGAAGGTAGAAAAAAAGGTTACAAATAAACATTTATTTCTGACAATAAAACTGTAAATTTTTCTGAATTTATAAGTACTAAAAACTACTAGAATAAGAAATAGCTAAATTAAATTACCATAAAAATAACATTTTAATGTTCAGTATCAGAAGTCTCAGTGTCTTCAGTTTAACGGAAATATTGAGATTTGGTGTCAAAAAAAGAATTTCTTGCCTGGATTTTATTCTAGTACGAATGACACCATCTCTAGTATCGGGTCCACGAACAGACGCCGAAGCCTCAGTTACAAGTTTGACACACCTCGCCTACTTGAATGTGCCAAGGGTACTTCTCAATATAAAACAATTTATCTCCAGATGCAGTTTTTATAGTAATTTCCGAATCACTGTATTTCATTGTTACAGGAAGTTCCGTTATCTTATCTTCTCTTTCGCCCATTCTATGAAATCTTTTCTTACCTTTAAAACTCTTCGAAGAGCCAGCTCTTGTACTTGTTGATTATCATTTTGTAACATTTTCATTTACAAATCTATATTATATTTTGATTTACAAATCTTTGTTCCGTGCGGGTTCAATTCCCGCACGGAACAAAGATTTGTATGGCCTACAGATAGTTGTTCCCGGTGTGGGTGTTTGTGTATATGAGTTTAAATGTGTGTAAACGCACCCACGATACAGGAGAAGTGTTAATTGTCCGTGTTGTCCGTGCAGGCGCGACAGATCCTGGAGCTGGAGTTCAGCAGTCTGCTGGCGGGCGGCACCGAGCGCGCCGCGCGCCGCGCGCACGACCACGCCGCCTCCTGACATCACACGCTCAACTAGGTACCGCACCAATCCAAACCTATAATACAATAAACCATTTGCCGACTTACACTTACCTACACTCACCTAGGCCTTCAATACGCCGCAAGACTGTCTTACCAGAAGAGTGCACAGTGGTGACGTGTAGCGTAAGGAACCTAAGCGATCTTCGCAAAGATGTGCCCTAAGAGGCCCTACACAGGAGGAACCCGAACCTGGTTTTTAATAGACAGAATCTACCTGTGTGTCTTAAGTGAAAGTAAAATCTCAGAGTTAATCATCAAACGGTTTTTTCCTCCCGAGGAAACCTTCAATATTTCAGAGCGATTTACATCAATTTGTCTTCATTAGGACGTTGCTCCACCATCGTAAATTTTACCCTGCCTGCTGCCCTAGTTGCTGCAATGTTGCGGTCATATTTAATTAACTAACGGATCTCCATGGGCCTAAGGGACACACAACATTATGTTTGGTAAACACATTTTTTGTTCTCCAAACCTATTGTAATTCCAATTTGCTGCTTTAATAAGACCGGAAAAATCATTACACATCAATATCATAGCCTCTTTTGAGTATATTTCATGAATGTGACATAATGTTGCAGGCCACGTCCTACCCGCGCTAGCCTGGCGCGGCGTCCGTCGGCGACGGATCACAAATGAAGCGCGTCGCGAGGCGATCCTATAGTCATACGATACGGTATAATACACGACACTATTTATTTGGTACAAATTCGTTCACCTCGCTCCCTGCTCAGGGCACGGGCGAGGCAATATGGCGGCATTTTATAGTAACGCTTCATTCTAAACAAGTCTTAACATGTTCACTATGTAAATACTTCGTTATCGGTATATTTACCGATATTCTGCTTCTTATTATAATAACAAAAACATGTAAGTATCTTGTCGCCACGATATCTACCAAAGTACTATAAAATGCTATCATAGTGTAAGTTGTTGATACAATATTATTCTCCGTAACGTGTATACTGAAGTAAACAGTCGTAGCTAAGGCTTCACTATAACAAAGTGCTCTGATATCTGTAGACTATGTACTTAACTTGTAATCTGATATTTATTAATTGTAACTTGGATACAAATGTAGCTATGGCGCGATGTACCGTGTTTGACTATGATACACTAATAATGTAAGTATTACTCGCCTTAAAGTATTCTCTTAGATGTACAGTATACTTGTTATGAAGCAATATTGGCTGTTATTTGTTATACTATTCATCTTAAAAAACAAATACATAGGAAAATGTAAGTATTTGACATTTTGAGACGAATAGTAACACAATCACCTATACAAAATATTTAAACTAATAGCCTTATATCGCAATAGTTTATAGTGTCAGTCTCTTAGACTGTCATCTTGGACGGTGATAGTCCAAGAGCCTGACAATTTTTTGCCATTTTATTTAAACGTTGACAAAACACGGTACACGCAAGTAAACATTGTCATACTCTGATGCCAAATATTAGTTATATTTTAACTAATATACATTTGTATATTGTCGATGGTACAGTCTGCAAATTGTAAAATAAACCTTTACTTTAAATTTTCTCTAGCTTACACTTCTTTAGTAGCAAAAAGTTTTAAAAGCAAGTCAAGATTTGGGCAAACCGGTATGGACAGTTTGTGGACACCGAATACTGCAGGTATTGTCAGAGTGTGGTGTCCGGAGACACATCCGCAATTTGTTTTTTTCGGTTTAATAAAACTTTAAATTGACCTAAAAAGCACTCTTGTTCAAGTAACAAAATTCAATTTGAATATTGTGAACTTGAAAAAAAACAGTAATAGAGGTTTTTTAAATACGCCAAAAATTATACTATTTTATTTGTTACTGTGTAAGTAACAAGTAATATCTTTTAAGAAAAGTACAATCTTAACATTATTTTTTTTGTAAATAAGAGGTTAAAATACCGGCAGTTTGCAGCCTATGCACTCGACTAGCTACTCGTAAAGTTACTGTGTTGTGAGAGATGACTTTATAGCTGACGGCGATGCTGTGTCGCCGAGTTCCGTGTGTTTCAACTGGGGACTGTGATTGTGTGTTAGTGGTCGCACATTTACCTGTATACTTGAAAGTTTTACCTGTTCACCGAAAATAAATATAATTCAATTCATTTAAGAAGACAGACCTTCGACACGAGAGGAGACATAACATAATACCTGTCATCCCCGATGGGTTAGGCAGGCGAAAAATAACTACGTAAATTAAAATAAAAGTAGAAAATGTGATCTAAAACTTAGATATCTTTTTCAATACACTTCCTCGAAAAAAAGTTCTTATTGTACTACGTTTAGGTACAATGTGTTTTTTTCTCATTTATGGCAACGAGGGCTTCGTTTTGATTTCTCTACAGATCCCTATTAGTGTCTTGTGTGATTTTTTACATGAAGGATGCGCATTCATATATTTATTTTTTTATCATCACAAAATAACATAAATAAACATGATAATTAATGAAATAAAATTCGAATAGCAACATTTATTTGAGTTCTAAATTCATTTAAAATAAAACTTTTTAAGTTTCTTATTGTTAATACTAGGCTGTTTAGTGACTTTGCTTCTTAAAACGTTTGCTTCTCCAATTGTCCCAGATGGGACGAAAAGGGGACAAAAAGAAAAAAAAACATAATTTCAAAGTGATTAATGACAAATTTTCGTTCAGTTTTTTTTTGCGGAAGTATATTGTAAAATATCGTCATGTTTTAGCTACTGTTTTGGGAACCATGACACCCATAACACCATAACACGACTTGGGTGTGAATTTCGCCTCGATCGTAATGACAAAGTTGCCTCCCTTAAATCCCTAAAATAAGTTGTTCGAAAAATAATAAAGACGTATGTGACTGATTAATTATCATTCAGAACTTTTCATTTTCAAATGAAGTCATCTAAGTTAACGTAGCTAAATGCGGCGATACATCTTAAGGATCGCTCAAACCGGTACAGACAACTAGAGTATACCACTCAAGACATGGACACAGACAGATACTTTAGAAAGTATAAGTGTTTAGATGTCCATGTCCGGAGTCGCGTCCGCAATGTATCCGGGACCAATAATTACTAAAAGAGCTGTTGAACTTGACTACTACTACCACTCTCTAGGGAAGAATAAGCAAAACTATCAAGTATACTGAAGAGTGTGCGGCCCTCTATATAGTTGAAATACATGCTCATGTAAATCTGTATCACACAATTCAACGACAAGTTTTCGAAGTATTACTTAATGTAACTCCGGAATTATCACACTGCCTGCTATAATAAAGAAAATTATGGCCACGAAATCGCAAGAAAATAAATTTTAGTTAGACTGTGTGATACAGAGAGGCGTTTCGTGTAACCTGTCTACCAAGTGCCTCGCCGAGGTGTGTATATACATAGCTGTATGTAGTTGAATGTGTGCCTGTCTGGTGTCGAGTGCAGACGCCGACACACGAGTGCACAGTTACTAGTCTTATGTACAGTGTTATTACATTGTTTTGTAATCTTCTATTTTATTAACTCGCTACTAGATCAGCTGAAACTTAGCTAGGTATATTTTTGTTAAGCGTTTTACAAATATCCTGAAGTACGACGGCCTCACCGCACTTGTGTGTAAAAGTCTTCGTTATACTGCGAGTGGAGGGTAAGGCTGTCGCACGTATAACATGAATGTTGTAGTTTTATTTGGTCCGTCGACGTGCGGCGTGCAATTGATATACATTTTGTAATGGATTCGACTCTTGTATAATTGTATAATTATCGGCGTTATTACCACGCTCATCATTAAAAAAGGCAATATTGCCACCACGTGTTGTTTTTTATAAAGAAAATTACATATTTAAGTGAATGTAAATGTTAATTTTTTTATCGGAATCATGCGCACACCGCACACCGACTTCAATAGATAATGAATTAAAACTTAATGAAATGTATAGCTAAAGCGATTTTAATTTGAAAAGTGAATCTTTTTAACCAGTAGCAAATATATTGTAAATATTATCGTTTATATATCATTTCTATCGACTGTAGGTGTAATAGCAATATTTAGCTAAGATGTGTTCAAAACTGAAAGGATTTTTATTGTATTATTACTTTGTAATGATAACCGCTTATTTATTAACTAGATTTTATTATTTATTAAGTTATTATAGGAAATGTATTAAATATACCGGTTTATTATAAAAATTACCTCAATAATGGTTTGTCTTACGGTTGTTGCGTATCACAAGTAATGTTATCGCCGTGGAGTAGCGGACGTCGCGGACTCGCGGCCGTGTATAGGCCTCAGCTAATGTATGTATAGTTATCGAGTAACAGTATTAATAAAGTAAGGTGAGAGACGGCGCCACCGGTGTGATTTTTTTATAAAATTAATTAATTTATAATCGTAGATAAACATTTGGATATATACTTCTCGGAGTAAGTCTGCGCTGTCGTCAAATATTGCAACATGTCTACCCATACATATAAAATCGCGCCTATCTTATTCAGCATATTGCTCATAATCCTTCAGACGTGTTGCAATAGTTGAAGCGGTGTATTTTCAAAATAAATTTTTCATAATCAATTGGAAAGTGAATGGTATCTACTTTGTATGCGCCGTGACAGTCGGCGTGTCGGGCGGGCGTGACGCGAGGGGCGTTCGGTATACACTTATTGTTGTTCATGTGGCCGAAGCCAGGGGTCTGCAGCGGTTCAAATACATAAGTTACAGTTTCAGGGGTGCGCACGAGTAAGTCCTACTTGCACCATTGATATATAGATACATCATCTGTTCAGCCATTTTCCCAAATAGGGGTCGGTTTCCAGTCTAACCGAATGCAGCTGAATACCTTTATTTTACATGGATCGGTACCCTATGTGACCTCCACAGCCCAGAAGTTATTAATACTGGTTGTCAGAAATTCAGACTACTGACAAGTTGTAACGACTGTCAAAGATCTACAAATGACAACCATTGCATTGATCTATATAATAGAAACACAATTTTATTGAATTTCCTTCTATTTCTGGGAATGATTTGAAGTTGCCATATATAAAATGTTGGTTTAACTTAAATTAGTTTCAAATGTATGTAATGATCAGTGATGCTTCTCATAAGAAATTTCCAAAAGAGGCAGTTTTGGCAGCTGACCTTGAACTGCTGTAACCCTGGCTAGGTAGCAAGTCGTACAGTCACACACTGCGCTATATAGAACTGCGGCGGCTAGTCAATGCGGTGCGGCGCGGGTAGGTTAGTGGAGCGGCCGACTGGAGTACGGAACGAGACAGAGGGTGACATCACGGTCTCGATCACCCACAGGCCAAGATGTAGACGTCAAATCATTAGCGAACTGTATATACTAATTGAAGATGATTTTATGTATGACACGAAGTTTAAGAGTGTTTTCTTGAAGTAAATTAAACCTTATTCGTAGCTTGAATAAAAAAACTCGTTTCGTATTCCGTCTGTTCGTGTCGTTGTGACGTCTCGTCAATAAAGCCTGACTCAATATCATACGTACACATCATCGTTTCATTATCAAAATATAAATAAATTATATATATATTAGCTACATAAAGTTTGTATACAATGCAAGTATGGAGTACTATTGAGATGGTTATTAGTTTACTGTTAGCGTACTTATAGCTTTTCGACGTAGCTAATCAAGTTTTGTATAAAGTTGTTTGGATGACGTAGTATAGCCGAAGTGTCATGGCCGCTGTGCGGTCTCTTTGTAATCATACACTTTTATATGTTCCCGTCAGATAGCTAAGATATCGCAGATAACGTCAATCGGCCGGTTCCTTGTAGCTGCAGCGTGCTTCCGGTGCGAAGCCCTCGCTGACGAGTTTGTAACGTTCGGGCCGAGTCGGTCACATTCGGTTGAGAGTGCGTAACGTGCCTTGTTACTGTTGCACTAGATCATTTGTTTGGATGGCTCCACTTTGTTCTGTGTACATTATGTTTGTTATAATGATTGGACAGAAACGCCAATCACTTCTAGTGGATGAGTATTGTCCGCTGAGATTTTGTACATTTAAGTACACTAGGTATTATTGTATTCTTAGTTAAAGAAGTTACATATCTGATGTTACAAACCCGCAGCCAGCGTTACGTCGCCGAAGCAGTTGTCCAATACGTTGTTAACGCGATCAGTGTTGCCAGTAGTTTCCATGTCGTCGGTGTGTACTACGGTAGTGCAGTAACGTGTGTAAGTCCACAAGTGCCAAGTAACCGCCAGTCTGGAACGGACGCGACCGAACAATAACTAGAATAATTTTATCACATTCCAACACACTCCGATCACGCACTATCGAACAAAAATAAATCAAATATTTTTCCAAGATTTTAAGTCCCAGTGGCTCGCGCTACCAAAGAATAAAGTTACCTTCACGTTAAGGAATTAATGTAAAATATGTTTATTAGTGAAAATAATTGGATTTGTATATAATTTGGCCTGTGTGTGCATAGCTTGTTATAGTGACGGGATATGTATCGAGTGGCGCGTGCGCGTGCGCGTGGGTCTCGTCACCGAGCGCGTTACATTCCAAGGCTTTCCGTGTTATAATTGATCGCTTTGGCCCTCGACTAGATAATCGGTATATCGTTACAGGTGAACCCTTCTAACGGCCATTGTTTTGATGTCATAACGAAATTGTTAACTTAGACAATGTTTATTTTGACCAATGTAATCTGTACTAATGTGTAATCTGTACGTTTGTAAAAACGTTTATCAAATGTGCGATGACGGCATACGTTGTGCATAATGATAAGAGGTAAATACAATTTACACGATACAAGGTTTCGTTTTATTTACTTCATACCTGTCATAATCTTTTAAGATACAAATACTAAACAGACTTTCCAAAACTCATCAACACACAAAATAATAAACTTACTTTCTTTTGTCCCACCACCTTAATAAAAACTGAATCAGACCGTCCGCGTCAATAGCATCTTTCTGTCAAGTTGTTGTAGAATGTTCCCAACATGACATGAATATTGCTTTTTGTAAGCAGCATAACCCTTACCGATGAATCGTTTATGACACCTTCCTTATATAAAACTAGCTGGCGCCCGCATTATATTGAGAAAAATCCAGACATCCATCCATCCTCACAAACATTCGCATTTATATTAATACTAGCTGTGCCCAGCGGTTTCACCCGCTGCTCACTTAGGGGTATGAAAAATAGATGTTGGCCGATTCTCAGACCTACCCGATATGTACACAAAATTTCGTTTAAATCGGTCCAGCCGTTTCGGAGGAGTATGGGAACGAAAACTGTGACACGAGAATTTTATATATTAGGTAATTTGATGTAAGAAACCATATTTACAACAAAAAAAACCCGAAATGTGACATCAACATTTCAAGTCAGCGCATTTTCGGCCTGCTGAATTTTGGAAACTTCACTTATTTTTGAAGTGGTTAATCTGGCGCGCGGGTGAGCCAGCAGGAACTCATACACGCTACAAAATACGCTAGTATGCTCCGTGCTAAATACTAAAATAGGCTAACCATTTTGGAGCATATTTGTTCTATGAAAAGTTCATGAAGACCTAGAAGAATGAGCTAATGTTACATTATGGACGTGTTTAGGTTATCAATTAAATGAAACAAAATGTACACATAATCACATCTGCTTCTTTTTATTACCAACTTTACTTAAATGCCTACATATTTTCTTTTTCAACTCCTTCTGACGTTTCAGTTTCCTCCATTCTTCTACCTCCAGCTGCTTCTTGTGTTTCTGCAATCTTTGCGCCGTTGCTTCTTTCTGTACCTCTTTCTTTTTCTCGAAATTAGTCTTTAACATCTTCATAACGTTAGAAACCTTTTGTTCCTCAGGATTCTTGATAACTGCTACCCTGTTCTTGAATTTATCTTTAGGGTTTACTCCTGACAGTGTAGTGGACTTTTCCTTAGGTTTGAATCTGTATGGCAAGCCTTTCTGTAGGTTCTTGGGTATCACCAAAGGTTTGAACACTTTGGGAGCTCTGTTTACCTCTGTATACATAGAATCATTGTTTGCTTCGTTTTGGATGTTTTGTTCTCTCTTTAGCTGCCCTTTGGTCTTCATGCCTTGCCAAGCATTCTTAACTCCAACAGGGAGCAATAGATTAACGACAGGAGCATAGAACTTGGTAACATCTACTTTAAACCATGTGCGACAGAATATGATATCACTCATCAGGATTTTGTCTTCAAAGGTAGCTCTAAAAGCGCCTTCTGGTTTGTTTAGAGCTTTCTTAATCTGACCTCTGATTCCTGAAACTGTTTTAACTCTAGCTCCTTCAAACTTGGCAACTTCTAAAGTAGTTGTAAACATGTCCTTGATGAAAGCTGTCTTCTTATAAATCTTCAATGGTGTACCAACCAATTTCAATTTCTTTACTATTTGAGTTGATTTATTGATTTCGTTCACACTCCCTGTAGCAGCTATTCTAAAGCCCATTCGTTTGATATCATTTGTATTGTTATTGACACTCTGTAAGGCTAGGAAACCTGTGTTCTGTGGTGTTATTGGACCATAGAAGTGCATGTTACATGTGACATGCTCAGGTGTGTACTTCAGATACCTGCATTTCATATCATCCTCTATCTTCGAATAGATGGGTAACGTTTGGAAGCGACGCCAGCCTAACGAAATGATTAGAGGATCATTGGTCTTTAATATTTTCTTGTACCATCTGTGCTTCTTTACTTTGCAGGATACAAAGCCTATATTTTGCTCAGCCATGTTCAAAGCTCCAATAAGTATTGGGTAGCTGGAATCGAAATTAGCAACAAATTCTGATGGCATGTTTTTGAATAACATTCTGACATATAACCCTGGTCTGAACCCTTCCACTTCAACCCTCAGACCATTGTCTAAGTTTTCAAACACAGATTTGTTGAGTTCTGACTGTTTCAAAGCTTCTGCTTTTAGGTTCTCATAGTAAGAATGGTCTCCCTTAATCCTGTGGTCATCTGGATTGTCATACTCTGAATCGAATTTAGCTTTTAGTTTCATCTTTTTGTCTAAGATTTCAGATTTCGTTAGCTCTGCTTTTCGTTTGGTGCCCGTTTCCTGAATAGTTTCTTTGTTTTCTTCTGCTTTATGTTTCTCTCCAGTTTCTAAATCTTCGAAATCTCCAAAAAGTTCTTCATCATCTCCATCACTGGCATCATCTAATTTCAATAGTTCTGATGCGTCTTCATCAGCTGATCTCTTACCAGTTACGAAATTATTAATCAAGAATTGTTTGTTTGATTCACTTGTCCAATCCCTGAGATTTGGTTTGTCCAAAGCATAGAAAAATGAGCATTCATCTAAATCTAATCTTTCCTTTTCATTATGTTTCTTCTTTTGTGTATCTGTTACTTTTTTAAAGAGACCACCAAGCTCCTCATCTTCCTCTTCTTCAGAATCTTGGTCTTTCATATTTTTGGATTTATTTCCTATCTCAAATTCACCATAGACAAGCTTCATGATGTTTTTTGATGTCTTTTGTCTCTCCAGGTATGCTTCTGTGGCCTTCTGTCCTAACTTTTCTTTCCATTTCATCCCAAAATCTTCTTTCTGTGGTTCATCATCTGAATCACTATCATCATCCTCATCATTGCTTATGTCCCCTTTATCTTTTTCATTTCCATCAATGCTCATTTCTCCATCCTCGTCCTCTTCATCTTCTGAGCCACCTTCAGAGTTGTTATCCCATGGAAGTCTGTTTTTCTTTTCTTCTTTTTCACTTTGATCTATCCCACTATCATTGTCAGAATCACTGTCATTACCTTCGTCCTCAGTATCAGATGCATCCAATTTAGCATTCTTATTCTGTTGCAAATATTCATCATCTTTGATCATATCAGGGTAGATGACTGCACCACCACTGAACAGTTTGAACCCCGACTCTTGCATCTGTTCATCAACTGTTTCTGTTGTTTCCACAACATTCTTGAGAAGAACTTTCTTCTCATTGGTTTCCTCATCTTCCTTCTTGTGTGAGTGAGAGCCTTGCAGCTCTATGTAGACTGCATCTTTGTCATAGACAATTCCTCCAACACCTGCAAAGGGTGCATATATCTGTCTCTCTCGTTCCATGAGATGACGTTTTTTCTCTTTGCTGGGAAGAGGGCATGGATCTGGCAGGTAAGAAAGCTCACTAATCTTCATATCTCCAACACCTGGAAACATTGAACAAGTTTGTAAATCTACTATTAAAACTGTAACTAAACAAAGGCTACATTTTGTGTAATAATGATGTTAAAAATAGGCAAGAGCTAATGCATTTTCTAAACTGTATGTTGAATTTAAAGGACTAAAGAAAGTATACACAAATAACTACTGAGTTTCATTATAAATCTAATAGAATTATGTAAAGCATGATATGTGATATTTGATGAGAACTTCATTTTAATAAACCCAAAATGATTGATTTTATACACTATCTTACCTGCTATATGAACCGAGGACTCCTTCATCAGTGGCACTCCCCTGACATAGCCATACAGGACCACATCTCGGTTCACCTTAGCATCCTTCCTGATTAACTCCTGACTAGTTATATCTTCCAAACGGTCTGCTAACACATAGGCATGGGTCATCCTCCAGCTTAGAGGTCTGAACTTCATCACTGAGATAAATCTGGACAGATTCTTGATCTCATTCCTCAGATATTCCCCATGTATGATACCAGACAAGTAGAACAACTTGGCTCCAGAATAAACTTCAGTCCAAAATCTATGTTTTAAAGTTTTCTTAGTAGTTTTTAGTGTCTTAGCATTCTTGATCATATCAAGATGAGTGAGAACACCCATAATTTTAGGCATGCCATGCACCTGGCAGATGTTGAGGAACTCGAATATCTCCATCTCGAAGCCGAAGCTAGCGTCGCACAATAGCAACACAAGATCAGCACATTTTGCAATGTCGATCATAGAATTGACATCGTTGTTACATTCTATGAGTGTAATGCGCCGTTTCTTCGATGTAACGATAGTTATTGGACCGTTAGTGTTCGTTACGTTGGTTTTAATAAAACTTTTTATCAAGTTATTGATGAGAGTAGTTTTACCGACTCGAGGAGGACCGACGATTGCCACAACAATAGGCGGCGGTTCCAGGGGAGTTTTGTCCACTTGTGGGATGTGTTGCTTCTTCGAGATAACATCTTCTCGCCGCCGGAACTGTCTCTCAGCTCTCACAGCAGATTGGATAGCAAATGCTTTAGGATTTCTCTGTCGAGCACTTAGGTTAGACTGATCAAGCTTGGTCTTGTTTTTCTTCTTCTCTGCTTTACGCCCGGCTTGTTTAGCACGGTGCGACTTCTTTTTATCAAAAGCAGTTTCATCTGCCATGGTTCAACTTTATTTTAATGGTAAAATAACATCACTAATATTTCAAAATAACCCACATAACCTCACGTGTTAAATGTCGAAGTGAAGTGACAGTATAACTTTTAAATTAAGTTTTAGTGATAAATTGACTGGTTTGGATTTTAGCCTTTTCAGTTTGCAAAGGAAAAAACGGTTTCTAGGAAAGCAGCAGTTTTTGTTTCTGCACTACAGAAAAGTAAAAACTTTCATAAAAAAAAGTTTGTGACTTTTTACAAACAAGAAGTAAACACGAAAGAGCTGGCAATCTTCCAGATTAAGCTTGCCGAGACTTATCCGTGGATGGATGACTTTTCATTGAATCCATTTGTGACTTAAATTCGACTCCAATAAGGCTAAGCATAATAACACCCAAGAAAATACTTTGATGAACCTTATTTAGAGCACTAAGCTGTGAACATTGTTGATGTAGAATTGTGGAGTTAAGAATTCTGCCTTTGATATCCGGGTTAGGCAAAATTATTGGACTTCTCAAAGAATCTACTAGGAGTACAATTTTATATTAACTAGTATAGTATCTGAAATCATTTATTTTGGTCAATATATAAAAAAATTACAGATGTTACATTTATTTGATTAACCTTGCAACACTGTGTCCAGTTGTCATTGACTACAGCAAAAGAAAGAGATCAATTTTATATTTTTGTGCAAAAAATCCATTATTTGGATGATGAAAGCAAAAAACGTAGCTAGTAATGATAGCTCGCTAGTGGCAGAAAGTAAAGTGAACTAAAAAGGATTGTTATCATGACTTCTTCAGATGTAGACAACCGGAACATCGCCATATCGATGTGAGTAATATACGCGTTTTACCTAATTATAGAACGATTGTGTTATTGTGTTCGTCACTGAACATTGTTTATGTTGTTTACTAGTTAATACTAGTTGGTGGCATGTATAGGATACATCTAAACCGTCTAATTGGTGATGATAGGTCGATGATCTTTGTGCTCAGTCGTCCCCGCAATGCAGATTTTAAATTAACATCATTAGCTCCAAAGACTCATTAGAAACGATCTCCCAAAGCCTAATTCTAGGTCAAAATATTCCTAGACATGTTCACTCTGTGCACACATAATTTCTAGAAGACTGTTTACCTAATATTCAGGTTTGCAAACAGCACACTGTTAACAGTATATACAGTTACTTCTGACTGCAATTCTGGCTAATATCCCATTGTAATAATTTATATAATAACAGAGGAAAAATGCTAACAAACAAATGACATAAATTAAAAAATATAACAGCATTTAATTAAATAGCCAGAATTTGATGTTGTTAAACTAATAGACCCCATCCATTACAACATTGTACCCTCACCCTTGGGGATTCAGAGGGGGGGAACGGGGAGGAGGACTTGAAAGTAGGTATACCCATATTTCAGTTATGTTTAAGGGGGAGCCTATAGCCATGAACTGGCCAGAAACCTAAACTTCAAAGCTGCCACTAAGAAAGTCCTGATGGAAAAACTTTTATTTAAAATTAAAACTGTGCTAGACTTGGGAATCATTGCTCATGCTCAGCAGATGCAGTGTCAAGCTATAGTAGACCAACAAAGCAGAGAAACCTACCTTACGTTAACTCATTATTTAATACTTACTTCTAATATAATAATGCTTTGTTAGCTGTGTTGTAAGATTAAATAATTATACTGATACATTTTTTTTTTTACAAAAGTATTCAAATTTATCAACCTTGATGTAAGTTTAATGTTAGATTAACATCTTATTAGCTCTGTTTTATTCTAGCAGTATGATAATTTATTAAAATATTGTTAGTGATTACAAATGTTAATTATGTAATTTAATTCTTTTTTTATTTATGTGAACATTTGTTCAAAACTGGTTAAGAACTTCTGGAAAACAAATGGTATAATAATATAATGCCATAAAAATTATTTTGTGCTGTTGTATTGTATTGTTAATTTTATATTTATTCAACAAAAGGTACCTATAGTAATTTAAAAGTAAACCTTTTTTTTTATTAAATGCATGTAGTATTAATTACTTATCTTTGATTTTTTTTTAAATTTTCGTTCTAATGAGTTGTTAGAAACAGTATTTTAAAAATTATATTCTATTCAAATGATTCCATATAATAATTTTCTACAGGAGAAAGTCGGTGGAGAATCTAGTGATATCATCACAGGATGCCATCGGACAGAGCATCAGCCAAGCCCTTACATTCTCGGGAGTAATCACACAGCATGCCAACAACATCATACAGGAAAATAGGTAAGAGCACAGACCATCTATTAGGGAAAGAAGTGTGAGATAGTGTATGTATGTTCTGGTAAGAACAGCTGAAACTGTTTCACACCTAAGATCTTAAAGTAGTCAAGTTATTATGGGTATTTCTGCAGAAATGAGGATATAAAACTGTGTTGATAATGAGCAGATTATTTCTAACTAGTTGGAACTTTGAATTAAGTTGCGGTGCATTCTGAAAATTGGCAAAGGAGGATCACTCTAACATAAAAAGAGCATATTTTAATTTTAAATGGTAATTTTTTTAATGTTTACATTAAACTATGCTGACTGACACATAAGCTAGCCTTGCATAAAATATGTGCTAGCCTTGAGCCTTTCCTGTGGAGGCTGAATATAGCTTACAAGAAATCACTTAAGTTAAAAAAAAGAAAAAGTATTAACAGTGAATCTGATTTCCTGTGATAATTCCGTTTTAGTTTATCACTAGGTTTTTAATCAAGCCAAAACAGAATACATCTGTGGATATTTATGTGAAATTGGATAATGTACGTAAAAGCGAGTTTCTCTTATCTTCTCTTAAAGCCAAATTTTATTAATTCTGGAATGGAAATGGTTAATTCTGGTATTCATGAAACCATATGGAAAACTTTCATCATCACATGTATGTATATATAAAAAAAATATTTCAAACTAATAAATATAGGTTGTGCCATTGTGGTACAAAAGGTTTACTTAATTTCATCATCAGTTAACCCAGTCAGTTTCGTAAGATAAAATGGATTATTTCAACCTGTGGCCATTGGTATATGTACTTACTGATTATATACATTGTACATTGTGTACTACAGTATAGATCAATCAAAATTGTGTGAAGGTTGCTATAAAAATGTGAAAGCCCACGCTTCGGCAGCTCTTACAAGTAGGATCAATATACAAAACTGCTGTTGCATAATATCATCCCGTTCGCAAAATACGCGCTTTAGACGTAGAGTTGCAGACACTAACGCGGTAAAATCATAATTCTCCTGCTGTTATTACAATTCAATTGTGGTCATAGCATCGCTTTTTACCACACTTTTCTAACAATTTCATATCGTCATTACACTCGTACATATTTCGGCAATTATTTTCAAATCACTTTTACTAGAAAGCGATAAATTTGCCAGCAACTAGCATAAATCCACAGAGAAGAGAAATGACGGAGAAAACCAATAACTTTTTGTCCGACTCAGGAATTGAACCTAGGACGTCAAGCTCAGCAGTAGCGGTTGCAAGTCTTAACCACTGCACCAACGACGCATACCTAATAAGCGGTTATTTGTAATAATTTCCTCTCAAAGTCGCAAGGTTATATTTATTATAGTCACACTTTCACTAAGACAATGACTAGCGGCGCGATGGGAAGGTCATGGTGCAATTTAGTCAACAATAATATTGTTTTGCTGCTACAAGCATGTTCGAGACTATTTGTGGCTTGTTTTCTTTCAAAATCTACTATATAAAAGTAATTGTCGGGTTTTCCTTCCTGACGCTATAACTCCAGAACGCACGAACCGATTTCCACGGTTTTGCATTCGTTGGAAAGGTCTCGGGCTCCGTGAGGTTTATAGATAAAGAAAAGTTAGGGTAGGTAGAAAGGTAGAAAATTGCATAGCAACGCATGCCGGGGCACAGCTAGTTATCCATATATATAAATATATATGTTTTCATAAACAAATAGTTTTAGATATATTTATTTTTGTACCCTATCACAATGTTGTCGTATTTTACCCAAAGGTTGACTAGTAGAGAATGCCTTATATGGCATTAAGTCCGCCTATGTACCAATATTTAATTGTACATGAAGTTTAAATAAATAAATAATTGGTTGAACAACGTAGTTCCGTGAATTTTCTTGACACCATTATTATTATAAATGAAATACTAATTGTAGACCGCGACCTTCGTCCGCCTCAAAAGAATATAAAAAATATGACTTCCCTAGGTGAGTGAGATCTTGGATTCGCATTTGCGTAATTGGGACATCTCTATTGTAATGAGGTTTCAAATAATTTTCTGAATATAAGTGCACAACACGCCAGCCCATCCCTTCGAGTAATCCAATCCTGTGCATAAGTAGAAGTGCTCCAAATCAATTCCATACACAGCCACCCATTTCGCCTCTGGATCTTCATAAACGACCATAGGCCAAGGTGACGGCATTTGACCTAATTTAAAATTAATGGCTGTTCACCGCCAACTGAACACTTCCTGCGGTTTTAATTGACGCTACGGACGATTTACTTTTGCAGTTATAACATCACGCCTGTACCAAAGGGTTATGCAGAGGTGTGACTATAGGACTCTTAGTTTGCCAGTTACGTTTTAAATCCTATGTAATGTAAAAGGTGGCGACTCTTTTGCCATCAACGGACATAACACAAAAACTCTGGGTTTGTACACTCAAAAAATTCTGGTAGAAAACTTAACAATACTGCCCGATTTGGGAATCGTATTCAGAACTATACACAGCTCTGCAGCCGCGGCAAATTGGCGCTCAGCGGACAGACGTGCGATCTCATGGTGGCATAGAGGGAGCGACTATCGCAACCCGTGCAAGGCACGCCATAATAGTGACGATAAGTCCCCTCTTCTAGGAGTGGCTACAGAGGTCCCACGGCTTTCTCGCCCAACTCCTGACGCAGGTGCTCACCGGACACGGGATGTTCCTGGACATGAACGGGCGAGAGGATACGCCCGGGTGTCACTGTGGGGATCAGCGGTGGCGCCCTCTCGCATCCGGCACTGGTTCAGTCCATGGTCCGGAGTGAGAGGGCATGGGAAGCAGGCACCTCCTTCTGCGAAGCAGTTATGCTAGTGAATGTGGTGGTCAGACGTTTGAGGGAGAGAATCTCAAACCAACCCAGCATCCGCGGGAGACGCTCCAGGCGTTTCTCGCCGCGAGTTGACTCCCGGCCACACAGATAGCATAATAAATTTTGTGAGCTATTATCCTGCCCTCCTCGTTTACTAATCCGAGCTTGAAGATATCTTAACGCGTGAAGCCAGTACATGATGCGTGACGGCAGTTAGCCTCAGTTATACTCGCGCGTTGTTCATTACAGCAATTAAGCTATTAAAACAAGGACGAAATGAATTACGAACTTGAGTAATCTGTATCTAAACATATACGTTTAGTAAAATCGTTTATTCAACTATTATTTACTAACAGAGAAGACAAATCGATCAATGCTGATTAATTGGTAGGTAATTAATTTTATTTATCGCCCTTTTTCCCCTCCCTCTCCCTAAGTTGAACTAGGAAAGTGAAGAAAATATTTGTCTATCTGTTCTTCTACCCACCTTAGATATAAGGCACGACCAGTAATCATATAGGCCAGAATCAAAACAGGTAAACTAGCGAAATTCTAGACTTGATGTGTATCGATATTATTATTTACTAGCTTTTGCTCGCGACTTCGTTCGCGTGGAATAGTGACTTCCGGCAGCACGGAGCATAACATTTATTTTATAGTACTGAATTGATGCCGACTTCTGACCAATAGATGGCGCTGTATGGAATAAATTTCATTATAATTTTTTGTAATAAAAACTATCCTATGTCCTTTCTCAAGTTCCAAACTATGTCTGTACCAAATTTCACACAAAACGTTTCAGTAGTTTAGGCGTGAAGAAAAGACAGACAGACAGAGTTACTTTCGCATTTATAATATTAGTTTGGAATAAAAACTACCCTATGTCCTTTCTCAAGTTCCAAACTATGTCTGTACCAAATTTCACACAAATCGGTTCAGTAGTTTAGGCGTGAAGAAAAGACAGACAGACAGACAGAGTTACTTTCGCATTTATAATATTAGTTTGGATTTAATCAATGCAGAAATAGGTTTCGAAACCGTTTATTTATTTCGGCGTCGAATTTTAATTTGTAGACGCTTCATTAATAAAAATTTAGCAAAAATATAATAAATTACTCTTTAACTCGGAAGGCAAGACCCTGATTTTATGCACGACTGCCATGTGTCTATCTGTCTTCCGCGACTATTGAGGAAGCTTGAAGTTTTCGCAATAGACTGTAATCAAGGCTCAGGTGATTGCACCCGCCGGTAACTGATAACACCTTATCTACGTCGCATCTTGCTACATACGAGGTAGTTAGTGACTAGGGTCGCCTATTATTACTACTGGCACAGTTATTTCTGATATGATCGGATGGTAACTGATACCAACTCCGTCTTACGGTATGTTCACACGGCAGTCCGTTTTAGAGCCCCAGCTATGCTGGATGTAGTTGTATAACGGAATTCACAAATAATATAAGAACAATGATCCGCTTTAGCGGATCGAAGATGCGCGAGAGAGGACATTGCACCCAGTAGCGACAGATCCTTAAAAGCGATCCTTTAAAAAAAGTTACCCTTTCTGGCTACAGCCCAGCCTCACTGGAGAAAATTACCACTGGTTACAGCAGTGACAACTTTAAGCGGATTATGTTTAATGCTACTTACATTGGCACATCTGCGTATCGAAGCTGTCACAGATAAGTAGTTGCGTGCCAGATTGATATATGTAAATTGCATGACAACCACTTGAGTCATTTCAGAGATATAAAATGCATTCTACACCGGTTGTAACCAATTTCCAAAATTTGTCATCACACAAAACAAAAATAAGACTCCATCTTTATTACGCTCGCAAATTTATTTTAAAGTGATATCGACGGTTAACCGCCAAACCAAATAACTGACAAAATGCATTTATTTAAAACCTAAAGAGAATCGAAATTTCAGGTGTTTTTTGTATCGTGCCAATATCTAAAGAAAGACGCTCTTGCAAAATTTAGCGATATTTGCTGCGAAATTGCGCCTCCTGTAAAATATTGTCATTTTGAGTTACGAGGTTTTGACGGTCAACCGTCGATATGAAAAAACAATGATGGAATCCTAAATTAACAGACAAACACGCTCATTTCAAGTTGAAGTTTAATCGCACAGTTTAACAACAAAAGAATGATTGGCAACCGAGTTATTTGACCTTCTGTTTCAACTGCACTGCACACCTATTGTTTGTAACCACTAAATAATATAACGTAGATAAATTAGGAATACCTTATCATCGGGACTTTTGCACCTTTCGCAATGTGTAATCGAATTTTCCAAGCTTATAGATTAGAGTTATCATTGGTTATCTTTGTACAGAACTTATTAGTTCAGAAAAGGTTGTGTTTGTGTAATGTGACTGACAGTCTTTCCTGTTGATTTTTGTGATGGAAACTGAAAAGTTTCATGTGCTCTTCACGCAGTGGGAGTCCTTGAGTAAAGTGTTCATAGTCAGGTAATATTTTTGTTTTTTCTTATGGGTAACTAATAAGTCAGGTTCAGATGTTGGGAAAAAACAGCCAGGCAAAAATGGGAGTGGGCTAGCAGCGTAACGCGAATGCACCCGGAGAGGTGACCAAGATGGTTCTTGATCGCCTGGGGTGCTAAAATGGCCGCCTTTGCAGAATAATTATAAAATTCGTAAAATGGTGACAAAGTGACTACTCGCAATATTAACTGCGTCTGCAACCATTTTAAGAATTTTAACGTTATTCATATTATTACCCAATTATGATTCTGCTAAAGCATCTATTTTAGACCCCCAGATGGTGGAAATCGCCATTGAGGTAGAACGTGATGAAGGTGTTGTGACGATCTGGTCTTATATACGGGGCAAACATGGCCAGATATCGCACAGTATAGAGACGTTTGGCTGGGGAAACGGGAGGACTTTCCCCAGCCAAATTAAAGGGATAGAAAAAATAAAATAAAAATAGATGTTTTCTTTTTATCTATACTTCTATACTTCTATACTAATATTATAAAGAGGAAAGATTTGTTTGTTTGTTTGTAATGAATAGGCTCCGAAACTACTGGACGGATTTCAAAAATTCCTTCACCTTTGGAAAGCTACATTATCCCCGAGTAACATAGGCTATATAACATCACGCTACGACCAACAGGTGCTGAGCAGCGCGGGTGAAACCGTGGGGAACAGCTAGTCGTTTATCAATTGCTTACGCACATTGCGTAGCGATTAATCAACAATCTAATTTAGTTTGAAGTGATGGTTGCCCTACATAATAGAGTTATTTTAACTCTTCAGTTTAACATATCTAGTTATATAAAATTCATACTTATAAATACTTTGGGGTTATTTGAAATGTAGTGATTTTGTGCTAATGGGCTACTTCGATCATTGATAACAAACTGCCGCTTTAAAAAAATATTGCATAATAATCATATGTATTTTGGATGTAAAATCCTGAGACACCCTAAAACATGTACAAACGCAAACTAGTAAATCTTATCGACGACATGATGACTAATGTACAGTCGACATTTTGAGATAAGTATTATATATTATATATTTTCTAGATTTTCGAATTTTTTGAATAAAGTTTTACTTTTATTTATTTGACAGTGGAAACAAACGGGTACATTTAATAATTTAAATTTGAGTAGAAGACGTTCATCGTTTTCTAAGAAAGAAAAACCGTTCAAGAGCGAGGTTCCGTACAAACTCGCGACATAAACAGCAATATCTTTTGACTGCGTAGATTTAGAGGGTTGATTTCATAGCCCAAAGGGACCATAGAGTTAAGCATATGGTTTTAATTTCAACTCGATATTACCACTCGTTTCCGAGATAAAGGGTCTTGATAGACAGATGAACAACAAAGTGATCTAAAAAGGGGTTCCGTTTTTTTCTTGTTGAGGTACGAAACATTAAAAACAACCACATCCGACGAACCTGGTTACTTATCTCTTTGGTCAATCATACATCATCGATATTCACAGCTTGCCTTCACCGACTGCCGGCCATGGTATATAGGCCTCTTTTTGCTTGTGTCAATTTCCACGTTCTTGTGCCAGCCTCGTCCAGTCTTTTCCCGCCATGACAACAATGGCGCACCCAGACATATCTCTTGAGGGAATAAATACGTGATCTTACATCATCTGACTAGGTGTTTCCCGGCTAAGTTATGAATGAATACTAGTATTTTACCGTTTGTAGACCGATTGCCTATTTGACCTTCACTTCAAAAAGGAAATCATCAAATGACTTCCCCCGCTCTGGGCTGAGCGGGGGGGCATGTCAGACTTGTACTGACTAAATCCCACCCATGCTCCTTTTATTGCCCTTTACGTTCCGGAGCCGCGGTATCTCTTTCGAACAACCCGCAACCCCGACAGGGGGTTATACCCCTTAAGACTAGTTGTCACACTTACGGGGCACTGACTATGTGTAACGACTGTCAAAGATCTACAAATGACAACTGGCTTCAACAGCTTAACGTTTTAGGCGGGGAGGAGTCTCGGTATGTAACGGGTGGTCACCCCATGTCGGGACCAACCTAGGCAAGATCGACCCGAGCGGCTGCTACTATTAAGCCTGCTCTACATTGAGAAAGTATACAGAAACAAAAAATATTACAAAACTATTACAAAAATGTTTGTTTGTCTCACTTGGCCCGTCTCTTAGGTCTAGAGAGAGCCTTGGTTCAATTCCAGGTCGAACAGTGTTATTGAGTTTTTCCATTTTGACATCTCAGTAGCTGGCTGGAGTTCGGATTTACTTACTTCTATATACTACTATCACAGAGGAAACTAAATAGGGTTTGTACTCCTCTGCCAAACTCTCAGGAAAATGGAGTCGCGATGTTTTGTTTTGAAAACATTGCAGAATCTTATCGACAACACTCAGTAGCAATAAGTTTTCACGGAAACATGTCGTTGTGCCCCGCATTTGTAAGTGATAAGCTGTGTATCTTACGCGTCGATCGGCGGCTTTCTTATCAGTAACAACAGCTATGTTGTAGTACTATGTACCGTGCATGATACCTTAGCACCTAGTGTAGTCAGCGCCCCATATGATCTGGCCCATCTTTCTCTGGTCTGCTATATAAAATTGGTCGAGTGAAGACACATCATCTTTTTGTTCTTACGTTACATCCACACTGGACCTAGCAAGTATTCTCCTGAAGTTCTTACACAAGACACTAACAATATTATATATTTTTATAATTTTTTTTTTATGTACTACCATGTAATTAATGAAGTATGTAAACTTGATGCAAAAAAATAAAATAAAATAGTAAAACTGACGAAGTTTCGGGGGTACTACCACGAACTATACCACGGAATCACTGTGACAAAGACATTTTTTTAAAACAATAATTTAACAACATTGAGTTTTTAACATCAAAACGCCATGTTGCCAACGTTATCATGTTTGGTGTGATCTCTAAGTTAGACCAAACTGCTAAATTACGTGTTTTTTAATTATATCTCTGAGAGAGTGACTCAAAAGTAATGCTGTTGTGAATGCCAGTGTCGAATAAATGTCGCAACTGGTGGTTTTTCACTGTGCACCAACCAAGCGTGAACAGGCGCCCGGTCAGACCACTGCCGTACTTTGTTACTTTAAAATGTGTTTCGTGAACGGAATATTTGTGATTTCTGGAAGATGTAAGTGTTTTTGGTTGTGTAGTTGTAAAATGCTGATTTTATTGTTTTTCTGACGATAGTGTATCGATAGGCCCTCTATTATTGCTCAATCAGGATCTGTTCTAGACATCACAGTGCAAAGAATGTCTTCTAGGATTTGTATATCATTTATTTCCCAAGACGACTGATAGTTGTAAGTACCTACATGCACAATCGAAGTATCCTTTGTTCAATATTGTTATGTTTTGAAATTCCCCATTGGTGACATACCTTCCATTCATTTATTTAAAAATAAATATTTTTTGTAATTAATACATAATTCTCCTGTCGCGGCATTTATTACCAGTTTTGTGTGCATATTGGGTAGGTCTGAGAAGCAACCAACATCTATTTTTCATACCCCTCCAGAAAAGGAGCTGAGCAGCGGGTGAAGCCGCTGAGCACGGCAAATATAATACATAATGTATCTTAGTACTACAGCTGAGTCGAATTCAATCCTAGGTCGATTTTTGTTTTGGTTCGTCCATCAGTAATTTATTGTGCCGAGTTGATGACTACAGAATCGACTCGACTTTACATTAAAATATGGGTTTACAGAGGTTAACCCCTATGGGGATCACAGCTGTAAGGTTATGTTATATTAAACTACCTAGCAGGCGCACTATACTATACAAGAATTCGAAAAGCTCACTGTAACTTTTACAGAGGCAAACGCCTGTTCATTAACCCTGCCTTTACCTAAAAAAATGGCGTCGGGACAGCATGTCTTTATCTTCGAAACTCCTCTGTTAGTCGACATCTCATCTGATCAGACCTACTTTCTTGCCATAATATCATTCACACAGTTCATCTATCGTTCATGCACTTTCAAAATGACGACACTGTTCGCTCAGTGGCTGAGCGATCGACTGCTGCGCATCGTGTCGCGGGTTCGATTCCTGCACGAAACAAGTATTTGTATAACCTACAGGCACTTGTTTCGGATCTGACTGTATGGATCTGTTTCTGTATGTGAGTTTAAATGTTTGTAAACGCACCCACGATACAGGAGAAAATTCTGGTGTGGGACAAAGTTAAAAAAAAATAAAAATCTCTCCTCACGGCATTTTCTCCCTGTCAAATCTACCGATATCACATCGGCCTCCAATAATACATGGCCACACAACTAACAGTAATTAAAATTAATGAATTGAACAATAAATTTAATGATACTTTCGTTAGTACACGATCGTGTGTAGTGAGACCAACACGTTGTACGATAACTGCTACTTTATATATATGTTACTAGCTTTTGCCCGCGGCTTCGGTCGCGTTAAATTGGGGGTAACACAGTTCCCCTTGCGCCTTATTGATTTGTAATAGCAACGCTAAGTTTTCCCTTTTCTTCCCTCTTTCTCTCTCACTTTCCACTTTTTTTTTTCAAAAAAGTTATATGTCCGTCTCCTGGTTCCCAACTATCTCTGTACCAAAATTTGCTTTTATAATATTAGTAAGTAGTATTCACATTAAACTACTACAAGGAAAACAAAACTATCCTCCATAAACAAATATATTTTGTTATATTCATAAAAAAAACACACACAATGAAGTAAAGGTGCTCGTTATAATTGTGCTGGTATTTCATTTACGTTATTTCATTGTCAATTTAATTGACATCTATAAATATGCTGTTTTAATACTATGTGTTCTGTTTTGAGCCAGACATTTCAAAGCTTTTGTATACAAGGAGATCTTTTACCTACGTTTTCGCCAGTGTTCATAACGTGACAACACAACAATAGGAAGATTAGAATGACATGATTTCGTTAACCATGCATTGTCATCTAAACTAAACTTGTATGGAAGTAGATCTTTAACTTAAGTTTTTTTTTACGTATTTCTAGGTGAAGTAAATACAAGCGTTTTAACAACATGCAGGTGTTTATTTATCAGTGCGTTATAAACGCACGATTTTCCTTTTGTTTCCCTTTGCACACCGTCATCAAAGATAGCAGCTAATTAGTGGGCTAAAATAATAAGCATTTATATCAACAGTGGCATTATGACTATCAGCTGTTTGAACGAAAAATCATGCACAAATACTCTGTACAAATATGGAAAACTTAGGTGGGCTTCACACGTGTTCGAATCGGTATGATTCTGATACTGCCTGGCGATGTAATATAATGTATTCTGCTATAATTAAATATTTTTTTTGTTTCTAAGATAACAATTTTAAAACACACACATAAAGTTTCGTTTGCGCTACAACTTCAATAATAATTGTTTTTTTTTTTAATATGTATTTGTGTATTCTGAAAACAATTCAATTATAAAACAAACATACTGTTGATATTTTTTTTGGAAAGAAGTTCCTTATCGCGCTTTGCCGGAGCGTGCCTTATCGAAAGGGAGCTAGACGGAAAAAATAAACACCAAAAGTTGTAACGACACTTTTTGCTATAGTTTTAAGCCCTGCGGCGTGTGCGTGTTTCTTTCTCTCTCATGGAAAGCAAGCCAGGTATTTTCGTTTCGTCTTTCTATTTCGCATTGTGGTGTCGCGACGATTATTTTTGTTCAGTGTATACAGGTTTTTTGTACATAATAAATAATAACGTCGTTCCATCTGTTTGTCCCTTGATACCTCTCAAGATTTTATTATCTTAACATGGAATATAAAAATGCGTTCAAAATAAAGTCACTCAGCTTAGTTCGAATTAGCCAAGCCGAACATTATGGTTGATGCCGAACAGACCTAGCCGATCGGCACGAGACGAACAAGTGTGTAATCCCCTTTGTATAAAATAACAAGAACTATAAGGTGTAATAGCACAAATTCGTGAGTGAAGCTTGACATAATCATTACGTTATAAACGTAACACGAATATGTTTAATTATTTAATAGATTAATAAGTCGTTATTTTTTTTATGCACTTGAAATCGTCTGGGCAATTAGTGCAGTAGTGTCGTTCATTTCGTGTGTTAATTTCTTTTTACGTGAATGAAGTTGGGTGTCTGCTATCTGGTCATGACAAAGGCGAGCTGGCTGAGGTACTGTTTTAAGAAGCATTTCGTTTATTTGTTTAACGGTGAAATTAAACTTGAGGGAACGCACGAACAGTGAAGATGAATAGTTCTGAGTATTTTTTTTTGCGTTCAGTTGTAAACCTTTCACAGATTATCAATAACTTTTTTTGCGAAATATTTACCATGCCCTGATACAGACGCGTTGTGCGGTTATTAACAGTGGAGCAGAGGCATTGGATGAAGTTAAAAAACTAAGAACCAACAGACTTACTCTTAAAACCATGACTCCATTATACATCTAAATACCTTGAAGCGCTAGAGTCTATAGAGAAACGAGCCAAGAGGCTCATCGGCAACGACGCGCTGGTTGAGTCAAAGCTCCAGAGCCTGGAGCATCGCCGGCGCGTTGCCAGCCTTTCGGTTTTCTATCGGTTACATTTCGGAGAGTGTGCGATGGAATTGCACAGCCTAATTCCGCCAAGCCCGTTCCATCATAGGACTACAAGACGTACGGCGATGCGCCACCGTTACATGGTAGACATCCCACCCACACGCACTAAACGGTTTGGGAATACCTTCATTGTGCGTACTGCTAAGGAGTGGAATTCCCTGCCGGAGTCTGTATTTCCTGACAGCTATAACCTGGGGGTCTTCAAGTCAAGAGTGAATAGGTTATTTCTAGGTAAGCGTGCTTCATCGTCGACCACATCATCACTTACCATCAGGTGAGATAGTGGTCAAACGCGAGCCTATAAATAATAAAAAAAAAAAAAAACCCTCTGCTTCTACCGGGTACGGCAATAATCACATGACAACGTACTACCGGGATATAAACATATCCTATGTGTTATTCCAGGTTATAAACTACCCGTGTGCCGAATTTCATCCAATCCGTTCGAAGGTTTGTGTGTGACATCCATACATCTTCAGAAACTTTCGCATATTGACGACACGGTTGGCGCAGTGGGAGACCGATCGACTGCTGCGTTACGTGTCGCAGGTTCGATCCCCGCCCGGATCAAATATTTGTATGGCCTACAGATAGTTGTTCCGAGTCTAGCTGTTTGCGTATGTGACATGGAATGTTTGTAAACGCACCTACGATACAAGAGAAATTCCTAGTGAGGGGCAACGTTTTTATTTTAAAAAAAAAATCAAAATAATATTATACTACGTAGGATGGTAGGATGGACCAGCATTCATCCAAGAATATAACTGTCAGTATCCCTTTTCGGCTACAGTTCATTCCCTCTTTAGGACAAATATTTGTACGACCCACTAATGTCTCATTCAACTCAGGATGTTTGTATTTGTACACTAAATTTGTTTGTAAAACTACACATTTACTAGTCGGAAATGTTGGCTAGTTAGTAATATGTTAAAAAACGGCATGGGGAATTAACATGTTGTCCTGCTCAAAGAGGAACTGAAAATAGAGTGAGTTTTTTTTACAAAATACTTGTTTTGCAATAAAAATAACCGACGGGAAGTAGGTGACTTTTGTTTGTTTAACCACCGGCTTACAGAAAAGAAAGTTATTTTTTCTCTATAGTGTTTTTTGGTAGAGGATCGTCCCATAATTGACGGAGAAATAGAGTAACAAACATACCAAATAAAAAATACAGAATTGATATCCTTCTCCTTTTTTGTAGAAGTCGGCTTAAACCAAGTAAATGATGTTAGGTTTTTTTTTCACTGTTTCTTGAATAATTTAAGTGTTGTGTATGGTATTAACGAGCTTCTCACGACTGTTCCCTTCATTGTATAGATTACACGTATCTAACATCACGCCTTTAATGCGCATAAGGTTAGGCAGAGTTGTATCTGTAGTACCTACAACCATATTTGGCCCAGTTATGCTTGTAGGCCCAAAACAACATTGTCGTATATGTATATTGTATGAGTAATTAAAGTGATTTCTATTAATGAACTTTAAAAAAAGGATTGTGTGGTTTCATGAAACCACGGTAAAAGTGAAACTTTTTTTTTCACATTATAGACATTTAGCGCCGACCGTCACGCGACATGCAACACAGACGAAAAAGTTTGCGACGATGTAATAAAAGTTTTTTTTTTTGAAAAGTTTAAAGTAAAAAAATATGTAAATAATAAAATAAATAAACTATATAATTTAAGTGTTTCTTCATTTTTGCAGCTGAAGGACTGTTCGTTCCCTCTTATCGACCTGCATAAAACCACACGTCTCTGTATGTGGCCCTGTCGCTTATCTCCCACAGATTCCTCTATGTCATGACGTCACCGGGTGCCAACGGGCCCACCTGCCCCAATAAGTGCTTATTTCAAGTAAATATTTGAATGTTTCAGGAGCGTGTCCCGTTCGCCATCCCCGTCCCCGTCCACGCGCGACTCACTTCGGAACACAGACAGCGCTAGCGAAGCATTGGACAATGACAAGGTATGCACTTACTTAGATACCGCGGCCCCGGAATGTAAAGGGCAATAGAAGGACCGCGGCCCCGGAATGTAAAGGACAATAGAAGGAACATGGGTGGGTTTCAGTCAGTACAAGTCTGACCCTCCCCTCCGCTCCGCCCAGAGCGGGGGAAGTTATATTATGATTTCAAACCAAAAAAAAAAGGTATGCACTAACTTGTAACACACACAAACTTGACAAAGAACTTGACAAATATATAGGCCAGTCGTGCAAATTGTGGTTTTACCACATGCAGAAAGTTATTTGCACAACAGATTTTTTTGGGTTCAGTCTCTCAAAAGGAAGAAAATGAAACCCTTAATCGGATCGAACGGATCACTTTGTTATTACAAACCCAATTGCAGTTGGGAAACTAACGGCAACTATGTATAGGGTTTTCCAACGACAAAGTTAAGGTTGCTATTTTGTTAGAGCAATTTTGAGTACTTTCATTAGTTAACTAAAAGTTTGTACGAAACCAACGGTGCGCGCTTCCGACTCGCTCTTGGCCGGTTTTGTTAGGTATCTACTGATAGCCGCACCGTTGTGGCGTAGTGGTGTATCCGCCGGACTGCCAAGTCATGAGTCTCGAGTTATGAGTCTCGAGTTCGAACCAAAGCTCGAAGTTTTCGGATTCATGTATAATTTCACTTGCTTCGGTTAAGGAAAATATCATGATTCAACCAGCATGCCTTAGAGATATTTTTTAACGGTATGTTTAACCGCGTTAAGTGGCCCTTGGCCAGCTTATAACCCTGACACCTGGCGCTAACCACACGATAAAAGAATTAATCTAATGACACCTAAAAACGACTTATCCCAGTGAACTGCCCCAAATTATTCTCAGAGCTACAAATTTAGCCAAAAACCCAATAACAACCATCATCCTCAGTGGTTCTTGATTAATTATGACTCCCAATATGGCGTTCCTACCTAACATTTAAATGAGAAGTTTCTTCATTCCAGACAAGCGAAAGCTCAGTGCACATGCCGTGCCACGCGGGCGGCGACTCCGCGTCCATATCGAGCGGGGAGCTCGCCGTCACTGTGGTGTCTGCCACACCCACGGGGAACAAGGGGGACAATCCAAGGGTGAGATGTGTTCTATATCATTAGCTGCTTTGCCTTTTCCCAACTATGTCGGGATCGATTTCAATCGATTTCTTTGTAAAATACTGATATTTAGCTGAAACCAGTTAGGAGCACTGCACTATAAATGGTTAAAGTTGGTGAGAAAATATTAATGTTGCGTGTATATAGAGGAGCCCGTAGTTAATAATAGTATCTGCTCGGGTCAATCTTTAGGTTAAGCCGTGCTTGCCTGGAGTACCTACTTGCCAAATTTCCTTGGTGGCTCGGTTAGCACGTTAAGCTGTTAAGTTGGTCCGGCTGTCTAAGGCAGTCGTTTGATATTCAGTGACCTGGAAGTTTGAAAACCAGAGTGGTTGTCAAACTTCCGAGGTATATCGTACTACCCAGTACTTATTGGATTGTAGAGTTCACATCGCATTCGCTCAATGTAAAATAATGGTATTCAGCTGCATTCGATTAGACTGGAAGCTGACCCCAATATAGTTTTAAAAAGGCTAAGCAGACCGTTATGTTTTCCACTACCAATCCAGACCATTTCAGACACTATTAGTCCTCATGTAAGTTGACCAAGATTTTTTGTCAGGACCTAAAAGAGTCTATGACCTCTGAGTTTGTTACGGCTGTTTCTACCCAGAGTAATCGGGTACGAAACACCGGCCTCATCTAGTTTTACAAAAAAAGATAAAAAGTGTTTGTGAAAACCTACTTGGAAAATAAAAATAATTTATCACTAACATAGAATCGAGATACTTGTCGCTAAATATCACAGTAACCCGGCTACACAGTAACTAACCCCCGTCATTTTATGTAAATAATTGGTACTCACGCTGCAGCTGGGCACTCCGCCGACCAAGGCGCTGGACGTCACCCGCAGCAAGAAGAAGAGCTGGTACAACTCCCTGTACCCCACCTACAAGAGCAAGTCTGACGACTTCAAGCGGCTGTTCAAGGACCTGCCTGATGATGAGCGGCTAATCGTAGGTCAGCATGCCTTTAACAACTTATTATATATTGCAAAAAAAAACAAACTTCCAAAAGAAACACGAAAATGTGGAAAATGATATACTTCGGTTTGATTTAAATCGATGACTTGTTTGTTTCATAGTTTATTTTGTCACCGACTTTTTTGAAAGTCAGTTTCTTCATAAAGTTTTTATCTTAGCCTGTTTACTTGTGGTATGATAATATTTTACACAAATTCGTATCAAGTATTCATTTTACATTGCCGCTATAATATATAAGCACATCATCCTACTACTACTGAAGCAATACAGACATGATCGTGTTTCGTCACGTAGTCTGGGGACCACGCCTCCCCCGCCCCCTCTACGTAGCTGGACTAACAATCTTATGAACGTAGCTTGGTTATATTGGATGCAGGGCGTTATGGGGCAATTTATTAGTGGACCACGGCAATGGACTGAGACAGACTGACTTGATACTATAAATATAAACAAAACACATCACGCCCGGCATTTCCAGCGGACAAGCGGCTAAGCAGACGTGTACGTTATAGTACACTCAATTTCGAGAGCTGTGTTGAAGTCCCATATAAGAGGGCGAGCCTAATGCCATAAACCGGGCAGAAACAGACTCCGTGGCTGCTATTGAAAAATTCCTGATGGAAAACCTAATAACAATTTACCCCACCCGGGAATCGAACCCAGGACCTTTTGCTCAACAATCACCAACGAAGTAGCCTCCATAAATCCCGTAAATATATGTTGTTGTTTCCCCAGACTACTCGTGCGCACTACAGAAGGACATCCTAGCGCACGGGCGCCTGTACGCGTCGCAGAACTACCTGTGCTTCTACGCGAGCATCTTCGGCTGGGAGACCTGCATGACCACGCGGTGGAAAGACGTCACTGCTATCACTAAAGAGAAGACTGCTCTTGTGAGTCTAGCTTACATTTATGTAGGCTACGTAGCGCGTGGGCCTAAGTTTAGAAAAATAATCGTAATAAAGTAATCATTTATTTTTTATTTATTTGGGAAAATATACATAAAATAGTTATACATAAAATTTTATATTAAGTTATAAATACACAATAGTTATAAATGTTATAACCTACGAAATTTTCCACAAATTAAAAGTTATAAATGCGCTATTCTAAGCTGTTAAAACAAAAGTAGTACAGGTACAACTTAGACATAGACATCTAAATCTTCCTGTTTGAGAGAACAATCATGGTCACCTTTAATGGACCTAAGTATATAATTTAATATCAAAAAACATGTATCGACGAATATCAATCATATGCGAGTCATAGTAGCGTTTCCTAAATGAAAGCTCGACTCAGATAAAATGTTGACAACTTCCCAGGAAAACCGACTCAAACAATAGTAATAAATTCGTGTCATTCCCCAGGTAATACCAAACGCCATCCTAGTGTGCACAGAAGGCGAGAAGAACTTCCTCACATCGTTCTCCGGTCGCGACAAGGCGTACCTCATGCTGTTCCGCATCTGGCAGAACGCGCTCATGGACCAGCCCATGAGCAGCCAGGAGTTCTGGCAGTGGGTGAGTAACAACTGGTTTAGTCCAGCTCCCTTAGAGAGACCACACTTGATAGTATTGTGTCCATACGCTAGCGGAAAGGCGGAGACCGATTAACCCTGCCGGGGTTGCGGGTTGTTCGAAAGAGATACCACGGCCCCGGAACGTAAAGACCAAAGAAGGAACATGGGTGGGTTTAAGTCGGTAGACCCAGAGCGGGGGAAGTTATTGGACGATTTCCCATCTGTAAATAAAACCCTAACCTTTATAGGTTAGGGTATTATCTAGCCCTAGGATATTTATCTAGCCCTAGGGAAATTAAATATGGCGTTCCACAGGGCAGCGTTTTAGGGCCATTATTATTCTTGCTGTATATAAATGATCTACCCCGGCACATCCCATACCCTTGTGTATTATTTGCCGACGACAGCACGGTCCTAATAGACTGCCTCAACAAAGAAATGTATGAAAACGAAATAAACAATTCTCTAAAATTAATAGTAAACTGGCTCAACGAAAATAATCTTATCATAAATCTCAATAAAACAAATATAATGCATTTCTATCAAAAAATTAGTCCTCTTGCCCTAAATATCAATTATAAGGGACAAACTATTAATAGTGTTAACGTGGCAAAATTCTTAGGTGTATTGATTGACAGTCAATTAAATTGGAAACCACAGGCTGAGGAAGTTAGCAAAAGATTAAGTACATCTGCGTATGCTCTCTATAATCTTTCCAAAAAAGTTAACATTGACACATTAATGGTTGCATATCACGGTTTGGTGGTCTCTGTTCTAAGGTTTGGTGTAGTATTTTGGGGTAATTGTTCCGAAAGGGAGTCTGTATTTAAAGCCCAAAAACGGTGCATAAGATCCATTTTTAATCTCAAGGTTACAGATAGTTGCATCCCTTTTTTTAAGAAATATAAAATCCTCACTTTCCCCTGTATTTACATTCTCGAAGTAGCCATATTTGTCAAAACTAACGTGCATCTTTTTCCCACATTAAATGATACGAGGATACGAACCACTGCCATGAGATCAAAATATCAGAATTTATTGCACACTGGTAGATATAACACTGCTTTGCTTAAAAAAAATATTATTGGCATGGCACCTATTATTTTTAACAAATTACCAAATAGTATTAAGGAACAGCCCTTAAAAAAATTTAAGAAACTCCTGTCGTTGTTGCTGATAGAGAAATGTTACTACTCTGTTACGGATTTCATAAATGATAAATTTTAATATTGCTTTATCATATCTCAATTATTATGTAAATAAATTTAAACCTAACTGATTTAAGATCTCCTTTTAAATTTAAGTATTTAGTTTCTAGAATTAGCTGTAAGTCTACAACTGAATTTTTGTATGCCAACAGGCAGAATGTACTGGGAACATATATTTCAACCTAACAGCATTATTGTAACACCTGCATTCGATACAAATAAAGAATTATTATTATTATTATTATTATTATTATTATTATTAGGGTAGGGTAAAGCATACGGGTTAAGCATTTAAATATGCCTGATTAGCCAAAATGAAAGAGACAAAGTATCTATCGTGACTCGTAACTTTCTTGCATATAACTGTGATAAAAATGCAGCAGTGTGCATGAATTGTTAATTATAGGCCATAAAATATGGGTTAAACCTTTCAGTCCTTGCGGAATAGACAACATTCCCTTCTTAGCGTTTCTGACGACGTCAGATCGTCAGACTTGACATTATGAACTTGAAATAACTTTTTAAATTGAACTGCTCACTAACATAATTAATAAGAACTGATAATGATGAATAAGTCGGCATGGTTGGCGCGGTGGCTGAGCGATCGACTGCTGCGCGGCGTGTCGCGGGTTCGATCTCACACGGAACAAATGTCGTTGTTTCGGGTCTGGCTGTTTGTGTATGTGAGTTTAAATGTTTGTTAATGCACCCACGACACAGGAGAAAATCCCCGAGTGGGCAACGTTTTAAAAAAATAAAAGTTAAATAGGGATATTATTGCATAAAACACTTTCTGAACGAAATAGGGTAACACGACTGCGGAAGCAATTTACCACCTGCACACAACAAACAAGCGTTTACAAAGACAACATCGACTAATAAAATACCGTCACTCACAATAAATATCTAATAATGTGCATTATAAAATAAGTATTTCCTGCGTCATGGATCAAACCAATTATCTGGAGAATTGTCCTGTTATCGGACACATTAATAATCTTACAAAGCCTTTAGGTACAAATAGATTAGGCAACAATCATGTTTTTAACAGCCACGTTTGTGTATGACACATAAACATCTAGACAGACACTACTAGTGTGATAGACACACCTCACAGTAAGGAGTCCTACTAGTGTTGTAAAAAACTCTAGTCTTCGAATGCTATACATAAGCGGACTTGGCTGATGAATTACAAGACTCGACTCATTACAACAGGCCCTTTAGCCAAACAGCAGTCGGCAGCAGACGACAATCATTATCGCTAACAGTCACTAATACATTTTCAACTTTATACCCTAGCGTATATAGTTGAAATCTATTGACGTTTACATATTGTTTTTGTTTGTTTCGTTCGTTATCGCTCAGCAGTCTTTAATAGATTTTCAACTATATGCGCCAGGGTATATAGTTGAAAATGTATTAGTGACTGCTGAGAGATAACGATTGTCGTCTGCTGTCGTCTGCTGTTTGGCTATAGGGCCAGGACTCCAAGACTAGAGAACTAAGTTCTCTACGAGCCCTTGTATGTTACATGAGAGCTCGATTCCTTTTTATGCGCCGAGTCGTACTCAAGTTCTTTTCGTGAATGAGTCAAAATATAAAAACACTTCACGTTCGTTTACCTTTACCTTCACATTTCTATTTTCATAGAAGTGAGTTTTTAGCTGATTTGTAGTGATTTTGTCTTGTCAGTTTATTTAGGCCAGAATTACAAAAGGACTAGTAGTACGAGATCCGGCTGCAGAATCAGTGTACCTATCGAGTATTTGCTGAAAACCAAATTTTTACACATATTCATGATTAGGAGAATTTATATCCACCAGGTTGCCTATCAAAATGTGGCCGCTAGTATTTTTAATTAAATTATTAATAATTCATAATCCGTAAGAAATTTCATTGACTTTTTTTTTCAATGAAATGTCGTCTACTTTACGGCAACATCTATAAAGACTCTGAAAAATTATGGTTGCCGTTGCGCACCTGGCCGCACCTCTTCGCAGCCAGGTATACACAGGTATGAATTTGTTACATTTATACACCCACAACGTACATTTATAATTTATATATCAAATTAAAGCTAATTTTTTTCTGTATATTATTATATACGGTTGCTTAATTAAATCTGGCCGCCAATAAGGGTTGCTGGCTAATAAATATAGTAAATATTAAAAGTAGAGTGAAAGAGAGCTAGCGCGTAACACCACTGTCTAGTCAGACGAGGATAGCGATTGCCAGCTGTCGGACGGTTTAAAGCCATTGCGCATGCGTCAGATGTTAGTGTTCTCAACGGATCAGTTGTGATTTTTATTTTAAGTTCGAAACCACGCTGTTTGGAGTACGTAATACACAACATAATATATTGCTGTTTTATTTGTGCATCGAAAAATTATCAATCTCGCACATTCCACCATGCTGGAAATCTTTAAAGGAAAAATTATTGCGGACCATCTTTGTTAATTCGATGTGGTTAAATGCTACTGAGCGGGATTGCATCAAGTTCAGCGCGGAAAATAATGGCTGGCTGCTGTTAGATGGTTTTTTAAAACCAACATGGTTCCTGGGAGATTCAACTCCAGCGCAAGTTGAGAATGTGCTGTGTGATTCCACGAACAAGCCTTCCGATAATAATGACGATACCGATATTTCTGATGAAAGTGATACCTGCGATGATAGTGTGACTGAGAGCTCCGATGATTCAGATTTTTAAAAAAGAGTCATGGAAGTATAAAATACATTTTAAAAATTCATAATTTGCTTAAACTGATGATTGATGAATATGTAAAATAAATGTAATACTTGAATAAAATTAAATCTTTTTTCATACAGTACTTGTACAACACAATGTTTTTACATAAGTAACCTTGATTTTATTCATCATCAATATTCATTTTTTTTTGTAATTTTTAAATTTGTCATTGACTTTTTAATTTTTATTTTAGAAAAGAAAGACGTTTCTTTTGGAGTATTTATTATTTTGAGTCGTACCTACTATTGTTTGAATCGGAGGTTGAGAACACTAACATCTGACGCATGCGCAATGGCTTTAAACCGTCCGACAGCTGGCAATCGCTATCCTCGTCTGACTAGACAGTGGTGTTACGCGCTAGCTCTCTTTCACTCTACTTTTAATATTTACTATATTTATTAGCCAGCAACCCTTATTGGCGGCCAGATTTAATTAAGCAACCGTATATAATAATATACAGAAAAAAATTAGCTTTAATTTGATATATAAATTATAAATGTACGTTGTGGGTGTATAAATGTAACAAATTCATACCTGTGTATACCTGGCTGCGAAGAGGTGCGGCCAGGTGCGCAACGGCAACCATAATTTTTCAGAGTCTTTATAGATGTTGCCGTAAAGTAGACGACATTTCATTGAAAAAAAAAGTCAATGAAATTTCTTACGGATTATGAATTATTAATAATTTAATTAAAAATACTAGCGGCCACATTTTGATAGGCAACCTGGTGGATATAAATTCTCCTAATCATGAATATGTGTAAAAATTTGGTTTTCAGCAAATACTCGATAGGTACACTGATTCTGCAGCCGGATCTTAGACTATAGGTACTATAAACTTATCACCTACTCGAGTCTTTTCGAATGATGAGTTTCAAGTTTCATCTTCATAGTTCGAGTTTTTCTTGAAGACTCAAGTTCATTTTAAGACTCGAGTCCTTTTGTAAGACACAAGTGGTTGTTAAATGACTGACTCGGCTTGACTCTAGCACACAGAGTTGCCTATTTGAGTCGAGTCCTGAAAATTACGACTTGAGGACTTGAGTTTTTTGCAACACTAGGTCCTACCTATATTTCCGCTATACCTGGTGTAAAAAGAGCCCTAAACGACGCCGAATGACACTTGGCTTCCCCGTCAATGTGATCTTATAATGTAAGATATTATAGTGCAGGCGTATGTGCTCAAGCACAGCTGCACTCTCTGTTCCCTCACTCTCATAGTCCGATGAGACGGGAATCCATCACCAGCGGAGAGAGATCAGGCGCGGGAGCAACCGCTTAAAGTGCTTTCCGAGAAATTTTGAATGTTTTTTGTTTAATGTGCATTGTTGGTTTCAGTTCGAAAGATATAATAATTACGCCTGAAGCGGGAAGGGAAATAGAATAAAAAAAAGGAATAAAATTGCTAGCGACCCCCCCGCTAGCAATTTTATATACGTAACGAACTGGTAGAACAGTTCCCTCTTATTTATTCTACCACGGGCACATTGGACAAACACATTAAGCCACAAAATTGTCATTCAAATAGATTCGGAGCCACGACACAGATAGACGTTGATTAATTCTAAATCATGCGCATAGCTGAACGCTCCCAAATTAATATAAAAGTGAAATACAAGAGTTGGTGTGCTTTGCCAACATGTTTGGTGTTGTCAGTTATTAATAACTGCCTTTTTACCGCGGCTTCACTTGCGCGGAGATCGAAGCCTTAATAATTGAAGCCTTAATCCAGATTATAATCTAGCAGTTTGTCATCTTTCATACATCCTAGATCATACGCTAGCCTCTTTTGGGCCTTGCTCCTTTTCTTCCATCCTTAGCGGAATCTAAACTTATGTCGCCGGCTGACTAACTGGGACAGCTATGGCGTATATTACGGCGTAATAAGGTACAAACTCTGAGCTACATTTCCCCGCAGATTTCCGGTATGTCACACGTGTCTAGCCCTAATCATATCAGTTGCTATGTATTGCAATGATTAAAAGATTAAAACCCTCCTCCCTTCCTCATAACTTCCCCCACTCTGGGCGGAACAGGAGGGCGTGTCAGACTTTTACTGACTAAAACCCACCCCCTTCTATTGCCCTTTACGTGCCGGGGCCGCGGTATCTCTTTCGAACAACCCGCAACTCCGTCCTCCCTTCCTCCGCTTCTTTAGTCTAATGGTCGTAAGCGCGGTTACTGAGCATAAGTTCCTGCGTTCGAATGTTATTATGTTTCTCAGTTGCAACCACGGCATCTTGAAATGTGCCCGGTTGATGGGACATGGGACTTAAGAACTGACGAAATATGGGTTCACCATGAAGTATATCTCTGCCCAATCCTACGGGAATTCCATGCGTGGTGTTATGTTCAGACAAAAGCTTGTTTATTGTAAAATACTTTTTTTTTACTTTTTAATCCCTGACCAAAAAGGCGGGTGTTATAAGTTTGAAGTGTGTATCTGTTTGTCTATGGTATCGTAGCTCCTGAACGGATGGACCGATTATGATCAAGTTTTTTTTTTTAAATGTGTCTAAATTCAAATATGTTCATAACTATGTTTCAAGGAAAACTGTGCAGCCATTTGTAGATCATCACCTGTTTTCTTCTTGATGAAAAACATATTAAAAATTAAAAATCTTGTCACTTGTCAATGATATTACCATAGTATGATAACCTTGACATGATGCGTAGACATCACCAGGATCATGTAGGATACACAAACTGCCACAATAATGCTTTTTGCCGACCACATGCTAATACCATCTGGGTGGTAGGGTAATTTAATTTTGTACACTTAGAACAAAATTAAATTATTTAGACACTGTTCCAGTCTTTGCAATTCTGCTAAAGCTAAACTGGGATAAAATGTTAAAAAAGCGTGACATTATCAGTAATATTTTTAGATAAAAAAACCGACAAAAAATCTTCTAAAAACAAAAACCTGATTTTATGATTATTTTCTTTCTTTTAGAGGGTTTTATAGAATTCGATTTTTTAGTCTGGGCTCTTTTTTAATTTAAAATTGTCTAGTCGTAAACATATCATAACAGAAAGAATCTTAAATATCGAACAAGATT
This sequence comes from Ochropleura leucogaster, assembly GCA_958449745.1. Classification (NCBI taxonomy): domain Eukaryota; kingdom Metazoa; phylum Arthropoda; class Insecta; order Lepidoptera; family Noctuidae; genus Ochropleura; species Ochropleura leucogaster. Next base: position 20,979,331 of record OY288201.1, read on the forward strand.
AAATTAAACTAAATTCTTATAGAGCGATCATTAGTGAAGTACATCCAGACGACTAAGTTATTTTATAGTTGGCAACCCTATTTTGGCACAGATTACAAATTCAAATACTTTCGACCTCAAAACTAAATATACGAACTCAATACAGCGGGCATATACTTTAATATTAAAACATAGTTTGTCCTTTGTGTGAAATATATTGTTCTCTCCGATTTGCGCAGCAAAAATGAAAAATTATTTGTGAAAAGTCTTGCAAAGATAAAACTTTTTCAAGCAGTAACTATAAAGGGCGTTGTATATGCAGCCTGGTACTCCCACTAGGGGGCCTAAAACTAGACAACAGTTAGTAAATATCACGCCTGTTATGCCCGAAGGGTTGGGCAGAGGAGTACTTACCTATTTTTTTTCTTAAACTTTGCCACACACTAGGAAATACTTCTGTATCGTGATTGCAATCACAAACATTTAAACTCACATACACAAACTGCCAACAGTATTAGTATACCTCTTCGCCGTTTGTTTTAAGTCTCATGTAGTAGTGGGCGAGCCTATTGGCATCAGCCAGTCACGGATGTATTGGCATCAAACAGTCACAGATGCTCCTGAACTTCCTGATGGAAAACCCCAATACCACTTTGCCCTACCCGGGAATCGAACCTCCTCATGCTCAGCAGTCTTATGTAGTTAGGTTCGTATTTGCCAAGTGCGAACTTGACTTGCCAAGTTTATCAAGGAATGGGCTATAATCCACCAAGCGGTCTCAATGCGGGTTGGTGGACGTCACAAGTCCTTGCACCTTACTAATATTATAAAAACGTAAGTGAGTTTGTTTGTTACCTCTTCACGCCTAAATGGCTAAACCGATTTTGGTGAATTTTGGTACAGAGATAGGTGGGACCCTGGAGACGGACATAAGCTACTTTTAAAAAAAAGAGTGAAAAAATGAAGGAGAAAGAGGAAAAAAAAGGGAAAACTTAGCATTGCTAGTACAATAAATAAGGCGCTGGGGAAAAAACTGCAAGGGGCAGGTACCTTCAATCCAGGAAAGGAAGCCGCGGGCGAAAGCTTGTCTTCAATATTTTCCTTTTTATTCTAGAATGTACCGTTTTACGCCGTTTTGAGAGTAGTGAAAAACAACCGACAACAACGACAAACTTTGTTGATAATATTCCATTTTGAATGGGTGATAATAAAGAAATTCATAATAATATCAATATATTTGTCAGCTATTTATATATTTGTTTGTCTGATACACCCCTTTGCCCCGCACAGAGCGAGAGAAGTCATTTGATGCTTTACCAATAGAAAAAAAAATGGCCAAAAAGCCATAACTTTTGACTGCGTAGACTTAGAGGGTCGATTTCACAGCATAAAGAGACAGGGTTGAGTATATGGTTTTAATTTCAACGCGATACCTCCACGCTTTCCTGAGATAAAGGATCTTGACAGACAGACGGACGGACGACAAAGTCCGTCAGTGACGGGCCTGTTGGTCTAGTGGTTAGTGGCACTGACTGCTGAGCCGGAGGTCGTGGGTTCGATTCCCACCCAGGACAAACTTTGTGTGATGAGCATGATTGTTTGTTCTGTGTCTGGGTGTGATTTATCTATAATATGTATGTATTTATAAATTATATAAGTATGTATATCAGTTGTCTGGTTACCATAACACAAGCTCTGCTTAGCTTGGGATCAGATAGCCGTGTGTGACTTGTCCCAAGATATTTATTTATTTATTTAAGTGATACAATAATGGTTCCGTACCTCAAAACAAAATAAAACGGAACCTTCATTGGATCACTTTGTTCTCCTTCTGTCTGTCAAGACCTAGTCCTTTTGTGCTGTGAAAAAATCAACCCTCTAATGCCCCGTTCCAATTAACAAAAACGACTCGTTTTGCTTACGGATAGTTGTTTTGACATAAGTTCTATGAAACTTAACTTAAGTCTACACAGTCAATAGATATGGTTCTGTATGTCGCAAGTTTGTACTGAACCCTAAAAATAAACAATTTTCAGAATGCATCTCTTAATCGAGTGACAATATCATGAGATTGGAATGGGACACAAAAGGTCGCTTCCAGTCACGTGGCTAGCGTAACTAAATATATTTCGAACACGCCCGTTTCATTCATTAAAAAATACTGATAAGTGGTATCAATAATAGTGAAACATTCAATCTGTTTTGCGGTCTTTTTGTTTTAAACAATGAGATATTAAAACGTAGTAAGCGATTATCAACGCGAAATGTCTAGTTTGCATTGTGTCAGTCGACTTTGAAGTTCTTTGTTTTAATCCTGTTTTGTTAAAGAACATGTATTTTCATTGCCCCGCTCTACTAGTCACAAGCGCTACTATTGAACAAGAAGTCTTGAGCTACATTCCCAATTTGGGCTAAGTGTTTTAGGGTTTTTCCTTCAAGAAATTCACCCTGGATTCAGGATTTCGGCCCCTTAGTGGCAATAGACTAGCGAATTGTGAGTGCACATATTATAATGTACAGTATGCATCAATTGGGTACCCCCTTTTTCGGATGGGTAATCATCAAATAACTTCCCCTGTTCTGGCGGGGGGAAGGAAGTGTCGGGCTTTTACTGACTAAACCGATCCATGTTCATGCTTTTGCCCGTTATGTTCCCGGGTCGCGGTATCTCTTTCGAACAACCCGCAACCCCGGGGGTACCCCTTGAAAGTTAATTTTAAAAAACTAGGGTACCCAATTGATGCAGCCCACTGTACCCCTCAGCCTAGCCCTACGGGGAAATGAGTAAAATATCGAAGAGCAGAGAACTTGTAACTACCTATAGACGTGCGATCGTATGAGTATCTTCCGCGTGTGCCGGGTGCCTGTTCATTATAAAGTTGATGAGGTGTCGACGCCGCGTGCGCTAAACGTTCTGTCGAGCAGTGCGGCACGGGACGCGGGCTGGCGTGCAAGGGACTCCCGGGGCAGGTATTAAATATAAATATACACAATTCACGATATTTTCGCAAGTTTTTTTTTTTTGAAATGGAACCATTATGTTTTTCCATTTTTTTTTCAGAAATTTGGTTTAGTGACCTCAATAGCAATCTTCTTAATAGCAAGGATTCCATGGAACAGTTGTTTCCAATTTTATGTTTTGTGTTATAGAATGTTGTATTGAAATTTGTAGCAGGAAAAGAAATTCCAAAAGATGACTTTGTTACACCAACCCATTCTGTCTCTTCTCTGACATTTATCTACTTCTTTTTAAAAAAGAGAAATATCTGAATACGAAGTTTACGGTTTAACATTATAAAAAAAAACAGATTCTGTCACAGGAAAGCCCCAATTTCAAGAAAAAGTTTTATTGAGCCTTATGAAATAGACTATTAGTCTATAAAAAATAAAATATAGGATATTGTGTGGTCTAATATAAAGTTCTGCAGCTGTGTACTCCGAAAGATGTAATGACAAGTCCGTTGTGTTGTCTTGCATTCATATCATTCATTGACAAACCATGCGCGATATTGCCAACCCCCGCTGTAATTTGTTGTTGTAAAACTTTACTTTGTTTATTTATGTTTACTACGTTGCTTGGACTGCAGCCAATGCACTTGGAGTTTTGCCCGTTTTGTTATTTCCCCTCATTTTCGTACAAGTATCATAATATCATATGATTTTGATTGAAATATCCTGTAATTTAACTCTTAAAGTGAAGATTTCTTATCATTTAGATGAGTTTTTGTGAAAAGATATATTCGGTAAAGTTAATATTTAATCAGTGATAACTCTTTTTGTTGATTTCTCTTCATTTTGTTTCATCTTGAACTTGTGCTAGTCATTTCCCACAATGAAATATATATTTCATTCATCAGAACAAATGTTATGTAGTACTAGAAATGTGTAACTGTGTGTGTTGTGGATATTTATAGTGTACAACAATATATAAATATTTTTATAAAATGATATTGTAATATAATTTACTAACCATTTTTTGTTATCTTAAGTTGATAAGCTAGTCCAAACAGGAAGCATTGATATTTAGTATATAGTTTATTTAGGAAAACGTCATCACGAACAATATTAATTCATACACAACTGAACTAAAAATACGTTGTGTAAGTATTTAGTAACCAAATCAATCTAAGTTATTAGTGTTGGATCATTACAGTGACTTACCGTTCTATTGTTAATTCTGTAAATAACAGGTAACATTGTTTTTTTTACTTAAAATTGCCAAAATTACGAAAAAGAACTTACATTTGTGATAAGCAATTTAGGTTAGAATGATTACATTTCTCACTTCAACGGAATCTGGTTTTATGTCTGATTGATGTCAATAGGCTCGCCCCCTATTACATGGAACGTGTTCTGTTAGGTACCTACAACTCTGTCTAATCCCCCGAGGATTGCAGGCGTGATGTTATGTTATATTATGTTCCCTTAAATCCAATCTCGATTATTCTACATATATTCTTAAGAGAGACATTCAGTTGAATATTTACATTATTTCTAACAGTCAAATACATCTATCTACCTAATTTCCATTCGTTTTGTGTATTTTACTCATTATAATCAGCCTATAATGTACTCAGTGTTAGGATTGAAACGTATTTCTGAGAAAAAGTCGAGTATCATCCATCCCGCGGGCCCAGTGCGGGTTAGTGAATCTTTTAGATATTTTACTTATTTATGCTCACACAAATACATAAGACATTACATTAAGACAGAAGAACACAAAGGTACAGCTTATTTCATTAGAAATTTCTTCCAGCAGACCTGCGAGAGGAAAGTTGGATGAGATATGTAGACACAGTGTGTGGAAAAGACAAAACAGGAAATTTATCTATCATATAATTAAATATACATACAAATAATACCCATATAAGTAAAAATAAATACTTATATTGAGAATAAATATACCTAAAATATATAATTATGCACAATATTACAGTGTAGAGAAGAAGTAATGTTCTTATCGCTGTTTATATATAAATCGCCATTTTTGTTAGTGTCAGACCAAAGTTTTGGCTCTGGAGCGATGTTTTAGGTAAAGACAAAAAAAAGGCTGGTTTCCTTAGTATTTGTCCAAGTTCCGATACTGATCGAACTGTTACTAATGCGTGAGAGCGCGATGTGGGATAGGAGGCGCGAGGGGTCTTCATAAAACATTTGTACACTTAATATCAATATTTAGTTCTATTTCATATAACCTTATAACTTCGCTATTGAAACCATAGAAATAACAATTTAGTAGAACAGTTGTTACAATTTTGTCTACTCTATTATATTACTTCAACACAATTATTGACTTGCCAATTTTGAACTGGAAGTCTTAGGGTCATTAAACTTCAGCTTCGGGCTTGGGACCCGAGCGAAGGTTGTGGCAATCACACCTCGGTCGGACCCAAGATTTTTGAACTCATATTGAGATGATCTACTTTTTTGAAGTAACAGTTGAATATCAAGATGTGCTTGTATTACAGGTGCACAGTAGCTACGGCGAGGAGCTGGGCTTCAACTCGGACGAGGAGGGCTACGGGCGCGACGCCATCGACGACGTGCCCCCCCTCCCGCACGACACCGACTCGGTACGTACCACTCGCTTTCCGCCAGGAAAACCAGGATTTCCAAGAAAAGATCCCATAACGAAATTACAAAAGTACCGGGGAGAAGTAAAAACAATGTAAGTTCCACTTAAATATCAATCAGATCATGAACAGAAGTAGCCTAAGCCAATATGTACAAAGGGACGTGTATAAATACCAAACACAACTTGGCCCCGACTATTCACGTGTGAGAGTGTAATGTATTAGGTTTGTGGCCACAATAGCCTCGCCTTAAAGGAAAATCTATTGATTTGAGTAAAATAAAAACTTGAGAGGTGTCAAGGGACACCCGGATGGAACGAAGTTATTATCTATTACGTACAAAATAAAAATGTATACAATCAACTATAGCAAAAAGTGTATATAACTTATAAAGTCAGCCGTGCTCGACATAGACATAGGCCGGCGGAGTTTTCATCCGTATTAGTCCTTCGTGATTGTATTGTCTAAAACCTCCGATATATCGGTCGCGATGTACTGGCCTCACATCACCGCTAAGCGAGCTCGACATAATCTCGTTCCTCAGTGCCTCTAGGGCCGCATCATGTTTTAGCTAATCCGCTCTCTCTCTTCTTTCGCATTCTGTGGCAGGTTCGCTAAGGCTTTCCAATGATCTAATTTAGCACTTTATTTAACTAAAATATTTAAGTTCCCGACCTACAGTTTGACAGTTATGTAACAATCGCAGAAATAACGGTAAGTCGGAGTTTAAGGAACTAAAGAACATTTGAAGTCTTTTTTTGTCTGTTCCTCTGATTTCAAGCGATGATAGGGCCCTACGGTGGAGCACAAATATGATATACATTATGCTTTATGTACCTAATTAGGTTTATAAGATGACAACAACCGTTAATCATCGCTACGTTACTACGCCTCTAAGATTAAACAAACTGACTCACACTTCGCAATAAACAAAATAATCTCGTCTATGATAATCTTCAACACCTGTGCATGGAAAGCCTGTCTGTACAATAAAAAGTACAACTTAAACAAATGTCTACTTTAAAGGTGTGAAAACAAAGCTAATTTTAGAATGACAAACAGTATTGAAATAGTCATAAGTACAACTTTAAGTACATTGAAAACTGAACTTTTATTTCAATAAGGTTAGAGTACAGAATACTATAGCAAGTTTTCTCTCTAAAGTGGCTTATATATAGATAAGACCCGATAACTTTAGAAATACCAAAAAAAATCAATCGGTAATCAAGCCATTGTCAGTATCAGTCGATAAGTGATAGCGTGATACCAGCACGTATCCACAGCCATGAGGTATCCCGGGAAATCTAAGAAAAAAGTGAGTTTTGCAATAAATATTAACACCGCTCCCATAAAACGAGAAAACGTTTTTTAGGCACAAAAATGAATTTTTATATTTGCAAAAAACTGGAAAAGTGTCTAATAACAGCTGTTTACTTAAATGTCGTTTTTTTTTAGCTATTTTTATTTGAGGACGAATGTAAGCGTTGAGGTGTCAGTCATGAGCTGTCAAGTGTCAATATTCCATAGAAATTATGACATTGACAGCTCTTGAACGGTGTTTACATTTGTGTACAGTTTCATTATGAAAATGTACAAGTGTTTTTTTTTTCTTAAATAAGTAACATAAGTTTATATCACATATAAAATAAGACAACTATTAGTAAAATGTTAAGTTCGGTACCTCGGTTTTTCTTACGCGTAAGTCTTTCAGTCTACAAATAAATAACAGGATTTTTTTATTAGGTATTTTTGTACAAAAAACGTACGTCAAATAAAAAGATATGATTGATATGAGATAATGTTTTTAGTACAGTAATGTGTAGTATCAGGTACAAGTTTATAAAAAAAAATGCAGTGTAAAAGCAAGAATAAAATATATGTTCATTCAGTAATTGTTTGTTACAGTTGAAATATTTATTCTTATGATTACAAACAAAAACGTTTTATGTAACAGTATTTTGTAAAATTACTAACAACGTTATAAAAATAAACATTACAGGCTACTTCTGTATTTTAGTTAGCCAATCTGGGTTTATAATACCAAGATACAATCTGGACTAAGAAAGAACCACAGTTAAACTAATTGTTTTATCTTATAAATATTTTTATCGGTAAAACCGCGCTTGCCTAGGTTGGTCTGTGGATGGGTGACTACTCGTAACATACCGACTTTCTTCCGTGAATCGGAAAGTACATTCAGCTGTTGGTCCCGGCTGCCATTTGTTGATCTTTCACAGCCGTTGCATGTCAGTGACCCGAAAGTCAGATAACCAGTTTTACCAGGGGATATCGTATTACCCAGTACTAACTGGGTTGTAGACGCCAGATAGGCATACTGATATTCAGCTGCATCTTGTAAGACTGGAAGCCGACCCCAACAAATATATTTGTACGCCTCTGGGCAAAGCATAGAGGGTCTATCTATAACATCTCACACGTTGTAACTTGGCCTATGTTTACAAATAAAGTATTCTGTTTCTGATCATAGTAGGGAAACGGCTAGGCAGATGATGATGATGATTCAAATCAAAATCCACCTAGGAAATATATCACCGCCCTACAAGAACGAACACTGACCTTCGATAGTGATAATAAAGCAATGATTAGCTAATACTAGTTAACGGCTTCAATTAGCGAATAGGAAACGGCTGAATGTACTGAATGATCACAATACACAGCGAGACATTTTATGCGGAACACCGTCGTATTCGGATCGGGGCAAATGATGCACGTGTATTCAACGACGTTTTCCAGTACTAAGTGAATTGAAAAAAGGTTTTTTGAAGTTATACTTCTTTTGGGGCGATGGAGAAGATTGATGAGAGTGATTTGGTACTACAGCGACACAGTGAAGTTAGTTCTAGGTGGTATCCAGTGTGACCATATGTGGCAGGAACCTGCATTTTGGCAGATTAAGTCCTTTATTTTACTCTCTGGCACTTTTGTTGACAAAATGACAAAAGCGATGTATAAAGAAAGTGATCAAGAAAAATTCGATGTTAATACGAATGTATAATTTTTTATCAGTTCACTTTTAGACTTTAAGATCAATTATTTTAAATAAAACTCCAAAAAATAATGTGTGTATTTATTTTAAATTTTTGGAGTGCTATTAAATTACATTGGCATTTTGTGCTTTCGTTTTTGGCAGGATTTGTCAGTTTTGGCAGTTTTTTTGCCTAAGTGGGGCAGGATCTCTAATTTGTAGTTGGTCACACTGGTGATTAATCGTGAAGTTAGTTCTAGGTGGCATGAAAATCGATAACATATGTCCAAGTTGTATATAATCTACTTTCTAGTATTTTTATATTTATAGCACGTGTTTCATAACAGTACAATTAAACAGTGTGAATAAATGAATATTATTTTGGTGTTTTTATAAAAGTATAAATGTCAACGACTTGTCAAAGTTACGAGCTGTTTTCAATGTGTTTACTTTTCGATTTCGGTCGGCTATCCACAAAAATGTAAAATATCTTGTTCAGATAGTGAATCAAGTGATTTTGAAAGATTTTTGGGCTGGAGTAACTCCGAACCAGTTGAAGATAGTGGTTCAAATCAATGAAGATATAAATTGAAGATGGATCATTTTAGTATCTTCGATAATAATAAGCCATCTGTACAAAGTTTACATGTCGAAGTTAATCCCCATCTTAGACTGAAGGAGCCAGGTATGTGTATGTCTTACCGTATAATATTCATTTGAGACAACCAAAACAACACCATTAATTACGCATTTTACTCATGGTAAACATGATACATCCTTTTCACCAACTCATAATGAGTACGATTTTACCCATTAGGGACAATGTTAATACCAGTGACTGACTTTGTTGGTGTATATAAATCATCAGTTTGTTGTATGTTATAGCAGTATTTATTTGTTTCATTGGTACCTTGTAAATCATATAATAATTTTATTTCATCATCCATGTATTATTTAGTAGGAGATGGGATTAGGTTTTACTATATTAATTTTTGTTAACACAATTCAATTCTTTCCTTAGGTTCAGAGACTGGAGAATTTAGAAATTGAAAGGGATGAAATATGAATTTAGTAGCCCGTTGGCCTGGTTCAGCTTCTGATGCCACTATATTTAACAACTAATAAAAATTACAGGTAACTTTTCTATTATATTACAGCATTATAAAGCAAGTTTTGTGACCAGATAATTGAATTCAGTACCTATCCCGAACTACATCTTTTATCAGCTCAGTGTGAAAGTAGATTGTACGGTCACAAATGGCTGCTTGCAGACATTGCATATCTTTTAAACCTTACACCTTTGTTAAACCCTCAATTACATTATTTAGGTGTACTAGTACTTATTTAAAATGTTATTTATTTTAGGTTTTATAAGAAAACTAACATACCCGGTGTTATATGTAGAATGTATAGATAGCACATTATTTGCTATGATGAGACCTAAGGAGAATGAAGAAAGATAATATATAATAATATTACTGTCGCAAAGGATATCATGCAAGAAATGTTCTATTGGTAAGTTCAGTGAAAGAAACACATTTTTATTTGGATATCAAATAGTATAATAATAATATCAAATTACATAAGTACATTTAAAACCTAATCATTTATGTTATATTAAGATAATAACACCAAAAAAACCAATGTATTATTTTACTGTAAACAAAGTGTAAGTAATAAGTATTTTTTACTCTAATTGCAGATAACAGATGCAGATTTAAATATAATACATGTGGGTAAGGCGGATCATGTCACGATAAACAGCCTGGCACCTCAATTAAATAGTCATCAATATCCTGAATCAATATTTTTTTAATGTCAAAAATTAGATAGTATTAAACCAATATAAATCATTGAGGTTGTTGTATTTTGTCAGTTTTGTTTCTGTTGTTGTTTCCTTGATCCTGTTTGTAAACATGAACGAGAAAGTGTTGTGTGCTGAACTGATATTGATTATGGTGACAAAATTCAAATATTAGCCTATAATTATTTTTCTATAAGTATGTCAAAGAAGTATAACTTCTAACGCGTGTACATAAGTACACACACCCCTTTTTTTTTATATATTCTTGTTATCTCAGATTTTTTGAATAAGAAACAAAATAATAGAACGAAGGTTTCGTTCATTTTTGTGTTTTTTTTTTTCTGATTTTGCCCTAACAGGTTCAAAGATAAGCAAAAGTATGACGCTACAAAACAACCTAAAAGTAGAAAATTCTATTTTCGTTTTAATTTTAAAACACGATTATATGTTAATTTTAGAAAAAGGGAAATAAATTATAAGTTATATCTATAAATACTATTAAAATATTTAATTTACCAAGATCATTTAGGGAACTGCCAATAAATCGATTTAAAGTGATATTGTTTAAATTTCTTGTAGACAAATCATTGTATTTGGTACATGAGTATCTTAACTTCAAAGATTCACATCGACATTTTCCTTAAGGAAGGTAGAGTGTAGGAAGTGTAGGTAGGTTATTAGGAACACTAGGACAAAGCCGTAGGTATCAAAATGGCATTGTAACACATCCTGTGTATACCGTTTCGTCTATAAATATAAATATCTTGGGACAACTCACACACGGCTATCTGATCCCAAGCTAAGCAGAGCTTGTGTTATGGTAACCAGACAACTGATATACATACTTATATAATTTAAAAATACATACATATCACACCCAGACACAGAACAAACAATCATGCTCATCACACAAAGTTTGTCCTGGGTGGGAATCGAACCCACGACCTCCGGCTCAGCAGTCAGGGCCACTAACCACTAGACCAACGGGCCCGTCAAAATAAATCTCCAGCAGAGCAGGATTTCCTTCTTTCGACCAACCTGTGTGAATGGCTTATTATAACAAGTACCAAGTACATATTTGCGAGCTAACTGCTTTGTCAGAATGACACATTCACACTCAGTTACCTATGTTTTCAATTTGTACCTCCGTTACGTTTGTTGCTGAGATTATTTAACAATGATAAACAAAGCGATTATAATGATTAGGTAGTAATAGATAATTGAATACACCTGCACAGAACATTTCTCAAGCCATTCGGTTTTAAGTCACTTTGAACCTGACGCACGAATTAACTAGGGCATATTTTTGCTGGTTTCTGATCCCCTCTCCCAACCCTGTAAAAGAACAAATATAATAGGCCAAGTCCCTACCCCCTAAATCGTCTTACGTAATAACCACGTGTTACATAATAATAGCCTAGTTAATAACTTTGCAAACGTTTACTGTAAGGTATTCTAGTAACAATGGATGATCAATATTGGAAGATATATATAATTATTAATGTTTACAGTTTTCCTTACTACATTATATAATTCAGACAACCAGTTAGATTCTCGACTGCGTCGCGTGATGAGCCTATCTATAATAATTATATGACGGTCGTGTTCCTTTGGTTAAGGACGGGTGGTCGCCCTAGAAGGACGCACACTACTCTTATTGGTGATTGTCTTTAGAAAACGTCAAGTGAGTAGTTCTCGTTAACGACTTACATGTTTTTGTGAACAAGATACATGAAGTAGGGATCATAAGGAGCAGCGGGCGTGTGTTTATGTAGCTATGTATTTAAGAAAAATAAGTGACTGCGAGTGAAGTACAAAGAACTGGCCACCGTATATACCTCTTCCACACGGCATAGTTTTATCGTGGTATCGTCGTATGTTGCGCAGGAGCTGGTGGATGCGACCTGCATGGAGGCGCGCGGCGGCGCCGACGAGCCCCGGCGCTCCGCCCCGCACGCGCGCGACTCCTCGCCGCCCCTCGGTCAGTATACAGGTACACGACTCTTTTACAAAAACGGGCTTACGGTGAAGGTCGTCATAACGAATGCAGGCAGATATATACTTGCTCCAATCTGTTTGATCTTTGAGTTCTCAAGCATAAGCTTGTGGTGATTATATTATATAGTCAGCATTTGATTCAATTAGAACATTACATACATTTTTAAATGTCATAAAAACAAAAAAGATGCTGCTACAGTTCCAGTCAAAATATAATAACTTGTGAAAGTACTGTAGTTGCCCATTCCAAAGCGTAGATCGATGGAGAACATGAAAACCCTTGCATATATTTTTACAAAATCATAGTTACATCATTCATGTTGAGATTATACATACATACCTATATGTGAGAACGACGTAGAAAAACGAGCACATTAAGAGCATCCAGAGTAAAAGCAAGAATAAGAATTAGTAACTAGAAGAATTAAAATAAACCGTAGCAGCTAAGAGATGACAAGTCCCAACTGACAGCGCCCGTTCACGAACATGACGTATGGATCAGCCCCATTCAGCTCGACCATTTTGAAGGGATCTAAATGACACACCCACCAACATCAGCGAGACATTTAAGTGAGCATGACATTCTCTCTACCACCAGGGCATTGTCGAGTCAATGATAGTACGTAGTACTCACACAATGGTCATTACAATACTAGGCTATTGAGTCTATAAATTAATGATAACATTGAAAAAGAACAAGAAGATAGTTTTCTCTTTATATTGTTCGATATTTTACCACCACAGTGTTGAGAAGGTAGATAGCCAAATTAAATGTATTTTAATAGAAGTACAACAGGCAATGTTGAAAATCGTAATTGAACCTAAAATATTCAAGCCAACGAGTCATTTGAGAAACTACGCTAATGCCGAGTTCCATTACTTAATTAGTTTGATGGTATAACTGACTTTCATAAAGACAAAGTCACAGGCAGAAACTATTGCATCATAAATTATTTTCAAAGACGGCTTCTGTCTTGAACGTAATTATAATTCACTAACTACCTCAGTTTCTCGTTACCATAAACTAGAACGAATAGTTGATGAACCGAATACTTGCGGGAATTCCCAAAAAATAAAAAAAAACTTAATTATTGCTTTGGCAATGCGCTAGTCGTATCACAATGAATTGTGAACCTTATGGATATTACTTGAAAGTCTGCATTGCATCCTTTGCCAAGAATGGTATTTGATAAAAACCGTATTTTTTTTAATAGGTACTTTTAAGTGCAATACGTAAAGATGATACAAGTCGACTTTCATTGTACGAAACGACACACTATAGTCAAACTAAAAAAGGTCAGAATTACAAAATTAAAATTATGTTATCACTGTAATTTTTTGGTTCGGTTACTTTTAACAGTTTTAACTACAATTCCGGGTAAACCCCTTAATTCACAAAGGGCCGATTATTCAATCACTAGATAACTTTTATCTAGAGAGTAAATGTGACGTTTAGACAGAGCGTCCATAGACAAAATGACAACCTTATTCGTCGCACAAAACTTAACTGGCCATTGAAAAACCGGCCCTATATAAACTTAGTTTAAAGTGCAATCGTATCATTTAAATAAGTATTGTTAGTAGGTACTCAAACTCACTTCTTAGTTTTCGGTGTTCAGTGTCGATTGCTTCTTAAACCGCGTTGGTTTCTCCAGAAAGTCGTTTTATAATAATACGGAGTTTTTTATATATAAACTACGATATTGCAGGAAATAAATAATGTGTTTGTATTTATTAACGTAAAAAAATGTGTAGATACTGTGTTATTATAGTTGTTCATGTTTCTTTAAAAAATAAATAAAATAATTCATATTTAATTTATATAAGCTAGTGTGATTTTTTAAGTAGTTATAATAATAAATTTAAAATCTAACCTTTTTTAAATATGTAAACAATACAAAACAAAATTTTCACTAAAATGAGGAATGCTTATCAATTAAATAAGTAATTTACAATAGTTTAAATATTGTTTCTATGGGACAATGACTGTGTTGTGTGTTACAATCTCATAATAAAGGTATTAATAAACACTGCGAATTACTGTCGATAAATATATCGTTCGTGGGACTAAATGATACTGTCCAACCGATGTGTTGAAGCTACAGTGAAAACATTGTTTAGTTTTAATCTACAGACATTATTAGAGAAATGTGTTCCAAGAGTTATAAAATTAAATTCATAGAAAAGTTACAAAAACAGTGAATTGATTAATCTTCTAATATTAAAAAGTACGTGTTTTGCTTCTATTAATAAAACTAGATAGGAAGAAGAGAATAATATTTTGATGTGTTCGACATAAAATGAAAATCATTTTATGTGTGAAAAAACATTTTATGTGGAGAAAAACCTAAGAAGTATGTCAAAAATGGAGGATATAGAAATGCTACAATATTCAGATGATGAGTTTGTGGTGTGTGAAATATTAGACTGGGAATACGTTAAATTTGGCGAAATAACTACAACAAATACGACGGGTAATAATACTGTTATTAAAAAATCTTCTGAGAAATTAAAACACTACGGTTCTAAATTTGCTAAAACTATAGTTACAATGGATTCCAGATATTTGTATGGACTGTACGAACATAAAATATAACGCGGGGTAGTCAACAGTGCACTGCTAGTACTACACAAATATAGCAGAGTATAGTGAGGTCATATTTTGTTGTCAGTGACGAACGGTGATGCGGAGTACCGCGAGGAGGAGGCCGGCGACACGCTGCCCACCGACATGTCCGACACCAGCGACAGCGAGCCCGACAAGCCTCACAAGTATGTACCTCATCATCCTGCGAATATAAAAAATGCATGTTTTTACAGAATTAAAATCATTAATATAACACTCGAAGTTTATTGAATTCCATTGTGTCTTTTTCATGAATGAATTCTCTAAGTTCATGTCATCCGCAAGAACTTAGGTATTTTTTTGCGGATGGGAAATCAAATAGTTTCCCCCCGGTCTGGGCGGAGCGGGGCAGAGAGTCAGACTTTTACTGACTAAAGCCCATACATGTTCCTTCTTTTTCACTTTATGTTCCGTGACCGCGGTTTTTCTTTCGAACACCCCGCAACCCCGGCTGGAGTATAACCCTCTGAGTTCATTTAATCCAATTGTATGACTTTTCATAAATGGACTTATATGAATTTAGGGTTGTATTGATGTTTTTAATGATTACACATTTTTGTAATACCGTATTTGTTAAGGTCGCGGATCATATTTCAATCAACATAGATAACTTTCATGCAATATTTTCTGTTATACAGCGGCGGCGACGCAGAGAAATGCACAGCGGTGCACGACGGAAAGCTACTCCTCCGGCAAGAGTTCCAATTTAACATCGACCAGATGTTCACCATGATCTTCACAAACTCCAAGTTCAACCTGGAACTGCTGGCAGCCAGGTCGACCACGGATTATGTGCAGGTATCTACCACAGATGCTACATATACTATTTCAGTTATTTTTATCTCTAATATAAACTTTGTGGCAACAATAATAAGTCATTTTACTGCATATTCCAAGTTAAATAAGCTTTACATTATACCAATGTATTATTGTTTTAGAATAAAATGAAATTACATATTCAATTTTCAAATTACAAATTATTGTTTTAATTTTTTTCTTCTTATCTATGCTAATTACTTGAGAACCATCGTTGGTAACATTAAAATATTAACAAAGCTATTGAATGTAGTCTAAAATAAAGTCATATTCAACTTTTACTGTAATTTCCTACGCATTCACTCGATGTCATTCAATGTAGTTTTAAACGATTTTAATCAGTCCGTTTTAATAAACATTCGAACACTTCCTGTGATCTAATTGTTATGAGGGCTTTTTTTCGGTTGGGGTTATCATCCAATAACTTCTCCAGCTCTAGGCCGTGAGGGGGGAGTGTCAGACTTTTAAAAATTCTGCGGTATCTCTACCGCCGTCCCAGAACACAAAGGACAAAAAAGGAACACGGATGGGCTTAAGGGAGGCTGACAATTTTCGAAAGAGATTTCGAGCAACCCGCGCAACCCCGGCAGGTTATTCTGAGGTCTAGAAAAACATGTATATCGTGTCTCTCGCACACAATACGTTAACCAAACCCAACGCATTCATAAACAGAACTACTTTTCTAGATTTTAACACTTTACTAATAATATTAATATCTGCCTTACTTCTTCATTGACTAATTATCGCGTAATGTGTTATCCAGGCGCCGTGGCAGGTCCAGGGCGGACTGAAGTGTCGGCAGATCAGCTACACGCTCGGCCTCACGTCGGGACCCATCGGGCCCAAGGAGGTGCAGGTCACTGAGACGCAGGTACGTCTGCTCTATCCACATGGTTACACGTCTCATGCCGTAACATATCTGTTCATCATAATGTCAGCTGAAATACTAAAACAAACTCATGGGATTTTAACATATATTATTCTTGAATTGTTACTATTATTTGTTTAGTTATAAGAAGTCGTGCCTCAAATCCCGGGATTAATTTTAGAGAGCAGAAAAATCCCGTGATTGAATAAAGAAAAAGAAACGAATATTGTTTTTATTGTTATTTATCTGTAATATTGTTGGCCACACAGGATTTTCCATTAGAAATCCCGGGAAGATCCATATTAACATTTCGATGCAAGTACATAAATAACCCTAACTAATTTCGACCTCTGTTTTATACGTGTACGTTCGCAGCTTTCCTGGATTGTCGTACGTACGAAAAATAAGCTATATCTTCCTTTTAACCTTGCAGGTAATGAACAAATGTTCGAAACCTGGTGTGCTGTACTCCATCGACTCGACAAGCGAGAACGCCGGCATCCCCTACGCGGACTACTTCAGCGTGCAAGTGCACTACTGCCTGCAGAGAGTGTCGGAGACTCTCACCGAGCTGTCGCTGTTCGGGCGTGTGCACTACAAGAAGAGCATGTGGCCTATGATCAAAAGTAACTCATATATAAGCAAGATATAAGGTTCCCAATACTGGTATTTTTCTGAGTGCACTTGTTAAAAGTAAAAGTATCAAGGAACGGCTCCTTCATTTTCAGTCCAGACTAGATAGCAGTAACCCAAAAGCAACCATATTCTAATAGAAATAAAGATCACTTTAACTTTAAAGGAGCTGCGATGAATATAGGCATAATAACTAAGACTTCTTTTTTCAACACATTCCACCAAAACGCCCGCTATTTGCGTTTAGCTGAGGGAAGTTCCGCAAAGTTTCAGAAGGTTTGAAAAAATCCTGACACCCAGGTTACCTATAAGAAACTAAATTGCAACATTTTGCCCATACAGCATTCCTAGAAAAGAACACAATGTCAGGGCTGGAGGAGTTCGGGCGTCTGTTGGAGACGCGCCTCACGTGCGAGGCCGAGTGCGCTGTACCCGCCGCAAGGAAGGCGCGCAGGCATCGCCGGGTCACCAGTATGTATAGCTCGCATGTTCTACAAGCACGTGCACACTGTTGTATCAATCATTTTAATGGTAAACTTAACGCACTTTTCAACGCGAAATCGGCTTGAGCTGATCAAGATATTCCTACAAAGTAAAAAAATGAAATGGCAACCACCGCGCTGAACTAAATGGGACAAAATTGAATGTGGTGATACGTGATTGGCTCAATCCCATTCCATATCGATACGTGTGATCACTCCCTGAACATGATTTGTGTGGATGTCTCCGTGAGTAATGCAGCGATCTCATGGTTACACATTCGTCGAAAACTTCATCATAATCCAAGTGTACCTTATCATTCCCGTCCTCATCTCAATTTATTAAAGGCCGGCCCGACACCAGTGGCGCAGCTAGTGTTAATAGGACCTTGTATCAAATATTTGTTGGCCCTTTGAAGTCGAGTGCGGCGAAATCCAAAAAAAAGCTATAATGAAGTTACAATTCTAGCAAAATACATTAAAATAGCATCCTGGCTGGCTTCGCGTAAGCTGATAGAATGTAAGAGCGAGCCTCAAACATTTGAGCGTTCTGGATCGCGCCGAGTGAACCCTTCGAGCTTTTAGGGTAGCGATAGATAAAATTTTCATTAATTGCTGGTGGGAACTGGCTAGTGGGAATTGTGGTTATTTTCTACACGTCGAGGGGGGGGGCGGGGCTTACTATCGATACGGTGGTAGCTACGCTACTGGTATACATCCCTGTGCAAGCCATAATATTATCGTCTCTCTCGTCCATCTTGGTTATCCTCCAATCCCGATCACCATATGTCCCTCATGAAGACGCCACATTATGTGTTGTATTTATTGTATGTTGTTTTGTCCTGCCAGCTTTCAAACTCGTGACTCCAGCTCGAGTGCCGTTCCCTACGGCCGGCATCCTCGCGCCGACGACCTCTGTCTCGCCTGTAGTCTTCCCTCTCACTTGTCCGCGTAGAGCGAGAAGTCACTAGATCTTAATACTACGGTAGCAGTACCCACCAGATCATATGACAAATCGAGAATTAGAAAAAGTGCCTCCAAAAGCATGTTAAACCGTTGGTCCCGGCTGGCATTTGTATATCTTTGACAGTCGGTAAAGATAGTCAGTGGCCCGAAAGTCTGACAACCAGTCTTACCAAGGGGTATCGTATTACCCAGTACTACTTGGGTTGTGAAGGTCAGAGGCAGTCACTTCATGTAAAGTACTGGTATTAGCAAGAGCATCTGGGATCCGATTGGACTAGAAGCTGACCCCAACATAATTGGGGGAAGGTTAGGGAAATGAAAATGATTTTTAAAAAGAGTTAGGTATGAGTTTGTAACAATGTTCTACTAAGTCGAACTTTTTCCAAAAACTCGATCTGTTATATTTACGGTCGGATACTGTTCTTTGTGTTCACGTAGAGCTACGCTTTGCTGTCACATTGTGCTTCATAGCTAAAAGTAAATAAAAAACTAAAATGCACTCGGTTGTGAGCAAAGAAGACATTATTTAGCATTTTTTTTTTCTTGAATGTTTCATAATTCATTGATGACTTTTCGCTTTACAAAGACTTCGTAGAGTGTAGACCTTTCCTATTTATATGTTACTTTGAGAGGATAATATTAATGTATGTAACATTTGAATGCATGTTTATCCATGCAACATTCCGGAGTACTTATGTTCGTTGTTATTATCCAGCGTCGTCGCAAGAGCCCGGCATACCCACCGCGGCCAAGCTCCCGGCCAGCCACGCGGCGGCCCCGCGGGCGGCGGCGGGGCGGGGCGCGGGGCGGGGCGGGGGGCGGGGCGTGGCGGGGGCGTGGCTGGCGGCGCTGCTGGCGCTGCTGCTGCTCATCAACGCGGCGCTGTACTACAAGCTGTACTATACCGATAGGACGGCCACCAGCTTCGACTTGGATGACTTACAGAACAGGTAATTTATCAAATTTCTAGAGAAGCACTTAAACAAGCTGGTTGTTGTTTATACTACATGACGCAAGAGTAAGGCACGTTACTGTTGCAACATTACTGTGGTTGTTGTGTTTGTGTATATCTACATTGCGCCCAGGGCATTCACTCGGTTCCAACGATCATACAGCCCGTAGACGCCTAATGTTTGATTAATTATTCCAAACCAATTTTGACAAATAGCCATGGTCTGAGAAAACGGAGTACTGCATTCTAATTGGCTCTACCAAGGTCATAAGGTAGAATTAGGGATGGACAGGTTAAAAATAGAACACCAGGACATCGACCTATCAGAACAATTATAATCAAAATATTTATTATAATAATTGACTTTTTACATTCCGATTTTAAAATCATATCATCAACTCGAAAAAAATACATAGGTATATAAACAATATTTTAACATCATGAAAGACGATCAGAGGAGTGGTCGAAACTAATTCGAAATTGTTGAGTGGCGACTTATATGAGACCTATATAACTGATGTGTTGACAGACATCGGTCGCCTGTTATTAGGTGTCTACAGGCTGTGTGGTCGTTGCTCGATTCTATAAATATATTTTAAATCCAAATAATCCAATAAGAATTGATCAAATTAGAGTAGTAGTATCAGCTTGAGTTTAGAAAATTAAAGATAGGTGGAAAGGTTACTTTGAAAGACTGATGAATGAAGAGAATGATTGCAATAGTGTGCTTGAAAATAAACCAGTGAATGAGGGATTAGTAAGAAATGTTAGTATGGATGAAGTAAGGATTGCAGTGAATGGAATGAAGAATGGTAAGGCATTAGGACCGGACGGAATACCGGTTGAAGTATGGAAGTTATTGCGGACGGACGTGGTTACCTTTATTCTTCAATAAACTGTTGCTGGAAGAGACCATACCTGAAGAATGGTGTAACAGTTCGCTGGTACCTATCTTTAAAAACAAAGGTGATGTGCTGGATTGCAACAATTACGATGAATAAAGCTAAGTTCACACAGTATAAAAGTTTGGGAGAAAGTTATTAGAAGGCGACTGAGAGAAGAGAGCGAAATCGCACAGAGCCAATTCGATTTTATGCCTGGTCGGATGCCATTTTCGCTATCCGCCAGTTGTGCGAAAAATACAGAAGTGCGCATAAGAACTTACACATTGTGTTCATCGACCTCTAAAAGGCATACGACCGGGTCCCGCGTGCGGTTTCGTGGTGGGCTCTTAAGGAGAACGGTGTGCCTGGGAAGTATGTGCCGTTTATCCGTGTGATGTACAGTCGATGCAGTACCCAAGTCCGGTCCAAATCGGGCATACCGGCACCTTCAATGTGGCTGTCGGTTTGCACCAAGGGTCGGCTCTTAGCCCTTACCTCTTCCTGGTGGATATAATAGACGCTCTCACGTCGGACATCCAGAAAGAGCCTCCCTAGTGCATGCTGTTTGCCGATGACATTATGTTGGTTACCGAGAGCGGCCAAGATGTCCAGAGTAGGTTGGAAGTGTGGTGGCAAAGACTGGAGAACGTTGACCTGAATTTAAGTAGAACTAAAACAAAACTTCTGCGTTCTGCGATTTCGGCGGTCTCTCCAGTCTTGTGATCATAACCCTTTCCAGAACGCCTATACCGATCTGCACCAACTTCCGGTACCTCAGGTCGCTTGTCCGAAGGGGATGACGAAGTAGACCGGGACGTAACGCACCGGATCAACGCAGGATGGATGAAATGGCGAATGGTCACTGGAACAACTTGTGACCCACGGATGCCCCCCCCCCCCCAAGTTAAAGGGGAAAATATACAAGTCCGTGATTAGACCTGTTGTATTGTATGGGTCAATATGCTGGGCTGTAGAAAAGGTGGATGAAAAACGATTACATGTAGTGGTAGTAGGGGAGCCCACGATGCTAAATGGGGATTTACTCGAGCGTCGTAGAGACCTATTGGGATGCAAAGCTTAGATGATAAGAAGAAAAAAATGTTATATGATATATACCGTTACATCGGTGGGGGAAGCGGCTATAGATTTTTAAATATGTAAAAAAAAACTGTTGCATGGACATCCTCGAGCGCGTCAGATATTGATAGCATCAATGCCCTATGTATTTTTAATAATGTACGTATGTTAATCTGATCGTTTGCATGATGGGGGTGGTTGTATTTAAGGGTTGAAAATGAAAAAAAAAACATTTAGTCGAGCGCGTCAGATTTTCTAAGGGAGTGTTAAGTGCACCAAAAAAAAGCTCTCATTCACTAATCTGACGATTTCGATGGGACGCAAACTCGCGGCCATTTTCATAATGTGCAAAAAAAAATCGCCATTTTGAAATACTCAAGCGCGTGAGATTAAGATATATGTGGTTAATATTTATGTTCTAAACGTACTGTCTCATAATCTGACGATTATGTAGAGGGATTCGCCTAATCTGACAAAAAAAAAATTAGAAAAACGGTTCACCTTAAAGGCCATCCCTGCAACTTCTCGCTAATTCCATTCCTGGGCGCTTAAAATTGTACTTATGACATTTTTGAGCTCAAAATATAATTTATGTGATATTTTGAGCTCGTCGCTGAGTTCAAAGAAATAATATTTCTATGCATTTGAGCTCTCCCAGCTCGAAAGTCTGATAGAAGTTTCATAGAACACTATTTTTGGAATTTTCAAACCGCAATAACTTTTGAATGGATCAACCGATTTTCACACGGTTGGCGGCATTCGACGCAATTTTATCATCCTCATAAGTAATTTTGCAATTTTAATTGATTGAACCACAAATTTCGGAGTAATCCCGAAGAAACACTTTTTCGGGTTTCTTTCGTTCACGATATCTCTCGAACGAATCAACCGCTTTTGACCAGCTTGGTGGCGATCGACGTGGTTTTTTAAGCTCAACGGATTAGTTTTTGGAGTTGATCGATAAAGCCGGTTAAAAGTTATTCCCAAAAAATCACTTTCAAAAAATTATTTTTTTAAATCATTGAACTTAATTAATTGAAAAGCTCAGGAAGTAGCATGAAAATAAATAAGTGTATGCTTTTTCAGTAAAATACATGTATTTATAAAAAAAACTATTTAAAAAAAAGCTTAAAACAATTTAATGTTTTATAATTAATTAATCATCATCGTCATCCGTAGAATCATCTTCCTCTTCTGGCTCAATTTCATCCTCATATTAAATGTTTATAAACTTTAATTCACTCAAATAATATTAAAATAGCAAAAAAACCAAAACGTTGGAAACACGTTGTAAACAGTATGCCACGAACGAGTCTTTATGATCAGCTGTGATGGCGTCATGGCAACAGAAACCAGAGTGGGGACGGAGTGAGAGAGTAATAGATAGAGAAAGAGTGAGAGAGGAATAGAAACGCGGAGAAGGAAATGTAGGCATCACGCAGCTGCACGCATTTAACTTTATCGACGAATTTTTGTTATTTCGGCTTGTGGAAATCGTCAGATTATATATTTTTCATTATTCTTGAATTATTTCCTTCAAAATAAAAAAAAATTTAGCTACGCTCGAGAATGTCGAGATTTTTTTTTACTAATCTGATCCTGTATCCTTCACGGGCGGCTTTATATATGGGCCTCATGTTCTGTGAAGGTACTTAACTGGGTACAAGGTATCCCCCTGTATATTAATCTGCCGCGCTTTAGTAAATCCCGAAATCCCCGCTTGGGCTCCCCTACTATGGAGATGAGAATCTTGAGATGGATGTGTGGAGTGACAAGAATGGATAAAGTAAGGAATGAAAATATTAGAGGAAGTTGAAAGTTGCGCCTGTTATCTTGGCATGGACATGTAATGAGGAGGGGTGAATGACATGTGACTAAAAGAGTAATGGATCTGAATGTTGATGAACGGAGAGCGAGAGGAAGGCCAAAGAAAAGATGGATGGATTGTGTAAGGAATGATATAAGGGAGAAAGGAGTAAATGTACGTCATTTAATAAGCCAAAAATAAAAAAAAAATGTCAACGTACACATTGAAATCGTCGTTCAGGACACAGGACACATTTATATAGGAATTAAACTTAGTTAAGAGTATCTATTTGTCAAAGTATTGAATAGATATCGTTTGTCAGGATGAGCAGCGTTAGCGGGTCGCAGCTGTCGGACTGGTCGGCGCTGCTGGAGCAGCACTCGCAGCGGCAGCGCACGGAGCTGCGCGCCTGGAGGGACGCGCTCGAGCGGAGCGTGCAGCATCTCGCACAGGTTGGTACCAGTGCCGTACAGTACCTTGCAGCATCTCGCACAGGTTGGTACCAGTGCCGTACAGTACCTTGCAGCATCTCGCACAGGTTGGTACCAGTGCCGTACAGTACCTTGCAGCATCTCGCACAGGTTGGTACCAGTGCCGTACAGTACCTTGCAGCATCTCGCACAGGTTGGTACCAGTGCCGTACAGTACCTTGCAGCATCTCGCACAGGTTGGTACCAGTGCCGTACAGTACCTTGCAGCATCTCGCACAGGTTGGTACCAGTGCCGTACAGTACCTTGCAGCATCTCGCACAGGTTGGTACCAGTGCCGTACAGTACCTTGCAGCATCTCGCACAGGTTGGTACCAGTGCCGTACAGTACCTTGCAGCATCTCGCACAGGTTGGTACCAGTGCCGTACAGTACCTTGCAGCATCTCGCACAGGTTGGTACCAGTGCCGTACAGTACCTTGCAGCATCTCGCACAGGTTGGTACCAGTGCCGTACAGTACCTTGCAGCATCTCGCACAGGTTGGTACCAGTGCCGTACAGTACCTTGCAGCATCTCGCACAGGTTGGTACCAGTGCCGTACAGTACCTTGCAGCATCTCGCACAGGTTGGTACCAGTGCCGTACAGTACCTTGCAGCATCTCGCACAGGTTGGTACCAGTGCCGTACAGTACCTTGCAGCATCTCGCACAGGTTGGTACCAGTGCCGTACAGTACCTTGAAGCATCTCGCACAGGTTGGTACCAGTGCCGTACAGTACCTTGCAGCATCTCGCACAGGTTGGTACCAGTGCCGTACAGTACCTTGCAGCATCTCGCACAGGTTGGTACCAGTGCCGTACAGTACCTTGCAGCGCGAGCGGCTCCCAGCTGTCGGACTGGTCGGTGCTGCTGCTGTTCAACGTAACATCACTTACGTTACATAATAATTGTGCCAATAGTCATGTCGGCCAATGGCTTAATAGCCAATAGTCTTGACCAACATCTAAGGAGGCTATCGCTTGGCAGCTGGATCAAGGGCTCGATTCAGAAAACAGTACTTCTGGACACGGCCCGTATTGTTAGAAGGTTCCTCCCTCAAGAGCCTTGACCGGTAGCTCGGACCCTGTTCCCGATGCTGGTGGACTACTATTATTTATATTTTTAATGTTTTTTTCTTTTTTATAAGAATATGTAAAAATATAACAAATATGTATAGAAATGAATATGGAATAATAGTCTTTAATAGTAGCTCGAACGCAGATTCATGATGGTTCCAAATTTTAATATTTATATTTTGACATTTCTCTACGAAAATAACTCTTTTGTAAGCGTTTGTACTACATTTTATCCAAATAGATTCTTACTTAATTTCATAAAATATAATGACGTTTTGAACTGTTTCCTTTCCAGACGGAGCAAGCACTAAAGAAGCTATTAGAGACGATAAAGCCTTCGTTGGAGAAAGCGCAGAGCGAAGCGGAGTCGAAGAGCGAGCTCTGAGCGATACGCATATGTCACTGCTACACGCGTTTGGTTTTATATACGGACTTGTATGTACAAACAGGAAGTGACTTCACTTATCGAAGGCTGGTGCCTCAGAAAACTGGGTTCCGTAAAATATACAAGTGAATAGTCTGACGCGGTGTCTTGTCGCGCTGTTCGAACTAAAATGAGGCGAATAACGTCTATATCTTTTGGTTTGAGTCACATCCTTAGTCGAGATTATAATACTAGGTGAAGACTTGACTCAGTTGCCCTGGTTAGTGTAGCCCTGATCAAACAGATACCGATATTCGTGTTATGAAACATTTAGAATCTGTCCCAATATCATTTTAGCAACGACTAGTTTCAAAAATGCAAAAAAAAATATAAGTATATTTGACAGATGCGACGAACGTTCTTGAAAATATAGCCTCTAAATACTGCTATGCAGAAGGTAAGGCGATGAAAGACTTGCTATGAAACTGCATGAAAATAGTTAAGATCTCATTTGCGTCTTCCTAACCCAAATATATCTGAAGACGATCACGGATCGCGCTCATGGGACGCCTTCAAGATTCGTTTCTATTTCCTATTGCTCAATTCGCAACGAAGTAAGATAAAAAGTATACGATGATTATGGACAATATATCCGTACAAATCGATTTGTATATAAAATCATACGCGTGTTCAAAGTGAAACATATTTTATCCTAATACGTCTGTAAGAGGTTTTCTCATCAGCTCCCTAACACCCTTTAAAGTTTAGTTAAACGCACACCTAATTTATTTATATCCCGCATCACTTCTAATATTGTTAGTTGTATTCCTTTTCAAGCAGAATGTCTTTTGTTGAGTGAATTTTGAACAAAATTGTTTCAATTTTACTAATATAAACAAATAGCTGGGCAAACCTGTTGAAATAAACAGTGTTAAACTCCCTGTCTTTTCCATCGGTTTCCTATCAAACCGGATGAAGCTACACGATAGCCCTTGGTTGTCAGACTATAGAGCTTGTATAAGCTAGTAGGTGGGCCTCAGTGCTGCATTGCACCCACATTTTTCTAGAAAAGGTCAGACTCAATTTGGCTAGTGATCGCCACGCCACGTTAAAAAAAATGTTTTCACATTTTTTTCTCACTCATCAAAAGATACTTCTAATTTGACCAATTCCTCATTCCCTCGGTGTACAAAGAAAACCTCACAGATCCCCACTGTGATAAAGTAGATACAAATAATAATTTTATTCCTCTAGTGAATACTGTAACCCTTTTGTGACGTATGACGCTAAGCGTTTGTACTCCTTTCCAGTTTCCTTGCTTAATGTTATTGTAATATATGCTTAGTTTAATTTTGAATAAGACGGCAGAGGTGAATAAGGCCTAGGGTTAAGGAAAAAGTGTTGCAAGGATCATTTGGCGATGAATGACGTGAATAGGGGGCGTTGTTGGTGAAGGTTTCAAGAAATTATGCTATATGGCGTTACGCCCAAAAGACCTATCTACTGCACACTGACTACACCTATAAATGTAAGGTTGCACTGCTCAGATTCCATTGTCTCTTGTTCGTCCTCTGAACTACTAAGGAGACCTTAGGTGCACTACAGCTTTAAGAATAAGGTTGGTTGCTTCAATTTTGAGTCAAGACTTTATCTTAACCGAATTAATAAATAGTTATAAAAGGTAGTCGATGCCGAGCTCATAATCATCACACTATCCTCATATGAGGTTCGGCAGTACTATAAGGGCCTTATTTGCCTCAGTACTTTAACAACGCTTCATACCCGGGGTTCAAGACACTGTACTTCATTTCAAGCTTGAAATATGCGGTATCATCACAAATTTAAAAATATATCGCCTATGTCAAGTTTTAGAGAGTTGTAAAAAATCGAGTACAGTGCATATATGAGGCTTGAGTTAACGTTTAAAATGTAAAGAGTACTTACGGCAACTATATTAAATTCATGTAAATAAAAGAAAGAAATACGGTACACAATATTTTGCCAACGAAATATGGATTTGGGCAGAAAAACAGGTGGACAAATTTTCAAATCCGTGAGTATTGTAATTGTGTAGAAAAAAATGATTATTTATTATGTTGTCTTAAATATTGTGTACGGTTTTAATTACGCAGGCGCAATATTAGTTAATGTAAAGTTAAAATAATATAAAAATATAGAAACAATTAATGCTTAGGAAACTGCGCTCGCATCATAATGTAATATATATCATAATTTAAACATTTTTGGCGTCTTCAAGTTTGAAATATATGTAATTTTGGTATTCCCATGATGGTAATTTTTATAAATATTTATTAATAATGAATGTTATGAAGCGTATAATATACATTGGTGTCCCCTGGTACATAGGAGTATGTATGTATTTAACAAAACTATTGACAGCTCTACCAAAAATTGTTAACCATGCTTGGTATAAGGTTCCGTTGTTGCATTTGAACAGTTTAGATTAATTACAAGTGTAAGGTTATTGTGTAGTTGACTACCGCCAAACGTCGTCGATGCGGCATAGTGCTAAGTGCTAGCATATTATACATATGTTTTGAATTTAATCAGACATGTATCGATTTGGTCTTGTCTTGCATCTGTAGAAAACTGTATCTTAACTGCTCTCTCAGAATTTTCTAGGATGTCATTTTAGTAATATGAACACCTTTTATGATTCCAGAAATAAATGCAGGTCTTGTCAATAGCATTCCTATAACTTTGTATATTCGCTGAATATTATAATCAAAAAGTAACGAGACCTGTAATCGAAACATGTCTGATTTATACTGTTAATAGTCGAATTAATTATATTCAAAAACGAATCTAAAATTAAAAAGATGTTTATGTAAAAAAAATATAAAGATTTAAATAAGAAAATGATCATGGTGTTGTTTAGGATATTCAAAGAGTATTAAATATAAGTAAGTCAATGTTATCGACTAGATAAAAAGGAAAATATGTAAATTTTTCAGTTGTAGTAATGATCTCTTATTGTAAAAATATTTACTACACCTAGTTATGTTTTGGTGCTCTAGTTTTATTGAAAATGTAATGTTTTTAGTTATTTTTTAAATTGATGTTTGTATATTGAACATGTCAATTATGTTATTATTTATTGGGAAATCATTTGATGGACTCCACATTATAAAGGGTGTTAAAGTACCCTAACGAAACTGAAGCAGGTGTAATCCCCATCCGTGCGATATTTTGTTTGTTGTAGACCATGCCTGGGAACATTGTTAGCTATAGAGATATTGTCGAAATTCCAACTTTTCACGTATTTTTTAAAGTCAAGTTTTTGATGTTATAACTATACTATAAACACCGAACCCCGCACGATCAATGCATTCATTAGCATGTTTTAAGTGCGTAAGATGTGCGCATGTTGAGTTCTACCGTAATACATACAAAGTTTCTTAGAAATATTTTTTGCGAAGCTACTTATTTTGATGTATAGAATAAACGGTCGACGGCTTCGTGAAAGGTTGCTTTACACCCTGTATATCAATGAAATGCCACTGAGTTATTTACATATACCTACACCGGGAACAGTAATGCCTTTAGATTAAATTGTTCAATGACATTGACTCATCGCAATTGTATTAAAAATTTCATTCCAGATGTGTGAATTGATCTGAAAAAATAGATAAATTGGAATGCTGAGACATTATGTAGATTCCTATTAGCTATACCTTTTTTGTGCATTTCTAACGTAAAATGGAGTCGGTTATTCTTGCAGAAGCGGGCAATTGTGCTGTAGCGTTCATTTCCTTCAGAATTAATTTACATCATTGCTATGACGATATCAGAGCTGGCTCAATCGTTAGGTAAAATCAAACATGCGACTTCTGCCAAACCCACTCCCACTGCAACACACTCTACGCAACATTTGCACTTCAAACAGTATGTCATTGTGAAGAATTACTGCATCACTAACTTTCAGAACCCTATTCCGGTAGTCATAGAGAATAGTAGTACCAGTTTATTGCATGGATACTCAACCCAAATAATTTGAGATAAGGGCAGGCGGATGATGATGATCTCTGAAATAGTACTGTGAAACAACTGACCTGACCTGAATTCAAGTTGTACATGGTAACTTTAATTCAGAAATATCTCATTATGTGAATTGATGGCGTTATTGTCACACGCCAGTTTCCCTGATGGGGCGGGTACCTAATTTGTCGTATACGTATACATCCACATTTCGCCAGTTATATTTCAAGTCACCGGACTAGTCATGAAAAAAAGATGCAGAAATATTTCCAGCATGTTCCTGCCAACAAGTCAGCTGTCTGTCAGTTATGCCTGCCAAAGACTATGAAATCGTGCCTACCTAATAGGCATAAGGTAACAGTTCCTGATGAAAGCACTGATGCCCGCTTCTATGTTCGTTGTCCTCGTGAAATGGAACGCTTGCCAGAACTAGGGTGGATTTATTGCACAATTAATTCCATTTAGGTGTTATGGATTTTATGTAAGTTAGACAATTCTATTCTCAGTATTGAATAAATATTTTAATGAATTTATCGGATTTTTATTTTCTATCCTAAACATATAATTAAAATACGTTGACACCGATGACTGCACCTTTTTACGACGTTTTATCGTCATCGCTCTTGTAGGCCTATGTGAAACAAATGATTTCGGTGCAATCTGAAATAAATTCCCAAAAATACATCCCACGGGCGAAATACCGTTACCTAATCGAGCAGTTGGCCAGTAATCAAGCTACACAAACCGTTCGTGCAGTTATAGCCAACAGCTTGAAGCTGCCATTGATAACTGCTAGATCAGGCGATTTCATCAGGTTTGTAATACCAAATGAGTTCTTAACTAACGATTGGCGCGTCACCATCTACGGCGTATATCAACCAGCTAAAGGGTATCGCACACGGAGGACTGAAAGGCAGAGAGGGGATTTAGCTGCGGTATGACGCGCATCGCACCTGCAGTGATCTTTCGTCAGACACAAGTTTATAGGCACGGTGACCAATCAAAGCTATGCAAAATTACCATACCTACACAATTATACGACGTCATTCACTAAATATCTGCATAATTTAAAATTTTAAATTCAACAACATTCCGCTGTGCGAACGCACACAACTAGTTACTGCTTCATGTGCCGCCGTGTATAGGTACGTATAACCTTTGTGCCAAATTTCGATAGGCTTTAGGTTTATAAACCAATTTTATTTAACTAATTATAATTAACAGTACCTATGTAACATTTGCCAGGTAATAAATGAATGCTCGGAGAATGAATGATAAGATATTAATAATATTAACGACCACAACATTGTAGTCTTTACCAATTGATAGATGGCGCCCCATTATAGGCAGATTGTATCAATAGATCCTAACCGCTGCTGTGATACTAGTTGTGCTGAACAGCGGTAGATGGCGTTAGTTGAGGTGAACGTCCTCCCAAACACTTAGGTAGGTAGGTACAGGTTTTATGCATGGACAAGCAAGGCCCTTTCATTACAACATCACACGCCTGTTATCAGTTATCACCAAAGGATTATGCTTTATATTTAAAAATATTCTGGGTTTAGCAGGTGTACCTAATAGATGAAGCGCATTTCGCCAGTTGTTTTGTATGTAGGTATTGATATTGCGATCTAAGAAATTCCCACTTTGGCTGGACCTGGAGTCGAACCCAGGACCTAGCATTCTGCTACCACTAGACTACCTACTTAGGTACAGTAATGAGTGACGGCATGATGTAATTTCATCATCATCGATGTCTCAACTTGAAACTGCTCCAAAGGTTTCGTGTGTACCTACGTAAACAACGGCTAGCTCACTATGCAGAACTGTTTTTGCCTGGCAATCTGCCTGAAGCAGAATACTGTTTTAGGTACCTAGCTTGCAGCAGAATTGACTATTTTAGGCAGCTTGCATCAGAATGTACTGCTTCAGGCCGTTTGCATCAGAAGGGACTCTAGTTTGTCCAGTTTCCATAATAAAAACTTATATTAAGGGGTACTTTGGATACTTGGATACAAGTGTAAATAAAATGCATAATATCGGTAAATACGTATATTTTGGAAATAAAACTCACCTCCAATGCTCAATCATTTCCAGGCTCAGGATTTTGTTTTTCATTGTCTACAATTATACCATTTTTAATGGTATTTGAGCGACTCACTGTGGTTGGAACACTTACCAGTAACTTAGCTGTTTTGTAATAAGTTAGAAGCAATCAACTACCTACCTACTACATAATCTTTTAATATTTCTACATACAACGAAATGTAAGGGATCTGATACTAACTTCTACCATGTATCGCGTCCCATACACCCATATTTAAGCAAATTAAGAGAGGAAATGGCAAAAGCCTAAGGTTACGGGACATACTTACCCACCCAAAACGTCAGAGAAAACCGATAAAAAATCGTTAAATAAAACCAAAATATAACTCTGACACTGTGTCAAGATTTATTAAAAATCCATCATACACAGCAGTCCGAGCGGATTGGTCTTAGTATCTAAGTTTTATGCTCTATTTCTCATCGTCCTTGAACACCATCGTGCTGTGGCACTTGCCGCAGTAGTGACGGTCCTCCATGACGGCCATGAACACTCCGGCGCCGCACTGCTCGCCCGTGCACTCGCGCCTCAGACGGTGGATCTTGCCGTTCTCGTCAACCTGGAAAGAGCATGGGTATAGGAGTGAGTTATTTGTTTTGGAGAACTTGTAGTGAGGGTTAAAAAAAAGATCGATAGATAAGGTCCTATTCAATTACAAGCAGTTTGAACAGAACTAGGAAAGATTGGATTGAAGTTTGCAAACTTGTAGTATTTACAGAAACTCACTCAAAATTACTAAGGAAAAAAAGGTAAAATTTAAAGGAATAAGTACAGAAACCGGACCCTCAAGAAGCGGGGTTTACACAAAGAAGAAAGCCCGTTTTCATTGTTGAACCAACCCACAACCTAAATCCGATAATAAACACGAGTAGTATCAACGACATTATGGAAAATAGTTGTAAATTTCCACGCCGTTTGTATATCTACACATGAACCTTCGCGTATTAATTTGTTTTGATATGCACAACGTACACGATTGCATCACCGGTCGCAATAAAACAATGCATTGTTAACTTCATAACGATTATTACATGACCCATATCGTCACGGTTTACGGAACCCCATGATTCACACTACGTGTTCGGACAAGTCTGCTTACCCTCCCTGACTCACAACAAACAAATCAACAGGCTAGGCGCCCTCGCAAGTCGCGACCTGTCTCGACTCTCAAGTATTGAACTTTCGAAGCTTTTATTTTCATTCCCGTGAGTTCTTTGAAATGCAAACCCTTTTATTTGCTGACTGCTAAGTGGTCTCCTGGGTTTTCCTTGTTGCCAACATGTCCGTGCGTGTTCATGAATAGGAACGCGTGAGTTATCAATGAAATACTTCAGATGTTAATTGGACATCTTGATGGGCAACATGATTTCTGACGACGAAGTTAAAAATAAACGGCTTTCTTTTTTTTCCAAAGAGGCAGCTTTACCGACCGTAAATAAAAGCGGTCAATGCTTTATGTCGCATTAGTTTCCCTCAGAAATAGCTGGCGTCGATTTGAACAGTCTCATCCGGTAAAGCGAATGATTAGAGGCATTGGGGCCGAAACGACCTCAACCTATTCTCAAACTTTAAATGGGTGTAAACACATTAAGTTGTGGGCACACGGAGAGGTACTGTGGACACTGCTCTTTGAGAAACAATGTAATGAAATATCACCCAACCGATTTCCGCATTCAGGACAGCTCGAATCAGCTTGCTGTTGTGTTACTCAGCGAGCTGTGCCCGATTTATAATGTTCTGCAAGTGGATGTTGACGCAATCTCATAACTAAAACAAACAAAAACATAATTCTCACCTTGTAGAACCTAAGTACAGCTAGCTTGACCTTCTTCTTCTTGTGCTTGATCTTCTTGGGGGTGGAGTAATTCTTCTTCTTGCGCTTCTTGGCGCCACCACGCAGGCGCAGCACCAGATGGAGTGTGGACTCCTTCTGGATATTGTAGTCTGACAGGGTGCGGCCATCTTCAAGCTGTTTACCGGCGAAGATCAACCTGACAGAAGATATCCGTCGATGTTATTAGGGTTTTAATTGAAGATTTATGATATAATTTTAATCTGCGATTTATAAAATAGAAACCTTCAAAGATCTTTCTGATCATTTTTGTTAGTTATGTTTCCTTTATCATGTTCAGGCAAAAAATGCACACTTGATTGTTTTTGTATTTTATCAAGTGGTGTGTCGAAGGTGCATTGTCCCTTTACTATGGAATGTTGGTACGAGCTTTTAACGAACCATTCCCAGGCGGATTGCAAACCGATCGCGTGTGAATCGACCGCATTCCAATGTCAACCAATGTTTATTTTTATTTGTACGCATCAGATTTACACCCATGCGCGTACTACGGCTAGTCTGACTACGGCGAAAACATAGGACATAATTAATAATCACGCCAGTACACCTCAATCAAATATTCTATTTCCTAGTAAGCTAGTCAGAAGATTTTCGCAGTAAGTACCTATTCCCGCTCCCAGAGTTGATTCTAAATATTAGATAATTGAAAGTTATTCAGAACTGCCATATAATACTACCAGAACATTTCGTTTAAATTGTCAAAATTTTAAAGGCGGATTTAATTTTGGACTATTCTTAATCAAACAATGATAAGACTGGTGGGAAACCCAGTGCCAGGTTCAGCAGTATTATCCCCATAAGTGCCTACTATAATATAAGAAGTCTTACCTCTGCTGGTCTGGAGGGATTCCCTCCTTATCCTGGATCTTGGCTTTCACATTTTCGATGGTATCCGAGGGCTCGACCTCAAGAGTGATGGTCTTACCCGTGAGGGTTTTGACAAAAATCTGCATCTTGGTTCACCTGGACAAGAAGAAAATAAAAAAAAATAAGTTACAAGCAGAACTAGGATACACAACACAAGACAGGAAGGTATTTGTATCAAATATAAATTTTCTTATTACTCCTAAATGATTATTTTTCTAAAAGCAAGATTCCTGTCGAAGTTCCTAACTAAATGAACGTAACTCTCGCGAAAAAAAAAAAAAACGAGAACTTCAGTGTATGACGCACCACATCTTGAACCATTTCAATTGAGGATGACGTCATTAAAATCGAAATAAATGCAAAAGAAAATAAAAAACAGATTTGATAAATTGTTAGTTTAAATTTTTGCCGCCATGAACCTGGTCGCAATCTGTTGCGGCAAGTTCAAGGACTTCAGTAGGTACATGTACGAAACATATTTCAGGCATTGTTAGTAAGTACAAAATAATATTGTAAGTAAACATCTTTGAGCAGAAATAAAATTGGATTAAAAACAATAGATGCATATAATGGGTCTAGTCAGAATTTAATTACATACAAGTACCTACTTAATGAGTACTCATTAGTTGTCCACAACTATGTAACATGATTGTGCTAGTTTCATAGGGACAACAACAATTCTTGACAACTTTTGTGGTGTGGAAGATTGAAGGGTGCAAAATGGGTAAGTAAATAAAATTTTAATAAATGCTTCACAGTATGTATTATCAGGCCAAGTTACAATACAATGCAGTCATTTACAATCATAATGGTATGAAATATTTTATGATAACTAAACAGTTTCAATCAGTTTTAGAACTGAAAGTAGAAGTCAGGTGGTATTTTAAGCTTAAAAATTAAACTAAAAGTACAGCATTTATGCATCCATCATTCTCCGGGTTATTCGTAACTTGTGCGTATTTCCCCCACACAACTTTACCAGCCTGCGTTACCAGACCAAGTTCTGAGATGTTAATCTCAATGACTGTACCCTTAGTTATAACTCCCAAACTTGTGTACATCTGTGAACTGGGGTTCTTCTTCACTCCAATGATTGGCAAACAGAATGTTGCCTTCAACTCTGGGTGTGTGACATGAGCTTTCTTAAAACGTAGAGCCATCGGCCTGATGAACCTCTCAAACTTAGGTGGTTTACGTGTGAAGTTCTCTCCTACAAATGTGACTTTGGTTACCATACGCTTCCATGCTTTCCGTTTGGTCTTTCCAGACTTCAGTACTTTGAATACTTCAGCATCAGCCTGTGCCCTTACTTTAGGTATAGGAACATCCCATTTTCCAGCCTTTTCCTTACGTTTCTGTTTGATCATGTTGGACAGTACCTTGGCCCTGGACTGCACATCTCTGTCGAGAAGGTACACGGGCAGCGCACCCTCGGCCACCTTCTCTGTGTTCTGTTTGACATTCTTCTCTTCATGTGCTTTAATCTTCTTTTTCATCTGTATCTTCTCATTGCGGCGTTCCTTGTTGTAAATCTTGGCCTTGATACCGCGCAGCTTGCGAGCCTTCTCAGCGCGCCTGTGAGGCTCTCGCGCCTCACGCTTTCGTTTTCGCTCTTCATAATCGAGCCTCCTACCGTAAAGCTTTTGATGGCGTTCAATATATTCGTTCTGCGGCATTGTGGTTGCTTATTCGGCAACTACAACAAAATTATCAAAGTCAAAAAGCTTCTTCACAAAACTAACCTCTTCGATGCGTGTTTTCACTGTGTTATGTTTGCGGAAACTGGATAAACCCTCACATTTAGCGAATTTAACGATTAGTATCGTTGCTGCTAGTGTTGTAAATTATAGAATCTTCAAAACTCCACCCCGATATTCAACTCAAACACCAAATTGCACGTGTTTGTATATTTCCACAATCTAAGTTCACTTTCGCATAAAAAACAAATTATATAGTTTCTTTTCAATAAAGGCGGTAATACGTACTCAATAATAGCAATATAATCTAATATTACGCAGTTATTAGTAATTTATTTCACAAGATTGACAAACTCACCTTACGCCGACACCATGCCACATGGAAAAGGAAACCGATTTCACAGCGGTGTTACCAACAGGGAAAAGAGCTATAATGCCACAAAATAAAAACCTATTCATGCTGTATTACAAACATCTCACAACGTACTACTATCAAATTTAGCTGCATATTACGTTTTTGTTCAAGTTCGAAACATTGTATTTCAAGACAAACCTTTAAATTAAATTACTGATAATACTTTCATCGTTGTATCCATAAAATCTTAAATATGTAATCTTAATGTGCACTTGTTTTTGACATTTTGTTTTCGTAACATTGTTCATTATTATTCACTTTTTAATCATTAACTGTTATATTTGTTTAATGAACAATCAATTACTAAATTAAACTAAACTTAACTTATAAATAAATTAAAAAATAGCGTCAATTTCTTCTCAAAATACATTTTAAATAAAATATAAAGGTGTCCGAAAATCAACTTATCGTGGAGTGGGTAGGTGATTGGTAGATCACTGATGACTGCTGCTAGGCTGTAAGTATGAGTTTTTCCTTCCAGTATATTTTTACTTAATAATCTGAAAATGTTCAAAGAGTCATTAGATTATTATGAGAAATGAAGTCCGCAAACATCTTCAAATAAACATTTAGTAGTAATTCTCATTCGTAAAATGTTCGTTCAATGATCTAGGATCAAAGTGCGTTGATTTAATACTATCGGTGAGTTTTTATCTTTAATTTGTCCACCTAAATAATAAAATAATAAACCAGTCTGTTACTGTTCCCGCAGTTAGGCAAAGAACTTTTCTTATATTTATATCTAGAATCAATTCTCTAGTATTGTATAATTATTAAGCCTATATGTGAGTGCTATGTATTATCATTGACTTGACGAAGCCCTGTAGCCCTACTATGACCTCTTAAAGCAATTCTTTTTCCGCTGAGGGAAAGAGACAGAGCTATACAGGGTGTCTAGCACCATCTCTTTCACTCAGTGGAATAAGAATTGCTATAAGATGTCATAGTAGCCCTTCTGGTGGTTGATAGTGTCATGCTCACTTAAATGTCTCACTGATGGTGGCGGATGTGTCGGGTCATTTAGCTCCCTTCAAAATGGTCGAGCTGAATGGGGCTGATCCATACGTCATGTTCGTGAACGGGCGCTGTCAGTTGGGACTGGTCATTTTTTAGCTACCACGGTTCATTTTTACTTATTTAGATTTAAAATTAAATTTTGCTTTTTATTTACTCTGGACGCTCTTACTGTGCACGCCTTTTTACATCGTTCTCACATATTTGTATAATCTCAACATGAATGATGTAAACACGATTTTGTAAAAATATTATAATTTAAAAGAGTGTCCATGGAGTTTCTTGCCCATTTTTCTCCATAGAGATCAACGCTTTGAAATGGGCAACTACAGTACTTTCACAAGTTATTATGCCTTGTGACCGGGACTGTAGATTCATTTTGTTTCTTGACTTTCAAAAGTGCCTGTAATGGTCTAATTGAAATAAATGATTTGATTTGATTTGATTTATATAGAAAGCATTTCGTACATTTTTGTTTATTTTTCAACATAAAATTACATTTTTAAATATTTCTTAAAATCATAAAAAAAAAAACATTTAAAAATAGTAGCCCACCGGTATCGGGAACAGGGTCCAAGCTACGGTCAGGGCTCCAGAGAAAGGAACCTCCTAACAATACGAGCCGTGTCCAGGAGTACCGCTTTCTGTATCAAGCCCTTGATCCAGC
Organism: Ochropleura leucogaster; assembly: GCA_958449745.1. Classification (NCBI taxonomy): domain Eukaryota; kingdom Metazoa; phylum Arthropoda; class Insecta; order Lepidoptera; family Noctuidae; genus Ochropleura; species Ochropleura leucogaster. Next base: position 21,017,301 of record OY288201.1, read on the forward strand.
TGCCTAACGAGAGCCTCCTCAGGTATTGGTCGAGGCTCTTGGCAATTAAGCCATTGGTAGATACGACTATCGGCACAATGATCGCTGAGTCCACATCCCACGTGTCGACAACCTCGCGAGCCAGAAATCATTGATTATTACGCTTGCTCAATATGGGTTTGCGATTTCTGACTTATATCCATTATGACTCCAGGTTTCGTCACGATGTTTCTTTTACCGGTGTCAGTGATATCCAATATTGTGCCCAAGCTAAACTCCTAACTCGGAAACATCTGAGAGCGAGTAATTTTGCATTCACGGAATTTAAAAAAAAATATTCATCACGATCTCGTTTCGTCTGACAACATTATGATGTGGCATGGCGATGGTGTCGACGTATTTTATCTGTGATGTTACACACGTTAACTGTGGCAACCCCGCTTTAGAAAAGTAATAATAGTAGCAAACTTAGCAAGCGCGTAACTAAGTTCTCCAAACCAGTAGTAATTTCTGGTTTTTACAAACGCCAGGCCATCTGGCTACAATTTGTGTTATGAAATCAATAAAGCATTATTAGAGTACAAAATCATTACTATTCGGTAAACAATCAGACGCCAGACAGCATTGCTATTATGAACACAACAGCAACCTTCTCTTCAGGTGAGTGTTATTTTACGGAAAATTCTGTGCCGTGCTGTGATCAGTAAACAGTGGTTAAGGTAGATTATTATGATTACCCCGTATATTCAGTGTATAATTAAACCTATGGATATGTTTTAGAGGATATCACACAAATGGGAGGTCACTTTTTGGCCGGTATTAATCTTCATTCATAAGCATTGTGCGTACGAGATGTCAAAATCATTAACATTCCGAATGAGGTTACACTGTTGTACGTAGTTTCGTACCATAAAAAATTATAATATGTTCTGTCAAAACTGCTGCTCAAGGTGATTTAGTTTGATGATAAATAATGGACTTTATTGTAATCTTGTAATGCCTAATTTGATAAAAAAGGCTGTTGGTGATCTTTGTCCAACGCGCGATAAACTTATTTGTGTTTATTTTCAGTTGGGCGGGAAAACAACTATATTTGAAATAATTTATTTTAGATTTGTATTAAATGGATGTAGATCTATTTAAAAGAAAAGATAATTTCTCTATGTAATATCGATAATAATACATGATTTTATTTTTTGTTTTTAAGAAATATTAAAAAAAAAAAATTATACTATGTATTGAAAACAATAAATGGATGAAAACATGATTTAATTCTTTATAGGTCTTTAGAAGATGTTTTTTTTTTTATTCTATAAAGTGATCAGTGGGTCATCTTAGAGGTAGGCAAAGCCCTAGCTTTATCTTTTCTTGTTCAAAGATCTGAGTTGGTTTTCTTTAAAATAATAATTAAAAAAAAATACCTTTGTCACACATCAGCTTTGTGTGCAACAAATCATGACCATGTTTTGTTAAAATTGTTTTTTTTTTGATATTTCACTATAGTACTTGATCATCTAATGCTTTTTATTCCGTTTCTCTTTTTATTTCCATTTTTCCCATTTGGCAAAGATTTACTCTGTTAGTCCATATGTCAGTGCCATTTTACTCAAAAACTATTGACAAAATAGTTTTGTAATGTGTGTAATTTTGTTTTGCATTGTCAAAAGAGTTGTGCTATGAATCACTATACAAATATGAGGAAAAAATATGAAAAAAGGGGTGGCCCTCAACATGTTCAAGGTTGAGGTTGAAAAAAAAAATCTATCCATAAAATGCTGTGGTGAAAAAAAAACTTATTATTTTATGCTAGTTTGTTTTACTTCTAATCGCCAATAAACTAAAAATTAAGCAAATTATTATGTTTCCAAGTAAGCAACTTTTAAAAACCTTACAGATCATTCATGGAGCAGACGTTGTTCAACAGAGACCGTGTTCAGCATACAGGGAAAGGAAACTGGTAAGATTAAACTAAATGCTTGTAAAACTGAGTTTGTTGAATGACCCCTGACTGTTGTTTGCATGTATTATGTGTTGTGTGTTTTTTAAATATTTGTTTAATATAAGTACATATTTAGTGAATAAAGTATTTTTTAGCAGTACTGTTTAAAGTAATTTCATCCACTCTATTAACATTTATTTATTTAACAGTATTCATTTATTTCATTTCTAACATTTTTAACTTTCATTTATCATTTCATGTTCCAAAATAAAAAACAGCTGGATTGTCGTAAAAAATAATAATTGTAGTATTTTAGGGCAGCCCTACTACTAAATATGAAGTCATACCAATAACATTTGTAGCACTGACATATTCAACTTGGTTAGAGCAAAGTTTGTGAAGTTTTCTGGACTATGCTACAACTAGGGTAACCATCCAACCGGATTTTTCTGGACATGCCCAGACATGTCCAGAAAAAACCGGTTGGATGGTTATTATAACTCATCTGGACTTGTACAACCTTGTCATTTGTACAGACATTTCAACTTTAGGGAATTTTAATCATAGTGAAACTTAGTAGAGTACTGAAGAAATAATAAAAATGTCAGAACTGTTTGCAAAAGTGTGGCTATTAATAAGCCTGATGGTTGCACTAATTACAGAAGACATAAGTACAATAAACTAGTGGGTCAGATTTAAAAATAATGCCCATTAGTGACCTTAGGCGATACTAACGCGACCCTTGCTAGCTACTAATTTGTTATTAGTGTTATTGTTATAGAATTTCGATACATAGTACCAACTAGCATATGCCTGCGGCTTTGCCCGCCCAAATGTCTGAAATTATTCCACAGAAACGTAAAGTCAGGTCAAGAACAAGCCCACACCAAATACAAGTTATGATATAATTTCATCAAAATCTGTTCAGTATTATAAAGAATACAAAACACAATACCTACAACCTGATTGAGAAATTTTATAAGTGTACTTTAGGCATACATAGGGTTACCATCCGTCCGGATGAGTCGGGACATGTCCGACTGTTTGTCCTCTTGTTCGGACTTGTCTTTTTCTTGTAAATGTACTGCGTTTTGCCAGCACTTTTTACAAATTTTGTTTTCCCTTTAAATCGTGACTGTTTTAAAACGTCGCGTCACGCTTCACGGAATGTAATGTTTTCCACAAAGTCATTCGATGACCCGGTTGTTCAATCGCATCAGACAAGTTCCAACATGTCTGTATTATTTTGGAAACCTCATTAAGTACATGCATTTATGATATGAGGGCGTTATCGTAATTGTTCACTTATTTATCAAAAGGCAATTGAGCATTCATTGACAGTCTAAAGTATGTTATTTTTGCGTATTTATACAAGAGTAGGTAAATAAAAGTAATAGTTTTTGTAGGCGACTTTTTGTGATTTTCGGTACCTACTAGACTACTGTTAATAATAATAAATACACAAAAAACAATTATTCACTAATTTTGGTACTAGCAAATAATAAATAATAGTACTAACGTAGTACTAGCACGTTCTGTCAGAATTAGGGCTGCCCCAATTAATAAATAAATGTTTAAATATAAAAAAAAACAGGTATAATTAATTTATCATCAACATATTTGATTCAAAATATTATTCAGCGAGTACCATTCGTTATTTTTATTTATTTAAATAATTATAAAACTGTTAACCAATATTACAAGTATTTACTACATATTTATGATTAAAATTTAATTATGTACTGTATGTACTCCAAAACAGTCTGATATCCCATATTATTAATAATGATGAATATGACCAATTTTTTATTTTAGCACAGCGCAAGTACCTCCCGCCTAGTTTTTATTAGGCGTAAGTTCGAATTAACATCTGGTTAAACATTTTTTTTTTTCGTTCTTTGTATCCAGACAAACGAGTCATAAGATGTACTTGTCTTTGTAATAACTATAGGTCCACTAGGTCCAAGGAATGTCTTATCAAGAATGACGTCTTCAAGACAGCGAACTTGAGTGTTCATTTACTACATATTAATAAAACAGATCACTTAGAGTAACTACTACTTATAGCTGGAGATGCTGATTGTGATAAAACTTTCAACACCATTTTTTTTCTTTAACCTTCCTGTATCGTGGGTGCGTTTACAAACATTAAAGCTCACATTACACAAACAGCTAGACTCGAAACTACTATTTGTTGGTGTCATTCAAATATTTGTTGCATGCAGGAATCGAATCCGAGACACATAACGCAGCTATCAAACGCTTAGCCACTACGCAAACCGTGTCGTCGGAAGTTTAAAATACACTAAAGCTACACCAGCCCATTCAAACGTCGTGCTGGCAAAAGACATCCCTCAACGCCCTCACTTTATCGCATTCTTCAATTTTAAGCTTGGAAGGAAAACTGGCGCAACAAACTCTTGAAGAAAAAAACCATCCGAAAATAAATCAAAATATCATCTCAGTAAAAATCAGTGAGCTTGACAAAATTGAAATTAATTTAAAAGGGTTTTTGACATATTTGACCTAAGATGAGTCGGCAAATATTCTTCAAAATACGTGGAACTGAGGTGCCCATTTGTTTCTTAAGTTTCATTCAACACATTGCCAGTTATGTATTTCATCATCAGTCTATCGACCGGTAGTCCCATTGTCAAACATCCTGCTTAAAATAATAAACTATTCTTAAATAAAAGGCCGTTATTCTAATATATATCCAACCTTTTAACCATCAGGGGAATCCCCTTAATGCCTCTTTTCGGATCAAACAATCAACAAAAGCCCTTCCTTGTTCAGTTGTTAGTAACAGTTTTCACTAATAATAAGTAACAACTAAATTAATGTGTAACTGGTCGCACTTTTGGAAAATCAACTCTCGGTGCTGGGGGCCTAGACAAAATCCAAGCGTTTTCCGCACGAGCGTTTTCCGTTCACGCTAAGGACTTAACGTTAGCGTGCCGAAAATGGTAGACAAGTTACAAATGGAACGCCTAACGCTCATTCCGCAGCGTTACCCGAAACACTCTATAATTAGCCTATGGAATAGTGTATTGTAAATGTCACAGTGACATTATTGCGTTTAGTGTCGCTGTCAATGTCAAACGCACAAACGCGCGATAACAAAATTATTCAAAAGTGTTGTGTGTGTTGAACTATTTGTAGCGATTGAAGAGTGTTTTTTATTACAAAGAAAGTAACTAAACATCTTTAAATAACATTTCAAGTAAAAGTAACAACTATGATCTAGTTAGTATCTTTGAAAAAAATTAATATAAAAAATTACTGTTAATAGAAAAAAAGTTTTATTGCGATGAGTATTCAATACATTATTTATTTAAATTTTAGATGGAATCTAGACTTCGTGCGAGTCCCGAGCAATTTAGTTTGCTAATAGAATTCATGAAAAGGCAGGCTTTTTCCGATATTTTTTCATTTATTCCAAACTATTCCCATTTTAACTAGTCTTGGACCTACTTGAGATTATGGAATGCGTAATGTAAACAAGCCCACAACGGTGCTCTTATATGATTGTGGCTCTTACATTTGTTATTCCAATAAAGATAAACTTCATTCCAAATCTTAACACTTGTTTATTAGATGTGGTATTAAATTGCTAGTATCAAACTTTATGTTTACTGGCTCTTATTCTCACTAGACCCTAATCTTTGAATTCTATTTTTAGCCATGGTGATCTTTCAAGGTCTCAAACAGGACTTCAAGGTAAGGTTCCGTACCTTACCTTGAAGTCGTTATCGTGAACGGTTGTGGCAGGAGATAGCAGTAATTTTTTAAGAGCCTTTTAATTAAACGCGAAGATCATCACAAAGAGTCCAAAAACTTTGTTTATCTAATCTAAAGCAATGAACAAATTCCAAATCCGATATGTCCACAATTTTCTCCAGTTTACGACCATTTATTCTTGTTTGACGTGTTTGCAATGATGCTTCATTATTTGCTTCCCAAAACGATCTCAAAGAATGCATTTTTACTAAAGAATTTAACTAAAACACACTCTAAAAGTTCACTGTTTACTCCTTCTAATGGTTAGCGTCAGGGTCCGATCTCCCGCTAATAAAGCGTGTCACGGAAACGTCAAAATATCACTAGCGTTTGTCAAAAGTGCCACTTGTCTACCATTTAGGAGAACATTTTTAGGGTTAGCGTTTCACGCTCACGTCAGCTTTCCTTTCCGCATAAGGAATAATGACTTTGTCTACCAATTTAGCGGCAGTCACGTGACATCTGGTTAGCAAATGTCAACTCCATACAATTTGATTTTTCTGTTGGCGTTAACGCTTACAGAAAAGGGATTTTGTCTAGGCCCCCTGATTCAAACGTCGATAATTCAACAGCGCTTGTATTTAGGTGACGCCTGGTGTAAGTGAAGTGGCATTAGTCATCAGTTTGTGCAGACAAGTCTAAACTTGTATCTAGTGTTACTAATTTGAGTTTTTCGACGTAATTGTCGATTTCCAAAAATAGAGTGGGATCTTCGGAAGTGCATTCCAGTTACGACATGACTTAGGAGTCATCGACCTAAGAAAAGCAGTTGTTGAACCTGTCTAGACTTGAATTCGTGCATCTATTCTTAGGAAATTAGAAAAAATACGCTATAAGTACATACAGATGAATGGAAAACACCTTCAAAAATGAATAATATTTCATGCTCGAATTTTTCAATTGAACTAGTTATCTTTCTAGAAACTTATTCGAAATGCTTGTAAAATAAATCAATTAAGTTCGTAAAGTAATCTAGATTAATCTCATTTCGTGTTGCTATTGATTGAGTTTGTTCCGTCGTAATGTTTCTTCACTACACCGCTAGGAAACTACCGATGACGCGATTGCGGGGACTGTCTTTTGTTCATAAATAATTGTAATCGCTTTGAGCTACGAGTGAAAGGAGAAATATCGACTCCTCTTTTGTTAATAAAACCAAAAGTTTTAGATCAATTATTTTATTTTAAAGAAATTTTTGATAATGTGTGGTTACCTACATTCATATTGTAATCTTACAATCGCTCACGTAGCGTTTTATTTCAAACACCTCTGAGTTGTCATGTTGTGCCAACAAAACACAATATAGACGCTAACTCCTTTTTTGCATCAAATCATGAAGTCATGAATTGCGAATATGGTTTGTTCCAAAAACTGCAAGTGTCAAAGTCCTGAGTCTATGCAACTTTGAACAAGACTTCTGGTAAGCTTGAGTCACTTGGATATGTGGGTAGGGTTACCATGCACCCGGATTTCTACGGACATGTCTGGATTTTTGCTCTAGGTCCGAATGTTCTAAGTCCAGACTTGTTTCTGTAAATCAAAAAGCCGCCTTTCTTGAAAAAAATGGCATGGCAAGTTATGCGTGGTTGTTATGCATGACTTGATGTTGTTATTTCATTCAATCAACCACTTAATTTGCCTTGTTTTAAGTTTTCACGATCAAGTAACCGAGCGTTAATAATTGCAAAAATATCAAAAAATTAAATGCCTTTTATTAAGAGTTTGCAAAATTTGAAATGGTAACCTTGTCCGTGGGCTGCATTACGTCAGGAGCCTCGCTTGGTAATCTACTGTGACATCTTTATCTGGCTTGCTCTGTACTGGTCATGCGGGTTGGGATTGTCGGAATTCAGGCATGCATGATATCATTGAGTGGGTAGCAAACAGACAGGAAAGAAAATAATCCGAGTTGAAAAGATGTATTTGTATTGTATTGTATAACGGGCTGGTGTCCGCAACTCCACGTCTGAGGCGCGTATTTTGCGTATGGGTGGGAATATTATTCGATCCAACCCAGCTCCACGAGAAACGTCAGCAAGATGTATTTGTGCAAATAAGTAAAGATTCTGTGAATCAATACGGTCGAATTTCGGACATAGACACCTCTATGCAAATACTACTGTAGTAATAGTGTCCGGAGTAATGTTTGTAGGATTTTTTGCTATGCAGTTACTAAGAACTTATTATAAGAAAGTTAAATCTAGATCTTCGAAAAAAAAAGTCGTGCTTCCTTAAAATTAAGTGGTTTGATCCTCTTGTTCTCTATAGTTATAATCTTGACACCCTTGGGACTACAAAGATTATCGAAAACATTGTTACATGATACTAAGAATTTAAATATCTGTATTCTATATGCAATGAATCCCTGTATCATTATGTAAGAGGATTCCGTTAATGAGTCCTACGCTCGACAGACTACGATCTCGTCTGCTAGAACGTAACGAGAATCGTAATGAGCACGAAACACGTTTATGATAATTTAAAAGCTCCTAAAGTTACTGTAGATGGTAATCTAGCTTCTTTTTAACTGTTTTACCTCTTAATTAAGTTTTTTAATTCGCAATCGGTAGAATTACGTTCTGTGTTTCACTCAGAAAATTGGTTAACGTTTTTTGGTCCATAATTTAGGTATGGTTGGCGAATTTTTGGAACTCATGTCTTATCTGATTTACTTAAAGCCTTAAAAGTATCTAATACACGTTTATTTCATCGTTGGTCCATTTTAATTGATCAATTAATTTTATTACAAAATTATTCAAAGATTCGCCACACCTCAATCAGAGTAAACAGTCATCAATATGAAAATATTAACTTTTTAATTGGTGATTGTCAGATGGTTCTGAGCTGCAACATGGTGGACCCCGCAGCCAGGGCCAGGGTACACAGGATCCAGTGGACCCGAAGACTTGATGATGGTCTTCATTATCATCATATATGGGATATCACTCAGCAGTTTAGCATAGAATAATAGTGAAAATTTTCAATAGATTTTTGACTACTGTATGCCTATGTTATTGTCGACTCTCTGCAAGATGTAATTGGGATACATATTTCGAAAAGTTTAGGCGTATGCCAGAAATTACGTCAATGCAGATGTAAAAAAGTATTTTTGTTGGAGAAAAAAAATCTTTTTTACAAGATTAAACTGTGAATAGGCAGAAAATGCCTGGACAGAAAATGTTTGAATCGATATCACTAAGCTATTACAAGTCTAGTGTTAAAACAATGCATGTAACAAAAATATTTAAACAAAAGGCGGACTATGTCCGTCTGATGTCACCGTACATAGTTATATTATCACTCACATTTCATTAACTTAAATAGTAATTCTTGAACATTGTTTTAATGACTGTAGTGTAAATTAAAACATATTTCAAATTCAGGTAGTCCATTTGCTCATCAATTGGTTTAATCACACCTTCGAGAACAGCTTTGTTAGGGCGTCCCTTTTTTAAAAACAGGTCAACTTTATGCTTAATCAGCTTGGAATGGTGAAGGAAATTGGCAAGTTAAACTGTAACTATATATATAACTCGAAGTTACCAGCGCCATCTATCACCCTTCTGTCGAGTGGATGTTCAAGTACCCTAACTTGAAAACAATGGGTGACACTTGAACAAACATTTGTGTACCTCTCAAAATAAATTTTGCATGACGACGTGCAATTTTAATTTTGCGACCAAATGTTGGCGTGTTTGTGAGAAACTTGGTTTATCAGAAACACAAAATGATATGTAATCTTTATCAGATTCGGATTACTCATTTCAGTTTAATCCTGTTTGGTCCGCCTGAATGGGGTTTAAACTATAATTTTTTGGCAAAAATAATTAAGTTTATTTGTATTACTATACGATCTTTAAATTTTTCAATTGTCTGAAATAAGGGAAAGGTAAGTGCTTTTACAAAAGAAGTTGTTTTTTTTACACTTGCACGTTCATTAACGCATCCCCCTAAGTGACAACCCTAATTTGAAATATGTATTTTGTGTGATTGTACTTCTTAATTTAGTTATAGCTAGTCTCTAGTTCATTCCATGGTTGTGGTAACAAGTCGAAAAATAAGATTCATTTGTACTCGATTTCTAAGTAATATGAAATACATATCGACGCCTGGAAAAAAAAAACTTAAGTAACGCTGAATGCGCTGTTGGATTTGAAAAGTTCAGCGAAAAAAAATACAGTCGAATTGAGAAACTGCTCCTTTTTTTAAGTCGGTTAATAAGCATAGATCTCATTGGTGGTAGGTTTCACATGATTGTAACATACCTACTTGAGTCACACCTTGACCTAACACGTTGGTACATGGATGATTTCAATACTGTGTGAAATTTCTCGTATAGTTGCTCATCAGGCTTTGTATTTGCCATTCAATTGCAAGTGTTTTGGTGGCTTATTTAATATCAAAATTTCTGATTCTTTATAATTCTTTGAAATTGGCTTTGTCTATGCATAAGTCGGTTTCATATCGCTTTAATATTCTTATTTCAAAGCAATTTATCTTTATCCGATTTTTTTTGGACTTTTTATCACAGCCATATCTGCATGTATTTTAGTGTGTAGATTAAATTGTGTATGTATGTTTAAATTGGCTTTGAAAAGAATGAGAAAACAAAAACACAAAACAGTTATTTGACAGACTAAAAACAAACAATACTAGAAATAGTTTGAAAAAATTATGAGACAGAAAGATTTCTTAAAAAAAAATTGTTAGTAAAAATTCTGCAAAAAAAATAATGGTCAGACAGTCTAGTTTCAAATAGAAAATAAAAAAAAGCATTTGACAAAAACAAAAGATTTGTTTCAATAACCGAATTTGAACACTCAAAAAAGTTAAACGACAGTGGAAATTTAACAAAAAAAAAAAAGAAGTTACAAGAAAATAATGAAAAGACAGCCAAGTTTAAAAAAGACACTTTCTTTATTCACTAAATAACCAAGGGACGCAGTTACGACATTTACAGACACAGCTACTACACGAGGACATGCAAAGGATTATGGCAACAGGGCAGTAATACCGCAGTTTCTGAACGATGTACATGTTGTAGATATTGCGCGTGACACCAGTGACACGGAGGGCGCACTCACCGACGCGACCGACGCTAGCGATGTAGAGTACGAACCCGTCACGGACATCGACGAAGACGGCCCCGTCGACGACGACGATACTTCTGCGAATAGCGACGTAAGTACATCATACAACACTAGCTTTTGACCGCGGCTTCGCCCATCGCATTGTCAGGGATAATGAAGTTTTGTACTAGAGAAATATATTTCAAAATCGGTTCTGTAGTTTAAGAGATTACTTTCAACAAACAAACTTTAACCTTAATGTATCAGAAGGGCCCTTCAGGGCCTCTGCCTTCGGGCTTCGGGTTGTTCGAAAGAGATATCGCGGCCCTGGAACATAAAGAGCAAAAGACGGATCATGGGTTTTAGTTTCCTCCCTGGGCGGGAAGAATCATTTGATGGTGATGATCCGAAAAAAGAAATAACTGTACCTTTATATTAGTGTATATGTGATAGAAGTTTCACAATAATCAGCGTAATGTAATCTCCTGCTGCTGGATACAGTCCTCTGTAACAGAAGGTCACCCTAACGAAACACTCACCGGAAGGCGTTGTCCTCTCTGGCTATCGATCGTACTATGACTGTGGCCTAATTGAAGTTCGCAGACCCTCGTGCCAGCATAGGCGTTACATTTTCATTGACTATTTTCATCGTACGACGAGAACGCATTGTGTCTTCGTAATAAGGTACGATCCTAGCTTGTTAGAACAGGCAGTTTTAGGGATTGGTCCTCCGAATTTACAATCTAATGGTGTCTGCATAAAGATCACAATTTAGACAAGTCGGTGCCGATCAGTGCAGGTAAAATAGTCCCATGCCTCTTGTATGCGCTCGCGCATAAGGAAACAACTCTGTACTCTGTACCTTTTGCTTAGCGTTAATGATCGTGTCCACTAGACCGATTATAACTCGAAACTACATTCAAATATAATTAGGACTAGTTATAAACGCTAATTGCTTTGAATTAAATCATTAACGCGAACATAAAGTGAAGCGCTCTGTTACTCTTTTGATGTAAAGGTGAAAAAGTATATCTAAGTTTTTACACAATATCGTTAATTCGCTTGTGTTCTTCATTTGCTAAGCGACTATCTGTATGAATCCGATAGCGGTGGTAATTACTTTGTCATGTCTTTAGAAGTAATCTTATCTATCGGCTTATCGCCAATGGAATTTAGGGAGGCATCGATATCATCTTTTGAACCGATTCTGACATCTTTGTTGCCAAAACTTAGTTCTCATCCCGGCAAATAACGATCTAATTCCACCTGGTGACTTAAAAACACCAAATGAAAAAGGCCCATTATTTTTTCCCTCTACTATTTGCAGCAGAATCCCAAGGAGAATTTAATGACTATTTCTATAACTCAGAAACGCTGCGTAGCAGGGTAATGAGTCAGAGATCTTAAATGGTTTCTGTGGTTAAGGTTAAGACTGTGTTGCAATAAAAATCCTAATCACTATTTCATTGAACTTTTTTAATAAGTCCTTACTCGACAGCGAAACAACCAAAAAAGCATTATAAATAAAATATTTAAAAATTACTTGACTCAAATGTATAGGACAGCTGATTATTTTTCGCTAGTACGAAATTGGTTACATGGAGATAATGTAGTTTTCCCCCACCCTATGAATTTCTCCTGTATCGTGGGTGCGTTTACAAATATTTAAACTCACATACACAAACAGCCAGACCCGGAACGAGTACCTGTTCATACAATCAATATATAAATATGAGTATATCGTAATTAATATTTTGTCTCCGATTGTTTCCAGAACGACATAATAGCGACTAAGGTGATCGAGGTGTCGGTGGGCGACGATGGCGAGCTCCAGTTCGCGGACTCGGAGCGCGAGCGGACGGACTCGCGGGACAGCGAGAGTGACAGCGAGATGGACCTCTACGACTACTGGAACTGCGCGCAGTGCCGCGCCAAGAACAACAACCCGCTCTACCGATACTGTCATAAGTGTTTCCAGGTATGACTCGCCTAGTTTATGCTTGTAGCTCCCTTTACTGCCTGTGTGATTCAATTTCGTTACTCTTATTAGTTATTTATCGATACTGTCACCAAAGATACCATACTTACAGTCACTTTTATTGAAAACCTCTACAAATAACTACGAAAATTAATGGTATTTTGATGCTCAATAATGTCATCATCATCCTTTTATTTGCGGATGGGAAAGCTTTAAATAACTTCCCCTGGAACAAGGATTCTTGACTAATCGTCTAGTCGCTTATTTTCTAGGATCATCTTTCACACTAAATTATTCTCATAATTTACCTAAATCATAATTGGCTATAGTAGTTAGTATAGTGATGTAGTATAAAATAATGATTCATTTAAAAAAATGTTTAACAAATACCAACGGCTCATTACAGGTACGCAAGAACTTCTTTCCGCCGAGGCCGAGACGTAAGCGCAACATACTCACCAAAACTGATGAGATCCCGCGCGCACTGTCTCAGGACTCCGGCGTGGATTCTCCCATGAGCCAGGAAACCGACGGCCCAGCCAGCCAGGAAACTGACGTCTTGCCTAGCCAGGCGACTGATGTGCTGGCCAGCCAGGACACTGACGTGCTGGCCAGCCAGGACACCGACGTGCTGGCCAGCCAGGAGACTGACGTGCCCGCCAGCCAAGACGTGTTCCCTGCCAGTCAGGATGTGTTCGCTCCCAGTCAGGAGGTCCCCAACCTCGGTGAGGGCACGTCTAACCCTATACTGTCTAGCATAAGCTCGTACCGTAAACGCCGCGCAGAATCCGCGGACCGCCGCGCGGAATCCGCCGACCGCAGAACGAAACGGAAACGCGCACGCACGGATTCCGACACCGAACTAGATTCTGATGATGATCTATTTGATTCTAAACCGAAAATCGACGTGAGACCACTCGTTAAGACTGTCAGCGATCCCGCGATTACTGTCGAAGATAAGCCCCCTAAGATTACTAAGAAGGTTATAGCAAACAGTTTGATTGAAAAGATGGAAGAAAAGGATTTGTGTATGATTTGTATATCTGAGCCGAAATCGGGTGTGTTTGTCCACGGTCGGATAGCGCATATCTGTTGTTGTTATAAGTGCGCCGTCAAAGTGTGGGCCAAGGCTAAGCGCTGTCCCGTCTGTAATTGTAAAGTTAGTAACGTTTTGAAGGCAGTAGTCATGTAATGTGTGTGGAAGGACTTTTGGACGATTTTAACCTAGTTGCATATTTCTTTGGGTTAGTTTTCTAACAATAATTTTTTAACAGTCCGTCATATACTATGTGTGCAATGATTATTTAATCCTTTATATTAAAATTCTAATGTAACTTACCATAAAAAATGGTTTGCGTAAAAGAAAGACGGGTAAGTATTAAAAAAAAATACCTTCATTAACTATTTCCTATCGTCCATAAAGGTCGCTAGTTAGGTATCAAAGGCCGGGAATTACTCAGTAAGTTGAATAGAGAATGATTGGAAGAGTGAGTGCGTAATGAACATTTGGGGATATAATATGTTTGTACATAATGGCGGATGGTGGGCACCCCTCATCATTGATGGGTTGATTGCCATCACCAGTCTTTTCAAAAACAGTTTCGTTTAAACAGTTCACCGTACCGTAATAGTCGGCTTTTACATTCATAATGCGACTAACGTAATACTTTTAAAATAAATAAATATGGGTATCGCGTTTTTCTCGCGCCAGAACAAACCAAGAATATGCGTGAACATTATCAAAACTTGTTTCTACGCGAAATAAAGCAACCCCAAATTGGTACACAACAATGTTATAGTAGCCATATTATATAGCCTACTAAAATATAGAAATTAAGATATTATAACAGATTGACAGAATTACTGAACGAGCCTGTAACAGCAAGGAGCCTGGGTTGTTGCTGGAGTCCGGTTGATGCCAATAGGCTCGTTCCCTTTTACATGGGCCTTAAACATAACTGTCATTTGTGAGTGTACTATAAGTACTCACGACGATCTAAGAAGCTAAACAAAACCGGTTTAAGTGGATCTCATTGTATGGGAAATGTTTACAAATCGAGGCCAAGTTATACTGGAATTCGAAAAGTTGACATGTCGCCGTGTGTACATCTCTGCTTTTAATTAAATAAGTTGAAGTGTGGTCATCATGAGTCATTATGTACATATATATATTATAGAGCGTATGTGTGTTGTGTGAGTTAGTTAATAAATGTGTTATGTATTTACAAATCGACGCCAAGTAATTATAAGTCTTCTGTTTAAGTTAGAGATTCCTTTATTTGACGTCAACCTGATAAACCGACAAGAATTTAATAATGTTCACGTACTGTAAAATGGCACGTGTTTATTAAATCTCGTACTAAGTGCGTCACATAATTTGTTATGACATATTTTAGAGTTTCTTTTGTCAAACATTGAATAGCTATTAATTGAATTCTGAAAATACACAGCTAATACTGGAGAGGAGCTTGTGGCTAAATAATAGCAACCGCTCAGGTCGATGTTAAGGTTAAGCCGCGCTTGCCCAGGTTGGTCTGTGGACGGGTGACCACCCGTTTGTCAACCTGTCTCAAGTGTCATCATCATCTGCCTAGCCTTTTCCCATCTATGTTGGGGTCGGCTTCCAGTCTAACCGGATGCAGCTGAATATCAGTATTTTACATGGAGCGACTGCCTATCTGACCTCCACAACCCAGTTAGTACTGGGTAATACGATGTCCCTTGATAAGACTGGTTGTCAGACTTTAGAGACATTGACTACCTGTAACGACTGTCAATGATCTACAATAAACACTTAACGTGCTTTTCGACGCACGGAGGAAACTCGGTATGTAACGGGTGGACACCCATCCACAGAAAAACCTAGGTAAGTTAGGCTTAACCACCTTAAAGATCGACCCGACCGGCTGCTATTATTTGGCCAAGAGCTCCTCTGGGTGTCTCAAGTGTATTGATTGAAATTAAATTATTCTATTATCAATACAATAAGTTCTTTTGACCTCATTATGTTGATGTAGTTTTTCGTGTAATGGTCACATACATACAGGGTTATATTGATGGTTTTAATTATTATAATTTAAAATTTAATTAACATACAACCTATCACTGAACTTCAAATTGCTAAAACAAGTAATTTTGAATCTTGCTGACAACCCTAGTTCTTCCACCGTAAACCGTTTGTACATAATTGAAAAAGTCTTTTAAAAACTTTTATAATTACTATACAAGTAATAGTAATGTTTGCTTTCTAAAATCAAATAAAACGTTTATAAAGGAATCTCTAACTTATAATTCGTATCGACCTATCAATAAATGCCCTTAATTCTTTGTGATAACAAATCTGATAGTAGATTCTTAAGTAGGAAGTAACAAAAATAATCAAATAAATTAAATAAAAATAGTATGCTACATGTTTCATGCATTAATATTTACCACTGCGTTTTTGATGTTGTAATCTGCTCGATATTGTCGACTTTACATTAGGAAGACATTGCAAAAAGTATTCATATCACTGACAAGCAAACTATAAAACGAAGTCGTTATTAATTCGCCAAAGATATTTCCAGGCGGGGCATCATCACTTGCAGAGATCTAGAAATCCAGAAAACTGCTAATGAAATTCAGTATGTAACAAAACAGTACATGCATTCACTAAAGATATAATCAATACAGGCTGATTTTCAAGACTATCCTTGCATTGGAGTTATTTCTAATAGAACAGCAGTGTTGGGTCGCAAACGACGGCGATTTTGTAATGGCTTTTATTTATTAGACTGCTGTTTAACCGATTTTTTTGTTGTGCAATGAAACTTTGTTTTCAGAACCAAGTTTCGAAAATAAAACAACATATTGTGCACATAGGCCATCTGTACTATGAAAATGTCGATTTTCATTACTCCAACTTCCCTTCTGAAAATATTCACCCATTGCGATTGTAACCTAGAAATATCTAAGTAGGTACTTATTAATGAATGAAACATGTAGATTTTATTTAACAAAAAAAGCAGAAACTAAGCTCCGACAGCCTCATGTTATGTAAATAAATTGTTAATAGGTAGAGTAGAGACGTCGACCACCGAAAGAAACAGATTAATATATTTTCATTTATTAGATAGTTAGGATTCATCTAAAAATTTACGGCTATTTTTGTATTAATGCCAAAAAGTTGAAAAAATTCTTGATTAATGATTTTAAAGTTATATTATTAGGTATTGTTGCTAAAACGTTAAAATTCACTTCAAGTTTTGTAAAAAATAACGTTAAAATTGTCTTTGGTTGTCGTGAAAAATAAAATCATGAAGTTGAAGTGTTCCATTGAAACGTAGTGTTTAATAAAATATTTTTGAGCGTGGTCTTGCGTATACAATCCATAATGTTATCGTGTCAGAATCATATTTGTTACAAACCTGACAGGTTCCTTGTATAAACAATAATAAAATGTTTATTTTTAATGGGGGAAGGAAAACGCGATATTTTCATTTAGTTACCATATTTCAAATGATTAAAAAATATATATAAATTACTTACAAAACATCCTTAATACTCTCCAGAATTAACGTTTAATTGAACAATAGATATAAATATCCGTTTATTTTCTTTTTATTTGCAACGGAATTACTATTGATCAGGCTAATCGCTGCCTCTCCCATTACATTTAGTTGTTAAAATGGTGTATATTTAATTTTCTTGTATATTTATTGTATATTCCTTTAGGCTGACAATAAGTTTCGCCAAATATCTATACAGCCTTACCTATTTTTAAGTTGCGAAACATAACAGGTTTAAACGAATCTATGTAGATTTATTAATATGCAAATTTATATACCTGTAATTATAGGATCGATCTTTTTAAAATCTAACCCACCACCTTCCCTACCGCACAGAGGATATTATCTTGTTACAGATTTAAAGAATTTATTTCAAAAGAAACATTATTAGTTATTAGATTGTAGATCTCTTATTAGCTTTTGTACAGATAGGTTAAAATTTCTTTAAGTTCAAATTGATGTAATAATAGCACTTTAAAAAAAAACAAAACAAAAAAAAATACGTTATCGAAAAAAATAACTCGATTTAACAGAAAAAATATGAGAAAAAAATATTAATAAAAACTTTTCTTTTTCAGGACTTACGACTTTTTTTTACTAAATCCTTTTTACCCTTTAAAAAAAAAAACACTAGAAAGACTTAAATATAATACATAACAAGAAGTTAATAACAAATACACAGTGATATTAATCCTAATTACTTCATAAAGGTTATTGCTGAAGTAAAAAGACTGCAAATATAGTCGACACATACACATTACTACGATAAGATAGTATCTAACGAAGTTAGTTAAAAAAAAAAAAAACTTGAGTTAAAACTGTCAAGTTGTCATATCTTAGAAAGAGTATCGATAGCAAATATATTTGTAAGAGCTATTGCTAATTTTGCTACCTTGATAAGATATTTCGCCAGGTGGGACTTGTTATCACTCGGTGTTATCTAGAAATACCTACATACACTTGACTTTTTTATGGTCTAGCTTGTGGGTTTCCTCATGTTTCGTGTGGAGATAGATTTCATGTGTCTATCAAAATGTACGTGCATTTTCTTAAAACGTTTCCCTACACTAGGAATATCTCCTGTATCGTGGATGCGTTAATAAACATTAAAACTCATATTTAATAAACAAACAGCCAGACTTGGAACAACTACCTATAGGCCATACAAATATTTGTTTCGTGTGGGATCCAAATCCGTTGCACGTAGAACAGCTAATGCTTCAGCCACTGCGTCAATCGTTTGCTGAGAAGGTTTTTCTTTCTAAATCTAAGATTTTTGTTGAATCTATACATGTAGTAGCAAAGCATTGTTATGGTCGTTTTCATTAATATCAGGTGGTATATAAATGAAACTAAATTAAAGTGCACTGTTGAATTTATTAGGCTCTGTTCAGCTACAAGAGTTGAAAATCTAGGGATGCAACATCGCTCATAAAAAATATCGATATTGAAACATCGATGTTAAAAACGATAGATCGATGTATCGTTTGCATCCCTAAACCTAACTGCTTTCTGATTACGTTATGTTGACTAAGCGCAGTTGTAAAAACAAAAAACGGAATAGTTCTTTATGATGGACTACACAGACTGATTAGAAAAAGCACGAACACATAACAAAGAAAATGTTTGATACAAATTCTATTATTATGAAGAATATCTGTAGATAAAGACCCTTAAAAACAGGCTACGTCGCCATTGCAATTAAGTATTCATTAGCAGTTACAAAAGTACTGCGCACCATAATAGGACTTAGTGTGTTCTTAGATGAACACCAGGCAATCATTTTAATCTTAATTTAGGTTCGACCAGTCTGTGTAAATCATGATTTATCCCGGAATCAGTTCACTATTAGGGTTGTGCAGTCAATAGCTGTTAGCGTTGCAACCATAGAAGCCTTAAGAAAAACCCGGTCTTTTGTATCAAGACATCTATCGAAACTAAAAGACAATTTCATTCAAATATGGGGGGTCAATAGGTACTTTTATACTACAAAAGAGCATTTCCTAGTGGCATAAACTCCTGAAACACACACACTGTTTGTGTCACACATATCAGTTTGTGTTTCAAATCAGCAATATTTTAGAGATTAACCTTAATGGTAAACGGGTTAACCCGTATACAGTTTAATCAAACAAAGGGCTTATACGTCTAACCGGTTAACCTTTTAATCCGATTAATGGTTCCTTGGTTTGTGAAGTTACAAGAATAAAAAAAAGAAGTAATCCTATAAAGATTCAGGCGATTAGAAAAAATACAAATCTCGAGTCAACGATGACACTACAACTTCTAAGAATAAAGATGGTGATAGTAATCAAGTCTAGACCCTAGACGGCCCCATCGCCCACGGGCTTCGTAATGGCGCATTTCCTTTGCCGGAAGTGCGTCATGTGGTAGCCTGGGGTCTCGCGTTTATTAGTTTTTTCGCGGAATAAAAATAAAAATCATCGTATCGATCTCTCGATTGACACGTACTTTATTTTAATTTTACATTAAAATGCGCTTCCAGTATTTTTATATTTTGAGTAGGTAACTTAATTTGATAAACTGCACTTAGTAAATAAATTGCTTTGCTATGCAGCATGTATTGCATGTAATTTATGTACCTACATACAAAGAAAACGCACGTAGATTTTGGTAGACATAAAATCCATCGCCGATCGAAACTTTCTCGGGGCACTGGATTCGTGTCCACTCAGGATGGGTTTATGAATCCGATTTTTTATTATTTTAGCATGAGCAATGTTACTAACATAGTTTATAACTGTTACTAACAACAATATGAATCATGTGTCCAATTTAAATAAATAAATAATAATAATGTATGAACCTGGGGGCCTAAAATGGCCGCTTTAGCAGAATCATATCAAGACAACATGTTTTACGTTAAAATTCTTAAAATTGTCACAGTAAATTGACGCAGTTATTATTGTGTATTGTCACTTTGTGAACATTTTACGAATTATCTTATTATGATTGAGACAGAACCGAAAAAAGGATCTATTTTTGGTATAGTAGCTTTTTGGTTGGGTTTTCGAAATAATTCAAAATCAACGTAGCGAAGCATAGCATATAAGTTGTTGCTTTGTCTGAATTTGAAAGCCATTGCGCCATAGCATAGCTGCGCCTTTCAGTAAGATAAACGTATGAGACGCAACGAAGCGTCACATTGGTTTTAGGTCGTGACTTCGATTCAAATAGAAGTACATACCGATTTCCCGAAAACATCTGTTGAATTGTCGTTGGTTTTATAGGCATCAACCTAACCATTTAGAATTAATGCTATGAAGCTCTATACTGGAACGCACACTTTATTTAGTCTTTGTAATATTATCCCCTGGGATCTAGACGTGATCGAAATTAAGAACGGGACTAGTGCCGGATGCTTTTCTATGGGTTTGTACTGTTCTATTAAACCCTCACGAAAAAGGACGATAACACAAGGCCTTGAGAAAGTATACAGTTAGCTACATTTCCTCCATCCTGCCGGAAAATGCACAGGATGCGGGCTGGAGCCAACCGGCGGCGGCGGCGACGTAAATTCCTGGCTTCCTTCAGTGCCATCTCGTGAAATTGTGCGATAAATTGCACTTTCGGAAACAGCTGATGGAAAGAGGAGAGCAAAAATGTTCTGAAAAAAAGAAAATCGTTCCTAAAATTAATCGGGTTCGAGATCCGAACGCTGGAGCGTCATCTTTTAATTTTGTCCTCTGAATAACTGAACTGTTGACAAAAAAACTTTGGTTTTAAGTAGCGAGCGGTACTCGGTTGACCTCCCCCTCTCATTGTAACGGATGATTCACGACCCGCCAACTGAGGGAGTGGAATATTTTTTTACTTTTAAAACTACAAACAAAAGACGAATTGTAAAATAATTGTTTTTCTTTGTTTAGAAGCTGTAACTATTTTATCTTGAAGGTAAGTAATTATTTAATTTATCATAAAAGAAAAAAATGTTTAGTAGCGTTTCATGACATTATTTTCAACCGCGATCTATCCGTTGATTAAAGACATCTAGGTTGTAAAGTCGTTTAATTGAAACTGCGATCACAAACACAGGAATGTTAATTATAAAAGTAACAATAAAGAGACTTGATTGTAGAATGAACTCGCTTTATCTTGCTTAGCTTACATACAGGTAATTATTTACATACGATCAATGATGTCATCAATTTAAACATATTTCCTTTATTATTTTGTTTTTAGAGCGATAGGCCTGAGCAGTGCCGTGAATCATCACGGACACGTACTGTGAAATATTATTATTGTACCCGTGGCAGCAGTCGCCCGCCACTCCGGCCGCCACCACCCCCGACTCTCACGCCCGCATACAACTTCTGTCTGCTCGCCTCAGTCGCATTTTGACGTCGCTACACAGTGCACGGAGCAACGCCTTTCTTTCTCTACATCAAATAACACTTGGTGAGTTATAGTTTTAACCGGTTTTTTACTATTTCGGTACTAAAATATATTGTTGATATGATTCCGTTTACAAAACATGAGCAACAATTCAACTTTGTGTGATTTTACGTGTTTAGTTTATCGAACGGTTTTTTTCGTAGTCCCTCCCTCGGGAACCGACAATCGGATGTAGTGGAGGTAGAGTAGCGGCATCGCGGACTCATTTATCAGGAATTCCTTCTGGAGATTTTGTCTCGATACAACGAATCGAATTAAATATTATAAGTATTTTTTGAACGGAATCATTGTTTGTCTGCTGGAATGGGAGCGGTTGTATGACTTATTCTTTTTTATCGTGCGCTGCTGTTAGGCTGTATAAAACGTACGTCGTGCATTTTTATTGTTCGATTATTGTCAGCGTACTGCATAATTATGCATTTTGACGACGACTAATGAAGCGGATAATGTGATCCCGTAAGGATTTGAGCGTTGTTTGACCGGTGTATGTGATGATAACATTATTTGCGGGTTTTCCTTCCTACCCACAATGGCTCATTAATTAACTCGTTCCCGATTTCATTCCACACAGATTTTCCTGTATATTTTCTAACAACAATGGTTCTATTCTAAGCGAGGACTAGATTAGAAATTATGACTTTTTCCTTCTAGTTTAAAGAGAGAAAAACTCCGTAATCGAGATCCCCCATTGTGATTTTTTAACGTAGCGACTTACCCTTGCACCACTTTGGATAATGCAGTAGATAAATCATAGGGAGAGAGTGTCACAGTCATTAAAATAACAAAGAGACATTCCAGAGGGCGGAGGGAAATGAGTGAGGAGCCACAAAAAGATTCTTGTTTAGAAATATATTACGTATGACCGAAACAACCGACTTTTCTACCGGGAAGCAATTCGTCAACAATATTTTTTTGTGTAAGCAATTTTTTAAACTGAAAACCAAGAGAAAAGAGCCGACTTAACCGTTCGGTTATGGTTCGTTTAACATCATGCGATATTATGTTAATAAATACAATTAACCCGTCTCGCTAAGTCACTCGTGTGGCAAGTCGTTCAACTTTAGATTTTTAAGTAGATAATAAAACTAAAATGGAGATAAGTTTTATGACATATTTGTAAAACAAAGCATCAACAAAAAAAAACTGATTTGTTCAATAAAAAAAAACATCGAAACGTCGAGCATATGGCTGACTGTCTATGAATCTTGCCTGTAATGCGGTTATACAGCAAAGGCTTACATTTATGGTGGCCCTTAAACTTAACAGTAGCCATTGCGGGTGTTAATGAACTCAAGTTTTGTATCAGCCGGCTGCTAAATATAGAAATCTGACTAATGCCCAACACATGCTTGACACAGCCAATAACCGTTGATGTTTTGAATAATAAATCATCCTTTGATACTAAATTTTAGGCTTCAGCTTTAAAAAAAAAACAACACGATTAACGTAAAAAAGTACAGAATCATACTATTTTGACACTGACATGACAATTGATGCAGTAACTTTTTTTTAATCAAGGCAAACATCTCTTACGTTGCGCCTACTGCAACATTTTCGAGTATTAAAATGCGCGGTAGTCATAAACCACGCTGAATAATTACAAAAGAGTTAACCGGTTCGTGTGAACGCTGGGACTTTCGCCGCTTTCACGCATCATAGCGTATTGAACGGTAATCATTGACGAAATCTATAATTAGTACACACGCTACGATTGCACGTAAGTGTTTATGTCATCCATTTAGGAAGTATAGTTTAGCGAGTTCAACTTGCTATTTTGTTCATCCTTCATTATAAAGCGGGGAGTACATTGAGGTTACCGCTTACTAAATATAATATGCTAATAGCGCATTTTCCTGTTGGATATAATATACTGAATAACGTTTTTCAAGCGTATTATTATGAATAATAGCCTTAATATCGGCTACAAACTTGCAGAGAAACATTTCCTTGTATACTCCAACGTACAACATCGATGCACAAGTGCGTTGGTTTGTAATGAAATCTGTCCAGACAGGACACTGGCTCATGCGCGACTGAGATGGAGATACGTAGACATGTTTGCGGGAAAGAGAAGAAATAACTTCCCGAATCCGCGAATCGATTGCCCGGAGACCGGAGACGAAACGACGCTTCGCACCCCTAATGCCTAACTGCTAGGGTTGTCTGCGAGGGCTTTAATCGAATTAGTACTCAATTGTGCTGGGGAGCAAGATTGTGATATACATGGGACGTTCAAGTAGTTGTTTTATTGTTATATCTCAGAAAATGAAGTGTGGAGATAAGACAAAGAAGGGGGAAAAGCATATGGATCAAAATAAGAAAATCAGGCTTCAATTTACTGCTTCATGCCATAAGCCACATGGGGACGTGGGCTTACAAAAGCCAAACTAAAAATGTCATACAAACTCAATAAGAATAGGTTGTGACTTTTACAGGATTTTGGATTATTAAAGTTCTGCAGTTTATATCTCAAAATAAAATACTCAGACATGAAAAAGAAAATTTAACCCTAAAATTACGAGGGTGGTAGCCATTGAACCGCTCGGGCCCTAGCAGTCGCATATATTATGAAGCCCTAGGTACCCTATGTGGCTATGTTGGTTTGTAGATCAATAAACGGCGAGGGGAACCACATCGGAACGTTCCGCGTTGCCCACCCATGTAGTACTGAATAATAAGACTATAACGCTATTTTCGCGAAACGGAGACGTTAGATCTGAATAATGTACATATTTATAATTTAATTGAGCTCTATTTTCATAATGAAATTCTTTAGCTTATATAATAGTTATTACGGTTTTTATTAGTTGACTAATTATTCTTTAGCAAGAGGTGATTTTAAATTAGGTGGTCTGGTGCATACCGAGAGATTTAGATAAAAAAATGTGGCGCACAGACATAACACAGTGCTTCCTCAGCCATCCGTGCGATGCTTACACTTGAAAATCTCTTAATTGCCGATGCTGGCTGGCTAGCTTGACGCTCCATAAAATTTGAGAGACGTATCTTTGGTATACGCTCTAGCATAGATGAGGTCGATGACACTGCACGGTAATTCACACCATATTTGAATTTCAGACCATTTTTATTTTTGATGCTCTCATTTTTATTTTAATACTAATTAGCTAAGTTAATGACGATGAGCTTAGCATTTATTTGAATGGTTTATCATATTAATAAATCAACTAGCTGCCTACCTAGGTTATGAAATAAAAATGCATCTGAAACTTATTGCCATAAAAAAATATCTGTGTTTTTTAACAATAACTATGTCTTCATCAATTACACTAATAGCTCCATTTATTTATGTTGTCTGGCAACAAGATAAGGCTTATTTATACCCTTAGGTAATTTTAATATTTCATCAGTCCTAACTAACATCAAGTTGATTTACTGTTGAATTGTAACTGCATTTATATTTGGCATTAGACTAAAATACTTATTGCCCTTGGCATATTGAGCCGAGGGGAGGCCCTCGTGCGCCCTTGCCCTAACCCGAGGGTGACATAGTGTACCATAAATATGTAGAACTGGCATAAACAAGACAGAAGACTGTACCAAAAAATACTTTCATAATAATGGTCTATGGAAATATGAAATAGGTTTTTTGAATAATGTGATTTGATATATAGTATGGTATGTCCTACGTGTACCCCTTCTTACATAAGTTTCATAAAAAAGATTCATCTGATAGGAAACTGGTCCCCTTTCTTGATAAAGAGTGAGCCGTAACCAACACAACGCAGACCCAGAGCGGGTTCAATCCTTGATAATTATGCCGGTTTCCTCGCCTACTTATATCCGAATAAGTACCTATGCACTTAACTATTAATAATGAGTCGAAAGATGAAGCAAAATATGAATAATTCTATTCTCCACGCTACTTTACTTAATTAAAAGCTTAATCGTTTAATTATTTTCCTAGCTATCTTTCAATAAATATTCAATGTACGCAGCTTTCAGTCGTTAGAAAAGCTTATAAAACCCAATTAGGTTTTATAAGCTTTTCTAACGACTGAAAGCTGCGTACCGCATCAGGCGAGTAATTAACGTGAAGTGGGATTTACAGCAGCTTTAATTAATGACTTCGTCAAAGAAAATGGAAAGCTGAGGCTCTTGTGATACTCTACGTTCACAAGTGCAGTGAAACGCATAGAATTTATGTCGAGAGATCGATTGACAGATGAGATTTCAATTTCAAAATGGCGGTCTATCGTTTATCAATCGCCGTCCGCTTCGACAGCTTAACTCGTCGCAACAATTCCTCGACAAACATTCTGTTTACACAGATGGCAAAAGTATTTCTTGTTATGTAGGGATTGATCTTAAAATAGAATCTTGTTTTCACTCCTTTTCATGATATAAATATTTCTGTTTCTTGAAGATGCAATCTGCATGAAACTTGTTTAGCTTACGAACTAAAAGAAAGCTGAAATATTCGTTTATATAAAAACATGACATGAAAAATGTGGCATCATTTTTTTTATTTCACAAAGACTTTCACGGATGATACAAATGTCAAAGGTGACTTTTTATGAAAATTGGTACTTGTTGAGAAATATTTGGGGCATAAGCTAAATAAAACCAGTACACGCGAAGAGTCTTGGAGCGGGTAATTCAGAGACAATTCACGGCCCTAGAACCAAGCCCGCGTAACTCGTAGCTTCGTAGTACTACCGCAGGACTGGAATACCTTGGCATACACACTTGTATTGAGACTGTAGACTGGTTCAGGATCCACTGTGACTCACGACTCACGCTCGGCTCGTCCACAATGGCTGCCGAGACAATGGTCTATATCGATTGTTTGCTTCACTGTGCTGCGGAAATGTTCGTAACTCATTACATAATCGGATAACTGCGTTGTATAAAACATTCTTGCAGATTACAGGGATGAGGCCCTGTAACAGTAATCTTAGAAAAGGCCAATCCTAAAATATTCTTCAGTTACACTTATATTATATGATTGAAATAAAAATTTCATGGTTCTCAATATTGACTGTGAAAAGCTTCGGAATCTGACTTGAATCTTAAACAGATTTACTAATGACTAGGCAAATCAGTGTGATTACTTGGTCGTTTAAAAATATTTCACAGTTGAACCTAAATATGGAACTAACTATTTAGATCTAATATTAATTATACAAAATGATTCGACAAGATCTGTTGCCATTGACTTAAGTGATCTTGCTTTTGCACTAGCCGCATTATTGAATTGTGTTTCCTAAGGCTAAGTTCGCAATTTATAGAAACTTGAATTGAACGGGACTTAAGATTGATGTTACAGAAGTGACGGAGCAATATCTTGAGGTAGCCCGTTACTTTGTCCCGTTTAAAAGATTTACTGAAGCTGTACGCACTATTTCATTGATTAGAATGTTTCAGGTAGCTTAGGTGCGTATTTGTCAACTACATACATTTATTCCACTGGATTGTAGTCAATTATATTTCTGTAATTGTCATAGCTAGCTTTTGAATTTGTTTCAGTTATCAGTGTTAACTTTATTACTCATCTAATATTTATGGTAATTTGCAAGCCAGTTTTATTGATACGATTAATCATTTTTACCTCGGCAGTTAACTAACAACAATGTCTAAAATCTTGCTCTCATTTTGCATCCATATCTTGGGTCTAATTTTATATCTGTTACTCTCTGAAAGTTCTGCAAGCTCTTGTTAAAACGGGACTATATTTAGATCTCTACAACTAGGTATAACGATTGCAAAGTTTACTGACACAAATTGCGATCACAGTATTATCCACAACTGCTCTTCAAATATTGGGATATTCGTTGATAGACATAATAATCGAACTACTCATTCACCTGAGGGTCGAATGAATCACGCCAAGTGAATGAAATCACAGATAAATAAAATACTATGAATCATTATTTGTTATAAAAATAACAAAGAAATAGTTCCGGAAATGTAATCTAATGTTTTGATTACCTCGTTAGGAAAATGAGTACATATGGCTTTATGCGTAGTGTGATTAAAAATAAAACAAATATTTTGAAACACCAGCTCTTTGTATTAGATCGCATACTTAGCATTCAAAAACAGCTGTAAGATCTAGATAGTTCTATCCAGATTCCAGTGTTAGAAAGATTATAGTTGCTTTCTCTTGTTTGTTTTGATGCACCAATAATATTTGGAGCAACGAACTGAGTTGGCGAGAGTTTTATCGTGGATGTTTGCATTGGAAAGATATTTGTAAACGAAGACGAATTTTTTTACCAAAGAAATGCAATCCATCTGCTTACTCACCAACGTTCTGAAAATCATACGATTGGCGCCCGGGCATCCGGAAATGATTTCAATCACCGTTTTTAGTCGTCAAAAATAGTTAAAACCATCTTTTTACGGTAGATTCTTGAATGAAAGTTCGTTGTAGTTGTTTTTTTGCTAAGTTGCTTTTCTACTGGAATATTGTTTGCAGGAAATGTTCTCAAAAACCTTTATTTTGGAAGTTTTCCTGGAATTTAGAATATACATTTAGGTCAAAGACCTGAGGAAATATGGTACTGCGAATATCTAGAAGTTTTACTACTACTAATGACGTACCTACCTGGTCTACGACGTAGATTTGAATGTGTTGTTTGCTTTTACATTCCAAAGTACTTAATAAATAATGTGTCCTTTTTTCGATGTAGCGATGTGAAATCGCTTAACTTATAGGTATTTCCTGAATAAATGTATTGATGAACAGCAAATTCCGTACAAAAATTGTGATTTTTCCTTAACATGTTCCAAGTATTTTTAAATAAATAGAATGCAATAAGTATGTAGGTTGAATACTTGTGGTTATGGTATGTCATGCTTCTTAATTCGAAAAGTAGAGGAAAGATTTTATTTGTTTTTTACATAAACCATAATAGGACTATTTGTTTAAGCTAAGCTGTTAGTATTATTACTAAAGCATTATCTAGGCATGCAATTGTGTTATTTTCCGCTTCAAATTCTAAACATCCCGTCAGAAATCACACCACGTACCACTCAGATAAAAGTACAGAATAACCCAACACGGTTGATTACGCTCCCTTTGAACATTTTACCCTTAAGTGGGACCGCTACATCAATTCACTGTTTTATGACTTTGGGTGTGCTGTAAAATGTTTAGTTTTAACCCTCCTCAACAGATTTGCAAAACAGTGCCAACTGACGCACATCTGGAACGATATTTATGGAAAGACACGAATTTTGTTTATTTCAAATGACTAGTTTTTGGCTAGGTGAAATAGGTACCTGCACTCGTTATTGGATGATTTCCTTTCCCCTTGGTTTGATGGAATTCTAGAGACTTCTCAATCAAGACAATGTCATCGTCATGCCTAAATGCTATGCTTGACCTTATTTTTGTCATGACAAATGTGTAAAATTTCCAGCTAATCGAACGAGTTCATTTTGACCTGTCAAGATCATCATAGTAGGTTCCTATTACGTTGTTAACGCATGAGGTCTACAGCTGTCCACCTCTGTGATTCTTTCTGCATCTGGCAGAAACATAAATCTATAATTTGTATGTTGCTATACACATGTTGATAATTAATAATCAACAATGTTTGTTGTTTTGCCCTTTATGTAATTATCAGAACTGCATTAATCATTTTGATAAACTGTCGAAATACGTACCGACGTTTGTATTTTCTTCGGTAAATACTATTCTGGACTTGATGATAACCGAATATTGACATTAAATAAGGATTGTTCCGATAAAGGATAGTACTACTTACCGCTTCATAGAAGTACAGATATCATACTCACAAGTGTTTTGTCAACGTTATTTGTTACATTCTGAGAATTTTGAGTAATTTCACTCTAGGAAATAATCAACTACTTTCCATGTTTATATTCCGGATTCGAACATGATTCGATTTTAAACTACAGGCCATTAGGTAAATTATTCACGATATGCAACCAATTTCGTATCCCACCTAGAGATGACTTTATTTTGGGTGAATGCAGTGACATTCTTATTATTATTGTACCTACTACTAAAAGCCATCACCAATAAAACAATACTGCTGCCAAGATAAGCGATTATGGCAATTTTCCAGTGCCCCAGACCATTTAGAAGACCATAGATCTTCTTTGGAGTTATTATATTCAGGAAATGATTTGATCAGGTGATCCAGTGTTCCTTATCCTTGAAACGCCCACCCATGCACCTGGTAGTAATATTTTATGCGGTGCATTGCACAGGCGTGCACACGGTCTAATGACCGGGTAGGCAGCGTATTTTTTTCCGCGAAAATTAGGAAAGATTCCGCAATTGCACGTGTTAGTTAGTCTTTTTTGCCGCGGAATAAAAATTATGTAAATCTGTAGGTATACCCCGAATGACTCCACACTGTTGTATTATTCGAATTAAATAACAGGCACGGAAAACAATATAATTTATTTGTGTGTATGCAACCACACAGCCAGGAGTATGTTTCATAATTTTTCTTATTAAATTTACGACTTACATTACCTTTTTGCTGGGTTAATGCTGGTAATTCAAGCACACATCTACCTTTCGACACTATTTGAAGCTTTTCATTAAACGACAATTGAGAAAACCTACCATTTATTACTTTTAACAAACACACATTATAGAATTTAGAACAAATCGAACTGAATTTGCGATTCGTTAATTAATTATTCACAAAAAACAAATATTAACTGCAAACTTCACATAAACATTTCAAAATTTTGATAATAAAATGTTGACAAATAAAATTGCATCACTTTCAACCGGAATTGTACATAGCTAATGACTTCTTCAACTTATCGTATAATCTCTGTTGAGCGCCAATCAGTAAAAAGCTGAGCTGTACCGACCAATGCAACGAGCTGTTCATGTCGCAACGAATTGCGACATGAATCGCGGCCCCCGATTGGCTTCTCATGCCGCAGGAGATACGTCGCTGTGTGAGCCATACACGACGTGTCTGTACACGAGGTTTTACACACACACGCATACTTCATGCCTACATTTATCAATGAACTAAAGGCACTATTGAAGTTTGCCTATAATGCGCTCGTGACGATCTGTTGAACGCGAAACGCCTGCCATAGTGTTAATTTAGGGCGTTGTGGAACGTTGCTATTATTTTTACGTTAGGAATTTATAAAAAAAGTTTAAATTAATTAGATATTTGTTTATTCTTTGATTTTTTTTCTTTCTTTGTTTACCTATGGAGTCTAGGGTAGGCAGTGTCTTTTTGCCTATAAGGAGTGCACGCCCCTGGTGCATTGAATCTTTCACACTGTAGGTCATAAATCTGACAAACACTATGTCAACGACGTGGTATTTTGTCGCACCTAGCCAACACCTCACTTAGGCTACTGCACATATACTGCTACAACAGCTGGGGCCTTAGTCTGCTATTACAATAGTGTCAGAATGGTCGATCACTGATTGCATAATGGTTGATTTTGACAAGTTTAGTATGTAGCAGATTACCAAACTTGTCCAAATTAACCATTATGCGATCAGTGATCGACCATTCTGACACTATTGTAATAGCAGACTAAGGCCCCTGGTGGGGAATTGGCTCGAGGAATTATTTCGTATATGACCGAAACATTAGACACATTTTACCTGTCAGTATTTCTATTTACACAAACCATGCCGACATGCGTACAAAAAAGAAATAGCAATGATGGCGGCGCTCTGGAAGCTAGCGACAGACATTCGCCAGACTGAAATTCGAGACCAAAACATATTTGTAGAGGCAAGAGCAAATAAAGACAAGATCAATAGATGTGCTGCTTTGCTTCGCTCAGAGAAAATAATTGTTTTGCAATAATATAATAAGTTCTATTAGAATGGGCCATCAGCAATGATTCTTTCAGAAAGGTTCATCGAGACCGGTCGTGAAGACAGCGCATATTCATATATAAACCTTTATTATCAGTCTAAAGGCAAGAACGTGACAATATACAACAGAACACTAAGCTTCGCCGTATCTAATCACAGAATTCAGTCGACCTGATTCTCATATAGTTTGTAACCTTAGATGGAAAGTGACAACTGCACCATGTATGGACGTCCTAGCGCCAAGGTTACCAGCTATGTACTTATTGCAGATGTATCTACTCTTCGTGAAGTAAGTCGTTGTATTAATAGAGGCAAGGTCGATCTGTGGCTTCGCATTTGTAGCATATCTTGGAATCAAGATAGTCCTTATTTGACAGCTGTTTATCGATTGCTTTGATGTTCATCTATTTAATTGACAGCTGAATTAGAGACGCAGTTTTATCTGTGTTACTATCTTCTAATGTTTCATTAGAGCTGGGTATCGCCTACGCTAGTTTCTTAAATAGAATAAACTGGAGAGCTCCGACAATAAGTTCCATCGTGCGTTGCTGGTGCAACTTTAATGATGCATGAACAATTTCGAAGGTTGTTTTAGTGCTGCGAATTTAGTTTATATCGAATGATTGTGCTATGCTGTCTTTCGGCTTCCTTATTTTCTGAAATATTTTTGAAAGTACTACTACATAGTTAGAAATCGTTACTTAAGCATTAGCGTTAAAGTCAAGCAGATTCAAATCTAATCAACGATGTTAATTCTCTTCCTTCATTTATATTCTCGTCTGTAAGCCGTTACTAATTAGTCTCGATGAAGCGTCCATCTTTTCCCATCTAAGGAAAAGGGTAACAAGACGATTTAATTTCCAACCGAGGCATATTCACTTGTAAGTCTTCCATGGTTTCCTCCAGGAAGAAGTTTCTTGAGCGTTTACTTATACGGAATAAAATGCGGTTGCTATTAGAATTATCTAAGACATCGTTTCCCCGGAAGCCATTTCTTTCTTCACCTAAGTATCGTTTGTGTTAATTGGAGATTACAACTAAATCATATTTTCTCGTACTTAATTTTAGCTCGGTTCTGTTTGAGTGTAGATGGTTTACCACAATTGCAAAACATAGCAAGTAGCAGTAGTAAATCAGCAAAAACGGTACGAGGCCAGCGATCTGCTTACGGTGAAATTTTAATAACTTTAAACTTTCTACGGTGTCGGCTCGCAGACGTGCATCGCATGACTCACTCGGTTCACTGTACGCTCCCCCACCAAAATACGGCAGACGTTGCCATTAAGCCGGTATTGATTCCCCAAATGTTGGCGAAATGTAGCTGCTCCAGTGTTACTCAATCGATTCTCAGTTTTGCATAACAATGAGTGCATGAGAATTCATCATCAAGAACAACAATTAAACGCATTTCAAAATGGAGGACGCCATCGTCATTCGTTATATAAAACGAAACGGCTTTTTAACACAGATGTAAAATATCCTTGTAGTCATGAGAAACAGAGCCCAGAAACAACAGCGCTATCTTATTAACACATCTTAATTTTTTTTTAGATTACAAGCGATTAAGAACAAAACTTTTCGGCTGACATTTGAAAACTCTGACCATATGGCGCACATGCGCCGTATTTTTTATGGCGCCAAGAATTACGACTTGTTTTACGTACCCGTTCTTGCAGGTTTCATACCTTATAAGGTTTTGGAAAGGCGCCATGACATGCTACGCACCGTTAAGTCGAGTTAATCTAGAGATACAATAGAACACTGATGTGATTTCGAGGAGACGAGACATATGGTCTGAGTTGGACATATTAGATTGTATGTGACAGCCATTGTTGCAGCAAAGTATGGTGATATCTATTTAAGACCCATTGTTTTTTTTTTCTCAGTCGATGTCGTTAAGCATGACCATGACATGACTCACATCCTTTCCCGATACGAGAGAGAAATGTTAGTATTTCTAAATGGTTAAGGTAGTTAAAGAGCATGAATCAATTATGACGCATCCACATACTTTATCAACATTGGACATAAAACCGTAAGTAAGGTGGCGTGACTAAAATGACCTCATCTTGGTTTTCGGGTATATGAGTAATTTTTGAGGATAAATTATTGATTTCGTGCTAAAATGAGACATAAGTTTATATAATTAAACTTCTACCGACCTTAGTCTACACGAATTAATTAAAAGAGATGACCCTTAAAAAGAAAGTACCGTTATCATAGACAATTTTTATGTAGTTTATCTAGAACAAACAGGGTGATTCTCTTAAATGTTGAGCGGCAGTTTTCTTACAGTTTAATTAAAACAACATGCTCTGATTAGCGGTGCAACACGCGTGCGGTATGGTTCTGTAACGAGATATGTGCTGGACGTGTTTATGTTAACTAACACCTCGCTCGCCGCAAACTCAATATATTACTACTTATCTCCTTCTGTCTAACACTAATTAAGAAGCTTAATGTTTCGTGATCTAGGACACGAAACAATGAAGAAAAACTAAACTAAAACAAATATTTAATAGCTAAAACTAACTTGAACTGGCACACTCACTTTCAGAGAGGATGCCTGTTTCCCAGCTGTAGGTAAGCAATAGGTAGATTCATTATGTCATGTGAGGAAACGAAAGCACGGTAGAAATCGGGTAACTACTTAAAATATTGCGTACTAAATACTCAAATTAATGACTTGAAGGACCACATTTACAGTCCAACAAAGAGAAAAGTGAAGTAGAAAGTAGTGTAGAAGAACTTAAATTGTAAAGGAGGCTCCCTCACTAATTAGTTAATGTATGGTTCCCTTTTCAATTGAGTTTATAACTAGGTTATCAAATGTTTATAGTAAGTGCTATCAGTTTTATTCGGTGTTTAACGGTAGGCAAAGGTGCGAATTCGGCTTTAGGGTGGGGCTACGTGAAATAAAGATTAAGTAAACGAGAACGTAACGTAAGTGACGAATGGTCATATGCTAAAACAGTCGTAAATTCTAAAATTGGAATCAGTTACTTTGTTAGTTATGTTACCTAAAACGTCTGTGCATGTACTTATACATAGAAAATTTTGCGTATGGAACTATTGCTCTTTTTTGTGTCTCCAGTACAATTCAACAAATCATCAGCGCCCTTCTGTCTGTCATTAAATTTCGAAAAGAACCACGAAGCGCTGTTTGTACGCCATAAACGTCAAACATATTTGTTTGCCTCGAATCCCCAGTAAACCAGTTTCTTAGCGAAGTGTAGTTTTCTGTGTTAAGTCATGTGTAAGTTTGCTTTGTCCAACTTGATGTATCAACTCACCGTTCAATTGAATCCATTAAAATATTCATAATATTATTCCATTTTAAACTTCGCTTCCTTTACTATTTCAATGTATTGGTGGCTGGTGCATCCCATAATTCTGCACCCAGTTATCGGTAGAAAACCTTGAAAAACTTGACTGCCATGGATAAACAGGGACAGTGTTATTGAGGCCAATTGATAAGTATTGCAGTGTAATTTAAATTGTTCGATAACTTTACTTTTAATTTACATTTATTTAAGGAGCTGACATTTAATTCTGTTTACATGTACGGAGACTTATGTAATGAGGTTTTAAATAAGAAGCTTAAAAAAAGAGGACGGAATGAGTTTCGAAACTTTGTATAGCATTACTTTAGTTTGCTACCGTAGAAATAGGATTAGTTTGGAAGTTTATTGCTGAAAAGATCCTTATTTAGAAGTTACCCGTAGGTGGTTCGTTATACAAAATAAATAGCTATAAAACAAATCCAGGAGAGTACCTCCCAAAGTTCCAAAATGAGAGAATGTAGCTAACATAATGTTATTTTGGAAGTTTGCCGAACAGTACCCTTCTGTATTTGTTTTGCGCCAACTTGTGGCCTTCCAATTTCCGCAACATGGTGCCGGGTGCCAAACCAAACTGCCAAATCTCCTTTTATATACTTTCTTGCACCAAGATCCCAGTTCTATGCCAAAATTTGCTTGTCCAGCAATATCGGCTGTTTATGCATCGACGATTCTTTTCAGGCTGGGCATAATAAAAGTAACAACAGCATTGGTATTCTTTACATACTTTGGAATACTAAACATTATCATAAAACTTTTAAAGCTCATAAAATCGGAATTATCCGTTTAGACTACGTTATTATAATACGAAGTCCTCCTACACAGGCACGCTTCAAGAATTTCATAAAGAAAGGCTCATGTAAACATCGTGTTGTTTGAACATGTTGGCTGTAATAGCAGTTATTGTTTCTTTAGTGCTAACATATTGTTCGCCTTAACCCTCGATTTCGCAAAACATCCGAAACAAAATCTTCGGAGGATTTCTTTGGAAATATCAGGAACTTTTCCGACTTTATTTGTGCGTGCGTAATAATCTAACTACCAGCTATTTTTACAAGTAAAAAGTTTCAGAATCACTCTATAGAGGTACGTACTAGAACTTTCTTTCTACACAAAGTTAATAAATCCGTACTTATGAAATGTTTATTATAAAGAGATTTTTCAAACAATATCCGTTTATTCATGAAAATATAGGAACAGTAAGTATCATGTCTCCTGACATGATTCGTCCGCTGTAGCTTCATTAATTAATTGATACAAACTTGTCACTTATAGTCTACAACATGGATTTGTTTGTCACTACCAAGTTAGGGTATAGGTTTTAAAAGACCAGTGACCAGTACACGCCTGTATTCGCGAATCATGAGGTGTTATCATGTCGCCTTACACCACCCCAACATGTTCCACAGGTTTTGTATTTATCAATACACACAGGTTAAACCGGCCTGCAGGTACCAACAGGTACCTACTGTGTGACGAAATATTACTAACTTTATCTTATAAGATCTCTTTTCTTTTTAACACCGTATCTGAAGGCAATTTCTAAATTACGAACACTCGACAATCATCATAGAAATTGATATCTATGATAAAATCATAGACAATTTATTTGAGTTTTAATATAGAAGATTTTTTTAATTTTACGGCGGTTTTATAGCGCCATTTAAACTAATTAGCTATCAGTCTACTCTGTCTACTACTGGTATGGTATGCCGCCGCGTAGCTTCATAGTTTCAAACCATACCAATGAGTGGCGCCCCATGAATGCTATTTGGAATAAGTATGTACCTATTACAAATACTTTTACACCATTTTTAATGCTGAAGCCAAGGAAATTCGACTAAGCCTACTTCTACGTGTTATATTGGTTTGTCATAGATTAATTTATTTATTAAATACTACCTCATAAAGAAATGGATTATTGCATGGATTCAATAAACAGTACCTACCTAATTCATAGCGAGTTATAGCCATGAACTCAACGCTTAGTAATCCCCCAAAGTAGGTCGAAAATATGACTGTACAAAAGACAAAAGTTAAGGCTGTTCAAATAACAATTTGAGCAGTAATGGGCGGCTCAACCTCGTTTTATAATCAATGGTTTAATCACAATTAAATAACTCGTAAAATGGAGGCCAATGACCTCATCCCTCTATTACTAAACATGTAAAACTGGTTGGCATTCTGTCAATCAACAACAAAAATATCAATAACGAATTGTGTTAAACTCTATAGTCTATTCCACTCATTAAGTAATGACTTTTCTGGATTGTTCTATCAGAGGACTCATTATAACAATACACTTTATCCTCGTGCTATTATTATTATCTATTAGTTTTGTTTGAGAATGTTTTGATTCCGTATTTTATCCTGTAGAGACAACGTAGGTATGTACCTACGTAAAAATATAGACCGTTATAATGTTTTGTCGAAGGATTTATGATGAAGCCTCATCGTTTTTAATAATAAAAACATTGTGATACAACTCCCCCCTATGATATCAACCCTGAACAAACATCCTATTGAAAACAAAAGATTGTTTCCTTGGCCACAGGATGTATTCTGGTTTAGTATACACGCCAAG
Source organism: Ochropleura leucogaster (assembly GCA_958449745.1). Taxonomy (NCBI): domain Eukaryota; kingdom Metazoa; phylum Arthropoda; class Insecta; order Lepidoptera; family Noctuidae; genus Ochropleura; species Ochropleura leucogaster. Next base: position 21,054,739 of record OY288201.1, read on the forward strand.
TTGCCGGCAACAATGACCCCGTGTTTTAATATGCAACGAGCGTTAGCGATGGCTGCCTTACTGAGGCCATGCATCACTCATAGTCATTGAGAATAAAGGCTGGTGGAAAAAATATACCACAGACAACTTTAATTATTTATCTGCATTCATTCTGAATGCTGCTAAAGAATTTAAAATATAAATTGAACGGAACGGAAATCTGCTTCAAGTAGGACGCCTCTGAATAATCGAATCTTCCTGAGTGATATCTTTTGTCACATCAAGGCTACTCCACTTTGGTCGGCGTTTCATATTCATTCATCATTATCAACTACCAAACAATCTTGAGCATCCTCAACAGCAGTAGGTAATCTACTAACAAACATTTTAATGAAAATCGACTTCATAGTAGGTATTTTTGTTAAGAAAAATTGGACCACCACTCGCTAGTGTTTGTTTGCGTCTTACCTTACATGTGGGCGAAGATATAAACAGTTACTAACCAACAATGGCCGTGGTACGCATATTATGTTGGTTAAATTGCCGTTAGTTCACTCTCCGCTTGACAAGCGATTTGTAATTTGAAGAGGTCGCAGAAACCGTGACGAATTGCGGCTAGCTCATGAACTAATGATAAGTTCAATGAGTAAGAAATAATTGGATTTGGTTAATGTATTGCTAGTTAAATGAGTTGGTATTGACTTCATTCAACAATACAAAGAATATGTCACTCGATACTTTTCAAAATAACCTGTGAAGAGTCCTTGGTGAATGCACTAAAAACCGCAGCGCTATTATTTTATCTCTTACGAAAATATTAATTGCGCTAAACGCGATCGAGCTAACGGGTTTTTCGAATCTAGAAAACATCGGATAAACTCCAAAATCAGTGAAATGCCATTTATCTGAAATGAAATGTTGTTTAAATGTCTGAAATGGTCTTTTCAGAAAGCATCAACATATTTGAGTGGACTTGTCCAGTCACTGCAAGCATTTGTCAAGACTTCCTTACAAGACTACTCATATAAAGAGCCATGACCAAACCATTTCAAATTATTCAAAGCATCCAAATAATTTCTCACACCTCCACCAGTCTGGTCTTTATCGATTGTTTGTTAGTAAACAATCATGTACGACGCGACGTTCTAGCAACTCCACTAATGTGATGTTTCACCGTCTACCCATTAAGTTCGCTAGCTATACGTGAAAGCAGTGCACCCAACGTCTAATGTTACTTTTAACATTCTTATAGGTCGTTTAAATGAGGTTTTTTCTGATTCATATCCAATTTACAGTCAGCCAGACTTAATACAGTCCAGAGATTATATAAAGAACACTCAAAGTCCGTGTCATTCAGACATGGTCAGACAGAAAGGTGGACATAATTATATTATGTGCTAAATAAAAACGTATAGCGTTTAGCTTCTATAATATAATTTGCCGGATGGTATTTAACCATTAACCAAACAAGGTTTTCAAAACGTGTTAGTTACATCAGATATTCTTACAACAAAAAATAACCGAAATAGTTGTAGATAAAAGTTATCTATAGTTATGAGTTTCTGAAAACCTGCGGATAAAGCCGATGTTATCGCATTCTGTGCAATATATGTGTAAAACTTTTTGTCGTCAGATTAACCAAAAGTTTTATGTGGCTCACAACATTATACAAGTTACCATGTACCTAATTGGATTCTTTCTCTAGTACACCATAACCACGTTAAAATACAACGAGAACTACATCGTTATTTCTTTACAATGAGCAACTGGTTTTATGTAGTGTCGGTACGAATGTTAATTCGGCAATAATGTTTCCTTTTTTAAACCAACGAGACAGGGATAGAGGGATATCTGTGACATTTCTTCTAGCCACTTATAGTTTTTAAAATTATTTCACCATAAATAATTCAATTTTCTCTTTATTTCCAGATACCAATTTAAAATGGCCTGTTCAGTAGATGCCCCTTCCCTCAAGGACCTGCCCAAGGTAGCCGTGGACCTGAAGAGCCAGCTGGAAGGTTTTAACCAGAGCTGCCTGCGTGACGTGGACACCAATGAGAAGATTGTGCTGCCCTCTGCACAAGGTATGTTCAGGGGATGTTGAGGATGCCGGGTTTGATTTAAAAGAAATACCGCGGCCCTGGAAGACAGGGCAAAAGTAGAAAAAATCATGGGTTTTAGTCAGTAAAAGTCTGACACTCTCAGAGCGTCATACCCTACGCAGAAGTCAAAAAGAGGATGTTGGGGATGTATATGAATTTCTTGGGAATTCAATTCTTTTGTCCGAACCAGGTGTGAGGAAAAAAATGTAGTAGGTACTCGGGGGCAATAATATAAACAATTTTATGAAAAACTCACGAAATGGAGTAAAAAAAACTAAGAATGAACTAATTAATGATTTAAATTACTATAAATAAGTTAGTCCATATTAAAGGGTTGAGTGAGAGGTATGAGTCACTGATTCTAACCCTGGCACTTTCACCTCAAGGCGGTTTCAAATTAGGTAGGATATGTCATCACTTTGCCACCCTGACACCCAGCCCGCTTAGTTGTGAAGTCCACAATAAGAATAAATATTCCGGCCTTATATATGCAGGTATCTACATCTTAATTTTCTCTGAAATTTTGTGAACAAGTTGCCGTAATCAGGCGCAAAAGGGGGTATAGCTTATAGATAAACTGATACATTAATGTCAATAACCTAACAAATCGTCTGGACGTATTATTTATAGTCTATCGCTAATCGGCTATTAAAACAATCTTAATTTATTGATCGAGAACTGATGATATGGTACGCCGTTACCTATTCAAGTCATTAAAGTAGCTAATTGTAATAGAAAACTAAACAAACTCCAGTCAAAAACTTCAACTTCACAATTTTGTCTTCACAGTTTACTATTATCGATAGCCGTCATAGATTTGAAAAAATCTTCTTTCGATTCTGTTTTAAAGGTACCTCTATAATCCCGAAGTACCTAATATGACCTATTTGATCGTCAGAACATCATGCAATCTAGATGATTGGGCACATCAGCAGAGGACCACATTCACTTTGCAATCACTTACATAGGTATTTGGCGACAGCACTTATCAATCGGGAATACTAACTCCTTTTTTCCGTTTCAATAATATGTGGTTTGCCCGATGCGGATAATGGTAAGGGGCAAAAACATTCAAATATTGATGTAAGAAGTTGGGTACTTATAGAAAAATAAAAACACCCTTTGCTTTTTAATACCAATATGCAAAGAATTAGAGTCTAATCGACGCGTAATGCGCCTTATCTAAAATCCATTACAAAACACACTGAACTTATATTGAAACGGGCACAAATTGACGCTTCGATTGAAAACAAAAATTCCTTAGGTAGGTACCTACCTAATCGATAACAGAATAACAAAGAAAATTTCAATTTCACAACAGACGTAGCGCAAGAAAAGCAACACAACGCGCTACTTCAAGGCGTAGAACAATTTCAGACATCCTCCCTCAGGAAAACGGAGACGGTTGAAAAAATCGTGCTACCAAATGCACTAGGTATATCACTGGGTGAAATGCCGCGCCACTAATACATAATAGCGAGCCGCAATACGCCTGCGAGACGTGGCTGCTTTTGCTCATCGCATTCCTTCTAATTTTAACTGGGGAACTAAACCAGGGGACGAATCTAATTTATGTATTTTACAGAACTCATTTTGCACATATTGTTGTAAATCTAACTACGTTAAACGTTTTAACTAAAATAATAACGCGCATGTTTTTTGACGTTGTGAGAGTGCGCCAAATGATTCAAATTTCGAATATATTCTGACACGTATTGTCTATGGTTTTCAGATGTTGCCACCGAAAAAACTCAAAAGTCCCTGTTTGATGGCATCGAACAATTCGATGCCACCAGGCTGAAGCACACAGAAACGCAGGAAAAGAACCCACTTCCTGACAAAGATGGTATGTTTAATGTTAATTTCTTAATCAGCACTAGCACCTTTATTTTTAAGCATGCATAATGTGTAATAATATTAAAATACAAATTAATTGTAATAAAACATTATGCTGAAACCTAATGCTTACGAGTGACAAATGTGGCAATATACCAACCCAATATTCTTATTTAAAAGAATCTCACACAGTTTTAATGACTAAACAAGTCGAAGACTCATTGTCATTAGCTTATCGATGTTTTTGTGGCCACTTACGGTCCGACACGCTTTTTATTCAGAGCACTACATATCGTGAGTCAATTAGCATGTAAATGTTGCCTTTCTTTGAATGATTGTGTTACAAATACGAAATACGCATTCAGTGCTTTTATTTATTATGTTTTGCCTTGTACGATTTGCTTTGCATCAGTTGTTGCCGCGGAGAAACAGCACCAGAATCTGTTGGATGGCGTTGAGCACTTCGACAAGACACAGATGAAGCATACGACGACGGAAGAAAAGAATCCCTTACCGCCTATTGAAGGTTTATTTTTGCTGCTTTATAGTTTTCTGCCTATTTGAGAGTATATTTTGTATTTTTTTAGTATATATTTTCGTCATTACGACTGCCTATACTTATGTTGCCTTTGCGTGACTGTATATTATTTGCACGCTTACTTTCTCTTTATGCAGAGAGCAGAACTTCAGGCAGTAGCGAAATTATCAATTAGTTGTCGTTCGATTTGAAAACGTGGGTTCAATTCCTACATACAATTTATTATTTCTCCGGTTTGGTTTGGAAAAATAAAAAATATTCTAGTATTTAAAAACCAATCACAATATCACTTAGCATCTGTATTAACCGCATTTAACCGATTATTCCCGATATCCATCACTTGTCTGGCCACCACTGGGGGACAGCGCGACAACTTTAAAACAATATTCTCGTTGTTCACCACTGGGGGACAGCGTCACAACGTTGTAAATTATTTCCATTCGCCACCACTGGTGGACAGCGACACGGATTTTTTAACATTCCCTATGGCCGCCGTTGGGGGACAATGGCACAACTCTTTTGATACGATTCCCACTGGCCATCAATTTAAATTGTTTTCCAACAACTTTCATTGAAATCGTTCCGAGCCGTTTTCGAAAAAGTGGTGACAAATAAGTAAATGTATGCAAATATTACTCATTTATACCTACATTATAATAGGTAACATAGTCTATTCCATTCATCTAAATCATATTTATTAATGGATTTTTTCCACTGACAGCTATCGAAGCCGAGAAGGAGAAGAACAAGTTCTTGAACGGCATCGAGAACTTCGACCCTACCAAGTTGAAGCACACTGAGACTTGCGAGAAGAACCCTCTGCCTACCAAGGACGTCATTGAACAGGAGAAAACAGCCTGAACATCCTCATACATAACCACCCGCAACTATATCTCGCTAGTATCGCCCGTATTTTAAACTCGATATAAGTCATAGGCCGGTTGCGCTGTCCGTTTTAACGAGTCTTTATTTTGATCAAACGACAGAACTACACCAAGGTTCGATTAGACTTAGAATGGACTTTGTAAACTGGTTCTTATCATTAGTTTATAGGAACCAAATTTTCTATGTCACTTTTTAACGGTATAATATCTATATTTAATAAGCGTATTTTACGAGCATTTTATAATTTAATTTATATTGAAGGGAATAATTAAGTATGAATGTCCAGTACTGATTTATTTAAGTCGGGAACACACTGCACTCCAAATAATATACTATGATTCATTTCAGTCTTGTTCTGTGCTTGTGTTCTCCCTTAAGTTGCGATATTTTTAAGTGCTCATGAGAATTATGCATCTGCGCGTGTGTTATGCTCTGGTCAATAAATTAGGAGTGTAGTTACCAAATCTCATTTGGGTCTAAATTATTTTTTTAACTTTATTTCTGCGTTGATATAGTATTTTTGCATTGTATTAACTTAGAAATATGGTAAGAATCATCGAATGTAGTACTGTAACAATATTACTTGCTCAACCATTTTATGGTATAAATATTCGGCCTGAATCAAAAAGAAGCAATAGTTTGTCTAAGCAATGATGTGAACAATCATAATTTTTATATTGTCATATACAAACCATAATCAAACATTTTTCCATTTTTATAATAACGCTGTCGATGCCAATAAACCATTTTTACCGGAATTTTGTATGTTTTACAGACGGTGCTTTTTATAAATATAGATTTAAAAAAGTGTTGGTTTTTTATTTGTTTCTGCACAAAAAGTAGCTATTACTACAGTCCATACACACAAATAAAAAATTTGTACCTAATCCGAACCACTTATATCTACATTTACAACTAGTTTCAACCTTGAAAGCACAGAGTAATTTTATTATATCTTGAAAGGTTAAAATTTCCATGGAAACTCGTTGTCGATATAATTAATCCAAATGACTTAGGTAATGTTAGTAGAGGTTTCTCATGAAAAAATTTAGTCGGGTATGTAGGTACAGAAATTGTACTTGATATGGTCACAATTTATTTTTTATCAACATGCAAACTCCCACTGGCTTGTAAATTGCAAAGAACATATTTAAGAAACTTTGAGTTACACGAGCTGTCCTGGCACTTTAACCTTAAGATAAGCTGGCTGACGATACTCCGTGCGTGGCTGACCAGTCGTTATATATTTATACTGCCCCGTGCCTTGGAAAGCACGGTAAACCGTAAATACGTCTGTAGTTTGTTGATCTTGACAGTCGTCAGTAGCATAAAAGTCTGACAAATAGAAATTGGGTCAGATAGGCAGACGCTCTATGTAAATATTTATTCATCCAGTTACATTACCTAAGGTTAGGCTTTTCCTGACCTATTTACCATAGTATCGTGATGGGTCAGAGCTTAAGCGTCTCAGCTCTCATTCATAAAGTTGTGGGTTCGAATCCGGGCGAGTACCAAAGTGACTATTTCAATTTATATGTACTTTCTAAATGTTAATCTAAGACTATACTAGAATACTAGACTTATAGTTTAAGTCTGAAATCGCCAACCCAAATGTATCAATGCTTATGAGAAGAAGCCTTTACTCAGTTGTGAGACAGTCATACTGTTATTATTATTATGTGCTAAGGCAGGTTTTGATGTTGACCAAAGGTCCTCCCCCAAACTAACTTTCAATCACCATTTATTTTGACGGGCCCGTTGGTATAGTGGTTAGTGGCCCTGACTGCTGAGCTGGAGGTCGTGGGTTCGATTCCCACCCAGGACAAACTTTGTGTGATGAGCATGATTGTTTGTTCTGTGTCTGGGTGTGATTTATCTATAATATGTATGTATTTATAAATTATATAAATATGTATATCAGTTGTCTGGTTACCATAACACAAGCTCTGATTAGCTTGGGATCAGATAGCCGTGTGTGAGTTGTCCCAAGATATTTATTTATTTATAACTATGTCATTTTTTAAAATATTACTCTGCTCTTTAATTGGCAGTGAACTGTAATTAGCAACCCCGCCACTCATTGCGAACTTTCATATTATTATTTGAATAACAATAAAATAAAAAACTAAAACACTATAAAGAAAAACTATTTTACATTGACAAAGTAATTACACAAAATAATAGGATATTATAATAAAAGATAACAAAACCTGCGATGAAACTTTTTTTTTTTTTACATCGGTTTCCTCACTCTATGGCCGGAGAATTTGTCCATGGTTGGCCAAGTTCGCTTCGCTTCAGACCCTCTACAATAACAATATATCTAGCATTTACAAATGCAGATGAAATAGCGAGATACGCTTTCATTTCAAGTTAAAATGAGATGAGAACTGTTGACCTGGAATGCACTCCTAGGATTGTAACATTGTTGCAAAAATGCCGTCGTCTTGTAAATTTTGATTTGCTTCCCGCCGGCTCTTGACGGTTTGCTTTTGGCACGTGCAATTTTCATTAGATTTTAGTTAAATACAACTTAGCGCAAACAACAAAGTTTAACACTGATGCTGACAGTTGGGAAATATTATTTCGGTAAGTGTTTCCATGTTATTTTAGCGTCGTACGTAAGTTTTAAAGTTTGCACGTGTTGTAAATCGTAGACAGCAAAACAACCATTTGCATTCGCCAAACGATATAGCTACGATATGGTTTCATGGATACCTTATCCGATAACTAACTTTATCTTGTTCACATCTGTATGTGAAATGGGTCGGTTTGTTAGAAATTTTTGGCGGATATGTTGAAAGAAGCGGCAGCGTCATTTGTTTTTGTTTACCTCCAGATTGTTAGCAGTGTACAATGTCGCCTTCCCCGATCCGCTGTCGCGGGCCGTGGAAGATACACAAGCGTTCCTCGGAGCCGGACAGGTGGTTGGACGAAATGGGATTTTTCCGTAAACACACGGCTAGGGACTCGAGCTGCCTTTTCCGCGCAGTCTCTGAGAATATGTATAACACCCAGCGATACTTTCACAAAGTTCGCCTGGACTGCGTTCAGTTTATGGCTACTAAAAGACACCTCTTCGAAGGGGTAGGATATACCATTTACCTATTTGTCAGATATACTTAATTCAGATTCAGGCAGAATGATAATATAAATACTTTTGTTTTGTAGTCATTGACTTGTCCGTTTGAAAATTATCTCAAAGAGATGTCAAACCCATCCGAGTGGGGTGGTTTAATTGAAATATCGGCCATGAGCCATCTCTATAGGTAAGAAAATTTTCACATGAAGTTATTGTCTACCCACTTATTGATTTATAATTTCTAACATTTAATTTTCGTTGATACTGTGCCTAATACAAGCTTAATAATACACGGAAATACCTGTTTCGCTCTACATTATCTAAATTATATCAGCAGTCTTCATAAAAAAAAATATTACCTGCATTTGTACTATAAATTTATCACCCCTATATTTAACATGTCAAGTACAATAATGCTGCAACTTGTGTTAGGCACATGACCCAAATAAAATAACTTGCCATTAAACCTTGCAGACGAGACTTTGTAATATTTGAAGCCAACAAAGGTCCGCAAACAAAGATATGCAATGGTTATGGAGACCCAATATACCTATTTTACTCACCTGACACTAAGCATTTTGATGTGGTGTACACTAAAGATTTTATTAACACATCATCTTTTTGTCAATGTAAGTCTATTCACCTAAAAATATTTGATTAGGCAATGTTAATTTTAACCTAAACTTATTAGGTACATTGTTTCTCATCAAAATAAAGATTTTTTTGTTGTCTGGGGAACATTTGATTATAATATACTTATGCTGACTGACCTGATTCATGGAACTTGCAAGTACTTGGATGGTGTGGGCAATAATAAGTGTCTAAGCTAAACAAAATAGAATCTTTGTCATATGGCCTAATTTTGTCTGACAGACAGGTTGATTCAAAATTAATTAATTATTCCTTTTGAATAAGCAAGTTTTGTTTCCTCTCTGATTAATTTAGTGTTGGTATTTTTTTACAATGTTTATCATTGTGTCATGAGTTAAACTGCTAGCCTTAATTTGCAATTTTTAAGTCAGTCTTAGCTCTAAAAAATCGGCAGCTTCAAAATTTCCAATGTTTTTTTTTTATTTCCAATTCGATAGATACCTGCAAAGGTTCCTGTATTTTTTGAAATTCCATTTGCAGTCAAACCTACCTTGTACAACACATGTACCTACTCATGAGCTTTTGCAGCCAATCCTGAAATATGTACTTACCATATTTACAGAAATCAACTGGCCAACTTTTGTTTTTCCATTCTTCCTAGTTTTGCAGAACTACACCATTTTCTACTTTCATTGTCTCAGATCAGTCACAAAAAGTAACAGACACTACAATTCATGCAAATAAGTGGATTTGCCTAATAGTTTTCGTACTATTTTGTATGTGCAAGTCGTAGCTTCTAAATTTTTTATTGGCATTTCTTTTATTTCTGAATACAAATGTACTTGCTCCTTAAGTCTAAAGTGCAACATTATACTTATAGCTTTGGTATACGAAATACTTTACGACGGCGTCTACCAACTAAAAGACTTGTCATACGCTGTCGATAAAATGCTCCACGACAAAGTACCTGGCAACCATATCGAGTACTTCATGTCAGAGAATGTTGAACGTCGTAAAAAGCAGAAAGAAAGGGCTAAGATATTCATAGAAGCCGCTGATGATGACAAAGATAGAAATAGTAATGCTTTGGCGCTTAAATGTAAGCACCATACCGAGGATTTGGAAAGAGCTAGTCTTTTGAAGGAGTCTCTGAGCATCTTCGTATTCAACCGCAGTCTGATACAGCTTGAGAATGTCTGCATGAACTGCCTGAACGTTAATAGTGCTAAAGACTTGCTCGACAATGGTATCACTCCGTTTCCGTACAAGGTGGCAAAAGCTTTGGATCCTGATATCTATAGGAATATAGAGTTTGATGTCTGGAGTGAATTAAGACGAGGTACGCTTAAAGTTTATCCATGAGCGGAATAGGAACAGAAACCCTATACAAGCAATTATTTATATTTCGCTAGATTGGACCGGTGACCTTGTGACCGCATTCAGTTTTCGATCGATTGGGCGCTTGCATAATTCGCTCTTTTTAATTATTAACTGGTTCTTCATATTCGTATTGTGTACTTTGTAGATCGAATTTCTTATTACATATTTTGATTTCGTAAGAACGGAAATGTCGGGTTATTTTTTATGTAACGAGGTCAGAACATCAATCCCAATATGTGTGTGTTTTTGGGCGTTTCAGTTACCTATTCCGGTTAATTTCGAGGGAATTATTTTAAGATACAATTCACCTATTTCGGTACATGTGAAATGGTATTACAGAAATGCGTTATGGGGCGAGATATTCGGATGGGACGACCCTACAAGTGGGCGTCAAATGTTTGTGCAGACTGCAGCCTGAGCAGTCAGTCCCTTACCACTGCCACATCCAAGAAATGAGACCCGAAGGTGGCCCCTGCCTCGTGTTTATCGAGGAGCTTGGCGAGAAGCGAATAGTGAATTTTGAGCAGTTGGAACCTCTTCCCCTTGAGGAGATAAGACCCTGGGCCCCTCCTTACAGATACTCCCGGGCTCATTCTCAGTTCCTGACTCTAAGCCAAATGTTGCAGCAAATAGGTTCGACATTCTTCAAAATAATTTCGTAATACTTGCGAATTCTAACAAACATTATTTTAAAATTGCTTTCCTTTTTCACTACTTACTTTGCACAGTTTTTTTTTTACATTAAGCACAATTGTATTCTTAAAATATAGTTTGATTCTCTCTCAAGCGTATTAACACTTCCCCTATTCAATGAATGTCCCACGCCAGGCAACATCACACTGAAACAAGGTCTGAGCAAGGCTCGAAACAAATCCAAGGTGACTCCGGACGATAAGACACCAGAGAAACCGACCAAGCCCAACAAAGTGTCGTGGAACGAAGAGACAGAGCTATCCTTCCAAAACAACGTCGATTTCACATATCAACACCTGGACTTTCTTAACTTTGAACCAATGCCTGTTAGTTGTAGCTAGACACAAATAGAACTAGGTTCTGGGTGACTTGTAAGCATATCACTTAACGAATAGTTATTTCGACACAAGTTTTCCGGGAAACTTTGTTATATTACAATATAGAGAAAAACGGGAACGGCGATCTGAAATAATATTTGCGTAGGTATGGTGGAATTATTTCGTAACTGAAGCCATTCAACTTTTGCTCACTTTATGTCAATAACCTATTACATTTTTCAATTAATTAAATAGTATTAAGTCCATGTTAAAGCATCCTTACGCCCCCATCAATTACATCAAAGGGCAACCATATTTGCACATTGATTTAATCTACCTTCGATGAAATAATGCACCTAGCAACATGTCATAAGTTTCATTTCTTCATTTACATATTTTATTCAGTATTTGATAAGACAAACTTTCAATGATTTATCTTCTTTTTTGTTTAGGAAACTTTTTGAGGTTATTATAAATACTACTATTTATACGAGTTCTCGCCTTCGAAAATTATTATAAAGTGACGTGCTTATAAATCTATCTCACAAGTACCATATCGTAGCTATTCTAGAGGTAATCAAATTGGGATAATGTTGTGTAGTTTAGTAATTAAGTAAGTAGTTAGTATTGTTGTTGGTTAGTATTCTAATCTTTCGTAGATGGTTTAATAAATTACTGACAGGAGTTCCTACATTAGAAACCGAAAAAAGCAAAGTTTTTTTTTCTTCTTAAAAAACGTACTCTTTAGTCTAAATTGCGAGTTTCTACTTTGTCCCGGCTTTTATTAACTTCCTTCGTTCTTTTAATCATGTCATCTAACCTTTTTAAACTTATTCGTATAAACTATCTTAATTCACTACGAAATCGTGTTATCAATTTCAACATTACTTCCGTAGAGCAAAGAAAATAAACAATCAGGGTTAGTGCATATTGCACCGGGCACTGAGCGGCCCGCGCATGCGCGACGATGCCCTTCGCCGGCTCAGCGCTCCCCATTGGCCCGCTGAAGGCACCAAAGTAGAAACATTTATTTTAAAAATTGAGATGCAATCAATCATTTCATAAATCTTGTTCGTATCGCACGTGTACTCGTCAGCCGGTACCACGGACGCGTTACGTACAATTGTGATAGTAAGTTTATCTTTTTGCGTATCTTACAATTTTAGAATAAAAAGAAACAAGTTTTTTGTCCAACTGTCAGTAATTTAACTAAGTTATAGTGTTAGTGGCTGTATGTTTGTACCGGATGCTATATTGGTGAAATGTTTGGTCAGGTTGAAGTTGACGCACTGCCCCTGATGGTGGACTGCCGGCCGGGCGCGGGTGCTCCGCCCCACGACCTCGCTCATACTCAGCCAAATGGCGGAGCGCCTACTGAGAACCATCATACCCAGGTGAGTCGTTTTTAGGGTTCCGTAGTCAACTAGGAACCCTTATAGTTTCGCCATGTCTGTCTGTCCGTCCGTACGTCCGTCCTCGCTTAATCTCTGTGACCGTTAGCACTAGAAAGCTGAAATTTGGTACCAATATGTATATCAATCACGCCGAAAAAGTGGTAAAATAAAAATTGGAAAAAAATGTTTTATTAGGGTAGCCACCCTATATGTAAAGTGGGAAGTGATTTTTTTTTTAATTTCAAACCTAACGTGTGATATATTGTTGGAAAGGTATTTAAAAATGAATAGGGGTTTACTACAATAATTTTTTGATAATGTCAATATTTTCGGAAATAATCGCTCCAAAAGTAAAAAACGATGTGTCCCCCCCCCTTTTGAACCATAAGTTTAGAAAATATGAAAAAAATCTGAAAAGTAGAACTTTATAAGGACTTTCTATGAAAATTATTTTGAACTTGATTGACACAACAGTTTTTGTACAAAAAAGACAAAAAGTTTTACAAAATAATTTCTGGACTAAGTTTGTAGTATAATCGTATATGCAAGCATTTTTTTTAACTTCGTTTGCATATTTTATTATCCTGAACGTGTCTTTTTTCAAACAAAATAAGAATTATTAAAATCGGTTCTCGCAATCCAAAATTATTAAAAAAGTATTAATTAGTAACCCAACTTATTACATTGGATCGGGTATTACCGAATTGTTCGGTTGGTCTCTCCTTGGCATTGGCGGTATCTTATAACTACATAAAACTTCTATTAAGAACATGCTAAGGCAATTTAGAACAAAACTAAAATTCATTTTTTTAACACCAACATATGTTAAGGTAAAAACCAGTTCATAAATGGTTCGATAGATGGTGTTGTGTAATGACGTCATTTTTAAAAGTCGATGTTAAGAAATTCCGTGCTTTCATGACCTACTGTGGTAAAGTAAGTTGCTCTTAAATATATTCGTAATAAAAAAAAAAAAATGTTCTCGTATATTTTGAACAGTGATAATCGTGTTGAGGACGACGCTGTCCGCGCCTTTCATGATTTGTTATCCCAACAGGCCAACACACATCGTTTTGGCCTAGAGAAGTGTCTCTTTTTCTTTACCCGGAACTAATAGAGCCTGGGTGTCATTTATAAATTATATATGGCGGAGAGAGAAGTCGGGTTTGTGGGGCATTGGATTTGCATTTATTACACCAATGGAATATTACGGGTCTATGATAGTTTATATAATAGTTTAAGTCATTCGCAGCACGTTTACGTTAACGCACTATTCCCATACTTGGATAATAATAAAATACAATTCTCTAGTGTTCAACGTCAAACAAATAATAAACTCATAAGTGGGAACACTTATTGTGACGGACGGGAAACTACGGAACCCTACACTGAGCGTGGCCCGACACGCTCTTGGCCGATTTTTTTTTAATGTTTTCTGATAACTTCGTGAATGGTTTTTTTTAACTACTGCGTGTCGCCGCGGCGAAATTCCTACGAAATTTAAAATTTAATATTAGGAGCTCATGATTGCAATAGGTATATGATGCTGCTTTAATTTAGAAGTCATTGAGCACTTTACGATGTATATCTGGGCGGTTTAGTGATAGCAAGCCCCACCACTGAGCATGAGGTTATGGGTTCGAATCCCGAGTTGGATAAAGAGTGGTTGGGTTTTTCATCACGATATTCTCAGTAGCAGCCAGGGAGTCTGCGAAAAGTGGGTGTACTATTAGTATACGCCTCTGCCCTATCCCTTCTAGGATTGCAGGCGTGATCCGTCAACCAGTCTTCGCAAGTAAAATAAGGTTTACATGTAGACTTTCTAAGCGAAGTCTATATCGGATTTTCTTTACCGAATGGCAATCATTTCAATAAATAGACAAATACAGCCACACCACCCACGTATCAATCACACCCACACCACACCACGCATCACATCACACTAGTTATACACTCAGATTCTTCCTACATTACATGCGAACACACATACTATAAAACTAGCTGGCACCCGCGGCTTAGCTCGCGTGACGATCGAATAAGAAGTATTATATATGTTATTCCAGACTATTATCTACCTCTGTGCCAAATTTTATCAAGATCCGTTCAGCCGTGTAACGTAAAAGCGTAACAAACATCCATACATCCTCACAAACATTCGCATTTATAATCTTAGTAGGGATAAGTAGGATATTAGTAGGATATTAGTAGGATTAAATATCTTTTAAAATAATAATACTAACCTATAAGTGTCAGACTTTCAGGACACTGACTATCTGTAACGACTATTATATGAATTGAAAAAGTCACATTGGTAATTGCCAGGATTTGAACTCAGTTCCTCATGCATGAGAAGCGAGGCGCTTGACCTCTAGACCTTCAAGAATTTCTTTTGTCAAATGCCGAAGTTTTACTTAGCTTAGTAGTCTAGTTAAGAAACAGCAGCGTCTTCAAACACGGGTATTATCTGCTTAAAAAGAGGCGCTATACACCAACTAAATGCACAACTGTGGTCACGATATATTACTAGCTTTTGCCAGCGGCTTCGCTCGCGTTAAATTCGGGGTAACACAGTTCCCCTTTCCTGATATGCAGGTATCTGTTACCTGCAGTTTTTACCCATGCGCCTTATTGATTTGTAATAGCAAAGCTGAGCTTTCCCTTTTCTTCCCTGTTTCTCGCTCATATCTCAATATATTTTTTTAAAAATAGCCTATGTCCGTCTCCCGGGTCCCAACTATCTCTGTACCAATATCCATCAAAATGGGTTTAGCCATTAAGGCGTGAAGAGGTAACAAACAAACTCACTTTTGCTTTTATAATATTAGTAAGGATGTAGATGTTACCGGAAATGTATAAAATTTAGGAATTGTAAACAAATCCTAGGATTTTTTTACAATTTCGAAGCTATTTAGGAAATGTATAAAATATTGTTGTTAAAATGGGAATAATATTTTTATTAAAGCACAAGTTGAAACAACGACAGGTAACAGTACGTATAATAAACCTGATATAGTGGTGGTGGATTGATCAGAGTGGCGCGAACGAGACCTTGACGAGAACCTTGTGATAGCCGAAAAATATACACAAATCAAGTATATTGACTTGGCTCGTGAGGTTGTCGACATGTGAGACGTGAACTCAGCGATCATTGTGCCGATAGTCGTATCTGCCAATGGCTTAATTGCCAAGAGCCTCGCCCAATACCTGAGGAGGCTCTCGTTAGGCAGCCGGTTCAAGGGCTTGATACAGAAAGCGTTACTCCTGGACACGGCTCGTTTTGTTAGGAGGTTATTTTCTCTGGAGCTCTGACCGCCCGGTAGCTTTTTTTTATGTATTGATAAGAAATATAAAAAATATACAAATAAATAAACAATAATATTAAAAATGCGAATGTTTGTGAGGATAGATGTATGGATGTGTTTTACTCTTTCACGTCAAAACGGCTGAATGGATCTTGATGAAATTCGGTACAGAGTTAGATTATAGTCTGGAATAACACATAGGATATTTTTTTTTCGATTATCACTCGCGGGCTTCAGGTAGTGTGTGTGTATGAATAATAAAGCCGACCCGAAGCAAAAAATACACACATTCGGCTTTCATCCAGCACCGCCAAACTTGGTTCGCTTTTATCACCATCACTGAAACATATAACCTAACCCGGCTTTCTTCTTTTCTGATACATGTATACTTCACGTTTTATACATAGAGTTGTAGTAGGTAAATTTTTTCGTGACAGGCTGGAGGTAGCGGCGACATGGGTTCGCACGGCATCGCGTCGCCGGCGTCGGTGCGTGCCTCGACACCCGCCACCACCAACACCTTGGCCACCTACAATACTACTAGTAAGTACTTATGAACATTCTAGAAAGCTGAAAGAAGGAGGAATAAGAAGTATTTACCTCACCACGCACTTCAATGTCATTGCAAATCTTCGTCTTCGCGCGTGGCATTTGGATTGAAGCAATTATTACGATAAAGTAATTATATGTTGTTACGATAAAGTAGATAGGAGTTATATCCTACTAGCTGTGCCCAGCGGTTTCACCCGCTGAGGTTTAGGGGTATGAAAAATAGATGTTATCCGATTCTCAGACCTACCCAATATGTACCCAAAATTTCATAAGAATCAGTCGAACCGTTTCGGATACGGTAACTAACATTGTGACACGGAAACTTTATATATTAGATACCATTTTCTAAAAGACCATGGAGTCCATTCCAATTTTTTGGAGTAATAAAGTTTAAATGGCTTTTTATGGGTAGTATTTCACTTCATTTTAAAGCGTCCGACTCAGGGAGTAAGGGCTGAAACTGCGTTAAACGGACACCCGCGCGGTTTCACGTGCGTATTCCGCCAGCTGTAACACGCGCGGGCTTGTTTAGTTCCATCAAAACGCTTGATGAAAAGCTTGTGTAAATTTTGTTCGACAGAGAAAGAGTAATTTTGAGACTACAGTGTCGCTCTGTCATATAAGGCCAAGCGAATGAACTCTTTAGGCACCTGTGACAGGGTCCTTCACAAACCCACAGAGTCCACGCTGCCACGCGCGCGCGGGTGCCCGTTTAAGGCAGTTTCAGCCCTCGGAGCATAAGCGCGTAATATCTCGTATCGGCTTACGCGCGAACGCGCGCGCCACATGCTTTTCAAGAAATTGAACGCGCGTAGACGCTGTTATTCTTCGAGCGGGGTGACTCTCGTACACGTGCGTCTGCGCTCGTATTAGTTGCGCGTGCCCAAAATACGCCAGTTTGAAACCGCCCTAAGACTCAAGAGAACAGAAATATATTGCTTTTTCTGTTTATGCCGGAGGTTTGACCTTTTATTCAAACTAATGAAACAAGGGGTTTTCGTAAAACAGCTTCTTCAGTCCGTAGTCGATTCTAGGAACTTGCCGGCATAGCTCAAAGGAATTATTACTGCGTGCTTACGCGATACAAAGGGAGTGAGCCCGGGACGGGCGCCTGTCGGGAGTCGCTCCCGTCGCCCGCCACCGTAGACAGCGCGTGGGCGAACGGATGTAGGGTTGGTGCATTGCGCCATAATACACACACAAAAACAATATTGATCTTAACGACAAATAGATTTTTGATTACTCGTTTGTATGAGCTTAGTAACCGTTGCAAAACGCAGATTTGCTGCACGCTGCCGCTATCGTGACAGCCGCGCCCGACCCGCTGCAGACACGCGCACGCGTTGTGTTCACGCTCTCGCAACGGACATGCCCAACGTACGTCATGGCCAACGTCGTTAGAGTCAATCAACATTATTGGTTTGCATAGTTACTCAATCACTCAGTAAATAGGAAATGCCAGGAAATATCAGTACAAGTTCCAAGAAAATACCTTACTCGAAACCAGTGTTTATTTAACCACTCTGCACGACAGGATTTTGACACATGACACATCAGCTGAATCGGTGGGGTGACGCGAATTGTCATGAAATTCAAGAATCTTCATCAATTTACAGCATTCAATTTTGTTATTAAAAATAAGTCACCGGGGCTGTTTCATATGATAAGTTTGAGGTTTATATTTCCAAAAACCTCATAAGGTCGATAAAACGGCGTCAATCTATTGTAAAATGTGTGTAAAATACATATTATTACACCCTTCCAAAAATTAGGTACTTTAAAAACGCTGGAAATAATGCACATACACAAGACAACCCTTTGATAATAAAATCGGAAATCCAAAATAAAAACAGTGACATTCCATCTGCATTCTTATTTTTGCCATTTTACATATAAATCTATATATATATACAGGGTGGCCAGTTGATAGGCGTCCAAAGAAAAAAATTAGATGCCTTATGCTAAGGGGTACCTGAATTACCCCCATGTATGTTCCGCGATTATTTGTAGTTTAGGAGCTAGAATTTTTTTAAGTACTTTTTTCAAAATATTCACCTAGCATTGGTTTTTATTTTTTATGTCTTTATTCCTATCATTTTTAGATATTCTTTTTTGTGGAATCTATTAGCGATAGCAATAGCTACCATGCAAAAAAAATCCGTTTGCCTAGGCATTGTAGAACTTACCACAAAATTAGTCCAAAGTTCAAAATTACCATTAGAGTTCGATAATCAAAAATGTTCAGAGCTTAAAAAAAAAATAAGTGAGGGGTGCCAGAGGTTTCTAAATGATCTTAAAAACTTCTATGGACCTTCAACAGACAAAATCGGTAAAAAAATATAGAGCTTGATCGGGGATTATTTCCTGTAATTAGCGTTGATAGCAATAAAGGTATTTTTACAGTTATTGTTATAATTTGGGATTTCTTTATTTTTGCCACTTTTATGATAAAAAAATACGGTAGAGAGTTTACAAATTTTATTTAAACACGTTACAAAAGGTTTTCAAAGTGCCGCCTTACCACAAAAATGCACAATCTACATCTACGGAGGAAATTGTCTTTTAGTTGGAAACCATGTCTCGTCTCAGTGTTAAGTTAACGTCTGACAGCAAAATTGGTAATTCTTCAAGAACTCTTTGTAGGTGGCTCCATCGAGCTTGGACAGCGGTCTGGCTATGGATTCTCCATAGTCCGCTATCGAGAATCCTCATTCCGTAAGACCATCAAATTTTCAACACCGCTTCAGTGTGAAAATGTGGTCCGGCTTTCTCAACGGTGAACTACCAATTAGTTTACCACCACCATTCGAGCTGCCGTTCAGACTCGTGATGGTACGCACGGGACACTAACAATGAGGAAGAGCTAAAACGGAAAATTGAAGAAGCGGGAAATGTTGCAAGAAGTAACAGAGAAGCCTTTAGTTTAGACAACTATAAGACAATTTCCTCCGTAGATGTAGATTGTGCATTTCTGTGGTAAGGCGGCTCTTTGAAAACCTTTTGTAACGAAGCGGTGTTGAAAATTTGATGGTCTTACGGAATGAGGATTCTCGATAGCGGACTATGGAGAATCCATAGCCAGACCGCTGTCCAAGCTCGATGGAGCCACCTACAAAGAGTTCTTGAAGAATTACCAATTTTGCTGTCAGACGTTAACTTAACACTGAGACGAGACATGGTTTCCAACTAAAAGACAATTTCCTCCGTAGATGTAGATTGTGCATTTCTGTGGTAAGGCGGCACTTTGAAAACCTTTTGTAACGTGTTTTAATAAAATTTGTAAACTATCTACCGTATTTTTTTATCATAAAAGTGGCAAAAATAAAGAAATCCCAAATTATAACAATAACTGTAAAAATACCTTTATTGCTATCAACGCTAATTACAGGAAATAATCCCCGATCAAGCTCTATATTTTTTTACCGATTTTGTCTGTTGAAGGTCCATAGAAGTTTTTAAGATCATTTAGAAACCTCTGGCACCCCTCACTTATTTTTTTTTAAGCTCTGAACATTTTTGATTATCGAACTCTAATGGTAATTTTGAACTTTGGACTAAGTTTGTGGTAAGTTCTACAATGCCTAGGCAAACGGTTTTTTTTTTGCATGGTAGCTATTGCTATCGCTAATAGATTCCACAAAAAGAATATCTAAAAATGATAGGAATAAAGACATAAAGAATAAAAACCAATGCTAGGTGAATATTTTGAAAAAGTACTTAAAAAAATTCTAGCTCCTAAACTACAAATAATCGCGGAACATACATGGGGGTAATTCGGGTACCCCTTAGCATAAGGCATCTAATTTTTTTCTTTGGACGCCTATCAACTGGCGACCCTGTATAAAAGAAAGTCGTGTTAGTTACTCCACTTATAACTCAAGAACGGCTGAACCGATTTAGCTAAAAATTGGTGAGGAGGTAGCTTAGAACCAGGAGACGGACATAGGATACTTTTCATCCCGGTAAGAGAAGTAGGGTAGGTAAGGTAGGTAGAAAGATACAAATTTGCATTGCAACGCATAGCTAGTTAGGGCACAGCTAGTTCAAAATAAAACACGATACAAATCTCGACAAAAAAATACTAAAAACTGTGTTGCAACATGACATTTCTTAGTGCTGACCGTAAATCTAAGTTTCATCATTGCGATTAAAATGTTGCATTCAACCTAATCGATAATCGTAATGGAGTAAACTTTAAAAAAAAGTTTTGGGACTATTGAGGAATTTACCTATGGAGATTGCACATTATTTTACTATTGATATTATAGTTGTTCAAATATCTATGATATCGATAAGAAAGGAAAGACAACAACATTTTGTCACGTGCTTTTTTGTTATGCTATAATTATTTTCTTATGCGCCAAGATTTGAGGTACATTTTGCTGTCAAACGGTTTCGCGGTAAAAGATTTTGGCTGTTTTCTTGAATGACGATGAATGAAAATGGCGGCCATTTTTGTAGGAGGTCATGCGAATTCTGTAGGTAACTAGTCAGGCACCCCAGCCGGCACAACCATACCGTACCGCACCTAGAAAGCCATGCCTCCGCAGTAGAACCTTGTTTTAGACGGACAGGGACTCCGCACACATCGGGGCCCTAAAATATTGATATAGACACCCGACGCCCGATGCCTGTAGCGTCTCGCGCGATGGCTGGCTTGGTTTGAGGAGCGCCGCACTTCCCCCGCTCTAGACAAAGCGGGGGGGAGTGTCAGGGTTATGCAATAGAAGGAATATGGGTGGGTTTTAGTCAGTACTAGTCTGACACTCCCCCCCGTTCTGCCCAGAGCGGGGGAAGTTATTTGACGATTTCCCACCCAAAAAAAACCCCGGTACACGACATCAAGAAAAATGCAGGTTCAAAATGGACTCATTTTGAACCAGGAGTTTTCTTGGTGTCGTGTTTCCATCTCAATTGTGCTCTTCCTCTATAGGCCATTTTTACCCCAAGGCTTCCACTCCAAGAACACTTTGGCCTACGAGCCATGTTTTAGGAAAGAATGAATACGCTTTTCAAATAACCAATCCAACCAAACAATTTTGTCGAACAAAATAAATGTAATTTATCTTTGCTGATTTTTTTAATGTGCTTACCAAGATCATAATTGGCGCGTTCTATATTCAACCTTATTTATTTCTATTTGCAATTCACATTCAAATAGTAGGTACAAAACCAAATTATTAATAAAATAGCAAATAAACATTTTTAATTTGAACAGCGAGCGCATTCCTTTTTTGAATAATTATCTGAAAATAAAATTGGCGCGAATTTAGCCATAGATCAGTTGGTACTGTTTGTTGTTGAATCGGTTTTGGTGGCGTAAAAAATATTATAATCAATATTTATAGTATTTTACACGTATTACAAAATTAATTTTTATTTTCTTCTATCAATTTCTGATATTCCTTAATTTAATTATTCGAGTTGATTGATTTACAAGAAAATAATCGATTGAAATAATCGCATTTACACATCACAAAATAAAAAAAATAGAAATGGACGTCAATTTCGAAAGTGATTTTAGTAGTGGTTATGAATATTCCGTGTTATTGGTCCTATTATTGCAAATTACGATAAGATCTGGGCATTGTTATGTTATTTATAATATTTGAAATGATATTTGTGTCAGTTGTTATAGAATCTATTCGTGAATTTATAATGTGGAATGAAAAATGTAAACAAGCACGATTGGCGCGAAACTTCGACTTTAGATTTCAAAATGTATCATTACCACTGCTAATATAAGTTCAATTACTAATGATTTCTTCACGTAATAAAAGGACACGTTAATCATGCCCAATAATGTGGAGTTTAAATGTCCGAAAACCTATTTTTTCATGATTTTTAGCGTCGACCTACACTGCCATCAAAATGGCGATGATTGTAATTTACGCATTTGGATTTTATAAGACTTAATTAAGAAACTTCCTCAATAATTAAAGAACTTCTAATGACGTTTACATATGAGATTTTTATTCTACTATCTTAATTATTGCACACCCATATTATTTATTAACCAGAAAATAAAATATTTACAAAACTACAGGTAGCAGGTACCTGAAAATCAGGAAAGGGGAACTGTGTTACCCCGAATTTAACGCGAGCGAAGCCGCGGGCACAAGCTAGTAACCTAATATTTTAATTTGTAAGGTGGGCGAGAATATAGGGAGTAGGTCGATCTTCCTGGCCCTTGACATAATTTCTTAGGTCACAAGGTAAAGCAATAAAGCTGTATCTCAAGGGCGCGCGTTGACAAAGGAGCTCTCAAAAAGTTAGATGCATGACGCAATCATTGATGATGTTGTACTTATAAGCCACTAGCTTCCGCCCGCGACTTCTTCCGCGTGGCATAGTTACTTTGGGCTAACTTTAAGTCGCGTGATGATCGCAAAAAAATGTTTTTTCTCTCCCCTTTTCTTCCCTCTTTCCCCCTTATCCCACTTTTTTATAGCCTTTGTCCGTCTCCAGGGTCCCAACTATCTCTGTAAGTACCAAAATTCCTTAAAATCGGTTTGGCCAGTTAGTCGTGAAGACTTAACAAACAAAAAAACTCACTTTCGCTTTTATAATATTGGTAAGGATGGTTTATAAAGTCAGTTCTAGTAGTTCAAAACAAATTCAATTTTGTATCATCTCTCTGGCTTTGACCTATTTTAGTTGGGGGTCTGCGGAACACGTGTATTTCGTCCATTTTAAACTTGGTACGTTGGTATGATCAATGCAAGTTTGAATAATCAGTTCAGGCGTTTAGAAGTTATGATGGAATAAAGAAACTCACAAACATTCATGAACCCTGAAAACATAACACTCCTTTTATGGGGCAGACGTGTAAAAGATACATGCATATTAAAAATCCCTCCCAACGCCTTTGGCTTCTTCGTGGGCTGCCTGCGTCACTTTGTCATGAGACCAATCCTGTTTTTGAGAGATCCACAGTTCGGCATTCGGTTTACATGTTAAGATATGAATATGATACACATCGATACTAACAGATCTAGAATATACTTTGTATTGTAGCTTTTCTATAATTAGTGTACGTCACACCTCTCCAGTCCTCCCCGCCTTCCGCATTTAGTTCCGTTCCGAGATTAAAAAAATGTTACTCGTAACAGCTATGCTCAACAAACCGTTTTAACGCATGCTATGTCATTGAAAGTTATATTCGGAAAAAAATTTACGTAACAAATATTCTAAACTAATTGCGAAACACAAAATTTTCCATGAAGCCCTGTAAACGTGGGTCGGGATAAGGAAAACCTTAATGTTTACCTTCAATAATAGATGTTGGGTAAGACGTCCATGGAAAGGGGAAAACTTATGAAAAGTTCTTTCGCAATAATTAACCAGCCCTAAAGAAAAGTGACGGTCAGAGTTTCAAAAAAATACAAAAATAGAAAGGTTTCGAAACAACTTACGTTGTGAGGGTGTATCAATTTGTTTCACGTTTATTAAGGGAGTTCTTTATTATTATTGCCACAACGTGACTCATACTGTAGGTAAATCCCAATCATAACAACTCCACATAGTCGGAAAAAGAATTATCACCTAATTGGATACTTTACGACATACATACGGTATACGACAGCACTCACTAACAGAAAATGCATTGTAGTGTAAGTGGAAATATGTAATAAAATTGTTGCTTCATGTCCATTCAAATTGTGATATTTACCTGGGGATGACATGGCAAATTTTCGTGTAGGACATAACATGAGGAGAGTCAGGATATTGAAAACACGGAGAGATCAAAAAGATACAATGAAATTGGGCGCGGATTAATATTTAGCCGCGGGGAGA
Organism: Ochropleura leucogaster; assembly: GCA_958449745.1. Taxonomy (NCBI): domain Eukaryota; kingdom Metazoa; phylum Arthropoda; class Insecta; order Lepidoptera; family Noctuidae; genus Ochropleura; species Ochropleura leucogaster. Next base: position 21,079,187 of record OY288201.1, read on the forward strand.
ACCGTGTGTCTGGTTCGGGAGATTAATTTTGTAATTAGAGACTGAATGATTGTCGACAGGCTTATCGTCAGGCGTATTTGTCGTATCCTATAACATTTTGGGGGAATACTATTAAGCCCTAGCTGGATGTTGTTTATTAAAAGTATCCCATCATGTATGCATATGTGTGTAATCTGAGCACTTTTATGTTGTGAGGGGTGCTTGCTAATGCTTTTTTTTTAAATCTAATTATAATAAAAGCATTTCGAGCTTTACCGTCGACCCCTTCCGAATATTATCGATCCACGCCACGCGGCTGTCAAGACTGAAATGATCAACCATTTGCTTTGTGGATTGATTCCGATACTTGTAATTAGTAAGAATTTAACTTGAATAGGATTGGTAAATTCAAGAGTTCTAAGTATAGACATATCTTTCAACGCATGCCTTACCAGGCATTTTATTCTCTTTTTCAACCGACTTCAAAAAAGGAGGAAGTTCTCAATTCGACTATGTTTTTTTTTTGTGTTTGTTACCTCATAACTCAGGTCAACACGACACGTAGTTTTTGAGTTATCTTTAATAATGCGTATTAGATTGACTTCGTGTACGTTGATGATATACTCATTCGTCGATTATATTTTAGAAGTTGTCGAAGTCAAATGATCAAAAAACGTGTACGTTGATGATATACTCATTCGTCGATTATATTTTAGAAGTTGTCGAAGACAAATGATCAAAAAATGCTATGTACTGCTATGGTTTGGAAGGTCATCGCAGTTTTTTGAGGTGATTGTATTTTAATTTGGTGATAGATCTTCAGTGATATACAACGGCACTCTTTAATAAATGACAGCAAATCTGCTGTGATTGTTGCAATCACATGTATAAGTATGGGTTCCGCCAGGGTAGGCAGGCGAGTAGGAGCAGGGTGACCGTATCCCCTCCCCACCCCTCACCTAGTCATTAGGAAACATAAACATCAGATCAAGTATCAGCTGTATCCCCTAGGGGATAATGCATATGATTTCTGAATTGGTTTAATACTAAAGCATAATAGTACAGATACTTAGTATTTAATCTATAGCTTGATGTGGAACTAAAACTTGTATCTAAGACGGGACTAAAGCTAAAAATAAAAACTTTTAACCGTGTTTGCGTATTATATCATAACACTATAACTAAAAATGCTGAAATAAAAACTTTTTAGTAAAAAAATAAAACCGACTTCTAAAAAAAAACTAAAAACTGGAAAATAACTTTATTTCCGGAAGTCGGTGGCAAATAAAGTCAACGAAACCAACAAAAGCCACGCTTATTTTTTTACTCAAAAGTTTTTAGCGTGCTATTCTAGGGTACGCCACAATAGTGGCGGTAAGTCCCTGTTAAATATGCAGGTAAGGGACAACCATCAAACACGCTAGTCAATGACACACTGCTTTAATAACCTCTAATGACTTATGGCCGGGTCGCAGCCACGGTACGCTACACATATACCTACATACATAACATCCCCTTCCCTCTAATTGAAGAACTACCCTTACATACAATTAATGAAAACAGAATTAAATTATGGAGTAAAGTTGTCTGGTGACAATTCTAGACGTCGCACATACGGCAAAATGACCACTTTAGAAGGTCAAAAAGAAATGTATGAAATAATATGTGCAATAATACTTAGATAATTATGTTTCTTACTTAAAGGGCTACTTGGTGTTGAGATTTGAGAAGATTTCTAAGTACTTACCTAAAAGGTATTTATAAATTATAAAAATATAATTGTACAGTCAGCATCAAAAGTCGATGACCACATTCAGATTTTCAAAATCACTGGGCATTATTTGACCCATAAATCGCTCAACAAGATAGAGCGCCAGTATTGATTGAACATAATTAAAGTTCAAAATTAACTGAACACTACTCGTCAAAGGTTACTGAACACCATTTTGTCAAAAATTGCTGATCGTTATAATATCCGAAAACATCTTAACATTCAGTGTTACAAAAGTCACTGAACAATATAAAATACTTGTTTTTGTTATCTAGTGCAATCACGGCAACGTCCACGTCCAAAAATACTTAACATCATAAAAAAACAAAAGTTACTGAACATTACTTTGTTTCGGATACGTAGCGTGTAAACTTATACTAATACCATCAAAAGTAGCTGAACTGCAAACTAAAAATGTGCGCGTTACTATCTTCAGAGTTTTAAAACCAATCTTGTCCTATCCAAACTAAATCATGTAAAAAGAAGTTAAATGGATAGATCTCTCGCTACCAGCCTTCTTGGACCGAGTGAAAATGCATAAAAAGCATGGCAGGCAGCTGTCAACGCCTCTTTTTCTTTTTTTGGTTTAAAAACAAAAGACGACAGAAGAATATGGTGTCAGTTACTTTATCAATTGCGCTTTACTGTCAAATAAACATTATAATGCCATTTAATAATCTCTGCTGCCGCGGCAAATTGCCGCCCAGCGGACAGACCTCCGGTGCGATCTCATGGTGGCATGGGGAGAGCGACTGTCGCAACCCCCAAGTCCCCTCTTGAGGAGTGGCTGGAGAGGCGCCATGGCGTCCTCACCTACCGCCTGACGCAGGTCCTTACCGGACACGGAAGTTTCCAAACATCCCAAAAAAAAATGATATTTGACATTCATTCTGGTATTACGTCGAGTTTGAAATAGGATTGATAGCTGTCACATGTGCTGAAGAGATATTTTAATTTCTAAATTAAAAAAAAATATAAATTAACTGTATTGATTTATCGAACCATTTAATTTTGTTGATAATAAGTAAAAGGATGGTGATTTACATTTGCATTGTCTACTTAATTTATATACCAAACAGATATACGTACCGAAATACACACACATAAAACCCAAAATTATATTATATTTTGTTCAGGGACTTTAGAGATAAACGATGGTATGCTATTTTTGTCAAAAGTTTGTTCAGAGACTTTAGAGACGAAGAATGTTATGCTTTTTTTACTATAACTTTGTTTAGTGACTTTTGAAAAGTGGTGGTTACCTACTTATGCCCTTTTGTGATAGTCATTCATTTCTGGTGCTTGTCATGTTGATCGATTTAGGTGTAATACGGTGTACAGTCATTTTGAAAATCTAAATGTGGTCATCAACTTTTGATGCTGACTGTACCTACTGAAAATCAAACTTGTATATTTAAATTAAAGTACACATAATTATAAATTCAACAACAATTATGAACAACAATACAACACACACACAAAACAATTATTAACTATGTAGTTAATTAATATCACTGTCGTCATGCTTATCCATTGATTCTTCGTCATTACCGTCCTTGTCTTCAGTTTCTACTAGTGACACATCCAACATTTCCAGGACCTCTTTAGAAAAAGGTTTCCTTTTCTTGTGATGGCTCCTCCACTTGGATGCAATGATTGGATCAGAAGCTATTAGCATCCAGTGCACAATGTCGGTATTGGTGTCGATTCTGGAGGTTTTTCTGGCATGGAAAAGTCGTAAACCTTTGTACTCTTTTTGACTGGTTTCCAGCACATCTTCTGAAAATAACCCCACGGGCAAAGGTAGCTCCTTTATGATGTCGCGGAATGAAATTAGGTCTAGTGTCACAATGGGTTGGTTTGAGTTCCTAAAATTTACAGTGTTAGTAGCCAACAAACACACCAGTGTAAATAATTAGGACAGAAAGCGGTACTAAGTGGAACTTTTTTTGAAAGTCTATGGAAGTATATTTTTTTTAATGAAAAGTAAGAGCGGAATGAAACCGTCATTTGTTAATACATATCTCGTATAACTAGGGTGAAAAAGTAATTAATTAATAAACATACCTGTGGCCTCAATGTACATAATTAATATTTAGATTTTTCCACGATTTGAACGAACATAACACGTTGTAATGTCTTCCGGTTTCGAATGCAACTAGCCGTACGCTGCACAACGCTTATCTGTCGGACCCTCGGGCGCCTTTGTTGTAAGTATAGCAAAGGATATTTAGGGCCAGCACGATGGCTCAGGTAGTTGACTCGAAGAATACAAGTAATTTTAGTCCTTATAATAAAAAAATTAAATTTATTTTTGACCTTCTAAAGTGGTAATTTTGCCGTATGTGCGTCGTGGATTGAACGCTGGTAAGGGCGACAGCGCATCGGGTGAGCCATCTGACTCGGCTAGGGGCGTGGCGAAGATCACATTTCGCTCAAACCCGCCTTCCTCCTCTTCTCTGACCGGTGTACTAGTGGTTGACGGTGATATTGTTATGTGCCCCGATGATGGTGTTCCTATAACCTCAAGATCTGAGTTGGTGTTGTTGCTGGGGCAGTCTATTTGATGTTGATCATCGTCTTCCGTTGTCGTCTGGTTTGCGTTAACTACATCACGCTGAATTATTTTTAAGTTTTAGATGGAATCTAGACTTCGTGCGAGTCCCGAGCAATTTAGTTTGCTAATAGAATTTATGAAAAGGCAGGCTTTTTCCGATATTTTTTCATTTATTCCCAATTTTTATTCCCATTTTAACTAGTCTTGGACCTACTTGAGATTATGGAATGCGTAATGTAAACAACCCTACAACGGTGCTCTTATATGATTGTGGCTCTTACATTTGTTATTACAATAAAGATAAACTTCATTCACTTGTTTATTGGATGTGGTATTAGATTGCTAGTAGCAAACTTGTATGTTTACTGGCTCTTATTCTCACTGGACCCTAATCTTTGAATTCTATTTTTAGCCATGGTGATCTTTCAAGGTCTCAAACAGGACTTCAAGGTAAGGTACGGAGTGAACGGTTGTGGCAGGAGTTAGCAGCAATTTTTTAATAGCCTTTTAATGAGGTTAAACGCGAAGATCATCACAAAGACTCCAAAAACTTTGTTTATCTAATCTAAAGCCATGAACAAATTCCAAATCCGATATGTGCACAATTTTCTCCAGTTTACGACCATTTATTCTTGTTTGAAGTGTTTGTGTGCAAGCAAAATAATGATGCTTCATTATTTGCTTCCCCGAATTTAACTAAAACACACTCTAAAAGTTCACTGTTTACTCCTTCTTATGGTTAGCGTCAGGGTCCGATCTCCCGCTAATAAAGCGTGTCACGGAAACGTCAAAATATCACTAGCGTCTGTCAAAAGTGCCACTTGTGTACCATTTAGATGAACATTTTTAGCGTTTGCGTTTCACGCTCACTTCAGCTTTCCTTTCCGCATAAGGAATAATGACTTTGTCTACCAATTTAGCGGCAGTCACGTGACATCTGGTTAGCAAATGTCAACTCCATACAATTTAATTTTTCTGTTGGCGTTAACGCTTACAGAAAAGGGATTTTGTCTAGGCCCCCTGTTCGGTTTCGCATTGCAAATTGGTACGCGTAACGGGCAGCCCTCCGTCAACAACGAAGTTAACATATGTCGCGCGATCATCAGTGGCGAGCGGTTGCTCCCGCTCTCGCACTGCCCCCGCGCCCGCACTGCCGCCGCCGCGCGGCCCTGCGCTCTCTAGTGACGGTGACTCATACCCTATTGAAGCGCGGGACAGATAATCGGCACTGTTATTTTTACTGCTAACATATTCAATATCTTTCATCGTGCATCTTTTATCGACGTTTTATAAGTGCCCATGTAGGCCTATGTGAAATAAAAATATTTTGATTTTGATAACATAATTATATGCCGATAAAAATATTGCATACCGCTGTAGACGGTTAGCCGATACCTCCGGTATACCGCGATATGGACCGAAAATGCTCAACAACGGCCTGTGGTCCCTACGCAAGGTAAAAGGCACCGCTCGTGCATATAAATACCGGTGATAAGTTATCACCAGTATTTATATGCACGAGTGAGAGTGAAGCGTTATCACTGATAACGCTTCACTCCGAATACTATAGCGGTTGCCTCTTGGATTTGTTCATATTTTTTCTCGGCTGCTGTTAACGTCCTAGACGCATAGCTAACCGGTCGTTCGCATCCGTCGCTTCCTACTTGTGATAGCACAGCGCCTAATCCATATGGGGAAGCGTCTATCGTCAAGATTAACTTTGCCGCGGGGTCAAAATGTGCCAACACTTCATCCGATGCCAACTGTTGTTTGATTTTTTAAAATGCTCTTTCGTGTTCTTGCGACCATTCCCATTTTGTCGTTTTATGCAACAAGTTATATAATGGTGCAAGTTGATGCGTTCGGAACGAAATTACGGTAATAATTAGTTAATCCCAGAAATGACTGCAATTGTTGCACGTTCTGTGGTCTAGGCGCTTGATTAACAGCTGTTAATTTATCAGGCGACTTTTTTTATACCTTTTTTGTCTATAATGTGTCCCAGTTAGCTCACTTCATTTTTAAAGAACTCACACTTGCTCGGTTGAATTGTAAAACCTGTGTCCGGCAGCCTTTCTAGTACCTTGACTAACCTGCTCATTTGTTGGTTTTTATCGGCACCAGTCACTAAAATATCGTCAAGAAAAAATACTACTCCATCTAACCCGGATAGTATACACTCCATGGCACGTTAAAATATAGCTGGTGCGCTCGATAAGCCAAATACTAACCTTGTATATTTAAATAACCCGCGATGTGTATTGATGCAGGTCATACTCTGGGATGGTTATTTTAAACTAAATTGATTATATGCCATGGATAGATCTAATTTGCTGAATTGTACGCCACCATGCAACTTTGCGAACAAATCATTAACCGTTGGCAACGGGTACTTATCGACGATTAAGTGTTTATTAATGGGAAAAAATTTTGTGTTCACCAAAATACTGATCGTGCACCAAATATTCTTTCCTGAATGCAAAAAAAATGCGTAGGTTAGGTTAGGTTAAAACTGCGACCCCCTACGGCGTAACGGCCAGTAACGACTTGCATTAATAGAAAATGGATAAAGATATAACACTTTTTTATTGTAGTGCTGTCTTTTTCCTGATGCTCGTTATGACATATTTTAATTAACATATTTTGGTGCTCATTCAGTAAATTTGGTGCAACACAGGCAGAATTAGGTAAACGAAATGGGAATAAATTGAAGTACGTTTAAATACCATCCTTTATTAATTGTCACGGAAAAATCCGCACAAATTCTCACTTCACCGTCTTTTTTCAAAGCGGGTACTATAGGTGATACGTAGTCTGAGTACTGAAGCGGTTCTAATACTCCTAATTCAACAAGTCGATCTAATTCGTTACCTATCAATTTTATTTTGTTAAGGCATATGGTACCGACCGTACTTTAAAAAATATTGGTTTCGAGTTTGGTTTTAAATGTAATTCCACCGCGTATCTAACCGTATAGTTCGGTACGGACCCCTTCGGGGGCTCGACATTCAAACCTCCGCTGGCTCGGTACTGGCCCCGAAAGGGGTCGGACATTTAAGTCATATGACCTCCTCATTATTTTTGTAAATATTTTATTTTCTGGTTAATAAATAATATGGGTGTCCATTCATTAAGATAGTAGAATAAAAAACTCATATGTAAACGTCATTAGAAGTTCTTTAATTATTGAGGAAGTTTCTTAATTAAGTCTTATAAAATCCAAATGCGTAAATTACGATCATCGCCATTTTGATGGCAGTGTAGGTCGACGCTAAAATTCATAAAAAAATAGGTTTTCGGACATTTAAACTCCACATTATTGGGCATGATTAACGTGTCCTTTTATTACGTGAAGAAATCATTCGTAATTGAACTTATTAGTAGTGGTAATGATACATTTTGAAATCTAAAGTCGAAGTTTCGCGCCAATCGTGCTTGTTTACATTTTTATTTCAACATTATATAATATATATACGAATAGATTCTATAACAACTGACACAAATATAATTTCAAATATTATAAATAACATGACAATGCCCAGATCTTATCGTAATTTGCAATAATAGGACCAATAACACGGAATATTCATAACCACTACTAAATTCACTTTCGAAATTGACGTCCATTTCTTTTTTTTTTAACTTTGTGATGTGTAAATACGATTATTTCAATCGATTATTTTCTTGTAAATCAATCAACTCGAATAATTAAATTAAGGAATATCAGAAATTGATAGATGAAAATAAAAATTAATTTTGTAATACCTGTAAAATACTATAAATATTGATTATAATATTTTTTTCATCCCACCATCTCGGAAAGAGTATTTTTAATCTTCAATATCTGAGTGGAAAAGCCGTTTTTATTCTCTAGAGGATAAAGTAAATTGAATTTAGAACATCGTGTGCACTAAGTTTGTGAATTAAAAAAAAAAAACATTAAACCGATTTACTGCTACCTCTATGGTGCCGAATATATCATACAACTTTTTTTTAATTTGTTAAAAACTCAGACTCGGAACCTTCTTGGTGTTTTTTCAATTTGCTTTGTACGCGGTTCTCTACGCGGCATTTTTTCACGTCATTGTTAAACCTTATATTAAAAACAAGAAACTTGAAAACAAGTGAAAAAACTAATATGAGTAATTCTAGCGACGAGGAAGTTTGTTTGACGCCAACAGAATTAACTGAAACTGTTAATAGTGCGTAAATGAGCTTTCTCCCTCAACAATCACGCGAGAAGTATTTAAAACAGTACGATATGTTCAACACGTGGCGACTAGCAAAAGGAGCCAAAACTTTCTCAGAAAACGTTTTGCTGGCATATAGCAACATTTCTTGAACTTCCAGAACCCCTGTTTTACACGGGTCATTGTTTCCGACGAACTTCAGCCACACTTTTGAGTTGATCTCCTGTTCCTTAAGCGCCACGGAGGCTGGAAGTCCAATGCAGTTGTAGAGGGATACATAGAGGATTCCATCCAAAATAAGTCTAAAATATGTGAAGGCATCGTAGGAGCCATTACACTGAAAGAGCCTCAATCGGATCCTTGGACTGGCCCTTCTACATCAAAAATAAGCCGTTATGAAACCTAACCATCTCCCTCTCTCTCCAACATTCACGCCAAGGGAATCCGATGAATCGGTACAACTATTAAGTATGACAGATAGTTTACCGAAAAACAGAACACAAGTGACTAACACCAATATTACAGTACCAAACAAAAATATTACACTCAATTTAAATAACTGTAGCAACGTTACTTTAAAATTTTCTTAATTATACCTTACTATTATTTTGTTATAATTTAAAGATTATTCTGTAATACTTACCTGTCATAATGTAGGAATTAATACCTAAACTGAAATAAAAGTGTACCTATCTTGTGACTGTAAACGTTTTTTTTTTTTTGCATTTAGTCATTTCCTCGCTGAGGTGGAATGAAAAGTTACGTGTTGCACTCGAGTGCAAAGATTTTTCACCTCGTGCTCTTTTGATTCCCTCGCTAACGCTTAGGATTCTAATTTTGAATCACTCGCTGCGCTCGTGATTCAATTTTAGAATCCTTCGCTTGCTCGGTCATCAAAATTGAACACGCGGTTAAAAAGCAACTTTGCACTCTTGTATAACAAATAACTATTACGCCACTAAAACCGATTCAAAAACAAACAGTACAAACTGATATATGGGTAAATTCGCGCCAATTTTATTTTCAGATAAAAATTCAAAAAAGGAATTCGCTCGCTGTTCAAATTTATATTAAAATGTTTATTTGCTATTTTATTAATAATTTGGTTTTATACCTACTATTTGAATGTGAATTGCAAATATAAATAAATAAGGTTGAATATAGAACGCGCCAATTATGATCTTGGTAAGCACATTAAAAAAATCAGCTAAGATAAATTACATTTGTTCGACAAAATTGTTTGGTTGGATTGGTTATTTGAAAGCGTATTCATTCTTTCCTAAAACATGGCTCGTAGGCCAAAGTGTTCTTGGAGTGGAAGCCTTGGGGTAAAAATGGCCTATAGAGGAAGAGCACAATTGAGATGGAAACACGACACCAAGAAAACTCCTGGTTCAAAATGAGTCTATTTTGAACCTGGATTTCTGATTGATTGATTATGATTGATTATGATCTTGATGTCGTGAACCGGGGTTTTTTTTTGGGTGGGAAATCGACAAATAACTTCCCCCGCTCTGGGCAAAACGGGGGGGAGTGTCTGACTAGTACTGACTAAAACCCACCCATGCTCCTTCTATTGCATAACCCTGACACCCCCCCGCTTCGTCTAGAGCGGGGGAAGTGAGGCGCTCCTCAAACCAAGCCAGCCACCGCGGGAGACGCTACAGGCATCGGGCGTCGGGCGTCGGGTGTCTATATCAATATTTTAGGGCCCCGATGTGTGCGGAGTACCTGTCCGTCTAAAACAAGGCTCTACTGCGGAGGCATGGCTTTCTACGTGCGGGTACCGTATGGTTGTGCCGGCTGGGCTGCCTGACTAGTTACCTACAGAATTAGCATGACCTCCTACAAAAATGGCCGCCATTTTCATTCATCGTCATTCAAGAAAACAGCCAAAATCTTTTACCGCGAAACCGTTTGACAGCAAAATGTATCTCAAATCTTAGCGCATAAGAAAATAATTATAGCATGACAAAAAAGCACGTGACAAAATGTTGTTGTCTTTCTTTTCTTATCGATATCATAGATATTTGAACAACTATAATATCAATAGTAGAATAATATGCAATCTCTATAGGTAAATTCCTCAATGGTCCCAAAACTTTTTTTTAAAGTAATCGATAATCGAAATGGAGTAATCCATTTCGATTATCGATTAGGTTGAATGCAACTTTTTAATCGTAATGATGAAACTTAGATTTACGGTCAGCACTAAGAAATGTCATGTTGCAACACAGTTTTTAGCATTTTTTTGTCGAGATTTGTATCGTGTTTTATTTTGAATTTATGTGTAAAATGGCAAAAATAAGAATGCAGATGGAATGCCACTGTTTTTATTTTTGATTTCCGATTATATTATCAAAGGGTTGTCTTGTGTATGTGCATTATTTCCAGCGTTTTTAAAGTACCAAATTTTTGGAAGGGTGTAATAATATGTATTTTACACACATTTTACAACAGATTGACACCGTTTTATCGACCTTATGAGGTTTTTGGAAATATAAACCTCAAACTTATCATATGATACAACCCCGGTGACTTATTTTTAATAACAAAATTGAATGCTGTAAATTGATGAAAATTCTTGAATTTTATGACAATTCGCGTCACCCCACCGATTCAGCTGATGTGTCATGTGTCAAAATCCTGTCGTGCAGAGTGGTTATTGAATTTTCCTAAAGTACCAGAAAACACGGTGGGAAATCTTTTTATTAAAATAGTCTTCTATTGTTTTGTTATTCGATTCACAAATCGATTTAACTGTAGGTGCAAATTCCAAGTCAAACATAGTAATAAAATCTCGGCCTAATAATGGCGGGCCACCGTTACGTACAACAAACACGTGCCGTCTTATTACAAAAGTTTTAGTTAGTACTGGTTTAAACCTGGACTAAATAGTCTAGGATTGTTACGGTATTAAAGTTAGTACCAGGCTTAAAATGTGTTCATATTACAAATCAAAGACTAACCGAAGACCAGTTAGTCCAAAGATCATCCATGGTTTAAATAATAAACACAGATAAAAAAATAAAAAAGGGCAATCATTCGTTCTTTTACACTGGTTTCATTCAATATGACATTCCGTTTTTTCTAATGTTGATTTTAACTACATAATTTAAATGCATAATAACTCTTTATTCGTAACAAAGAAATCATTTTAATTCTTTGTCCAAGTTCCAACCTCTTGAACGAGCGCAACAAACACACACATCGCGTTTTTTTATCAAGTTTTATTTTATATCAACGAACGTGAAACGGAGTAAAGCTTCACGGCGCGTAATTCGAGATGCGAATCCGACGATCCAACCAAATATTTATGTTATTGCATTGCTTTCTGTAATAAACAGTTCTTTATTCATTGTTCCTAATGTTGTACTGTATTGCTGCTGTGGTTCTGTGCGAGAAGTTTTGTGTGGTCAAATTGAGAAAAGATAATTCAGGAAAAAAATGGAACAACAGAAGAAAAAAAGGGGTGAAAATTGGAGTCTTGAAGAAAAAGTTAGTAAAACATCGAAATATTGTATAGTGGGCAGTACTTTGTATTATCCCTATTTCGGTAAAGATTAACGTGAATCTACTTATTACAATAGGAAATGCTACGGTAACTGATTAGTCAGTCAGCTCATATTATCGAGGACAAATCTACAAAAACTTTGGTAAATATTTTGAAAAAAAAAGAGTGGAAGAATTTATCAAACAAGTAAGTAATAATCGCTTTTACTAGTGTACAACTACTTATGATATTTGTATCTAAAATCTTCGTCACTCAATTCAAATGGATTTCCACGATGACGACGTATCACAGATCGACGAGAAATCTCAAGCATCTCCATATCTTCTAAGTCCATCAAGTCAATCATATTAATATCCATTTTTCAACGATATAAAAAAAGTAAACACAGAAAACTAAAGTCACGATAACCTCAACTTTTTGTAGAAATTGACATTTGACTATAGTACCAAAGTTAGACCATGGATAAACTAGGGGTCTCGCGGGTTTATCTTTAGTACCATAGATAGTACAAGGACTAGTGATAAACTTCATTTTATAATAAGGTTTTTTTTTAGTCCATGGTTTAAACCTGGAACTAATCCCAGTACTATATTTAGTCCGCGTTTTGGAATAAGACGGGTGGAGTTTACGCTTCATTTGAGAATATTCTATATCTAAATTAATTACACCAACTGTTTCTAATCGTTCCCCTGAATAATGTTTTATTTGTAGCTGATAACGGTACTTTACTAAAATGTTCGTTGTAAATCTGATGTGGTATAATACTAACTGCGGAACCACTATCTATCTCGAACTCCAAACCTAGTCCACCGATGTTAACACTTGCCAGCATCGGTCTGCCCCTATGACAACGTATGTTTAAGCACATCTTACCGTCCTCGGCCTCATCATCCCCTTTACTTTCATACACGTGTTTGACTTTCGCGTCCCTTGGGCACATCCGCCTTAGATGGCCCTTGTTATTACATTTCTTACACTTATAGTTCTTAAACCGGCACTGATTGGATTTGTGATTAGTATAGCCTCACACACTGCACTTTTCTTTAACCGAAAACACGGAACCATCGTCGATGCCGCAGGCCGGCGCGCTCGCGCCACGTGCTGCTGGCGCGACCTGGGAGGCGCGCCGCGCACACCGCACGCTTTCTGCTACTTCCACCGCCTAGGCCATCGTTAAGTCTGTCTGGTCCTGGGCAAAAAGCTTGTCTCGCTCGGGGCCCGGTATCATGCCCATGATAAATTTATCAAGAAGAGCTTCCTTCAAGTTCTTAAACCCGCAGTATGCTGCAAATCCCCTAATTCTGGCCGCCCATTGAATGTGACTCTCATCTGATCGCTGCTTAGCCACGTAGAAAATCGACTTTTCGGTGAATCCAACCCGCTTCGGTTCAAAATGACGGTCTCGAAGATTCAAAATTTCTTCAAAATTTGTTTTTCCAACTTCTTAGGCAGCGCCAGGTCCGTCGCTAGCATGTAAGTAGGTCCGGTGAGGGGGCTTATTAATATTGCCCTCCGTTTGACCTTCAACTTGTCCGATTCATCCGTAATATCGTTGGCTATAAACCATTGTTGTAACCGAGACTTGTAGTATCCAGTCTTGCGATAAATGGTCAAAGTTGGTCAAAATACCAAATGAAACGCCAAAGGTAGACATCGTTGCTCTCGTAAATTCGTCCTCGCCACTGTTAAGTATGCAGGTAAGGGACGGACAACCATCAAACCCGCTAGTCAATGACACACTGCTTTAATAACCTCTAATGACTTACGGCCGGGTCGTAGCCACGGTACGCTACACATATACCTACATACATAACAGTCCCCTCTTTGAGGAGTGGCTGGAGAGGCGTCATGGCGTCCTCACCTACAGCCTGACGCAGGTCCTCACTGGACACGGATGTTTCGGGAGGTTCCTGCAGATCATCCGGCGGGAGGAAACGCCCGGGTGTCACCATTGTGACGATCGCCCGGAGGACACGGTGGAGCACACAGTGGCGATCTGCCCAGCGTGGGCGGAGCACCGCCGTGCCCTCGTAGAGGCGATCGGCGGCGGCGATCTCTCGCGTCCGGCCCTGGGGGTCTACTCTAATTCTACGTAAAACGAAATTGCGGCCGAAACTTCAAACGTTTTCTACCACGGTTTCATTTCATTTCATTCATTTCGAAATTTCGGACGTCCGAAGTTTATTTGACATTAAAATTTTCTAAACCTACACTAATTCACGCAAAATGATATAGAGTAGGGTTACAAACGTAACTACTTTTGACTTTCGTTCGTTAACGAAGTTACGTTTCGGAGAAAGAAAAACCCCCTGGTTCAGGCTATGGTCCGGAGCGAGAGGGAATGGGAAGCGGTCACCTCCTTCTGCGAAGCAGTAATGCTAGCAAAGGAGGTGGCCGGGCTTTTGAGGGGGAGAACATCTGCCCAACCCAGCCGCTGCGGGAGACGCCCAGGGCGCCGGGCGCCGCGAGACGACTCCCGGCCACCGTAGACGCGGGCCTGTGGACGGTGAGCAATGGGTAGCTCTCCGTCCGTCCGTCGATTGACGACAGGCCGAATCGACTGCGCGTTCGTGTTTCACGCGCGCTTCAAAGAGAGTCAGCAAAGCAGAGGGACTTGCCAAAGCCTCCGCCTGCCGGGGTTGCGGGTTGTTCGAAAGAGATTCCGCGGCCCCGGAACGTAAAGGGCAACAGAAGGAACATGGGTGGGTTTTAGTCAGTACAAGCATGACATGCCCCCCCGCTCCGCCCAGAGCGGGGAAGTCATTGGATGATTTCCCACCCGAAAAAAAAAAGCGTGCTATTCTACTAATATTATAAATGAAATGCGAATGTTAATGGGGATGGGATGGATAGATGAATGTATGGATGTTTGTTAATCACTTTCACGGCTGAACGGCACTTGATTAAATTGGGCACAGAGGTAGATTATAGAGAATTACGCATAATACAGGATACTTTCTCTTTCGATATCACGCGTGCAAAGCAGCGGGTGCCAGCTAGTAGGAAGTAAATTTGTAAAAAAAAATGGCAACGTGTAGCCCTTTCAGTAGCGTCCATTAGTATCCTGTTATATGCAAACAACAAAACAGGCACCTTCATTCTTTGTGGATCAAAATTACATTTTAATCGATTATTTGAAAAACCCCATAAAATATGTGCTATAGCAGTAAATACACATTGAAATCAAATCGGGCTGAAAATGAAATAAATGGATGATCTAAATAAACAAGTGACTTGCCACAAGATAAAGAACAACAGACTTTAAAATATACCGGAAAACATTCTTTGAGCTAGACATAATTATTTTTTCGTACCACTTGCTCAAAAAAGTGACATTCTATGCCGCAAAAAGCGAACATAACAATAGTCATTTTTAACCTGTCAAAAACAGGGAAAGAAAATTGTACTGAATTTCATTCATCCCCTAGGGAGAGAATGTGATTTAAAATTGGAATACTTAATACTGAACTACATCTGTGTTTACACCATTGAGTTTGTAGGTTTATAAAGCATTAAGCATCTTTTTTTAAAAGGAACACGCAATTAATATGCAGTTATGATTATTAAATAAAATTACCAAAACCGACGAAGTCGTATGAGCTTGATGCCTTTGCTTTTCCGACAAAACATATTAGTCTAGGAATTTGCCGCGATTTTGTCTTCTTCAAATACTTAAACGTTAAGTATATTTTTATAAATAAGTTAATGTTTTAAAAATACATTGTTAAATCAAAGCGACAGTGTATTGTCGGATTCCATCAGTGCAAATGCTGCCGCAATCATACTCATCAACAGTAAATGTACCAAACAAACGTGTAGCTCTCTTTATAAATAATTGGACCAATGTTCGAATGTTAACTTTTACTTTTAATGTCATTATCTTTAATAAATGTTTATCTCATATTATTACTGTGTTAATTTTTTCGCATATGGTACGAAAAGTAGAGTATTTTCCTCGGTGATAAAGCTGTCTTAGTCTTGGGTAAACTTAAATCTCTCGCTACTCTCAGGACTCGTCTTAAATCCCTCGCTTCGCTCGTAATTTAAGTTTTTAACACCCTCGCTACGCTCGGGAGTAAACCTCGAGTCCTTCGTTACTCTCGCGATTTAAATCTTCACCCACGACAGAAGACAGTGCTTTATCCCCTTGGTTAATAATCTACTAATATGTATTCTAATTGTTAAATCTGTAATGATGATGTAAAGTTTAACGTTATAACACCTTCTCTGATTAAAATCATCGTGGTGTTAACTTGACAGAAGAATGTTTTTTTCGTAATATGATTATATATTAAAACACCGGCTAAGCGTGAGTCGGACCTAGGGTTTCGAACAAAATTGCGTCATAAACGGTGATAATTATCTTGTTAATACGCAGATTTCGAGGTTGATTTTTTTACAGCCTTAAGGAACCACAGACTTGAGACAGCTTCTGAGATAAAGGGTCTGGACAGACACGACAGACAACGTAATTAATAAAGAGAAAGTTATTCTATAAAGGTTCTATTTTTTACTGTTTGAGTCACGGAACCTTAAAAATAATCAATATAAAAAACTATTCAGGTATCATTTAAGCTAAACACATCCCATGGCATTTTTTTACCTTGACTTGTTTTCGTCTCCTGTAAAGTTAGGGACGGTTGACTTATGGAGTAAAGTAAAAATAATAATCGATTCATTTACACTCCAAAGCTGAGTCGTATATCTCTACTTGAACTTGTTTGCTTCGTTTGACCTGGTCTGGAGTCTATTTATTTAAATATTGAAGTCTTAGAAGTTGCTATGGCTAACCTGGCAAATCACTAGAGTCCCAAGCAACTGTCCAGGGCCTCAAGTCTGCTATTTTTTAAAACTTAGTCATTCCAAGACGATCCCACTGTCATTGTGCTAAAAGTTCGTAATCTGCTAAATTACAATGGTCGATCATTGGTCGGCCAGTGGTCTCGTAATGGAATCGTAGCAGAATGAAATTGTAGTATTGCCATTATTATAAAACCCGTTGGTAGAAATGATTTTCGAAAAACTACTACCACATTTTAAACGTTTATTCAAGCCAGATTTTATTTAATATATTTTTCCTGTCCCGATGCATTTTATATTAACACGTTTAGTCAACTTAAAAAATATAAAATGATGATTTTAAAATGATCTACATAATGCATCCTAACCAATCCAACACTGAAATTTGTCAGTTGACAATATTAGAAATGTCATTTCATAACTTTGTTTACATTTGCATCACAGTGAGCTTCGTTTTCTATTAAAATCGCCGTTTTTGACCATGAATACTGACTCTGGTGATTCTCCTATACCTGTCGACCACGGCTTGAATATGGATTCCGCTCTTGCTGATAATGACAACTCCCACGATAACATGGATTTGATGTCAGCACCTATCGAAGACCCGGCCATACAATCTGATTCGAGTTCTTCACTGCGAACTGTTGCAAGTGGATATGTACGCTGTGTAAAAAAATTGTAATTTTTAACATATCAAGATTGCAAAGACACCTTTTGGAAATTGTCGAAGTTTGATCTCTCGTAAAACATGGGTTGGACTGTGGACATCAACAGGTACTTAACTATAACAAGTCTACAACTGTAATGATAATATGCAAATATGATTCAAACTATGATACCTTGCAAATAAATACATAATATTGTTTTTTCTTTTCCAGTCAGTTACAAGACAGTGATAGTTTGGTGTGCCTTGCATGTTGGACCAAAGCAGGAATAAAATCAGTCAGGGAACAAGTCAACACTCAACAGTCCACATTTTGTTATTGTTGTCCACATTCATATCTCTATTAGCTGTGGCACCTCTCTTCTAAGGCAAAGGGCATATTTGCTGAACATTGATGAACTTTTGCAAGTGGATATGTACGCTGTGTAAATAAATTGTAATTTTTAACATATCAAGATTGCGAAGACACCTTTTGGAAATTGTCGAAGTTTGATCTCTCGTAAAAACATGGGTTGGACTGTGGACATCAACAGGTACTTAACTATAACAAGTCTACAACTGTAATGATAATATGCAAATATGATTCAAACTATGATACCTTGCAAATAAATACATAATATTGTTTTTTTCTTTTCCAGTCAGCTACAAGACAGTGATAGTTTGGTGTGCCATGCATGTTGGACCAAAGCAGGAATAAAATCAGTCAGGGAACAAGTCAACACTCAACAGTCCACATTTTGTTATTGTTGTCCACATTCATATCTCTATTAGCTGTGGCACCTCTCTTCTAAGGCAAAGGGCATATTTGCTGAACATTGATATACCACAACGGTAAACCAAATAAGGAATGTGATTGCATATCAAATTGCACCACAACCAGGTTAAGATAACAAACTATACTATTTTTAGAATCCTATTGAATGCAGTAAGATTGCTCTAAAATGTTAAAAGGCTAACATTATATAATTTTTTTTGCAGCCTGTCTGTGTGATACTCAATTTTTGACAATGTTTTAGTTTATGATGAATTAAATGTTTTCTATTAATACATTATTATTGTTTTATTTTCAACTATCTGTAATATTGAAATAGTATATTTAGCTGTTATATTTTATGTAGGAAGAGTTGTCAATACTTGTGTAGGGCACATAAAAATAACCTTATAGTTTGGAAACTCCAATGTTTTTCAATAATTTTCAATTAATTTTCTTTTATTACTATATTATTTGGGGGCATACTAATATCAACATTCAATGTTGCTTGTGGGCACTCAGGGCCTTAAGTCACTAAGTATGGCGGCTTGGCATCCCTCTTTATAAGTAACACAATTTTTGTAAAAGAACTCAATAATGTTTTAGCTGTCACAGTCAAATGTGATATTAACGTCAGTAAGCAGCTAACGTTAACCATATAGTTCTGTAGAGACCACAGAGTACATTTTATATACGGACCCCTTCAGGTACTTGACATTCAAACCTCCGCTGGCTCGGTACTGTACTGGCCCTGAAAGGGGTCGAATATTTAAGTCACACCACCACCTCATTATTTTTATAAATATTTTATTTTTTGGTTAAAAAATAATAGTGTAGTAGTGTATGGGTGTGCATCAATTAAGATAATAGAATTAAAAACTCTTATGTAAATGTCATTAGAAGTTCTTGAGTTATTGAGCAAGACGCTTGTAAAGTCCAAGACCGTAAATTACGATCATCGCAATTTTGATGGCAGTGTAGGTCGACGCTAAAAATCATGAAAAATGTGGTTTTCGGACATGTAAATCCACTTTATAGGGCATGAATATCTTTAATAAATATTCTTTAGCTCGTCGTGAACATATTTCTCCAATCAATACTCCACAAACACGATGGATAGCAAACACTTTTTGTCAAACCGAGCTACTAAAAGCAATGACTGCACAATGACTTTGTAATGGTAGATCAATGATCAAAGGAACTGTCAAAATTTTAGCAGATTACCGCATGTGTCAGTCATTCGTTTGTCATTATGTACGAGATTACCATTTTAAGCAATTTCTTTCAATGAACTGTCAGTGACTGGCCAGTGGAATGTCATAATGACGACAGTGTATTAGTAGATTACCAAATTTGTCAAAATCAACCATTGTGCGATCAGTGATCGACCATTCTGACACTATTGTAATAGCAGACTTAGGCCCCAGATGCTTGTGTCCATTTGTTCATGGTATAAACATTGTTCCTTTTTGTAGACGTCATGAACCCAGGACCTGGCGCGCCGCCCAACAACGGAGGCTACGCGGTGTCTGGGGGTGCGCCGGGCTACGTGTGCGGCGTGAAGGGCGTCATGTGGTGCGGCGGGCCGGGCGCAGGTCCCGCGCCGCACGCGCCGCACGCGCCGCACATGCCGCCGCCACCGCCGCCCGGCGTCAACCCGCACGTCTTCAAGAGCGTGCAGGCTAATGGATCTGATCTGCCTTTGGGTGGTGAGTATCTCCCTTTATATGGTGCTGTTGTTTGTGGAGATAACATAACAGTTTACAGCAAGCCTGAGTTTTCTGATGGGTAAGGCAAGGGTGTTTATACCGTACAATACATACACATTACTCCAGTTTCAAATAAGTTGTAGTTTGTTACTAAAAAATCTAATGGAAAAATACAATAACATGGCCGTAATTAAACCCAAGACCTCACGCTCAAATGTTGATAGCGTCTACTAGACCAAAATTGCCTTTATAGCCTCGAAATAAAGACAGGGTCGATAAACAGTTGACTTGGGTAATCCTGTTCTAAGTGCGGTCAAAGATAGCATCTGACTGACTGTATCTATGATGCTAATCTCGCATATTCTCATGATTAGCAAGAACCTGACATCAACTGTCGGGTGTTTTAATAAAATTTGTAAACTATCTACCGTATTTTTTATCATAACAGTGGAAAAAATAACGAAATCACAAATTATAACAATAACTGAAAAAATACCTTTATTGCTATAAAAGCTAATTACGGGAAATAATCCCCGATCAAGCTCTATATTTTTTTAACGATTTTGTCTTTTGAAGGTCCATAGAAGTTTTTGAGATCATTTATAAACCTCTGGCACCCCTGACTTATTTTTTATTAAGCTCTGAACATTTTTGATTACAAAACTCTAACGGTAATTTTGAACTTTAGACTAATTTTGTGGTAAGTTTTACAATGCCTAGGC
This sequence comes from Ochropleura leucogaster, assembly GCA_958449745.1. Lineage (NCBI taxonomy): Eukaryota > Metazoa > Arthropoda > Insecta > Lepidoptera > Noctuidae > Ochropleura > Ochropleura leucogaster. The sequence continues at coordinate 21,099,844 of OY288201.1, forward strand.
AAACGCTTTTTTTTTGCATGGTAGCTATTGCTATGGCTAATAGATTCCACAAAAATGAATATCTGGAAATGATAGGAATAAAGAAATAAAAAATAAAAACCAATGTCAGGTGACAATTTTGAAAATAGTACTTAAAAAAATTCTTGCTTTTACACTACAAAAAATCGCGGAACATACATGGGGGTAATTCAGGCACCCCTTAGCAATAAGGCATCAAATTTTTTTCTTTGGACGCCTATCAACTGGCCACCCTGTATATCTGAAGCAAACATTGGTGTCCTCCAGACATGCAGACCCTCCGCTACTACTTCAATATCGGCGTGGACTGCTCGCACTACTCGTACGGCGTCCCCATGCCGCCCCCCCCGCGGCACTACTCCCCGCGCGACCTGTCGCAGGACATGCAGCAGATCTCGCTGCACGAGCGGCCGCTCATGTCGCACGCGCTGCCCGAGCCCAACCACAAGCACAAGCCTGGCCAGCCCAACGATAAGCCGCAGATGAACCAGGGCAAAGGGAATGGACAACGACCCCTGTTGGGACCGAGGTGGGATATACAACCTCCTGGAGATATTGGCTCAGATTTAACTAGCTAGTAAAACTATTCAAGTCCGTTGGGTTAAACTTCATTGAGCCCATTTTTATAAACAACTAACTTTTGCCCCACTTCGGTAGCGCCTTATTGATTTGTAATAGCAACGCTAAGTTTTCCCGTTTCGTCCCTCTTTCTCCCTCATATCCCACTCTTTTAAACTCACTTTCGCTTTTATAATATTAGTAAGGATAACGTCGTTAGTTTCTGCTTTCAACTTAGTTTCATGTTTACAACATCCCAAGAAAAGTTTGTTACTCATCCAAGTTCAAAACAAACAAACTTTAGTTGTCCTTTTAAAAATATGAGTGTAGGTAGATTATCTTGTTTGGAGAAATATATTGATTGATACCCATAACGTCAGCTGAGGTTTACTGGCTAATTTGATTTGAGCCAGTACATTTGTGTCTGTCGCATGGTATCTTCTTGAAAAAGGTCGACAATAAGTGATGGTCAGTGGCGTGCACAGGGTTTAATGACCGGGCAGGCAGGGTTTTTTTTTCTCAAAAAAAAAAGGAAAGATTTCGCAATTGCACGTGTTAGTTAGTCTATTTTGCCGCGGAATAGAATTTATGTAAATCTGTAAATACCGAATGAGTCCACACTGATGTATTATTTGAATTAACTAACAGGCACGGAAAACAAAATAATTTATTTGTATGTAGGTACGCAACCTATGTTTCATAACTTTTCGTACGTATTAAATTTACGAGTTAAATTACCTTTTTGCTGGGTTTAATGCTCCTAATTCAGGCACACATCTACCTTTCGACACTATTTGAAGCTTTTCATTAAACGACAATTGAGAAAACCTACCATTTATTACTTTTAACAAACACACATTATCTCACACATCATCTCACAATCGACAACATTTTGAATAAAAAACTAATAATTGAATTTAGCAACAAATCGAACTTAATTTGCATTTCGTAAATTAATCATTCACAAAAAACTATAATAACTGCGAACTTCACATGAAGAAAACAAAACAATATGAAATTATGAATTCATGATCTAAGAAAGCATAAGTTCAGAATTTTGATAGTAAAATGTTGACAAATAAAATTGCATCAGTTTCAACCGGAATTGTACTTAGCTACTGACTTCTTCAACTTGTCGTATAACCTCTATTGAGCGCCAATCAGTAAAAAACTGAGCTGTACCGACCAATGTAACGAGCTATATTAGCGGCCCCCGATTGGCTTCTCATGCCACAGGAGATACGTCGCTGTGTGAGCCATACACGACGTGTCTGTACACGAGGTTTTACACACACACGCATACTTCATGCCTACATTTATCAATGAAATAAAGGCACTATTGAAGTTTACCTATAATTCTGTCGTAGGGTCGCTCGTGACGATCTGTTGAACGCGAAACGCCTGCCATAGTATTAATTTAGGGCGGTGTGGAACGTTGCTATTATTTTTACGTTAGGAATTTATAGAAAAAGTTTAAATTAATTAGATACGTTCCTGAGATGGGATTCTTTGCAAAACTGTGGAGAATGAAATGAAATAGTATAAAAAAGAATAGCAAGTGGAAACTTAAAATAAAAAGGAACGGTTGCCAGTTCACAGTCGATATAGCATATTTAGCAGCTGAGATATTTATTGTCGCGCCGCTAAAATGCCACGAAGGAGTCCAGTCGCAGTCTTCAATCAGTCCGCAAAATCAGGTGACAAAGGTGATTGTTTACTTCTTCTAACCTGCTTTTCATTTGATGTGCTTTTGTTTTATTTCATGTCATTTTTTATTTGCAACATTTCATTTTCATATTGACAACAGATTCAAGCGTGGTGGTGGCAATCAGGAGGGAAACCAGAACAATAATCAGAAACATAACAACATGGGCAACAAGGGACCTAATAACCGGTTAGTTTACTTTACATACAGATTTTTAAGAACGAAATCTTGCTTTATTGTTACAGCTTTTTGTTGACACCGTGAGCATCTTCTGTATCTAACTTAAAACAGCTTAACTTGAAATATTACCTGCATTTTTATCTTGACTAAATTCGGCCCCATGTTCACTCCATATTGTCGTGTATTCTTTCCATAAATATTAAAACGGTGTTTTTTTTATCCGTCAGCCGCAACTCTCACGGCGAGGCTCGTGGGCCGCACGCGGGCTACGGCGCGGGCGAGGGGGAGTGCGTCATGGAACAGCCCATGCTGACGCTGCCATACATCCCCTATCCGCCGCCCATGTACCCAATTCAGTACTACCCCGTCGAGACCGACCCAGGTACCACAAACACTAAAATGATGTAATTTTAAGACTATCAGGGATAACTTCAAATAGAGAAACCCCACTTAGTTGTAGTGCTTGTAGTCACTCATCATTCTCCTGCCCATATTCTAATACAATTTATATAAATTCAGTGCATGCTGCCCTGAACTTATATCTTCTTCCATTTCATCCTTACTAATATTAGAAAACCGAAAGCATTTTTTGAGGTCTTTAATGAAATCCAGATATATCTTAATCCACTCATAAAATCCATGCAAGTTATAGAACAACAATAGGTAACAATTCGGTCTATTTCCAGCGATGATGGGCATGATGGGCGGTATGTCGTACGTGGGCTACGACGAGGGCGTGTACGACGGCGGCATGCAGCCGTACTACCACGCGCCGCACTACCCGCCGCCGCACCCGCACCACATCGAGCACAAGTAAACGCGACCCGGCTCATGTACCGACGATAAAACACTCATTTGTTTCATAACAACCTTGTATACAGATTCGGTCAAATTGTGGACGTGATTCGACATCGTACACTTACAGATATTTTTTTGTAGTATCTGTAAGTGTCCAGTGTCTGTTTTGTCTCTGGTTTGACTGTACCATAAGGTAGTAACCACACTTATGGACTCTGATTTGGCTTGACCCGTTCTCAAAAAAGTTTATCTCCAATCATTCGCCTTCGTACTCAATGCGACAAGTGTTAAGCGTGATAGATGGGCTCTAGCCAATTCTGCGTCGATATGTGTTGGCGCTCCTTAACTCGCACGCACGGACTTTAAGACCTAAGGTAGATATACCGTCAAAATAAAACACAATCGAGTAATATCTGATGGCCCACTTAGTAACAATAAGATCACATGCAACATGGGCTGGGGATCAGTTCACATGGGCAGCAGTAAATCTGGGTTTCCGTAATATTGTGTGCGAGTTATCGTCGCAAATGAGTGTTGTGAGACTGGGAGATGCTGGACCCATGTTCGAATCCGGCGATATGTTAAATAGCAACCGATGCGCACATGTGTGTAGCTCTCTTGAAAGGATACAATATTTGTGCTGGAGGTGATCATTGAAAAAAAAAGTTTTCTTTTTGATCTACATTCAAAATATACACGAAATATTCTAATGTTCAATTCAATATCACCTTCAGTTTAAATGCAACTATCTTGTCTCACAGTTGCTTAAAATTTCTCGAATAATCGTTTAAATATACTATCGACTAGTTATGTACCAGCTGGGTACTCTTTATATCTTATGACAATTTCTAATATCTTGTGAATACTCTTGCTTAGTGTGCTACGAAAAAACAACTGGCAATAATGCTTTAGTCGATTATTCGAGTAATTTAGTTAGTTTGAATCGGTACAATTCTTTATTCGAGAGATTTTGGCTATGATAAGGAACCTGTAGGACTACGAAGCAGTCTTAACACATGTTTTGCAGTCTGTATAATGCTGGCAGATTTGTTTTAGCTCACTTCGTTCAAGTGACATTTAATTTTTCAAAAAACTATAGATATTTGGAGAAATTGGGGATTTTTATGCTAATAGACTCAAATATTCAACCTAGTTGACTTGGGGATAATTGCATAATACTAAATTACAAACTGTTAAACACATTCGTATGTCACCTTATGTTTAAAATTCTGTCACTTGAAAGTGGTAAAACTTAATAGGTATATTTAAATACTTACTGTTTGAATTGTACATAATATAGGATACCTAGTCCATTTCAGTCGTACAGCTCAAATGCTCAGCATTTAAACATACCCTCAGTTCTCACTGCAGATTTTTTACACATACGCCGTTCGCCAAGCTAATTGTTGATGTGTCACAAATAATCTGTGAGTGTACTGTCAACTGAATATACACTGAAACCATCATAAAACTACGGTAAACTTTGTGAACTAAATCGTCAGAATACTAAAGCACATCGTGGCAAGGATGTAAACATCATAGGTGTTTCAGTGTATGTTCGATTCAACATCTAAATCGACCGAGATGCATTCGATTTTTAATCAAACAGATCTGGTATTTTTTTTCCAATTTTTCTTAAAGAAATGATATTAAAAATTCATAAGTCTCGGCCGATTACAACTTAGTCACTAACGAGCCTTATTAGGGTCAATTCACGCCGAAATGGCAGCGTAGCGTCACGCGAACCTTGGTGGCCGTTACGTTGCCTCTTCGGTCTGAACTGACCCTAACACTGTTAAGAGCAGCAGGGGTGGCTAATAAATTGCTAACAACGAAAATGCTCATCGAAATACCAGTATACGAAATTGTATAGACACTGACTCATGGTAAAGGGAAACATTCGGAAAACAAGTCAGTGTCCATGGTGCCGTGCTGTGTGTGGGTCAAGATAGGTCTTGAAACAGTAACTTGCGTCAATTATGTCAACAATAATCCTCGCAACCGTCAATTCAACGCGATTATTTCGAGTACAGTGTAATCTCACTAATCCGGCACTATTGAAAACCGGAGGGTGCCGGATTATTGGAATGTTCGGATTACTGGGTTGTACAGAAAAAGTCATACGTAATAAATAAAATAAAGCATTTCATAGAGAGAATAAATGTATGTAATGTTTTAAATTAACATAAAAGTACATATGTAATTAACTAGAAATAATCCTTAATTGAGGTCTGCTTTTGTGCAACTTGTAGTCCTTGCTTAAAAACCTTTTCTCTTGCGTTTATTTGACATTTTTAACTATAAAAACAAATACGTTAGCACGTGCACGTGATAAGTTTTGAGGTTAGACTGCTAGTCGACGACGAAGTGACCAAAGCGCACAGGTATAGTGGGGTGAGGGAGGCGTGGGCAAAGGGTGCCGGATTATTGGACGTACCGATCTATCGAAGTGCCGGATTAGTGAGATTATACTGTATTTATTTAAAAATTATTTAGATCCTGTGAGGATAACCAAATTCTTTAAATAGTCCTGCATCAGATGCAAGCAAACCTAAACACAGCATGACACGAATTATTTGTTATTTATTACGATTTGGAAGTAAATATGTATGTGTGACGATGTGTCGTAAAATTTGTAAATTAACAATGTTTGTGTACTTAACGTAAGAGAGGTTTTGTAAAAGGACGTGAGATTAGGAACATGAGTGAACAACTTTTATTTAAACTCTTTAAAATTCCTGATAATTATCGTGCACCTTCTGTGATCAATTTGACTGATACCTTTCGCATTTTGTACCCAACCTATGCTATATAATTATTATATACCATTTGGAAAATTTTAATCCCTAAAGTGTTCATTGGTGCTGCAGTATTGCCTAGAACAGGGTCGGCGTAATGTTTTTGTATGTATTAACGACACTAGACATACATAAAATGTTACGTAGTAATTAGGCACTGTATATCATTCCTTGTAACGTAAGGTGAAACTGTAAATTGTAAGCCAATTTAATGTAGTTTTGAATTCGCAAATTTAAGTTTTTGTTTCTTTAGTTTTTTAGTTTATAGATTCACACATGCGCTCACAATAATATACGCCTTACCCAAAGGGCTTCCTGTGGAACCTGACCTAGTATCAGCAGCAGCTTATCTAAGTTGCAATGTTAGCTGAGTCGTGTGTGGTGATTAGTTTATTATTTGGCTTAATTTTAGTTTAGTTAGAAATAAGACAGTATGGTTCCACATGCCACGATTTAGGACTCGGACTAAGAGTAGGTTTTCTTTTAAAATATTCCCAGATCTCAGGCTCACGATGAAATCGCAGACCTTAAGAATCTCGAATAGTAAAAATTCAGCACTTAGTATTAAAAGGTAAATTAAATAACTTGAACACATAAGTATCCTTTAAATAAGTATACTTTAAATTGATCTCAAAATATCATTTGTAAGAAAAACCTTGGTGCTTGGGTAGTCGTTTATTTTTTTTCTTACTACTTAAAATTCGCTAACATTTTATAATACTGCGAGATAATAAGAAACCCTGTTCCAAATATAATTATGACGTAGAGCTATCATTGATACAATGATCCATTTCTCTCGGAGAATAACAAAAAAAACTATTTTTATTAAAAATGTTCTCTAAATCGCACCTAGTCTCAGCATTTACTATCCTAAGTTATGTGCATTTAACGCGTCTCAGAGGCTGAAACATTAAAGGAGCCCAATTTTTTTCTCCTTTTTGGGAGAGCCGTCAGTAGCAAGTATGCTAGTGCACCATACGTAATATATAACATTTCCTTACACTGCTATTATTTCGTTTACGCTTCACTCGAAGAGGGCGTTTGGTTCGGAACCGTTGGTATAACCGCAGCGCAGTGTTCTCATCGCATAACGATGACTAAATTGACTTGACGTATTTTTGGAATGTTTATATGAATATTCGTCTGTGATTCGGAAGTATTCTCAGAGCTTGAAAAGACGATTTTGGCAGATTTGTAAGGCTTAATAATAATAATAGATGTCGCTTTACGTGTCCCGCCACTATAACTGTAACCATATTAGATGTTAGGCTTGTGTCTATTGTACCCGATATTCTCTTTCCTTTATTTTGATCGTCTCTTGATGGCTACGGATGTACCTTCCTTGATAATTCCGCCCATGATTTTTTGATCCCACTTTACCGTTCTTCAAATTTTTACGCATAAAATATTATACATGTATTTACCGACGTGCGTAACAAAATCTTGATGTTTGTATAGCCCAATGTTGAAATTATACTAAAAATACAAAAAAAAGTAAGTGTTCTCTATAGGTATGTGTCATGTTTTTGTAAAGTCATTTTCGGTGTTTCAGTATTAGTTTTAAATCACTAGGAGTTAGAATTTTATGTTAGTTGTTAATTATTGTTTACGTATCTATAGTTTAGTATTACTTTATTTAAGTATACCATCAGTTAATTTGTAATCTCGTCAGTTAGGGCGTTAAATATATATATATTTTTTGTTCTCACAGTAGTAGTAAGAAAGTGTGCCAAGTAAAGTTTGATGTATTTTTGTGTAAATTGGCAGTTATATCCATACTCACGATCAGCGTGACTGCCATACAACAAAATTCTCGTTGTCATATCAGCCTAAAGATACATACAATAATTGTGTTGTGAATAATTGTATACTCTATGGGTAGATGTATGTCTTAACTGTATGGTTATACAGTGCTCAAAGATAGCGTTATGTCCGCCTTTGAGATGTAATTTGTATTTTTTTTTCCAAATTCCATTAAATAAATGTCAACTTGATTTAAATTTGTTTTTATTTGAACAACAAAGGTGTTATTCTTCCTGCACATCAATAAATAATAATATGCCACAACAAAATTATACATAGTAAGAAATTGAATTTTGTTCCTTACTGTAAACATCAAATCGAGGGGTGAAAGGCTATTTGGTTTAAGCGACATCTAGGGCGATATTGAGTTATATATATATTCGGAATCAGCGATTTTTTCTCCGTCGAATGGTGCCGGATTCATTAAGATCAGAGCACTTTTATGGCGTTTGAAACAATACCATTTTTGGGTTGTTTCAAAAGTGACAGTGTATTAACCGACGTGGATTTCCCATCTTTTTTTAAAGTATGTACTTGAACCATACAGTCATATTAATAACCGAGACATAATCCAGTTACCCTTTCCCTGATTAATAATTTAATAAGAGTTAAAACGTTTTTCCTGTTTCTATTTTTTATAAAGACGTAATTTGAATCATTTTGCCTTTCACTGGTTGACGGTGTGATGTTACTTAAACCATTTGTCCGTCATTCAAATACGACATGAAGCGTCGCTTAAGCTCTTTCAGCTGCATCTATTTTCCACGCAGGATGCTACTTAAACCAAGTAGTCGTTTTGTTTCAGCTATCTTGTTTAGTCATTAAACATTTAGCCCTATTATTTTTTTAAACGCATGTCGTTTAATACATTTTTCCAGTATTAATAAAAATACGAGTGGGTTTTTCAATCATTAAATTTTAATATGATACTTTTCATTTATGTCATATGATACCATATTTATTTCGTCCCCCGGCTGTTAAAAATCGTGATAATTCAACCAGACTTCCGCGCGCGGGCGCTTGAGTCGAACTCAAACAACTTCCCAGAGGGAATCTAGGAGTATTGTGACGCGTAGTCACCGCCAGTGTTTATGTAAAACATAGGTATATTTTGATATTTCTTATGCACAAGCATAACAAGTAGTTTTAATCAATAGTAGTTTTATTACATTTATTAAGTACACTAAAATAATTATTAAGAATTACATTTTACCTATTTCAGACAAAAATTACGACGAAAATTTTTATTAGTTTGTTTGGAGTGGAAGGAGAGGTGTTTATTTTATTTAGTTTCTCACATAATAATAAGTATTCTAAGGTAGTCAGGTCCTCACCTTGACATGGGTGACCTGAAACTCTTTGCCCCCAACGATTTGCAGCTGATGGAGCTACTGAAGGTAACTGAAACTTTCAGTAGTGCCATCAGGATGGAATTTGGTGTGGATAAATGTGCGGTCATGCATGTAAAGCAAGGGGAAATTGTGGAATCTGTGAGAACCCAGCTTTCAGATTCCATAAACCTTAGATCCCTCTCAGCAACCGAAACTTACAAGTATTTGGGGATGTCGGAAGCGCTGGGCATCAATGTTGCTGATATGAAGTAATCGTTGAAGGAGCGCTTGGAGAAAAGTATTTAATAGTCTTTTATCTTTTACGGTTGGGTCATGCTGGTTTTGATGTACTCTTTCGGCATATTCAAATGGACTCAAACAGAACTGGACGCCCTGGATAGGAAGGTCGGTACATTGTTAACGGCATTTCTTCTCGCACGTTCTTCGGTTCTGAGACTGTATATCCCACGGAGTTGTGGTGGTCGAGGCTTTTTAAACGCCAAGACTCACAATCACAATCGTGAGATATGCAGTCTCAGGGAATATTTCCTAGAAACCGACGTGGGAATGCATCGGGATGTGGTTGCAGTGGACAAAGGCCTCACCCCACTCTCCTTTTCTAAAGAGAACTGGCGCAAACCTGTAGTGCTTGACACTAACGACCGCAGAGAGGTATGGCAGAGTAAGAAGCTTCACGGACGCTTTTTCCGAGCCCAACATGGACCCGATGTAGGTCAATCAGCGTCCGTTCCAGGGAAATCTTTGGGGAAACTGAATGTTTTGTGCAATTATGGATAAAGTTATGATGTCGAATAACTACCGGAGATTTATTGTGAAGGACGGCACGGTTGACATATGTCGGGCATGCCACCGTCCGGGTGAATCAATTCGACACATTATCTCCGGTTGTTCTCGTCTAGCTAACGGAGAGTACTTGCATAGACACAACCTTGTAGCCAGGATTATCCATCAGCAACTTGCTCTAAAATACAGCCTTGTGGAATCGGTAGTGCCCTACTATAGGTATGTGCCCGACCCAGTTCTCGAACATGACAATATCACATTGTACTGGGATCGATCCATTATCACTGACAGGACTATTGTTGCAAATAAACCTGATATAGTGGTGGTGGACCGATCAGAGCGGCGCGCAATAATTATTGACATAACGGTCCCACATGACGAGAACCTTGTGACAGCCGAAAAAGATAAACAAATCAAGTATATTGACTTGGCTCGCGAGGTTGTTGACGTGGGATGTGGTCTCAGCGATCATTGTGCCGATAGTTACAGCCAACGGCTTAATTGCTAAGAGCCTTGACCAACACCTGAGAAGGCTCTCGTTAGTCAGCTGGATCAAGGGCTTGATACAGAAAGCGGTACTCCTGGACACGGCTCGTATTGTTAGGAGGTTCCTTTCTCTGGAGCCCTAACCGCCGGTTCCTCGGATCCTGTTCCCGATACTAGGCTATTTTAATATTTTTAAATGTTTTTTTTTGTTTTTAAGAAATATTTAAAAATTTAATTATATTTGAAAAAAAAAACAATAAATAAACGAAAAAGTTTTCTAAGTAAAAAGAAAAATAAATGAACGAGTATTCTACGCGTTATTTTGATTTATAAAAAAACAACTATTAAGTTTTATCAAAATAAATGTAACTGATGTTCCCATTAAGAGTGTTCTATATAATTGATATTAAAAAAAAAATACTTTAACTGATATTGTGTGTATTTATTTAGTCAATAATCAATATCAGCACATGGGATTTACGGTGATTGCGATATATCCAGGTTGTTTTAACAGCCATTGATAGTATTAGATGTAAAAAAATGTGACATCAAACATTTTAATTTTAATATTATGTGTCACATAAATAATTTAGCCTGCCAGTAATTTAATCTTAACTAGTAGTTGCGATAAATAGCTTGCTACTATTAATTTTGAGTAACGTCGCTTCATACATTTTGGCTTACTCTGAAAATAAACTGCGTTGTCGCTTAACTGTTTTTCCCTGTAGCCAATTGTAGTTATAAAGTCATTTAAATCTTTTTTCCATACTCTGAAAAATTAAGGCTTAGGGCAGTTCGTATTAAGCGACATTTATCTTTGTAATTAAAGGTCTATTTTATTTGGTATTAGCATCAAAAACTCGATGTTTTTAATTGTATTTCAATTAAGTTTACCCCGTTTAAATAATTGAAGAAGTTTTTTTGTTGTGATTTTTTTTCCAAAATTTCAAACTTTAAATGGCTCTCCTGTAAAGTTGCAAAAATGTCGCTTAAACCAAATAGCCTTTCACCCCTCGAAATAGATTCCGCAATCAGTATTTGACAAATAATTGTTTTTATTTTTTAACCGACTTAAAAAAAGGAGGAGGTTCTCAATTCGACTGTATGTTTTTTTTTTGTGTTTGTTACCTCATAACTCAGGTCTGAGTGAACCGATTTTGATGATTCTTTTTTTATTCGAAAGCTGGTGGTTATCGTTTGGTCCCATAAAAAAATATCAAGATCCGACACGTAGTTTTTGAGTTGTCTTTAATAATGTTGATGATATACTCATTCGTCGATTATAGAAGTTGTCGAAGACAAATGATCAAAAAATGCTATGTACTACTATGGTTTGGAAGGTCATCGCAGTTTTTTGAGGTGATTGTATTTTAATTTGGTGATAGATCTTCATTGATATACAACGGCACTCTTTAATAAATGACAGCAAATCTGCTAGTACGAGATCCGGCTGCAGAATCAGTGTACCTATCGAGTATTTGCTGAAAACCAAATTTTTACACATATTCATGATTAGGAGAATTTATATCCACCAGGTTGCCTATCAAAATGTGGCCGCTAGTATTTTTAATTAAATTATTAATAATTCATAATCCGTAAGAAATTTCATTGACTTTTTTTTTCAATGAAATGTCGTCTACTTTACGGCAACATCTATAAAGACTCTGAAAAATTATGGTTGCCGTTGCGCACCTGGCCGCACCTCTTCGCAGCCAGGTATACACAGGTATGAATTTGTTACATTTATACACCCACAACGTACATTTATAATTTATATATCAAATTAAAGCTAATTTTTTTCTGTATATTATTATATACGGTTGCTTAATTAAATCTGGCCGCCAATAAGGGTTGCTGGCTAATAAATATAGTAAATATTAAAAGTAGAGTGAAAGAGAGCTAGCGCGTAACACCACTGTCTAGTCAGACGAGGATGGCGATTGCCAGCTGTCGGACGGTTTAAAGCCATTGCGCATGCGTCAGATGTTAGTGTTCTCAACGGATCAGTTGTGATTTTTATTTTAAGTTCGAAACCACGCTGTTTGGAGTACGTAATACACAACATAATATATTGCTGTTTTATTTGTGCATCGAAAAATTATCAATCTCGCACATTCCACCATGCTGGAAATCTTTAAAGGAAAAATTATTGCGGACCATCTTTGTTAATTCGATGTGGTTAAATGCTACTGAGCGGGATTGCATCAAGTTCAGCGCGGAAAATAATGGCTGGCTGCTGTTAGATGGTTTTTTAAAACCAACATGGTTCCTGGGAGATTCAACTCCAGCGCGAGTTGAGAATGTGCTGTGTGATTCCACGAACAAGCCTTCCGATAATAATGACGATACCGATATTTCTGATGAAAGTGATACCTGCGATGATAGTGTGACTGAGAGCTCCGATGATTCAGATTTTTAAAAAAGAGTCATGGAAGTATAAAATACATTTTAAAAATTCATAATTTGCTTAAACTGATGATTGATGAATATGTAAAATAAATGTAATACTTGAATAAAATTAAATCTTTTTTCATACAGTACTTGTACAACACAATGTTTTTACATAAGTAACCTTGATTTTATTCATCATCAATATTCATTTTTTTTTTGTAATTTTTAAATTTGTCATTGACTTTTTAATTTTTATTTTAGAATAGAAAGACGTTTCTTTTGGAGTATTTATTATTTTGAGTCGTACCTACTATTGTTTGAATCGGAGGTTGAGAACACTAACATCTGACGCATGCGCAATGGCTTTAAACCGTCCGACAGCTGGCAATCGCTATCCTCGTCTGACTAGTGGTGTTACGCGCTAGCTCCCTTTCAATCTACTTTTAATATTTACTATATTTATTAGCCAGCAACCCTTATTGGCGGCCAGATTTAATTAAGCAACCGTATATAATAATATACAGAAAAAAATTAGCTTTAATTTGATATATAAATTATAAATGTACGTTGTGGGTGTATAAATGTAACAAATTCATACCTGTGTATACCTGGCTGCGAAGAGGTGCGGCCAGGTGCGCAACGGCAACCATAATTTTTCAGAGTCTTTATAGATGTTGCCGTAAAGTAGACGACATTTCATTGAAAAAAAAAGTCAATGAAATTTCTTACGGATTATGAATTATTAATAATTTAATTAAAAATACTAGCGGCCACATTTTGATAGGCAACCTGGTGGATATAAATTCTCCTAATCATGAATATGTGTAAAAATTTGGTTTTCAGCAAATACTCGATAGGTACACTGATTCTGCAGCCGGATCTTAGACTAGCCGTGATTGCTGCAATCACATGTATAAGTATGGGTTTCGCCAGGGTAGGCAGGCGAGTGGGAGCAGGGTGACCGTATCCCCTCCCCACCCCTCACCTAGTCATTAGGAAACAAACATCAGATCAAGTATCAGCTGTATCCCCTAGCCCTAGGGGATAATGCATATGATTTCTGAATTGGTTTAATACTAAAGCATAATATAGATACTTAGTATTTAATCTATAGCTTGATGTGGAACTAAAACTTGTACTTATCTAAGACGGGACTAAAGCTGAAAATAAAAAAAAATTAACCGTGTTTGCGTATTATATCATAATACTATAACTAAAAATGCTGAAATAAAAACTTTTTAGTCAAACCGACTTCTAAAAAAACTTAAAAACTGGAAAATAACTTTATTTCCGGAAGTCGGTGGCAAATAAAGTAAACGAAACCAACAAAAGCCACCGACTTCCGGAAATAAAGTTATTTTCCAGTTTTGAGGATTTTTTTACTATATATATAAAAACTTTTTAGTAAAAAAATAAAACCGACTTCTAAAAAAAAGGCTTTGGTTATTTTCCAGTTTTTAGTTTTTTTAGAAGTCGGTTTTATTTTTTTACTAAAAAGTTTTATTTCAACATTTTTAGTTATAGTATTATGATATAATACGCAAACACGGTTAAAAAGTTTTTCTTTTTAGCTTTAGTCCCGTCTTAGATACAATTTTGAGTTCCACATCAAGCTATAGATTAAATACTAAGTATCTATATTATGCTTTAGTATTAAACCAATTCAGAAATCATATGCATCATCCCCTAGGGGATACAGCTGATACTTGATCTGATGTTTATGTTTCTTAATGACTAGGTGAGGGGTGGGGAGGGGATACGGTCACCCTGCTCCCACTCGCCTGCCTACCCTGGCGAAACCCATACTTATACATGTGATTGCAGCAATCACGGCAGATTTGCTGTCATTTATTAAAGAGTGCCGTTGTATATCACTGAAGATCTATCACCAAATTACTGCGATGACCTTCCAAACCATAGTAGTACCTACATACCATTTTTTGATCATTTGTATTCGACAACTTCTAAAATATAATCGACGAATGAGTATATCATCAACGTACACGAAGTCAATCTAATACGTATTATTAAAGATAACTCAAAAACTATTTGTCGGATCTTGATATTTTTTTTATGGGACCAAACGACAACCACCAGCTTTCGAATAAAAAAAGAATCATCAAAATCGGTTAACTCAGACCTGAGTTATGAGGTAACAAACACACAAAAAAAATAAAAAAATAAAAAACATACAGACGAATTGAGAACCTCCTCCTTTTTTTGAAGTCGGTTAAAAATTATGATTGAAGCAAACTGCATAGGCATTCAGGTTCAAGGAAGGTTTAAGGTCTCTGCCTCTGCAGTAATAACTTTGGTTGATGGCATAGAATAGACCATAGATATTCTGTTTTCACAGGAGATTTTTAAGAATTCTTGACGGATTTTGATGAATGGGGTCAACAAGACCCTGTTGATGACCCAATGGAACCTTTTTAATATATAGATTACTAGCTGTGCCCAGGTTTCACCCGCTGCTCACTTAGAGGTATGATTGTATGAAAAATAGATGTTGGCCGATTCTCAGACCTACCCGATATGTACACAAAATGTGTGCGTTCGCGCAGCGGAATGTTGTTGAATTTAAAGATTTTAATTATGCAGATATTTAGTGTATGACGTCGTGTAATTGTGTATGGTAAAAAAAAAATTGTGCATGCAGCCATTGTGGAGAAATTCACCAAAAACTGATTCCGTTGCGCGAACGTTCGCCCAGCGGAACTTTTTTTGAAATATAGACTTTAGAAGAAAACTGATGTGTCTAAAAATTAGTGTGTATTTGTGTGTAATTGTGTATGTATGAATAAAATTTGTGCATGCATAAACTTCGGAGATATTCAAGAGTCCGCTGCGCGAACGTTTGGCCATTAGCTAGTTTTCATATAAAGCGCTTACATAAAGAGCTGTAGATTTTTACATATATTGTTTTGAATTTGTGTATATTTGTGTAAAAAACAGATTAAGAAAAAATCGCAGGGCTTAAGAGAAAAAAATATAAACGTCAAAAACGCTTATTAGGTCGTAATTCTTAAAGTCAGCACTTTGGGGTCTAGATTTTCACGTTTATACAAACCTTGTAAGTGTCTGCAACATGTTGCCAAGTATCAATGATGTTCCGTTAGTAATTAAAGAGTTATAGGACAATTTACCATGAATAGATCACTGTTTACAAAGCAGTCAAATATCACGACATTCTAAAGGAATTACATGGTAAAATGTATGACCAATAATTAGTGTATTCATTCAACTATTCACATGCAAAATTTCATGTCATTAAATTCAGTGATTAAAGAAAAACAATTAAAATACTGACGAAGCATCGAAAACCTACATAACCCGACCAAGTTCGGATGGCTACAAAAAAGCGGCCGTGCAATATATTTAGGGACCATCCCACAATTTACAGTATAATACCGGTATTGAATTGGTATAAGTGATAACACAATTGTTGTTTCGATTTATAATTTAGAGGTCATTTATTTTTGTACACCTACTTTTCTTAATGTATTTATTTGACTATGACAGAAAGTAGGTACTATTTACGTAGGTACTTTATTTAAGTATGCGCTTGAGATTTGAGATATAATCTAGATATATATTGTAAACAAATAAAACTCATACAACTAAAATTCATACAACTAATTTCTATTGAAGATTTCACGGATCAGTCTAGTTATGTGATGTGATTTTAATTTTTATTGAAGCTCGTTTTATTATACTTACGTTTAAGTCTATTGCTGTCGTTGCAAGCGTTTGTTAACGTAATTATAATTACACTAGCGGCCCGGTACGTGCTTCGCTACGTATTTACAAAAAAATGTGATGCAGCGCCATCTGCCGGACAAAATTGTTAATCTAAACCATTCCCAGATCCCCTTGAACACACACAAAAAATTTCATCAAAATCGGTCCAGTCGTTTGAGAGAAGTTCAGTGACATACACACTCACAGAAGAATTATATATATAAGAATAATTATTTTATTATGTGTAATTACAAATATTTTTGTACACGGATATTTAAATAGAGAAGTACTTGTTAATTGAAGATTTATTGTAATCGTAGATAGTGGCGTTAATATTTCAAAATATTTTTCATTCAAGAAATGCAATTGTTTTATTTTTTCCTAGCGCTTGTGTACGCAACTGTACCAAATTAATAAATACTATATTGGAAGGTTAAGAACGTTTGTTAGATATATGGCACGGCCGCTTTTTTGT
The DNA here is from genome assembly GCA_958449745.1 of Ochropleura leucogaster. Taxonomy (NCBI): domain Eukaryota; kingdom Metazoa; phylum Arthropoda; class Insecta; order Lepidoptera; family Noctuidae; genus Ochropleura; species Ochropleura leucogaster. Next base: position 21,116,932 of record OY288201.1, read on the forward strand.
AGCCATCCGAACTTGGTCGGGTTATGTAGGTTTTCGATGCTTCGTCATTATTTTAATTGTTTTTCTTTAATTACTGAATTTAATGACATGAAATTTTGCATGTGAATAGTTGAATGAATACACTAATTATTGGTCATACATTTTACCATGTAATTCCTTTAGAATGTCGTGATATTTGACTGCTTTGTAAACAGTGATCTATTCATGGTAAATTGTCCTATAACTCTTTTATTACTAACGGAACATCATTGATACTTGGCAACATGTTGCAGACACTTACAAGGTTTGTATAAACGTGAAAATCTAGATCCCAAAGTGCAGACTTTTAGAACTACGACCTAATAAGCGTTTTTGACGTTTATATTTTTATCTCTTAAGCCCTGCGATTTTTTCTAAATCTGTTTTTTACACCAATATACACAAATTCAAAACAATAAATGTAAAAATCTACAGCTCTTTATGTAAGCGCTTTATATGAAAACTAGCTAATGGCCAAACGTTCGCGCAGCGGAAACTTGAATATCTCCGAAGTTTATGCATGCACAAATTTTATTCATACATACACAATTATACACTAATTTTTAGACACATCAGATTTTTTCTAAAGTCTATATTTCAAAAAAAAAATCCGCTGGGCGAACGTTCGCGCAGCGGAATCAGTTTTTGGTGAATTTCTCCACAATGGGTGCATGCACAATTTTTTTTTTACCATACACAATTACACGACGTCATACACTAAATATCTGCATAATTAAAATCTTTAAATTCAACAACATTCCGCTGCGCGAACGCACACACACAAAATTTCGTTTAAATCGGTCCAGCCGTTTCGGAGGAGTATGGGAACGAAAACTGTGACACCAGAATTTTCATTTGTTCCCAACGAGTAACACCCTCAAATGTCACACTGTTACTCGATGGGATTTTTTTCTGAAAAAATTCCCAACCGGTCACACTACCAGTCACACTGTTACTCGATGGGAATTTCTTCAGAAAAAAATCCCAACCAGTCACACTGTTACTCGATGGGAACACACTGTTACAGAACTTAATGAAAATAAGAATTAAATCGGTTTTTTAAATTTTTATTAAAATCAACAAAATAACAACATTGGTAAATACAGTTACTTAATTACGGACGTTATACGTTAACATTCGTCATATTGCTAGTAATTCTCATTTTAATGTTTTAGTCATAGTAACAATATCTAAACACAATCGGCCTTATATAATATAACAGAGTAAATCATCACATTTTACAATAATTAACAGTCCTTATTTCTAATATTAATTTGAATCTTTAAAGAAGAATTTTCTAAATATAATCAGCCTTATGTTTGTACCTATATGCATGTATCACAGTAAATCATCACATTTTACAACAATTAACAGTTATTAATTCTAATGTTAATTTGAACTTTAAAGAACAATTTTCTAAATATAATCAGCCTTATGTTTGTACCTATATGCATGTATCACAGTAAATCATCACATTTTACAACAATTAACAGTTATTAATTCTAATGTTAATTTGAACTTTAAAGAACAATTTTCTAAATATAATCAGCCTTATGTTTGTACCTATATGCATGTATCACAGTAAATCATCACATTTTACAACAATTAACAGTTCTTAATTCTAGTGTCGTAAAATCTCCAAAGCATGGCCAACTGAAATAAGACCTTGTGTTAATTCCAGCTGCACTTTCTGAATAAACTCGTCTCTTGATATAGATTTCTTACCCCGTTTTTTTTTTGACGGTTTGCCTTGTTGTTTCAGAACATTTCTGACAGTATTCTGAGAAGAATCTTCTTCAATTGTGTGCAAGAAATGCATAATATTCGGGTGTTTTGTTCCAATGGTCTTATTTAGTTTATTATGCCAAGATTCGAGTGCATTTGTTGTGCGATGGGCGTCACCAAAAACGCACCACACTTTTAAATATTCCTCACGGAGCCACTGTTTTTCCATGTAGTTAATGAATTTTTTTGTGCCTGTACCTTCACTATCTCCGTATCTAGCAATTATGTAAACCCATCCATTAATTATCTCGTTTTCGGGCAATAATGGAAGAATCGCACTAAGTTCAATTATTCGCACCTCCTTCAAAACTTGTGACGTTCGTGAGGTCATATTCAGGCTTTTCCCTTTTTTGGCTTTGTTGTAATGATAATAACAACCTTTTATTATGACTGTTGGAAAGACTTTGATAATGGCATTCATTGCAGCCAACCGGACGAACTAGATGCGGTGGGCTCTGACATTGTCGACAACGTGCACTTTGCTTCGTTACACTGCTCTGACTAATTCATTTTGCGTCCCTCTCCCCCACTTACGACACGTGGCCGCCGCCGCCGGGGCCGCAGGAAGAGGGATGCAAAAGTATTTTTACATTAAATGTGCATGGAAAATAACCGCCATTACACACTCGCGATAACTGATGTTGCCGGCTTATCATAACTTTATTTTGCTATACATAATTTTAATTGTCACAACATACTTATGGCTAATTATATGTATTTGGAAAATTGTTTTAAAGTTCAAATTAACATTAGAAATTAGAACTGATAATTGTTGTAAAATGTGATGATTTACTCTGATATATTATATAAAGCTGATTGTATTTAGGTACCTCCCCCCCCCTTATTACGTGGGACTTAAATAAAGATGGCGAGATGTGGGTGTAATATTACACCTCTGCCTACCCCTTCGGGGATACAGGCGTGAGTCTATGTATGTATGTATGTATTTAGGTATTGTAATTTTATTTAATTATTTAAGAATAAAACGTTCAAAGGAGAATCACCAGCAATATGACGAATAAATGTTTTTAAAGTAAAAACCGATATAATTTAACTTTTCATTAACTACTGTAATATTGTGACTGGTTGGGAAATTACTAATAAGAAGTTCCCATCGAGTAACAGTGTGACTGGTTGGGAAATTACATTTGTTCCCAACGAGTAACACCCTCAAATGTCACACTGTTACTCGATGGGATTTTTTTCTGAAAAAATTCCCAACCGGTCACACTACCAGTCACACTGTTACTCGATGGGAATTTCTTCAAAAAAAAATCCCAACCAGTCACACTGTTACTCGATGAGAACACACTGTTACAGAACTTAATGAAAATAAGAATTAAATCGGTTTTTTAAATTTTTATTAAAATCAACAAAATAACAACATTGGTAAATACAGTTACTTAATTACGGACGTTAAACGTTAACATTCGTCATATTGCTAGAGAATTTTAGATATTAGATTATTTTTTATGTTTTTCTCTTTGTAATTATATTTTGTGGTTGTCATTTCCTCTTATCCTCAAGATTCTAGTTCCTGGGCTCTCAAAGCCATCCATCAACATAAGGGCCTACTGATTGGCAGTATTAATCACAGAGGAATAAGCTAGCGATAAAAATGTTTGATATTCCAAGGGTGAACACCAGACAGTCTTCTTGCCTCAAAGAGATGTCAGCAAACAGAGGGGCCTGCCAAGGCCACGGTTGGGGGTTGTTCGAAAGAGATACCGCGGCCTCTGAGCCGAAGGGAGCGTCAGGCTTTTACTGACTCAAACCCATCCATGTTCCATTCTTTTGCCTTTTATGTTCCGGGGTATCTCTTTAGAAAAACTTACAACCTCGACAGGCAGTGGCCGTGGTGACTCTCTGCTTTGCTGACATCTCCAACAAACAGGAACGCGCCATCGTCACGGTCTGTCATCATTAGACGGACGGGGGTGCGCTACCCATTGCTCACCGTCCATAGACCCGTGTCTACGGTGGCTGGAAATCATCTCGCGGCTCCCTACCCCCGGAGCGTCTCCCGGCGTTTGGTTAGAAGTTCTCTCTCTCAAACGTCCAGCTATCTGCTTCCCATTCCCTCTCGCTCCGGACCATGGACTGGAACAGTTACGGATGCAAGAGGTCGCCGCCGCCGTTTTCTGTTTGCTCCACCGTGTCCTCCGGGCGATCACAGTGGTGACACTCGGGTGTTTCCTCTCGCCTGATCATGTGCAGGAACCTCCTGAAGCTTTCGTGTCCGGTGATGACCTACGTTAAAGCGGTGAGGTCGGTGTGACGTCTCTAACAATGTATTTAATCTTATATTTTAATCGCTATTCACATAATTATTTTAAATGAATTAATACAATTAATAAACAATATGCAGTGCAATTAAATTACGTGATAGACCGACCAAGTCTGGATGGTCGTAAAAACCAGGGTAACGTTACCGCAGCGGAAACCTGTTTTTGCGAATGAATGAATGATGATGATAAACTATTATTTTGACAATTTGGCTGACGGTTCAAGTTTGACAGGTAAGTAACCTACACACTGTTGTTAACAGTTTTGCTTTTTCTGAAGTATTTACCCATTTATACAATAAAAACATCATTAAACATTGTTTATTTAAATGTTACCTCTAAAACAATCTAATTACAATATCCATAAAATTTTCCTGCACCGGCTAATTCCGTTTTCTCTCTGCGATTGGTATTTATTTTGTTTTTGTGGCGTAAATTCTTATCGGAGCACGAGTAGAGAAGCACAGAACTTTTATTGTTCGTTGGTACGCAGTCTGCGACTAGTTACAGAGATCTTTAATGACCTTAGATGTCATAATGAGTGCGTCTATGCGTGGTATAGAGGGGACAATCGGCAAACACCCGACCTTGGGCAAACAAGTGGTTTGTTATCATTTAGAACTCGCGAGTATCAATAAGACGCTTGTTTGGGTTTATAGCAAACCTACTGCGACGGAAACGCAGCGAGTACGCATATATACAGCGTCGGTTTGTAATGATTTAGATATAAAATTGTTTTTCAATTGCAATCGGCGTTATTTGCTGCTCGACGCTTCTACGATAAGGTAGGTGGTCGTTTAAGGTCCTTTTATTGTGCAATTTATTGTCATTTTGTAAGGTCTACCCATACAAAATCCAAATAATCACTTATATTGTTTTTATAGAAGCTTGATATTTTATTAACCAGATCTTCAGTCTACAATAGATGGTGTTTCTTTTTGTTTTTCTATAATAAAGTACCTACTTACTTAGTTTTATCTTGTAATACGGTTGCAAGGTCCCTTCATAGCATGTATAATTGTATACTTACCTAATTACACTGTTCCAATATTAAAACAATTCTAAAAACCCAAAGGTAGATTGTTAACATTGCTACTTACAACCAACACATTTACTTATCCAAATCCCAACATATTTGTGGTTCATTTAGTTATGCAGATATCCCAAACTTTAAACCTTCATGGTTTGATCATTTCAACCTACCACAATAGGTATGAAGAGCTCTGAAGTTTTTGAAAATGTGGTGCTCATAAATTGTTATCATTAATACCTAAAGAATAATAACTGTGATAAGAATAAGACGCTTGTTATTATCTGTTATGTAATATTATGAACCTGACTTTGGTCTGAGATATCTGTGTCACACATTAACTTTAGAGTTCTGCTGGTTAAAACAAATTTGAATTTTTAAATATTTTGGTTTATGATATTGGGGGGAACCAACCTTATTACTAATTTTAACATCATTATGACCCCGTTCAGGCTCTGAGGACTTTAAAATAATGGGCTCTTGCAGGATGCCAGAAGAAGCAAACAAGCAACCAACCAACTTATAGGTTTGATTTTTAACCCACTTCAAAAAAGGAGGTTCTCTATTCCACTGCCTTTCTTTTTCTTAAATCTTTGTTACGCAATTTCTCCGTCGGTTGTGGGCCGAAAATCTAAATTTTATTTTTAATCGAAAGGGTATACACCCGAACTGACCCGAAGGTGTCCCATATACATTTGATCTATTTTACTTGGGTAATTTATGAGTTCCATAATACATCATTATTTTTTTCTTCTTGTAATCTAAATGGAAGATATGCATAATTATATCTTTTAGTACTTAGTTAAAAAAATATTACTCATAACTCATAAAAAAAACTATTATAAGTAACATTTTGAATCCTTTAAACTTACATCAATGATAAAGAGCGAATGTCCCGTAATTTCAATTATCGTAGTTAACAAAATAACAACTATTCTGGAAGACCAATGCTTTTAGGACAAGTTTAAAACCCATGTTATCAAAAGACGTAATCCCCCTTTTACGCCATAATAGGCTGAAGGAATTTGAATAAAAATTGGCATATGGATAGACCTAGACATGATTTTTGTCATGTATATTCCCATGCATGGGCTAAATACCTCCACGCGGGCGAAATAACGCAACGGTCAAAAGCCAGTTGCCACTAGAAAATTTCCATATACCTATCTTCTATTACCTATACTAACTAGGTATCTGTCTTTGAGATCTGCAAACCATCACGTCAGACGTATTTATAATAAAAAAAATTAAACACATAAACGAGTACCTGGGCGCTGAGCATCACTTAGACAAAAGTGGTTGAAGATGGAGTCCTCTTCATCCTAAGTGGTGCTCATGTAATAATGTCATGTTACTACTTGAAGCCTACATCGATACGGAAAATTTGAGACGTCTATGCCCTTTTTTTGCGGATGGGATATTAGTAAATAACTTCCCCCGCTCTGGGCGTAGCGGGGGGGAGTGTCAGACTTTTACTGTAACCCACACATGTTCCTTCTATTGCCCTTTATGTTCCGGGGCCGCGGTATCTCTTTCGAACAACCCGCAACCCCGGCAGGCGGTGTCCCTGGCAGGCCCCTCTGCTTTGCTGACATCTCTGAGGCGCGCGTGGCACAATAACGCGCCGTCGACACGGCCTGTCGTCAATAGACGGACGAACGGTGAGCTACCCATTGCTCACCGTCCACAGGCCGGTATCTACGGTAGCCGGGAGTCGTCTTTTTTACTACATTTTTACAACTATTTGATCCTATACCTATCTTCAAATATTTAGTACCTCGACTGACAGTGAAAACACACGTAAAGAAAGTGGTCAGACATTCTGACATCAGGGCGTCTGGACCACTTTTTTCATAGTTCTAGACAACATAACTAATTTATCTCTTTGCAAAAATATTTACTATTTTTTTGTTGTACCTGAACATAATTATATTATTAAAAAATTAAATATTTTTGGCATTCCAGAAAAAATCTACGCATGATGGTTTTGTAAGCGTCAGGAAGCCTGGACCAATAGAGATATGTATTTGATGTTTAGAAAATACCAAAATTTACTACCAAGATAATACGACTTGGTGCGGTGGTCAAGAGAGGGCAAATCGGGGTACAGACGCCTGCAGGTCAAGCTACCCGAAACTGTCAATTTTTCCCAATGAACCTTGAACCTAATACTTTAGAAATAAAGTCGAAAATCTATCAAAGAAATCTGACAGATTGTAGTAGCTTGATGTGCAGGCGTCTGTACATAGCTGTCGCCTTTATTGTAAAACCACCGCTCGCCTACCATTAACATCCTCAAGGGCATTGTTAATGATTGCTTTGCAAAAGGTTAACGTTAATACGACGATTACACGTCGTATGTAGATAATAGTGCCGATTCTGATGTAGGTACCACCGGATTGAACTGATTTAGCTTTTATTTTGAAACTAGCTTTTGCCCGCTGTTTCGCTCGCGTTAAATTCGTGGTAACACATTTTCCCTCTCCTGATTGCCTTTCCTGCTACCTTTTACCCTTTTTTCCCTCTTTCTCTCTCATTTCTCACATTAAAAATATATCCGTCTCCAGGGTCTCGACTATCTCTGTACCAAAATTCATCAAAACCGGTTTAGCCATTTAGGCGTGAAGACGTAACAAACAAATTTTCGCTTTTATAATATTAGTAAGGACATTTTCGTTGTGAATGAGTGGACATGGTAGGCCTTGTAGATTCTTAGACCCTTGTTAACTTTGGTTATTTTTTATTTTATTTTACTTTCTGTAAAGTAAGCATTGACTTATTGTCGGGCCTACGCTGTCCTCTCATACTTAAGTACTAACGCTGTAACAACAACATTGTAAAACCAAATGATTTTAAAAGAGTAACCATGGAGTTTCTTGCCGGTTCTTCTCCATAGGAAACGACCAACCCGAACCGTGCATCTTTTCTCGACGTTTTATAAGTGCCCATGTAGGCCTATGTGAAAAAAAAATATTTTTATTTTGATTTTTCACACGTCACACAGTATTTAATAAAAAATTAATGTTTGTATGCTATTACTAGGGGCTAGCTATTAACTTTATTCATATGATTCTATTAGCCTATTATAATTCTGCTAATGTAGCCATTTATGAAATCATGAAATAACTTCCCCCGCTCTGGGCGGAGCGGGAGAGAGTGTCAGACTTGTACTGACTAAAACCCACCCATGTTCCTTCTATTGCCCTTTGTGTTCCGAGGCCGAGGAATTTCTTTCGAACCACCCGCAACCCCGGCAGATGGTGACCCTGGCAGGCTCCTCTGCTTTACCCTTTTTTTTTTCGGGTGGGAAATCATCCAATGACTTCCCCGCTCTGGGCGGAGCGGGAGGGCATGTCAGACTTGAACTGACCAAAACCCACCCATATTTCTTCTTTTGCCCTTTACGTTCCGAGGCCGCGGTATCTCTTTCGAACAATCCGCAACCCCGGCAGGCAGAGGCTCTGGCAAGCCCCTCTGCTTTGCTGACTCTTTGAGGCGCGCGTGAAACACGAACGCGCCGTCGACACGGCCTGTCGTCAATCGACGGACGGACGGTGAACTACCCATTGCTCACCGCCCACAGGCCCGCATCTACGGTGGCCGGAAGTCGTCTCGCGGCGCCCGGCGCCATGGGCGTCTCCCGCGGCGGCTGGGTTGGGCAGATGTTCTCTCCCTCAAACGCCCGGCCACCTCCTTCGCTAGCATTACTGCTTCGCAGAAGGTGGTGACCGCTTCCCTTTCCCTCTCGCTCCGGACCATGGCCTGAACCAGGGCCGGACGCGAGAGATCGCCGCCGCCGATCGCCTCTACGAGGGCACGGCGGTGCTTCGCCCAAGCCGGGCAGATCGCCACTGTGTGCTCCACCGTGTCCTCCGGGCGATCGTCACAATGGTGACACCCACAGAACATATAAAGGAGATTAGAAGGGCCTTGTGGGCGGGGCACGCGCGCCGCGGTTATGAGCAAATACTCAACATCAACCAAAATTTACTTTACCGGCCATCAATCGCGCTTTTGTTTTGACAGCGTGCGTAAGCTGCGCAAAAAATATTAAATTATGCCGTCTTGCGCTATTATAACGTGTCGGAAAAGAAGCCAGGCATGTAGTCTAGCACGAGAAGGGATTTTTTTCCACGGGTTAGTCCAAAAACGTTAAAATACTTGTGATATTTGTAATTTTAACATTAGTATTATGAACTTTGTAGACAAAAACGTAATAATCGCAGGTAGACAAATAGTAATATATTGCTTGCAATTAAGATGGATGCATTTTGCACTACGTGAGCGATCGCGCAATGTATAACGTTCACTGCGAGAGTCCCAAGTGCCGAGCCAAAGGTAAATCTAGGCACATCGATAGTACTGTGCCAATTTGTAAACAATATCGACAATTACTATGATACAATTGATTATTATCAATAGTACACTTTATAACTTAAATAATCCTTACTAATATTATAAAAACGAAAGTGAGTTTGTTTGTTTGTTACCTCTTCACGCTTTAATGGCTAAACCGATTTTGATGAATTTTGGTACAGAGATAGTTGGGAACCAGGAGACGGACATAGGCTATAATTTTAAGAAAAATTGGGATATGAAGGAGAAAGAGGGAAGAAAAGGGTAAACTTAGCGTTGCTATTAAAAATCAATAAGGCGCAAGGGGAACTGTGTTACCCCGAATTTAACGCGAGCGAAGTTGCGGGCAAAAGCCAGTAATATATATTATGACCAATTTCTAAGATAGGTTTTGAGTGAGGTTTTTGTATTTTTTTTGTGTATAAGTTTTATGTAATTTTTCAATTGAAACTGACATATTATTATGATTTAATATGTTTTAGGTTTCCAACGGATCCAGGTATAAAGAAACTACTAAATGTAGCACAATTTGTTCGCAACTTTTCTATGATGATAAATGCGTAACAATAAAGTCAGGGTAAAGAAAGAAGCTTTTCATTTAAAAAAAAAAACTCCAATTTACTTAATAAATACACTAGGTATTATTTCAGGGACATTCTTTTTCTTTTTGAACTGGTGATAAGCACCGGAAATTTAAAGTTGAGAGGCAACGGACTTTCTCTAATAAACATGGTAAATATTCCATGTTAAATCTTAATGTTAATAATAAAATGGGTTTGCTTATCTTTTTCATGAAAGCCGAAAAAGATAAGCAAATCAAGTATATTGACTTGGCTCGCGAGGTTGTCGACATGTGGGATGTGGACTCGGCGATCATTGTGCCGATAGTCGTATCTGCCAATGGCTTAATTGCCAAGAGTCTCGACCAATACCTGAGGAAGCTCTCGTTAGGCAGCTGGATCAAGGGCTTGATACAGAAAGCGGTACTCCTGGACACGGCTCGTATTGTTAGGAGGTTCCTTTCTCTGGAGCCCTGACCGCCGGCAGCTTGGACCCTGTTCCCGATGCCGGTGGGCTACTATTTTTAAATGTTTTAATTTTTTTTTCAGAAATATTTAAAAATGTAAATATATGTCAGTTAAACAATAAATGTACGAACATTGGTTTTAAAATTCAGTTAATTTTTTTTTAAATTTTTTTATTCACTTTTATTTATTTGTTTCTATATTCGCATGAATACAATATTCACAACATGCATTACAGAAGTCCACATAATCCACAATACTTGCAAAGTAAAAGCCAAGATTGCATTAATTTTATCGATATCAACAATCGACCTTTTAGTCGCCCTAGCATACATGAGATTTTACGCGTGCATGAGTGTACGTCAAACGCAGTGATTGCGTTAGTGTGACAACCAATAGCAAACTCACGATCTATATGCGTTTTGTTTATTTGTGTGCGTAATCCGCGTATGCATTGGTCTCTTCCTTGTAGTGAAGTTAAAGAGTGGGAGACAAACGGCGACACGCGTTCTGATACAAATCGGGAACTATTTCCTTTCTAACCTCTTTTATCTGTTCTGTGGTGACACCCGGGCGCTTCCTCCCGCCCGATGATGTGCAGGAAACTCCCGAAACTTCCGTGTCCGGTGAGGACCTGCGTCAGGCGGCAGGTGAGGACGCCATGACGCCTCTCCAGCCACTCTTCAAAGAGGGGACTTATCGCCATCACTATTGTGGCGTGCCCTGCACGGGGTTGCGACAGTCGCTCTCTCCATGCCACCATGAGATCGCACCGGAGGTCCGCCCGCCGAGCGGCAACTTGCCGGGGCAGCGGGTTTTCCCCCCGGTGTAGTGCCTCCGCGCGCCACTCAAACAGGCGCGCGAGGACTATCGCCTCCAGATCCCACGGTGGCAGTCCGGCAAGGAGGCTTGTTGCCTCGCCGGAGATCGTGCGGTAGCCCCGGATGAGCCGTATGGCCACCACCTTTTGGGGCTCTGCTTTACCCTTAATTATGATTCTGCTAAAATGCCAATTATGACCCCCTGAGTCCAATAAGCTTCGAAAAATAGGTCTGGCTTTGTCTACAATTTCAAATTGCTTGCTAGCGAAACCCTGCAAACATGATTGGTATCTTGCCTTAATTTCACACTTTGTTAAAGCGGTAAATAACTGTAAAAATTTAAACTGGAATAGCATGTAGATTTATTTCCACAAAAAGTAATTAACGGAACAGTTTGAAAGGTAATTAAAATTCGCGCAATGTTCGTAGATGTGATTGTGTAAACTACTGGGTATAATGTGTATTACTGCTACAGTGTTAACTCTGGTTTATAAGATAACATCTTTTTATAGGCGCTGGATAAAAATGGGTATAAGTAAAATAAAACAGACAACAACAGAAAATACCGTTTAAGTTCCCAGTAATCCCTTTTGCATTGTAAACTTTTTTATTTAAAAATAAAAAACTACTTTGAAAACACTAAAACTAACAAGTTTCTCTATTTTCGGTATTCGGTGAGTTTTGTTTATTTCATTAACATTTTTTGCCACGGATTTCTGAAAGTTTTGATTGCAAAAAAAAAAACAGTCTTTTTAGTTGTGTTGCTGAACGTATTATGTAAATTCAATGCGCGGCTCTCTTTGACTAAAAATTTAATTTGGCTCAAAATTTGGAGCAAAATTGTTTTGCTAACAAAAATAGTGTTTTCAAAAAAGATTTTATGAAATTCGACTTACTGTTTTTGAGATAGGTAAGCGTGGACTAACCTACATACGTAAACTTCTGAAAGGAGAATGACCACGACAATATGGACCACGGTTCAGAGTTGCATCAATTCCAAAGTTGTTTTAGATGGTTTATAAATTAACCAAATAGCCATCTACAATTGCTTTTTTGGAATCAAAACCCGCATTTCCAAGTTTTTTTAGAAAACGTAACTTAACCTCAAAATAGAAATATCCGTCGTGTATAGAGGTAAGTTTATAGGTCGTAGTTTGGAGAGCAGATTAATTAGCATATCTGATGGGATAGAGACTTAAATAAATCAGTACTTTGCCTCGATCAAAACAAAAAAAAATGTAATATTTAAATCGCAATGAACAAACTTAGCATGCACCACGCGCAATTGTCATTGGACTTTTTGACAATGACAAATTCAATTTGAGATACCAACACTAATGTTGCCATTTTAGATTTTAAATAAAAATCGATTACTCGAATAAATACACTCGACACATAATTATTTCAAATGACTGATTTAGTTCTATAATCATAAATTTATTTAAAAGTTTCGATTTATATCAAACCGAAGCAAAATAATTAAAAAAAAATCTATGCAATCATTCATTTGTATCGTTTTCGTTAGCCAACAAAGTGAAATTGGTTTTGAAAGCAAAATCTTAATACGACTACTGTGTGTGTGAAATACTAATTATTTCACACCACAGTAGTATCATCTCGCTTTATTATTTATAAAAATCTCGCGCTTTACCTTTCCAATGACTTTACATTTATATTAATTTGTAATCGTATGCAAAAAAAAACGATTACAGTTCTCAATATATTTACTTATTTTAATTATGACAACACTTTAACGTCAGAATAGCCGGCAGTAGGTAATTCATTTTATCAAAACAATTTCATAACTTATTAAGTTTACAAAATAAAGCCCTATACAAAATTGGCATTCTAATTGCAGAATGTCTTCAAAAATAAAGAAAATAATTGTGATATAATTTAACCTTGATGCATGAGAAAAACTAGTAGGTACCGTTGATGGTCATGATCCTTTGACACACATGTTTAGAAGCTGGTATAGACTAACCTAACTTATACATAAAATGAGCTATTCCGACAACGACATACGAGTCGAATTGATAACTTCCTTCTTTTGAAGTCGGTTAAAAAATAACACATTCATTATTGATGCTAACGTTATTATTAAAATAAAATAACGAATATTTATTTAAAGACTAAAATAAAACTCGAGATTTTCTGTGTTGAAAATCTAGCTTTCTAATTTGCGATCAAAACACAAATTCACTAATGCGAGACTGAAATTAAAAAATAATTTTCTATTTCATCTCGAAACCATACTCCTTCATTGCAAGCCACAATCCCGATATGGATGGGCTTGCAACTGCGAGCAGATTTTTTGGCCACCTTGCTCGTGGTTTGTCTTTACTCTAATGTCTAGCAATCCAGTAAAATTGCTAGGTTTCTATTCGTGTCTCCTAATCATCTCTTATGTCCAGATGTCGGTTAAGGTACAGAAGATCTCGGAGCCCGTACTCCTAGGCGAGGGTCCTCACTGGGACGAGAAGCAGCAAGCCCTGTACTTCGTTAGCATCCAGGAGCATACCATCCATAAGTACGTGCCAGCTACTGGAAAACACACTAAGACTAAACTCGGTGAGTGCACTTAAAGAGGCTAAAATCTTTGATGTTACACGTTTCCGTTGCTATATCTCGGTATAATCGGGCGGCAGAATCGAATATAATATGCAGTCGTAGTATCTAGAAAGCCGCTCTGCTTACCTTGAAGTGAAGGTAGATGTGAAACCTAAGTAGCCTTCGGCACGAACCAAATGACAACCGGCTATATGTTACAAATGATTTCTAGTAAATTATTATTATTAGTAAATTGCTTTTGGCTTTGCTGTTTAACAAATTCAGCCGAATAAAAATGAGCCCATCCGAATATGTGTCTGACCTGACAAATCAGGCCTTTCGATGATAATCTCACAATCTATCCCCTATCCCCTAGGTGGTCGCGTGGGGTTCTTGGTGCCAGTGGAAGGCACTAGCGACCAGTTCCTGGTAGGTGTGGAACGCAAGTTTCAGGTGGTGCGATGGGACGGCGGTGAGGGGTCACAGGTCTCTGTGCTGAAGGAGCTTGGCGAGGTGGACCACGATGTGCCTACAACCAGGATCAACGACGGCAAGGCGGATCCCAGAGGAAGGGTGTTCGCAGGTCAGTTAAACTGCCACTCATTTATATATGTTTGAATTTAGAAAGTAGTAAAGTATTGTTTTTTCAGAATCCAAAATATGTACATTACTGAATTGTGCAGACATATTTAGCAGACATTTCTGCTCAATGTTAGTATATCTGGCTTTAGATTCCGTTGAGATCTCAGGTGGCTGCAGTCAAATGTATATAATTAGAACGTCAGGATTGAGGAGCCAAAGAAAATGTGTTCATATGCAAAATTTACTCTGTTTTACGATTTTACTCCTATACTGCAAAAACAAACAAGACCTGCTAAATGATCAATAATTATGTCAAATATATTAATTGATCGCTCACATCCTACAGAAATTCACTTCTTGAGGTTAGATTGAGGAGCCATATAAAAAGTATTGTATTTTCTTTCGTTTTAGAGCTACAAAAGCCAAATTTTTAGAAGGGGATATGCAAAATTGCTACTAAATGATACAAAATTTTCATAAATATTCGTCTATTACTTAACGAGATCCAGGTGGCTCCTTAATTCAAACGTTTAGATTAAGGAGCCACTTTTGCATTCAAACTCAAATCATTTATTTCAATTAGATCATTACAGGCACTTTTGAATGTCATAAAAACAAGAACAAAAAAAATAAGATAAGTACTGTAGTTGCCCATTCCAAAGCGTAGATCTCTATGGAGAAGAATGGGCAAGAAACTCCATGGACACTCTTTTAAATCATAATGTTTTATAAAATCATGGATACATCATTCATGTTGAGATTATTCATAATGTGAGAACGATGTAGAAAAACGAGCACATTTAGAGCGTCCAGAGTAAAAGCAATTATTAGCACGAGTTTAATAGAAGAATTAAAACAAACCGTGGTAGCTAAGAAATGACCAGTCCCAACCGACAGCGCCCGTTCACGAACATGACGTATGGATCAGCCCCATTCAGCTCGACCATTTTGAAGGGAGCTAAATGACCTGACACACCCGCCACCATCAGCGAGACATTTAAGTGAGCATGACAATCTCTCAACCAGCAGGGCAACCGTCGAGTCAATAAAATTACATAGAACTCACACATGGGCATTACAATTATACAAAATTAGGAAATTGAGTCTATACAATCCAATGATAGTATTACAATCTTCTTCAGCTGCCATAATAACTTCAGATGCTGATTAATGATAGTTTGTTTGCCCCTATGGTTGTGGATCAGGACCGGCATTGAGCCAAGCATTTATATCATTAATGTAATCCCCCAACTTATAATATGCTTGCCTACATAGTGTGCGTTTAATACAAAATTTAAACTTCGATTCATTCAGTTGTAGGATGTGTGGAGGTATTTTATTGTAACATTTTAAACAGTACCCCATAAAAGAGGAGTCTACCTTAGCTAGCCTGAAACCTGGCTGAACCAGTTGGTCCCTATTTCTAGTATTATAGTGATGTCTGTCACCTCTTTTACTAAATAGATGCAGATTTTTCCTAACGTACATGATGTTTTCATAGATGTATTGACAAGGTACTGTCATGATGTTAATTTTTTTAAACAGTTCTCTTAGAGAATCGCGCCTACGCAGATTGTACATGGCTCTGATGGCTCTTTTCTGCAGAATAAATATAGACTCAATGTCTGCAGCCCGTCCCCAAAGTAAAATACCGTATGACATTATACTATGCAAATAACTAAAATAAGTAAGTAAGTCGCGCGGTATCTACATCAGTAAATTGACGGATTTTTCTTACGGCATATGCAGCTGAACTCAACCGTCCTGCAAGAGATGTTAAATGAGGACCCCATTGTAGCCTCGAGTCGAGTGTGATTCCTAAGAAAACAGTTTTATTGACGAATTCTAGTTTCTCTTGATTTAATACTATGATATTTAATACATTAACATATCTAGTGATATATTTTGCTGCTAAATCTAGAATTCGTGCTGCAAAATAAGCTACATTGCTGCTAAATAATGGTGAGATCAGATTTAAAAAATCTGATGTGGCTCCTCAATCCTTACGGACATGAATAAGATGCAGAATTGCAGATCACATACCAACCGCGCCCAATTCCCACAACTTATTAGGCACCGGTGCTACTTTTATTTTATACTTTCTCTTATGTACACTTTTTGTATTCTACCCCTTGTTTTGAAGCCTGGGGATGCATGTTCTGTGTTAAAGGAAAACCCGACAGAGTGGTAGACATGCGTTCAATCGCGATGAAGCCTCGCATGTATCCCTTTTGAACCTCATCAATTTTAATCGGAACCCCAAAACTTGAGCTCTCGCTTGTATTCTAGATTTTCTTTATAAATCATATTTAAATAATTATCTACTAGCATTTACGAAGGTTGTCTTGGTTACTATTGTCTTCAGCGGTGGTACTTCCTCTCACGTTAAACTACTTGTCCACTATTGATTTTTGTTCTCCGCTGATAGGAACTATGGGCTGCGAGGATCCTCCTGGCACTTTCGACAAGCATAAGGGTAGCCTTTTCCGCCTAGATGGCTCCAAGATTACGAAGGTGGCAGACCGTATTACCGTCTCCAACGGCCTGGCTTGGGACCTCAAGCAAAAGGCTATGTACTACACAGACTCCATGGATAAGAACATCAGGAGATACGACTATGATGTGGAAACCGGAGAGATTTGTAAGTGCATCTGGTTTTTTTACTGTTCCGTCTTTTTTATCGTGAATTCTTAATGGAAAATGACTAATATAATAAAGCTGACGAGTCCGCTTGTTAGATTTGAAAACCGAATCTTTTCCGTTGATTAAATTCCTAATTCTTGAAGATGTTTGATAATCATCACAAACAAATAGCAAAGAAACAAACAATAACAAAAAAAGAAACTGCGGTTGAAACCGCCGAGCCCAGCTAGTGTGATAAAACTTATAAACCTTAACTAAGTAAATAAATCGCAGCTTTCATTTTTTTCTCAAACTTATTCATTTTCTTCTATTCTCTTTCAGCCAATCTCAAGTTTATCTTCGATTTCGATAAGAACAAAGTAGAGGGTGTTCCCGATGGCACAACCATAGACACAGACGGTAATCTATGGGTAGCATGTTTCGACGGCTCAAGCGTTATCAAAATTGACCCCAGGACCGGTGAATTGCTTCAAAAGGTCCCAATTCCGGCATTACAAGTGACATCAGCCACTTTTGGGGGTCCCAACTACGATATTTTATTCGTAACCACCGCCAGTTTGAACATTAATGGACCTCAGGATCCACCATGCGGGGCCACCTTCATGGTTACTGGCTTGGGGGTCAAAGGGTTCCCCAATCTTAATTTTAAGTTTTAATTTTGTAATGTTACCATGTTTTATGTACCAAGTAAGCATAATTATGTGGCTATTTTGATTTGTTGTATATCATAATCAAAATCATCCTATTTTTATAACTATATTAAACTTATAAAATGTTTTAAAATTTATTAAGAACTAGCTTTTGCCCGCGGCTTCGCTCGCGTTAAATTCGGAGTAACACAGTTCCCCTTGCGCCTTATTGATTTGTAATAGCAACGCCAAGTTTTCCCTTTTCTTCCCTCTTTCTCCTTCACATCCCACTTTTTTCAAGAAAATATTAGCCTATGTCCGTCTCCTGGTTCCCAACTATCTCTGTACCAAAATTCATCAAAATCGGTTTAACCATTAAAGCGTGAAGAGGTAACAAACAAACAAACAAACAAACAAATAAACAAACAAACAAACTCACTTTCGCTTTTATAATATTAGTAAGGATAACTTTGTAAAGGTAATAAGGAGACCGATACTAGACTGAAATTATTGTAATCATTTGATATTATTTTACAGTATATTAAGACAACAACCATGTTGAATATATTTATTCTTGATTTTTGAGCACCATTAAGAAACTATTTAAAATATACGTATACGTTGTTTAACATTTCTTTTTAATTAAGTAGTTTACCTAAGCTTACTCATCTCGTGTAAAGCATTCGAGTGGGACAACAACCCCTTTTTTGTGATGGGAAATCATCAAATAACTTGACCTTTACTGACTAAAACCCACCCATGTTCCTTTTATTGCCCTTTACGTTCCGGGGCCGCGGTATCTCTTTCGGAGAGCGAACTACCCATTGCTCACCGTCCACAGGCCAGGACAACAACCATGAGCTTAAGATTAAAAATAAAGAAGTCTCCATGATCTGTTAGTAGACTAAGTGTTACCTACTCCATAAAATACTTCTTTTTGGACAAATCACTGCACCAAAATATAATCTCCTTAGTCATGATGTGTTCAGTAGCCTGTTTGATCTGTACCTTATACCTACCTTAATTCGTTTTGTTTGGTTTTATCTTTAATTTTTTTGTGAAATATTAATAATTTGTTAAATTATTTTTTAACACCCTTGCTCGTAAAGCTGATGTAATTCCACCGGTTTTAAATATGTAAAGAGGGTCATAAAAAACGCGTGTGTTATCAAAGCAAATAGTTAAGTTATAGTCCATACAAATTCCATAACAGTATTATTTGCCATTTCAAATTTGGAACTTATCGCCGCCGCTCGACTCCAGGTTGCTAGTGAGCAGCGCGCTGTTGCTATTCTTTTTTTTTTATTTATTTATTTAAAGGGTTTTGTTGCTTAGCGCTGTTACTATTCAAATTTCGAACTAATTCGAAAGTAGGCAGGGCTAGCTCGCTGTTAAAATGGCGGAGAAAGCAACAGTGTGCATTCACAGATTGAGTTTATTTAATTATTTTTTTCTGTTTCCTCGCAAAAGTGTTAAAAAACGTCGTACGATATACGTGCGTATTGGTTATAACATGCTCGTCTCAATTACGCCCTCGCCTGCGGCTCTGGCTGAAATTCCGACTCGCATGTTATAACCATCTTAACGCACTAATATTGTAATGTACTATTTAACACCCTTGCTCGTAAAGCTGATGTAATTCCACCGGTTTTAAATATGTAAAGAGGGTCATAAAAAACGCGTGTGTTATCAAAGCAAATAGTTAAGTTATAGTCCATACAAATTCCATAACAGTATTATTTGCCATTTCAAATTTGGAACTGATCGCCGCCGCACGACTCCAGCTAGTGAGCAGCGCGCTGTTACTATTCTTTTTCTTTTTTTTTTAATATTTAAAGGGTTTTGTCGCTTAGCGCTGTTGCTATTCAAATTTCGAACTAATTCGAAAGTAGGCAGCGCTAGCTCGCTAGTTAAA
Source organism: Ochropleura leucogaster (assembly GCA_958449745.1). Lineage (NCBI taxonomy): Eukaryota > Metazoa > Arthropoda > Insecta > Lepidoptera > Noctuidae > Ochropleura > Ochropleura leucogaster. The sequence continues at coordinate 21,136,571 of OY288201.1, forward strand.
ATGGCGGGAAAGCATTCACACATTGAGTTTATTTAAAATGTTTTTTTTTTCTGTTTCCTCGCAAATGTGTTAAAAAACGTCGTACGATATACGTGCTTATTGGTTATAACATGCTCGGCACAATTACGCCCTCGCCTTTGGCTCGGGCTGAAATTCCAACTCGCATGTTATAACCATCTTTACGCACTAATATCGTAATGTACTATTTTCACACCCTTGCTCGTAAAGCTGATGTAATTCCACCGGTTTTAAATATGTAAAGAGGGTCATAAAAAAACGCGTGTGTTACCAAAGCAAATAGTTAAGTTATAGTCCATACAAATTCCATAACAGCATTATTTGCCATTTCAATTTTGGAACTGATCGCCGCGCCGCCGCACGAGTCCAGCTATAATATTATTATAATTAAATTATAGTGAGCAGCGCGCTGTTGCTATTCTTTTTCTTTTAATTTATTTAAAGGGTTTTGTCGCTTAGCGCTGCTTGCTATTCCGAAGTAATTCGAAAGTAGGCAGCGCTAGCTCGCTGTTAAAATGGCGGGGAAGTGTGCATTCACAGATTGAGTTTATTTAAAATGTTTTTTTTTTCTGTTTCGTCGCAAATGTGTTAAATAACGTCGTACGATTTACGTGCGTATTGGTTATAACATGCTCGGCTCAATTACGCCCTCGCCTTCGGTTCGGGCTGAAATTCCGACTCGCATGTTATAACCATCTTAACGCACAGCCCTGGAGAGTAAACACCCAGCGCCTGCGGCTGGTCTCAACTTCCCCGACCCCACCGGCCACCGGCGGATTCCCACCCGGCCCGACCCTCACGTTCAGGATTCACCTTTTTTTCTATTACTCCCCCACAGTTGATCGCAGCCGTGAGCTCTTTCCGGAGTGGTTCTGCCGGCGGCCTCGACGGCTTGACTCCTCAACATTTGAAAGATTTGTTGAGTTTGGGCGCCGGGGAAGCTGGTGAGTCGCTCTTGAAAGAGCTTATGGTTCTGGTCAACTTAATGCTCTCCGGCGGCGTGAACGATGCCGTCGTCGATGTTTTGTATGGGGCCAATCTGTGTGCCCTCCGCAAGAAGGATGGCGGCATTCGTCCTATTGCCGTCGGTTGCACCTACAGGCGTATGGCAGCCAAAATTTGTTGCAAGCTTTACAGCGAATCGCTTGCAGCTAAGTTCCAGCCCCTTCAACTCGGTTTTGGTTCCAGAGGGGGTTGTGAAGCTGCCGTACATGCCTTATCCTCTTTTTTAAATTCTAAAAAAGGTGAGATCATCCTCAAGGTTGATGTCAAAAACGCTTAATACGGAGTTAGTCTTCTAACTTCAGTTAACAGGGACACTTTGTTGACTGAAGTGAAAAAAGAACTTCCCGAAATTTATGGTTTCATGTAGCAATGTTATAGACATCCATCTAAATTATTGTTCAAGGACAATGTTTTGGAATCTGCAGTTGGCTGCCAACAAGGTGACGCTCTCGGACCTGTCATTTTCAGTTTAGCTATTCACCCCATAATCAAAAAATTAAATTCAAAATTCAACATTTGGTACTTGGACGATGGAACTTTAGGAGTTGATGTTGACACTGTTTTGAATGATCTGAAACTACTAAAACAACAATTTAAATCTATTGGCCATGACCTTAATCCCTCAATGTGCGAAATTTACCTTTCTGACATTACCGACAGACAATTAACTATAGATAAATTTAATGCAATTTTTAATATGGCCTTGGATGACCGAGCGTGGCTACAAGCCACCCTGCCAATTCGTGTGGCCTCGGCGTCCGCAAAATTTCCAGTGTAAGCTTACCCGGCATTCCTGTCTTCCGTCCACAGCACTGAAAAGCTGACCAGGAAAATTTTAGCTCTCTCCCTGGTTGACTCGGAAGTGCCGTGCTTGACCGACGCAGAGGATGCCTGGAAAATGGCTTGCCCGGACTCGGATCGGCCCGTGAACCCGTTTTCCCAGAGACAGTGGGATGAGCCGCTCTGCAGGTTGGTACGGAATAACCTTATTAATACGTCCACCAATTCTGCTGAGCGTGCCCGCTTGCTGGCTGTGGGTGAGTGGGAATCGGGCCTCTGGCTACAGGCGTTACCGTCACCTAACATAGGTACTTTGTTGGGTGACACAACCTTCCGGCTCGCTACGTGTTTGCGATTGGGTGCACCCTGTGGGGCTCCGCATCGCTGTCAATGTGGGGAAGCAGTCGACTGCCTCGGACACCATGGCCTTTCCTGCAGTAAAAGCGCAGGTCGTATTGCTCGGCACGCTTGCATTAATGATCTCATCCGTCGAGCTCTTGCCACCGCCGGGGTGCCAGCTGTTTTAGAACCAACTGGCTTGGTACGCGTCGATGGAAAGAGACCAGATGGTATGACCATAATGCCATGGAAGTTGGGTAGATCTTTGGTGTGGGATGCAACTTGTGTCGACACCCTTGCACCATCCTATCTTCCTAGCACGGTGGGTTGCGCTGGAGCTGCTGCTGCAGGTGCTGAAAACCTCAAACGGCGCAAATATCACAATTTGATTGGCAGTTATGTTTTTGAGCCGTTTGGGGTTGAAACACTAGGGCCATGGGGTCCGAGTGCCCATGTAGTATTTCGAGAAATTGTCAAGCGGTTGGTCGATTCTTCTCGTGACCAGAGGGCTGGCCTGTTTTTTGCACAAAAAATAAGCATTGCCATCCAACGCGGTAATGCTGCCAGCCTTCTGGGGACTTTACCTGTTGACGGCGATACGGACGAATTTTTTGACGCCCTGTAATTTTCTATTTTTTACTAGTATATATCTTTTTATTATTAGTTTGTGTATATTTATAGGTTGTTTATGTTTAGTAATTAATTTAATCTTAACGCACTAATATCGTAAATTCGTAATGTACTATAAAGACACGTGCTGATTCGTTGTCTATTTGTAACTGACTGAAACGACTTTTGTGATAAAATAATCATTTAACCCCACCACCGGAGATATCGACGACGCTGATTGGCTGTTGAAGATGTGGTACTAATTTTGTCAGTCACTACTTGCGCGTCTGTTTGTTATTAATATCTGTGCATGAAACAATTAAAGGCACTTGGCGGACGGTATCACCAATACAGCGCTGCGCCAACTACCGTACCGCATGGTAGCGACCTTGGCGCGCCTGTTCACGGCGATACTGCGCACCAGGACTTTCCCTGCTGCGTGGAAGGGGGGGCGCGTTAACATGCTGCCTAAGGCGGGGAAAAACATCCTGAAGCCGGAGAGCTATCGGCCTATCACGCTGCTGGCGACCATCTCCAAGGTGTTTGAAATACTCCTGTTGCGGCATCTCCAGCCGCACATCTCTCCACGACCCGAACAGTTTAGGTTCAGGTCGGAACAAAGCACGACGCTCCAGCTGTCGAGGGTACTGCACCACATGGCACAAGCCTTGAACAAGAAGGAGTATACGGTTGCAGTATTCCTCGACATGGAGAAGGCCTTCGTCTTCGTCTTTACTTATACACACACTTCTAATGTACAGAATGAACTTTATGTATTTAGAAACCACTAAAAAAATAACAACTCCAAACTTATTAACAATGTACCTACCTATTCTTGGTAAGCAAAACGAATACTATCTATACTTTTGTCTATACTTTTATGAATATGACAAAACTTTACTTAGGTTGGTTTTTACATCTTAATTGCTAATAAAACATTTAAGTGACCAAATACTAATGAGTTAAATAGAAAAAAAAAAAAACAATCAAAAAGACTTACTATAAGTATCTCTCTTTTCTTAATTATGCAATGAAGCTTCTTGATAAGTGGTACCTAAGCAGGTACCTAGGTACCTGCTTAGGTATCAACTTAGTTATGATATTATAATGTATCTAGATACATTATAATATCATAACTAAGTTGATAACACAATAATTATAAGATAAACTTACTTAAACTATACATTTACTTAGGTAGTATACATAGTTTACTAATGGGACGCTTAAATTCGCCATTCTTGCATTTAACAGATACAACACGTGCAATATTGTCTGGCCCTACGTATATTTTAGTTATTTTACCTAAAATCCATTTAGCAGGTGGGACGTTATCATCTCTTAAATTACAACATCACCTACTTCGGGCTCGATTTTTTTTGTGTTCCATTTATAACGCTGATTAAGGTTAACTAAATACTCTTTATACCAACGCTTCCAAAAATTATTAACAATTTTTTGTGTCAATCTCCATCTATCCAGACCTATAACATTTTGATTAGAATTATCTTCATCGGGAATACTTATTAATGGTTCGCCTATAAGAAAATGTCCTGGTGTTAAAGCTTGAGGTTCGTTAGGATCATCACTCATTACGGTGATTGGTCGAGAATTGAGGCAGGCCTCGACCTGTGATAAAACAGTTGACAACTCCTCATAGGTGAGTGTGCTATCTCCGATCACCTTGTATAAATGTGTTTTCACGCTGCGGACTCCAGCCTCCCACAGACCTCCAAAGTTAGGTGCATGTGGAGGTATAAAATGCCATGTTGTGTGCTCTAAACTCAATAACTCTTCAATTTCACGCGGCACTGTCGACTTAGCTCGATCGAACATCTCACGAAGCTATCTGTTGGTACCAACAAAAATAGTGCCATTGTCACTAAACAAATCTTGACAGTGACCTCTTCTTGCCGTGAAACGTTTAAACGCTGCAATAAACGCCTTTGATGACAAATCAGTTACCACCTCTAAATGAATGGCTCGAGTAACCATACAAATAAATAAACAAATATATCCTTTATAGGATTTCGCTCCTCTACCAGGTGAGAATCTAACACTTACAGGTCCCATGTTATCACAACCAGACGATTTAAAAGGTCGGGTTGGTTTCAACCTAACTTCTGGAATTTGACCCATCAGTAGATTGCTTTTAGACTTAGAATATCTCAAACACTTAACACATGATCTGTAGTGACTCTTAACTATCTCTTTTGCTCGCAATATCCAATATTTAGTTTTTAAATAACACAACATAGCTTGTGGTCCACCGTGAAAAGTTTTAAGATGAGCATCACTAATTATAAGCTTGGTAAGATTACTCTTAGCAGGCATAACGATAGGATGCTTTGTATCATAAATTACGTCTGACTCATCAATGCGACCGCCAGCTCTTAATAATCCATTTTCATCTAAAATGGGGCAAAGCGCACGGAGCTTACTTTTTTGGGGGACAAATTTCTTAATCTTTAACAGCTTTATCTCTTCATTAAAATTCGCTTCTTGAGCCTGCTTGATGCATAAAATTAAACTCTTCTCTTTTTCTGCCGGTGTAATAATATTTGTATATAATTTTTGTTTTCCTTTTAGTAGTCTTAAATTCTGCAAAACTCTTCTCCAATAAGATATAGCTTTTAAAGTTTTAGTCAGTGATGAAAACATAGTCCAGAAAAAAAACATTTTTCAATACAGGTAAAGCAGTTAAAGATGTAAGTCTTTCATCTATATGAGTGTCCTCAAAAATAACCGAGTTATCAAACTCTGTGGTTGATTGTGAAAGCCAACAAGGTCCTGACCACCACAATGAATTTTTAGGTAAATCTTGTGTAGCTATGCCTCTTGAAGCACAATCAGCTGGGTTCAAATCAGTAGTAACATGCCTCCATTGTCTGTGGTCTAAAATATTGAGAATTTCCGACACACGATTGCTCACAAAAGTAGTCCAGCGGCTAGTCCCTCCTCTCAACCAGGCTAGGACTATTGTTGAGTCGGACCACGCATACAAGTTCTCCTTCGGAATGTTCATTATTTGTGAAACGTCGAATACTAATTTTGCTGCAAGAACTGCACCGCATAGTTCCAGTCTAGGAATAGATATCTCCTTCTCAATAGGGGCAACTTTAGTTTTTGCTGATACCAAACTCACACAGATTTCGTTGTTATTATTAATTACACGAATGTAAACAGCAGCACCATATGCTACCTTTGAAGCATCAGCAAATGCATGCAACTCAAGTTTTGATGCTGGACTGAAGCAATACCATCGTGGTATGTTTATTTTATGTAAATTTATCAAAAGTTGTTCTAAACTGTAACCATTCACTTGCTAAATCTGATGTCAGTACATCATCCCAATCAAGCTACGACCTCCACAGTTTTTGAATAAATATTTTTGCCGTGATGATCACGGGAGCAATCCATCCTAACGGGTCGTATAGTCGGGCCACATCCGACAGTACTTGCCGTTTAGTAATAGGTTGTTTTACGTCCGGTAGGTCAAGTGAATACTGAAAACAGTCTATATTCTTATGCCATTTTAAGCCCAGTACTTTCATGACAGTAGTTGGTTTTAATCTCAACGAATCATCGTTACTGTGATTCTCCTCTCCTATATAAGTCAAAAGTCTTGATTATTGCTACTAAATTTTTGCAGCTCAAAGCCACCACTTCTCATAAATTTGATCATCTCATTATATGTATGTATAGCTTCTGGCAGCGTCTCACAACCGGTCAGGAGATCGTCAATATAATAATCCCTCTTTGTAATGATTGAAGCTGTAGGAAACCTTGCTTGTTCTTCATCAGCTAATCTTTGGAGGGTTTTTACTGCCAAATACGGAGCGCACGCAGTATCAAAAGTCACTCGCAATAATTTAAAATGCTGTAATGGCTCGTCCGCTTGTGGTCTCCATACAATTCTTTGGAAGTCTGTGTCCTCAGAATTTACTTTCACCATCCTGAACATCTTAATAACATCGGCCACTATGCAGATTCTGTGACTTCTCCAACGCATTAGGATGTGTCTCAAATCTTGTTGTAGCTTGGGACCCACCATGAGATTGTCATTAACCCATATCTTCCCAATGCCTAATTTAAGGTGCTCTTATATTTTATGTCATAGGACTACATTTTAACAAGTGAGGGTAGATGTTATAATTTTATCCTTATCTAGACGTTTTTGCAGTTAATTTAAACGTAGTTGACTGTGATTTTGTTCATTCGTTACATTTTTATAAATCTTCGAGTTTATTGAATTTCAAAATGTGTCACGATTACGCCATCCTTGCCAAGGTTTGGAAATGGATGGGTTAGCTCAGGGGGCCAGGTTAAGCAACCCTCACCAAGGTTTGGAAATGGATGGGTTACCACACGGAGCCAGGTTAAGCAACCTTTGCCTAGGTTTGGAAATGGACGGGTTACCACACGGAGCCAGGTTAAGCAACCCTCACCAAGGTTTGGAAATGGATGGGTTATCACAGGGGGCCAGGTTAAGCAACCCTTGCCAAGGTTTGGAAATGGATGGGTTAGCTAGGGTGCCAGGTTAAGCAACCTTTGCCAAGGTCTGGAAATGGATGGGTTACCACTTACCACACGGGGACAGGTTAAGCAACTCTTGCCGAGGTTTGGAAATGGATGGGTTACCACACGGGGACAGGTTAAGCAACCCTTGCCGAGGTTTGGAAATGGATGGGTTACCACACGGGGACAGGTAAAGCAACCCTTGCCGAGGTTTGGAAATGGATGGGTTACCACAGGGGGCCAGGTTAAGCAACCCTTGCCGAGATTTGGAAATGAATGGGTAACCACAGGGGGATAGGTTAAGCAACCCTTGCCGAGGTTTGGAAATGGATGGGTTACCACATATAGCCAGTAATAGAGTTTTTATTCAAAGTGCCTTCGATAGAAGGCACTTTGAATCAGAATAATGATGTTTTCAATGACATATTTAGTTCCTATCACAATCTGTTTTTTTCTGCATACTACTTTTACAAAATAATGTCGATGTTTCACATCTGCCAGGCGTCCGCGACGGCTCACATTCTTTTAATTTTTATATTTATCGTTAATCACTACAGCATTTTAGTTTTTTTCTATACGCCAAAGAAGTATAACTTCTAACGCGTGTACATAAGTACACACACCCCTTTTTTTATTTATAACTAGCTTTTGCCCGCGGCTTCGCTCGCGTTTAATTCGGGGTAACACGAACTGTGTTACCCCGAATTAAACGCGAGCCCCTTTCCCGATTTGCAGGTACTTGCTACTTGTAGTTGCCATAGCGCCTTTCCATTACTTCCCTCTTTGTCCCTCATTTCTCACTTATTGAAAAAAAGTGAGAAATGAGGGAAGCCTATGTCCGTCTCCAGAGTCCCAAGTATCTCTGTACCAAAATCAAAATCGGTTTAGTCATGTAGGCGTGAAGACGTTACAAACAAACAAACCAACTCACTTTCGCTTTTACAATAATATTACTAAGGATTTGTTTCCCTTTTTGCGGCTCTTTATCAGATTGTATGCATAACTAAAATTTCTTAATAAAGATTAAAATCATCTTTACAACCCTTATGTGATCATATAATCCCGAGTTTTTATTATGATAGTCATTTTATGAGATTAAATGAACTCAGGGGGTTTTATTAACGATTGTAATTATTATAACACCGTGATGCTTAATACGGTCGCGATTTATATTTAATTCAACACACAACCTGACACTGACTTTCAAATTGCAATTATCGTAAGGCGCCCGGTATGAGAAAAATTCGAGGGGTAAAACCTGTTAAAGTAACGAAAATATGTCACGTTTTTGGTGCGCACCTTTAGTGCGCGACTTTCTAATTTGGCTGTGAGTGTATTAAGACGTACATGTGGTATGCTGTATAGGCGACTATACCTATACAATGTGTTAATGAAATAACCCAAAACCTGATACTAGTTTGTTTAGAATCGGCAGCAAAATCGAATACAATCATTTTTAATATAGGTTATATTTTACCAAAAATATTATAAAAATATTATTTGTCATGCCGCCTCTAATATTTTTTAACGATGCAGTACACTAGGTACTTACTAGGTAATGTAAAGAAACTGCGCAGGGGTCGCCGAGACGCGAGCCGGGAGACGCGCCGGCGCCGGCCGGGCCCCGCGGCCCCGCCCCGCGCCCGCGCCACCCCGGCCTCACCCTGTCGCGTCGCCCGCGCCGGCGAGCCACCCCGGCTACCCTCTGTAGTCTCTCTAGCGTAGCGGTGCGTGCGCCACGTGTTAATACGGAGTAAGACAAGTGCGTGCGATTTACGTCCCCCGGCGCCAAAATGGCTTTTCGCTTCACAAATGTACAATATTGTGAAATGGTGCGAATGTTAGCGCGATGTGATGATAATGTTAGTTTAGCTGTGCGACGTTATCAGGAACAGTTTGGTGTATCTGTGTCAAACGAAACAATGTTGGCCGCTACACAACGCCTTCGGGATTACGGTACGTTTAGGCCTCCGACCGCAGTAGACAGAGGAAGTACCTGAAATAATCCTGGTCTGGAGACCGAAATACTTAATTATTTCGCTGAAAACCCGACAGCTAGCACAAGACAGGTCGTCGCTTCAACTGCAGCCACGTTTTTGTTTGGAACGTTTTAAGAGAGGACAGCCAACACCCATACCATTACAGACGGTGTCAGGAATTAAATGAACAGGATTTCCAGCTTCGTGTTGAGTTTTGCGAGTGGTTTCTTGAAGACTGGAGAAGAAACATTCTTTGGACTGACGAGTGTACCTTCATTAGGCGAGGACTATTTAATCAACACAATAGGCATATGTGGGCACACGAAAATCCCTTTCTAATGGAACAAGATTCTTTCCAACATCGGTTTTCATTAAACGTTTGGGCGGGAATCATCGGCCAATACGTACTTGGGCCGGTATTTTTGCCCCGACTAACTGGTGAGGCGTACCTACAATTTCTTACCGAGACATTGCCGGGCTTGTTACTGCAGTGGCTCGAAGACGATGACATACCGTTACAAACCGTCAGTAGGATGTATTATCAGCACGACGGCGCTCCAGCTCATTTCCAGTGGAATGTATGGAGATATTTAGATGAGCAGTATGGGCAGCGATGGATCGGTCGCGGTGGGCCAGTTCAGTGGCCTGCTCGGTCACCGAACCTAACTCCACTAGACTTTTTTTTGTGGGGCCGTATAAAATCTCATGTATATGACGATGGAAATGGACCAACAAACATTAGTGAACTAAGAAATAAAATAGTTTCGGCGTTTGAAATAGTGAAAAGTGACACTACAGTGCTAAATTCTGTGCAAAATAATTTACGAAAACGTGCTATGCTATAACACGTATACAAAAAGGTGGTAGACATTTCGAGGCCTTGCTGTGACAAACGAACGAACTTTCAGTAAGTGCTTAACTTTATTATTGTTGTAAATAGGATCCTAGGTTGATTTATTTGAAATAATTATTGTAAATATGGTGATTCAAATCTTTTAATTTTTCAACTAGCCTTCGCTTATTTTACATGCAGCCAGTCCAAAGCCTGTAAAAAGTGTGATGGAAAAATTTTAGGGTCAGTGGGTAGCCTTAGGGGCGGATTTTTAGGAGTTGGAGTATATCCTTAGGGGCGCTATGAGAATCAAAGAAAACGAAAAAAAAAATTTTTTTTTGGTTAAAAAAATTTTTGGGACTTAGAAAATTTTTGGGACTTGGAAAATTTTTCGTTTTTTTTTTTTTCAAATTGGTACCATACGCTGATAGGCACCATGAGCCGTGCAGAAAACAAAAAAAAATTTAGGTTAAAAAAAACAACACAAAGCCAGGTTAAGCAACCCTCACCAAGGTTTGAAAATGGATGGGTTACCACAGGGGGCCAGGTTAAGCAACCTTTGCCAAGGTTTGGAAATGGATGAGTTACTACACGGGGACAGGTTAAGCAACCCTTGCCGAGGTTTGGAAATGGATGGGTTACCACACGAGGACAGGTTAAGCAACCCTTGCCGAGGTTTGGAAATGGATGGGTTACCACACGGAGACAGGTTAAGCAACCCTTGCCGAAGTTTGGAAATGGATGGGTTAGTAATAGAGTTTTTATTCAAAGTGCCTTCGATCCTCGAATTCATAAACGATGATGAACACGAAAACGCAAACGATGTCCTTTTGGTAAGTCCACAATGAAACAGAATAATGATGTTTTCAATGACATTTTCATCCCACCATCTCGGAAAGAGTATTTTTAATAATTAATTTCTCCTTACTTTTCACCTTGTGTACGGTTAGGGGCAAACACTTAGAAAATTTTTCGAAAAAAACTTTTTTGGAAGTTGATGCCATACGCTTATAGGCATCATGAGCCGTGCAGGCAACAAAAAAAAAATTTTTGGTTAAAAAATTTTTGGGACTTAAAAAATTTTGGGACTTGGAAAATTTTTCGTTTTTTTTTGTTTTTTCAAATTGGTACCATACTCTGATAGGCACCATGAGCCGTGCAGAAAACAGAAGTCCCGCGCCATAGCGCCCCTAAGGCTACACTCCAACCAATTTTAGTCACTTTTCTATTCCAAAGCAAACGCATAATACATTATTTAATAACAGAAGGAGGTGATTAACCTCAAACGATAGTGCTCCCGTGTACGTTGATAGCGGCGCGTCGATAGAGCTACGAGTCTGTAAGAAGTAGCGCGACAACAACATTTACAAATATCCATTACTATAATTTATAAAAATAAATAATTATACGTCATATCAATATCCATACTAATATTATAAATGCGAAAGTAACTCTGTATGTCTGTCTGTTACTCTTTCACGCCTAAACGGCTGAACGGATTTTGATGAAATTTGGTATGGTGATAGATGATAACCTAGACATGGTCATAGGCTATAAATAATCACGCCATCGTACTTAGGGGGTAGGCAGTACGCAGATAACTAAATTGAGTTAGTGATTTTAAGTCGTTTTGGTTGGGACTTTTGCTCTTTCACGTCTAAACGGCTGAACGGATTTTGATGAAAATTAGTAAGGTATTAGATCGTTACCTAAAAACGGATATAAGAAGGGTAGGAAGTAGGCAGAAAACTGAATTGAGTTAGTGATTTTTTTATGGTTTTTGCTGAGAGTTTTGCTCTATCATGCCTAAACGGCTGAACAGATTTTGGTAAAATTTTGTTAAGTGATAGATAATAACTTAGAAAAGGATATGGGCTATTATTATTCATGCTATCGTACTTAAGGCGTAGGTAGTAGGCAGAAAACTAATTAAAATAGTGATTTTTAATCGTTTGTTTTAAAAGTTTACCTCATTCACGCCTTAACGTCTGAACGGATTTTTATAAGACTTATTAATTTAAAGATAGGACCCTAGGCAAGAACACAGGCTACTTTTTACGGCGGGAAAATACCTCATTCCCACGGAAATCTAGCGTGATCGTGTCAAGAAGCGCATGACGCCATAGCTACTGAAATGATTTTGATGTTTTTAAACTGAGTGTTACTAAGGCGACCCATACACCTACAATAATATTGCGCAATGTTGATGATTGCGCAATGATTGAGTAAAAGATTGAGGACTTGTAAATTTTATTGCACAATATGTATTTATTGTGTCTTGTGTATGGTATATTGCCCAATATTTTTAGTCTACAGTTCGGAGCGGTCGCGTACGCGTGTATTTTTGCAGTGAAAATGGCACAAAAAACTTCAGCGAAAGAAAAAGAACGAGAATTCATTATCGAGTGCATTCAATTATATCGTGATAGCCCTTAGTCCAGATGCGGCGTTTTCGTTTTTGCCGTTTCGCTACAATTAAACACACGATAGCTGCAGCCAAATCTTTAACAGACATGGTGCACTGATGAAAGTTATGACGAGAATGCTTGTTCAATTTTATTGTCTCAATTTAATTGTACCGTGTGGGTTTCAGAGCTCATCAATCATATTGTGCAATCGTCAACATTGCGCAATATTATTGTAGGTGTATGGGTCGCCTAAGACTTCAAGTTAGTATTTGATCACTTTTCTAACTTAGAGGGTCGGCAGGCGGCATAATTTAGGGAATTTATGATAAAATTTTGATGCAACTGTCTTTATTTAACAGTTTTACTTGGATCGAAACTTAGTGACATTCCATCACACTACTTAACTTACCTATAGGGTAGGGAGGTACCAATTCAGACTAAGTACTTTTTGCTTCGGAAAAATATCTCATTCCCACAGGAACCTATACATAGCTAACTATCTACAACATTAAAACTCTGTCTAGAATCACATTACGCCAAAACTATTGATCTGATTTGTATACGATTTTTTATTCAAGTGACTGTTACATTACATACAGATAAAATCTAATTACCTACCTACACCACAGAATTAATATAGTACCTAGCTACGCTTTAAAGTTGAGGAGGTAGATAGACATTTATACAAACTTTAAGCCCAGTAATCAATCATAGTGATAAGTTAATACTCATTTTAGACAAAGAAACGGATAGTTAATCAATTCATCACCGAAATTATAACACGTACACTTAGTTTGTTTACTATTCAAAGAGGGAAAATAATTTAGTATAACGCAAACCTTCAAAAACGATTTACATTATTTACTTAGGAAACATTCGGAGCTATCCATTATGTGCTTAGGTTGCTTTTAAACAAATTTTGATGTGAAGTTGAGGACCGGAACACGATAGTGGGACATTGTTGCAGGGGGACTTACAGCCGGAAGAAAACAAAAAAACTTATGCGGACGAAGTCGCGGGTAAAGGCTTTAGTTGATAAAATTGATGGAAACACAAAAAAAAACAGTATAAAAGCGAAAATGAGTTTGTTTGTTTGTTACGTCTTCATGCCTAAATGGCAAGACCGATTTTAATGAATTTGGTACAAAGTTAGTTGGGACCCTGGAGACGGACAGAGGCTATATTTTTCTTTAAGTGAGAAATGAGGGAGAAAGAAGGAAGAAAAGGGAAAACTTAGCATTGCTATTACAATAAATAAGTTGAAAGGGCAAAAACTGCAAGTAGCAGGTACCTGTAAATCAGGAAAGGGAATTGTGTTATCCCGACTTTAACGCGAGCGAAGCCGCGGGCAAAAGCTAGTAATAATATAAAACTCAGTTGGGGTGTCCGAGGTTTTGGGTTATTTCATTAACACATTGTATACTATATGTTATTGGGCTTGTTTTTTGAAGTTATACTTCTTTATAGTTATACCACAGGGGGCCAGGATAAGCAACCCCTGCCAAGGTTTGGAAATGGATGGGTTAACTCAGGGGGCCAGGTTAAGCAACCTTTGCCAAGGTATGGAAATGGATGGGTTACCACACAGGGACAGGTTAAGCAACCCTTCCCGAGGTTTAGAAATGGATGGGTTACCACACGGAACCAGGTTAAGCAACCTTTGCCAAGGTTTGGAAATGGATGGGTTACCACACGGGGCCAGGTTAAGCAACCCTTGCCGAGGTTTGGAAATGGATGGGCTACCACACAAAGCCAGGTTAAGCAACCCTCACCAAGGTTTGGAAATGGATGGGTTACCACAGGGGGTCAGGTTAAGCAACCTTTGCCGAGGTTTGGAAATGGATGGGTTACCACACAAAGCCAGGTTAAGCAACCCTCACCAAGGTTTGAAAATGGATGGGTTACCACAGGGGGCCAGGTTAAGCAACCTTTGCCAAGGTTTGGAAATGGATGAGTTACTACACGGGGACAGGTTAAGCAACCCTTGCCGAGGTTTGGAAATGGATGGGTTACCACACGAGGACAGGTTAAGCAACCCTTGCCGAGGTTTGGAAATGGATGGGTTACCACACGGAGACAGGTTAAGCAACCCTTGCCGAGGTTTGGAAATGGATGGGTTAGTAATAGAGTTTTTATTCAAAGTGCCTTCGATCCTCGAATTCATAAACGATGATGAACACGAAAACGCAAACGATGTCCTTTTGGTAAGTCCACAATGAAACAGAATAATGATGTTTTCAATGACATTTTCATCCCACCATCTCGGAAAGAGCATTTTTAATCTTCAATACCTGAGTGGAAAAGCCGTTTTTATTCTCTAGAGCAGGGGTCGGCAACCCGCGGCCCGCGGGCCGCATGCGGTTCGCGGACGTCTGCCTTGCGGCCCGTGAATGTTTTGTAAATAAATTATGATTATTATCAAAATCAACGCATTAAGTAAGCGCTCCTTTTGCTCGGCAACACTTTGAAATGTGTAATAGGTACTAGCTGATATTCTCAAAGCTCCTATGAATCCAATGATCTTGATGCCATTTAATTTTATCGAGTTGAAAAAGTTTGGTAAGCAGTTCATTACAATTTTTCATTGTCAATTATAGAAAAAATAAACATGCCGTTCGTCTTACAGATGAGCATTTGAGCACTATTCTACAGCCAAAAATACCACCCCGGGACCCAATGGCTTGCACGGCAAAGGCTGGGGCTTGGCCTAATATGCTTGCATGCTTGGAGAGGGGCCAGTTCCCAACTTCGTTGGAAGACGGGGAAACTGGTCCTCATACAGAAGCGGGGCGCCCTGCGGACTCTCCGTCCGCGTTTCGGCCCATTGTGCTGCTCGACGAGGTGGACAAGCTCTTTGAAAGAGTAATTGCAAACCGTTGTCGGGCACATCGTGGGGACGGGCCGGATCTTGCGGAGCACGAGTACGGTTTCCGCGCGGGGCGTTCGACGTTGGACGCCATCATGTGCGTAAGAACCCCCACGACGGGAGCTGCAGTGTCCAGGGGTGGGGTCGTCGTGGCAGTGTCTCTCAACATTACAAACGCGGTCAACACCATGCCTTGGGACTGCATCAGGGAGGCACACCGGTACCACCGTATCGGCCGACCTAGCTTCCCCGGTCGCTCTGAAGAGTGGAACCGGTGAGACATGTCGTGCACACGGGATCGGGTTGGGATCCCAGCTGATGGTATGAGGGGTTCGCATCGGTGTCGGGTCGACGATGAGGTACCTGAATATCGTTCTCAACAGCCGGAGGATTTTCGTGGAGCATTTCTGACGTTTGGCTCATGGAGCATTTCTGACGTTTGGCTCCCAAATTCGAGCGGGCTGGGGCTGCTTTCAAAATTGCTGCGGTTCATGACCTTTTATGGGCGCGTTATTTAAGGCGGCGCGCCGCCCACTACCTGAACGAGCTCCAAAATGTGGTAGCCATTAGGCTAATCCGGGGCTACCGCACGATCTCCGGAAAGGCGGCGAGACTTCTTGTCTGATTGCCACCGTGGGATCTGGAGGCGATAGTCCTCGCGCGCCTGTACGAATGGCGCGCGGAGGCATTACAACGGGGGGAATCTCTGCTGACGCGGTAAATTACCGCCCAGCGGACAGACCTCCGGTGCGATCTCATGGTGGCAAAGAGAGAGCGACTGTCGCAACTCCGTGCAGGGTACGTCACCGTAGTGGCGGTAAGTCCCCTGTTTGAGGAGTGGCTGGAAAAGTGCCTTGACATTCTCACCTACCGTCTGACGCCTACTGCCTGAGTATTGTACGAATCAAATTCCCTATGTTTTAACAATTTTCAATGGCATTTGTTTTTTTTTTATGGAATATGAACAATTATTATGAGCAGGTATATTGGGCTTCTTGGATTTATGCGAGTAAAATGACTGCGGCCCGCCTTTAGTTAAATTTGTCACCTTGTGGCCCTTGCTTGCCAAAAGGTTGCCGACCGCTGCTCTAGAGGATAAAATACATTGAATTTAGAACATCGTGTGCACTAAGTTTGTAAATAAAAAAAATACATTAAACCGATTTACTGCTACCTCTATGGTGCCGAATATATTATCATACAACTGTTTTTTAATTTGTTAAAAACTCAGACTCGGAACCTTCTTGGTGTTTTTTCAATTTACTTTGTACGCGGCATTTTTTCACGTCATTGTTTAATATTAAAAACCTCATATTAAAAACAAGAAACTTGAAAACAAGTGAAAAATATTATCTAAACTAATATTATAAATGCGAAAGTAACTCTGTCTGTCTGTCTGTCTGTCTCTTCTTCACGCCTAAACCACTGAACCGATTTTAATGAAATTTTGTACAGATATAGTCTGGGACCCGAGAAAGGACATAGGATAGTTTTCATCCCGGAAATCCCCCGGGAACGGGAACTATTATTCCACGCGTACGAAGTCGCGGACAAAAGCTAGTTTTGTTATAATTTAAAGATTATTCTGTAATACTTACCTGTCATAATGTAGTAATTAATACCTAAACTGAAATAAAAGTGTACCTATCTTGTGATTGTAACGTTTTTTTTTGCATTTAGTCATTTCCTCGCTGAGGTGGAATGAAAAGTTACGTGTTGCACTCGAGTGCAAAGATTTTTCACCTCGTGCTCTTTTGATTCCCTCGCTAACGCTCAGGATTCTAATTTTGAATCACTCGCTGCGCTCATGATTCAATTTTAGAATCCTTCGCTTGCTCGGTCATCAAAATTGAACACGCGGTTAAAAAGCAACTTTGCACTCTTGTATAACAAATAACTATTTTAGTTCCTATCACAATCTGTCCGTTTCTGCATACTACTTTTACAAAAAAATGTCGATGTTTCACATTTGCCAGGCGTCCCGCGACGGCTCACAGTCTTTTGATTATTTTTTATATTTATCGTTAATCACTACAGCATTTTAGTTTTTTTTTTTCTATACGCGAAAGAAGTTTAACTTCTAACGCGTGTACATAAGTACACACACCCCTTTTTATTAATTTGTAAATTTACCCTTTCATTATGATATTAATCTTTTTTCAGTTGAATACACTCTTTTTGCGTATGGTTAGATACTCGTACTTAAGGAGTAAACTCCAGTCGTGCGTCGGAGCTGACACACACACTTTTTAGGGTTCCGTAGTCAACTAGGAACCCTTATAGTTTCGCCATGTCTGTCTGTCCGTCCGTCCGTCCGTCCGTCCTCGCTTAATCTCTGTGACCGTTAGCACTAGAAAGCTGAAATTTGGTACCAATATGTATATCAATCACGCCGAAAAAGTGGTAAAATAAAAAATTAAATAAATGTTTTATTAGGGTAGCCACCCTAGGGCACGCCACAATAGTGGCGGTAAGTTCCCTCTTTGAGGAGTGGCTGGAGAGGCGTCATGGCGTCCTCACCTACCGCCAGACGCAGGTCCTCACCGGACACGGAAGTTTCGGGAGGTTCCTGCACATCATCGGGCGGGAGGAAGCGCCCGGGTGTCACCATTGTGACGATCGCCCGGAGGACACGGTGGAGCACACAGTGGCGAGCTGCCCAGCGTGGGCGGAGCACCGCCGTGCCCTCGTAGAGGCGATCGGCGGCGGCGATCTCTCGCGTCCGGGCCTGGTCCAGGCCATGGTCCGGAGCGAGAGGGAATGGGAAGCGGTCACCACCTTCTGCGAAGCAGTAATGCTAGCAAAGGAGGTGGCCGGGCGTCTGAGGGAGAGAACATCTGCCCAACCCAGCCGCCGCGGGAGACGCCCATGGCGCCGGGCGCCGCGAGACGACTTCCGGCCACCGTAGATGCGGGCCTGTGGGCGGTGAGCAATGGGTAGTTCACCGTCCGTCCGTCGATTGACGACAGGCCGTGTCGACGGCGCGTTCGTGTTTCACGCGCGCCTCAAAGAGAGTCAGCAAAGCAGAGGGGCTTGCCAGAGCCTCTGCCTGCCGGGGTTGCGGGTTGTTCGAAAGAGATACCGCGGCCTCGGAACGTAAAGGGCAACAGAAGGAACATGGGTGGGTTTTAGTCAGTACAAGTCTGACATGCCCCCCCGCTCCGCCCAGAGCGGGGGAAGTCATTGGATGATTTCCCACCCGAAAAAAAAAAAGGGTAGCCACCCTATATGAAAAGTGGGAAGTGTTTTTTTTTATTTCAACCCTAACGTGTGATATATTGTTGGAAAGGTATTTTAAAATTAATAGGGGTTTACTAAAATAATTTTTTGATAATGTCAATAATTTCGGAAATAATCGCTCCAAAAGTAAAAAACAATGTGCCCCCCCCCCTCTAACTTTTGAAGGACTTTCTAGGAAAATTATTTTGAACTGGATTGACACAACAGTTTTTGTACAAAAAAGACAAAAAGTTATACAAAATAATTTCTGGACTAAGTTTAGTAATCGTATATGCAAGCATTTTTTTTAAACTTCGTTTACATATTTTATTGTCCTGAACGTATCTTTTTTCAAACAATAAAAGAATTATTGAAATCGGTTCTCGCAACCCAAAATTATTAAAAATGTATTAATTAGTAACCCAATTCCCCGAGAGATGGCGCTGTAGGTACTTATTACATTGGATCGGGTATTATCGAATTGTTCGGTTGGTCTCTCCTTGGCATTGGCGGTGATTCTATACTTAATATTATAAAGCTGAAGAGTTTGTTGGTTTGTTTGTTTGTTTGTTTGAACGCGCTAATCTCAGGGACTACTGGTTGGAATTGGAAAATTCTTTTAGTGTTGGATAGTCCATTTCTTGAGGAAGGCTATAGGTTATATAACATCATCTTATGACCAACAGGTGCTGAGCAGCGTGGGTGAAACCGCGGGGAACTGCTAGTACCTAACTACATAGAACTTTTATTAAGATCATGCTAAGGCAATTTAGAACAAAACTAAAATTCGTTTTTATCACCATCAAAATGTTAAGGTGAAAACCAGTTCATAAATGGTTCGATAGATGGCGTTGTGTAATGACGTAATTTTTTTAAAAGTAGGTGTTAAGATTTTCCGTGCTTTCATGACCTACCGTGGTAAAGTAAGTTGCACCTTAAATATATTCGTAATTTTATTTATCAGTGCATAATCTAATTAGTCGTCGAGGTTTGAGCGCTGCCCTTTGTGTTCGCGCTAAAAACCGTTACAATTAGGAACGCCTGCCGCGCAACTCATAAGTGGTAACACTTATTGTGACGGACGGGAAACTACGGAACCCTACACTGAGCGTGGCCCGACACGCTCTTGGCCGGTTTTTTTAAATTATAGTGGACATGTGATTTTAGTAGGTTATTTGTTACATTATTGGGTGGTAGTACTAGTATTACGAAAATGGTGATATTTTGTTATTATATATGCCTTTTACGCCGTTATGTTGAACGCCCCATTTGAGGTGCGTTGGGAATAGGAGGCACCATGGTAGTTTGTTGTAAAAAATTGTTTGAGTGGTAGTTTTTTTTACGAATTTACTTTTAATATTTGCTTTTTTTGTTACAGGTTAAATGTTTATAAAATTACATCGGCTTTGGAAAATGATAATCTTACAATTTCTGCTGACATTTTTATCACGCCATCTGAAAATGATGATTTTGAGTGATGAAGATAGTGGAAGCGAAGATGCAGTGGAGATTAGTAATCTTGGGCGTCGTCAATTGTTGGCCGAAGCTGAATTTCAACGTACGGTTCCATCATCGGAAAGAATTCCGGAAAACGTGGACGGTATTGATCAGCAAGAAGAGAAGGAGCAGCCAACCACGTCTCAAGCTGTTGAATAACCAGCAAAAAAGCTAAGATTTTGGTTACGAGGAAGTGGTGGCACACAGATGTATCAGCAAAACCTGAAAAGGAAACCACTACACCCGCGTTCGTTTTAGATAAAGATAATCCATTAGAGTTTTTTGAGATGTTTTAACATTGTTCTCAATGTTTCCACACTTCAAAATAAGTTTTTTTTTTATTTATAGTTTTTATCAAGTCTTTGTTTTATTGATATTATATAATTTGTTAAATTTTTGCCTGTTTTCTTTTCAATTTATAAATAAAAGAGATTCAACATAAAATTGTGTGTATTATTTCCCTATACATAATCCGTAAGCATATTATCCCAACGCCCCATTTAAGGTGCGGTCCTGAATTTCAGCTTCTGTAAAACTTGTAAAAATTAAATGCATGTTTTTGCGTTATATAAGAGCTGCTTTTTAAATATTCATAACGGAAATAACATATTTTTTAAAATTTGGTTCCTTGGGAAGATATGGGTTAAGTGAAATGTTGTTTAGTCCTTTACATGACCCATCGAAAACCACTCGCGATTTTGTGGTGTCTTTATCTTCTCTAATCACAGCGTGGTGCGGGAGATAAACCGCATTGGGGTTGTCTACGTCTTCTTTTTTATTGGTATCATGTGATTCATTGCAAGGTATTCTTGTAGAGCCTTGTTGTAAGTTTCATTTAAGGTAGGATCTTTCTGTAGTTTCTTCTCTAAAAATTCATATCTTCTCGTAGCTATTACTACTGATTTTCCATATTGACACTCTGGATCTTCCTTATCAAATGGTAGCTTAACTATAAATCTGCCTTCTTCATCTCGAGTAGTAGTACTGTCATAAAATTCTTCACATCGTTGTTCTGTATCTGTCGTCTTCCTGTGTATCAAGTTGGGCTCATATCGATGCCCCCAAGGAATAAACCTGTATTATACTATTACTGACTTTTTACTGTTATACCATTTTCGGTATCTATGGGTCGGGATACACTTATGCAATTTTTTTCAATTTTTTTCTGCGGTAATTTCCAACTGTTTTCCTTATAACACTTTTGTTCTTTGGAAATTTTCCATTTCTTATTTACTAGAACAATCACGAAAAACATTATTACTAATTAAATTCCGTGGTTTTATTTCGGTAAAGTAATATTACAGTAAAGAATTTCGAAAAAAAATCCGGCTAACGCGATTACCGGTTTATTATAGTAAATTTTGTGGTAGACATTTTTGGTGATGCACTGTTACATGTAGAATGAACTGTGGCAGCAAATTTGCTTCTTCAGAGAGGCAAGACTTATCTGATAAATTTTATAAGCTTTTTGGTTGAAAACGCTAATGGATGCATATTATTAAACATACAAAAACCAAAAATATCAAACGAATGACTCTAAAATGGAAAAATAATCGCACACAGACTATAAAATATTTTTTTTTCTTTAAATAATTTAGAAATTCTTGTTTGTAAGAAATTTTCCTAAACACTGTAAAAGTTAATGAACAAATGGTATATCAGCAATAGAAAAATTTTAATTAGACGATGGGATTACAGACTTAAGAGGTAAGCACACCAATAGAACTCGAAAAATAAGCTCCAGCACGGAATTGAGTATTGAGAAGCATACCTATTTCCTAAAGAAGAGTCTCATTATACAAGAAAAAGCTCAACTCGACAATATTTGTCACAAGACCTCAACATATCAAAAATGTATCGTTTGCACACTGAGTGGTTTCCACAGCAAAATTATGTTGAAGTTACAATGGCGACAAAACGTCAATATGAAACCATTTTTAACACAACATTTAACTACTCATTTTTGAGCCTAAAAAAGATCAATGCTCTACATGTTTTGTATATGAGCAAGCCAGTCCATCAGAGAAAGAGTCTTTAGAAGAAAGCTATAGACGTCATTTAAGTAGGGAAGAGAGAATTAGGTAAATTAAACATGAAGAAGAAGTGACAATTGACAAAAACGATAGCACCTATCTTCGACCTGCAAAAAGTGTTAAGTATTCCACAATCCACTGTTGGTATTTTTCATTACAAACGCAAGTACCCTGTGTACAATTTTACTATTTTTGACGCTCTACGTAAAAAAGTGGCATTACCAAATCGCATAACGAGGCTGCATAGAATTGGGAATTGTTTATTGCAATTCTTAAAAAGTGAACAGGAGCGAAGTATTAACAAGATCTGTTTTTATTCGGATGGTTGTTATGGCTAAATAAGAACAGGTACATTTTTGCCTTATATGCGTATGCAGCAAAATCTTTAAATTTGTCTATAACGAGACTGAGAGACTGGACATAGCAGAGACTCGATGCATGCCTGTATTGAGAGGAACATGAGAAATAAGTTTATTTACACACCTGATCAAATATAAAACAATAAAAAAAACAATAAGAAAAATATACTATGAAATAATTGGAGCAAACAGATATGTTAGACATAAAAAAATTGTGAACCCTTTGAATTGTCGTCACGATATAGATTGGAATACGATACGCTGGTCTGATGTAATGGAAATTCATGTGTCATCATCTCAACAGCACATGGTTTTCTTTAATATGATTTTGATGAGGCATATTCTAAATTAAATATTTCAAATTCATTTCAAACTAAACGACGTTGGCGAAAACCTAAGACATACGCTCTGAAAGAAGATACTGTATTGCACATCATCAACCTCTTCCTATAAGCAAGGCGTTGCATAGGTACAGATTTATTGTCTTTGTGCAATAGTGGAGCGATTTCACGGTATTACCACGCATTTTATGAACCCTTAATTTCGGTAGAAAATAGTGATGATCGCGATGATACTGCCACTAATAATACCGATTTGTTATTAGTGTTTTTACTTTGCTACTTTTGTTAAACTTTTACTGATTGTTATTTGTGAACTTTGTTCCCAATAAACGTCATAGTTTTAATAAGTTTTGTGAGTATTCTTTAATTATTCCTTCAAAGATACCAACAGCAAATTTATTTTATATAATCGTTTTCAATCATTACGATAATATGACTACCAAAAATCTTCTACAAAAAACGGGTTACACTACTTTACCCTTTTATGGTTATTTAAAATTTTACCACAATAAGTCGGTAACTGAACATTACAATCTAACTCTGTGATGAAAAAATACGTTTAATAATCCAGTAAAGCAATATTATGCCCATAAATTTTAAGAAAATTACAAGAATAATTCGGTAAGTAAACATTACTGGAATAATATTGTTAAGTCAGGATCGTAAGATATCGATACCTTAAAAGTTATATGAAACCATTTTCGGCAATATGTATTTTGGTCAATAACTAATTCTGTGTATATTGAATAGTTACACTTAATATTATAAACTATTTGAGTAAAAATTAGCTTTTCCGTCATACAACAATGTTGTCAGGATTACCTTTTGTTCAAGAGATATATCCAAAAAACACTAAATCATTTTTCCTGTAAAATTTGATTTTTGCGATTACCGGTTTATTCCCCGGGGACGTCGATATTCTATTTCCCAAAATTTCTTAAGTAGCTCTTCTCCACTTAAGTGTATATGCATGGTGATTATTGTATTAGCAGAAGTTGAATCTTTTGACACCCTCCCTGATAATACCCAACCTAGGGTAGTGTTTTGTGCCAATATTTTATTGTGACGTACGATACCATCCAATAAAATCTCACTGAATACTTCTGCTCCAAGAAGAATATAAATTTTACTAGGTGTAGCGTAACCTGGATCGGCTAGCGGTATATTATCTAAATGTAGCCAATCAGGTGTGTGTAACTCGGTAGAAGGAAGTAATGACGTAACAGATCGCAAAACATATTCATTTACTTGGATTGAAACCTCAGGTTTATGACGTGATACCACTCGAAGAGAAACCATGTGCTTCACACTCGTTTGGCCACCGCCGCCAATACCGGAGCCTGTCCCGCTAACATGTTTACGAGAAAGTCCAAGTAATTGAACAACTGACTCACTGATAAAAGATGCTTGCCACCCTTGATCCAATAATCCTCGCAACTGTTGTTTATATCCGTGGTCATTGTATGCCCACACAGACACAGTAGCTAACAGTACTTGACTAGGTTCTAAACCTCTACTCGAAAAATTAGTTGAAATAGATGTACTCACGGGTTTATCTGACTCACTCTGCTCAGAACCGCCATCACTTTTTGAAACGCTGCTCACCTCCTTTGTAAAATGTAATAATGAATGATGCCTCCTGCCACATCGCTCACAACTCGCTGAATTGCGACATTTAATAACTGGATGAGATGGAGAGAAACAATTAAAACACAAGTTATTGTTTTTAACATAATCTTGCCTTTCTTTTACACTAGTTCACGGAATTCCTTGCAATGGTATACCATTGCAATAATCAATAGTGTTCACTTTTACACTTAGAACATTTAGTAGTTACGTTAGAATTGCTCTTATTACTTTCAATAGACCCATGAAAAGACTTCGATTTCGTGTTATTAATAGTTCGTAACTTATTAGAGTCTATCATCTCCAACGACCTAAATTTCGATTCTAAAAACTCAGATAATTGTGTCCAT
Source organism: Ochropleura leucogaster (assembly GCA_958449745.1). Lineage (NCBI taxonomy): Eukaryota > Metazoa > Arthropoda > Insecta > Lepidoptera > Noctuidae > Ochropleura > Ochropleura leucogaster. Next base: position 21,161,347 of record OY288201.1, read on the forward strand.
GTCGGTAAATCATTACTAAATATACCTATCTGATATTCCCACTGCTTCATGGATTCAGGATCTAATTTAGAAACCACTAAAAAAATAACAAAAGCATCATTAATTAGCTCAGTACTAATACCCATATTACGCAAAGATTGTAAACAAGTTGTAGTTGTATCTAGTAAATGTCTAATGACACTAGAAGATTCGTTAGTAACCGGTTTTTGCATAAACAATAATCTCATAAGTGCGTTACAATTATAACGCTTATTATCGTAACGTTTAAGTAAAAGTTTCCAGGCTTCATCATAATTGTTATCAGTGATAGAAAAATTACGCAACAAACATTCCGGTTCACCCGATAAGTTACTTTTAAGATAATGCAATTTCTGCACTGGAGACAAACTCTCGTTAGTATGAACAAGCGAATTAAACATATCGTAAAACGATTGCCACTCAACATATTTGCCACTAAATGTGGGTAACTGCACTCGCGGTAATTTAACCGCGCACTCACTGACCGTTTGTCCAGCACTAAATTTCGGTGTTACGGACGAGATTCCACTCGATGACGCGAGATAGGGCTGCAGGGCTTCTTTCAATGATGTTTTGTATGATACATAGGATTCCTCAAACTCCTCATACATATCCTCAGTGAAATATGTATCTTGTTTCTCCTTCGGGGTCACCTTGCCTATAATACCTTTGTGGCCATCTTTGAAAGTCGTCCATAGCTGCTCCAAATTTTCCAATCTGGTTTCTAAATAAGGTTTCTTGATCCGATCTTTGGGTGTCTTTTTGTAGTTTTTCTCCGCCTTCCTCAGGTTCTCCAGTACTTCTTTTTGATAAGCCAGAAGCACCTCCATGTTGTACAAAAGTTGTATAAGACGTTGAAACTCCAAACAATTGATATAGATTTGAATTATGATTATTTTGCTAATGATTTAAGCTACACACGATGTTAGCAAAGATAATCTGCTCAGGAATGCACAGCGCGATCACAATTTGACTCAATAAATCCGGCTCTGATGGACCATATGTTCACGGAATTAAGGTCTATATCTGATTGATGATTTGAAGAAAACACTCAAATACGTCTTTACTTAAAGGACATTTATTTCGTAGGCGAACCCGTGTGGCACGAAGGTCTAGATATCTATATAAACTATACACTTCGGACGCGCCCCGCCGCGTAGTAAAGGTGGTCTAATCCTTTTTAACAGACAGGAGCTTCCGGGTGGTGGTCGAGGGAGAGCTCTCCAGCTCCCGCCCGGTGCTTGTGGGCGTTCCGCAGGGTAGCTGCGTGTTGCCGGCGTCTTACACAAGTTACACCGACGACATCCCCACTACGCCAGACACGACGCTCGCGCTGTAGGCGGACGACGCCGCGTACCTAACAACCTCGCTTAATGCGAGATACGCGGCGACGAAGATGCAGCGCGTGATGGATCTGCTGCCGGACTGGCTGTCTAAGTGGCGGCTGTCGGTGAACGTGGGTAAGACGCAGGCGCTGAGCACCGGCTTTGCGCCCCTCCCACCACCCCTAACCCTACATGGAGCCGAGGTCGCGTGGTCGCCCCAGGTGAAATACCTGGGCGTCACCATCGACCGACATAGACCCCATCGCACCGGACTGGACGCCGGGGTAAGCTGTACAGGCTACACACAGCTTGCCCCACAAGAAGACTCTACATAATACACATGCACCCAGCTGCACGTCGTGTGCTAAGTTAATATAGGCACGACGTGTAGCTTGACCACACATTCGCCACTTTACACACATAAAGACATACGCGTGGAGCCCCGGCTGCGGGCGCGCGACCCATGCAAAGCACTGGGCGGTGTTACTGCATACAATACCGCCCACACACACATAACGGCTCCTTAGTCCGTAACGGAACCGGCTAGCTCTGAAAACGGGACGGACGGGAGCCTCACACCCACTGTAGGTGCGTCGGAGTCGGCACCTCTGTCGCGGGTCGTCTTCTGCTGGGCCTCCCCCGGGCAACCGGGGGTCTCACCCGGCAGGGACTGACCGCCGAGGTGTCGTGAAGCAAACAGTGCTGTACACAGCACTGTAGGCGAGCCTACAAAAACAACACAGCAGCTACCCACACAGGCACATTTGCATGTGCCACTACCCCTCAGCCAAAAAGGCAACCCAATGACGGGCCCGTTTTAACGGGCCGAGGTATGGCTCCCGCGGAAAAGGGGCGATGCTCCGACAACGCATGCCGCGCCCCCCTACGGGGACGCAGCGACGACTAACACAGGGTTAAAGGCACTTGTTTCACAACCCTTGAGGAAGCCACATACCTAATTATCCGTGCTGTGTGAAAGTTTAGTGAGTTTCGTTATGGCTGCATTTGTTACAAACTTGGACATTTTTATGTTCCTTCGTGTTGAAGGAGACATACATACAAAGAGACATACATAAGTAATATCAATCGCAGATGGGCAAGTGCTTCTAGAAATCAGAAGATTTTCATGAATAGACATGCTGCGTGGTTATAATCAAAAATTAGTTGGCCAAATTGCAATACTGTTAATTTATCCGAGATTTTTCAAGCCCAAGATATCGAAAACATATCGTCAGACAATACTTCAGTTGATATCGATACTACAGCAGCTATGATTCCGTCGACATCTAGTACAACAATTGTGGCCACATCTACCGAAGTTCAGATTAGGAAGCCTTTTGTTGACCTCAGCAACAAACAGAAGAAAAGACGTTCAGAGTCTCTTTTGGCCTATTCGCCGGAAGAACTTAATTTTGCATTAGTCGAAAGACTTTAGATAGACAAGAAGGATGACTTAGCTTGTGAAATTGACCATATCACGAACAACCCTGATAGTGTTGCTATTGTTCAAGCCACATTGTTTAAGAAAAATAAGAAAAAAACTTTTGACGAAGATCATGCTCTTGGTCTTGGTCGTACATACATCATAACGGGTCCACCCTTTATAGCAGAACTTTTTATGTCATAATTTTATTTTGCATAACAACGGATGGCATAAACTTCACTTCGCAGAAAATAGTTTATCAGACACTCATTTATCATACATTCTAAACTCATAATTTTGTAAGTCAGAATCATCTCTAGGCATAAACTTCATATCCATAATATTTAAAAAGTAGAAACATCATATCGCAGAAAGTTCACAGTCAGAATCGTCTTTTGGCATAATATATTTTATATCGATGTTCACTAAACGGCAGAATTGTCAAATCGTAGAAAGTTTATAGTTACCATAATAAGTTCATCTTTGTCATTATAAGTTGTCATTTATTTTGATTAATTATTTCTTTAAAATAATGTCATTTATTTTAGTTATTGTTTAATTGAATTTAAGATAATCAAGTTTCTGCCAGATAGAGGGAACCCGTCATTGAATTCAATAGGTAATTAGGTATCCTAATCTAAATAGTTCAGTTCCGGGTAACCCACTTAAAAAAATCTCTCTTTTTATTAACGCAAGTCGTTTCTGGCACTCGCCGGCCGCTGCCGCGGCACCGCTCGCTTCGCTCGCTCGGCTCGTGCGTAGGAGGTTACAGTTTTAACCTAACCTAACCTAGCGATTACTGCCGTCTGCATAGTATGCCAAGTGAAATTATACCAAATAATATATTATGCGAAATTTGAACTCTGCGAATCATAATTATACTAAATGTAATTCTGCCATCTTAAAAGTATGCCATTGTTAATTCGAAGGTTTAAACATTATGCCAAACGATAATTATACCAAATAAATTTTAGGCCTTTAAAATGTTCGTTTAAAGAAAATTATGCTAAGTGTGTTATGCCAAATAAATTTCGGAGCATCAAGTTTCTGCCAGATAGAGGGAACCCACATCATAACCTGTCAAAATAGAAATATTTGTGTTTAAGGAAAGCGCTGTTAGATTGTGAAGTTCCAGTGTTACCATCGTATCACAAACTCCTTGAAGGTAAAAAGAGTTGCTATCCACATTATTTAGAAATTAGTGAGAGAGGAGCCAGTGTGAAGCTTCAAGCCCTTTTGGATTTGAGAGTCCAGAAGATTCTTCAAATTACCGGTACCCAGATTGATTCAAGGACGCACGCACACAAGACACACACCGGTATCTAATCACAGCGAAACTAATGCAAGCGCAAACTTCAACCGCAATCCTACATCAGCATCACAAGGATTCCTCAAGAAGTCAACATCTCAATGTCATGGTTATGTAAGACAACAACAATGTGTTCAGTCAGGTATCGGAGACAGGCTCACGGTGTGTGATGGTGCACGCTTTATGGATGGAGGACTGCTACTACAATACTTTCACCGCTATCTACTTCGCATCGTTTGGTTAGCATGGTTGCACCGCACCATTGCGCGACAACCCTTAACTTAATAATTATTTTCACACAAAAGATTGGAAGCTCGCCGAGATGGGCGCAGGGGCCGGTAGGGTTCCGTAGTTTCCCGTCCGTCACAATAAGTGTTCCCACTTATGAGTTTATTATTTGTTTGACGTTGAACACTAGAGAATTGTATTTTATTATTATCCAAGTATGGGAATAGTGCGTTAACGTAAACGTGCTGCGAATGACTTAAACTATTATATAAACTATCATAGACCCGTAATATTCCATTGATGTAATAAATGCAAATCCAATGCCCCACAAACCCGACTTCTTTCTTAATTTATAAATGACACTCAGGCTCTATTAGTTCCGGGTAAAGAAAAAGAGACACTTCTCTAGGCCGAAACGATGTGTGTTGGCCTGTTGGGATAGCAAATCATGAAACGCGCGCACAGCGTCGTCCTCAACATGATTATCACTTTTCAAAATATACGAGAACATTTTAATACCGGACAAATCAAAATCAAACCTCGACAACTAATTAGATTATGCACTCATAAATAAAATTACGAATATATTTAAGAGCAACTTACTTTACCACGGTAGGTGTTGAAAGCACGGAATATCTTAACATCGACTTTTAAAAAATGACGTCATTACACAACGCCATCTATCGAACCATTTATGAACTGGTTTTTACCTTAACATTTGATGGTGTTAAAAAAATGAATTTTAGTTTTGTTCTAAATTGCCTTAGCATGTTCTTACTAGAAGTTTTATGTAGAAGATACCGCCAATGCCAAGGAGAGACCAACCGAACAATTCGGTAATACCCGATCCAATGTAATAAGTACCTACAGCGCCATCTCTCGGGGAATTGGGTTACTAATTAATACTTTTTTAATAATTTTGGATTGCGAGAACCGATTTCGATAATTTTTTTTTGTTTGAAAAAAGATACGTTCAGGATAATAAAATATGTAAACGAAGTTATTTAAAATGCTTGCAGATACGATTATACTACAAACTTAGTCCAGAAGTTATTTTGTAAAACTTTTTGTCTTTTTTACAAAAACTGTTGTGTCAATCAAGTTCAAAATAATTTTAATAGAAAGTCCTTATAAAGTTCTACTTTTCAGATTTTTTTCATATTTTCTAAACTTATGGTTCAAAAGTTAGAGGGGGACACATTGTTTTTTACTTTTGGAGCGATTATTTCCGAAATTATTGACATTATCAAAAAATGATTTTAGTAAACCCCTATTCAATTTTAAATACCTTTCCAACAATATATCACACGTTAGGGTTGAATTTTTTTTTATTTTTTTTTTTTATTATATAGGGTGGTGTCGCGTTGTATTTTCGATAGCTGTGCGGGAGAGCAGTCTAATCAAACTCGTGGACTGATTAATTATAGTTTTTACTCGAACAATGGAAATTACAAAATATACAAAAGGTAACGCGGTGTCTCCGCCGTGGTAAAATGTGAAGTCCGGAGCGGGACGCGATGCGAGCGCGGTGTCGTCCGAGCCGCTCCCCCGCACCCCTCACCGCCGCGTAGACCCGCCGCCGGCCCTCAGCACGCGCGCGCCGCCTCAGCCGCCGCGCACCTCCAGCACGTCGCCAGGATGTCTTGTATAGACAGGTGGCTACCCTAATAAAACATTTTTTTCCAATTTTTATTTTACCACTTTGTCGGCGTGATTGATATACATATTGGTACCAAATTTCAGCTTTCTAGTGCTAACGGTCACAGAGATTAAGCGAGGACGGACGGACGGACGGACGGACAGACAGACATGGCGAAACTATAAGGGTTCCTAGTTGACTACGGAACCCTAAAAAGAGGCTACGCAGGCTGCGCCGGGGGGAGAACTGTAACGGACGCCGAGATAAAGTAACTAAGCTGTAACGGACGACGAGATATGTACATGTAAATTGTATGTTTAAATGTGTATTGCTAGACATTCCTTGAATTCCTTATTTATAGCTGGCATAATATAAAAGTATGTATGACACATAGGCTGTTAACTGTTAGAAAACATGTAAATGCAATGTTTATTTTTGTAAATAAGATATACGTAACCATGTAACTAAGTTTAGTAAATAAAGATAAGGAGTTGTCTGATAGGTTGATATTGTAAGGTTCGGCCGACCAGCATTCCTGTAGCGACAGGTTTCGACAGGTCGAAACCTGCACGTACCGCTCCGCCGGGCCACGCGTAGCTATTGGCCAATGGGCAGGGGGCGTAACGCCACCGCGTGCGGCCTACTGCCCATAGGATATATGTTGGCGGCCTTAGCATAACAAAAAAACGATCGAATATAATTGTAAATCTGTCCGAATTGCTGTCGAAATAAACGGTGAAGAATTATGTGCAGTTTAATTGTGAATCAAGTACACTTCAAATAAAACTCAAGAACCTAGTATCAAGTCATTTAATACAGTCCACTACAAACGCCATTAAATAAAAAGTCAAGTCAAGAGTTTATAGTTCGCTATTTCCGTGTGATTTCTTTTTTTGTGACTTAGCTTTTCATCCCTGGAGTTCCGGTAGATTTCTTTCCTCTTGATGACCTGACTAACTCATTTGGACTTGATAGGCTAGGTACTGATTTGGTTGCCATCGTTCTCTTGTTGGATCTCGACAACTGTGCGACATACCCTGGACTCTAAACTGTCGTTCGGCGTAGAGGTTCGGCTGATGATGATGATCTCTTTACTTCCTACCAGAATTCATAATGAAAATAGCAGAATCAATACTGTTATTCCGACTACCTAGCCGCCTCACGATTATCTTTTATTTTATGACGATAATCAAATCTTAAAGACATAAATATATAATCTTGTATTGCGCTTCCACAAACGCCATTCATGAAGAGTTGAAGGTATAATCCTGAATGTGAAGATATTATTATAATCCTGTATCATATCATAGACGATGTTGGTGTGCGTAGAATGTCCTATAAGTAGGTACATAATTTAGATCCTCTTGTCAGACTTCAAAAGGGTGGGTATTGGGTTTCTCAGCTTTTCGCCAGTCTATGGGTGGATATTTTTTATTCGTTATAACCCGTTTTTATCATGTTTTTAAGGTTTTTATTGAACAACGATGTAGTAAATATTTTGACGTGATTTTGACAGATGAAACAGATTGACAGCTGTCAATTATGTCATAAACGTTTCTTTAAACGCAGTTACGTTGCAAGGTAGTGTTTTTTCATATACTTTTATTTCTTTTCCTATCTAGTATTTTAGGATTTTAAATACTGCTAAAAATACAAATTTGTACCTCGGTACAGTCATGGCCGAAAAAAAAAACCTCCTTTGGGGTAACACAGTTCCCCTTTCCTGATTTACAGGTACCTGCTTCCCGTAGTTTTTACCCTTGCGTGTATTGTAATAGCAATGCTAAGTTTTCTTTTTTCTTCCTTCTTTCTCCCTCATATCTGAATCTTTTTTTTATACAGTCTTTGTCCGTCTCCAGAGTCCCAACTATGTCTGTACCATAATTCATCAAAATTAGTTAGCCATTTAGGCGCGAAAACGTAACAAAAAGTCTCACTTTTGCTTTTATAATATTAGTAAGGATGATGAGTAAGTAGGTATAATGCTATGAGTACCTACAACCCATTTTAGAATTTCCGTTTCTATTGATGATTTTTTTAATATTTTTCATGAGTTGAAGAAAACTGCCGCAGACAACGCCACATTAGTGGCGATAAGACTCTTCTATGAGGAGTGGCTGGACAGGCACCACGGCTTACTCTCCTACCGCCTAACGTAGGTCTTGCACAAAATCGGGCGGATGGAAACTTCCGTGTGTCACCACAGTGACGATCGCCTCGATTGTTTTATTTCTGAATACAAATCTACTTGCTCCTAAGTTTAAAGTGCAACATTATACTTATAGCTCTGGTATACGAAATACTTTACGACGGCGTCTACCAACTAAAAGACTTGTCATACGCCGTCGATAAAATGCTCCACGACAAAGTACCTGGCAACCATATCGAGTTGAATTATATTATTATGATTATGTGCGTCTTTCGCGTATAGTATTTTTTACGTTTATAAATAAAATTAGATAAAATTGCAGTGGCCACCTATGACCCAGCCTGTCGCCCAGGGGGGGGGGGGTCATGACCCCCATAACCCTCCCCCTGGATCCGCCGTTGAGTGCATATAGGTATTGCACCGGGCGCTGAGCGGCCCGCGCATGCGCGACGATGCCCTTTGCCGGCTCAGCGCTCCCCATTGGCCCGCTGAAAGCAAAAAGTTGAAACATTTGTTTTATAAATAGAGATGCATTCAATCATTCCATAAAATCATCTTGTTCGTATCGCACGTATACTCGTCAGCCGGTACCACGGACGCGTTACGTACAATTATGATAGTAAGTTTATCTTTTTGCGTATCTTACAAGCACCTTGTGCAGAAAAGCGCCGCGAAATAATTCTAGAATAAAAGAAACAAGTTTTTTGTCCAACTGTCAGTAATTTAACTAAGTTATAGTGTTAGTGGCTGTAAGTTGGTACCGGATGCCATATTGGTGAAATGTTTGGTCAGGTTGAAGTTGACGAACCGCCCCTGATGGTGGACTGCCGGACGGGCGCGGGTGCTCCGCCCCAAGACCTCGCTCATACTCAGCCTAATGGCGGAGTGCCTACTGAGAACCATCATACCCAGGTGAGTCGTTTTTTTTTAAAAAAAATATGATAAGTTCGTGAAGCCATGGTTTTTATTACATGAAATTTTCCTACGAAATTTAAAATTTAATATTTGGAGCTCATGATTGCAATTTTCATCATTCCTTATGTTGATATAGCTTCCGTGAGCATTTATAACTGTATGAGGTGTGGTATTAACACATTCGCGCGCGGTGCTCACTTTTTCGAAAATTGTGATGGAGCACTGTTTTTCCCCATACATTTTTTTGAACGTTTATAAACGTTCATTGGTACCTCTATATATTTAAGTTATTAACTATGATTAGAACGACATTATACGTCGACGTATGATGACGTTCCGCAACATATAATTATTTTTCTTTTTTTTATTAAACACAACGTCTCCATACGTCGACGTGCAGTTACGTTCTGCCACATTTTATCCTTAAAAACATATTAAATTATACAAAACGTATCTGTGCGTCGTCGCACATATACGTTCTGTAACATTGTATATTTCCTAATCTATTGTACTCCACGCAACGTCTTACTACGTTAACGTATGAATACGTTGTACCCCTAAGCGTCTTTTTTATGTTATGTCTCATGCATTTTCTGATTACGTCGACGTAAAGAAACGTCCTAGTTTAATTTATCTTACCTTACTATGATATTATTCGCAACGAGTCATTACGTCGATGCATGTATACGATTTGCTTCATTTTGTCTCATCTAATCTATTATATTACACGCAACGTTGACTGTAATACATTAAAACACTGTCTTACGTGAGTATGTATTTATTATAATTGAAATAAAGAAGGAGATAATAAACATACAAAGCAATTTTTTGCCTTTTGAATTGAGTTCGACCACATACATCAACATTTTTTAAAAGTTAAGGATGATAATATAAAGGATCATTGCTCGTGAAAAGGTTTCGTTTTTGTGGAACGTTAACCTGTTCCATCAAAAGACATAATCCAAAAAATTTGAGCATTTGTTGCTGATTCGTATCTCTAAAATTATAGTTGTTCTTTCTAGTTGGTTTTCTTTTTGAACATAGTGCTTGTCCATAAGCATTCGTTTTCTCAACTATGTACGAGTAGTCTATAATGTTTGGCGGTAATAACTTTCTAGATACTTGTTCAACTGATGAATTGGGGCCGATTTCAAACTGAACTCCTGCAGAAAGCTCATCAAATTCAAAATACGGAATTTCAGCTATTATTTCGGCGCTTTACGACCTGGGTTGCTCTCGTAGCTTGCAGAAACCAGTATCTGAAGCGAGGGTGGCACCCCACAACGTAGGTTGCTTTCGGGGCTTGCAAGTGCTAGAATCGGCCTTCGGAGTCCGAAGTCTAAGGCAACAACGGCATCTCACAATATGAGTTGCCTTCGGGGTCTTTGGCATTCTTTGGAATCTGAGGCGAGGGTGGCATCATGAGATGTGGATTATAGTCGGAGTTTTCAGGGTCTATATTCTGAGGCGAAGATGGTGCACCGCAGTGTGAATTGCTTTCGCGATCTTCAGGGTCTGGATTCTGAGGCATGTTATGCCCGAAGAACATGGTTGTGATGGATCCTTGCTTGTCACCTTTTTTATTACTCTTTTTTCTTCTCGCTCGCTTTGTGTTGTTCATCTAAAACAATGGAACTTCTATAATTAGAACTAAAATAAAACTACTCTTGTTGCTCAAATATGAAAATAATTATTGTATTCTATATAATACACACTCTATTATTTAAATCCACTTAAAATATGTGATAACTTACGATTTAAATGTTTTGTAACTTGGGAGCACACTTCACTGTACATGCGCGTCGCGTAACGGTGCACAGCTCGACTGACAGTATGGCGGCGCATACGCCAGTTGACGACTATGCACGTTCTGCGTTTGTGAGTAGGTGTCATTGTATGTGTAAGAAACGCCCACAAAACGCTTAAGATGTCGATGCTGTGTGACACTACGAAATCAAGATTTAGATATGTTGTGGCACCGTGACGTCACTATAGGAACATTATATGAGAAACTGACGTTTTCTAACGTACTGACTGATAGAGAAACATAAAATTTGACGTATCGATACGTTGTGCGACATCGCATCTCGATTATTTTACGTATCCAAACGTTCTGCACGCGAATGTGTTAAATTCTGAAGTTAATTTGTTTTCTTTAATCATATTCTTTACATATACTTTTTCGCCAATTTCTAATTCTCTATCTGTAGCTCGTCTTTCCTGTCTTCGTTAAGTTTGCTTTCTTTTTTTTGTCTTTGTCTCTGACCTCCGAATCATCGTAGTTATTTTCGAGGTCTGTTAAAAAAGGTAATTTATCCCTAAACTGTCGGCCATAAAACAGCTCGGATGGAGATTTCCTGAGGGGTGGGTTCTAGAGGGGTGAGGTGTACTATTATACATCATTAAATATTTTAATAGATCATCTTTCCAATCTGATTTTCGCACTGGCTGATTCTAAGTCGTTTAAGAATATCTCTATTTTGCCTCTCGACTTCAGGCCTTATTAGACCACCCAATTTCGAGGGACCCTAACCCTAACTAAGAGTGGTGTAATAAGACTTAGGGAGTTAGTGTCCCGATTTAGGGCGATCGGGTCATCCCGATCTGCCTAGCTCCCTAAGCGCCCTGCAGATTGGGTAATGTAATAACGTTTAGGGCGGTTAGGGAGCTCAGTTGCCGCGCGACTAGTGCGTAGCATGGGAATATTATTTAGATGATTTACGAAGTCAACCGAAATCCTTTTGAATAGTGCAGGTTGAAAGCTTTTCACGTAACCGCAAATACTCTTTCACCCAGATCTTTCTCTTCTTTCTTTTTTTTAATATTTGTTGTTGCGAGCACGGATGCACTGCTACAGCAATTTTTTGAAGTTTCGATGCTGACGACCGACGGCATAATGTAAAATGCGACAATACGTTTATCTCTCTAGACATTCGCGTATAAACTGAGTTAGGGCCCAATTCGCAGAGAAGTGTAATAAGCGCCGCACTAACTAGGGAACACGCCCACCCTGGATGCAGGGCCCTTGATATCGGGTGGTGTAATAAGCGTTTTCGCCGTTTTGCTGTGGCCAGTAAGGGATCGTATTAAAAAATGTAATTCCTTGTTCGATACAGAATGATTTAAATTCCTGACTAACGAACTGTCTGCCATTATGGTTGCCATGGTTTCGATTTCTTTGTATCGACTATAATAGTCTATAATCACAAAGATATAATTTCCACTTGGCAGTGGACTTAAAAAATCAACAGCGGTATCCACCCAGGTTTTTGAAGGAAGTTCACGCAGTTAGGGCCAGAGACTAAAGTACATCCTTTACAGTTTTTAACTGTATTTTCGGCGTCTTTGTCTATTTTTGGCCACCATACCTTGGTGCGTAACCTAGCTTTCATATTTACAATGCCTGGATGACCTTCGTGAACTGCTTCTAATACTTGTTTTCTTAAATTAGTGGGTATCACTATTTTGTTTCCCCTTAGTAAGATGTCATCATGCAACCAAAGTTCATGTCCAAATATTTTGTAGTTGTTTATTGAAATATTCCAAACATTATTCATTAAAGCGTCTTTAATTAAGTTAAATTCATTATCATACTTTGATGCTTTAATGATTTTTTAAAACGATAGTGCCACGGGTCGTGCATACTGAACAACTTGGTTAACATGATACTCATTTTCAAGTGGACTTTTTTGTGTGCACAGACGAAATAAAGGGTCTGCTATATTTGATTTACCAGGTTTATAAATGACTTTATAATTGTATGATTGTAATCGAAGAACCCAACGCTCTATTCGTGCACAAGGTTTTGATTTTGTGCCAAATATAATTTCTAAAGGTTTATGGTCTGTGACTAGCTCAATTTTTTTCCATAAAGGTACATGTGAAAGTGTTCTATTGCCCATATCAAAGCTAGTGCTTCTTTTTCGGTTTGACAATATCGTCTTTCAACGTCTGTTAGGCTCTTATTTCCAAAGGAGATGATGCGGGGCCCTTTTTAGTCGTACTGAACAAGTACAGCTCCTAGCCCGACAGGGCTTTTTTTTTTTTTTTCGGGTGGGAAATCATCCAATGACTTCCCCCGCTCTGGGTGGAGCGGGGGGGCATGTCAGACTTGTACTGACTAAAACCCACCCATGTTTCTTCTATTGCCCTTTACGTTCCGAGGCCGCGGTATCTCTTTCGAACAACCCGCAACCCCGGCAGGCAGAGGCTCTGGCAAGCCCCTCTGCTTTGCTGACTCTCTTTGAGGCGCGCGTGAAACACGAACGCGCCGTCGACACGGCCTGTCGTCAATCGACGGACGGACGGTGAACTACCCATTGCTCACCGCCCACAGGCCCGCATCTACGGTGGCCGGAAGTCGTCTCGTGGCGCCCGGCGCCATGGGCGTCTCCCGCGGCGGCTGGGTTGGGCAGATGTTCTCTCCCTCAAACGCCCGGCCACCTCCTTCGCTAGCATTACTGCTTCGCAGAAGGTGGTGACCGCTTCCCATTCCCTCTCGCTCCGGACCATGGCCTGAACCAGGGCCGGACGCGAGAGATCGCCGCCGCCGATCGCCTCTACGAGGGCACGGCGGTGCTCCGCCCAAGCCGGGCAGATCGCCACTGTGTGCTCCACCGTGTCCTCCGGGCGATCGTCACAATGGTGACACCCGGGCGCTTCCTCCCGCCCGATGATGTGCAGGAACCTCCCGAAACTTCCGTGTCCGGTGAGGACCTGCGTCAGGCGGTAGGTGAGGACGCCATGACGCCTCTCCAGCCACTCCTCAAAGAGGGGACTTACCGCCACTATTGTAGCGTGCCCTAGCCCGACAGGGCTTGCATCTGCAATTACTTGGGTACGATCTTTTGGGTCATAGTACCCCAGGGTGGGGATTTTACAGAGACATTTTTTAGCTCATCAAATGCAATAATTTTTCTTTTCGCCAAAATGCTGTAATATTAGCATTTTTTTTGTGTTTTTTGACAAAGTAACTGTCTAATGGGTTCAGTTAAGGTTGATAAATTAGGAATCCACTTTCCGACAAAATTTACCAATCCTAGAACACTTTGAATTTCTTCAATGGTTTCCGGTGGACGAAATGTCTCAATTGCTTTGATATATTTATCAAGTGGTTTAATGCCTGACGGTGGCAGCTCGTGTCCCAAGAACTGAACAGTTTTTTGAATTGAAAACGCATTTATGCTTATTGAGTAGAACATTGTTTTCTCTAAACACGTAAGCACTGTCAATACGTTTTTAATATCTAATTTCGAAAAAAGTAATGCCTTACCAAATTTAGGAATGAGTTGTTCCATTGTAGGCAAAGGATTATTTTCTCTAATAATGGCTTTGTTGGCCGCACGCATGTCTAAACAAATACGAATATCATCGTCCGGCTTGAGAACCGGTACCATTGGAGAAACCCAAGCCGATGGTTTATTTACGGGTTCAATGATGTCCATTTTAACCAGTTCGTCTATTTTTTTATTTATCTTTGATTCCAATGGAATTGGAACTCGTCTATAAGGCTGACAAACTGGAGAGACTGTTTTATATATTGTAATCTCTAATTCTACATATTTAAATTTAGGAAAAGGATTGTCTTCAATAGAATTCAGATTTAAACCAATTTTTAGCACATTTAGGGAAATGGCAGTTTTTTTACCAAAATGATTCCTTGACCCATGATTGACATAACTTGGAACCTGTTTTTATCTGTGCATCAAAAGAACCCAACACTTTAAGTGGATCTTTAGCACCGTAAGCCATGAACATTTTTTTTTTGGACATTTGCTGGTTGGAAACTATAACTTTAGATCGTTCTCCCAAGTTTTATCGTTTATAATATTACAGGTACTACCGGAATCGATGAGCATTTTTATATCAATTCCACCTGGCAGTTTATTGTTGAATCGTCATCGATTTTGAAAATATAATCCATAGATGCAGGCTCTTTATCTTTTTTGCTTTCCAGTTTTGGTTTTTTAATTTGGTTATAGTTATTTGGCCTTATTTGCTGTTTTGCGATGTTAGCACTTATTCTTTTGTTAATTATTTGTTCTGCAATGTTTTTTGTAATGGCCTTTACGTCCACATTTCATGCAAATTGCATTAATTGCAGGGCAAGAATTATTATCACCCTTTTTTTTTTTTTTTTTTTTCCGGGTGGGAAATCATCCAATGACTTCCCCCGCTCTGGGTGGAGCGGGGGGGCATGTCAGACTTGTACTGACTAAAACCCACCCATGTTTCTTCTATTGCCCTTTACGTTCCGAGGCCGCGGTATCTCTTTCGAACAACCCGCAACCCCGGCAGGCGGAGGCTCTGGCAAGCCCCTCTGCTTTGCTGACACTCTTTGAGGCGCGCGTGAAACACGAACGCGCCGTCGACACGGCCTGTCGTCAATCGACGGACGGACGGTGAACTACCCATTGCTCACCGCCCACAGGCCCGCATCTACGGTGGCCGGAAGTCGTCTCGCGGCGCCCGGCGCCATGGGCGTCTCCCGCGGCGGCTGGGTTGGGCAGATGTTCTCTCCCGCAAACGCCCGGCCACCTCCTTCGCTAGCATTACTGCTTCGCAGAAGGTGGTGACCGCTTCCCATTCCCTCTCGCTCCGGACCATGGCCTGAACCAGGGCCGGAATTATTATCACCCTTGTGATATGTATTGCCACATCGGTAACAGAAACCTTTTTTGAATAAACTGTTTGAAATTTGTGTGTCAATTTTGTTAAGGCTGGTACTTGTTGCATTTTTGCTCTGGCTATCGTGAAAATTGTTCATCTGTCGTTCTACAGTTTCTAAAGAATTTGCTTCTAATATGATTTTTTCAATTGTTGCTGTATCCCCAAGTATCAAAATATCTTTTCTTAATTTGGTCGAGATACACTTTTCGGTTACTTGATCGATAAGACTTTCATCTTCATTAGCAAAATTACATTTTGAGCATTGCTGCTTTAATTTAGAAGTCATTGAGCATTTTACGATGTAAGTCTGCCAGAGACATCCGTGATTGGGTTTGTGTTTTGGTCTGGGAGGTTTAGTGATCGCAAGCCCGACCACTGAGCATGGGGTTATGGGTTCGAATCCCGAGTTGGATAAAGGGTGGTTGGGTTGTTCATCACGATATTCTCAGTAGCAGCCAGGGAGTCTGCGAAAAGTGGGTGTACTATTAGTATACGCCTCTGCCCTCTCCCTTCTAGGATTGCGTGATCCGTCAACCAGTCTTCGCAAGTAAAATAAGGTTTACAAGTAGACTTTCTAAGCGAAGTCTATATCGGATTTTCTTTACCGAATGGCAATCATTTCATGCCGATAACCCCGATAGCTAATAGATGGTTGGATGTAGTTATCGACAGTCTAAAATAATTGAAAAACTTAATTTCGTCATTCTTCAATTCTGTTATTAAATAAAATATTGGGTGCACCCAATATTTTATTTCCTTGGCTGCCTTTCCTGATTTTCTTCTTAAATAATAATAATACATCACAACAAGAAATTCGTCGACGTCCATCGTGCACAATCGCTTCACGTAGAATGCTTAGAATTTTATTAACTCTAGCTTCGACCGTAGGCGACAACCGATTATTAATCGTGTGTGTGAACAAAGACGTCGACATCCGATTAATATACGGATCCGATACCCGACAAGTGGGAACGAGCTCTTACAAACATCCATACATCCTCACTCAAACATTCGCATTTATAATATTAATAAGATAAGATAAGTAGGATAAAATATTTTTTATAATAATAATACTACTAGCCTTTAACTGTCCCAAAGGCGGGGCAAAGGCCTTTTCTCATATAGACAAGACACGACCATTGATCACCACGCTTGCTCAAGACGGGTTGGTGATTTCAGGCTCGGATTAATTATATAAGTTTTGGTTTCCTCACGTTGTTTTCTTTCACCGATGTCTGTGATGTCTTAGATAAACTTTTAGAAAGTACATCATCATCTGCCTAGCCTTTTCCTAACTATGCTGGGGTCTGATTCCAGTCTTACCGGTTGCAGTTGAATATTAAGTATTTTACAATGAGCGACTGCCTATCCGACCTCCATAACCCAGTTAGAACTGGGTAATACGATACCCCTTGGTAAGAATGGTTGTCTGACTTTCGGGACACTGACTATCTTTAACGACTATTATATGAATTGAAAAAGTCACATTAGTATTTGCCAAGATTTGAAGTTCCTCATGCATGAGAGGCGAAGCGCTTAACCCTGGGCCTTCAAGAATTTCTTTTGTAAAATGGCGATGTCTTTAATTAGCTTGTAGTCTAGTTAAGAAATAGCGGCGTCTTTAAACACGAGCATTATCTGCTTAAAAAGGGGCTCCACTATTTAAAATATTTAAATGCACAACTATGGTCACGAAATATATAATAATTATGTAGATGTTACCGGAAATGTATAACATATAGGAATTGTATACAAATACTAGGAAATTTATAGAATTCCGAAGCTATTTACGAAATGTATAAAATACTAGTTTTTGTCCGCGGCTTCGCTCGCGTTAAATTCGGGGTAACACAGTTCCCCTTTCTTGATTTGCAGTACCTGCATCTGCAGGATTTGCCTTTGCGCCTTATTGATTTCTAATAGCAATGCTAATTTTCCCTGTTCATCACTCTTTCTCCCTCATAACTCAATCTTTTAATTAAAAAAATAGCCTATGTCCGTCTCCAGGATCCCAACTATCTTGGTACCGAAATTCATCAAAATCTTTTAAGCCATTTAGGCGTGAAGAAGTAACAAACAAACAAACAAACTCACTTTCGCTTTTATAATATTAGTAAGGATTGTTTCAAAAACTATTTAATACATAAATGGCCTAGGAAATGTGTACAATTACTAAGAATTGTATATAATTCCAATATTGTATTAAAAAATCTATAAAAATAATGCTTTTTTTAATATTTTTTATTAAAGCACTATTTGAAACAAGAACAGGATTTTTGTACATACGTATAATATCTTCATACATATTATCTTACTAATGAAAGCTTCGAAAATCAACTATCTAGTAACTTTTAAAATGTATTATTTATCACAAAATCGACTTCTTATATTATTCAACGGCACATCCTCTGCTGCAATAAGAACTCTCGGACACGCATTAATCTGAGATCAAAGCTCATCATCGGTTTCAGCCAAAACAACACCTATAATATTTCGGGCATTACATCAACCTCTAGAACAGCAATTCGTACAGAAGTGCCAATAGGTACAGGGGCAAACTTCTTTTCACTCGATTTCAGCATTCATTGTTATCACAAATGTTTTACATTTCCGATTGCTGATACTGTGATTATGCCTGTATTAATCCTAGTAATATTGTATTCCTACTAATAATCTTATCTTTTTAATATACCTACATATATAAAGCACGTGTCACGTTGTTTGTCCGCGATGGACTCCTAAACTACTTAACCGATTTTAAATTAAATTTGCATACCATGTGCAGTTTGATCCAACTTAAAAGATAAGGTAGGTAGGGTAGGAAGGGTGGGTAGAAAGGTAGAGAATTAAATTGCAACGCATGCCCGGCACAGCTAGTAATATTATAAATGCGAATGTTTGTGAGGATGGATGTATGGATGTTTGTTACTCTTTCACGTCAAAATGGCTGAATGGATCTTGATGAAATTCGGCACCCAGTTAGACTACAGTCTGGAATGACACATGATACTTTTTTTCGAACGTCACGCGCGGGATCCAGTTAGTGGAACAAAAAAGCCGAGCCAAAGCAAATAATACACACATTCGGCTTTCATCCAACACCGCCAAACTTCGTTCGCTTCTATTACCATCACTAAAACATATAATAACCGGGTTAGGTTAAATGTTTCAGTCTTTCTTCTTTCCTGATACATGTATACTTACACATTTTATTCGTGACAGGCTGGAGGTAGCGGCGACATGGGTTCGCACGGCATCGCGTCGCCGGCGTCGGTGCGTGCTTCGACACCCGCCACCACCAACAACTTGGATATCTACAACACTACTAGTAAGTACTTACGAACATTCTACAAACCTGAAAGAAGGAGGAATAAGAAGTATTTACCTCAACACGCACTTCAATGTCATTGCAAATCTTCATCTTCGCGCGTGGCATTTGGATTGAAGCAATTATTACGATATAGTAGATTATTAACCAAGGGGAAAAAGCAGTGCCTTCTGTCGTGGGTGACGATTTAAATCGCGAGCGCAATGAAGGACTCGGGGTTTACTCCCGAGCGTAGCGAGGGTGTTAAAAACTTAAATCACGAGCGAGGCGAGGGATCTAAGACGAGTCCTGAGTGTAGCGAGGGATTTAAGTTCACCCAAGACTTAGACAGCTTTATCACAGAGGAAAATACTCTACTTTTCGTACCATTTGCGAAAAAAATAACACAATAATAATATGAGATAAGCAATTATTAAAAATAATGACAATTCAAAGTAAAAGTTAACAGAAACATTGGTCCAATTGTTCATGGAGTGAGTTACATTTTTTTTTGGTACACATATTGTTGATAAGCCTATTTTAATCCGACAATTCACTGAATTTCACTGTCACTATCGCAGTCGCTTTGATTTAACATAATACCGTATTTTTAGAACATCAACTTATATAAAAAATAAACTTAACTTTTATGTATTTGAAGAAAACAAAAACATACACAATACATACACAAAAACAATATTAATCTTAACGACAAATTATAGATTGTGCTCGTAAACTTACTCGTTTGTATGAGCTTAGTAACAGCAAAACGCAGATTCGTCGTAGCAACCGCTGCACGCTGCCGCTATCATGTCAGCCGCGCCCGACCCGCTGCAGGCACGCGCACGCGTTGTGTTCACGCTCACACGACGGACATACCGGTACGTCATGGCCAACGTCGTTAGAGTCAATCAACATTATTGGTTTGCATAGTTACTCAATCACTCAGTAAATAGGAAATGCCAGGAAATATCAGTACAAGTTCCAAGAAAATACCTTACTCGAAACCAGTGTTTATTTAATAATATGCGAACTACCCATTCATTCGCAGTACAATGTTTTGTTTTTTTTAAATTGAAACTGCGTTTTTCTGCAAAAGGTAAACGAAGCCGGTGTTTGTAGGGATAAAAGCTGAATTAACAACATTACCTATGTATCTACAACATTATTTTTAGTATATGCGCAACCTGAATATAGTTTGTTCAGAATAAGTAACTGAACGATTCCAATCATTTTTACACCATGTTATATTTTTTCCCAAAAATATTTAAAAAAGTTTATAATATGGACACCATGCGAAACTAAGTACTTATTCGCAAGCGCACAAAACACCCGGCCGGACCTCGGCGAGCGCGGCGCAGGGATCGTAGCCTTGCTACGGCGTAGCAATAACTAAGCTACAGCGCAGCGTGGCAAATGCAAAGCTACGGCGTAGCTTACGCGGGGTGGATCGCTGCGGCAAGAGTACACGGCACCCGCATTGGCATCAACAGCTTTGTCTAGTGCAGTGGACAAAGGCTCAGCAGCATCAGCTGAAAAGTGGCAATATAGAGGACGCTACTTTCTTCGTGTCAAAGTAACATAACAAGCTTACAACTTAGTGGTTTTTCATGATACAGTTTTGAAATTTTGTACATAGATTCTTTATATAAAAATACTGGACAGGTGTTTCAGCTTTCGCATAAACTAAAATAATGTTGTATATCTTGGGACAACTCACATACGGCTATCTGATCCCAAGCTAAGCAGAGCTTGTGTTATGGTAACCAGACAACTGATATACATACTTATATAATTTATAAATACATACATATTGTAGATAAATCACACCCAGACACAGAACAAACAATCATGCTCATCACACAAAGTTTGTCCTGGGTGACCCCACGACCTCCGGCTCAGCAGTCAGGGCCACTAACCACTAGACCAACAGGCCCGCAAGGCCCGCATTGAACAAGTATAGCTAGTTTTTATAGTAATCCTTACCTATCCTAAACTAGTATTATCAAAGCGCAAGTGAGTTTGTTTGTTTGTTTGTTACGTTTTCACACCTTAATCGCTAAACCGATTTTGATGAATTTTGGTTCAGAGATAGTTGGGACCTTGGAGACGGGCATAGGCTTATTTTTTTTAAAGTGAGAAATGAGGGAAAAAGGAGGAAGAGATGGGAAAACTTCGCTTTGCTATTACAATAAATAAGGCGCAAGGGCAAAAACTACAGGTAGCAGGTTCCTGCAAACCAGGAAAGGGGAACTGTGTTAGCCCAAATTTAACGCGAGCGAAAGCGCGGGCAAAAGCTAGTAACCTAATATTTTAATTTGTAAAGTGGGAGAGAATATAGGAAGTAGGTCGATCTTCCTGACCCTTGTCATAGTTTCTTAGTAAATTACAAATAAAGGCAAGGTGAAGCAATAAAGCTGTATCTCAAGGGTGCGCGTTGACAAAGGAGCTCTCAAAAAGTTAGATGCATGACGCAATCATTGATGATGTTGTACTTAAAAGCCACTAGCTTCCGACCGTGATGGCATAGTTACTTTGGGCTCACTTTAACCCGCGTCATGATCGTTTTTTCTCTCCCTTTTTCTTCCCTCTTTCTCGCCTCTTCCCTAGTTCTAGTTGTTCAAAACAAATTCAATTTTGTATCATCTTTCTGTCTTTGACCTATTTTAGTTGGGGGTCTGCGGAACACGTGTATTTCGTCCATTTTAAACTTGGTATGTTGGTATGATCAATGCAAGTTTAATAAATCAGTTCAGGCGTTTAGAAGTTATGATGGAATAAAGAAACTCACAAACATTCATGAACCCTGAAAACATAACACTCCTTTTATGGGGCAGACGTAAAAAATACGGGTTCCCTCTATCTGGCAGAAACTTGATGCTCCGAAATTTATTTGGCATAACACACTTAGCATAATTTTCTTTAAACGGACATTTTAAAGGCATAAAATTTATTTGGTATAATTATCGTTTGGCATAATGTGTAAAACTTCGAATTAACAATGGCATACTTTTAAGATGGCAGAATTACATTTAGTATAATTGCGATTCGTAGAGTTCAAATTTCCCATAATATATTATTTGGTATAATTTCACTTGGCATACTATGCAAACGGCAGTAATGGCTAGGTTAGGTTAGGTTAAAACTGCGACCTCCTCCGCACGAGCCGAGCGAGCGTAGCGAGCGGTGCCGCGGCAGCGGCCGGCGAGTGCCAGTAACGACTTGCGTTAATAGAAAAAAGAGATTGTTTTAAGTAGGTTACCCGGAACTGAAATATTTAGATTAGGATACCTAATTACTTATTGAATTCAATGACATTATCTCAAATTCAATTAAACAATAACTAAAATAAATGACATTATTTTAAAGAAATAATTAATTAAAATAAATAACCACTTATAATGACACAGATGACCCTAACTATAAACTTTCTACGATATGACTATTCTGACGTTTAATGATCATGGATATAAAATATATTATGCCAAAAGATGATTCTGACTGTGAACTTTCTGCGATATGATGTTTCTACTTTTTAAATATTATGGATATGAAGTTTATGCCTAGGGATGATTCTGACTTACAAAATTATGAGTTTAGAATGTATGATAAATGAGTGTCTGCTAAACTATTTCCTGCGAAGTGAAGTTTATGCCATCCGTTGTTATGCAAAATAAAATTATGACATAAAAAGTTCTGCTATAAAGGGTGGACCCAAAAAATACATGCATATTAAAAATCCCTCCCAACGCCTTTGGCTTCTTCGTGGGCTGCCTGCGTCACTTTGTCATGAGACCAATCCTGTTTTTGAGAGATCCACAGTTCGGCATTCGGTTTACATGTTGAGATATGAATATGATATATACAGGGTGGCCAGTTGATAGGCGTCCAAAAAAAAAATTAGATGCCTTATGCTAAGGGGTACCCGAATTACCCCCATGTATGTTCCGCGATTATTTGTAGTTTAGGAGCTAGAATTTTTTTTAAGTACTATTTTCAAAATTTTCACCTAACATTGGTTTTTATTTTTTATGTCTTTATTCCTATCATTTTTAGATATTCTTTTTTGTGGAAACTATTAGCGATAACAATAGCTACCATGCAAAAAAAACTTACCACAAAATTAGTCCAAAGTTCAAAATTACTATTAGAGTTCGATAATCAAAAATGTTCAGAGCTTAAAAAAAAATAAGTTAGGGGTGCCAGAGGTTTCTAAATGATCTTAAAAACTTCTATGGATCTTCAACTGACAAAATCGGTAAAAAAATATAGAACTTGATCGGGGATTATTTCCTGTAATTAGCGTTGATAGCAATAAAGGTATTTTTACAGTTATTGTTATAATTTGGGATTTCTTTATTTTTGCCACTTTTATGATAAAAAAATACGGTAGATAGTTTACAAATTTTATTAAAACACGTTAAAAAAGGTTTTCAAAGTGCCGCCTTACCACAGAAATGCACAATCTACATCTACGGAGGAAATTGTCTTTTAGTTGTCTAAAGTCTAAAGGCTTCTCTGTTACTTCTTACAACATTAAATAAATAAATAATAAATATCTTGGGACAACTCACACACGGCTATCTGATCCCAAGCTAAGCAGAGCTTGTGTTATGGTAACCAGACAAAGTTAAAAAATCACACAAAGTTTGTCCTGGGTGGGAATCGAACCCACGACCTCCGGCTCAGCAGTCAGGGCCACTAACCACTACACCAACAGACCCGCCACATTTCCCGCTTCTTCAATTTTCCGTTTTAGCTCTTCCTCATTGTTAGTGTCCCGTGCGTACCATCACGAGCCTGGACGGCAGCTCGAATGGTGGTGGTAAAGTAATTGGTAGTTCACCGTTGAGAACGCCGGACCACTGAAGTGGTGTTGAAAATTGTATGGTCTTACGGAATGAGGATTCTCGATAGCGGACTATGGCGAATCCATAGCCAGACCGCTGTCCAAGCTCGATGGAGCCACCTACAAAGAGTTCTTGAAGAATTACCAATTTTGCTGTCAGACGTTAACTTAACACTGAGACGAGACATGGTTTACAACTAAAAGACAATTTCCTCCGTAGATGTAGATTGTGCATTTCTGTTGTACGGCAGCACTTTGAAAACCTTTTGTAACGTGTTTTAATAAAATTTGTAAACTATCTACCGTATTTTTTTATCATAAAAGTGGCAAAAATAAAGAAATCCCAAGTTATAACAATGACTGTAAAAATTACCTTTATTGCTATCAACGCTAATTACAGGAAATAATCCCCGATCAAGCTCTATATATTTTTATCGATTTTGTCTGTTGAAGGTCCATAGAAGTTTTTAAGATCATTCAGAAACCTCTGGCACCCCTAACTTATTTTTTTTTAAGCTCTGAACATTTTTGATTATCGAACTCTAATGGTAATTTTGAACTTTGGACTAATTTTGTGGTAAGTTCTACAATGCCTAGGCAAACGGATGTTTTTTTGCATGTTAGCTATTGTTATCGCTAATGGTTTCCACAAAAAAGAATATCTAAAAATGATAGGAATAAAGACATAAAAAATAAAAACCAATGTTAGGTGAAAATTTTGAAAATAGTACTTAAGAAAATTCTAGCTCCTAAACTACAAATAATCGCGGAACATACATGGGGGTAATTCGGGTACCCCTTAGCATAAGGCATCTATTTTTTTTCTTTGGACGTCTATCAACTGGCCACCCTGTATAATAAATAATAATAATTTATTCAAGTATAAGTAAAACTATAATTTACATCAATCGTCATAGAGGAAAATTAATTCTAACTATAATTTAGACCTGCCTGATCTAAGTTTATGAAAACCTGTGTTTCAGGCCATCAATTTACGTCATACATTTAAAAAGAGGACATTAGTAAAATTTGTAGCTAACTTATAGAGAAGACATATTATTTTCAACGACTTATCAAGTAATTATTTAGGTATATAATATTAAGACTTCTATATTATTAAATATTATCTTATTTTATCGAATGTTAGATATAATATTATGTTAAAATAAATTTACGAATATTGTTAAAGTAGATAGAGTAGATTAGGTAAACAGTGAGACTTTTATTAGAGTGTGTACATTCAGTATTTCACAATTTCTAGTAGTTTTTCCGTGTCTGCATAATTATGTTTTGCCAAGTATTCCTGAACTAGTAGATTACACCTATTATAACTTAAACTATAAATATTTAGTACTCTGTTAAACTGGTTATATAAGTAGGGTCCCAAAAATAAGTAAAAATGATTAGCAAAAGCATGTTTCGTCCGAAGGTTAGCACAAACCAAATCTTTTCTCCTACTATCTGAGGGTACTGGATTAAAATAAAGTTCAGTGTGTTGTAATAAGATTACGTTCAAAACAAACAATTGACGCACTGTTAGCATCTTGCATGCTATATAAAGCTGATGTGTAGGAAATCTGAATGGACGAAAAGTAGCAACCTTTAAAACTGCTCGTTGGGCGCGTTCTAGGGGCAGCAAAATTGATTTAGCGACACCACCCTAGGATGTTATGCAGTAGGTTATAATAGATTGACACAAAGAAAAAAAAACCTGCCTAATTAATCGAAAATGGGCAATGTGACGTAAGTTTTTGAAAATGTAGATTAGTTTACGCACTCTGGTGCATAATAAATCGATGTGTTTGCGGAAGTTCAGATTTGAGTCAATCGTAATACCTAGATATTTGATATGGTCTGTTTTCGCTAAAGTGGGACAAGTGCATGCAATGTCAGCATTATGTAAATTACAATTGTTATTCGCTTGAATACTTAGATTAGTAAGAGTTGGATAAGGGTTTCTCATTGTATTGATAGAACAGGCGTTGTATTTTAGCTTTTCTTCACACCTCTCTAGTCCTCCGCATATAGTCAAGGGGATTTATACCCGACTGCCTGTTTTTTGCACAAAAAATAAGCATTGCCATCCAACGCGGTAATGCTGCCAGCCTTCTGGGCACTTTACCTGTTGACGGCGATGCGGACGAATTTTTTGACGCCCTGTAATTTTCAATTTTTTACTTGTATATATTTCTTTATTATTAGTTTGTGTATATTTATAGGTTGTATATATTTAGTAATTAATTTAATTATGATACGATGAATAAAAAATATAGTAATTAAAGATAAAAAAAAAGGTCTCAGAGGTTATAGTTATGACTGTTAAATTTTACGATGATTTGACTGCCGAAAAGAGGAGGGTAAAAAAATCCTACTCGTAACAGCTATGTCCAACAAAACCGTTTTTACGCATGCTGTCATTAAAGTTATTTTCGGAAAAAAATTAACGTAACAAATATTCTAAATTAATTGCGAAACACAAAATTTTCCATGAAGCCCTGTAAACGTGGGTCGGGATAAGGAGAACCTTAATGTTTACCTTCAATAATAGATGTTGGGTAAGACGTCCATGTAAAGGGGAAAACGTTCTTTCGCAATAATTAACCAGCCCTCAAGAAAAGTGACGGTCGGAGTTTCAACAAAATACAAAAATAGAAAGGTTTCGAAACGACTTACGTTGTGAGGGTGTACCAATTTGTTTCACGTTTATTAAAGGAGTTCTTTATTATTATTGCCACAAAGTGACTCATACTGTAGGTAAATCCTAATCATAACAACTCCACATAGTCGAAAACGGAATTATCACCTAATTGGATACTTTAGAATTGTATACGACAGCACTCACTAACAAAAAACACGGAGAGATCGAAAAGATCCAATGAAAGGGGTCGCGGATTAATATTAAGGCCCGGTTTCCACCAAAGCGGAGAGCAGCGGAGCGGAATCATAGGAAAGATGAGAGACGCGATGTAGATTTAAAGCAATGTGATTGGTCGGTTTCCGCCCATCTCTCCGCTCCGCTACTTTCCGCTTTGGTGGAGTCTGAGCCTTAGCCGCCGGGAGCACCGTGTGTCGGGTTGGAGAGATTAATTTTGTAATTAGAGACTAAATGACTGTCGACAGGATTACCTACGTATCCATTCATTCGTCCATTTTGGGGGAATACTATTAAGTCCTAGCTGGATTTTGTTTATTAAAAGTGACCCATCATGTGTGCATATGTGTGTAATCTGAGTGCACTTTTATGTTGTGAGGGGTGGACCGTAAAGTTCGAAATGCATTTTATTTAAATCTAATTATAATAAAAACATTTCGAGCCTTACTTACTGTCCACCCCTTCCGAATATTATCGATCCACGCCACGCGGTAAATTCAACAGTTCTAAGTATAGACATATCTTTCAACGCATGCCTTACCAGGCATTTTATTCTCTCTTTTAGCGTGCTATTCTACTAATATTATAAATGAAATGCGAATGTTAGTGGGGGTGGATAGATATAAAATTTAAATATATATAAAAAAAAACAAGTATAAGTAAAACTATGATTTACATCAATCGTCATAGAGGAAAATTAATTCTAACTATATGTAGACCTGCCTGATCTAGGTTTATGAAAACCTGTGTTTCAGGCCATCAATTTACGTCATACATTAAACTAAAGAGAACATAAGTAAATTTATTAGTAGCTAACTTATAGAGAAGACATATTATTTTCAACGACTTATCAAGTAATTATTTAGGTATATAATATTAAGACTTCTATATTATTAAATATTATGTTATTTTATCGAATGTAAGATATAATATTATGTTAAAATAAATCAACGAATAATGTTTAAGTAGATAGAGTAGATTAGGTAAACAGTGAGACTTTTATTAGAGTGTGTACATACAGACTTTATTTCACAATTTCTAGTAGTTTTTCCGCGTCTGCATAATTGTGTTTTGCCTCCTCCTGAACTAGTACCTAGATTACACCTATTATAACTTAAACTATAAATATTTAGTACTCTGTTAAACTGGTTGTATAAGTAGGGTCCCAAAAATAAGTAAAAACGATTAGCAAAAGCAAGCGTAAGTTTTTGAAAATGTAGATTAGTTTACGCACTCTGGTGCATAATAAATCGATGTGTTTGCGGAAGTTCAGATTTGAGTCAATCGTAATACCTAGATATTTGATATGGTCTGTTTTCGCTAAAGTGGGACAAGTGCATGCAATGTCAGCATTATGTAAATTACAATTGTTATGCGCTTGAATGCTTAGATTAGTAAGAGTTGGATAAGCGTTTCTCATTGTAAATAATAGGTATTTTGTTTTGTTTATATTTAGTGTTAAGAGATTTTTATGAAGCCAGTTAGACACAGTATTAAAAGCTTTCTGTGCAACATCATAGACGTCAACTGTTGATTTAGCTGCGAACAGTAGAGCTGTATCATCCGCATATGACATAATGACACCATTTTGGAGTGTCAAATTGCATAGGTCATTTATATATATTAAGAACAAGGTACTACCCAAAATACTGCCTTGTGGGATTCCGTAACAGGTATTTTTAAGCTCAGAACATACATATTTTTACACACTGATGGCGGCTGCTGAGGTTTTTTTTTTTTGGTATTGGGCCACTCGCAGCTAAACTCGCTTGAGTTTTTTATCTGCTCAACCGGACTATCCTGTGGTGACCTTATGAATTTAAGGCCCCCGGCCAGGGCTAAAAACTACTATGATGATTCGATGACCGCACTCTAAGGGCACCCCCTGTGGGGTTGAGCCTCGGCTTAGGGGGTCATGATTGAAAAGACTATGAAAAGGGCCAGGTCGGGTTATTATTTGGGGACTTTTAAAACTACTAATAGCTCAACTCGCGGGTTGGCTATTACAGCAAAGGGTCGGACTCTGCGGTTGCTGAGGTAATCAGACAACAGTTGCAATTGTACACCCCGCATTCCCATCATCTCCAGCTTGGATAAAAGCAAGGTACAAGAAATTGGATCAAAAGCCTTGGCTAGGTCTAAAAATATCCCTATTGTGCGCATGCCGTTATCTAGGTTAGTGCTTATAAAATTAGTCAGATGATGAACAGCTTGGCTTGTAGATCTTTTAGGCCTAAAACCAAATTGATGATCAGAAAGTAATTTATTACTTTCAAGATATTTTATTAATCTAGAGTTTATAATTTTTTCTAATATCTTTGAGAGGCCTGTTAGAACTGAAATTGGCCTGTAGTTTATTTGCTGCTTCGGTAGGGTTTAGCTCAGAAGATAGAAGATCAAGGGCTGCTTCGGAATTTTTTGATGTTAGCTTTTATGAATTTCCATATAAGCTTGCTGTTTTTACCTGCTTTCTGTAGTTGACTCTGATCATATTGGTTTTTTAGCTTCTTCAACAGATTATTACAGAAATTCCTATACCGTTTGTATGTTGATAGTAGTTTATTATCCGGTGCATTTTTCGATTTTCGGTGGAGTTTATCTCTATGTCTGATACAGCGAACCAGTCCGGGCGTAATCCATGGTTTAATGTTACTATACTTGCTAGGTATTATTTTGGTAAACGTATTTTTCCTAAGCGCAGATTGCAATAAATCTGCAAAATATTGTAGGGAATCATTTGGGTCATGTGAGTTATAAACGGGGTCAAAATTAATACCGCGTAAGTCAGTTTCGAGACTCGTCATGTTAAGTTTAGTATAGCTACGCATGCATTTATTTCTAGGTGAACTTATTTGTAACGTTAGTAAAACAGCTTGATGATCAGTTAAGGATGAATTAGTAACCAACGTTTTTGATGGGCTTTTCGATTTTATAAGGATATCTAGACAGGAGCCACTCTGGTGGGTTGGATGATAATGAGCTGGTAATAATCCATGAAATGAGCAAATATTGAGGTACTTATGTGCATGATTGTCGATTTTTACAGCAGCTATGTTTATGTTGATATCACCTACCAGTATGATATTTTAAAACGAAGATAATTTTCTTAAGTTAGTGTTAAGCGAGTCTAAAAACCCATCAATACCCTGGGATGGAGACCTGTAAATAGCCAATATTACTGTATCGGGAATAATTTTAATTATTAAGCAGTTGCAGTCTGGAAAATAAGGTCTTAAATTATTTTTAATATAAACCACGACGCCATCATTCTGGTTGAATGTTCTATCGCTTTTGTGAAGATTAAAGCCATCGAGAGTTGGTAAATTTGCCGTTTGTTTGGACAACCAGCATTCTATTAGAACGATAATGTTGCAACATATATCAAGATCTTGCAGCAATACTTGGAAACCGTTAAAATTTCGGGTTATACTACGAATATTTTGTGTAAGTATATTCAGTGTGTTATCCCCAGTATAGACTAAGTTTTTACATTCCTCCACATTACAAGTTTTTGCTTCAGACACGGAAAAATTATCTAGATAAAATATTAGCTGATTGGCCATAAAAAGGAAATTATATGTAAAGGTTAACCTACTATCTATGTGCTTAATTAACTTGTTATTCGGCGGCGCTCCTAGGCGCCCTCATAGTCAATAGAGTTATTGTAATTGTCCTCTGCATATTTACGTGCTGGGCAATTTACATCACCAGTCGGATGATCATTCTTTCTCTTGAAGCGTTTGCAGGTCGCACATTGAGGTGGAGAATCTTTATTAGTGCACTCCTTGAAAGAATGTCCGGTTTCGCCACAGAAGTTGCAAGTAGAGCTCGTTTCTCTGCAAAATTTGGCTGCATGTCCGAACTGCTGGCAGTTAAAACACCTGGTCACAATAGTGAAGTCTCTTACTGGACATGAGGTCCAATTTATAAAAATTCTACCTTGATCCATCATAACTTTCCTGATATTAGCAGGAACTTCCAATATGTAGTTGCAAGTAGGTCTTTCTTTCCTTCCTGACTTATGGCTCAATTTTATAGTTTCTACGAAGGACTCACGAGTAATGTTCGGCAATTTATCGGCCAAGTTTTGCAAGAAAATGCAATCAAACAAACGTGTAGCCCTTTCAGTAGCGTCCATTAGTATCCTGTTATATGCAAACAACAAAACAGGCACCTTCATTCTTTGTGGATCAAAATTACATTTTAATCGATTATTTGAAAAACCCCATAAAATATGTGCTATAGCAGTAAATACACATTGAAATCAAATCGGGCTGAAAATGAAATAAATGGATGATCTAAATAAACAAGTGACTTGCCACAAGATAAAGAACAACAGACTTTAAAATATACCGGAAAACATGAGTTATTCTTTGAGCTAGACATAATTATTGGAGTTTATTGGAGTTTACTCCTTAAGAATCGATTTTCATATATAACGCGCCCGGTATGAGAAAAATCCGAGGGGTAAAACCTGCTAATGTAACGAAAATGTGTCACGATTTTGGTGCGCACAATACGGTCAGTAATTTCAAACCCGTTTCTAATGATCTAATAGAGTGTTTGGTAAAGAATCGGATAGCCAAACAACATTACGCTGGATCAAACTTAAGATCTTGTTTTTCTTTTTGCGACTTCTTTTTATTGGAAGTACTTTTAAATATTTTATTTAGATTTATTTTATTTATAACTAGCTTTTGCCCGCGGCTTCGCTCGCGTTAAATTTGGGGTAACACAGTTCCCCTTTCCCGATTTGCAGGTACTTGCTACTTGTAGTTTTAGCCATAGCGCCTTTCCATTACTTCCCTCTTTGTCCCTCATTTCTCACTTATTGAAAAAAAGTGAGAAATGAGGGAAGCCTATGTCCGTCTTCAGATTCCCAAGTATCTCTGTACCAAAATTCAAAATCAAAATCGGTTAAGTTATGTAGGCGTGAAGACGTTACAAACAAACAAACCAACTCGCTTTTACAATACTACTAAGGATTTGTTTCCCTTTTTGCGGCTCTTTATCAGATTAAATAAATAAATATCTTGGGACAACTCACAGACAGCTATCTGATCCCAAGCTAAGCAGAGCTTGTGTTATGGTAACCAGACAACTGATATACATACTTATATAATTTATAAATACATACATATTATAGATAAATCACACCCAGACACAGAACAAACAATCATGCTCATCACACAAAGTTTGTCCTGGGTGGGATTCGAACCCACGACCTCCGGCTCAGCAGTCAGGGCCACTAACCACTAGACCAACAGGCCCGTCAAAAGATTGTATGCATAACTAAAATTTCTCTCTCAATCTTTACAACCATTATGTGATCATATAATCCCGAGTTTTTATTATGATAGTCATTTTATGAGATTAAATGAACTCAGGGGGTTTTATTAACGATTGTAATTATTATAACACCGTGATGCTTAATACGGTCGCGATTTATATTTAATTCAACACACAACCTGACACTGACTTTCAAATTGCAATTATCGTAAGGCGCCCGGTACCTATGAGAAAAATCCGAGGGGTAAAACCTGCTAAAGTAACGAAAATATGTCACGATTTTGGTGCGCACCTTTAGTGCGCAACTTTCTAATTTGGCTGTGAGTGTATTAAGACGTACATGTGGTATGCTGTATAGGCGACTATACCTATATACTATATGTTATTGGGCTTGTTTTTTGAAGTTATACTTCTTTTCGCGCGATGAAGAAAAATGTTTGGAAATGGATGGGTTACCACAGGGGGCCAGGTTAAGCAACCTTTGCCAAGGTTTGGAAATGGATGGGTTACCACACAGGGACAGGTTAAGCAACCCTTGCCGAGGTTTAGAAATGGATGGGTTACCACACGGAACCAGGTTAAGCAACCTTTGCCAAGGTTTGGAAATGGATGAGTCACACGGGGACAGGTTAAGCAACCCTTGCCGAGGTTTGGAAATGGATGGGTTACCACACAAAGCCAGGTTAAGCAACCCTCACCAAGGTTTGGAAATGGATGGGTTACCACAGGGGGCCAGGTTAAGCAGCCCTTGCCAAGGTTTGGAAATGGATGGGTTACCACACGGGGACAGGTTAAGCAACCTTTGCCAAGGTTTGGAAATGGATGAGTTACCACACGGGGACAGATTAAGCAACCCTTGCCGAGGTTTGGAAATGGATGGGTTACCACACGGGGACAGGTTAAGCAACCCTTGCCGAGGTTTGGAAATGGATGGGTTACCACACGGGGACAGGTTAAGCAAGCCTTGCCAAGGTTTAGAAATGGCTGGGTTACCACAGATAGCCAGTAATAGAGTTTTTATTCAAAGTGCCTTCGATCCTCGAATTCATAAACGATGATGAACACGAAAACGAAAACGATGTCCTTTTGGTAAGTCCACAATGAAACAGAATAATGATGTTTTCAATGACGTATTTAGTTTCTATAACAACCTGTTCGTTTCTGCATACTACTTTTACAAAATAATGTCGATGTTTCACATCTGCCAGGCGTCCCGCGACGGCTCACATTCTTTTGATTATTTTTATATTTATCGTTAATCACTACAGCATTTTAGTTATTTTTTTTTTCTATACGCCAAAGAAGTATAACTTCTAACGCGTGTACATAAGTACACACACCCCTTTTTCATTAATTTGTGAATTTACCCTTTTATATGATATTAATCTTTTTTCAGTTGAATAAACTCTTTTTGCGTATGGTTAGAAACTCGTACTTAACCACTCTGCACGACAGGATTTTGAGACACATGACACATCAGCTGAATCGGTGGGGTGACGCGAATTGTCATGAAATTTATGAATTTCCACCAATTTACAGAATTCAATTTTGTTATTAAAAATAAGTCACAGCGGCTGTTTCATACGATAAGTTTGAGGTTTATATTTCCAAAAACCTCAAAAAGTCGATAAAACGGCGTCGATTTATTGTAAAATGTGTGTAAAATACATAATTACTACACCCTTCCAAAAATTAGGTACTTTAAAACGCTGGAAATAATGACACACACAAGATAAGCATTCGATAATAAAATCGGAAATCTAAAATAAAAACAGTGACATTCCATCTGCATTCTTATTTTTGCCATTTTACATATAAATTAATAAGAAAACACGATACAAATCTCGAAAAAAATACTACAAAATGTATTGCAATATGACATTTCTTAGTGCTGACCAATGATATTATATAATATCATTGTAAGTGCTGACCGTAAAACTAAGTTCCATCATTACGATTAAAAAGTTGCATTCAACCTAATCGATAATCGTAATAGAGTAAACTTTCAAAAAAGTTTTGGGACCATTGAAGAATTTACCTATGGAGGTGGCATAATATTCTACTATAGATATTATAGTTGTACAAATATATATGATATTGATTATAAAAGAAAGACATTTTGTCACGTGCTTTTTTATTATGCTATAATTATTTTTTCGTACCACTTGCTCAAAAAAGTGACATAATGCCACAAAAAGCGAACATAACAATAGTCATTTTTAATCTGTCAAAAACAGGGAAAGAAAGTTGTACTGAATTTCATTCATCCCCTAGGGAGAGAATGTGATTTAAAATTGGAATACTTAATACTGAACTACATCTGTGTTTACACCATTGAGTTTGTAGGTATATAAAGCATTAAGCATATTTTTTAAAAAGGAACACGCAATTAATATGCAGTTATGATTATTAAATAAAATTACCAAAACCGACGAGGTCGTATGAGCTTGATGCCTTTGCTTTTCCGACAAAACATATTAGTCTAGGAATTTGCCGCGATTTTGTTTTCTTCAAATACATAAACGTTAAGTTTATTTTTTTAAATAAGTTATTGTTTTAAAAACACATACATTGTTAAATCAAAGCGACAGTGACAGTGTATTGTCGGATTCCATCAGTGCAAATGCTGCCGCAATCATACTCATCAACAATAAATGTACCAAACAAAGGTGTAGCTCTCTTTATAAATAACTAGCTGTTCCACGCGGTTTCACCCACGCTGCTCAGCACCTGTTGGTCGTATCGTGATGTCATATAGCCTATAGCCTTCCTCAAGAAATGGACTATCCAACACTAAAAGAATTTTCCAATTCCAACCAGTAGTCCCTGAGATTAGCGCGTTCAAACAAACAAACAAACTCTTTAGCTTTATAATATTAAGTATAGATTGGACCAATGTTCGAATCTTAACTTATACTTTTAATGTCATTATCTTTAATAAATGCTTATCTCATATTATTACTGTGTTATTTTTTTCGGAAATGGTACGAAAAGTAGAGTATTTTCCTCGGTGATAAAGCTGTCTTAGTCTTGGGTAAACTTAAATCTCTCGCTACACTCAGGACTCGTCTTAAATCCCTCGCTTCGCTCGTGATTTAAGTTTTTAACACCCTCGCTACGCTCGGGAGTAAACCTCGAGTCCTTCGTTACACTCGCGATTTACATCGTCACCCACGACAGAAGACACTGCTTTATCCCCTTGGTTAATAATCTACTATGTTATACACCCAGATTTGAGGTACATTTGCTGTCAAACGGTTTCGCGGTAAAAGATTTTGGCTGTTTTCTTGAATAAAGAAAAATAAATGAAAATGGCGGCCAATTTTGTAGGTCATGCTAATTCTGTAGCCAGTCAGGCAGCCCAGCCGGGCAGGCAACCATACCGTACCGCACCTAGAAAGCCATGCCTCCGCAGTAGAGCCTTGATTTTGACATACAGGGACTCCGTACACAAGTACACACCGGAGCTCTAAAATATTGACGCTTAAAAGTATTGGTTGGATAAGAAAATTAAAAAGGTATAAGGAGACCTTTGCGTAGCAGAAAGCGGTTCAGCCTATTAAAAATACACCGGCCAAATGCGAGTCGGACTCACGCACCAAGGGTTCCGTACAAACTGACGACATAAACGGCCATATCTTTTCTCTACGTAGACTTGGAGGGTTGTTTTTTTCACAGATGATATATATAATGATATTACACTAGAGTCTTCACGTGGTCTTCTAACCACTAAAAACGAAGTTGCTCAAGAATTTGTGGATTTCTTTACTAGTATCCCAATTAAAACTACAGAAACGTTAAATTCCTCACCCTTTTTTTTTTTTTTTTTCGGTTGGGAAATCATCCAATGACTTCCCCCGCTCTGGGCGGAGCGGGAGGGGCATGTCAGACTTGTACTGACTAAAACCCACCCATGTTTCTTCTTTTGCCCTTTACGATCCGAGGCCGCGGTATCTCTTTCGAACAACCCGCAAAAATTCCGCACCCTTGCTTTCTGTTGAGTTATTAAGAGCAAACGTTTTACCATGCTCGGTTGAGTTTCAGTTTAAGCATATTAACCCCACTGTAGTCATTAAAGCTTTTAAACAAATAAAAATCAAATTAACCGAAGACCTTTGGGGATTGTCAATTAAAGTTTGTCAAGCTATCATTGAGACTATAGCACCGTACTTAGCCTTAATATTTAATTTGTGTGTGGAGCAAGGAGTCTTCCCGGACCTTATGAAATACAGCAAGGTAATACCACTGTTCAAATCTGGGGACAGTAAAGGCACCAATAATTATAGACCCGTATCCTTTTTGCCGGTTTTCAGCAAAGTTTTTGAAAAGGTAATGCTTAACCAAATGCTCAACCATTTTAACACCAATAAAATATTACATGAAAAGCAGTATGGTTTCACCAAAGGACGTTGTACCACTGACGCCGGTGTCACCCTATTGAAACACATATTTACTGCGTGGGAAGAGGCACAGGATGCCATAGGGATCTTTTGTGACCTCTCAAAAGCATTTGATTGCGTGAACCACGAAACCCTTCTCTTAAAACTTGAACATTACGGCCTAGGGAAACTTGCCCTTAGTTTAGTAAAATCGTATTTAAATGATAGACAGCAGCAAGTACAAATAAATGGTGTCAATTCAATGGGTTTAAATGTAAAGATGGGTGTACCACAAGGATCGATATTAGGTCCCTTCCTCTTTTTAGTATATATTAATGATCTACCCCATTTATTTAAAAACCAACCACAAATGGCGTTGTTTGCTGACGATACCTCTTTAATATTTAAGATAAACAGACGTGCCACAAATCCTGACGACGTAAATAATGCCCTAATGCAGGTACATAATTGGTTTACCGCTAATAATTTAGTATTAAATGGGAAAAAAACGAAGTGTATAAGATTTGCTCTACCAAATGTCAAAAACAGTGAGTGTGACATAGTACTGAATCAAGAGAAACTAGAATTCGTCGAAAAAACTGTTTTCTTGGGAATAACACTCGATTCAAAGCTACAATGGGGTCCGCATATAACATCTCTTGCAGGACGCCTTAGTTCAGCAGCATATGCTGTTAGAAAAATCCGTCAGTTTACTGATGTTGATACCGCGAGACTAGTCTATTTTAGCTATTTTCATAGTATAATGTCATACGGTATTTTACTTTGGGGACGGGCTGCAGACATTGAGTCTATATTTATTCTGCAGAAAAGAGCCATTAGAGCCATATATAACCTACGTAGGCGAGGTTCTTTAAGGGAACAGTTTAAGGATATTAACATCATGACAGTACCTTGTCAATATATTTATGAAAACATCATGTATGTCAGGAAAAACTCGCATCTTTTTAGTAAAAGAGGTGACAGACACAATTATAATACTAGAAATAGGGACCAATTAGTTCAACCAGGTTTCAGGTTAGCTAAAGTAGACTCATCTTTCATGGGGTACTGTTTGAAATCCTTACTATCCTTACTATATATATATATAATATTATAAAAGCGAAAGTGAGTTTGTTTGTTTGTTTGTTACCTCTTCACGCTTTAATGGCTAAACCGATTGTGATGAATTTTGGTACATAGATAGTTGGGAACCAGGAGACGGACATAGGCTAATTTTTATTTTAAAAAAGTGGGATGTGAGGGAGAAAGAGGGAAGAAAAGGGAAAACTTAACGTTGCTATTACAAATCAATAAGGCGCAAGGAGAACTGTATTACCCCAAATTTAACGCGGGCGAAGCCGCGGGCGAAAGCTAGTGCTACAATAAAATACCTCCCCACATTCTTCAACTGAATGAAACGAAATTTAAATCTTGTATTAAACGCACACTATGTAGGCAAGCATATTATAAGTTGGGGGATTATATTGATGATAAAAATGCTTGGCTCAATGCTGGTCCTGCTTCTCAAGCATAGGGGTAAACTCATTACTAAGTATCCGAAGCTATAATGGAAGCTGCAGAAGATTGTAAGACTATCTTTGCAATGTATAGAATCAATTCTCTAGTATTGTATAATTATTAAGCCCATATGTGAGTGCTATGTATTATCATTGACTTGACGAAGCCCTGGTGGTTAATAGTGTCATGCTCACTTAAATGTCTCGCTGATGGTGGCGGGTGTGTCGGGTCATTTAGCTCCCTTCAAAATGGTCGAGCTGAATGGGGCTGATCCATAAGTCTTGTTCGTGAACGGGCGCTGTCAGTTGGGACTGGTCATTTTTTAACTACCACGGTCATTTTTATTTTATTTAGATTTAAATTGAATTTTGTTTTCTATTTACTTTGGACGCTCTTACTGTGCACGTCTTTCTACATCGTTCTCACATATTTGTATAATCTCAACACGAATGATGTAAATACTATTTTGTAAAAATATTAGAATTTAAAAGAGTGTCCATGGAGTTTCTTGCCCATTCTTCTCCATAGAGATCAACGCTTTGGAATGGGCAACTGCAGTACTTTCACAAGTTATTATGCCTTGTGACCGGGACTGTAGATTCATTTTGTTTCTTGACATTCAAAAGTGCCTGTAATGGTCTAATAGAAATAAATGATTTGATTTGATTTGTAGGCAGGCGAGTGGGAGCAGGGTGACCGTATCCCCTCCCCAGCCCTCACCTGGTCATTAAGAAACATAAACATCAGATCAAGTATCAGCTGTATCCCCTAGGGGATGATGCGTATGATTTCTGAATTGGTTTAATACTAAAGCATAATATAGATACTTAGTATTTAATCTATAGCTTGATGTGGAACTAAAACTTGTATCTGAGACGGGACTAAAGCTAAAAATAAAAACTTTTTAACCGTGTTTGTTTGTATTATATCATAATACTATAACTAAAAATGCTGAAATAAAAACTTTTTAGTAAAAAACTAAAACCGACTTCTAAAAAAAAAACTGGAAAATAACTTTATTTCCTAAAAAGTTTTTTTTCATCTCAATCTCAATTGTGTTCTCCCTCTAGGACATTTTTACCCCAAGGATTCCACTCCAAGAACACTTTGGCCTACGAGCCATGTTTTATGAAAGAATGAAAACGCTTTCCAAATAACTAATCCAACCATACTACAAACAATTTTGTCGAACAAATATAATATATCTTGGCTGTTTTTTTTTACTGTGCCTACCAAGATCATAATAAGGGCGTTCTTTATTCAACCTTATTTATTTCTATCTGCAATTCACATTCAAATAGTAGGTACAAAACCAAATTATTATTAAAATAGCAAATAAACATTTTAATAAATTCGAACAGCGAGCGCACTACTTATTTGAATTTTTATCTAAAAATAAAAATGGCGCGATTTTAGCTATAAATCAGATTCTACTGTTTGTTGTTGAGTCGGTTTTAGTGGCGTAAAAAATATTATTATCAATTTTCGTACATTTATTTATTTTTTAACATAAAATTACATTTTTAAATATTTCTTAAAATCATAAAAAAAAACATTTAAAAATATAAAAATAGTAGCCCACCGGTATCGGGAACAGGGTCCAAGCTACCGGCGGTCAGGGCTCCAGAGAAAGGAACCTCCTAACAATACGAGCCGTGTCCAGGAGTACCGCTTTCTGTATCAAGCCCTTGATCCAGCTACCTAACGAGAGCCTTCTTAGGTATTGGTCGAGGCTCTTGGCAATTAAGCCATTGGCAGATACGACTATCGGCACAATGATCGCTGAGTCCACATCCCACATGTCGACAACCTCGCGAGCCAAGTCAATATACTTCATTTGTTTATCTTTCTCGGCTTTCACGAGGTTCTCATCATGCGGGACTGTTATGTCAACAATCATTGCGCGCCGCTCTGATCTACTATTAATATTGATTATTATCAATATTAATAGTATTTTACACGTATTACAAAATTATTCTTATTTTCTTCTATTAATTTCTGATATTCCTTAATTTGATTATTCGAGTTGTTTGATTTACCAGAAAATAATCGATTGAAATAATCGCATTTACACATCACAAAATAAAAAAAAAATGGACGTCATTTTCAAATGTGAATTTAGTAGTGGTTATGAATATTACGTGTTAATGGTCCTATTATTGCAAATTACGATAAGATCTGGGCATGTTCATGTTATTTATAATATTTGCAATGATTATTGTCTCATTTGTTATAGAATCTATTCGCGTCCGTGTGATATAATGTGGAATGAAAAATGTAAACAAGCACGATTGGCGCGAAACTTCGACTTTAGATTTCAAAATGTATCATTACCACTACTAATATAAGTTCAATTACGAATGATTTCTCCACGTAATAAAAGGACACGTTAATTATGCCCAATAATGTGAAGCTTATATGTCCGAAAACCATTTTTTTATGATTTTTAGCGTCGACCTACACTGCCATCAAAATGGCTGTGATCGTAATTTATGCACATGGATTTTATAAAGGTTAATTAAGAAACTTACCCAATAATTAAAGAACTTCGAACGACGTTTACATTATGAGATTTTTATTCTACTATCTTAAATATTGCACACCCATATTATTTTTTAACCAGAAAATAAAATATTTACAAAAATAATGTGGAGGTCGTATGACTTAAATGTTCAACCCCTTTCGGGGCCAGTACCGAGCCAGCGGAGGTTTGAATGTCGAGCCCCCGAAGGGGTCCGTACCGAAATATACGGTTAAGGAGTAAACTCCAGTCGTGCGTCGGAACTGACACACACACCGTTTTTTTTATTCTACTATCTTAATGAATGCACACCCATATTATTTTTTAACCAGGAAATAAAATATTTACAAAAATAATGAGGAGTTCGTATGAGTTAAATGTTCGACCCCTTTCGGGGCCAGTACCGAGCCAGCGGAGGTTTGAATGTCGAGCCCCCGAAAGGGTCCGTACCGAACTATACGGTTAAATCGAAATCAATAACCATTAAGTCGCCAGGTTGACAGAAGTCGTTTATGAGTGAAACGGTAATATATGACTGTGTATGAGTGGGAGAGAGAGAGATATATTTTTATTAGTTCGTTTAACTTTAGGGTAGAGGCGCACACCTGATCCTTATGATTTTATTTTTAAACTAGCTGTTCTCCACGGTTTCACGGTTGGTCGTAGCGTGATGTTATATAGCCTATAGCCTTCCTCAAGAAATGGACTATCCGACACTAAAAGAATTTTCCAATTCCAACCAGTAGTCCCTGAGATTACCGCGTTCAAACAAACAAACAAACTCTTCAGCTTTATAATATTAGTATAGATTATGATTGTTCTGCGCAAGTGTGCACTGGATTATTACTGTATTTGTTTTTTATTGCGAATTCCAATACGCGATAAAATACAATAAGTCTTAGATACTTAGGTGAAGCCACACTTGCCTAGGTTGGTCCGTAGATGGGTCATGTCCCAGTACATACCGAATTTACACCATGTCTCAGAAAGCAAGTTAAGCCGTTGATTCCATGTGATTGTAAATTTAACGAATTTACCTGAACGAAACGTAAAAATGTCGGTGTGAATTAAATCCACGATAAGTTTTAATATTTAGATAGTTGACAACCTCATACGAGCCATCGACAATTCAAATCAAAGTAATCGTAGGTTATATCGATCGCCACATTGGATCATTAATGTCGTTTAAACGCAACATGCGATATTGGTAGTCGATGTACAAGTTGTTTATTTTTTTGATTACCAAGCAGAAATGCGAAATTATTTCCATTACACTATTACAGGCAGTTTTGAATGTCAAGAACCAAAATAATGAAGTTACAGTCCCAGTCACAAGGCATAATAACTTGTGAAAGTACTGTGGTTGCCCATTCCAAAATGTTGATTTCTATGAAGAAGAATGGGCAAGAAACTCCATGGACACTCTTTCAAATTATAATATTACTAGCTTTTGCCCGCGGCTTCGCTCGCGTTAAATTCGGGGTAACACAGTTGCCCTTTCTTGATTCAGGTAGGCTAGCTGCTACCTGCAGTTTTGCCCTTGCGTCTTATTTATTGTAATCGCAAAGCTAAGTTTTCCCCCTTCTTTCCTCTTTCTCCCTCATTTCTTCCTTAAAAAAATAGCCTGTGTCCGTCTCCAGGGTCTCAACTATCTCTGTACCAAAATTGATCAAAATCGGTTTAGCCATTAAAACGTGAAGAGGTAACAAACAAACTCACTTACGATTTAATAATATTGGTAAGGATTACAAAATCGTATTTACATAATTAATGTTGAAATTATACAAATATGTGAGAACAATGTAGAAAGACGTTACTATTAGACACACCTTTATCGAAAGCCTTCGGGGATTACTTCTTTTTTTAATAACCCACTAGAAATAAATAAAACGAAAATGTTTGTAACTTATTACTGAACGAAACTTCGCAACCTACCCCTTTTTTGTGGTGAGTGGCAAACGTTTACTGCTTAAAACCCAATTCATGTTCCTTCTTTTGCCCTTTGTGTTCCGGGGCCGCGGTATCTCTTTCAAACAACCCGCAACCACGGCAATCAGTGGCCATAGCAAGCCCCTCTACTCTACCGACGTGTCTTTGCGATCGACACGGCCCTGCCTACCCCTTTCGCGATAAGATGAAAATATTATCTTTCCATCCAATAGTCATAAAACATTATCCAAAAGTACCCAATTGCCACCAAAATGAGTCCTGCTCAATGATCCCATTCGCGTAAGCTACTTAAAGCTCCATACAAATTCGAAAATAAATCAAAAATCACAAACATCTATCCATCTCTCTCACTCCTATAGAAACTATGCATATTTCTGTCTCGTTCACTCTTGACACCGGAAGTGAGATCTCAAAGATGGCTGCGGCCGGATGTGGGAGGGGCGATTTGATTTATAGTGTTGTGTGTAGTGGGGTTGTAGTGTGAGTTAGTGGGGTGTGTGTTTGAACATTAATTCGTGTTCACGTTTCAGTCTGTCTAGTTTCGTAGCTTTACGTTATATGTTCAAGCTTGAATATGCAGTTGGGTAGGTAGATTTGTGGTAGGTTGTTTGATTTTGTGCTACTTATATTATGA
This sequence comes from Ochropleura leucogaster, assembly GCA_958449745.1. Lineage (NCBI taxonomy): Eukaryota > Metazoa > Arthropoda > Insecta > Lepidoptera > Noctuidae > Ochropleura > Ochropleura leucogaster. The sequence goes on from OY288201.1 coordinate 21,204,341, forward strand.
ATGCGAAAATTTGTGAGGCTGTATGGATGTCTGGATGTTTGTTGTCTCTTTCACATAAAATAAACAATTATAGTACATTTTGCTTCAAGTGAGCCGAGGCACCCGAGTAGATAAGCGAGGGAATTATAGGAGAACTAGTTTTTGCCCGCGGCTTCGCTTGGGTTAGATTCGGGGTAACACAGTTCCCCTTTCCTGATTTGCAGGTTACTGCTACCTGTAGTTTTTGCCGTTGCGCCTTATTGATTGTAATAGCAAAGCTAAGTTTTCCCTTTTCTTTCCTCGTTCTCCCTGATATCTCTTTTTTAGGGTTCCGTAGTCAACTAGGAACCCTTATAGTTTCGCCATGTCTGTCCGTCCGTCCGTCCGTCCTCGCTTAATCTCTGTGACCGTTAGCACTAGAAAGCTGAAATTTGGTCCCAATATGTATATCAACCACGCCGACAAATTGGTAAAATAAAAATTGGAAAAAAATGTTTTATTAGGGTAGCCACCCTATATGTAAAGTGGGAAGTGTTTTTTTTTTAATTTCAACCCTAACGTGTGATATATTGTTGGAAAGGTATTTAAAAATGAATAGGGGTTTACTAAAATAATTTTTTGATAATGTCAATAATTTCGGAAATAATCGCTCCAAAAGTAAAAAACAATGTGTCCCCCCCCCTCTAACTTTTGAACCATAAGTTTAGAAAATATGAAAAAAATCTGAAAAGTAGAACTTTATAAGGACTTTCTATGAAAATTATTTTGAACTTGATTGACACAACAGGTTTTGTACAAAAAAGACAAAAAGTTTTACAAAATAATTTCTGGACTAAGTTTGTAGTATAATCGTACATGCAAGCAATTTTTTTTAACTTCGTTTACATATTTTATTATCCTCACGCTTCTTTTTTCAAACAAAAAAAATAATTATTGAAATCGGTTCTCGCAATCCAAAATTATTAAAAAAGTATTAATTAGTAACCCAATTCCCCGAGAGATGGCGCTGTAGGTACTTATTACATTGGATCGGGTATTACCGAATTGTTCGGTTGGTCTCTCCTTGGCATTGGCGGTATCTTATAACTACATAAAACTTCTATTAAGAACATGCTAAGGCAATTTAGAACAAAGCTAAAATTCATTTCATAATGTTAAGGTAAAAACCAGTTCATAAATGGTTCGATAGATGGCGTTGCGTAATGACGTAATTTTTTTAAAAGTCGATGTTAAGATTTTCCGTGCTTTCATGACCTACCGTGGTAAAGTAAGTTGCACCTTAAATATTCGTAATGTTATTTATGAGTGCATAATCTAAGTAGTCGTCGAGGTTTGAGCGCTCCCCTTTGTGTTCGCGTTAAAAACCGTCACAAGTCGGAGCCGGAGCGCCCGCCGCGGACTCGCGGAGCGTGCTAAGCATAAGCTAGCAATGTTGCACGCTCCTCCACCTTTAAACTCATAAGTGGGAACACTTATTGTGACGGACGGAAAACTACGGAACCCTACACTGAGCGTGGCCCGACACGCTCTTGGCCGGTTTTTTAAATTAGCCTATGTCTCCAGGGTCCCAACTATCTCGGTACCAAAATTCATCAAAATCGGTTTAGCCATTAAGGCGTGTTTAAAAAATTTCGCTTTTACATGTACATAAGTAAGGATTATAAACGCGAATGTTTATGAGGATGCATGGATGGATGTATGAATGTTTGTTACTCTTTCACGTCAAAACGGCAGAACGCATCTTGATAAAATTTGGCACAGCGGTAGATTATAGTCTGGAATAATACATAGGATACTTTTTTTTCGATCATCACGTGGGCGAAGCAGCGGGCGCCAGCTAGTCTAAAATAATATATAAATATGTCAAAAGCAGAAAAAAAACTATAAAACTATAACGAGGAAGGGTATTTAATGTCAGACCTCCGCCCCATTGAATAGAACTCCTCGCAAAAGCAACTCCTAATCAAAAATTTATTACTAAACTTGCGGTAAAGTTATTGCTTTCGATAATAATAAAATTGTCGCTTCAAATAATTCAATTACACAAGTTACTGTGTTCTTACCCACAGTACAGACGTGGGATGAACTAAAACAGGGTTGTCACATAACTAAATTAAACTAAAATGATTAAACTAAACTAAACTTATAAATAAATTAAAAATTGCGTCAAAAAATTCGTCCGCAACGCTGTCAGTTGGCAATGTCCCCAAGAGAATGGCCGCGTTACCACGTTGTATGGCAACGCTAAGCCTCTGGCCAGAGTAACGTGGGTCACGGGAAGTGTCAACCAAACGTTTTGAAATTTCCTTAAAAAGGCTGTAAGCACAAGGACTACATGTTGTCACATTGAAGAAAAATGCTTTTATATCGACAGGTTTTAAGTGCATTTGTCTTAGAAAATAGTCTTTTAGTTAAGTTTGGTGGTAGTCAACCTGATTAGCAACAAATCACTTGGTGCATTGTCTATATTGCTCTTGTCAGTCAGCAATATGGAAATGGCAATTAAACCATTACAATAAAAAAGAATGTGTACATTTTAAAAAATGAATTATTTAAAAGGATTATGAACAGGTGCAATTTGTAAGTTTATGAGTTCGTATGTAGGTCGGAAATATAAGGTAACTAACGATCCGATTTAAAAAAAAAACACTGAAAACTACATTTTCCCCCTATAATTTCCAACTATGACGTGAGTGAAGCTGCAGGCAAAAGTTAATATGTATTAAATAAAGATTAACCAGTCTAACCGATTAACATTTTACCGGGCCCTGGTTTCTTAAAAAAAATACTATAGTGATAACTAGCCGTGCATACTAACAACATAGAAACTTCCACGTTGTGGGACAACCCTAGCCCAGAGGGGCGAGTGCGCGAGACTTATTTTGTTTTGCAGACCGTACGTGAGTCTCTACAGTGCACTCTAGCTTCTGTAGATCCCGCTATCAATCATATCTTGTATAATGTATATAGGTTTGATAGAGTGGAGAAACAATACGTATATGATATACTTCCATTTCAATAATTGACGGCATGGTTGGCGCAGTGTCTCACCGATACTGCAGCGCTGCGTGTCGCAGGTTTGGTCTCCGCACGGAACAAATATTTGTATAACTTACAGGTAGTTGTTCCGGGTCTGGCTGTTTGTGTGGGTTTAAATGTTTGTAAACGCACCCAAGATACAGGAGAAAATCCAAGGCAAAATTATGAATAATAAAATAATGGTGGTTGATATGAACACAATTTTATACACGGTGTAATCATAATTATACACAAATGTTTGTTACTCTTATACCCCAAAACGGCTGAACGGATATTGATGAAATTTGGGACAGAGGTCGATTATAGTCTGGAATAGCACATAGGATACTTTTTTAGATCATCACGCGGGCGCAGCCGCGCTCGCCAGCTAGTAAAATATAAGTAAAGCATGCAAGTAGGCATGTATGTAAAGTTATACAAAAAAACTGCTGTAAACGTTGGAAGCCTCCAATATCTCTGTAACTAAAAGGTTGCCCGTTATTAAAACTTTCTGTTCTCTCTTCTTCTTCTTCTCTTCTGACTACTGTCTACGTTTCTTTACTTCATATTTCCTCTCGCAGGCCTGCTGGTAGATATTTCTTTTGAATGTGTGAATGTAAAAATATGATTTTTTATGAAGTTTCCTTGTGTTTTCTCCTGTGTGTACATAAATTATTAAATAACAAAATGCTCAATAATGGGTAGTAGGTACAACTTTATTGAATTTCGGCTTTATTACGGGTAATAAAATAATACACTCAAATTCGAGGACATTTCAATGTGATAGCAGATTTCACAAACGAAGAGTCCAAACCTTTGAATCTATCCATAGCAATTATGACACTTAATATTATAAAATTAGAGTTGTTTTTTAGAGAAGTTGTTTTTGTATATTGTTGGTTATTCGTTTGCAGTTTCAGTAGTGAAATTCACCCAACGTTATGTGTTTAATAATCACATCTTCTTCTCCATACAAAAAGTCCTATATTCACTTGTCAAGCAGTACTTAAAAATAGATATGCTTTCGTTATATAATTTATATTAATTTTCTCTTTTTCATATAAAATAGTAAAACGCTTTCTCGAAACCCATTTCGCCTACGGCGACTACGGCGTAGGCGCGTGGCTACGAATGTAGTACGCACGTAGCAAGCTTTTTTACATTTAGCTTCAGGGCATAGCAGTCAAGATTTATTGCGAGTATAAAGTCCAATGTAATGCGTAGAGTTATTTTATTTAAAGAAACTACCAAAAAGGAAAATATACGATATTCAACACACTTATCTATAATCAAGTTATTGTATTACTTGATGTTACAAACGAACTCTTGAACTTGGGAAAATATTTTTATGCAATTTACAAGAATTTAATGAAATAGTAAACGTTAAAAACAAAAAACTACGTTAAAAATACCGACTTCCAAAAATTTTACAACTAAAAAGCAATAAATAATTTACGCAATTTATAACACCATCCTCTACTTACCTACTAACTACTTATTCCTTCCGCTTACTGCTTGGTTTGAAGTCGGTGCCAAACCACAGCATAATTAGCAAATGTACAATAAACATTATACATAAAAGTAATTAGATAAGATAAGATAAGATAAGATATATTTATTTGCATAAAACATGGTATACAAGATGTTATTAAAAATATGAGATCAAACATGTTTTGCTTAAACTAAAGCATGCAAACTATACATAGGTACATTAAGGCATTGAGATAAAAATAGATAACATTGAAATTCATTTTAAATAATCATTAATGCTATAGAAATTATTATTATTGAGCCATTTGTATAGTTGGATTTTAAATAATTTACAATTTAACGTTTTAAACATATTTGGTAATTTATTATATAACCGTACACACATTGCCAGAGAGTTTTTATTATATTTCGCTGATCTAGGTAGTTCATCCAAAACAAGTCTGTATTGGTCACGCCGACTTCGAGAGCTTATTTCCTCTGCTGTTTTAAATAATTGTTTGTGTTTTTGAACAAACATGCATGCTTCGTAAATATATAATGATGGTAACGGTAGTAAACCAAGCTCCTTAAATATTGGTTGACATGATTCGTCAGATAGAATGTCGTATAGGGCTCGTAAACATTTTTTTTGGGCTATAAATGCTCTATTGTGGTCCGTACTATTTCCCCACATAATTAGTCCATACCGTAGTGAGGACTCTACATATGCGCGATAAGACATCACAGCCGTTTTTATATTAGTGACTTTTTTTATTTGTCTTAAAGCGTAGGCAAATTTATTTATTTTATTGCACACAGAATCAACCTGGGCTTTCCAGTCAAGATGTTCGTCAATTACTACTCCTAAAAATTTTGTTTGTGCCACTTGTGTAATTTTCGGTATGTCCATTTTAAAATTAAATGCATTGTTATAAGATTTATTAAATTGTATGAATATTGATTTATTTAGATTAATAGCTAGTTCATTATTATTTAGCCAATTAATTAGATTGTCTATTGTATTATTTATGTCTGTTTCATGATCCGTAATTGATTTATATTGTTTGTCAGTGGTAACAATTATGCAAATGTCATCAGCAAACAGGAAGCATTTATGATTGGTTACATTAACTACATTGTTTATGAAGAGTAGAAATAAAATAGGGCCCAATATGCTACCCTGGGGGACGCCGCGCTTTATAGTTATATATTCAGACGAATATTCAGTCATATCATTACTTTCATTAAGTTTAGTGACAGTAACTTTCTGTTGTCTATTAGTTAAATACGACGATATCCATCGAAGTGGCAGTCCCCTAATACCGACAGCCTCTAATTTCTGTAATAATATTTCATGTGAAATTAGGTCGAATGCCTTTGATAAATCAAAGAATAGCCCTGTCGTTAACTGCTTGTTATTAATATTAGTCAAAATTGTTTTCAAAAGTGAAAAGATGGCTAGGGATGTGGACTTATGTTTTTGGAAGCCAAATTGCTCTTTTCTTATAATATTAAATTTCTCACAGTAGTTAACTATTCTTTGATACATGCATTTTTCATAGATTTTCGACATGATGGGTATCAGTGTTATGGGACGATAGTTGTTAATGTCACATTTTTCACCCTTTTTAAAAATTGGTTTGACAACAGATATTTTCAGAGCGTTAGGAAAGACTCCTTGAGAAAAAGACAGGTTAATAAGATAGGTCAACACCCCGCTTATTTCATTGACACATGCCTTAATAATACGAGTGTTAAGATCATCGTAACCTTCAGCGTTGGTATTTTTCAAAGATAATATCTGTTTCCTCACCTCGGTTTCGGATGTAGGTGTAAGGAACATCGAGTTAGCAGTTTGGGTATCAATGCGACAATTACTTGTACAATTTTGAGTGGGAATATGATTTGTAAAATGACTGTTGAAGGCCGAGGCCATATCTGCTGGTTGGGTGAGTATAGTGTTGTCAATTTTAATGCATTCAATGTTGTCTTTGCGGTCCGTATTTTGGATTTCGTTTTTTTATGATTGTCCAAGCGGCTTTACATTTGTTATCATTATTATTCATAAACTTTATGTTGGCATTTCGTTTGGCACTGTGAATACACTTCTGTAATAGTTTTGAATATGAGATATATTTATTCTTGTTAGTTATATTTTTATTCTTGTAATATTGATACCGTAAAAAACGCTTTATTTTAGAACTCTGTTTAAGACCTTTACTTATCCACATCCGCTTAATTTTATTGTTTAGATTTATCTTAACCCTAATTCTTGGAAAACAAAGATTGTAAAACAAGCCAATCAATGCGTGGAAAGCGCTGAATGCTGTATTTGCATCGCTTTCCATGTAAATATCTGTCCAAGATAGACTTTGTAAGCATTTAGTGAATTTATGTGTATTATCTAGACTGTAGTCTCTTTTGTGAATGTGGTATATCGCTGCTCTTGTTGTTTGAAGATTTAAAGGGAAGCTTAACATTTGTGCTGTGTCGTGATCAGAGAGATGAAGCGGTAGGACTGTTGGGATTGCGTCAGGTATATTACTCAATATATGATGGTCTATACAAGAAGCTTTTCGAGTAGCTTCTTGAATATGAATTTTCACATTGTGATTGTTTGCTAAGTCTTGAAATTCTTGAGTGATTTTGCTTCTTTTCAATGTATTAATATTAAAGTCACCTGTTAAAACTATTCGTGTGCTACATTTGTATTTCTTGTATAAATCACGCAAGATACTATCTAACTTATTTAAAAATTGATTAGGATCGGATTGAGGTGTTCGATATAAGCAAATAATCACTAATTTCTTATTATCTAATTCTATACCACATGCCTCGAAAGTATTTACCGATGCATATTTCTTTATAAAGTGTAATTCTTTGTAGTCTACACCTTTTTTTACCAGAATGCAAGTGCCACCTCTGTGTTTTTCTCTGCAAAAATTTACAGCCATTTCAAAATTCAATAACCTAAGATAGTTCTCATGACCTTTTTTAATAAATGTTTCGGAGAGGCAGATCACATGTGGGTCATTATGTGAGTCACGCATTTCTTGTAGTGTCAACTCTAATAGTTCCTGTTTTGGTAAGACACTTGCAATATTTTGATGGAGTATCCTAAAGTTGTGTGATGTAGGTGTTGTGTTTTAGGTACGAAAAAATGTTTCGTTCTTTGTAAGTGTGGGAAAATAATATGGTATAGTACCCTTTCTATGCTCTTCGGAGGAAAGTCGAGGGTTTACTTTTTCTGAGTTCCACAACTATTACTGTTTTTGAAATAAAAGGGAATAGTTCCTTTTTTGGGTACATTCGTCTCCCTTTTTTTGCAAAGAACTTGGTTTACTACTTGCGAGGTGTTTCCTGAGCTCGGCCGGATTTAAATATTTTTGGTTATAATAATCACAATCTAATATGTAATTTATGGCTTTGCAAATGTCAGATATGTTGTGGTGTACTGAATCCATGAAATGACAATTTGTATAGTGTTTACAAATACTTTTGAGACGATAATTCAATTGGTCGACATCTAAATGGCTACTTTTTAAAACGTTTAATAATATTATACTATTCTTATGAAATGTCTTTAGTATTATTTTTAACTGAGATAATACATGTACTATGTTATAGTCATTTTCACCTAAAGATATTACAATTTTGTCACCTGGTTGTAGGTTTATGTTAGAACAGCTTTTTGTAATTGTGTCGCTCTGTGCATTTGGCATCGTATGGGCGAAAACTCCATATTTTTCGTATTGTGTAGTCTTTCTTGAATGAATAAGGGCAGCAGCCAGACCGACACATTGTTGCGCTCCAATAATCCTTATTGTTTTTCCGAATATGTGTTTGCTTAAGTTTTGGGCAACTGGGTTTGTTGTACAGGTATTGGCTGAAGAAATCTGTTTTGGTGTGGTCCTAAGTGATTGATTCAAAACCTGTATTTGTGTATTCAGAGTTTTTATCTCATTTTCTGCGATTTGTAGCTCCTTTTGCAGGGCGGAGATATTTTGTTGCAGATGTAGATACATAAAGCTGTTATTGCTTTTAACATTTGTAGTAAGCTTCGGAGAGGAGGGAGTAGAAGACACAACTTGACTTACGCAAGACTGTCTTTTCTTTTTGTCGTTGCATATAGGACTACTTGTAGAAGAATGACACAACGACTTCAAAACATTAATTTCTTGAGTGAGCTTGTTCACTTGTCTTTTTAAGTCGTTGTTTTTTAATATTGTGTTCTCTAACTCATTTTCTGTGCTCTCTAGTTTTATAGTTAGTTGGGCTATTGTGTCTTGCATCTCAGACATTGAAGATGTATTAGACGAAGTACCATTCACACTTTTTGAGAGTTTGTTCGGTGAGGTATCTATTTCGTAAGATGTATCGCAGTCGGTTAGTATATGAGAATCCTGGTCAGGGGACGACTGTTTTTTCTTTGAGTGAGTTTGCAGAGGCGTTTTTGTAGTAAGATACGTCGTTGTTTTTCTTATTGTTATGTTAGATGGCTCTATAGGATTGGTAGGTTTTTTCTTAATACACATCTTGCAGCGCCATTTGTTTTTGGATTCTTGATTCATTGATCTGTACGTGTGTTCCGGATAACCATCGCAGTCCGGTTCAAATCTATTGTGACAAGATGAACACAATGCAGTTTTCCTTATGTCAACAGTTTTTTTACATCTGTAACATACTACTAGTGCTGGCATCTTGTGGCCTTTGTTTGAGGTATTTGTGGACATAGATTGGGATGACATGTCTTGGTGCAAGTGTGTACAACCTAGTACTAAGAAGTTTGAATTCTGTAGATGGCGTTACAATTATCGATCTACATCAGTAATCTTCGGATGTAGATGACAACAGTTCGTCGTGATACCGTTACTCGGCAACGCTGTTACAACTTCTTGTTTCTTTGCCTTCGTCTGACTTGCAAATTTATATTTATAGAGCCATCTATAATGTAAAAAAGATATCACGTGTTGTGCTATTAAACGCTAGATCTGAATCACGGTGTTAAAGATTTTTCCATGATTTAATAAGGTCAACGAAATTTTTGGCACCATTATCATTTAAAATTCAAAATTTTAGACGCATGCTCTTGGTTTATGCTACGATTTAGTTCTTCAATTTAGCACATTTTAGAGTTATTAATATATATGTCTTGGCACCGACTTCAAACCAAGCAGTAAGCGGAAAGAATAAGTAGTTAGTAGGTAAGTAAAGGATGGTGTTATAAATTGCGTAAGTTATTTATTGCTTTTTAGTTGTTAAATTAAAAGTTTCTAGCTTTAATATTCTATTTTAGTATTTTTTTATTTATTTAACTATTTTTGCGAGTTTTAGTATTTTTGGATGTCGGTTTTTTTAACGTAGTTGTTTTTTTTTTTTGGTTTTGTAGTGATTTAACTATGGGTAGGCTCACGAAAGGTGCTGCGCGCCTCAAAAAATATAGATATTGCATAGCATTCAAGTAGGTGTAGGCTCAAATTTCTCCTCCCCGATATCATTGAAGTTGAGGTTGTCAATTCGGGTGGTATGTTTTCTCTTCTTTTTGTTGGTTTTCATTTTATTACGTGTGTACCGATTTACGTGATGTTTTGTTGTTCGACGCGAAATATCTGATGTTTCAGGTGCACCAGGCGGAGAACGCACACCTATGTTACCCTGGGCAACAGGACTGTAGGCTATGATGTGAATGTTCGCTTATTATTTATTTAACAATCATAGAAAATCATTTAACGCTATTAAACCTAAACGTTAATAATGAGATTTATCTTCAAGGTCAACCTAATAGCCTCAAGGAATACTATTCTCTATCCATATGTACGTACAATTTTGATAGAATTTTCTCTGAACTCCTAACCTCTGAAGAGTTGTACCTTCCATCATCAGCTCATCCATAGGAAATCATCATCAAACGCAAATAGTTGAACAAACTGTATGATATTGTCTGAAACGTAACAGTTATCTGCTTATAAATTGAGTGTTCTGCTCGATTTCCTTGGGATCCCATCATCATATGCTGACTAGATGACCAGGGTACCAATTTGAATATACGAACAAAAAAATAATTACGCAAATCGGATTAGAAATGTTAAAGTTATCGACATACTAATATACAAAGTGTCGTTAAAAGAACATCGTCCAAATAACATCGACCAAATAACAACAATGCTTATAAATTATGGGACCACCTGGCAGCTATTTCGCGTCGAACAAAAAAGAATCACGCGAATCGGTCCATTAACCGCGGCGTAATCGATGTACATACATACAAAATGTCCTGTTAAAAAAACATGTACCATAACACACTGGTATACTTTCAAAAGAGATTTTTGTCAAGAAAATATGCTTAAATTTAAGAATGCTCTTCAAAGCCTTAGTTTTAGTCAAGTTTACAATTACACAAATCCAGATGATGCGTTCCGTGAATTTTATAGTTTGTTTAAATTGTTCTACGATCTTTGCTTCCCCATAGTTAGAATTAAAAATGAATGCTCAAAAACTCCGAAATGGATAACGAAGGGTATTAAACTATGTTGTAAACGTAAGCGTGAAATGTTATGGCAATTAAGACGCCAACGAAACGAAACGAATAAAAACATTTATAACACCTACTCTAAGCGACTTAAATTAATCATCAAACTAACCCAAAAGACACAAAACAGTCACTACGTTAATAGTGCTGACAACAAGGTCAAAGCAACTTGGAGAGTTATAAACTCATCTAAAACTCATTACCCAAAAGAAAACGCTTCTAAAATACTTACAGAGAATAATGAATGCATCACAGAACCAAAACATATTGCTGAATTATTCAATAACTATTTCATTGACCAAGTTCAACCAATAAACAAACACAACCACAATACTGATTATACATTTTCGTCAATTAATTCCAACCCTAATTCAATGTTCTTACGACCGACTAGTCCTCATGATATTCATAAAATTATACTTACTCTTAAAAATACTAACAGTTGTGGCTTTGATGAAATTGTAACTCATGTTATAAAAAACGTAGTCACAGAAATCTCTCCAGCTCTTAGTTACATTGCAAACGTATGTATAGATAGTGGAATATTCCCAGAAGATCTAAAACTATCTATTATAAAACCTCTTCACAAAAAAGAATGTACACAAAATATGAATAACTATAGGCCCATTGCTCTCATACCTGTGTTTTCCAAAATAATCGAAAAAGTGATCTATAACGGCCTTTATTCATTTCTTGAAAAAGTAATCTTCTAACTAAAGAACAGTATGGTTTCAGAAAGCATAAAAACATTAATATGGCGATTTATGAATTAATAAATAATATTATTACAAACATGGATAACAAAATCCCAGTTTCAGCGTTATTCATGGACATGACGAAGGCGTTCGACTATGAGGATCACAGCATCCTTCTTACAAAATTAAGTCGGCTTGGAATTAGGGGCAATGTTCTAGAGTTAATTAAGTCATACCTAGTCAATAGAAAACAAATCACTAAAATAGCAAAAGTATGCCCTATAACCAAAACAGAAAAATCCTATCTATCAAAACAAAGATTTATAAATTACGGTGTGCCCCAGGGCAGTGTACTAGGTCCGTTGTTATTCCTATGTTATATAAACGATATACCCTTAACTATAGAACATCCCCTGACTCTATTTGCTGATGACTGTACCACAATATTTATAGGAGAAAACTTAGAAAGATATGAATGTGATATCAATGATAGCTTGAGTTTAATTATTAGATGGTTAACCAATAACAACCTTAAAATTAATTTCGGAAAAACACATACCATGCATTTTAATCAGCGAAACAATACAATACATCCTAATGTTAAATATGAACATTACAACATTGTTAAAGTAGAAAATACAAAATTTCTTGGTCTTTGGTTAGATAAGCACGTGACATGGAAAATACACAGTGAGCATTTAATAAAAAAACTAAAACAATATTGCTATGCCCTACACAATTTGAGTAAGGTTGCAAACCACAGCACAGTCCTAACCTCATACCACGCATACGTCTCCACAACTCTACGATATGGAGTAATTTTCTGGGGTAATTGTACAGATAAGGAAGCGGTCTTTAAAGCCCAAAAAAAGTGCCTTCGCGCAGTATGTAGAATTGAAAACACTGACAGTTGCAAACCATATTTTATTAACTTAAAATTATTGACACTTACTTCGCTTTACATTTATGAAGTTGCACTGTTTATCAAAAATAACCCTAACCAATTCGAAACCGTTTCCTCTAAACGCCACCAAGGGGCACTTAAGTCACATGCCCATCGAACAGCTCTATACTCAAAAAGTTTCCTAGGAATGGCACCTAAAATATTCAACAAATTACCAAAGCCAATAAAAGCAGCAAAAGATTTCAGTACGTTCAAAAAATCACTTCATAAATTCTTAATTCGAAAAGCTTATTATACTATAAATGAATACTTAGAAGAAAAATAAAATAAATTATATATTAACTTATTTACCACACTAACATTTAGTTCATAAGGTATTAGCACATTACAACACGAGACTGTTATTGTTAACTTTTTTTGTATTTTGTTAAATGTATATTTTATTAAAGATTTATTTTGTTGTAGTATTAGGTAGTAGGCTGTTATAATTAGTTCACACTCACATAAACTACAAACTGCACTACTATAAATGTAAAAATATTCGTACGCCTTGCAGGGCAGCACATAGTGATACACTTTTTATATTTTTTTTAACACCATGTATATTAACATACTTTTACCTATGTGAAACGAATAAACCTATTTGAATTTGAATTTGAATTTGAATAGAAAAAAAGCCTCCTTTTGGGAAGTCGGTTTAGAATACGTTACGATGTTAAATCAAAGCGACAGTGACAGTGAATTGTCGGATTTAAATAAACTCATCAACAATAAATGTACCAAACAAAAATGTAACTCACTCTATCAATAATTGGACCAATGTTTCGAATGTTAATTTTTACTTTTAATTGTCATTATTTTTAATTCTATTGCCCTTTACGTTCCGAGGCCGCGGTATATCTTTCGAACAACCCGCAACCCCGGCAGGCGGAGGCCCTGGCAAGCCCCTCTGCTTTGCTGACTCTCTTTGAGGCGCGCGTAAAACACGAACGCGCCGTCGACACGGCTTGTCGTCAATAGACGGACAGACGGTGAGCTACCCATTGCTCACCGTCCACAGGCCCGCATCTACGGTGGCCGGGAGTCGTCTCGCGGCGCACGGGGCGTCTCCCGCGGCGGCTCGGTTGGCTAGATATTCTCCCCCTCAAACGCCCGGCCACCTCCTTTGCTAGCATTACTGCTTCGCAGAAGGAGGTGACCGCTTCCCATTCCCTCTCGCTCTGGACCATCCATAGCCTGAACCAGGGCCGGACGCCGATCGCCTCCACAAGGGCACGGCGGTGCTCCGCGCAAGCTGGACAGATCGCCACTGTGTGCTCCACCGTATCCTCCGGATGATCGTCACAGTGGTGACACCCGGGCGTTTCCTCCCGCCTGATGATGAGCAGGAACCTCCCGAAACTTCCGTGTCCGGTGAGGACCTGCGTCAGGCGGTAGGTGAGGACGCCATGACGCCTCTCCAGCCACTCCTCAAAGAGGGGACTTACCGCCACTATTGTGGCGTGCCCTGCACGGGGTCCTTCGTTACCCTTGAGATTTAAATCGTCACCCGCGACAGAAGACACTGCTTTATCCTCTTGGCTAATAATCTACTAATGTGTATTCTAATTGTTAAATCTGTAATGATGATGTAAAGTTTAACGTAATAACACATTCTCTGATTAAAATCATCGTGGTGTTAAACTTGACAGAAGAATGTTTTTTCGTAATATGATAATATTATTAAAACACCGGCTAAGCGTGAGTCGGACCTAGGGTTTCGTACAAAATTGCGTCATAAACGGTAATAATTATCTTGTTAATACGCAGATTTCGAGGTTGATTTTTTTACAGCTCTAAGGAACCACAGACTTGAGCTAATTAACTCGATTAGTTATTTCAACTCGATACTTCCACGATTTTCCGACAATTCTGATATAAAGGGTCTGGACAGACACGACAGACAACGTAGTGATTCTATAAAGGTTCTATTTTTACTGTTTGAGTTACGGAACCTTAAAAATAATCAATATAAAAAACTATTCAGGTATCATTTAAGCTAAACACATCCCATGGCATTTTTTTACCTTGACTTGTTTTCGTCTCCTGTAAAGTTAGGGACGGTTGATTTATGGAGTAAAGTTAAGTCTTAGATAATAATCGATTCATTTACACTCCAAAGCTGAGTCGTATATCTCTACTTGAACTTGTTTGCTTCGTTTGACCTGGTCTGGAGTCTATTTATTTAAATATTGAAGTCTTAGAAGTTGCTATGGCTAACCTGGCAAATCACTAGAGTCTCAAGCAACTGTTCAGATGCTTGCCATTTGTTCATGGTATAAACATTCTTCCTTTTTGTAGACGTCATGAACCCAGGACCGGGCGCGCCGCCCAACAACGGAGGCTACGCTGTTGTTTGTTACCTCTTCACGCTTTAATGGCTGAACCGACTTTGATGGATTTTGGCACAGAGTTAGTTGGGAACCAGGAGACGGACATAGGCCAATTTTCTTTTAAAAAAAAAGGGGGATATGGGGGAGAAAGAGGGAAGATAAGGGAATATTTAGCGTTGCTATTACAAATCAATAAGGCGCTAGGGCAAAAACTGCAGGTAGCAGGTACTGTGTTATACCGAATTTAACGCGAGCGAAGCCGCTGGCAGAAACTAACCTTCCAAACAACAAGCATTTTTGTTTATTGGAACGGGGCATTAATCCACTCATAAAATCCATGCAAGTTAGTTATAGAAGAACAATAGGTAACAATTCGGCCTCTTTCCAGCGATGATGGGCGGGATGTCGTACTTAGGCTACGACGAGGGCGTGTACGGCGGTGGCATGCAGCCGAACTACCACGCGCCGCACTACCCGCCGCCGCACCCGCACCACATCGAGCACAAGTAAACGCGACCTAAGATAACGCGCTAAGATAGATATACCGTCAAAATAAAACACAATCTAGCTATATCTGATGGCCCACTTAGTAAGAATATGATCACATGCAACATGGGCACTAGGCATCAATCAGTTAACATGGGCAGCAGTAAATCTGGGTTTCCGTAATGTTGTGTGCGAGTTATCGCAAATGAGTGTTGTGAGACTGGGAGATGCTGGACCGCAACCGCCACCGATCCGCACATGTGTGTAACTCTCTTGAAAGGATAAAATATTTGTGCTGGAGGTGATATTTTTGTGCTGGGATAATCGTTTAAATATACTATCGACTAGTTATGTACCAGCTGGGTACTCTTTATATCTTATGACAATTTCTAATATCTTGTGAATACTGTTAAGAATAAGAATAATTTATTTGCCAGAATGTAGGTGTACATGTAGTATGTATAATCTTAACATTAATGTGGCCCATTTACATTCTACCATTAAATGTGGTGTACAAATATTTAATTTAGGAATGGATTAAATTATTAAAAGTGTCACAATATTACATAATTTGTTATCCATAATTGTTATAAATTTTAATGTCTGAATTGATATAAGTGCAACGATTTAATAATTTATAATGTCAAAGTAAGATCAATAGCAAATAAAAATGAATAAAATTATAAATCAAATTCCTTAACATTACTCTCCTTCGTCAACATAAGACACAAATTCATTAACGCTGTAAAAACATTTTTCCTTAAGCCAATGAATTAACTTTTTTTTAAACATAGTCAGAGGTAATTCTATAGAGGCTTTTGGTAATTTGTTGTATATTTTAATAGCCATTACAAATGAATTCCTTTTATACAAATCGAGCTTGCATTGTGGCAAGCAGAGCCTATGCTTATCTCTAGGGACAATATTCCTTTTAGTTACATCTTTATGTCTAATAAAATTGTTAGGATGTTGTCGCACAAACAGACATAATTCTTTAATATACATGCACGCTAGTGGTAATATGTTAAACTTTTTAAACAGCGTTTTACAGCTCTCCATGTAGCCAGCTCCACAGATTGCACGCACACATTTTTTTTGTACTATAAACGCCTTAGTGACATCCACCGAATTACCCCACAATAAGAGACCGTATGAGAGTACTGATGAAACGTATCCGTGATATGCACAAACAGCCACTTCAGTTGAAACCGTGTCTCTTAATCGTCTCAGTGCATAGACAAATCTGTCCAGTCTATCACAAACATATTCGACATGCTTTTTCCAGTCGCAGTTTTGATCCAACTGTATGCCCAGAAATGCAGTGCTAACAACTTGTTCAATTGTAATGTCATTATATTTAATAGTTAGTGTTAACGGTTTACTCCTGTGTGTTTTAAATTGAATCATTTTAGTTTTTTCCATGTTAATTTTTAAGTTATTGGAGTTCAACCAGTGTATTATATTTTTGATAGCTTCATTAATCTCATGCTCGTAGGTGTCTACTCTTTCACACTTCACGACAAGGGTAGTGTCATCAGCAAATAAAACTACTTTGTGGCGAGTGACATTTGGGAGGTCATTGATATAGAGGAGAAATATAAAAGGCCCTAACACACTACCCTGCACTCAACTGCCACAGTTTACATTTATTTTTATTATTGGCAATATACTTCTTATTTTGTAGCTGTCTAGATATCTTTATGCACTTTTTGAGAATGTCACTATGTTTTATATTTTTTGTTTAGTTTTTGTCTTTTAGTTTTATTGTATTGTTGACTAAGGTACAGAAGCCTTTTTTTAATGCATGATTTTTTTATTCCCTTTGTTAGCCATTTGTGGTTATCTTTATAAGACGTCCTCTTTTTTGAGTATATTGGAAAGCACAAATCAAAAAATAATTTAATAAGTCCGTGAAATTTCTCAAACGCTTCCTGAAAACTGTTTTTTTCGTACACGTTTGAAAAAGTGAGAGATGATATACAATTATAAAACTTGTTCATGTTTTCTTGACTAAAATCTCGGACCTCCTCATACCAACTGCATATTTCGTATGTTTTATTAGTCTTCATCAAAAACGTCTGTCCTGTTTCGTGATCGGACAAGGCAAGATGATGTACTTCCGCTTTAGCTTGCTTAATGTTACTTGCTATCTGATCCAAACACGACAACTGTCTGGTAGGCGTTTTAATATGTAATTCGATGTTAAAATTTTGCAGAATACTTTTCAGGTCTTCGCAACTTTTGTTTGGCTTTAAGATGTCCAAGTTCCAATCACCGCATAGAATAATTTTTTTATACTTTTTCGTCAGTCTTATTAGCAACTGTTCAAGTTTTCCGAGAAATATTTGAGGATTACTATTAGGTGTTCTATATAAACAAACAATCATAACTTTATTTATTTCTACGCCACAACATTCAAAATTAAAATTACATGTCAGGCCGCTCATATTAGACAATGTTGTACACTTTATATTAGTATCAAGCAATATGCATACCCCTCCACGTTTGTTGTCACGTGAGTATGATGCAACTAATCTGTACCCGAGAATTTTTAAGAGCATTTCTGTATTTTTTTTAATAAAAGTTTCAGTCAGACACACTACGTTTATTTTGGGCCCTTGTTGCGATAGCTCGTGGATTGCAAACGTTAATTCTTCAGATTTGTTTATCGCGCCGGCAATGTTCTGGTGAAGTATTCTTAAATTAAAATCATAATTAGGGACGAAAACATTTCTGTGTTTGCAAAGGCAACTCTTTGTCGGATTTCATACTTAAGCACTGTGTCATTTTTTAAAAATAATATGGAAAGGTTCCCTTCTTGTGGGAGTCGGTGTTTATCACTACCCGTCTACTCGTATGCGCAGTAATATTTTGACAATTATCGCTTGAAGGCGTATTCTTATTACGTTGAAAGTAGAAAGGTATCGTGCCTTTCTTAGGAATTATTGTGCATTCTGTTTTAGCCATCGCTGTATTCATTAATAGCCTAATATTTTTAAAACATAAAAATGTGTTGTCATAATAATTTGAGTCGATTTTAAAGTTATTTTTTTTACATTCCTCTAACAAATAGTAGTCTTTCTTGTGCGGGTAATAATCTTGAATATACACAAATGAACAATTTTTAAAGTTGTTACATAACATAGAATAGAATAGAATAGAATAGGTTTTTATTTCTCTCAAAAAGGTACATTCTTTGGTTCAAGTCATATTATGTCAAATCAGATTTATAACCTTTGTGAGAGCTGGAGTCTATAATGGGTTCGGGACCTGTATGACAGATCTCCAGGCTCTCACCCTCTTAAACAATAGTATTGAGTACTAATTTGAACACATCAAGGCCTTCACGTACAGAGAGGAATATTTAAAAACTAGAATAGGATTTTTTTTTTAAATTAAGCAACAAAATAATCTGCGAGTGTGTAGTGAATGGTGTGTGTTGTGTATGTGTATGTGTGAAAGAGTATGTTTGTAAGAGTGAATATAGGTGTGTGTATTGAAATATGGTCTACTAATATACTATCAAATTTATTTCAAAACAGCTAGAATATTTTCCGTCTCAGAATAATCCAAATCAAGAAGCCAATTCATTATTTTTGCTTTACATTTGGATTTGCACAAGGGGTATATGTTTAAGATTTTGTTAGTGCTATTATACACATGGCTGCTAAGGAATCGGAAGAAGCGTTGGGCCAAAACACAATTTGTACGAAAAGACGGACAGACCGTATGCTTACGTCGTTGGGAGATCAAAGAAGGATCATAGGGAGTGTGCCCGTGAGTTGTCATTAAAAGATTAAATATATATAATTTACGAACAGTCAGAACCTTACAAGTTTTGTAAAGGTCTGTGGTAGGAAAGCGATAAGGTAACTGCCAACCAACTTTCAACAGAGCCCTTTGGGCGCGTTCTACTTTCAACATGTGGGACCTTCCTGAACCACCCCAAGTAATTATACAATATTGGATGAGGGATTGGCAGAGAGCCAGATACACTAGTTTAATCACTTTGGTGTCTGCAACGAAACGGAGGTTCTTAAAAACATATATTAACCTGCGCAACCGTTTGGTAAGTGTATCAATGTGAGTACTAAATGTTAAATGGTCGTCTATCTGTACTCCTAGATACTTAACACAACTTACCCAATTTAGGTGGGGGCAACTGCAGGATAAATTGTGAGTTAAGTTACAGGAGTGAGCGATTAAAGCTAGAGAAGAGGAAGGAGGCTTTCCAGCGGCTGAGAGCGAAAAGGTGAGATAATTCGTTTTATCGACGTTCAGGGTGAGCCGGTTCTGTGCCAACCAGCTGGTGACAGAGGCGAGTCCAGACTGTGCGTATTGAAACACCAGATTCCAAGTATCCCCGGAGAAAATTAAAGCAGTATCATCGGCATAAGTAAAGATGGAAGCAAAAGGGAGCTTAAGCTGGCATAGGTCATTTATATAAATGAGAAAAAGAGTAGGGCCGATAATACTGCCCTGGGGAACTCCGTATGTTATTGGGAGTTCATCGCTGGTCCAATCTCCTATCCTGAGACATTGTCGTCTGCCTGTGAGGTAACTACTGAAAAGGGATAGTTGAGTGCCTCTTATACCAATTTTTTCCAGCTTAGCAATGAGGGTGGGGACAGAGATAGTATCGAAGGCTTTTGCTAAATCTAGGAAAATGCCTATGACCTTCTGTTTTTCATCAAGTTTAGAGACGATAGTATTTGTTAGGTCTAATACAGCATTGTTAGTGGAAATACCGGAGCGAAAACCATATTGAGAAGATGAAAGTATGTGATTTTGATCTAAGTATTTGACTAATCTGCTGTTCATTAGCCTCTCAAGTAATTTTGATAGTGTTGGTAAAATTGAGATAGGTCTGTAGTTGTTCAAACGATCTCTGTCCCCTCCTTTATGAATTGGGTGTACAACGGCCAGTTTGAAAGCATCTGGAAAAGTGCCTGAACTAAAAGCAAGATTACATATGTAAGTTAAGTGCGGAATGAGTATATTTTTGATTTTTTTAAGAAAAGCGCCTGATATATCATCGGAACCTATCGCACAATCGCTTCTTAGATTCATAATTAGACGATCCAATTCAGCTTCATCCGTTTCTAGAAGGACAAAGGAATTATGGCACGCTGGGAAGACATCGGATTTTGGAGGTGTGGGTGCAATGGCTGGTATGTTTTCAGCTAAGGTACGTCCAATATTAGCAAAATAACAGTTCGCCTCATTTACGGAGCTCCTTGGATCGGAGGATGACAGAAGAGCGTCGGCGTGTGTCTTGACTTTTGCAGTGTGAGTAATTGATTTTATAGCTTCCCAGAGTTTTTTATTGTTATTTTTTGCGTTACTTAATTGAGCTTTATTATAATTAGATTTAGTACTTTTAAGTATCATTGAACAGTAATTTCTGTACCTTTTAAAAGTGATTTGTATAATCTCGTTATCAGGATTTTTTTTACTTTTCGTATGCAAATTGTCACGGTTCTGTAAGCATTTAAGAAGCCCTGGGGTCATCCAGGGTTTGCTCAGTCTTTTACGGTTGGAAACCACCTTAAAAGTAGAATTTTGAAGTACGATTAGATTGAGAGTAGAGATAAAGAATTCGGTGGCTTCATTAACATCTGAGTAGGAATATAAGGGGCTAAAATCTGTCTCGAGAATCGCCAGTTTAATTTTTTCAAAGTCCATTACCCGAGTAGTTCTAGTTTTTTGCCGAGAATAATTGGATGTGGTATAGTTCTCTAGAAACAACAGAACTGTATCATGATCGGTAATTGAGGTATTTGCGACGAAACAAAACGCAGGATGCCGAGTTTTTAAAATAAGGTGGTCCAGACAAGAGTTACGATGTCGTGTAGGTAGGGTGTGTGCTGGAAGCATGCCATGATAAGCTAAAATAGTCAAATACTCAGCTGCCCGGGAATCTTCGCTGGTTTCATGTATATTAATATTTATGTCACCGGTTAAAATAATATTTTTAAAGTTGGACACAGATTTCAGGAGTTCATTCAGTGAATCCAAGAACGCGGTGACATTCCGAACAGCAGGTGAGCGGTAAATTGTAATTACAACGGTATCATTATTTAGTTTTAGCAATAAGCAGTTAGCGTCCTGGATCAAAGGCTCAGAGACAGAAACCTGAAGATGGGAACGGAAAAATACTACTACGCCCTCATTTTGCGACCTATGCTGGTTAGTGGCTGTCGAAGTATACTCATGCATTTAGGGAAGAGGGGGGGAATTGTGTAACCAACATTCAGTGAGTACAATTAAATCCCAGCATGTTCTACTTCTTTCGAGGAGTGTTGTCAGGCTGTCAAAATTCTTATTAATACTACGTATGTTTTGACAGAGCAGGGAAATAGATTTTTTGTGTAAGCTAGCAATCTGTTTACAGTCTTCAATCATACAAGTAGCAGAGTAAGCTACTGAAATATTATCCAGGTCAATTTGAATATCTTCTAAATTATCGAATTATATAATAAAGGTTAAGTAACGTTGGGCAGAATAGGAAAAAATACAGAATGACGTCATGGGCGTCAGTAAGGTGAGGCTTGATTATGGCGTTTCTTTGTGCATCATGCATGTATGGGACAGAAAGTACTATATTAAGAAATGTATAAAAATAGCAAACGTTTATTGAGTGTGACCGATGTCTGTGAGGAAGAATAACGATATGAAAGCGTATTTTTAACACCATCATTTTGTAGTATAGATTGATAAAGTAATTAGCTTGAGTGAAACTGTGTATGTGTGTAAGATGTGTTTGTTGTGTTTGAAGCTTAAGTGTTACGTACATTGACAAATAATTACAATAGTTAACATTAACAATATAGAAGTTAAACAATTTTATAGGATACCATCGAATACAAGCATTAATGCTGATAGCTTTTAGAAAAAATAAAAATAGTCATGGTTTAACTCGTACTGGGGCTGATACTGCCACTGGCATTGCCATCATGGTAAGGCATTTCTCAGATTTAATTTCAACCGGTTTGTCTGCTGGGTCTTTCTTGAGAAGAATTCTTCCGTTAGAATACCAGCTGGTGTAGCCTCTAGCCTTAGCAAATTGGCGAGCGTCATACAATAGTTTTTTGGTTGCGGGAGGTAAGTGTTCGTCGATGTAAACTGGTTTCTTTTCCCCGGCAATTCCAATTAATTGTGTGTTTAACTTGTCATTGACAGAGCGTTCTTTATTAAACTTCCTCACCTCAGCAAGGAATTCATTTCTCTTATTGACAGAGCTAAATTCAGCAACAATTGGTCTGCATAAACCCACCTTTCCGGGTATACGATATACATCCCGAAAATCAGATTGCTGAACTTCTATTTTTACAGTCTTCCCTACGCTTGATACTGCAGAAATGAGATCTGCGGGCGTTTCTTTTTCTTTAGTAGGGATATTACGCAGTTCAATAGTAGCTTGTCGAGACAGGAAATTTAGATCTTGTACTTGCTTGTTTAGGCGGTTAACATGGTCTTCGTTGCCAATTCTAACCTTTTCCAGTATCGAAACTTGAGAATTTAGGCTTTCAAATCTTTCGTTTATAAAAGACATGCTGTTGTCGATTTCGGCGTTGGACTTCTCAATCGAGAGACATTTTTGCTTGAGTTCGGCAACTTCTCTGACCAGCTTGGATAAAATGGCAGCTTGGTCATCTTTCCATGACGTGAGCAATTTTTCCTGTTCGGCCTTCCAAGTAGTTAGCATGTCCATCAATTCCAGTTTAAAAGCGGAGAATGCTCCGGATCGTTCGGTATACTCTACGTTATTAGGGGAGTCGGCAAGGCGCTGTCGTTTGTTCCGTACGGTGATGTTAACAGCATCTGCTTTTTCAGCTGTAGCAGTCGGGATGTCGGGCTCGGAAATAGATTGTCCCTGACTCAAAGCTGATTTAGGCGAGGTTCTGTGCATATTGTGGCAGAGTTTGCAAGTAAAAAAAAATAAATAAAAAAAATGGGGAGAATAAAAAAAAATATATATATATATATAAAAGGCAAAAAGAATTGCAGAATCCCAGATTCGAACTTGCGACCACTTGGTTAACTCGTAGATTCAATCCAAGAGACGACCCACTGCGCTATCTGTGCTATTACAGTAATGTATGAAATACGTGTATGCTTTGCTATGCCTGGTTTTAGTGATCAGGATAGGTGTACGTGACTCCTTTGTGTAGCTAATGAGTTCAAAGTCCAAAAAGCAAACACGTTTAAAACATTTTTTAGTTCGTCGTTATTAAAACTGATTCACACACTGAGTTTGAGACGTAACTTCACTGTTATTTTGCACTTTATTTGTCACTCCTTTACTAAAGGAAATAACTATATAGTTTTGTCACTGATTCATTCACTTTTAACTTAGTTTTTGAATTTAAAACACGGACGTAAATACAAGTACGTGAGTGCGCGGTGGCGTCACAGAGGGGACAGGACATGTTTAGGTTCTTATTTAATAAACTTTAGAGGAATGAAGAACAGGGTGTAAAGTTCTCCATCCTCTATAAAAAAAAGAGAGGCTCCTTCGACCAGACGGGTGCTCGTATATATGCTAACTTTGCGTACAACTTTGCTTGCGCGATGTAGGAATCTTGCCGTTAGTTCTTCAGTGGCTGGATAGATGGCGCTGTAGTACTGTTTGCCACTTGCATCTTTGTGTCGCTACATCACTCCCCCCCAAAGACTCAAGGTCGTAGACGTAGTACAGCGTCGCGTCGTGGCTGACTGCCGGCGTCGACCGGGAGAGGATCTGCGTCGACTCTCAACCGTCGGGAGTGCAGTGTGCTGGCGCCATGGTCGCTGAGGCTTCGGGGGCTGACCAGGAATGCGACTCTGCTGCATGCTGGTGGTCAGGGTACCCGTGAGTAGCTGGCTGGCTGCGTTGACTCGCTGCTCGAACTGGAGGGAGTGATATGACGATGGTGACGTCATGATGTTCGAAGGCTGCGTTGACGTCCATTCGGGGTCACCAATTTAGAGGAATGAAGAACAGGGTGTAAAGTTCTCCATCCTCTATAGAAAAGGGAGGATCCTCCGACCAGACGGGTGTTGTGTCTGGCGGGCCACTGCCCGACAGTTGTTTGACGGGTGCTCGTATATATGCTAACTTCGCGTACAACTTTGCTTGCGCGATGTAGGAATCTTGCCGTTAGTTCTTCAGTGGCTGGATAGATGGCGCTGTAGTACTGTTTGCCACTTGCATCTTTGTGTCGCTACAAAACTATTATTCAAATACTTGTTCTTTAAGACATTAAATACTAGCACGTTGAGTTTTTGGAAGGATTTTAGCAACGCTCGTAGTTCTATGATTATTTTATTGGGGTTGGTATCATTTTCTCCTATACATAAAACTAAATTTTAAATTGGCGCGTCAGCCTCCTATTGGTCGACTGATGCGCCACGACGGAGTGTTGCTTTCTTTAAATAATGAATGAATTTAGCGGTAATGTTTTCAGATCCACACTATTCTATTTATCTTTTATTATTATTACTTATTTACATCACAATTATATCGTTATTTCACACTTATATTATTATTATTTTATCACTGAGTACCTACTTATTTATTTGTACTTGTTGCCATCGTCCGTGTGTCACTGCGGGTGCCAACTGAAAACCAGCGTTGGGTGTCTGACGCCTAGCATATGCTGAGTTGGTAACCCTTTCGTTATGGGCACGCTCAGCGCAACCTTGTCCATGTTTTTCTGTGCACCTTTTTTTTTATTTTTCTTTTGCTGCTGTGTTGTGTCTGTTTCGAATAAATATTTTTCTATTCTATTCTTTCTATTCTATTCTAAATAATTATCTTCCGAATCTTCCAGGTTGTAAATAGGCTTGAGAATCTCTTCTGTGGTGGCATATGGTTTTGTAGTGGAAGAAATATCGTAATTCTTGTACTTAGTATTTTTTCTAGATTGGATAAGTATCGTAGCTAGTCCTGTGAATTGTTGTCCTCCAAATATAATTAACTGAGAATTTGATACGATTTTAGCGCATTCAGACTGTATCTCATGCTTGTTTATTAATTTCTCCTGACTCAGATTTAACACAGCGCCATCTAGTTTGTTATGATGGTACTTTTTCAAATCTATGTTACTCTCTTGGGGCGCGCTGTCCCCGTCCACTCGTCCAGTAGTGCCATCTGTTGCACTCTTTTCGCACGATTTTGTCTCTAGATCGATTAAACTCATATCAAGTTTCCTTTTGTACAATGATTGTAGATTTTGTGCCTTACTTTTCCTTTTTTTTGAATTGGTGGATTTTGTAGTACTATTTGTTGGTTCGTTACATATATTTTTTAATTGGGTTATGATATTTTGTTGTGCAACTGTCTGTTTTTTCAAAGTGGTGTTGTCCATGATTAAGATGTCTATTTCATTGTTAGCAGCATGTAACTGTATTTTCAGCTGATTTATTTCTTCATTTGGTCTTTCAACCTCCTCGTAACTTAAGCCAGTAGATACCTAATTGGGGTAAACTTTTTGAAAGGAAATCCGAATTTATGGATTCAAGGGACGAATTTAGTGAGTTAATTGTTGTTCTATTTGTTCGTAGAGTGACATTTTCAAAGTCGTTATTTGTCATACTTCTTTGTTTGAAGAAAATAAAAATAATAAAAATGTTCTTCAGAAAAACAAAAAGTTTTTATGAAGTGAGTTTCGAACTAGCGCCCGACCGTTTCTAGTAGCCGTTTTATAATTGCGACCACGGCTAATGACTCCAGGTGTGCCAATTTTTTTATTCTTATCCTGAGCGTGTAAATTGAACCAAACAAAGTCGATAAGTTGACTCATCAGTAAAGAATTTTTGTCGCATTTTTACACTCACTTCACAGCACTTTTGTTAATGTTTAGCACCACGAGGACTGATTTAGTAAATATTATTGATTTATTTTCGATTGCTGCACATGAAATGTTGCAATTATATGGTTTATTATTAAGTAAAATAGTTTTGTCACTGGTTGGCGTCAATGTTTTTTTTATTTGAATTTTGCTTTACCATTTGAAAGATTTAGCACTGAATAACACTTTCACTAGTACTTTGGAGGTTTAGGAACAATATTTAACACTTTAAAGTTTCTAAATCGTTTAGTTAAATTTATACTTTGTAATTTATAACGGAGCCGATCTTAACGTGACAGCTAGCGCCATCTCTGATCTGTTGCTCAGTGTGCTACGAAAAAACAACAGGCAATAATGCTTTAGTCGATTATTCGAGTAATTTAGTTAGTTTGAATCCCAAGAAAAGTTTGTTACTCATCCAAGTTCAAAACAAACAAACTTTAGTTGTCCTTTTAAAAATATGAGTGTAGGTAGTTATATATGCTGTATCGACCCCCAATATTATAACTTCATGTTAATTGTTACTGTGTTACGCGCCTTAGGCGGCCGGAGCTGACACAGCATTCACGGTAGCGCCGGGATGTTATGGCTAACGCCTGGCGACACGCATCCGATAGAGATAAGAACTTAGACTAAGAAATGTATTAGCTTTAGTTAGAAGATAGATCAGTCTTAAATAAAACCTCTTCGTGTCAAGACTCCTGTCGTTTGTTTTTAAAAACCTTCGGCAGTGCCACCGGGATTTAACTAGGTAGATTATCTTGTTTGGAGAAATATATTGATTGATACCCATAACGTCAGCTGAGGTTTACTGGCTAATTTGATTTGAGCCAGTACATTTGTGTCTGTCGCAATTTATATAAATTCAGTGCATGCTGCCCTGAACTTATATCTTCTTCCATTTCATCCTTACTTCCTTACTAATATTATAAAAGCGAAAGTGAGTTTGTTTGTTAGCTCTTCACGCTTTAATGGCTGAACCGACTTTGATGGATTTTGGCACAGAGTTAGTTAGAAACCAGGAGATGGACATAGGCTAATTTTTCTTTTAAAAAAAAGTGGGATATGGAGAAAGAGGGAAGATAAGGGAAAACTTAGCGTTGCTATTACAAATCAATAAGGCGCTAGGGCAGCGGTCGGCAACCTCTTGGCAAGCAAGGGCCACAAGGTGACAAATTAAACTAAAGGCGGGCCGCAGTCATTTTTATCGCATTAACCCAAGAAGGCCAATATACCTGCTCATTATAATTGGTCATATTCCATAAAAAAAAAAAATGTCATTGAAAATTGTTAAAACATAAGGAATTTAATTCGTACACGTAATATTTTTTTTTTGTTTTTGGGGTGGGAAATCATCAAATAACTTCCGGGGAGTGTGTCAGACTTGTACTGACTAAAACCGACCCATGTTCCTTCTATTGCCCTTTGTGTTCCGCGGCCGCGGTATCTCTTTCGAACAACCCGCAAACCCGGCAGGCGAAGGCCCTGGCAGGTAGGGTTACCATCTGACCGGATTTTTACGTGTTAGACCGGACTCAAGAAGACTAAGAATTTTCTAAACACAAAGCAGAGCGATTTTTATGACGAGCTCGCTGAAAAGCAATGGTGTGCCTTTTTTAATACAATTAACGACAGCTCAAGAGTTTCAGATTTTCTGAAGATTTGTCAATATTTCTTTAGTATTTTGCCACACAACGCAAATGTGGAGAGAGCCTTTTCTCTCATGACTTCTCAGTGGACCAAAGCAAGAAACAGACTTTCAGCGGTCATCAATAGACGGACGAACGGTGAGCATTGCGTCCGCAGGCCCGCATCTACGGTGGCCGGGAGTCGTCTCGCGGCGCCCTGCGCCCGAGGCGACTCCCGCGGCGGCTGGGTTGGTTTGAGGTTCTCTTCCTCAAACGCCCAGCCAACTCCTTTGCTAGCATTACTGCTTCGCAGAAGGAGGTGACCGCTTCCCATTCCCTCTCACTCCGGACTATGGAATAAACCAGGGCCGGACGCGAGAGATCGCCGCCGCCGGAAGTGCTCTACGAAATTCCACCGGCTGTCGAGGACGATTCCCAGGAACTTCATCGTCAACCCGACACCGATGCGAACCCCTCATACCATCAGCTGGGATCCCAACGGAGGCGTTTTCCCGCGGCCATGAAAAACCATGTCCTCGGATTTGTGCAATGCCACCTCAGGACCCAGTAGCCGGATCCTCTCCGCGACTATCGCAATCCCGCGTGTCATTGTTTCGAGGAGTGAGGCGGAGAGGAGGAACGGCCCCAAGGCCGATTTCTGTGCGACACCGCACGACATGTTTCGCCGGTTCCACTCTTCAGAGCGACCGGGGTAGATGCATGATGGCGTCGAGCGTCTCCCGCAGAAACCATACTGGTGCTCCGCAAGATCCGGCCCTGTCCCCACAAGGTACCCAACGAGGCGGTTTGCTTCTTAAGAGTCCTAGTAGTCGGGGCCCGAGAGCCTCCAAGGCCAGGACCCAGGCTTTGCCGTGCAAACCATTGGGACCCGGGGAGGTATTTTTGGCTGTAGAATAGTGTTCGAATGCTCATCTGAATCATATCAAATCATTTATTTGCATAACACAGGTTTGAGAGATGTTACATAGTTTTTTTTATTCTTTTAGTTACACTGTATTACAACCTTATACAAGGTGTGCAAATATATTCACATTGTGCTAATCTCTTATTATATTCATTAAAATAACATTAGTAGTCAATTTCATTCCAAATTAATTAAGATAAAAAATAATAATAATGTCATGCAGATTAATAATGTCAGATTGTTATATAGTCATATCTAATTGAAATAGATATTTGGCATTAATTATAATACAACATTTACATCTTTGTCTTCAAAATAGTCTTTAACATTATAATAACATTTTTTGATTAGGAATGAGTATAATTTCTTTTTAAATAGATGAATAGGTAACTTCTTAATGTCGTCTGGTAGTTTATTATAAATCAGTGATGCCATACAAATAACACTTTTATTAAATAATGCCGTTTCTCCATACATTATTTCGACGTCTAACCTTTTTTTATCTCGTAATTGTCTATAATAGCTTTTAAAAGCAGTCTTATAATAGTTGGGATTCGATTTTACAAAGACATTTAATTCATATAATGTATAGGGAAGGCAATGTAAGAATATTTAATTTTTTAAAGTACGGTTGACAGCTTGTAGTACTATCTATATGACACATTGCTCTGATGCACTTCTTTTGGGCTTTGAATACAAATTCCTTGTCTACAGAGTTACCCCAGAATATAATACCATATCTTAATAAAGGTGAAGCAAGTCCATGGTATGCCGTTAAGACGGCTTCTTTGTTGATAAGTTTTGAGAGTTTGTAGAGAGCGAATGAGGATTTATTAATTTTTTTACACAGATTATCTAGGTGCGTTTTCCACGATAAATTATAATCTATGTCAATACCTAAAAATTTGGTATTTGTCATAGGATGTACGGTCTGTCCGTCGTAATTATTATTTATAGTCCATTTATTGATTTCTATACATAAAATTACATTTTTAAATATTTCTTAAATACAAAAATTAAAAAAAAACATTTAAAAATATAAAAATAGTAGCCCACCGGTATCGGGAACAGGGTCCAAGCTACCGGCGGTCAGGGCTCCAGAGAAAGGAACCTCCTAACAATACGAGCCGTGTCCAAGAGTACCGCTTTCTGTATCAAGCCCTTGATCCAGCTGCCTAACGAGAGCCTCCTCAGGTATTGGTCGAGGCTCTTGGCAATTAAGCCATTGGCAGATACGACTATCGGCACAATGATCGCTGAGTCCACATCCCACATGTCGACAACCTCGCGAGCCAAGTCAATATACTTGATTTGTTTATCTTTCTCGGCTTTCACGAGGTTCTCATCATGCGGGACTGTTATGTCAACAATCATTGCGCGCCGCTCTGATCGATCCACCACCACTATATCAGGCTTGTTGGCAACAATAGTCCTGTCAGTGATGATGGAGCGATCCCAGTACAATGTGATATTGCCATGTTCAAGAACTGGGTCGGGCTCATACCTGTAGTACGGCACTTCCGATTCCACAAGGTTGTATTTTAGAGCAAGTTGCTGATGGATAATCCTGGCTACAAGGTTGTGTCTATGCAAGTACTCTCCGTTAGCTAGACGAGAACAACCGGAGATAATGTGTCGAATTGATTCACCCGGACGGTGGCATGCCCGACATATGTCAACCGTGCCGTCCTTCACAATAAATCTCCGGTAGTTATTTGTCATCATAACTTCATCCATAATTGCACAGACAAAACCTTCGGTTTCTCCAAAGAGGTCCCCGGAACGTAGCCAGGCTACGGACGCTGATTGATCTACATCGGGTCCATGTAGGGCCCGGAAAAAGCGTCCGTGAAGCTCCTTACTCTGCCATACCTCCCTGCGGTCGTTAGTGTCAAGCACTACAGGTTTGCGCCAGTTCTCTTTAGCCAAGGAGAGCGGGGTGAGGCCTTTGTCCATTGCAACCACATCTCGATGCATTCCCACGTTGGATTCTAGGAAATATTCCCTGAAACTGCATATCTCGCGATTGTGGAGAGTCTTGGCGTTTAAAAAGCCTCGACCTCCACAACTCCGCGGGATATACAGTCTCATAACCGAGGAGCGTGGGTGATGCATACGAAATGCCGTTAACAATGTACGGACCTTCCTATCCAGAGCGTCCAGTTCTGTTTGAGTCCATTTGAGTATGCCGAAAGAGTACATCAAAACCGGCATGACCCAACCGTTGAAAGCACGCACTTTGTTTCCGCCTGATAAAAGACTATTAAATACTTTTCTCAGGCGGCCGAAGAAGCATTCCTTCAACGATTGCTTCATGTCAGCGACATTGATGCCCAGCGCTTCCGACATCCCCAAATACTTGTAGGTTTCGGTTGCAGAGAGGGATCTAAGGTTTATGGAATCTGAAAGCTGGGTTCCCACAGATTCCACAATTTCCCCTCGCTTTACATGCATGACCGCACATTTGTCCACACCAAATTCCATCCTGATGGCGCCACTGAAAGTTTCAGTTACCTTCAGTAGCTCCATCAGCTGCAAATCGTTGGGGGCAAAGAGTTTCAGGTCATCCATGTAAAGGAGGTGAGATATAACCTGACCACCTCTCCTCAATCGATAGCCCAGACCTGAATTCTCCAGCAACGTGCTTAGAGGATTCAAGGCTAAGCAGAACCAAAGTGGACTCAAACTATCGCCCTGGAAAATACCTCGCTCTATCCTTATCGGTTCACTATTCCTCTGAATCTGCCGACATCCTGGATAGCGAAGGACCGTATTCCATTGCCTCATACACGAGCTCAGGAAGGTGCGCAGAGTTGCATCAACTTTATACAACTCTAGCACCCTCATGAGCCATGTATGTGGCACGGAGTCATAGGCCTTCTTATAGTCTATCCAACATGTCGACAGATGTCTTCGAGAACGGCGAACCTGTTGACTGATGGCCATATCAATGAGGAGCAGCTCCTTAGTACCGCGGGACCCGTTCCTACATCCATTTTGAGAAGCAGACATGATAGAATTGTCATCAATGTGTTTAGTGATTTTAGCTCTCAAAATGGATGTAAGAACTTTATAAAGTGTCGGAAGACACGTAATTGGTCTATAATTTTTGGGTTCCGCCGTACTACCCGATTTATGGAGCAGGTGGGTTATACCAGTTGTCAGAAACTTGGGTAGCGACCCTGACTCTAAGGCTGTCTGGAATAGGGTTGCCAAACAAGCGTGCGACCTCTGAATGCTCTTTATCCAGAAGTTGTGCAGTCCGTCCGGCCCTGGAGATTTCCAATTAGGCAACGGACGGACAGCACAAGCTACATCTTGGGGGCTGATTGTTGAGGCCCCCATTTCTGGTATGGGGTCACACGCTCGTTCGACTTCCCGAGTCCATTCACCTTCGGTATGACTGACAGGCACCGACCAGATGTTGCGCCAAAACAAACACATGGCGTCATCATCCGGTAGGTGCGTCTCAGACACACCTTGGTCCGGTCGCTCCCATGCTCTATACACCCACCTTTCATCACTTTGGAATGTGCGATTCAATGTGTATCGTTCCACCCGCCGCTTATACCTACGAATACGGTTTGCCCATGCATATACTTTCTGTTTCAGGAAGTCGATGCGCTCTGTGATGCGGGACATATAGTCTGGAGGACTTATGTCAGTCCCTGCAAATGCCCGCCTCACAAAGCGCATCACTCGAGGTCGAGTGTTGCCCTCCCTGAAACTGATTAGTTTGCCGATGAGTGCTCTGGCCACACCAATACGCCGCTCAATCCTGCACTGCCAGAATGGAACAGCTGGTTTCGGTCGTGTAGCTTTGTCATCAGGAAATTTAACGTGAGCTACACGACACGCTGCTACAGCCGCACAATACAGGATTGAGTGAGCATCAGTGAGGTTTTCGCAGTTGTCAAAATAGTTTGACAACTGCGAATCCAGAACAGCCACCAGCGCTCTATTTTTATTATGCATGGGCAAACGAGGTAAGCGTGGTCTAAGTTCGGGCGATATGTACCGATATTATCGAATCGCACCCTCCAAAGCACTCCTCATTTCCTCATTATACTGGGTACTTACAATAGTAGCCATGTCATTACTTACCTCGTCAGCGCGACTAACTAGTTGATAGGACTGTGGTGGAACCACAGCCTGCGACGAAGAGGTAATGACCTGGCTACTCTGCATTTCTGTTCGCAAGCGATCAAGTACGGTGTCATCCAACATACGATTACGCTGGATTACCCGCACCTGATCCGACAGTCGTTGTGCCGACACGTTGACAGCTGGCTCAAGCACCTGAAACAGAGAGAGCATCCGAACACGGTACGCGGTCATTTTGTTTCCTCCCTCTGTAGCCCCATAGTATGAGCGCATGACATTTTCATTGATGGATTGAGTCCATCGCATGCGCTGCACACTTCCGCCGGGAGCTGGGACTAGGGTCCCGATACTCGTCGCTCGAGCTCGACGCAACTGCCACGGCCGGTGTCACAGCGCTCACGACGAGGCTGGGTTCCGGCGGCGGCGAGGCGGAGCTGAGCGACGAGCCCGGAGGTGGATGGCGTGCGCTTCTTGCGTGAGATCTAGTCAACATTTTCCGTCTTCAATTTCATGTTAGGTTTTTTGATTTTATTGATGACATTTCATGTCACATTTTTTCTTTTTCCTTCTATTTGCAGTATTAAATCTCATTTTGCACAATGAAAACGATTTATGAGGGTCAGCTATTGCAACTTTTGATGTTAGTAACTGTTAAAATTGTTTAAAATAAAATTTTGGAATAAAAATAAGAATAAAATTATAGGAAGAGAAATTGAAGAAGTTGTCACTTAAAGGTGTTATTTATTTATTATGGTCACCGTTAAGTAGGTACTCCTTTCATGACTGTATTATTAATAAGAACTCAACCTGATATTAATAATAATATCTGGCAACACTTGAAGTGTCAACTACTTCAATTTCTTCTCCTGTAATTTTAATCTTAGTTTTATTCAAAAAATATTTTTTAACAGTTTATACAAATACTTACATCTAAAGTTGCAATAGCTGAACCTCATCAATCGATTTCCAGTGCAAAATGAAATTAAATAGTTCAAATAGAAGCAAAAAGAAAAAAGGTGACATAAATGACAAATGTCATCTACAAAATCAAAAATACACCTAATATGAAATTGAAGACAAAAAGAAAATGTTGACGAGATCAGCTCACGCCAGAAGCGCACGCCATCCACCTCCGGGCTCGTCGCTCAGCTCCGCCTCGCCGCCGCCGGAACCCAGCCTCGTCGTGAGCGCTGTGACACCGGCCGTGGCAGTTGCGTCGAGCTCGAGCGACGAGTATTTTTCCCCGCCCACGACGCCACCACCTGCTCGTCGACGGGGAGGACGCCGGCCGCCGGACGGTTTTGGACTTCGAGGCCCACCGGCCTCTGATAGGGTCCCAGCTCCCGGCGGAAGTGTGCAGCGCATGCGATGGACTAGTTCCATCAATGAAAACGTCATGCGCTCATACTATGGGGCTACAGAGGGAGGAAACAACCTGACCGCGTACCGTGTTCGGATGCTCTCTCTGTTTCAGGTGCTTGAGCCAGCTGTCAACGTGTCGGCACAACGACTGTCGGATCAGGTGCGGGTAATCCAGCGTAATCGTATGTTGGATGACACCGTACTTGATCGCTTGCGAACCGAAATGCAGAGTAGCCAGGTCATTACCTCTTCGTCGCAGGCTGTGGTTCCACCACAGTCCCACCAACTAGTTAGTCACGCTGACGAGGTAAGTAATGACATGGCTACTAATGTAAGTACCCAGTGCAATGAGGAAATGAGGAGTGCTTTGGAGGGTGCGATTCGAGAATATCGGTACATATCGCCCGAACTTAGACCACGCTTACCTCGTTTGCCCATGCATAATAAAAATAGGGCGCTGGTGGCTGTTCTGGATTCGCAGTTGTCAAACTATTTTGACAACTGCGAAAACCTCACTGATGCTCACTCAATCCTGTATTGTGCGGCTGTAGCAGCATGTCGTGTAGCTCACGTTAAATTTCCTGATGACAGAGCTGCACGACCGAAACCAGCTGTTCCATTCTGGCAGTGCAGGATTGAGCGGCGTATTGGTGTGGCCAGAGCACTCATTGGCAAACTAATCAGTTTCAGGGAGGGCAACACTCGACCTCGAGTGATGCGCTTTGTGAGGCGGGCATTTGCAGGGACTGACATAAGTCCTCCAGACTATATGTCCCGCATCACAGAGCGCATCGACTTCCTGAAACAGAAAGTATATGCATGGGCAAACCGTATTCGTAGGTATAAGCGGCGGGTGGAACGATACACTTTGAATCGCACATTCCAAAGTGATGAAAGGTGGGTGTATAGAGCCTGGGAGCGACCGGACCAAGGTGTGTCTGAGACGCACCTACCGGATGATGACGCCATGTGTTTGTTTTGGCGCAACATCTGGTCGGTGCCTGTCAGTCATACCGAAGGTGAATGGACTCGGGAAGTCGAACGAGCGTGTGACCCCATACCAGAAATGGGGGCCTTAACAATCAGCCCCCAAGATGTAGCTTGTGCTGTCCGTCCGCTGCCTAATTGGAAATCTCCAGGGCCGGACGGACTGCACAACTTCTGGATAAAGAACATTCAGAGGTCGCACGCTTGTTTGGCAACCCTATTCCAGACAGCCTTAGAGTCAGGGTCGCTACCCAGGTTTCTGACAACTGGTATAACCCACCTGCTCCATAAATCGGGTAGTACGGCGGAACCCAAAAATTATAGACCAATAACGTGTCTTCCGACACTTTATAAAGTTCTTACATCCATTTTGAGAGCTAAAATCACTAAACACATTGATGACAATTCTATCATGTCTGCTTCTCAAAATGGATGTAGGAACGGGTCCCGCGGTACTAAGGAGCTGCTCCTCATTGATATGGCCATTAGTCAACAGGTTCGCCGTTCTCGAAGACATCTGTCGACATGTTGGATAGACTATAAGAAGGCCTATGACTCCGTGCCACATACGTGGCTCATGAGGGTGCTAGAGTTGTACAAAGTTGATGCAACTCTGCGCACCTTCCTGAGCTCGTGTATGAGGCAATGGAATACGGTCCTTCGCTATCCAGGATGTCGGCAGATTCAGAGGAATAGTGAACCGATAAGGATAGAGCGAGGTATTTTCCAGGGCGATAGTTTGAGTCCACTTTGGTTCTGCTTAGCCTTGAATCCTCTAAGCACGTTGCTGGAGAATTCAGGTCTGGGCTATCGATTGAGGAGAGGTGGTCAGGTTATATCTCACCTCCTTTACATGGATGACCTGAAACTCTTTGCCCCCAACGATTTGCAGCTGATGAAGCTACTGAAGGTAACTGAAACTTTCAGTAGCGCCATCAGGATGGAATTTGGTGTGGACAAATGTGCGGTCATGCATGTAAAGCGAGGGGAAATTGTGGAATCTGTGGGAACCCAGCTCTCAGATTCCATAAACCTTAGATCCCTCTCAGCAACCGAAACCTACAAGTATTTGGGAATGTCGGAAGCGTTGGGCATCAATGTTGCTGACATGAAGCAATCGTTGAAGGAACGCTTCTTTGGCCGCCTGAGAAAAGTATTTAATAGTCTTTTATCAGGCGGAAACAAGGTGCGTGCTTTCAACGGTTGGGTCATGCCGGTTTTGATGTACTCTTTCGGCATACTCAAATGGACTCAAACAGAACTGGACGCCCTGGATAGGAAGGTGCGTACATTGTTAACGGCATTTCGTATGCATCACCCACGTTCCTCGGTTATGAGACTGTATATCCCGCGGAGTTGTGGAGGTCGAGGCTTTTTAAACGCCAAGACTCTCCACAATCGCGAGATATGCAGTCTCAGGGAATATTCCCTAGAAACCGACGTGGGAATGCATCGGGATGTAGTTGCAATGGACAAAGGCCTCACCCCGCTCTCCTTGGCTAAAGAGAACTGGCGCAAACCTGTAGTGCTTGACACTAACGACCGCAGGGAGGTATGGCAGAGTAAGGAGCTTCACGGACGCTTTTTTCGGGCCCTACATGGACCCGATGTAGATCAATCAGCGTCCGTAGCCTGGCTACGTTCCGGGGACCTCTTTGGAGAAACCGAAGGTTTTGTCTGTGCAATTATGGATGAAGTTATGATGACAAATAACTACCGGAGATTTATTGTGAAGGACGGTACGGTTGACATATGTCGGGCATGCCACCGTCCGGGAGAATCAATACGACACATTATCTCCGGTTGTTCGCGTCTAGCTAACGGAGAGTACTTGCATAGACACAACCTTGTAGCCAGGATTATCCATCAGCAACTTGCTCTAAAATACAACCTTGTGGAATCGGAAGTGCCGTACTACAGGTATGAGCCCGACCCAGTTCTTGAACATGGCAATATCACATTGTACTGGGATCGCTCCATCATCACTGACAGGACTATTGTTGCCAACAAGCCTGATATAGTGGTGGTGGATCGATCAGAGCGGCGCGCAATGATTGTTGACATAACAGTCCCGCATGATGAGAACCTCGTGAAAGCCGAGAAAGATAAGCAAATCAAGTATATTGACTTGGCTCGCGAGGTTGTCGACATGTGGGATGTGGACTCAGCGATCATTGTGCCGATAGTCGTATCTGCCAATGGCTTAATTGCCAAGAGCCTCGACCAATACCTGAGGAGGCTCTCGTTAGGCAGCTGGATCAAGGGCTTGATACAGAAAGCGGTACTCCTGGACACGGCTCGTATTGTTAGGAGGTTCCTTTCTCTGGAGCCCTGACCGCCGGTAGCTTGGACCCTGTTCCCGATACCGGTGGGCTACTATTTTTATATTTTTAAATGTTTTTTTTTTATGATTATAAGAAATATTTAAAAATGTAATTTTATGTATAGAGATCAATAAATGGACAATAATAATTATTATAGTTTCTTTATTCATTCAATATACTTACAAATACATTTTTAAATATTTCTTTAAAAAATAATAGAAAAAACATTTAAAAATATAAAAGTAGGTCTCCGCCGGTATCGGGAGCAGGGTCCAAGCTACCGGTGGTTAGGGCTCCAGAGACAGGAACCTCCTCACAATGCGGGCCGTATCGAGGAGTACTGCCTTCTGAATCAGGCCCTTAATCCAACCGCCTAAGGAGAGCTTCGAGAGATGGTCTTCGATGCTCTTGG
The DNA here is from genome assembly GCA_958449745.1 of Ochropleura leucogaster. NCBI lineage: Eukaryota > Metazoa > Arthropoda > Insecta > Lepidoptera > Noctuidae > Ochropleura > Ochropleura leucogaster. The sequence continues at coordinate 21,242,371 of OY288201.1, forward strand.
CCATCAGGCCATTGGCCGTAACTACTATCGGCACAATGACAGCCGAGCTCACATTCCACATATCGACAACCTCGTGTGCCAAGTCAAGATATTTGAGTTGTTTCTCTTTCTCAGCTTTCACGAGGTTCTCGTCATGTGGGATGGTAACATCGATTATCATTACGCGGCGCGCTGATCGGTCTATCACCACTATGTCAGGCTTATTGGCGACAATAGTCCTGTCAGTAATGATAGACCGATCCCAGTACAGCGTGACATGGTCTTTCTCGAGAACTGGGTCGGGCACATACTTGTAGTACGGTACCTCAGATTCCACAAGATTGTATTTCAAGGCAAGTTGCTGATGAATAATCTTGGCTACTTGGTTGTGTCTGTGCAAGTACTCGCCGTTAGCTAGACGAGAACAACCAGAAATAATATGTCTGATGGATTCACCCGGACGGTGGCATGCCCGACACACATCAACCGTCCCGTCCTTCATAATATATTTCCGATAGTTGTTCGTCAACATAACTTCGTCCATAGTCGCACAGACAAAACCTTCAGTTTCCCCAAAAAGGTCGCTGAATCGTAGCCAGGATACGGATGCAAGAAAATCTACATCGGGCCCATGAAGAGCCCGGTAAAAGCGCCCGTGAAGCTCCTTGTCTTGCCATACTTTATTGCGGTCCTCGGTAGTAAGTACTACAGGTTTGCGCCAGTTCTCTTTAGCCATGGACAGCGGGGTGAATCCCTTGTCCACTGCGACCACATCTCGGTGCATACCCAACTCAGCTTTTAAAAAATATTCCCTGAGACTGCACACCTCTCGGTTATGGAGGGTCTTCGCATTTAAGAAGCCTCGACCCCCACACTTCCGTGGGATGTACAGTCTCATCACTGATGATCGTGGGTGATGCATCCGATTTTCAGTCAGCAGTGTACGGACTCTCCTATCCAGGGCATCGAGTTCAGTCTGAGTCCATTTGAGTATGCCGAAAGAGTACATTAAAACCGGCATGACCCAACTGTTGAAGGCGCGCACCTTGTTCCCGCCCGAAAGAAGGCTTTTTAATACCTTCTTCAGGCGACCAAAGAAACGCTCCCTCAACAATTGCTTCATGTCAGCTACGTTAATGCCTAACGCTTCCGTCATACCCAAATACTTATAGCTTTCGAATGAGGAAAGGGATCTGAGGTGTATGGAATCCGAGAGTTGAATGCCTTCGGATTCCATAATCTCCCCTCGTTTAACATACATGACTCTGGTGTTCGAATTTCTGGTGTTCTTGGAAAATCAGTTCACGGCGTTTGAAACCATGAAGAGTTCCAAGAAAGACTCACAGAGCTCAGAGAAGGCAGCTGGGACTGAAAAACATGTTTCTCGAAATTACGAGCATAAGAAATGGCATCCGAAAACTTACCACACTTCATACGGGCAATGCCCTCTTTGCAAAAACAATCATGTTTTGATGCAATGTCCGCAGTTTATTGACTCGGATACAAAGCAACGAAACAGCACAGTTGCGAAATTGCGTCTATGCAAAAACTGTCTATTTCGACACGAAAACGAAACTTGCAATTCTGCGAAAACTTGTAAAGAATGCAATATGAAGCATCATACGCTATTGCATTATAGGAAATCTAATAACAAAACAACAAACTCAACGAGTACTGAAAACCAACGTTCAGGTCAACGACCATCGAAAGAAGCTGAAACACCGAGTTCCAATCATCTATCTGCCAACGAGATGGAAGTTTTACTCACAACTGTCCAAGTTAAGGTCATGACAATAGATGGGACTTACCAACCTTCGTGCGCTTGTAGATCAGGGCTCACAAGTCAACCTGATTACTGAAAATGCAGCACAACTTCTGAGACTACCAAGGAACAAACTAACTGCGAAGATATCAGGAGTTGGATCTGTCTCAGGCGACTGTAAGGGACGACTAAGCGTAACATGCAAATCAATCAATTCGGAGTATACTTTCAACGCTGAAGCTTTGATTATGAAGAAATTAATAAACAAACTGCCGAACAACACATTTGAACGACCAGATTGGTCCTATTTGAAAAACTTAAAACTAGCAGACCCTGAATTTAATATTTCAAGGTCTGTTGACATTCTATTTGGAGCTGACGTTTATGCCGAAATTATCCAGGACGGAATACTAAAAGGCACCCCAAGGTCACCCGTTGCGCAACAGACACAACTGGGATGGATTTTGTGTGGAAAACTAGAAACTTTTAATTGTAACGTCACCCTCTTAGACTTGACTGAAATAACAAAATTTTGGGAGAGTGAAGATGTCACTATAAAAAACGCTGATCGAGCACAAGAGGATCAGTGTGAAACTTACTATAAGGAAACGACTCGCCGTGATTCAGATGGAAGATACATTGTGAAGATGCCCTTACGTCCGGATTATCAAAATAAGATCGGAACATCGAAAACTATCGCAGTATCACAATTGCTACAGCTGGAAAGAAAGTTTCAAAGAAATGGTAGACTTGAGCTGTTATACAAAAACTTCCTTAAGGAATATCTAGAGTTGGGCCATATGAAACTAGCAAATCCCATTCCTTCTTCAACTACTGAATGTTTCTTACCACACCACGGAGTACTTCGAGAAGAGTCTACTACTACAAAACTCAGAGTCGTCTTCAATGCATCTCAGAAAACTAAAACGGGATACAGCCTGAACAGCCTACAAGAAAAAGGCCCCAACCTACAAAAAGATATCCAAGAACTTATCATAAAATGGAGAACTTACAAATACGTGTTTACAGCTGACATCGAAAAAATGTACCGATGCATTTGGCTGTCTGAGGAACAACAACAATTGCAAAAAATTGTTTGGCGACCTACTACGTTAGATAAATTGCAAGAGTATCAACTTTGTACTGTTACTTACGGCACTAAGTCCGCACCGTGGTTAGCCATGAGAACGATCAAACAACTTGCCTATGATGATGGTTACAAATACCCCATGGCTGCCAAAGTGCTACTAAACGAAGCATACGTCGATGACGTCATCAGCGGCCACAACTCACTGAATGCGCCCCAAGAACTCCAAACATCGCTTATCGAAATGTTAAAAGGAGCCGGGATGAACTTACGCAAGTGGTCCAGTAACGAACCAACATTGTTAAAAAACTTAAGGGATGACCAGATTTCAAGCAAAATTACTTTTGATTTCAAGCAGGAAGAATCAATGAAAACTCTCGGACTTGGTTGGAATCCGCAGGCCGACACATTTGTGTTTAACTGGAAATTTGAAGAAAAGTATCGACCGGAAATAACCAAACGGCGGCTGCTTTCTGAAATTTCACAACTTTACGACCCACTGGGTTGGCTATCGCCAATAACTATCGCAGCGAAAATTATATTTCAAGAAGTGTGGGTCAACAAACTTGATTGGGATGATCAGTTACCATCGCATATAGCAGATAAATGGCTGAAACTGAGAGCTGACATACCCAACGTAAAATACATAAATATCAAGCGCTGGGTCGGTTCAAAGGAGCAGAAGATCGAACTTTATGGATTCTGCGACGCCAGTGAGAAAGCTTACTCCTGCGTGGTTTACAGCTGCGTCAGAGACGAACAAGACAAGGCAAAGATAACATTACTTGCTGCTAAAACAAGAGTAGCGCCGTTATCAACAATCACATTACCGAAACTTGAACTATGCGGCGCACTTTTACTTTCGCAACTCATCGTAAAAATCAAAGAAGCGCTGAATGAGTTCGAAATCACTACGACTGTTTGGTGTGATTCTCAAGTGGTCTTGGCATGGATACAGGGGGACACATCTAAGAGAGAAAAATACGTTGCCAATCGAGTTGCAAAAATTCGACAATGCATACCAACAGAGCAATGGCACTATGTGAAGTCTCAAGATAACCCCGCAGACTGTGCATCAAGAGGATTGCTACCAACAAAACTAAAAACATTCAACTTGTGGTGGCAAGGCCCTACATTCCTGACTACACTCCAAGAACAAAGTCGTGAAGAAAACTTATCATGCACATTTACGACTAACTTAGGCAGCGAATGCCAAGCGAAAATGAACGCTAAAAACAATTCAACTTATAATTGTATTCATAACTTATTAACTAATTGCAGTTCGTTGACCAAGGCAATCAGAATTGTAGCATGGATACAACGATTTATCGGAAACGCACGTAACAGCAAAAAACGTGACACCGGTTGCCTGAGTTTATGCGAATTAAACAATTCTGAGGAACAAATAATAAAATATGTTCAACAAACGGAACTTACGCAAGAATATAAACAACTAATGAAGAAAGAAAATATTTCATCAAAATTCAATATTTATAAACTTAGACCATATTTAGACAACAACGGCATAATCCGAGTTGGGGGTCGACTGAACTACTCCAGTTTGCCTTTTGAAATGAAGAATCCAATTATTCTACCTAAGAGTGGACGACTTACTGACCTTGTGATACAAAAAGCTCACCTCACGACTTTACACGGAGGAGCCAGACTAACTTTAGCGTATATTCGTCAACGATACTGGATCGTTGGCGGCAATAGAGCTGTGAAAGCTGAACTACGGCGCTGTGTGCGCTGTCACCGCCACAGGCCATCGGATTTCAATCAACTAATGGGAGAACTTCCACCACAACGAGTAACACCTTCGCGACCGTTCACCCACACCGGAGTTGACTTCACAGGACACGTCGAAGTCAAGCTCAACAAAGGAAGAGGAGTGCGTACTTCTAAGGGATACATATGCATATTCGTTTGCATGGTAACAAAGGCTGTGCACATCGAACTTGCATCGGACTTAAGTACTGAAACTTTCATAGCAGCCTTCCAGAGAATGTGCTCCAGGCGTGGTACACCAAGTCACGTCTACTCAGACTGTGGGACGAACTTCATCGGCGCATCAAGGTTGCTGCAGAAAGAATTTGAAGACTTCAAGCAAATCTTGTCACCTGACTTCTTCAACAACATCGCAGACATGGGAGTGCAATGGCATTTTAATGCGCCAGCCTGGCCGACTGCTGGTGGACTATGGGAAGCAGCGGTCAAATCGATGAAGTATCACCTTCGTCGAGTACTAGGAGACCAAAAACTGACGTATGAAGAATTCACTACTCTTCTTGCTAAGATAGAGGCGTGCATGAACTCCAGGCCGCTCTGCCAACTCACTGAAGACCCCGAAGAATTTTATAATTACCTGACACCAGGCCACTTTCTAACGGGGGGACCAACAATGTCTTTACCACGTGCTGACTATACTGACGAAAACAAAATAAATCTAAGAAAACGATGGCAATTAACGGAACACATGCACCAACAGTTTTGGAAGACTTGGTCAAGCGAATATCTTTCTCAATTACAAACACGCAGTAAATGGAATAACCCAAGGAAAAACCTAAACGAGGGGGACATCGTATTAATCCGGGATAACAATTTGCCCCCAGGAAAATGGGCTATGGGACGGGTGCTAAAACTTCACCCTGGAGCGGACGGATATGTCCGAGTGACAACCCTAAAAACTCAAACTGGTGTCATCAAACGACCCATTGTAAAACTATCAATTCTACCCATCGATACTACGAGCAACAAAGGTGATGAAGAATGCAAAACAGATTTACAAAATGCTGAGACATCGGTAAAACCTTCCACAACAAAACTAACTACGAAAAAATGTCTTACAAACATTTTAATGTCTCTTTTCACAATGTTAATACTTGTGAACGGATCATACGGTTCACAACAAAGGTCAGGCACTCAAATTACTAACTTGGAACCTGAGAGACCGATTTACTACGACACCGTTGGCAAGGTTGAACTGATTCACGATGAATGGACTTTGCTTACCTACTACAACTTAACTAACTACTGGCACGGCATTCAACATATTGAAAATTACATCACCGGAGTATATGGCCTTTGCGAGAATATTCACCAAAGCTACTGCAAACCAACAATCGATCAACTTTCCCACGAGATGGAATTACTCAACTTCTACAATACAATCCTGCTGGCTCCTCACAAGCAGTTATCTTCGCGCAAGAAGCGCGGTTTGATTGACGGAGTGGGCATGATAGCAAACAGCTTATTCGGCGTTCTAGACCAAAAATTTGCTGAAAAATACCATAAAGACATTGAAGCGATACAACAAAACGAAAACTATTTACGTGAACTTGCAAAAAATCAAACTTCGATTATGCAACTGCAAAATGACGTATTGAAGAAAAATGACGCTAACATCGAGCTTCAGTGTAAAATGATAGAAAAATTCATGGAAGAAACTAAGACGAACCTAGCCAGTATAGAAACAGAAATACAGATATCGATGGCAACAAGTTACTTCAACTCTGCTGCGCTCACAGCATCTCTACTGCTACACAATCTCAAAGAAATTCAAACCATGCTCCTGAATACTCTCACTAATGTATACAGTGGGCATATGGACGTGCACTTGATATCACCAGTCAATCTTGTAAAACAACTGGAAGACATAGCTGGCAGATTACCGAGAACACTGTCATTGCCGACAGAAAATATCAAAGAAGATATCAAGGAACTTTACAAGTTGTTATACGTGAAAGCGCGAATAACAATGAACTACTTTATGTTCGAAGTTCACATTCCTTTAATTTCGGATGTGGAGTTCACCTACTATCGGGCCATCGCTATACCATTCAAGAGAGACTCGAATTACAAACAGATGCAGTTAGCTTCGCAATACATTGCCGTAAACTTTGAGAAGAATTCTTATATCTCACTAAAAGATGAAGATGTCAAGTTATGTATCAAAAGACAAAAACATAACTTCATTTGTAACGCAAACATGCCAGTCTTCAACTTACATAACAAAAATGCGCCGTGCGAAGCAAAACTCCTGGGTCACCGTACTACGACGAGCACGTCACCGTGTGACGTACACAGCGTGTCATGCGAGGAGGAATGGATAAAGTTACAAGAATCAAACAGCTGGCTTGTTGTTTGTTGCGGAAGGTGCGAATTACGTACAGTTTGTAATAACGACGTAATATCGCAAACAATCACATCGACGGCTATAGTTACTTTGAGTCAAGGATGCGTACTGCGATCAAAAGATCTCACCATCACTTCACACAATCAGTACAACAGCAACCTCAACGTGAACTATGACATGCACGTACCGAACCTGAATTCGCCGATAAACAACATTGTTAACGTGACACTACATAACACGCCACATGAACTGTTCCGCCTCAAGAAAAACGACTTCGCGGATATTGACAAAAAGCTGCGGTTCCAAGAAGAGCACGAGCCTAAACTACCATCCACTATCACAGACCATGACGTACATCAATATGTAATTTGTTATCTTTTACTAACAATTGCTGTCATCACTTTCCTGTGGATAATAATAAGGAAATACTGCAGAGTGCTCAGAACCCAACTTCCAAGGAAGAAAAATAAAAAGCCTACGCATGAAGATATCGAGCTTCAACCAATGGGATCTCGACAACAGACTGCCAGAGAAGACAACCAACGGTCGCCCATAGACGGCTGCGATGTTCAACGTCAAGGACATCACGACAACATTGATTTTACTTTTAATTAATTCATTTGACTTATATTGTACATTTATCTTTACTACTTTACTTTATTCTTTGACTTTGTAAAGGCGTTTCTTTCTCTCTCTCTCTACTCATCTTTGCTTCTTTAAGGGGTTGCCAATATGTACGGTCTCATCGCCGTACATTTTTATTGCTTACTCGTCAACCTACTTTCGGCCAACGATGCGCCTCATACTGTCGCATAATAAAATAACATGACGGACGAATTCCAATGTAGTGAACTTATAACTCGGTAGCTATCAACAACTAAGAGAAATAATCGCCTTCCACCGTTGTAACTTACATTAACTTAAATATACTCAACTTGTGTATTTTAGTGGAAAAGTGTTTCTCTATACTAACTCAACTTAAAAATCTTCACGACAAATCAGTGTACGGAGTTAACTACTTACAACCCGTACAGCACATTTGTCCACACCAAATTCCATCCTGATGGCGTTACTAAAAGTTTCAGTTACTTTCAGTAGCTCCATCAGTCGCAATTTGTTGGGGGCAAAGAGTTTCAACCTGATAATAATAATTATTATTTCGTTCATTTATTTGATTTTCTAACATATTATTACATTTTTAAACATTCCTTAATAAAAAAACATAAAAAAAACATTTAAAAATATAAAAATAGTAGCCCACCGGTATCGGGAACAGGGTCCAAGCTACCGGCGGTCAGGGCTCCAGAGAAAGGAACCTCCTAACAATACGAGCCGTGTCCAGGAGTACCGCTTTCTGTATCAAGCCCTTGATCCAGCTGCCTAACGAGAGCCTCCTCAGGTGTTGGTCGAGGCTCTTAGCAATTAAGCCATTGGCTGTAACGACTATCGGCACAATGATCGCTGAGTCCACGTCCCACATGTCGACAACCTCGCGAGCCAAGTCAATATACTTGATTTGCTTATCTTTCTCGGCTTTCACGAGGTTCTCATCATGCGGAACTGTTATGTCAACAATCATTGCGCGCCGCTCTGATCGATCCACCACCACTATATCAGGCTTGTTAGCAACAATAGTCCTGTCAGTGATGATGGATCGATCCCAGTACAATGTGATATTGCCATGTTCAAGAACTGGGTCGGGCTCATACCTGTAGTACGGCACTTCTGATTCCACAAGATTGTATTTTAGAGCAAGTTGCTGATGGATAATCCTGGCTACAAGGTTGTGTCTATGCAAGTACTCTCCGTTAGCTAGACGAGAACAACCGGAGATAATGTGTCGAATTGATTCACCCGGACGGTGGCATGCCCGACAAATGTCAACCGTGCCGTCCTTCACAATAAATCTCCGGTAGTTATTTGTCATCATAACTTCATCCATAATTGCACAGACAAAACCTTCAGTTTCTCCAAAGAGATCCCCGGAACGTAGCCAGGCTACGGACGCTGATTGATCTACATCGGGTCCATGTAGGGCCCGGAAAAAGCGTCCGTGAAGCTCCTTACTCTGCCATACCTCCCTGCGGTCGTTAGTGTCAAGCACTACAGGTTTGCACCAGTTCTCTTTAGCCAAGGAGAGCGGGGTGAGGCCTTTGTCCACTGCAACCACATCCCGATGCATTCCCACGTCGGTTTCTAGGAAATATTCCCTGAGACTGCATATCTCGCGATTGTGGAGAGTCTTGGCGTTTAAAAAACCTCGACCACCACAACTCCGCGGGATATACAGTCTCATAACCGAAGAACGTGGGTGATGCATACGAAATGCCGTTAACAATGTACGGACCTTCCTATCCAGGGCGTCCAGTTCTGTTTGAGTCCATTTGAGTATGCCGAAAGAGTACATCAAAACCGGCATGACCCAACCGTTGAAAGCACGCACCTTGTTTCCACCTGATAAAAGACTATTAAATACTTTTCTCAGGCGGCCAAAGAAGCGCTCCTTCAACGATTGCTTCATGTCAGCAACATTGATACCCAACGCTTCCGACATACCCAAATACTTGTAGGTTTCGTTTGCTGAGAGGGATCTAAGGTGTATGGAATCCGAGAGTTGGGTTCCCACAGATTCCACAATTTCCCCTCGCTTTACATGCATGACCGCACATTTGTCCACACCAAATTCCATACTGATGGCACTACTAAAGGTTTCAGTTACCTTCAGTAGTTCCATCAGTTGCGAATCGTTGGGGGCAAAGAGTTTCAGGTCATCCATGTAAAGGAGGTGAGATATAACCTGACCACCTCTCTTCAATCGATAGCCCAGACCTGAACCCTCCAGCAACGTGCTTAGAGGATTCAAGGCTAAGCAGAACCAAAGTGGACTCAAACTATCGCCCTGGAATATTCCTCGCTCTATCCTTATCGGTTCACTATTCCTCCGAATCTGCCGGCATCCTGGATAGCGAAGGACTGTACTCCATTGCCTCATACACGAGTTCAGGAAGGTGCGCAGAGTTGCATCAACTTTATACAATTCTAGCACCCTCATGAGCCATGTATGTGGCACCGAGTCATAGGCCTTCTTATAGTCTATCCAACATGTCGATAGATGCCTTCGGGAACGGCGAACCTGTTGACTAATGGCCATATCAATGAGGAGCAGCTCCTTAGTACCACGGGACCCGTTCCTACATCCATTCTGAGAAGCAGACATGATAGAATTGTCATCAATGTGTTTAGAGATTTTAGCCCTCAAAATGGATGTAAGAACTTTATACATTGTAGGAAGACACGTTATTGGTCTATAGTTTTTGGGTTCCGCCGTACTACCCGATTTATGGAGCAGGTGGGTTATTCCAGTTGTCAAGAACTTGGGTAGCGATCCTGACTCTAAGGTTGTCTGGAAAAGTGTCGCCAAACGAGCGTGCGACCTTTGGATCATTTTTAACCAAAAGTTGTGCAGTCCGTCCGGCCCTGGAGATTTCCAATTAGGCAACGGACGGACCGCACAAGCTACATCTTGGGGGCTGATTGTTATTGCCCCCATTTCTGGTATTGGATCGCACGCTTGCTCGACTTCCCGAGTCCATTCACCCTCGGTATGACTGACAGGCACCGACCAAATGCTACGCCAAAACGAGCACATGGCGTCATCATCCGGTAGGTGCGTGTCAGACACACCTTGGTCCGGTCGCTCCCATGCTCTATACACCCACCTTTCATCGCTTTGGAATGTACGATTCAAAGTGTATCGTTCCACCCGCCGCTTATACCTACGAATACGGTTTGCCCATGCATACATTTTCTGCTTCAGGAAGTCGATGCGCTCTGTGATGTGGAACATGTAATCTGAAGGACTAATATCAGTCCCTGCAAATGCCCGCCTCACAAAGCGCATCACTCGAGGTCGAGTGTTACCCCCCCTGAAACAGATAAGTTTGCCAATGAGTGTTCTGACCACACCAATACGTCGCTCAATCCTGTACTGCCAGACTGGTACAGCTGGTTTCGGTCGTGTAGCTCTGTCATCAGGAAAGCTTACATGAGCTACACGACACGCCGCTACAGCCGCACAATACAGTATTGAGTGAGCATCAGTGAGGTTTTCGCAGTTGTCAAAATAGTTTGACAACTGCGAATCCAGAACAGCCACCAGTGCCCTATTTTTATTATGCATGGGCAACCGAGGCAAGCGTGGTCTAAGTTCGGGCGATATGTACCGATACTCTCGAATCGCACCCTCCAAAGCACTCCTCATTTCCTCATTGCACTGGGTACTTACATTAGTAGCCATGTCATTACTTACCTCGTCAGCGTGACTAACTAGTTGGTGGGACTGTGGTGGAACCACAGCCTGCGCCGAAGAGGCAATGACCTGGCTACTCTGCATTTCGGTTCGCAAGCGATCAAGTACGGTGTCATCCAACATACGATTACGCTGGATTACCCGCACCTGATCCGATAGTCGTTGTGCCGACACGTTGACAGCTGGCTCAAGCACCTGAAACAGAGAGAGCATCCGAACCCGGTACGCAGTCAGGTTGTTTCCCCCCTCTGTAGCCCCATAATATGAGCGCATGACATTTTCGTTAATGGAACTAGTCCATCTCATGCGCTGCACACTTCCACCGGGAGCTGGGACCTTAATGTTTGATTTATTTTATCTTCATAATCATTTGTTTTGTCGCCTTTAATGATTACTGTACTATCGTCTGCAAATAGTACCATTGGTTGCTCGACGTGTCTCGGAAGATCATTAATGTACACTAGGAAGAATAAGGGACCCAAAACAGTACCTTGTGGGACTCCAACTTCTATGGTTCTAGTATGGGTCTAGTATCTATATTCTGTAAGACGAGAAGCATATTTTTTTTTTCTATTATTGACAATTAAAAAATTGTAATGAACTACTTAGCAAACTTTTTCAACTCGTCAAAATCAGATGGCATTTAACAAGATCATTGGATTCATAGAAGGAGCTCTGATATTATCAGCTAGTATGACACATAAGTATGACACAAGTGTTGCCGAGCAGAGGGGTTAAAAGGCGCGCTTACTTAATGCGTTGATTTTGGTAATAATTAAACTTATTTGCATAACATTCACGGGCCGCGGGTTGCCGACCCCTGCGCTAGGGCTAAAACTGCAGGTAGCAGGTACTGTGTTATACCGAATTTAACGCGAGCGAAGCCGCTGGCAGAAACTAGCCTTCCATACAACAAGCATTTTTGTTTATTGGAACGGGGCATTAATCCACTCATAAAATCCATGCAAGTTAGTTATAGAACAACAATAGGTAACAATTCGGCCTCTTTCCAGCGATGATGTCGTACGAGGGCGTGGACGAGGGCGTGGACGAGGGCATGGACGAGGGCGTGGACGAGGGCGGCATGCAGCCGTACTACCACGCGCCGCACCCGCACCACATCGAGCACAAGTAAACGCGACCCGGCTCATGCACCGACGATAAAACACTCATTTGTTTCATAACAACCTTGTATACAGATTCGGTCAAATTGTGGACGACACTTACAGATATTTTTTTGTAGTATCTGTAAGCGTCCAGTGTCTGTATTGTCTCTGGTTTGACTGAACCATAAGGGAGTAACCACACTTATGGACTCTGATTTGGCTTGACCCGTTCTCAAAGAAGTTTATCTCCAATCATTCGCCTTCGAACTCAATGCGACAAGTGTTAAGCGTGACAAGGCTCAAGCCAATTCCGCGTCGATATGTGTTGGCACTCCTTAACTCGCACGCACGGACTTTAGGACCTAAGATAGATATACCGTCAAAATAAAACACAATCTAGCTATATCTGATGGCCCACTTAGTAACAATATGATCACATGCAACATGGGCACTAGGCATCAATCAGTTAACATGGGCAGCAGTAAATCTGGGTTTCCGTTATACTGTGTGCGAGTTATCGTCGCAAATGAGTGTTGTGAGACTGGGAGATGCTGGACCCATGTTCGAATCCGGCGATATGTTGAATATCAACCGATCCGCACATGTGTGTAGTTCTATTGAAAGGATAAAATATTTGTACTGGAGGTGATATTTGAAAAAAAAAAGTATTTTTCTTTTTAATCTACATTCAAAATATACACGAAATATTCAAATGTTCAGTTCAATATCACCTTCAGTTTAAATGCAACTATCTTGTCTCACAGTTGCTTAAAATTTCTGGAATAATCGTTTAAATATACTATCGACTAGTTATGTACCAGCTGGGTACTCTTTATATCTTATGACAATTTCTAATATCTTGTGAATACTCTTGCTTAGTGTGCTACGAAAAAACAACAGGCAATATTGCTTTAGTCGATTATTCGAGTAATTTAGTTAGTTTGAATCCCAAGAAAAGTTTGTTACTCACCCAAGTTCAAAACAAACAAACTTTAGTTGTCCTTTTAAAAATATGAGTGTAGGTAGATTATCTTGTTTGGAGAAATATATTGATTGATACCCATAACGTCAGCTGAGGTTTACTGGCTAATTTGATTTGAGCCAGTACATTTGTGTCTGTCGCATGGTATCTTCTTGAAAAAGGTCGACAATAAGTGATGGTAGGTAAAAATTTCATACTACATCTCAATTGTGAACCGGCAACCGGTTCTACATATCTCAATTTGGTCAATTTTACGGTATGAAGTCAGTACAAGTTGAAGGGAGCCAATTCTGGCGACAAATATAAACGTTCCTGAGATGGGATTCTTTGCAACACTGTGGAGAATGAAATGAAATAGTATAAAAAAGAATAGAAAGGGGAAACTTAAAATAAAAAGGAACGGTTGCCAGTTCACAGTCGATATAGCATATTTAGCAGCTGAGATATTTATTGTCGCGCCGCTAAAATGCCACAAAGGAGTCCAGTCGCAGTCTTCAATCAGTCCGCAAAATCAGGTGACAAAGGTGATTGTTTACTTCTTCTAACCTGCTTTTCATTCGATGTGCTTTTGTTTTATTTCATGACATTTTTTATTTGCAATATTTCATTTACATATCGACAACAGATTCAAGCGCGGTGGTGGCAATCAGGAGGGAAACCAGAACAATAATCAGAATTATAACAACATGGGCAACCGTCAACCCGTATCTGTATATAAAGTAAATTAGGAGGGACCTAATAACCGGTTAGTTTATTTTATATACAGATTTTTAAGAACGAAATCCTGCTCCATTGTAACAGCTTTGTGTTGACACCGTGAGCATCTTCTGTATTTAACTTAATACAGCTTAACTTGAAATATAACCTGCATTTTTATCTTGACTAAATTCGGCCCCATGTTTACTCCATGTTGTCGTGTATTCTTTCCGTAAATATTAATACGGTGGTTTTTTTATCCGTCAGCCGCAACTCTCACGGCGAGGCTCGTGGGCCGCACGCAGGCTACGGCGCGGGCGAGGGGGAGTGCGTCACGGAACAGCCCATGCTGACGCTGCCCTACATCCCCAGCCCGCCGCCCATGAACCCAATACAGTACTACCCCGTCGAGACCGACCCAGGTACCACAAACACTATGATGATGTCATTTTAAGACTGCCAGGGATAACTTCAAATGGAAAAGCCCCACTTAGCTGTAGTGCTTGTAGTCACTAGAACAATAGTTCGTCATTCTCCTGCCCATATCCCAATACAATTTATATAAATTCAGTGCATGCTGCCCTGAACTTATATCTTCTTCCATTTCATCCTTACTTAATATTATAAAAGCGAAAGTGAGTTTGTTTGTTACCTCTTCACGCTTTAATGGCTGAACCGACTTTGATGGATTTTGGCACAGAGTTAGTTGGGAACCAGGAGACGGACAAAGACTAATTTTCTTTAAAAAAAAGTTGGATATTGGGGAGAAAGAGGGAAGATAAGGGAAAACTTAGCGTTGCTATTACAAATCAATAAGGCGCTAGGGCAAAAACTGCAGGTAGCAGGTACTGTGTTATACCGAATTTAACGCGAGCCAAGCCGCTGGCAGAAACTAGCCTTCCATACAACAAGCATTTTTGTTTATTGGAACGGGGCATTAATCCACTCATAAAATCCATGCAAGTTAGTTATAGAACAACAATAGGTAACAATTCGGCCTCTTTCCAGCGATGATGTCGTACGAGGGCGTGGACGAGGGCGTGGACGAGGGCATGGACGAGGGCGTGGACGAGGGCGGCATGCAGCCGTACTACCACGCGCCGCACCCGCACCACATCGAGCACAAGTAAACGCGACCCGGCTCATGCACCGACGATAAAACACTCATTTGTTTCATAACAACCTTGTATACAGATTCGGTCAAATTGTGGACGACACTTACAGATATTTTTTTGTAGTATCTGTAAGCGTCCAGTGTCTGTATTGTCTCTGGTTTGACTGAACCATAAGGGAGTAACCACACTTATGGACTCTGATTTGGCTTGACCCGTTCTCAAAGAAGTTTATCTCCAATCATTCGCCTTCGAACTCAATGCGACAAGTGTTAAGCGTGACAAGGCTCAAGCCAATTCCGCGTCGATATGTGTTGGCACTCCTTAACTCGCACGCACGGACTTTAGGACCTAAGATAGATATACCGTCAAAATAAAACACAATCTAGCTATATCTGATGGCCCACTTAGTAACAATATGATCACATGCAACATGGGCACTAGGCATCAATCAGTTAACATGGGCAGCAGTAAATCTGGGTTTCCGTTATACTGTGTGCGAGTTATCGTCGCAAATGAGTGTTGTGAGACTGGGAGATGCTGGACCCATGTTCGAATCCGGCGATATGTTGAATATCAACCGATCCGCACATGTGTGTAGTTCTATTGAAAGGATAAAATATTTGTACTGGAGGTGATATTTGAAAAAAAAAAGTATTTTTCTTTTTAATCTACATTCAAAATATACACGAAATATTCAAATGTTCAGTTCAATATCACCTTCAGTTTAAATGCAACTATCTTGTCTCACAGTTGCTTAAAATTTCTGGAATAATCGTTTAAATATACTATCGACTAGTTATGTACCAGCTGGGTACTCTTTATATCTTATGACAACTTCTAATATCTTGTGAATACTCTTGCTTAGTGTGCTACGAAAAAACAACAGGCAATATTGCTTTAGTCGATTATTCGAGTAATTTAGTTAGTTTGAATCCCAAGAAAAGTTTGTTACTCACCCAAGTTCAAAACAAACAAACTTTAGTTGTCCTTTTAAAAATATGAGTGTAGGTAGATTATCTTGTTTGGAGAAATATATTGATTGATACCCATAACGTCAGCTGAGGTTTACTGGCTAATTTGATTTGAGCCAGTACATTTGTGTCTGTCGCATGGTATCTTCTTGAAAAAGGTCGACAATAAGTGATGGTAGGTAAAAATTTCATACTACATCTCAATTGTGAACCGGCAACCGGTTCTACATATCTCAATTTGGTCAATTTTACGGTATGAAGTCAGTACAAGTTGAAGGGAGCCAATTCTGGCGACAAATATAAACGTTCCTGAGATGGGATTCTTTGCAACACTGTGGAGAATGAAATGAAATAGTATAAAAAAGAATAGAAAGGGGAAACTTAAAATAAAAAGGAACGGTTGCCAGTTCACAGTCGATATAGCATATTTAGCAGCTGAGATATTTATTGTCGCGCCGCTAAAATGCCACAAAGGAGTCCAGTCGCAGTCCGCAAAATCAGGTGACAAAGGTGATTGTTTACTTCTTCTAACCTGCTTTTCATTCGATGTGCTTTTGTTTTATTTCATGACATTTTTTATTTGCAATATTTCATTTACATATCGACAACAGATTCAAGCGCGGTGGTGGCAATCAGGAGGGAAACCAGAACAATAATCAGAATTATAACAACATGGGCAACCGTCAACCCGTATCTGTATATAAAGTAAATTAGGAGGGACCTAATAACCGGTTAGTTTATTTTATATACAGATTTTTAAGAACGAAATCCTGCTCCATTGTAACAGCTTTGTGTTGACACCGTGAGCATCTTCTGTAAGTATCTAACTTAATACAGCTTAACTTGAAAATATATAACCTGCATTTTTATCTTGACTAAATTCGGCCCCATGTTTACTCCATGTTGTCGTGTATTCTTTCCGTAAATATTAATACGGTGGTTTTTTTATCCGTCAGCCGCAACTCTCACGGCGAGGCTCGTGGGCCGCACGCGGGCTACGGCGCGGGCGAGGGGGAGTGCGTCATGGAACAGCCCATGCTGACGCTGCCCTTCAACCCCTACCCGCCGCCCATGTACCCAATACAGTACTACCCCATCGAGACCGACCCAGGTACCACAAACACTATGATGATGTCATTTTAAGACTGCCAGGGATAACTTCAAATGGAAAAGCCCCACTTAGCTGTAGTGCTTGTAGTCACTAGAACAATAGTTCGTCATTCTCCTGCCCATATCCCAATACAATTTATATAAATTCAGTGCATGCTGCCCTGAACTTATATCTTCTTCCATTTCATCCTTACTTCCTTACTAATATTATAAAAGCGAAAGTGAGTTTGTTTGTTTGTTTATTTGTTTGTTACCTCTTAACGCTTTGATGGCTAAACTGGCTAAACCGATTTTGATGAATTTTGGTACAGAGATAGTTGGGAACCAGGAGACGGACATTGGCTAATTTTTATTTTAAAAAAGGGGATGTGAGGGAGAAAGAGGAAAAGGAAAGAAAAGGGAAAACTTAATGTTGCTATTACAAATCAATAAGGCGCAAGAGGAACTGTATTACCCCAAATATAACGCGGGCGAAAGCTAATCCATACTAATATTATAAATGCGAAAGTAACTCTGTCTGTCTGTCTGTTTGTCTGTTACTCTTTCACGTCTAAGCGGCTGAACGGATTTTGATGAAATTTGGTATGGTGATAGATGATAACCTAGAAATGGTCATAGGCTATAAATAATCACGCCATCGTACTTAGGGGGTAGGCAGTAGGCAGATAACTAAATTGAGTTAGTGATTTTAAGTCGTTTTGGTTGGGACTTTTGCTCTTTCACGTCTAAACGGCTGAACGGATTTTGATGAAATTTAGTAAGGTATTAGATCGTTACCTAAAAACGGATATAAGATCTGTTAAGTAATATGAAAATTTTGTTCTAGGCTGAATAGCCAAGGTATCGCTACCCATAAATATAAGTTTTTGTTATTGGCTACTCTGTCTATGGTTCGATTTCCTGTGTTCTTACTGTGCAAGCGTTTATTAATTATAATATAACAATTCAGTGGAAATTCTCAGTTTTATTCATAAAGAGCCCTAGAATCAATAGGTTATGGGCCCAGGAAGCTCTGTAAACTGAAGAATATAGAAAACAGTAAAGAAGTCATACTTTGTATTTTCCAATAAACCACGCCGTATAACCTCAAAATGGAGCGCACCTTGAGTGTGGATAAATTCGACGGGAAAAACTTCAGACAATGGAAGTTCCAGATAAAATGTGCCCTGAAAGCGAAAGGCATCGATATATCGATCGAAAAAACGAGAGAAAACGCGATTAAATGGCTAAAAGATGACGGCATGGCTATGTACATTATCACGTCGTCGATGGATTTAAATCAAATAACCTTAATAGAAAACTGTGAAACCGCTTCGGAGGTTATGTTAAAATTGGAATCCATATACGAACAAAAGAGTGAACTAAATAAAATGTTGATTCATGAACGGTTTTACCAGTATAAAATGTCACCAAGTGATAGTGTGGCACAACATATTGCAAAGGTTGAGAATCTCGCCAAACAACTCAAGGAAAGCGGTGAAAACATCAGTGACACTGCAATAATCACGAAAATATTGGGAACTCTGCCTCCTAAATATAGATCACTCAGGCAGGCATGGATGTCGCTGGATCCTGAAAAGCAAAACTTGAATAACTTAACGGCAAGGCTACTTGATGAGGAAGCCAATAGTATCTGTGAAGAAGAACATGAAATGGCATTGTTGGTTGCTAAGACTAAACTAAAGAAAGATTCTACCAAAAATGAAGCTAACTCAAGTAGCATGAGCAAAGAGAAACCTGCAAAGCATCGTTTTGAATGTTACAACTGCGGAAAAAGAGGACATTTTGCTAGAGAATGCCGTGCACCAAAGAAAGTATATAAGAAACCAGATCAAGATAAGAATACCATGCTAGCTTTTAATGTAGCCGATGAGTCAAACGTATGCAGTGGAATAGAAGAAGACACCTGGATTTTGGATAGTGGTGCTTCGACCCACATGACATATAGAAAAGAATTTTTTGAAGAATATACAGCTTGTACTCAGAAATCATTGACATTAGGAAACAAAGAATCCATTGAAGTATGTGGAATAGGAAAAATTTTGATAAAAAGATATGTCAATGGACAGTGGGAGTTAAGCATGTTACATGGAGTACTACATGTGCCTAACTTAAGAAGAAATTTATTTTCTGAAGGCATCATAACAAGAAAAGGTTATTCCATAGTAAAGAAGGACAATAGTGCTCTAATTTACAATGGCAATGAAGTAGTGATGTGTGCAAAAATGAAGTTGAATAATTTATATGAACTGGACATTGAAACAGTTATTCCTGACACATGCAACTTAGTGCAGAAAAACAAAAGTGATATTAAAAAGTGGCATGAGAGATTGGGACATTTAAACTTCAAAGAAATAAGAAAATGAGTGTAAACAATATAGTTCAAGGTTTAAATATTGAAAAAGGTAGTGAAACTGACTTAGTGTGTGAAGCATGTGCTTATGGGAAACAATCTCGGTTCCCATTTCAGAAATCAATTCGGGCAGAACTACAACAGGATGACTCTGAAGACGTACTCGAAGAGGATCCTGCATTGAGTGATAACTCCTCAAATGAAAACTCACTAAATGAGAATGAGGAAAGCATGCTCAGTTGCAACAATGATGATCCTGATTATGAACCATCACAGATCCTCGATGATTCTCCACATAAACAAATAAATCTTAGGCCAAGGAGAAATTTGAATTTAGAAGCCAATTTAGTGAAATTTATATTACCATCATCATTTGATGAGGCAATGAAAAGTTTGCAGAAAGATGAATGGTTGCAAGCCATTAAAGAAGAACTAAAAGCTCATGATGAGAACCAGACTTGGACCCCAGTGAAGCGAGCTGGACAGAGAACACTCACAGCCAAGTGGGTATTTTCTATTAAAAGGGGTGACAATGGAAAAGTAAACCGTTACAAGGCTCGATTATGTGCACGAGGGTTTAATCAAATCGCTGGTATTGATTACCATCAAATATTTTCCCCTACCACAAGGTATGATTCAATTAGAATTATTTTTAGCATTGCAGCTAAGTATAACTGGGAAATCCAACAATTTGATGTAAAAACAGCCTTTTTAAATGGGGACTTAGAAGAAGAAATTTATTTAGAAATTCCTGATGGTGTGCTTGTTGATAAAAGTAATGTTTTAAAATTGAATAGGTCACTGTATGGGTTAAAACAGGCATCAAGGTGTTGGAACAAAAAGTTTACTGAATTTTTAAAATCATATGGTTTTGTTCAGTCACAAGCTGACTGCTGTGTATATATAAGGAATGTTGAAAGTATCAAGGTTATACCAATAATTTATGTTGATGATGCTCTCATAATATCTTCAAGTAAAAAGATAATTAAAGATATAATTAGTTTCTTGAAAGAGGCATTTAAAATTAAAGAATTGAATTTGTCATATTTTGTAGGCATAGAAGTGTTAAAGTCTGATAATTGCATATGTTTACATCAGGGAGAGTACATAGATCAAATTGTTAAAACTTTTAATATGATTGAATGTAATCCTGCATCAACTCCTGCTGATCCAAATGTTATTATATGTAAAAATCTTGAAGAAACTGTTGTGAAATTTCCTTATAGGGAAGCTATTGGTTCACTGTTATTTCTTTGCTCAGTATCCAGACCGGATATTTCATATGCAGTTAATATGTTGAGTCGGTATATTAATAATCCTAATCAACAACACGTTAATTCAGTGAAGCGGGTAATTAGATATTTAATGAATACAAGAAATGTTTGTATTAGGTATGGAGAAAGCAATGATCTCATTGGATATTCTGATGCTGATTTTGCAGGTGATGTGGACACCCGACAATCCACTACTGGATATATATTCTTAATGAATGGTGGGCCTGTAACATGGTTAAGCCAAAAGCAAAAGACCATTGCTCTCTCTACCACTGAAGCAGAGTTTGTGGCAGCCTGTGAGTCTGCAAAAGAAATACTATGGTTACAGCAACTGTTGTTGGACTTAGGTGAAAAATTTGATTGTGCTAAGCTAAGTGTTGACAATCAGAGTGCTATTAAGTTAATCAATAACCCTGTTTTTCATAAACGAACCAAGCATATAGATGTAAAGTACAATTTTATTCGTGAAAAAGTGGAGAATGGTTTGATAAATATATCATATGTCCAAAGTAAGAATCAGCTTGCTGATATATTAACAAAGCCATTGCCCACCCAATCTTTTGTTTTTCTAAGAGAACAAATAATGAATAAGCTGTAACAATGTGATGTGTTTAATTTAAGTATAGAATATATTTTATGATGTAAAATTTTAGTGGGAGTGTTAAGTAATATGAAAATTTTGTTCTAGGCTGAATAGCCAAGGTATCGCTACCCATAAATATAAGTTTTTGTTATTGGCTACTCTGTCTATGGTTCGATTTCCTGTGTTCTTACTGTGCAAGCGTTTATTAATTATAATATAACAATTCAGTGGAAATTCTCAGTTTTATTCATAAAGAGCCCTAGAATCAATAAGATCAAAATGATCAAGTCATCGTACTTAGGGGGTAGGAAGTAGGCAGAAAACTGAATTGAGTTAGTGATTTTTTTATGGTTTTTGCTGAGTGTTTTGCTCTATCATGCCTAAACGGCTGAACGGATTTTGATAAAATTTAGATTTCAAAATGTATCATTACCACTACTAATATAAGTCCAATTACGAATGATTTCTTCGCGTAATAAAAGGACACGTTAATCATGCCCAATAATGTGGAGTTTATATGCCCTAAAACATATTTTTTATGATTTTTAGCGTAAATGATAATGATAAATGATGTTTATTTTGCAAGTAGGTTTTCACAAACACTTTTACACGTCATCTTTTTTTTTTAAACTAGATGAGGCCGGTGTTTCGTACCCGACTACTCTGAGAAGAAACAGCCGAAACAAACTCAGAGGTCATAGTCTCTTTTAAAGTCCAGACAAAATAATCTTGGTCAACTTACATGAGGACTATGCAGATAGTGTCTGAAATGGTCTTTTTAAGAAAGCACCACACAGATTGAGTGGACCTGTCCAGTCAGTGCAAGCATTTGTCAGTTATCGTGTAGCTCAACTCATAACCCAAGGAGCTCAACGACACGACGAACAATACCAAAAAAAGGACATTTGTGTAGGTCGCTTATAGCACTCAAACTGCCAGACCTTCGTAAAAAAACAAAGTAAATAAAAGAAATGATCCACATGGTCCTCACTTTTACAATAAACAAATAAAATAAAAAAATAAATAATTAATGAGATCATAATGAAATCATAAAATGTCATAAATTAAAATAATAAGAAAATAACATGTCACAAATCATAATAAAAAGAATTTAAAAAAATAAAAAATAAATATTAATGTCAAAGTGTATAGAATAAAGGAATAGACAATAAATAAATGAAACTAAGGCAAATTTTGACACTCACTGAGTAAATTAAATTGGAGCAGCTTAATCCCAAGCCTTTTTATCTTCAAGGTAATGATTCATATTATAGTAAGCTTTGAGACATAGTTTACGTTTTATAAAAGATTTAAATTTATTGAGGCTTAGTGTTTGAATATCGCTTGGCAGTTTATTATAATAACGTATACATTGGCATGTGAACGTACCCCCTATTTTTTTGAGCCTCGTTGCAGGAACAACAAATTTGTGTTTGTTCCTTGTATTTATGTCGTGGATATCACTGTATTTTTTAAACAATTTTATATTTTTATGCGCGTACAACAAGTTTTCGTAAATAAACTGAGAGGGCACAGTTAGTATGTTAATCTCTTTAAATTTTTCTCTGAGGGAGTGTCTAGGACTTAATTTATACATTGAACGAATTGCCCTCTTTTGCAAAATGAAAATTGTCTGAATATCGGCGGCATGGCCCCACAAGAAAATACCATACGACATCACACTGTGGTAATAACTAAAATAAACTAAACGGGCTGTCTCTAAATCAGTCAAATCACGAATTTTTTTAACGGCGTATAACTTATCTATATGAGGGCCCCACTGAAGCTTAGCATCCAAAGTTAAGCCTAGGAACACTGTATTATCTTCCGGTTTTAACTCTTCATCCTTGATTAGTACACTAGTTTCCACTTGTCTAACATGAGGTAACGTAAACTTAATGCATTTGGTCTTTTTCTCATTTAGAAGTAAATTATTAACGTTAAACCAATTAACGACCTTTGCCAGAGCGCTATTAACATCGTCACAAGCTATCTGCTGACGTTTTAGTTTTAATAAAAGAGAAGTGTCGTCTGCAAACAACACTACATCATGATTATCCTTTATGAGGTAAGGCAAGTCATTAATATAAATAAGAAATAAAAAGGGCCAAGAATGGACCCTTGTGGTACTCCCATGCTTAATACAGATCCGGGAGATCTTTTCCCGTTTACATCAACTCTCTGAATCCTACCACTCAAATATGACGTAAGAAGATTCGGAGAGGCGTTCCGGATTCCGTAGTGGTGTAGTTTTCTGATTAATGTTTTATGGAGAACGCAATCGAAAGCCTTGGACAAATCGCAAAAAATCCCCAAAGCATCGCATTTATCTTCCCAGGCATTATAAATGTGTCCTAGAAGTTCAACACCGGCATTATCAGTAGTTGAACGACCCTTTGTAAAACCGAACTGTTTATTATGCAATAACTTATGTTTATTGAAAAATCTTTGCATTTGATCTAAAATTATTTTTTCAAAAATTTTACTAAATGTTGGTAGCACTGAAATTGGTCTATAGTTAGTAGGGTCTGATGTACTACCCGATTTAAACAATGGTATTATTTTACTGTTTTTCATTAGATCAGGAATCTCACCACGGTCAATACAATCATTAAATATAACAGCTAATGAAGGAGCTACAATGGTTATAATGGACTTGGCAACGTCCACAGAATGACCCCATAGATCAGCGGTCTTCTTAACATTTAACATATGAAAAGTTTTAATTACATCATTACAATTAACATATTGAAAATTAAATTCGGAATCATGGAATGGAACATTTTCCTTTAGTAAAGCATCTGCAGCAGCAGGTGACGAGTCTAGCGATTTAGTAGTCGATACAGGAATATCCGCAAAGAAATTTTCAAACGCTGTAGCAACTTGAGTATCTGATTTTATGATATTATCGCCGATAGCAAGGCTGTAGTCACTATTTCGCTTGCAAGACCTTCTTGCTTCGCTATTAATAATGTTCCAAGTCATTTTAATTACGTTACTGCTATTTTTAATTTTTGAACTCAAATAATGTGACTTAGCTATAGCACAAACTTTTTTAAAAACTTTAGAATAATTCTTAACATACAAATTAAATTCTACAGTATTAATACAAATTCGCTCTTCATACAGCTCATAAAGCCGTTTTTTACTTTTATGAATACCAAAGGTGGCCCAGTCATTGAAAGAAGCGTTATTATTAACCGAGATAGTCTTAGGAACAAACGTGGTCTTAAACTGTGTGCAATACATACTAAAAAAAATGTTATATTGTTGATTGGGGTCATCACTAGTTGACAAAAGTGGTAATTTAGTTGAAAGTTTATTTTTAAAAGTTTCTAGCCGACTTTTAGTTTTTGGGTTGACAGTGATATCCATTTTAGCTACTTTTTTGATTACATTTGGAATTGTAATCAGTTGCCCGCAATGATCTGAATCTAATAAGTTAATAATTACTTTGTGGGTTGGTATAACATCAGTATAAATATTATCTAGGCAAGTGGCACTAGTCTGGGTTATTCTAGTGGGCTCCAAAAAATTGTTTTCAAGGTTGTATGACTGAAACAGGTTTGTAATTTTAGTACTTAACACAGATTTTTCTAGCAAATTAATATTAAAATCACCGCAAGTGATTATAGATTTCTTTGAGCTACTACAGATTTTATGCAACACTTCATCCATTATCTTTTCAAAACAATCATACAAACCTGAAGGGGGTCTATACACACTTAATATGATAAACTGCTCCAATTCTAACAGGCTATTTCAATTGTTCTCTCAACAGACAGGTTTACAATATCCTTGCGTTCTTTAAATTTGAGCTGATTATTTACTAAGATTAATGCGCCGCCATGTATAGCATTTACTCTACTGAATGAACTACCAACCTGGTGATAACTAAAATTAAAAATTAATTGATGAATTTTGAGCCAATGCTCTGTGATACAAAGAATATCTATGTTGTTACAATTCAGGAAAAGCCCTACTTCTAATTTTTTGTTCAAAAACCCTTGAATATTTTGATGCACCAGGTTGATACAATCAAAATCCCCAATACTTTCAACTGATTTACTATCTGGCTTCCTTACATTATTGCAAGAGGTTGCCTCTATTGTCTCAATCTCTAATTTAAATGATGATCTGATTCTAGTACGTACGTAGACGTATACGTAGACCTACACTGCCATCAAAATGGCGATGATCGTAATTTACGCATTTGCATTTTATAAGACTTAATTAAGAAACTTACACAATAATTAAAGAACTTCTAATGACGTTTACATATGAGATTTTTATTCTACTATCTTAATTAATGCACACCCATATTATTTTTTAACCAGGAAATAAAATATTTACAAAAATAATGAGGAGTTCGTATGACTTAAATGTTCGACCCCTTTCGGGGCCAGTACCGAGCCAGCGGAGGTTTGAATGTCGAGCCCCCGAAAGGGTCCGTACCGAACTATACGGTTAAATCGAAATCAATAACCATTAAGTCGCCAGGTTGACAGAAGTCGTTTATGAGTGAAACGGTAATATATGACTGTGTATGAGTGGGAGAGAGAGAGATATATTTTTATTAGTTCGTTTAACTTTAGGGTAGAGGCGCACACCTGATCCTTATGATTTTATTTTTAAACTAGCTGTTCTCCACGGTTTCACGGTTGGTCGTAGCGTGATGTTATATAGCCTATAGCCTTCCTCAAGAAATGGACTATCCGACACTAAAAGAATTTTCCAATTCCAACCAGTAGTCCCTGAGATTACCGCGTTCAAACAAACAAACAAACTCTTCAGCTTTATAATATTAGTATAGATTATGATTGTTCTGCGCAAGTGTGCACTGGATTATTACTGTATTTGTTTTTTATTGCGAATTCCAATACGCGATAAAATACAATAAGTCTTAGATACTTAGGTGAAGCCACACTTGCCTAGGTTGGTCCGTAGATGGGTCATGTCCCAGTACATACCGAATTTACACCATGTCTCAGAAAGCAAGTTAAGCCGTTGATTCCATGTGATTGTAAATTTAACGAATTTACCTGAACGAAACGTAAAAATGTCGGTGTGAATTAAATCCACGATAAGTTTTAATATTTAGATAGTTGACAACCTCATACGAGCCATCGACAATTCAAATCAAAGTAATCGTAGGTTATATCGATCGCCACATTGGATCATTAATGTCGTTTAAACGCAACATGCGATATTGGTAGTCGATGTACAAGTTGTTTATTTTTTTGATTACCAAGCAGAAATGCGAAATTATTTCCATTATACTATTACAGGCAGTTTTGAATGTCAAGAACCAAAATAATGAAGTTACAGTCCCAGTCACAAGGCATAATAACTTGTGAAAGTACTGTGGTTGCCCATTCCAAAATGTTGATTTCTATGAAGAAGAATGGGCAAGAAACTCCATGGACACTTTTTCAAATTATAATATTACTAGCTTTTGCCCGCGGCTTCGCTCGCGTTAAATTCGGGGTAACACAGTTGCCCTTTCTTGATTCAGGTAGGCTAGCTGCTACCTGCAGTTTTGCCCTTGCGTCTTATTTATTGTAATCGCAAAGCTAAGTTTTCCCTTTTCTTTCCTCGTTCTCCCTGATATCTCTTTTTTAGGGTTCCGTAGTCAACTAGGAACCCTTATAGTTTCGCCATGTCTGTCCGTCCGTCCGTCCGTCCGTCCGTCCGTCCGACCTCGCTTAATCTCTGTGACCGTTAGCACTAGAAAGCTGAAATTTGGTCCCAATATGTATATCAACCACGCCGACAAAGTGGTAAAATAAAAATTGGAAAAAAATGTTTTATTAGGGTAGCCACCCTATATGTAAAGTGGAAAGTGATTTTTTTTTTAATTTCAACCCTAACGTGTGATATATTGTTGGAAAGGTATTTAAAAATGAATAGGGGTTTACTAAAATAATTTTTTGATAATGTCAATAATTTCGGAAATAATCGCTCCAAAAGTAAAAAACAATGTGTCCCCCCCCTCTAACTTTTGAACCATAAGTTTAGAAAATATGAAAAAAATCTGAAAAGTAGAACTTTATAAGGACTTTCTATGAAAATTATTTTGAACTTGATTGACACAACAGGTTTTGTACAAAAAAGACAAAAAGTTTTACAAAATAATTTCTGGACTAAGTTTGTAGTATAATCGTACATGCAAGCAATTTTTTTTAACTTCGTTTACATATTTTATTATCCTCACGCTTCTTTTTTCAAACAAAAAAAAAGAATTATTGAAATCGGTTCTCGCAATCCAAAATTATTAAAAAAGTATTAATTAGTAACCCAATTCCCCGAGAGATGGCGCTGTAGGTACTTATTATATTGGATCGGGTATTACCGAATTGTTCGGTTGGTCTCTCCTTGGCATTGGCGGTATCTTATAACTACATAAAACTTCTATTAAGAACATGCTAAGGCAATTTAGAACAAAGCTAAAATTCATTTCATAATGTTAAGGTAAAAACCAGTTCATAAATGGTTCGATAGATGGCGTTGCGTAATGACGTATTTTTTTTAAAAGTCGATGTTAAGATTTTCCGTGCTTTCATGACCTACCGTGGTAAAGTAAGTTGCACCTTAAATATTCGTAATGTTATTTATGAGTGCATAATCTAAGTAGTCGTCGAGGTTTGAGCGCTCCCCTTTGTGTTCGCGTTAAAAACCGTCACAAGTCGGAGCCGGAGCGCCCGCCGCGGACTCGCGGAGCGTGCTAAGCATAAGCTAGCAATGTTGCACGCTCCTCCACCTTTAAACTCATAAGTGGGAAAACTTATTGTGACGGACGGAAAACTACGGAACCCTACACTGAGCGTGGCCCGACACGCTCTTGGCCGGTTTTTTAAATTAGCCTATGTCTCCAGGGTCCCAACTATCTCGGTACCAAAATTCATCAAAATCGGTTTAGCCATTAAGAATCAGAATCAGAATCAGAATCAGAATAACATTTATTTGCCTACTTTTGTGTACAAAAAGTCTCTGTGGCCGGTGGGCCGTGCAGAGGTGAGTCAGCTAACTTATGTCCTATAGGGATCTATGTTCGCTGTGATTTATTGATTCGCAATATGTGGAGATATATAGTACAGACAGATTACGTGTTTTATTTATGTTATTGATTATTATTATTTTATTTTAAGGGGACGAGGAGCCTTTGATTTGTCAGTAGGCCACCGTTTGTATCCTTTTTTATTAGGGTCATACAGTATGTCACCTATTCTGTGATTAACCCTGAGGGGGTTGAATTCGCCGTGCGCTTGGTAGGCATCTCCAGGAGATTCTAGATCTTCTATTTCTAGTTTTGCAACGTTTTCCAACATTTTAGTATTAAAGTCCTCGGCGCGTAGGTGCCAGGCTTCTATGTCAGCCATCTCCCAGATAACTTCCGTCGGTGTTCGTCTTGGTAGTTGTGCGGCGTTTTTCAGTGCCAATCTGTATTGGCGTTCGATTTTGCTAAGGTTCGTTGCGCTATACCTTGAGAGTAGTTGCACCACTCCGTAGTCCATCAGCGGTAAAATGCAGGCTTGAATGATGGCCAGTTTCGTAAATAATTCTGTCTTCGCATTGTATCCTATTATTGAACCGAGGGCACCTCTAACTTGCTTCAGTTTTTTTACTACTTTTTCGGTATGCTGGTTCATCTTCATGTGTTTGTCGAAAATAACGCCGAGGTATCTGATGTGTTTTTGATAGTGCAATGTTTGTTGTTTCAGTTTCACCGTTGGCCGGTATTTTTTCTTTTTCGAGAACATGATGCATTCTGTTTTCTCTATATTACACTTTAACCCCCACCTCGTGTAATAGTCGACAATGGCTTCCGCTGCCCATTCAGCACGCGTAGTCGCATGTTCTGGGTTCGTAGCTATGTTGAGTATACAGAGATCATCCGCGTACTGTGAAAGTTTCAGACCTTTGATGTTGTTTTGTATATCCCAAATATCATGGACGTATAGGTTGAAGATTATCGGTCCCAGGATCGAACCTTGGGGTACGCCGTGAGGTATCGGTTTGCCTTTGGTTGTGGTAGTTCTAAATCTACCTCTCAAGTTTCTGCCTTCTAGGTAGTTCTCAATTATTTTAATAATATTGTTGGGAACGTCTTGATTCTGAAGTTTCTTGACCAGGCCCTTGTGGTTGATCGAGTCGAAGGCCTTCGATAAGTCCGTTGATATCATAGAGACGCTATTTTCTGTGGCTAACGCATCCGTGATTATTTTTCCTGTACGTAGAATCTGGGTTGCTGTGCCTCTTGCTCTTGTGAAGCCGTGCTGGAACGTTGGTTGTAGCCGGTTAACCGTAGCTGTTAGTCTTCTCAGGATTAGTCGCTCACACAGCTTGCCCATGATGTTGAGCAGTGTGATTGGGCGGTATGATAATGCCTGACGGTGGTCTTTGCCGGCCTTGTGCAAAAATATGCACTCGCCGGTTTTCCATCGCTTAGGGAAATAACCTGTGGACAATACAAAGTTTACTAGAGGCACAAATGCCTCGGTGAAGACTTCTCCCCCAAGTTTGAGGGCGTCTGCTTTTATTCCGTCTGGCCCTGGGGCCTTTTTGTTTTTAAATTTTTTGAGTGCAAGTTGCACTTCATTTTTTGACGTTGGGTCAAGCGGTTGGAACGGTGTGGTTTTTTCGGTCCCCTCATCTTCTTTTGCTATTTTGGCCTCTTTAACTATGGCTGTGTCAATAAGCTTGTCGATTGTTTCTATCTCTGTACTGCATCCAGTAATATTTGGTAGTTTAACGACAGGCTTCTTCATGTTTCGTTGGATGCTCCACATTTGTGACCTATTGTCTCGTGCATCCTGGAGTTTGTCGAGCCAGCCCTTTTCGGAGTATTCTCTCAGGATCCTTTCAGCTTCTCTCTTGGCACGGTTGTAAAGATTGCGTGTTTCCTGTTGGAGTTTGGGGCTGCAGTGTCTCGCTTGCCATGTAATTTGTTTCAGTTTGTTTCGAAAGTCTATTTTATCGTTTATTTCCTTCGGTAGTCGTTCTTGCCTTGTTGAATTTTTCAGAGGTGCGTGAGTGTCAAGGGCTGCGATAACTGCATTTTCCATTGTTTCGACGTATTTCTCGCAGTCGGCTTCTGTTATGATTTCTTCGTTAAGGTTGCAGAAACCTTCCCACATTGTCTCTTGATATGCCGCTCTTAATTTCTCGTCCTCATAGATTTTCTTTGTGTTACGGTATAAGTGTTCCTCTATAGTATGTTCAATCTTCAACGTTAGCAACCAAGGGAGGTGGTCCGAGCCAACACTCTCTACCTGTTTGGCCTGTGCTTCTAGTTGTTGATGTGTTATTATAGCTAGGTCCAGGATATTGTTACCTTGGCTGAAAGGTCTAGATGGTGCGTTGGCGTATTTCAGCGAGCAGATTCCGTCTTTAATTGCTTTTTTAACAATGTTGCCGAGGCCGGAATTTCTGCTGTGGCCAAGAGTTTGCATACGTAAGTTCATATCGCCGATGATGACAGATGGCTCGTCAGCTAGGGTCTCCTCTAGTTCTTCTCTAGCATGATGTTGGTTTGGAATTTGGATATATATTCCTTTGATCTTGATATATTGTCCAGTTGCGTGGTTAGTGAAAAGTTTAATGCCTATGCCTTCTATCTTCTTGTTTTCATCGTGCCAGCCTGGAGTGACTTCCGTTTCGGCCCACCTTAGCCCCCTCTGTACATACATGGCAGTTGCTAAGTGTTTTTCCAATGTATGGGTGAGTTTATCGTACCCTTTTATGTTATATTGTTGCGTCTCGAAGTCGATTTTACACTCGTTCAATATAATTATAGCTGGTCTATATTTCTCGACCAGTGCTTTTATTTCTTTGAATTTATTTCTTGCTCCTTGGGTGTTCAGGTGTAAGATTTTAAGATTCTGTATTTTCTTACTGTTGTGGTTAGCCATTGAGATGCGAGTACATGCTATTTATAGTGTCCATCAGCATCATCAGTGTCTGTTGCATTTGTGTCTGCATCTGAAAGAGGCCTTCTAGTGTGAGTCCGCCTGTTTTCGATGGCACTTGTTCTGCTGGTGGTTGTGCTGGTTCTTTCTGTGGCAGTGCTGGAAATTGCCTTGTATTTGTGACATCTGCGAATTGAACACCCAGTCTTAACACTGAACGTTTAATTCTCTCCTCTCTCTTTTTTTGTTTAGCCTCTGTTTGTTCTATTTGCCTAGCTATCACATTTTTGAACACAGGGCATTTTGCGTTATTCGCGCCATGGTCTTCTCCTTTACAATTTCTGCAGACTTTTGTCGTGGTGCCCTCTAGCGTGGTAATAACTAGCTGTGGTTCCTCTTGTTTGCCGTAGCACGATTGTTTCGAGTGATCGAATGCATAGCATTTCTTACATTGTACAATGTGTTTCGGGTTTTCCCTGAATGGTTCGACCTTAATGGAGGGTGCGCAGAAAAATTTCCTCTCCGAAGTTTTGAAGTTCGCCAGGAGATCTCTCGATTTGTGTTTGCCATCAAAAATGAGTAAGTGTATTTTCCCTGCTCTTCCGAGGGGCTTGATTGATGTTGGTTTAATGCCGATGCAGTCGGCTATCTCGTTAGCAATGGTGTCGGTAGATTCTCCATATGTCTCATTTTTGAGCACGATCTTAGTCGCTGGTTGTCTGTCAGCCTTCGGTTTTGGTGCAATCACTCTAGTTATCCCGCAGGCTTCAAGCGTAGTGAGTAAGTTCTCGCGCGCTGATGCATTGTCTGGGTTAATTTTTATTTGTCCTCTCATGACGTTGAGTGTTGAGCTGTTTTTTGCCACTGATTCTCTGATTTTCTTAAGTGTGTCTTGATTCTTAATTGCATTTTCATCCCTGATAATTATATTGGGGATATGGGTGTTCTTCTGTGTCGGTGGCATATAATTGGATGCGTCTGTACGCTGTCTTTTTGCTCCTCTAGTTACCAGTTGATATGTCCCTTGGTTAACTTGCGCAGTGCGGTTGTTCTCAGTCAAAGACGAAGATTTTTGTACTTTAGAGTTATCTACGATAGGCGGCGGTCGAACGGTTTGTGGAATTTTCCAGGCGTCCAGCGTAGTCTGTACTTTACCTACAATCTGGGAATTTGTTTGTGTTGTTTGGCCTCGGGTGTAGCTCCCAACCTTGTTTGTAGCGGGCTCGTTGACTCGTGCCACTGGAGTAGGCAGAACTTGTTGAATGGTGGCGGGGTACGACGCGCCCCCGCTTATCCCTGACCTCACTTCGTGCACCTGCAGCGGCACTTGCGGGAGTTCGATATTTTTAATCGCTTTGTTTCCGCGCTTATGCTTTTGTTTTGTTTTTCTAGCAGCCAAAGGCAGTTGCTCGCTTTGTGAAACGAATTCAATGAGTGCGCACTGGTTTTTGCCGCACTTACAAATGAACCACTCCTCGGATGTGAAAGTCTTGATAGGTATGGTAGTTAATTCCTTCTTTATTTTACAGCTAAAACATGGGCGGATGTTTTTTATGCCGGTCTCCAATCCTGCTGTGTAAATTGTTACTGAAGATTCAATTTTCAGTGTGCCGTTATAATATTTTGGCTCTGATTTAAGCGCAGCTTTGATAAGAAAGGATTTCAAACATACCTTGCACTGAATCTTCTTTGTGTTCATTTGGTTTATACCCCACAGGGGAGTGTCCATCTGGAAGGTACTTTCGCATTCCCAGCACTGCACTATGTTTTTATTAAAGTCAGATAAATCTAGTTTCACTAATTTCACTTTGTCCTTAACTTTTTCACTGTCTGATCCCGTATGAAGCGGGTCCGTGTCCATATCACTGTTATTTACCGAACTTACAATGTTGTTCTCCGAAAACATTTTTCACTGTTTTTGTTTTTATAATAGTACTAACACAAATTATTACACTATTTTTAACGTTTTCCGGGGGTTACGAGACCCCCCGGGGTCTTCACAGTCCTCAATTTACTATAAAAAGTTCACTTAATAACTCGCGTCGGTGTGGAATATTCCAAACATTTATAAATGACGGTGGCTTAACAGTCGTGCGCGTGAGTCAGCGCCCGTGAGCGCTCGCTTCGTAGGCACGTCCGCTCGCTACCGCGGCTCGCGCGAGCCATTAAGGCGTGTTTAAAAAATTTCGCTTTTACATGTACATAAGTAAGGATTATAAACGCGAATGTTTATGAGGATGCATGGATGGATGTATGAATGTTTGTTACTCTTTCACGTCAAAACGGCAGAACGCATCTTGATAAAATTTGGCACAGCGGTAGATTATAGTCTGGAATAATACATAGGATACTTTTTTTTCGATCATCACGTGGGCGAAGCAGCGGGCGCCAGCTAGTCTAAAATAATATACAAATATGTCAAAAGCAGAAAAAAAACTATAAAACTATAACGAGGAAGGGTATTTAATGTCAGACCTCCGCCCCATTGAATAGAACTCCTCGCAAAAGCAACTCCTAATCAAAAATTTATTACTAAACTTGCGGTAAAGTTATTGCTTTCGATAATAATAAAATTGTCGCTTCAAATAATTCAATTACACAAGTTACTGTGTTCTTTCCCACAGTACAGACGTGGGAT
The DNA here is from genome assembly GCA_958449745.1 of Ochropleura leucogaster. Classification (NCBI taxonomy): domain Eukaryota; kingdom Metazoa; phylum Arthropoda; class Insecta; order Lepidoptera; family Noctuidae; genus Ochropleura; species Ochropleura leucogaster. The sequence continues at coordinate 21,276,379 of OY288201.1, forward strand.
GAACTAAAACAGGGTTGTCACATAACTAAATTAAACTAAAATGATTAAACTAAACTAAACTTATAAATAAATTAAAAATTGCGTCAAAAAATTCGTCCTCAACGCTGTCAGTTGGCAATGTCCCCAAGAGAATGGCCGCGTTACCACGTTGTATGGCAACGCTAAGCCTCTGGCCAGAGTAACGTGGGTCACGGGAAGTGTCAACCAAACGTTTTGAAATTTCCTTAAAAAGGCTGTAAGCACAAGGACTACATGTTGTCACATTGAAGAAAAATGCTTTTATATCGACAGGTTTTAAGTGCATTTGTCTTAGAAAATAGTCTTTTAGTTAAGTTTGGTGGTAGTCAACCTGATTAGCAACAAATCACTTGGTGCATTGTCTATATTGCTCTTGTCAGTCAGCAATATGGAAATGGCAATTAAACCATTACAATAAAAAAGAATGTGTACATTTTAAAAAATGAATTATTTAAAAGGATTATGAACAGGTGCAATTTGTAAGTTTATGAGTTCGTAATATGTAGGTCGGAAATATAAGGTAACTAACGATCCGATTTAAAAAAAAAAACACTGAAAACTACATTTTCCCCCTATAATTTCCAACTATGACGTGAGTGAAGCTGCAGGCAAAAGTTAATATGTATTAAATAAAGATTAACCAGTCTAACCGATTAACATTTTACCGGGCCCTGGTTTCTTAAAAAAAATACTATAGTGATAACTAGCCGTGCATACTAACAACATAGAAACTTCCACGTTGTGGGACAACCCTAGCCCAGAGGGGCGAGTGCGCGAGACTTATTTTGTTTTGCAGACCGTACGTGAGTCTCTACAGTGCACTCTAGCTTCTGTAGATCCCGCTATCAATCATATCTTGTATAATGTATATAGGTTTGATAGAGTGGAGAAACAATACGTATATGATATACTTCCATTTCAATAATTGACGGCATGGTTGGCGCAGTGTCTCACCGATACTGCAGCGCTGCGTGTCGCAGGTTTGGTCTCCGCACGGAACAAATATTTGTATAACTTACAGGTAGTTGTTCCGGGTCTGGCTGTTTGTGTGGGTTTAAATGTTTGTAAACGCACCCAAGATACAGGAGAAAATCCAAGGCAAAATTATGAATAATAAAATAATGGTGGTTGATATGAACACAATTTTATACACGGTGTAATCATAATTATACACAAATGTTTGTTACTCTTATACCCCAAAACGGCTGAACGGATATTGATGAAATTTGGGACAGAGGTCGATTATAGTCTGGAATAGCACATAGGATTCTTTTTTAGATCATCACGCGGGCGCAGCCGCGCTCGCCAGCTAGTAAAATATAAGTAAAGCATGCAAGTAGGCATGTATGTAAAGTTATACAAAAAAACTGCTGTAAAAGTTGGAAGCCTCCAATATCTCTGTAACTAAAAGGTTGCCCGTTATTAAAACTTTCTGTTCTCTCTTCTTCTTCTTCTCTTCTGACTACTGTCTACGTTTCTTTACTTCATATTTCCTCTCGCAGGCCTGCTGGTAGATATTTCTTTTGAATGTGTGAATGTAAAAATATGATTTTTTATGAAGTTTCCTTGTGTTTTCTCCTGTGTGTACATAAATTATTAAATAACAAAATGCTCAATAATGGGTAGTAGGTACAACTTTATTGAATTTCGGCTTTATTACGGGTAATAAAATAATACACTCAAATTCGAGGACATTTCAATGTGATAGCAGATTTCACAAACGAAGAGTTGGACTCTTCGTTTGTGAAACCTTTGAATCTATCCATAGCAATTATGACACTTAATATTATAAAATTAGAGTTGTTTTTTAGAGAAGTTGTTTTTGTATATTGTTGGTTATTCGTTTGCAGTTTCAGTAGTGAAATTCACCCAACGTTATGTGTTTAATAATCACATCTTCTTCTCCATACAAAAAGTCCTATATTCACTTGTCAAGCAGTACTTAAAAATAGATATGCTTTCGTTATATAATTTATATTAATTTTCTCTTTTTCATATAAAATAGTAAAACGCTTTCTCGAAACCCATTTCGCCTACGGCGACTACGGCGTAGGCGCGTGGCTACGAATGTAGTACGCACGTAGCAAGCTTTTTAGGGTTCCGTAGTCAACTAGGAACCCTTATAGTTTCGCCATGTCTGTCTGTCCGTCCGTCCGTCCGTCCGTCCGTCCGTCCGTCCGTCCGTCCGTCCGTCCGTCCTCGCTTAATCTCTGTGACCGTTAGCACTAGAAAGCTGAAATTTGGTACCAATATGTATATCAATCACGCCGACAAAGTGGTAAAATAAAAATTTGAAAAAAATGTTTTATTAGGGTAGCCACCCTATATGTAAAGTGGGAAGTGATTTTTTTTTTAATTTCAACTCTAACGTGTGATATATTGTTGGAAAGGTATTTAAAAATGAATAGGGGTTTACTAAGATCATTTTTTGATAATGTCAATAATTTCGGAAATAATCGCTCCAAAAGTAAAAAGCAATGTGTCCACCCCCCTCTAACTTTTGAACCATAAGTCTAAAAAATATGAAAAAAATCTTAAAAGTAGAACTTTATAAGAACTTTCTATGAAAATTATTTTCAACTTGATTGACACAACAGTTTTTGTACAAAAAAGACAAAAAGTTGTACAAAATAATTTCTGGACTAAGTTTGTAGTATAATCGTATATGCAAGCTTTTTTTGTAACTTTGTTTACATATTTTATTATCCTAAACGTATCTTTTTTCAAACAAAAAATTGTTGTTGAATTACCACCAAAATTGCACGTCTTTGTATTAATTAGTAACCCTATTCCTCGAGAGATGGCGCTGTAGGTACTTATTACATTGGATCGGGTATTACCGAATTGTTCGGTTGGCCTCATAACTGGGAACACTTATTGTGACGGACGGGAAACTACGGAACCCTACACTGAGCGTGTCCCGACACGCTCTTGGCCGGTTTTTACATTTAGCTTCAGGGCATAGCAGTCAAGATTTATTGCGAGTATAAAGTCCAATGTAATGCGTAGAGTTATTTTATTTAAAGAAACTACCAAAAAGGAAAATATACGATATTCAACACACTTATCTATAATCAAGTTATTGTATTACTTGATGTTACAAACGAACTCTTGAACTTGGGAAAATATTTTTATGCAATTTACAAGAATTTAATAAAATAGTAAACGTTAAAAACAAAAAACTACGTTAAAAATACCGACTTCCAAAAATTTTACAACTAAAAAGCAATAAATAATTTACGCAATTTATAACACCATCCTCTACTTCAATTCAATTCAATTCAAAAGCCTCTTTATTTCCATGACAAAACATTTTTAACTTCTTACATAACTAAACACTAGGGGTATATATATTTGTTATTAACATTAAAAGAAAAAACATTTTTAAACACTTATAAATTAATTCTATGACTATGAAAATAATATTTGTTACATTTTTAAAAAAATTGTCATGGCCCCTTTCGGGTATAGGCCTCCTCCAGTTGTCTCCAACTTTCTCTATTTTTCGCGACGTCTATCCAGTCTCTACCCGCTATTCTTTCTAGATCGTCAGTCCAACGAGCTCTTGGTCTACCTTTTAATCTTTTACCTCCAGGACCGTGCCATTTGGTAACGCGATTTGGCCATCTGTCCTCAGAGTATCGCGCAATATGACCGGCCCATCTCCACTTCAGACGCATCGTATGTTGAGTTGCATCTAATACTTGGGTTTTTTGTCTAATTTTTCTACTATTCTGTTTTTCTGTGATCTTAACACCAAGGATGCTCCTCTCCATAGCCCGCTGGCATGAACGGATTTTTTGCAGGGTTTTGTTATTGTAGATCCATGTTTGTGCGCCATATGATAGGCAGGGAAGTAGACAGGAATCCATCACTTTTTTCTTTAAGTTTACTGAGAGTTTCGACTTCATAATTTCTTTCATCCTCTACTTACCTACTACTAACTACTTATTCCTTCCGCTTACTGCTTGGTTTGAAGTCGGTGCCAAACCACAGCATAATTAGCAAATGTACAATAAACATTATACAAAAAAGTAATTAGATAAGATAAGATAAGATATATTTATTTGCATAAAACATGGTATACAAGATGTTATTAAAAATATGAGATCAAACATGTTTTGCTTAAACTAAAGCATGCAAACTAGACATAGGTACATTAAGGCATTGAGATAAAAATAGATAACATTGAAATTCATTTTAAATAATCATTAATGCTATAGAAATTATTATTATTGAGCCATTTGTATAGTTGGATTTTAAATAATTTACAATTTAACGTTTTAAACATATTTGGTAATTTATTATATAACCGTACACACATTGCCAGAGAGTTTTTATTATATTTCGCTGATCTAGGTAGTTCATCCAAAACAAGTCTGTATTGGTCACGCCGACTTCGAGAGCTTATTTCCTCTGCTGTTTTAAATAATTGTTTGTGTTTTTGAACAAACATGCATGCTTCGTAAATATATAATGATGGTAACGGTAGTAAACCAAGCTCCTTAAATATTGGTTGACATGATTCGTCAGATAGAATGTCGTATAGGGCTCGTAAACATTTTTTTTGGGCTATAAATGCTCTATTGTGGTCCGTACTATTTCCCCACATAATTAGTCCATACCGTAGTGAGGACTCTACATATGCGCGATAAGACATCACAGCCGTTTTTATATTAGTGACTTTTTTTATTTGTCTTAAAGCGTAGGCAAATTTATTTATTTTATTGCACACAGAATCAACCTGGGCTTTCCAGTCAAGATGTTCGTCAATTACTACTCCTAAAAATTTTGTTTGTGCCACTTGTGTAATTTTCGGTATGTCCATTTTAAAATTAAATGCTTTGTTATAAGATTTATTAAATTGTATGAATATTGATTTATTTAGATTAATAGCTAGTTCATTATTATTTAACCAATTAATTAGATTGTCTATTGTATTATTTATGTCTGTTTCATGATCCGTAATTGATTTATATTTTTTGTCAGTGGTAACAATTATGCAAATGTCATCAGCAAACAGGAAGCATTTATGATTGGTTACATTAACTACATTGTTTATGAAGAGTAGAAATAAAATAGGGCCCAATATGCTACCCTAGGGGACGCCGCGCTTTATAGTTATATATTCAGACGAATATTCAGTCATATCATTACTTTCATTAAGTTTAGTGACAGTAACTTTCTGTTGTCTATTAGTTAAATACGACGATATCCATCGAAGTGGCAGTCCCCTAATACCGACAGCCTCTAATTTCTGTAATAATATTTCATGTGAAACTAGGTCGAATGCCTTTGATAAATCAAAGAATAGCCCTGTCGTTAACTGCTTGTTATTAATATTAGTCAAAATTGTTTTCAAAAGTGAAAAGATGGCTAGGGATGTGGACTTATGTTTTTGGAAGCCAAATTGCTCTTTTCTTATAATATTAAATTTCTCACAGTAGTTAACTATTCTTTGATACATGCATTTTTCATAGATTTTCGACATGATGGGTATCAGTGTTATGGGACGATAGTTGTTAATGTCACATTTTTCACCCTTTTTAAAAATTGGTTTGACAACAGATATTTTCAGAGCGTTAGGAAAGACTCCTTGAGAAAAAGACAGGTTAATAAGATAGGTCAACACCCCGCTTATTTCATTGACACATGCCTTAATAATACGAGTGTTAAGATCATCGTAACCTTCAGCGTTGGTATTTTTCAAAGATAATATCTGTTTCCTCACCTCGGTTTCGGATGTAGGTGTAAGGAACATCGAGTTAGCAGTTTGGGTATCAATGCGACAATTACTTGTACAATTTTGAGTGGGAATATGATTTGTAAAATGACTGTTGAAGGCCGAGGCCATATCTGCTGGTTGGGTGAGTATAGTGTTGTCAATTTTAATGCATTCAATGTTGTCTTTGCGGTCCGTATTTTGGATTTCGTTTTTTTATGATTGTCCAAGCGGCTTTACATTTGTTATCATTATTATTCATAAACTTTATGTTGGCATTTCGTTTGGCACTGTGAATACACTTCTGTAATAGTTTTGAATATGAGATATATTTATTCTTGTTAGTTATATTTTTATTCTTGTAATATTGATACCGTAAAAAACGCTTTATTTTAGAACTCTGTTTAAGACCTTTACTTATCCACATCCGCTTAATTTTATTGTTTAGATTTATCTTAACCCTAATTCTTGGAAAACAAAGATTGTAAAACAAGCCAATCAATGCGTGGAAAGCGCTGAATGCTGTATTTGCATCGCTTTCCATGTAAATATCTGTCCAAGATAGACTTTGTAAGCATTTAGTGAATTTATGTGTATTATCTAGACTGTAGTCTCTTTTGTGAATGTGGTATATCGCTGCTCTTGTTGTTTGAAGATTTAAAGGGAAGCTTAACATTTGTGCTGTGTCGTGATCAGAGAGATGAAGCGGTAGGACTGTTGGGATTGCGTCAGGTATATTACTCAATATATGATGGTCTATACAAGAAGCTTTTCGAGTAGCTTCTTGAATATGAATTTTCACATTGTGATTGTTTGCTAAGTCTTGAAATTCTTGAGTGATTTTGCTTCTTTTCAATGTATTAATATTAAAGTCACCTGTTAAAACTATTCGTGTGCTAGATTTGTATTTCTTGTATAAATCACGCAAGATACTATCTAACTTATTTAAAAATTGATTAGGATCGGATTGAGGTGTTCGATATAAGCAAATAATCACTAATTTCTTATTATCTAATTCTATACCACATGCCTCGAAAGTATTTACCGATGCATATTTCTTTATAAAGTGTAATTCTTTGTAGTCTACACCTTTTTTTACCAGAATGCAAGTGCCACCTCTGTGTTTTTCTCTGCAAAAATTTGCAGCCATTTCAAAATTCAATAACCTAAGATAGTTCTCATGACCTTTTTTAATAAATGTTTCGGAGAGGCAGATCACATGTGGGTCATTATGTGAGTCACGCATTTCTTGTAGTGTCAACTCTAATAGTTCCTGTTTTGGTAAGACACTTGCAATATTTTGATGGAGTATCCTAAAGTTGTGTGATGTAGGTACGAAAAAATGTTTCGTTCTTTGTAAGTGTGGGAAAATAATATGGTATAGTACCCTTTCTATGCTCTTCGGAGGAAAGTCGAGGGTTTACTTTTTTCTGAGTTCCACAACTATTACTGTTTTTGAAATAAAAGGGAATAGTTCCTTTTTTGGGTACATTCGTCTCCCTTTTTTGCAAAGAACTTGGTTTACTACTTGCGAGGTGTTTCCTGAGCTCGGCCGGATTTAAATATTTTTGGTTATAATAATCACAATCTAATATGTAATTTATGGCTTTGCAAATGTCAGATATGTTGTGGTGTACTGAATCCATGAAATGACAATTTGTATAGTGTTTACAAATACTTTTGAGACGATAATTCAATTGGTCGACATCTAAATGGCTACTTTTTAAAACGTTTAATAATATTATACTATTCTTATGAAATGTCTTTAGTATTATTTTTAACTGAGATAATACATGTACTATGTTATAGTCATTTTCACCTAAAGATATTACAATTTTGTCACCTGGTTGTAGGTTTATGTTAGAACAGCTTTTTGTAATTGTGTCGCTCTGTGCATTTGGCATCGTATGGGCGAAAACTCCATATTTTTCGTATTGTGTAGTCTTTCTTGAATGAATAAGGGCAGCAGCCAGACCGACACATTGTTGCGCTCCAATAATCCTTATTGTTTTTCCGAATATGTGTTTGCTTAAGTTTTGGGCAACTGGGTTTGTTGTACAGGTATTGGCTGAAGAAATCTGTTTTGGTGTGGTCCTAAGTGATTGATTCAAAACCTGTATTTGTGTATTCAGAGTTTTTATCTCATTTTCTGCGATTTGTAGCTCCTTTTGCAGGGCGGAGATATTTTGTTGCAGATGTAGATACATAAAGCTGTTATTGCTTTTAACATTTGTAGTAAGCTTCGGAGAGGAGGGAGTAGAAGACACAACTTGACTTACGCAAGACTGTCTTTTCTTTTTGTCGTTGCATATAGGACTACTTGTAGAAGAATGACACAACGACTTCAAAACATTAATTTCTTGAGTGAGCTTGTTCACTTGTCTTTTTAAGTCGTTGTTTTCTAATATTGTGTTCTCTAACTCATTTTCTGTGCTCTCTAGTTTTATAGTTAGTTGGGCTATTGTGTCTTGCATCTCAGACATTGAAGATGTATTAGACGAAGTACCATCCACACTTTTTGAGAGTTTGTTCGGTGAGGTATCTATTTCGTAAGATGTATCGCAGTCGGTTAGTATATAAGAATCCTGGTCAGGGGACGACTGTTTTTTCTTTGAGTGAGTTTGCAGAGGCGTTTTTGTAGTAAGATACGTCGTTGTTTTTCTTATTGTTATGTTAGATGGCTCTATAGGATTGGTAGGTTTTTTCTTAATACACATCTTGCAGCGCCATTTGTTTTTGGATTCTTGATTCATTGATCTGTACGTGTGTTCCGGATAACCATCGCAGTCCGGTTCAAATCTATTGTGACAAGATGAACACAATGCAGTTTTCCTTATGTCAACAGTTTTTTTACATCTGTAACATACTACTAGTGCTGGCATCTTGTGGCCTTTGTTTGAGGTATTTGTGGACATAGATTGGGATGACATGTCTTGGTGCAAGTGTGTACAACCTAGTACTAAGAAGTTTGAATTCTGTAGATGGCGTTACAATTATCGATCTACATCAGTAATCTTCGGATGTAGATGACAACAGTTCGTCGTGATACCGCTACTCGGCAACGCTGTTACAACTTCTTGTTTCTTTGCCTTCGTCTGACTTGCAAATTTATATTTATAGAGCCATCTATAATGTAAAAAAGATATCACGTGTTGTGCTATTAAACGCTAGATCTGAATCACGGTGTTAAAGATTTTTCCATGATTTAATAAGGTCAACGAAATTTTTGGCACCATTATCATTTAAAATTCAAAATTTTAGACGCATGCTCTTGGTTTATGCTACGATTTAGTTCTTCAATTTAGCACATTTTAGAGTTATTAATATATATGTCTTGGCACCGACTTCAAACCAAGCAGTAAGCGGAAAGAATAAGTAGTTAGTAGGTAAGTAAAGGATGGTGTTATAAATTGCGTAAGTTATTTATTGCTTTTTAGTTGTTAAATTAAAAGTTTCTAGCTTTAATATTCTATTTTAGTATTTTTTTATTTATTTAACTATTTTTGCGAGTTTTAGTATTTCTGGATGTCGGTTTTTTTAACGTAGTTGTTTTTTTTTTTTGGTTTTGTAGTGATTTAACTATGGGTAGGCTCACGAAAGTTGCTGCGCGCCTCAAAAAATATAGATATTACATAGCATTCAAGTAGGTGTAGGCTCAAATTTCTCCTCCCCGATATCATTGAAGTTGAGGTTGTCAATTCGGGTGGTATGTTTTCTCTTCTTTTTGTTGGTTTTCATTTTATTACGTGTGTACCGATTTACGTGATGTTTTGTTGTTCGACGCGAAATATCTGATGTTTCAGGTGCACCAGGCGGAGAACGCACACCTATGTTACTCTGGGCAACAGGATTGTAGGCTATGATGTGAATGTTCGCTTATTATTTATTTAACAATCATAGAAAATCATTTAACGCTATTAAACCTAAACGTTAATAATGAGATTTATCTTCAAGGTCAACCTAATAGCCTCAAGGAATACTATTCTCTATCCATATGTACGTACAATTTTGATAGAATTTTCTCTGAACTCCTAACCTCTGAAGAGTTGTACCTTCCATCATCAGCTCATCCATAGGAAATCATCATCAAACGCAAATAGTTGAACAAACTGTATGATATTGTCTGAAACGTAACAGTTATCTGCTTATAAATTGAGTGTTCTGCTCGATTTCCTTGGGATCCCATCATCATATGCTGACTAGATGACCAGGGTACCAATTTGAATATACGAACAAAAAAATAATTACGCAAATCGGATTAGAAATGTTAAAGTTATCGACATACTAATATACAAAGTGTCGTTAAAAGAACATCGTCCAAATAACATCGACCAAATAACAACAATGCTTATAAATTATGGGACCACCTGGCAGCTATTTCGCGTCGAACAAAAAAGAATCACGCGAATCGGTCCATTAACCGCGGCGTAATCGATGTACATACATACAAAATGTCCTGTTAAAAAAACATGTACCATAACACACTGGTATACTTTCAAAAGAGATTTTTGTCAAGAAAATATGCTTAAATTTAAGAATGCTCTTCAAAGCCTTAGTTTTAGTCAAGTTTACAATTACACAAATCCAGATGATGCGTTCCGTGAATTTTATAGTTTGTTTAAATTGTTCTACGATCTTTGCTTCCCCATAGTTAGAATTAAAAATGAATGCTCAAAAACTCCGAAATGGATAACGAAGGGTATTAAACTATGTTGTAAACGTAAGCGTGAAATGTTATGGCAATTAAGACGCCAACGAAACGAAACGAATAAAAACATTTATAACACCTACTCTAAGCGACTTAAATTAATCATCAAACTAACCCAAAAGACACAAAACAGTCACTACGTTAATAGTGCTGACAACAAGGTCAAAGCAACTTGGAGAGTTATAAACTCATCTAAAACTCATTACCCAAAAGAAAACGCTTCTAAAATACTTACAGAGAATAATGAATGCATCACAGAACCAAAACATATTGCTGAATTATTCAATAACTATTTCATTGACCAAGTTCAACCAATAAACAAACACAACCACAATACTGATTATACATTTTCGTCAATTAATTCCAACCCTAATTCAATGTTCTTACGACCGACTAGTCCTCATGATATTCATAAAATTATACTTACTCTTAAAAATACTAACAGTTGTGGCTTTGATGAAATTGTAACTCATGTTATAAAAAACGTAGTCACAGAAATCTCTCCAGCTCTTAGTTACATTGCAAACGTATGTATAGATAGTGGAATATTCCCAGAAGATCTAAAACTATCTATTATAAAACCTCTTCACAAAAAAGAATGTACACAAAATATGAATAACTATAGGCCCATTGCTCTCATACCTGTGTTTTCCAAAATAATCGAAAAAGTGATCTATAACGGCCTTTATTCATTTCTTGAAAAAAGTAATCTTCTAACTAAAGAACAGTATGGTTTCAGAAAGCATAAAAACATTAATATGGCGATTTATGAATTAATAAATAATATTATTACAAACATGGATAACAAAATCCCAGTTTCAGCGTTATTCATGGACATGACGAAGGCGTTCGACTATGAGGATCACAGCATCCTTCTTACAAAATTAAGTCGGCTTGGAATTAGGGGCAATGTTCTAGAGTTAATTAAGTCATACCTAGTCAATAGAAAACAAATCACTAAAATAGCAAAAGTATGCCCTATAACCAAAACAGAAAAATCCTATCTATCAAAACAAAGATTTATAAATTACGGTGTGCCCCAGGGCAGTGTACTAGGTCCGTTGTTATTCCTATGTTATATAAACGATATACCCTTAACTATAGAACATCCCCTGACTCTATTTGCTGATGACTGTACCACAATATTTATAGGAGAAAACTTAGAAAGATATGAATGTGATATCAATGATAGCTTGAGTTTAATTATTAGATGGTTAACCAATAACAACCTTAAAATTAATTTCGGAAAAACACATACCATGCATTTTAATCAGCGAAACAATACAATACATCCTAATGTTAAATATGAACATTACAACATTGTTAAAGTAGAAAATACAAAATTTCTTGGTCTTTGGTTAGATAAGCACGTGACATGGAAAATACACAGTGAGCATTTAATAAAAAAACTAAACCAATATTGCTATGCCCTACACAATTTGAGTAAGGTTGCAAACCACAGCACAGTCCTAACCTCATACCACGCATACGTCTCCACAACTCTACGATATGGAGTAATTTTCTGGGGTAATTGTACAGATAAGGAAGCGGTCTTTAAAGCCCAAAAAAAGTGCCTTCGCGCAGTATGTAGAATTGAAAACACTGACAGTTGCAAACCATATTTTATTAACTTAAAATTATTGACACTTCCTTCGCTTTACATTTATGAAGTTGCACTGTTTATCAAAAATAACCCTAACCAATTCGAAACCGTTTCCTCTAAACGCCACCAAGGGGCACTTAAGTCACATGCCCATCGAACAGCTCTATACTCAAAAAGTTTCCTAGGAATGGCACCTAAAATATTCAACAAATTACCAAAGCCAATAAAAGCAGCAAAAGATTTCAGTACGTTCAAAAAATCACTTCATAAATTCTTAATTCGAAAAGCTTATTATACTATAAATGAATACTTAGAAGAAAAATAAAAGAAATTATATATTAACTTATTTACCACACTAACATTTAGTTCATAAGGTATTAGCACGTTACAACACGAGACTGTTATTACACGGCGGCGGTGACGGCGACGGCGGCGGCATGCAGCCGTACTACCCGCCGCCGCACCCGCACCACATCGAGCACAAGTAAACGCGACCTAAGATAACGCGCTAAGATAGATATACCGTCAAAATAAAACACAATCTAGCTATATCTGATGGCCCACTTAGTAAGAATATGATCACATGCAACATGGGCACTAGGCATCAATCAGTTAACATGGGCAGCAGTAAATCTGGGTTTCCGTAATGTTGTGTGCGAGTTATCGCAAATGAGTGTTGTGAGACTGGGAGATGCTGGACCGCAACCGCCACCGATCCGCACATGTGTGTAACTCTCTTGAAAGGATAAAATATTTGTGCTGGAGGTGATATTTTTGTGCTGGGATAATCGTTTAAATATACTATCGACTAGTTATGTACCAGCTGGGTACTCTTTATATCTTATGACAATTTCTAATATCTTGTGAATACTGTTAAGAATAAGAATAATTTATTTGCCAGAATGTAGGTGTACATGTAGTATGTATAATCTTAACATTAATGTGGCCCATTTACATTCTACCATTAAATGTGGTGTACAAATATTTAATTTAGGAATGGATTAAATTATTAAAAGTGTCACAATATTACATAATTTGTTATCCATAATTGTTATAAATTTTAATGTCTGAATTGATATAAGTGCAACGATTTAATAATTTATAATGTCAAAGTAAGATCAATAGCAAATAAAAATGAATAAAATTATAAATCAAATTCCTTAACATTACTCTCCTTCGTCAACATAAGACACAAATTCATTAACGCTGTAAAAACATTTTTCCTTAAGCCAATGAATTAACTTTTTTTTAAACATAGTCAGAGGTAATTCTATAGAGGCTTTTGGTAATTTGTTGTATATTTTAATAGCCATTACAAATGAATTCCTTTTATACAAATCGAGCTTGCATTGTGGCAAGCAGAGCCTATGCTTATCTCTAGGGACAATATTCCTTTTAGTTACATCTTTATGTCTAATAAAATTGTTAGGATGTTGTCGCACAAACAGACATAATTCTTTAATATACATGCACGCTAGTGGTAATATGTTAAACTTTTTAAACAGCGTTTTACAGCTCTCCATGTAGCCAGCTCCACAGATTGCACGCACACATTTTTTTTGTACTATAAACGCCTTAGTGACATCCACCGAATTACCCCACAATAAGAGACCGTATGAGAGTACTGATGAAACGTATCCGTGATATGCACAAACAGCCACTTCAGTTGAAACCGTGTCTCTTAATCGTCTCAGTGCATAGACAAATCTGTCCAGTCTATCACAAACATATTCGACATGCTTTTTCCAGTCGCAGTTTTGATCCAACTGTATGCCCAGAAATGCAGTGCTAACAACTTGTTCAATTGTAATGTCATTATATTTAATAGTTAGTGTTAACGGTTTACTCCTGTGTGTTTTAAATTGAATCATTTTAGTTTTTTCCATGTTAATTTTTAAGTTATTGGAGTTCAACCAGTGTATTATATTTTTGATAGCTTCATTAATCTCATGCTCGTAGGTGTCTACTCTTTCACACTTCACGACAAGGGTAGTGTCATCAGCAAATAAAACTACTTTGTGGCGAGTGACATTTGGGAGGTCATTGATATAGAGGAGAAATATAAAAGGCCCTAACACACTACCCTGCACTCAACTGCCACAGTTTACATTTATTTTTATTATTGGCAATATACTTCTTATTTTGTAGCTGTCTAGATATCTTTATGCACTTTTTGAGAATGTCACTATGTTTTATATTTTTTGTTTAGTTTTTGTCTTTTAGTTTTATTGTATTGTTGACTAAGGTACAGAAGCCTTTTTTTAATGCATGATTTTTTTATTCCCTTTGTTAGCCATTTGTGGTTATCTTTATAAGACGTCCTCTTTTTTGAGTATATTGGAAAGCACAAATCAAAAAATAATTTAATAAGTCCGTGAAATTTCTCAAACGCTTCCTGAAAACTGTTTTTTTCGTACACGTTTGAAAAAGTGAGAGATGATATACAATTATAAAACTTGTTCATGTTTTCTTGACTAAAATCTCGGACCTCCTCATACCAACTGCATATTTCGTATGTTTTATTAGTCTTCATCAAAAACGTCTGTCCTGTTTCGTGATCGGACAAGGCAAGATGATGTACTTCCGCTTTAGCTTGCTTAATGTTACTTGCTATCTGATCCAAACACGACAACTGTCTGGTAGGCGTTTTAATATGTAATTCGATGTTAAAATTTTGCAGAATACTTTTCAGGTCTTCGCAACTTTTGTTTGGCTTTAAGATGTCCAAGTTCCAATCACCGCATAGAATAATTTTTTTATACTTTTTCGTCAGTCTTATTAGCAACTGTTCAAGTTTTCCGAGAAATATTTGAGGATTACTATTAGGTGTTCTATATAAACAAACAATCATAACTTTATTTATTTCTACGCCACAACATTCAAAATTAAAATTACATGTCGGGCCGCTCATATTAGACAATGTTGTACACTTTATATTAGTATCAAGCAATATGCATACCCCTCCACGTTTGTTGTCACGTGAGTATGATGCAACTAATCTGTACCCGAGAATTTTTAAGAGCATTTCTGTATTTTTTTTAATAAAAGTTTCAGTCAGACACACTACGTTTATTTTGGGCCCTTGTTGCGATAGCTCGTGGATTGCAAACGTTAATTCTTCAGATTTGTTTATCGCGCCGGCAATGTTCTGGTGAAGTATTCTTAAATTAAAATCATAATTAGGGACGAAAACATTTCTGTGTTTGCAAAGGCAACTCTTTGTCGGATTTCATACTTAAGCACTGTGTCATTTTTTTTAAATAATATGGAAAGGTTCCCTTCTTGTGGGAGTCGGTGTTTATCACTACCCGTCTACTCGTATGCGCAGTAATATTTTGACAATTATCGCTTGAAGGCCTATTCTTATTACGTTGAAAGTAGAAAGATATCGTGCCTTTCTTAGGAATTATTGTGCATTCTGTTTTAGCCATCGCTGTATTCATTAATAGCCTAATATTTTTAAAACATAAAAATTTCTTGTCATAATAATTTGAGTCGATTTTAAAGTTAATTTTTTTACATACCTCTAACAAATAGTAGTCTTTCTTGTGCGGGTAGTAATCTTGAATATACACAAATGAACAATTTTTAAAGTTGTTACATAACATGTTTAGGTTCTTATTTAATAAACTATTATTCAAATACTTGTTCTTTAAGACATTAAATACTAGCACGTTGAGTTTTTGGAAGGATTTTAGCAACGCTCGTAGTTCTATGATTATTTTATTGGGGTTGGTATCATTTTCTCCTATACATAAAACTAAATAATTATCTTCCGAATCTTCCAGGTTGTAAATAGGCTTGAGAATCTCTTCTGTGGTGGCATATGGTTTTGTAGTGGAAGAAATATCGTAATTCTTGTACTTAGTATTTTTTCTAGATTGGATAAGTATCGTAGCTAGTCCTGTGAATTGTTGTCCTCCAAATATAATTAACTGAGAATTTGATACGATTTTAGCGCATTCAGACTGTATCTCATGCTTGTTTATTAATTTCTCCTGACTCAGATTTAACACAGCGCCATCTAGTTTGTTATGATGGTACTTTTTCAAATCTATGTTACTCTCTTGGGGCGCGCTGTCCCCGTCCACTCGTCCAGTAGTGCCATCTGTTGCACTCTTTTCGCACGATTTTGTCTCTAGATCGATTAAACTCATATCAAGTTTCCTTTTGTACAATGATTGTAGATTTTGTGCCTTACTTTTCCTTTTTTTTGAATTGGTGGATTTTGTAGTACTATTTGTTGGTTCGTTACATATATTTTTTAATTGGGTTATGACATTTTGTTGTGCAACTGTCTGTTTTTTCAAAGTGGTGTTGTCCATGATTAAGTTGTCTATTTCATTGTTAGCACATGCTGCTAACAATGAAATAGACAAAAACTGTATTTTCAGCTGATTTATTTCTTCATTTAGTCTTTCAACCTCCTCGTAACTTAAGCCAGTAGATAATTGGGGTAGACTTTTTGAAAGGAAATCCGAATTTATGGATTCAAGGGACGAATTTAGTGAGTTAATTGTTGTTCTATTTCTTCGTAGAGTGACATTTTCAAAGTCGTTATTTGTCATACTTCTTTGTTTGAAGAAAATAAAAATAATAAAAATGTTCTTCAGAAAAACAAAAAGTTTTTATGAAGTGAGTTTCGAACTAGCGCCCGACCGTTTCTAGTAGCCGTTTTATAATTGCGACCACGGCTAATGACTCCAGGTGTGCCAATTTTTTTATTCTTATCCTGAGCGTGTAAATTGAACCAAACAAAGTCGATAAGTTGACTCATCAGTAAAGAATTTTTGTCGCATTTTTACACTCACTTCACAGCACTTTTGTTAATGTTTAGCACCACGAGGACTGATTTAGTAAA
Source organism: Ochropleura leucogaster (assembly GCA_958449745.1). Lineage (NCBI taxonomy): Eukaryota > Metazoa > Arthropoda > Insecta > Lepidoptera > Noctuidae > Ochropleura > Ochropleura leucogaster. Next base: position 21,293,291 of record OY288201.1, read on the forward strand.
TATTATTGATTTATTTTCGATTGCTGCACATGAAATGTTGCAATTATATGGTTTATTATTAAGTAAAATAGTTTTGTCACTGGTTGGCGTCAATGTTTTTTTTATTTGAATTTTGCTTTACCATTTGAAAGATTTAGCACTGAATAACACTTTCACTAGTACTTTGGAGGTTTAGGAACAATATTTAACACTTTAAAGTTTCTAAATCGTTTAGTTAAATTTATACTTTGTAATTTATAACGGAGCCGATCTTAACGTGACAGCTAGCGCCATCTCTGATCTGTTGCTCAGTGTGCTACGAAAAAACAACAGGCAATAATGCTTTAGTCGATTATTCGAGTAATTTAGTTAGTTTGAATCCCAAGAAAAGTTTGTTACTCATCCAAGTTCAAAACAAACAAACTTTAGTTGTCCTTTTAAAAATATGAGTGTAGGTAGTTATATATGCTGTATCGACCCCCAATATTATAACTTCATGTTAATTGTTACTGTGTTACGCGCCTTAGGCGGCCGGAGCTGACACAGCATTCACGGTAGCGCCGGGATGTTATGGCTAACGCCTGGCGACACGCATCCGATAGAGATAAGAACTTAGACTAAGAAATGTATTAGCTTTAGTTAGAAGATAGATCAGTCTTAAATAAAACCTCTTCGTGTCAAGACTCCTGTCGTTTGTTTTTAAAAACCTTCGGCAGTGCCACCGGGATTTAACTGGCGCAGCCGGTAGGATATCCGCTTTCTAAACGCTGTGTTCGAGTACACAAAAATCGGTCTCGCGCGCGGCTTCGGGTATCCTCGAACCAAATAAATAAGTTTACCACGTGTGGCGACGAAGGTTCCTGTCCACGGCACGAGCAGCTCTACGGGAAGGCATGGGATCGAGCAGACTGTAAGTAGACCTTTTTACTATCCTGTCTCGTCCTTGTTATTTCCTGTGTTGCTCCTGTAGGACTTATTGCGTAACTTTTAAACTAAAATCGTTGAAAGTTATTTGATTTCTGCACAAAATTGGCAGGCCTATTTTTAAGTATATTTTTATAATATAAAGTGTTTAAGTAAACTAATTTGAGTTATTTGACTTCTGCACAAAATTGGCAGGCCTATTTTTAAGTATAATTTTATAATATAAAGTGTTTAAGTAAACTAATTTGATTAAAATGCCGGATCAAGTCGGAGTAACTGTCCAAATGATCCCTAAAGATATTTTAAGTTTAATTCCTAAGTTTGATGGTGACAAAAGTATACTAAATTTGTTTATAAAGAAAAGTGAATATATTTTAAGAAATTTTAACGGCCCTAATAATGCTGTTCAGACTACTTTTAACTTCCATGCTATCACTAGTAGATTGTGTGGTAGAGCAGCGGCTCTATTAAGTGAAAGAGAGGATATAAACACATGGGACCAACTAAGATCTATTTTGATTCAACATTTTGGTGACCCCAGATCAGAGGACTGTGTGGCAATTGAGCTAGAAAATTTAAAAATTAAATCTAATGAAACTTATCTGGAATTCTGTAACAGAATTCAGCAAATACGCAGCACTCTGATTTCCAAGGTCAATTTGCTCGCTAATGAGGAAATGAAAGCAGCAAAAATGGTAATTTACAATAACTTGTCTCTTAACGTGTTTTTATATAATCTGCCAGAGGATTTAATTAGAATCGTAAGACTCAAAAGTTGCACAAGCTTAGAAAGTGCACTCAGTGTCGTAATGGAAGAGGTCAATTTTCAATTTCAGTATAACGCAAAAAATAAAAGTAATACTAAAACAGCCCAGCCTCCTCCGAATACCAACCAACAAGGTTTTAAATTCCAGCCTCCAATGAGACCTTATGTTCCAGCCGTAAATAATTTCGGTTATCCGGTTAACCAAAACTTTAAGTTTGGAGTTCCACATCTGCCGCAAAATAATTTTAGGTCGGGTTTCAATAACGACTATAGATTTGGTGTACCTAACCAAACGTATCCCAAACCGGGTATGCAACAGCCTCAAGGCTATACACCAGTGTACATTTCAGGTGGTCCGCCGAATCAGAACAATTTTAAATTTGGTATCGGACCTCAACAAGGATCTAGACCTCAACTTAATAACGCACATAATAGACCCAATCTTAATCCACCAAATCAGCAATTCAAATTCGGTATACCGCCGCAATATCAACCACAACGTAATTTACCCCAGCCACAAGACACTGATGTGTCTATGCGCACTGTCCGCCCCCTTAGAAATAATATGATTATAAATAACTCCGATGACGAGAATACGCTTCACTTGTATAATAATAGTAATGAAACGCAAGTACTCCAAGACCTGGATTTCCAACCTGACTACGTAAACTGTGCAAATAATATACACCTTACTGATAGTTACGAACACACCGCCTATGACAATAATTTCTACTTCGAAAATGTGGAGCCTATTTCCAACGAGACTACAAACCAAGAAGAATACGTAAAATTATCCTATGATAGCCTCGGGAAACGATCGCCTGAAGTAATCAATTTAAATTGCAATAGTATAAATCGATTACCATACATCTATATTCCAGAAATTAATGCCCGTCTAATGATTGATACCGGAAGTACACGAAGCTTTATTAGCCCAGGAAAAGTCGATCAATACTTTTCTGCCTACAAATATTACGAACCATTTGAAGTTATCAGTACACATGCACGTAGCTCACACGACCAAGTTATAGACATACCTTTACTGAAAACCTTCAAAAGTTTCCTCAAACACAAATTCTATGTTTACGATGCCGATAGCCGATACGACGGATTAATAGGTTCGGACCTATTAAAAATGTTAGATGCAACAATAGACATGAAGACGCAAATTTTAAAAACACGAGATACAGAAATACCTATAGTATACAGCCTCACATGTGAAATCACTTTAGACCCTTGGACTGAAACAATAGTAAATGTACTTACCAACCAAGATAATAACACATCCTTACAGGGTAACGTAGGTGATACTGAAAGACCTGATAGTCCAATATCAATATCGGACTCTTCAGAAACATTGACTGCCTCGTCACCTTCAGACATTATGTCGTCTTATCCAGTCCGAGCAGCTTCCTCCAGCACCCTCACAGCGGATTCATTACCTGAAACAATACACTCAGCACGAGATATCGATACAAACGGTATCCCTATCCTAGATGAAGCTGTAGACACGAAGCCCCATCAAGTTCTTGTTTTTACCTGGAACAGAAATCAATTATCAGTAAAAGATTCATTACGTGATAAACAAAAAAATTTTGAGATACACTTACCTGTAGATAATCCACACTTAGTAAAACAATTCCTTCTGGAATACATACATCCTAAAATAAAATATTTCTTTTATTTTGAGGATCAAATACACCGTAGCCAGTTTACAGACGCTGTTATTAAACTGTTTAAAAAGGATACTGTTAAAATTTACGAATGCACTAAAAGAGTTATATATGTAGAGGACGAAGACGAACAACGTTCAGTCGTACTTACCTACCATCATGGTAAAACCAGCCATCGCGGCATCAAGGAAACTCTCATGAAAATAAAGCGAAACTACTTCTGGAAAAATATTGACGTAACTGTTGCCACGGTAATAAATTCATGTGAAACCTGTAAAAAACTAAAATACGATCGTAAACCCTTGAAACCAGTATTACAGTTAACACAAACATAAACGAAACCCTTTACTGAAATATTCATAGACCTTTTCTCAATAGAAGGGAAATACTTTTTGACGATAATAGACGCTTTTAGCAAATTAGGACAGGCTTTCATACTCTCAAACCGATCCACTCCTGAAGTAGTCCGCGCATTAATTAAATTTTTCTCGTTCTATGGCGTACCAAACCGGATAAGTGCCGATCCTGGAACCGAATTCAACAATACTTTGTTTAAAGAAACACTTCAATTTTATAAAATTGATCTGCACATAGGTACAGCACATAACCCTAATTCTATGGGTTTAATAGAACGCTTCCACTCAACCATCTTAGAAATATATCGTATCGCAAAATATGAGCACCTAATTACTGATGCTGCCGACGTAATGACGTACGCGATTATGTCCTACAATCAAACTATACATTCGACAACAGGTCTTACGCCCTTTGAAGTTGTTTTTGGACACACCGATTCGAATAGCACCTTCGCAGTTAACTTTAATAAACAATATACGCAACAATTAGTTAACGATCACATGAAGCGAACTAAGTATCTCTACCAATACTTAACGGATAAAATAATAGCAAACAAAGAAAAGGTCAAAGAAAAACGTGATGGTGAAACATCGTTCGATATTCAAGAAGGAGACACTGTATTCATAAAAGGAGTAAACATTAGACGAAGTAAAGACAAACCTCGTTTTCAAAAAGCACAAGTATCAGGCGAAATCGTTAGGAAAATTTGTCCTGTTAGAATAAATAATCGTGACACAAAAGTGACACTTAAGGACATTAAACGACATCCACAGATTCCTCCTCGTGCTCCTGGCCCTGACCTCCAGGATACACACCCTTCAACTTCAAAGGATAGATAAGAACCCTGGCGTATTGATTCTGAAACAAGGTCAAGCTAGCGTAAGTTACAATAAGTGGACTATTATTAAGGTTTTAGATTTAAGTTTGATTCATGAGGATTTTGAATTTAATATTAAAAGATATGCAAACTTTAATGAATATATACAGAAACATTTGGGAAATGATACCTCGAATTATCAGCTGTTTGATGTAAAACTCCAAACGGATTATGTTATGAACAGTAGCATAGAAACATTTAAGCAGTTAGCCCCATCGATGAGGATTAAACGTGGAATTCTAAACCCTCTAGGATCTATTATTAAGATTATTACCGGTAACTTAGACAATGACGACGCTAGCAGATATGATAACATGATTGATAATATAAAAACACGTCAGGATGCATTAGCAAACAAGGTAACGCTTATAACAGAAATTTCTAAAGCTTTAGTTAAAATAACGAACTCTACTAAAAACAATTTCATGCAAATTGAAGAAGAAATTTGGGAAATAACAAAATTAATTAATCAAAATAGCATTAACATTACCACACATAACTTTGTAAATATCTATAATCTATTTTTACACAATTTTCAACTATTGTACAGTCGACTGAATGAGATTGAAATTTCCATCACATTCAGTAAATTAAAAATTTTACACCAGTCTCTGATAAAGTCTGATGAGCTGTTCAAATCATTAAAGTTCATAGAAAAATCTAATAAACTAATGTATGAAGTAAGCTATGATAACTTAGTTAAGTTAGAGCAGTGTATCGAAATAAAAGCTTATTCGAAGGGAAGTCAAATAACGTTTATTTTAGAAATACCTATAATCAAAGATGAAATATATAATTACTACAGAGCAATCCCCATACCTATTACCAATCATTTCAACCAGACCACAATCATTATTCCCAAACACCCCTACCTCTTAGTAAAAGGGTCCGAAATAGTCTCGCTCTCCCAGCCTTGCTACGAACTCTACGGGGCGAAGTTCCTGTGCTACGAGGACGAGTCCCAGCTGCCAATGGAAGACACCTGCATAACCGCATTAATGAGATTCTCCCATAACACAAACTCCTGTCATCCCGTACCAGTGGAAATTCACACTCTTAAAATACAACCTGTGGGGAAAAGGCGTTGGATTATCTATAGTAGAGCCGAAACTATACTATCAGAGATCTGCAATAACGAGATAACGAAAGAAGAAATAAAAGGTACTTACTCTCTTAACTTGGATGGACACTGCGATGTCAAGATAGGTAGAGTTACCCTAAAATCTAATCAAACTACAACAAGTAATATCGACTCTTCGAAATTAACAATTGTCAATCTTCCTGATGTAACACCCATCGAGCCACACCTGCAACGCAAGCCTATCAATTTGGAGACTAGTGATTTAACAAATCTGCAACACCTAAATAACTTATTGGAAGTTAGTAGAAGTGAAGTGAAAATCGACAGTGAAAAGTCAATTAATGTGAAAAGTGTTAGCGTCGGCACTCTAGTGTTATATATTATTATAGTTTTAAGCATTCCTGTATTCATAGCTCGTAAGTACGGAAAAAACGTAAAAAAATGTTTGTGCCGAAATGATCGGAGTGACAATAATCATCCCAATGATAATCATCCCTCCGATAATTTCGAACTTATGGGGGGAGGAGTTATATATGCTGTATCGACCCCCAATATTATAACTTCATGTTAATTGTTACTGTGTTACGCGCCTTAGGCGGCCGGAGCTGACACAGCATTCACGGTAGCGCCGGGATGTTATGGCTAACGCCTGGCGACACGCATCCGATAGAGATAAGAACTTAGACTAAGAAATGTATTAGCTTTAGTTAGAAGATAGATCAGTCTTAAATAAAACCTCTTCGTGTCAAGACTCCTGTCGTTTGTTTTTAAAAACCTTCGTCAGTGCCACCGGGATTTAACTAGGTAGATTATCTTGTTTGGAGAAATATATTGATTGATACCCATAACGTCAGCTGAGGTTTACTGGCTAATTTGATTTGAGCCAGTACATTTGTGTCTGTCGCAATTTATATAAATTCAGTGCATGCTGCCCTGAACTTATATCTTCTTCCATTTCATCCTTACTTCCTTACTAATATTATAAAAGCGAAAGTGAGTTTGTTTGTTAGCTCTTCACGCTTTAATGGCTGAACCGACTTTGATGGATTTTGGCACAGAGTTAGTTAGAAACCAGGAGATGGACATAGGCTAATTTTTCTTTTAAAAAAAAGTGGGATATGGAGAAAGAGGGAAGATAAGGGAAAACTTAGCGTTGCTATTACAAATCAATAAGGCGCTAGGGCAGCGGTCGGCAACCTCTTGGCAAGCAAGGGCCACAAGGTGACAAATTAAACTAAAGGCGGGCCGCAGTCATTTTTATCGCATTAACCCAAGAAGGCCAATATACCTGCTCATTATAATTGGTCATATTCCATAAAAAAAAAAAATGTCATTGAAAATTGTTAAAACATAAGGAATTTAATTCGTACACGTAATATTTTTTTTTTGTTTTTGGGGTGGGAAATCATCAAATAACTTCCGGGGAGTGTGTCAGACTTGTACTGACTAAAACCGACCCATGTTCCTTCTATTGCCCTTTGTGTTCCGCGGCCGCGGTATCTCTTTCGAACAACCCGCAAACCCGGCAGGCGAAGGCCCTGGCAGGTAGGGTTACCATCTGACCGGATTTTTACGTGTTAGACCGGACTCAAGAAGACTAAGAATTTTCTAAACACAAAGCAGAGCGATTTTTATGACGAGCTCGCTGAAAAGCAATGGTGTGCCTTTTTTAATACAATTAACGACAGCTCAAGAGTTTCAGATTTTCTGAAGATTTGTCAATATTTCTTTAGTATTTTGCCACACAACGCAAATGTGGAGAGAGCCTTTTCTCTCATGACTTCTCAGTGGACCAAAGCAAGAAACAGACTTTCAGCGGTCATCAATAGACGGACGAACGGTGAGCATTGCGTCCGCAGGCCCGCATCTACGGTGGCCGGGAGTCGTCTCGCGGCGCCCTGCGCCCGAGGCGACTCCCGCGGCGGCTGGGTTGGTTTGAGGTTCTCTTCCTCAAACGCCCAGCCAACTCCTTTGCTAGCATTACTGCTTCGCAGAAGGAGGTGACCGCTTCCCATTCCCTCTCACTCCGGACTATGGAATAAACCAGGGCCGGACGCGAGAGATCGCCGCCGCCGGAAGTGCTCTACGAAATTCCACCGGCTGTCGAGGACGATTCCCAGGAACTTCATCGTCAACCCGACACCGATGCGAACCCCTCATACCATCAGCTGGGATCCCAACGGAGGCGTTTTCCCGCGGCCATGAAAAACCATGTCCTCGGATTTGTGCAATGCCACCTCAGGACCCAGTAGCCGGATCCTCTCCGCGACTATCGCAATCCCGCGTGTCATTGTTTCGAGGAGTGAGGCGGAGAGGAGGAACGGCCCCAAGGCCGATTTCTGTGCGACACCGCACGACATGTTTCGCCGGTTCCACTCTTCAGAGCGACCGGGGTAGATGCATGATGGCGTCGAGCGTCTCCCGCAGAAACCATACTGGTGCTCCGCAAGATCCGGCCCTGTCCCCACAAGGTACCCAACGAGGCGGTTTGCTTCTTAAGAGTCCTAGTAGTCGGGGCCCGAGAGCCTCCAAGGCCAGGACCCAGGCTTTGCCGTGCAAACCATTGGGACCCGGGGAGGTATTTTTGGCTGTAGAATAGTGTTCGAATGCTCATCTGAATCATATCAAATCATTTATTTGCATAACACAGGTTTGAGAGATGTTACATAGTTTTTTTTATTCTTTTAGTTACACTGTATTACAACCTTATACAAGGTGTGCAAATATATTCACATTGTGCTAATCTCTTATTATATTCATTAAAATAACATTAGTAGTCAATTTCATTCCAAATTAATTAAGATAAAAAATAATAATAATGTCATGCAGATTAATAATGTCAGATTGTTATATAGTCATATCTAATTGAAATAGATATTTGGCATTAATTATAATACAACATTTACATCTTTGTCTTCAAAATAGTCTTTAACATTATAATAACATTTTTTGATTAGGAATGAGTATAATTTCTTTTTAAATAGATGAATAGGTAACTTCTTAATGTCGTCTGGTAGTTTATTATAAATCAGTGATGCCATACAAATAACACTTTTATTAAATAATGCCGTTTCTCCATACATTATTTCGACGTCTAACCTTTTTTTATCTCGTAATTGTCTATAATAGCTTTTAAAAGCAGTCTTATAATAGTTGGGATTCGATTTTACAAAGACATTTAATTCATATAATGTATAGGGAAGGCAATGTAAGAATATTTAATTTTTTAAAGTACGGTTGACAGCTTGTAGTACTATCTATATGACACATTGCTCTGATGCACTTCTTTTGGGCTTTGAAGACAAATTCCTTGTCTACAGAGTTACCCCAGAATATAATACCATATCTTAATAAAGGTGAAGCAAGTCCATGGTATGCCGTTAAGACGGCTTCTTTGTTGATAAGTTTTGAGAGTTTGTAGAGAGCGAATGAGGATTTATTAATTTTTTTACACAGATTATCTAGGTGCGTTTTCCACGATAAATTATAATCTATGTCAATACCTAAAAATTTTGTATTTGTCATAGGATGTACGGTCTGTCCGTCGTAATTATTATTATTATTATCAGGTTGAGTTCTTTGATAAAAGTGCATTATTTTTGTTTTGTCCATATTTATTTTAAGATTATTGTTAACTAACCATAGAATAATTGTACTTAATGTTTGATTTATTTTATCTTCATAATCATTTGTTTTGTCGCCTTTAATGATTACTGTACTATCGTCTGCAAATAGTACCATTGGTTGCTCGACGTGTCTCGGAAGATCATTAATGTACACTAGGAAGAATAAGGGACCCAAAACAGTACCTTGTGGGACTCCAACTTCTATGGTTCTAGTATGGGTCTAGTATCTATATTCTGTAAGACGAGAAGCATATTTTTTTTTTCTATTATTGACAATTAAAAAATTGTAATGAACTACTTAGCAAACTTTTTCAACTCGTCAAAATCAGATGGCATTTAACAAGATCATTGGATTCATAGAAGGAGCTCTGATATTATCAGCTAGTATGACACATAAGTATGACACAAGTGTTGCCGAGCAGAGGGGTTAAAAGGCGCGCTTACTTAATGCGTTGATTTTGGTAATAATTAAACTTATTTGCATAACATTCACGGGCCGCGGGTTGCCGACCCCTGCGCTAGGGCTAAAACTGCAGGTAGCAGGTACTGTGTTATACCGAATTTAACGCGAGCGAAGCCGCTGGCAGAAACTAGCCTTCCATACAACAAGCATTTTTGTTTATTGGAACGGGGCATTAATCCACTCATAAAATCCATGCAAGTTAGTTATAGAACAACAATAGGTAACAATTCGGCCTCTTTCCAGCGATGATGTCGTACGAGGGCGTGGACGAGGGCGTGGACGAGGGCATGGACGAGGGCGTGGACGAGGGCGGCATGCAGCCGTACTACCACGCGCCGCACCCGCACCACATCGAGCACAAGTAAACGCGACCCGGCTCATGCACCGACGATAAAACACTCATTTGTTTCATAACAACCTTGTATACAGATTCGGTCAAATTGTGGACGACACTTACAGATATTTTTTTGTAGTATCTGTAAGCGTCCAGTGTCTGTATTGTCTCTGGTTTGACTGAACCATAAGGGAGTAACCACACTTATGGACTCTGATTTGGCTTGACCCGTTCTCAAAGAAGTTTATCTCCAATCATTCGCCTTCGAACTCAATGCGACAAGTGTTAAGCGTGACAAGGCTCAAGCCAATTCCGCGTCGATATGTGTTGGCACTCCTTAACTCGCACGCACGGACTTTAGGACCTAAGATAGATATACCGTCAAAATAAAACACAATCTAGCTATATCTGATGGCCCACTTAGTAACAATATGATCACATGCAACATGGGCACTAGGCATCAATCAGTTAACATGGGCAGCAGTAAATCTGGGTTTCCGTTATACTGTGTGCGAGTTATCGTCGCAAATGAGTGTTGTGAGACTGGGAGATGCTGGACCCATGTTCGAATCCGGCGATATGTTGAATATCAACCGATCCGCACATGTGTGTAGTTCTATTGAAAGGATAAAATATTTGTACTGGAGGTGATATTTGAAAAAAAAAAGTATTTTTCTTTTTAATCTACATTCAAAATATACACGAAATATTCAAATGTTCAGTTCAATATCACCTTCAGTTTAAATGCAACTATCTTGTCTCACAGTTGCTTAAAATTTCTGGAATAATCGTTTAAATATACTATCGACTAGTTATGTACCAGCTGGGTACTCTTTATATCTTATGACAACTTCTAATATCTTGTGAATACTCTTGCTTAGTGTGCTACGAAAAAACAACAGGCAATATTGCTTTAGTCGATTATTCGAGTAATTTAGTTAGTTTGAATCCCAAGAAAAGTTTGTTACTCACCCAAGTTCAAAACAAACAAACTTTAGTTGTCCTTTTAAAAATATGAGTGTAGGTAGATTATCTTGTTTGGAGAAATATATTGATTGATACCCATAACGTCAGCTGAGGTTTACTGGCTAATTTGATTTGAGCCAGTACATTTGTGTCTGTCGCATGGTATCTTCTTGAAAAAGGTCGACAATAAGTGATGGTAGGTAAAAATTTCATACTACATCTCAATTGTGAACCGGCAACCGGTTCTACATATCTCAATTTGGTCAATTTTACGGTATGAAGTCAGTACAAGTTGAAGGGAGCCAATTCTGGCGACAAATATAAACGTTCCTGAGATGGGATTCTTTGCAACACTGTGGAGAATGAAATGAAATAGTATAAAAAAGAATAGAAAGGGGAAACTTAAAATAAAAAGGAACGGTTGCCAGTTCACAGTCGATATAGCATATTTAGCAGCTGAGATATTTATTGTCGCGCCGCTAAAATGCCACAAAGGAGTCCAGTCGCAGTATTCAATCAGTCCGCAAAATCAGGTGACAAAGGTGATTGTTTACTTCTTCTACCTGCTTTTCATTTGATGTGCTTTTGTTTTATTTCATGACATTTTTATTTGCAATATTTCATTTTCATATGACAGCAGATTCAAGCGCGGTGGTGGCAATCAGGAGGGAAACCAGAACAATAATCAGAAACATAACAACATGGGCAACCGTCAACCCGTATCTATATATATACAGATTTTTAAGAACGAAATCCTACTCTATTGTAACAGCTTTGTGTTGACACCGTGAGCATCTTCTGTATTTAACTTAATACAGCTTAACTTGAAATATAACCTGCATTTTTATCTTGACTAAATTCGGCCCCATGTTTACTCCATGTTGTCGTGTATTCTTTCCGTAAATATTAATACGGTGGTTTTTTTATCCGTCAGCCGCAACTCTCACGGCGAGGCTCGTGGGCCGCACGCAGGCTACGGCGCGGGCGAGGGGGAGTGCGTCACGGAACAGCCCATGCTGACGCTGCCCTACATCCCCAGCCCGCCGCCCATGAACCCAATACAGTACTACCCCGTCGAGACCGACCCAGGTACCACAAACACTATGATGATGTCATTTAAAGACTGCCAGGGATAACTTCAAATGGAAAAGCCCCACTTAGCTGTAGTGCTTGTAGTCACTAGAACAATAGTTCGTCATTCTCCTGCCCATATCCCAATACAATTTATATAAATTCAGTGCATGCTGCCCTGAACTTATATCTTCTTCCATTTCATCCTTACTTAATATTATAAAAGCGAAAGTGAGTTTGTTTGTAACCTCTTCACGCTTTAATGGCTGAACCGACTTTGATGGATTTTGGCACAGAGTTAGTTGGGAACCAGGAGACGGACAAAGACTAATTTTCTTTAAAAAAAAGTTGGATATTGGGGAGAAAGAGGGAAGATAAGGGAAAACTTAGCGTTGCTATTACAAATCAATAAGGCGCTAGGGCAAAAACTGCAGGTAGCAGGTACTGTGTTATACCGAATTTAACGCGAGCCAAGCCGCTGGCAGAAACTAGCCTTCCATACAACAAGCATTTTTGTTTATTGGAACGGGGCATTAATCCACTCATAAAATCCATGCAAGTTAGTTATAGAACAACAATAGGTAACAATTCGGCCTCTTTCCAGCGATGATGTCGTACGAGGGCGTGGACGAGGGCGTGGACGAGGGCATGGACGAGGGCGTGGACGAGGGCGGCATGCAGCCGTACTACCACGCGCCGCACCCGCACCACATCGAGCACAAGTAAACGCGACCCGGCTCATGCACCGACGATAAAACACTCATTTGTTTCATAACAACCTTGTATACAGATTCGGTCAAATTGTGGACGACACTTACAGATATTTTTTTGTAGTATCTGTAAGCGTCCAGTGTCTGTATTGTCTCTGGTTTGACTGAACCATAAGGGAGTAACCACACTTATGGACTCTGATTTGGCTTGACCCGTTCTCAAAGAAGTTTATCTCCAATCATTCGCCTTCGAACTCAATGCGACAAGTGTTAAGCGTGACAAGGCTCAAGCCAATTCCGCGTCGATATGTGTTGGCACTCCTTAACTCGCACGCACGGACTTTAGGACCTAAGATAGATATACCGTCAGAATAAAACACAATCTAGCTATATCTGATGGCCCACTTAGTAACAATATGATCACATGCAACATGGGCACTAGGCATCAATCAGTTAACATGGGCAGCAGTAAATCTGGGTTTCCGTTATACTGTGTGCGAGTTATCGTCGCAAATGAGTGTTGTGAGACTGGGAGATGCTGGACCCATGTTCGAATCCGGCGATATGTTGAATATCAACCGATCCGCACATGTGTGTAGTTCTATTGAAAGGATAAAATATTTGTACTGGAGGTGATATTTGAAAAAAAAAAGTATTTTTCTTTTTAATCTACATTCAAAATATACACGAAATATTCAAATGTTCAGTTCAATATCACCTTCAGTTTAAATGCAACTATCTTGTCTCACAGTTGCTTAAAATTTCTGGAATAATCGTTTAAATATACTATCGACTAGTTATGTACCAGCTGGGTACTCTTTATATCTTATGACAACTTCTAATATCTTGTGAATACTCTTGCTTAGTGTGCTACGAAAAAACAACAGGCAATATTGCTTTAGTCGATTATTCGAGTAATTTAGTTAGTTTGAATCCCAAGAAAAGTTTGTTACTCACCCAAGTTCAAAACAAACAAACTTTAGTTGTCCTTTTAAAAATATGAGTGTAGGTAGATTATCTTGTTTGGAGAAATATATTGATTGATACCCATAACGTCAGCTGAGGTTTACTGGCTAATTTGATTTGAGCCAGTACATTTGTGTCTGTCGCATGGTATCTTCTTGAAAAAGGTCGACAATAAGTGATGGTAGGTAAAAATTTCATACTACATCTCAATTGTGAACCGGCAACCGGTTCTACATATCTCAATTTGGTCAATTTTACGGTATGAAGTCAGTACAAGTTGAAGGGAGCCAATTCTGGCGACAAATATAAACGTTGTTGACACCGTGAGCATCTTCTGTATTTAACTTAATACAGCTTAACTTGAAATATAACCTGCATTTTTATCTTGACTAAATTCGGCCCCATGTTTACTCCATGTTGTCGTGTATTCTTTCCGTAAATATTAATACGGTGGTTTTTTTATCCGTCAGCCGCAACTCTCACGGCGAGGCTCGTGGGCCGCACGCGGGCTACGGCGCGGGCGAGGGGGAGTGCGTCACGGAACAGCCCATGCTGACGCTGCCCTACATCCCCAGCCCGCCGCCCATGAACCCAATACAGTACTACCCCGTCGAGACCGACCCAGGTACCACAAACACTATGATGATGTCATTTAAAGACTGCCAGGGATAACTTCAAATGGAAAAGCCCCACTTAGCTGTAGTGCTTGTAGTCACTAGAACAATAGTTCGTCATTCTCCTGCCCATATCCCAATACAATTTATATAAATTCAGTGCATGCTGCCCTGAACTTATATCTTCTTCCATTTCATCCTTACTTCCTTACTAATATTATAAAAGCGAAAGTGAGTTTGTTTGTTTGTTTATTTGTTTGTTTGTTACCTCTTAACGCTTTGATGGCTAAACTGGCTAAACCGATTTTGATGAATTTTGGTACAGAGATAGTTGGGAACCAGGAGACGGACATAGGCTAATTTTTATTTTAAAAAAGGGGATGTGAGGGAGAAAGAGGAAAAGGAAAGAAAAGGGAAAACTTAATGTTGCTATTACAAATCAATAAGGCGCAAGAGGAACTGTATTACCCCAAATATAACGCGGGCGAAAGCTAATCCATACTAATATTATAAATGCGAAAGTAACTCTGTCTGTCTGTCTGTTTGTCTGTTACTCTTTCACGTCTAAGCGGCTGAACGGATTTTGATGAAATTTGGTATGGTGATAGATGATAACCTAGAAATGGTCATAGGCTATAAATAATCACGCCATCGTACTTAGGGGGTAGGCAGTAGGCAGATAACTAAATTGAGTTAGTGATTTTAAGTCGTTTTGGTTGGGACTTTTGCTCTTTCACGTCTAAACGGCTGAACGGATTTTGATGAAATTTAGTAAGGTATTAGATCGTTACCTAAAAACGGATATAAGATCAAAATGATCAAGTCATCGTACTTAGGGGGTAGGAAGTAGGCAGAAAACTGCATTGAGTTAGTGATTTTTTTATGGTTTTTGCTGAGAGTTTTGCTCTATCATGCCTAAACGGCTGAACGGATTTTGATAAAATTTAGATTTCAAAATGTATCATTACCACTACTAATATAAGTCCAATTACGAATGATTTCTTCGCGTAATAAAAGGACACGTTAATCATGCCCAATAATGTGGAGTTTATATGCCCTAAAACATATTTTTTATGATTTTTAGCGTAAATGATAATGATAAATGATGTTTATTTTGCAAGTAGGTTTTCACAAACACTTTTACACGTCATCTTTTTTTTTAAACTAGATGAGGCCGGTGTTTCGTACCCGACTACTCTGAGAAGAAACAGCCGAAACAAACTCAGAGGTCATAGTCTCTTTTAAAGTCCAGACAAAATAATCTTGGTCAACTTACATGAGGACTATGCAGATAGTGTCTGAAATGGTCTTTTTAAGAAAGCACCACACAGATTGAGTGGACCTGTCCAGTCAGTGCAAGCATTTGTCAGTTATCGTGTAGCTCAACTCATAACCCAAGGAGCTCAACGACACGACGAACAATACCAAAAAAAGGACATTTGTGTAGGTCGCTTATAGCACTCAAACTGCCAGACCTTCGTCAAAAAACAAAGTAAATAAAAGAAATGATCCACATGGTCCTCACATTTACAATAAACAAATAAAATAAAAAAATAAATAATTAATGAGATCATAATGAAATCATAAAATGTCATAAATTAAAATAATAAGAAAATAACATGTCACAAATCATAATAAAAAGAATTTAAAAAAATAAAAAATAAATATTAATGTCAAAGTGTATAGAATAAAGGAATAGACAATAAATAAATGAAACTAAGGCAAATTTTGACACTCACTGAGTAAATTAAATTGGAGCAGCTTAATCCCAAGCCTTTTTATCTTCAAGGTAATGATTAATATTATAGTAAGCTTTGAGACATAGTTTACGTTTTATAAAAGATTTAAATTTATTGAGGCTTAGTGTTTGAATATCGCTTGGCAGTTTATTATAATAACGTATACATTGGCATGTGAACGTACCCCCTATTTTTTTGAGCCTCGTTGCAGGAACAACAAATTTGTGTTTGTTCCTTGTATTTATGTCGTGGATATCACTGTATTTTTTAAACAATTTTATATTTTTATGCGCGTACAACAAGTTTTCGTAAATAAACTGAGAGGGCACAGTTAGTATGTTAATCTCTTTAAATTTTTCTCTGAGGGAGTGTCTAGGACTTAATTTATACATTGAACGAATTGCCCTCTTTTGCAAAATGAAAATTGTCTGAATATCGGCGGCATGGCCCCACAAGAAAATACCATACGACATCACACTGTGGTAATAACTAAAATAAACTAAACGGGCTGTCTCTAAATCAGTCAAATCACGAATTTTTTTAACGGCGTATAACTTATCTATATGAGGGCCCCACTGAAGCTTAGCATCCAAAGTTAAGCCTAGGAACACTGTATTATCTTCCGGTTTTAACTCTTCATCCTTGATTAGTACACTAGTTTCCACTTGTCTAACATGAGGTAACGTAAACTTAATGCATTTGGTCTTTTTCTCATTTAGAAGTAAATTATTAACGTTAAACCAATTAACGACCTTTGCCAGAGCGCTATTAACATCGTCACAAGCTATCTGCTGACTTTTTAGTTTTAATAAAAGAGAAGTGTCGTCTGCAAACAACACTACATCATGATTATCCTTTATGAGGTAAGGCAAGTCATTAATATAAATAAGAAATAAAAAGGGCCAAGAATGGACCCTTGTGGTACTCCCATGCTTAATACAGATCCGGGAGATCTTTTCCCGTTTACATCAACTCTCTGAATCCTACCACTCAAATATGACGTAAGAAGATTCGGAGAGGCGTTCCGGATTCCGTAGTGGTGTAGTTTTCTGATTAATGTTTTATGGAGAACGCAATCGAAAGCCTTGGACAAATCGCAAAAAATCCCCAAAGCATCGCATTTATCTTCCCAGGCATTATAAATGTGTCCTAGAAGTTCAACACCGGCATTATCAGTAGTTGAACGACCCTTTGTAAAACCGAACTGTTTATTATGCAATAACTTATGTTTATTGAAAAATCTTTGCATTTGATCTAAAATTATTTTTTCAAAAATTTTACTAAATGTTGGTAGCACTGAAATTGGTCTATAGTTAGTAGGGTCTGATGTACTACCCGATTTAAACAATGGTATTATTTTACTGTTTTTCATTAGATCAGGAATCTCACCACGGTCAATACAATCATTAAATATAACAGCTAATGAAGGAGCTACAATGGTTATAATGGACTTGGCAACGTCCACAGAATGACCCCATAGATCAGCGGTCTTCTTAACATTTAACATATGAAAAGTTTTAATTACATCATTACAATTAACATATTGAAAATTAAATTCGGAATCATGGAATGGAACATTTTCCTTTAGTAAAGCATCTGCAGCAGCAGGTGACGAGTCTAGCGATTTAGTAGTCGATACAGGAATATCCGCAAAGAAATTTTCAAACGCTGTAGCAACTTGAGTATCTGATTTTATGATATTATCGCCGATAGCAAGGCTGTAGTCACTATTTCGCTTGCAAGACCTTCTTGCTTCGCTATTAATAATGTTCCAAGTCATTTTAATTACGTTACTGCTATTTTTAATTTTTGAACTCAAATAATGTGACTTAGCTATAGCACAAACTTTTTTAAAAACTTTAGAATAATTCTTAACATACAAATTAAATTCTACAGTATTAATACAAATTCGCTCTTCATACAGCTCATAAAGCCGTTTTTTACTTTTATGAATACCAAAGGTGGCCCAGTCATTGAAAGAAGCGTTATTATTAACCGAGATAGTCTTAGGAACAAACGTGGTCTTAAACTGTGTGCAATACATACTAAAAAAAATGTTATATTGTTGATTGGGGTCATCACTAGTTGACAAAAGTGGTAATTTAGTTGAAAGTTTATTTTTAAAAGTTTCTAGCCGACTTTTAGTTTTTGGGTTGACAGTGATATCCATTTTAGCTACTTTTTTGATTACATTTGGAATTGTAATCAGTTGCCCGCAATGATCTGAATCTAATAAGTTAATAATTACTTTGTGGGTTGGTATAACATCAGTATAAATATTATCTAGGCAAGTGGCACTAGTCTGGGTTATTCTAGTGGGCTCCAAAAAATTGTTTTCAAGGTTGTATGACTGAAACAGGTTTGTAATTTTAGTACTTAACACAGATTTTTCTAGCAAATTAATATTAAAATCACCGCAAGTGATTATAGATTTCTTTGAGCTACTACAGATTTTATGCAACACTTCATCCATTATCTTTTCAAAACAATCATACAAACCTGAAGGGGGTCTATACACACTTAATATGATAAACTGCTCCAATTCTAACAGGCTATTTCAATTGTTCTCTCAACAGACAGGTTTACAATATCCTTGCGTTCTTTAAATTTGAGCTGATTATTTACTAAGATTAATGCGCCGCCATGTATAACATTTACTCTACTGAATGAACTACCAACCTGGTGATAACTAAAATTAAAAATTAATTGATGAATTTTGAGCCAATGCTCTGTGATACAAAGAATATCTATGTTGTTACAATTCAGGAAAAGCCCTACTTCTAATTTTTTGTTCAAAAACCCTTGAATATTTTGATGCACCAGGTTGATACAATCAAAATCCCCAATACTTTCAACTGATTTACTATCTGGCTTCCTTACATTATTGCAAGAGGTTGCCTCTATTGTCTCAATCTCTAATTTAAATGATGATCTGATTCTAGTACGTACGTAGACGTATACGTAGACCTACACTGCCATCAAAATGGCGATGATCGTAATTTACGCATTTGCATTTTATAAGACTTAATTAAGAAACTTGCCATGAATCATGACCTGGAGCGTATCTACGAGTGGGCTAAGTCGTACGGCTTACAGATCAACCCTAATAAGTCCCAGGCCTTGATCATAGGCAGCAGATATTATCGCACTGCACTTGACCTGTCATCTTTGCCGCCATTATCTCTATGCTGCTCGACCATTGCCTATGCTGACTCAGCTAAGGACCTTGGTGTCTTAATTGACAGTAATCTGTCTTGGCGAGCTCAAGTGAATGAGGTTAGTCGTAAGGTGCACTTTTCTTTTCATTCGCTTAAATCTTTACAAACCTTCTTGCCTTATAAAACCAAAATTTACTTAGCTCAAACACTGATTCAGCCGATCATTGATTACGCTGATGCCTGCTATTTAGATGCTACTGAAGAGCTATTGAATAAGTTGGAGCGCTTGCAAAACCTTTGCATTCGTTTTGTGTATGGTTTGAGGAAATATGACCATGTTTCTTCCTTCCGCAAGGAACTCAAGTGGCTCCCTATTCGTCTTCGCAGAAACACTCGGATTTTATGTCTCCTCTATAATATACTGTTTAATCCTGCCTATCCCAGCTACCTGCGTGATCGATTCTCGTTTACCCGCTCTCCTGATGCTCTGTGTAGATCCCACCTTAAGTATCATCTTAATTTCCCTTCACATAAAACTGAATTTTTCTCCTACTCCTTCTCTGTTCACGCAGTACGTTTGTGGAACTCACTTCCGCCTAACATTCGAGACTCTAAAACTATATTTATTTTTAAAAAGCAAGTCAAAGAGCATTACTTGTCCTCTTTACTGTAATATTCTGTATAATTAGATATTTTAGGTATATATTACTATCTCAGTATTTATTTTTATATGTGTATTATTTGTATGTAAGTTTATTAATATGATTGTTAATTTAAAATTTTCTGTTTTATCTTTTCCACACACTGTGTCTACATATCTTATCCAACTTTCCTCTCGCAGGTCTGCTGGAAGAAATTTCTTATGAAATAAGCTGTACCTTTGTGCTCTTCTGTCTTAATGTAATGTCCTGTCATGTATTTTGTGTGTGCATAAATAAATAAATAAATAAATAAACTTACACAATAATTAAAGAACTTCTAATGACGTTTACATATGAGATTTTTATTCTACTATCTTAATTAATGCACACCCATATTATTTTTTAACCAGGAAATAAAATATTTACAAAAATAATGAGGAGTTCGTATGACTTAAATGTTCGACCCCTTTCGGGGCCAGTACCGAGCCAGCGGAGGTTTGAATGTCGAGCCCCCGAAAGGGTCCGTACCGAACTATACGGTTAAATCGAAATCAATAACCATTAAGTCGCCAGGTTGACAGAAGTCGTTTATGAGTGAAGCGGTAATATATGACTGTGTATGAGTGGGAGAGAGAGAGAGATATATTTTTATTAGTTCGTTTAACTTTAGGGTAGAGGCGCACACCTGATCCTTATGATTTTATTTTTAAACTAGCTGTTCTCCACGGTTTCACGGTTGGTCGTAGCGTGATGTTATATAGCCTATAGCCTTCCTCAAGAAATGGACTATCCGACACTAAAAGAATTTTCCAATTCCAACCAGTAGTCCCTGAGATTACCGCGTTCAAACAAACAAACAAACTCTTCAGCTTTATAATATTAGTATAGATTATGATTGTTCTGCGCAAGTGTGCACTGGATTATTACTGTATTTGTTTTTTATTGCGAATTCCAATACGCGATAAAATACAATAAGTCTTAGATACTTAGGTGAAGCCACACTTGCCTAGGTTGGTCCGTAGATGGGTCATGTCCCAGTACATACCGAATTTACACCATGTCTCAGAAAGCAAGTTAAGCCGTTGATTCCATGTGATTGTAAATTTAACGAATTTACCTGAACGAAACGTAAAAATGTCGGTGTGAATTAAATCCACGATAAGTTTTAATATTTAGATAGTTGACAACCTCATACGAGCCATCGACAATTCAAATCAAAGTAATCGTAGGTTATATCGATCGCCACATTGGATCATTAATGTCGTTTAAACGCAACATGCGATATTGGTAGTCGATGTACAAGTTGTTTATTTTTTTGATTACCAAGCAGAAATGCGAAATTATTTCCATTACACTATTACAGGCAGTTTTGAATGTCAAGAACCAAAATAATGAAGTTACAGTCCCAGTCACAAGGCATAATAACTTGTGAAAGTACTGTGGTTGCCCATTCCAAAATGTTGATTTCTATGAAGAAGAATGGGCAAGAAACTCCATGGACACTCTTTCAAATTATAATATTACTAGCTTTTGCCCGCGGCTTCGCTCGCGTTAAATTCGGGGTAACACAGTTGCCCTTTCTTGGTTCAGGTAGGCTAGCTGCTACCTGCAGTTTTGCCCTTGCGTCTTATTTATTGTAATCGCAAAGCAAAGTTTTCCCCCTTCTTTCCTCTTTCTCCCTCATTTCTTCCTTAAAAAAATAGCCTGTGTCCGTCTCCAGGGTCTCAACTATCTCTGTACCAAAATTGATCAAAATCGGTTTAGCCATTAAAACGTTAAGAGGTAACAAACAAACTCACTTACGATTTAATAATATTGGTAAGGATTTCAAAATCGTATTTACATCATTAATGTTGAGATTATACAAATATGTGAGAACAATGTAAAAAGACATTTTACTAATTTAATTAATCAATCAATTTAATTAATCAATTACTATTAGACACACCTTTATCGAAAGCCTTCGGGGATTACTTCTTTTTTAATAACCCACTAGAAATAAATAAAACGAAAATGTTTGTAACTTATTACTGAACGAAACTTCGCAACCTACCCCTTTTTTGTGGTGAGTGGCAAACGTTTACTGCTTAAAACCCAATTCATGTTCCTTCTTTTGCCCTTTGTGTTCCGGGGCCGCGGTATCTCTTTCAAACAACCCGCAACCACGGCAATCAGTGGCCATAGCAAGCCCCTCTACTCTACCGACGTGTCTTTGCGATCGACACGGCCCTGCCTACCCCTTTCGCGATAAGATGAAAATATTATCTTTCCATCCAATAGTCATAAAACATTATCCAAAAGTACCCAATTGCCACCAAAATGAGTCCTGCTCAATGATCCCATTCGCGTAAGCTACTTAAAGCTCCATACAAATTCGAAAATAAATCAAACATCACAAACATCTATCCATCTCTCTCACTCCTATAGAAACTATGCATATTTCTGTCTCGTTCACTCTTGACACCGGAAGTGAGATCTCAAAGATGGCTGCGGCCGGATGTGGGAGGGGCGATTTGATTTATAGTGTTGTGTGTAGTGGGGGTGTAGTGTGAGTTAGTGGGGTGTGTGTTTGAACATTAATTCGTGTTCACGTTTCAGTCTGTCTAGTTTCGTAGCTTTACGTTATATGTTCAAGCTTGAATATGCAGTTGGGTAGGTAGATTTGTGGTAGGTTGTTTGATTTTGTGCTACTTATATTATGAATGCGAAAATTTGTGAGGCTGTATGGATGTCTGGATGTTTGTTGTCTCTTTCACATAAAATAAACAATTATAGTACACTAGCTGTTCCACGCGGTTTCACCCACGCTGCTCAGCACCTGTTGGTCGTACCGTGATGTTATATAGCCTATAGCCTTCCTCAAGAAATGGACTATCCAACACTAAAAGAATTTTCCAATTCCAACCAGTAGTCCCTGAGATTAGCGCGTTCAAACAAACAAACAAACTCTTCAGCTTTATAATATTATAAGTATAGATTTTGCTTCAAGTGAGCCGAGGAACCCGAGTAGATTAGCGAGGGAATTATAGGAGAACTAGTTTTTGCCCGCGGCTTCGCTTGGGTTAGATTCGGGGTAACACAGTTCCCCTTTCCTGTTTTCCCTTTTCTTTTCTCGTTCTAACTGATATCTCTTTTTATTTCATTAGCCTATGTCTCCAAGGTCCCACCTATCTCGGTACCAAAATTCATCAAAATCGGTTTAGCCATTAAGGCGTGAAGACGTATAACAAACAAACAAACTCACTTTCGCTTTTACATGTAAGTAAGGATTATAAACGCGAATGTTTATGAGGATGCATGGATGGATGTATGAATGTTTGTTACTCTTTCACGTCAAAACGGCAGAACGCATCTTGATAAAATTTGGCATAGCGGTAGATTATAGTCTGGAATAATACATAGGATACTTTTTTTTCGATCATCACGTGGGCGAAGCAGCGGGCGCCAGCTAGTCTAAAATAATATACAAATGTGTCAAAAGCAGAAAAAAACCTATAAAACTATAACGAGGAAGGGTATTTAATGTCAGACCTCCGCCCCATTGAATAGAACTCCTCGCAAAAGCAACTCCTAATCAAAAATTTATTACTAAACTTGCGGTAAAGTTATTGCTTTCGATAATAATAAAATTGTCGCTTCAAATAATTCAATTACACAAGTTACTGTGTTCTTACCCACAGTACAGACGTGGGATGAACTAAAACAGGGTTGTCACATAACTAAATTAAACTAAAATGATTAAACTAAACTAAACTTATAAATAAATTAAAAAATAGCGTCAAAAAATTCGTCCTCAACGCTGTCAGTTGGCAATGTCCCCAAGAGAATGGCCGCGTTACCACGTTGTATGGCAACGCTAAGCCTCTGGCCAGAGTAACGTGGGTCACGGGAAGTGTCAACCAAACGTTTTGAAATTTCCTTAAAAAGGCTGTAAGCACAAGGACTACATGTTGTCACATTGAAGAAAAATGCTTTTATATCGACAGGTTTTAAGTGCATTTGTCTTAGAAAATAGTCTTTTAGTTAAGTTTGGTGGTAGTCAACCTGATTAGCAACAAATCACTTGGTGCATTGTCTATATTGCTCTTGTCAGTCAGCAATATGGAAATGGCAATTAAACCATCACAATAAAAAAGAATGTGTACATTTTAAAAGATGAATTATTTAAAAGGATTATGAACAGGTGCAATTTGTAAGCTTATGAGTTCGTATGTAGGTCGGAAATATAAGGTAACTAACGATCCGATTTAAAAAAGAAACATTGAAAACTACATTTTCCCCCTATAATTTCCAACTATGACGTGAGTGAAGCTGCAGGCAAAAGTTAATATGTATTAAATAAAGTTATTCAAGTGTTAAATTACAATTTAACATAAATATCAGTACAATAACAACGGAACGTTTAAAATCAATTACGAACTATAAAAGTGACAAATAACGTGAAATTCATTATAAAACAGCATACATTAATCAAACGAAATACCTGGTGACAATAAAAATACCAAAAAAGTGCTTAATTTATAAACAAAGAAAAAGTGATCAAGTGTACGTCAAGTGGAAAAAATTCCTGATCAATGAGTAATACCAACCGATTTGCAAAATTCAAATAGTTAAATCCGCAAAAATACATGCTTTATTTCAATAATATCGTTACATTACACCGTGGCTAAGTGGTATACCCGTCTACTGAGAGTAACGTTGAACCATTGCACCTCAAGTTCGAATCCCAGTGGATTAGTCAACTTTCTATGACTTTTTCTCTTGTACTTTTGACGCGTTGTACTGTGACTTGATCTAAACAACGATGGATTCTAACATCACATATAGAAAACAATATACGAATATCACTGGATCAGTGGATGACTTATCTGTTTTGACAAATGACGATGAAAGAACAATCCTTGACTCGACAATGCTTAGTATACCTGACAGTCTCCACGATGCTACTATTGACAATGACATTATCAGTGAATTGAAAAACGAGATTAAGTTACTCTCATCGCAATTAATGAGTGCGCATAAGGAAATAGAAAACCTACATAGTGAGAATTTCCGACTAAAGTCGGATCTACAGAAATCTCTAAAGAATTTAGAAACCTACAAGAAGATCTGTACAACTCCACAAAGGAATAATAAGACACCAAAATCGGCACGTAAGAACCCGTTGGCCATAAACAAAGGTGCCAGTGTAAGCAGCGGTTCACAGGTAAAACATAAAGTTGACATGATTGATAAACAAACACAGTCACAAATTACGACTATTGACACATTGCGGCAAGTAAACCAGAAGGCGCAACAAAAGTCACAAAAATGCAACTTTGCTCCCAAAAATTCTTCAGGCGCTTTAAAAAAACCATCACAAAAAAATAAGCTGTGCATCATCAGTAGTGGCTGTACAAGGGGTACTCTACCTCTGTTAAAAGAAACCTTTTCGGAAAATTTTGTTTTTTGCCATTATTTAATACCAAACTGTAACACAAAAGAACTCTTAAGCAGTATAGAATACAGACTGAAACACTTCACTATGAAAGATTATTGCTTGATATTCTTAGGAAAACACGATCTTATAAATGACAACTATTTGGATGTATTGGATAGTTTAAAGAGCTCCTTGAAAAACACTTCCCACACAAATACAATAATCTGTTCTCCAACGTACATAAAAGGCGCTATGATCCACAATTATAAAGTCGACCTCTTCAACAACCTGCTTTATTTAGATGTAAAAAACAACGAATACGCTTATTTTTTTGATACCAATAATACTCTGACACATGAAATGTTTTCCTATAATACAGGGAGAATGAATAAATCCGGATGGAGACATATTTATAACCAGATAATGGCCAAGATAATGACTGATTATGACTTGTTTTATCCTCAAGATGTTTTGCATGATGATTTGAACCAAATGCAGGAAGCATTTGGTTTGGTTTTGGGTAAGCGAGAATGAGAACGCAACAACCTCAACTAGTGGCAATGAGTTTTTTCTATTATAAACATATGCACATCATGCACCAAAATATAGCCGGACTTCTAAACAAGACTGATTTACTTGTTATCCATATCCAGGAGCTGCTGAATAGGCAAATTGACGTTGACGTGTAACATGCATCACTGAGCATTTTGTAATATCTGGACAAGAAGGACTTATAAACGTTCCGAATTACAAACTTGCTGCAGCTTATACTAGAAAGGAACAAAAGCGAGGAGGCGCCTGCATTCTAGTCAAAACTTGTTACGAATTTAAAGTATTGACAGAAATAGAAAAAAAATCCATTACAGGGGTTATAGAATGCTGTGCAATCGAGTTAACATAACAAAATTTAGTTATTATATGTTTATATCGGCCGCCACCTATGTCAAATTTCAATTTTTTCTGTGATAGCTTAGAGGATTTACTAAAAAATGTATGCATTAAAAAGAATAGAAAGATATTACTGTGTGGGGATTTCAACATAGATATTTTGAAACAAAATAGATACACTTTGGACTTTGAAATCTTACTACTCAATCACAATCTTAAATTAGAAATAAAACAACCAACTAGACCAAGGAGCTTATCTTGTCTTGATAATTTCGCACACAACTGTCGTAAAAAGTGCTATAGCGAAGTAATAGACTTTGCTCTTTCGGACCACTCAGCTCAATTACTAAAAATACACGTGAATAAAACTTGCATACTTAATTCATGGCGAATAAAAAAGCGGGACTTGTCTAAAGATAATTTGACTAAGTTTAAGAAACACCTAAACAATTTGACTTTTTTAGAGGTATACGATTCTGACAATCCTAATGAGGCATATGACATTTTTTAGAGCAATTTTGTTTAATATATGACTTATGTTTTCCAGTAAAACTAATTAACATAAAACCCTATACAAAAATAAAGTGGGTATCAAAAGGCATAAAAATTTGTAGTAAAAAACAAAGACAGCTACTGTGGAATTATAGGAAAACACCTTCAGAACAAAATAAAAAAACATTCCAACAATATTTAAAAAAAATTTAAAAAAATTGTTAAACTCACCCAAAAGGCTCAAAATAATCACATTATAAAAACTGCTCAGAGCAAATCCAAAGCATCTTGGCAAATAATTAAAGGTAGTAATCAAACTGCAGAGCCTATACTACAAATTAAGAATAAAAACACTACTGTCAATAATCCTAGGGAAATAGCTGAATGCTTTAACAACTTTTTTATTGACCAAATACAAAACTTAGCTAATGAGAATACCACTAACGAAATAATTGAAATGGAAAACAACCCACACTCAATATTTATGGCCCCAGTTCTACCTGATGATATCGTGAGAGTCATCAAAACGTTAAAAAATAAAAAAAAGTGTCGGGTACGATGGAATAGCGACCAATGTGGTAAAATTCGTTGCAGATGTAATAGCTTCTCCCTTAAGTCACATAATGAATCTGTGCATAAGCCATGGCACATTTCCAGATAGCCTAAAAACTACTATTGTAATACCTATTCACAAAAAAGACAATAAAGAAGAAATGTCAAATTATAGACCGATAGCTATTACTTCTGTATTTTCTAAAATACTGGAGAAACTGATATATGAATCTGTAACTTCTTTCTTAAATAAATATAATATCCTTTGCAATGAGCAGAAAGGTTTTAGAAAAAATAAAAATATAAACATGGCTATTTACGATTTGCTACATAACATATTGTTGAATATTGACAATAAAACACCTGTTTGTGCAATATATACTGACATGACTAAAGCCTTTGACTACGTTAAACTTGACATTATTCTACACAAACTTGACAGGTACGGTATAGTACGAGAGCCAGGTGCAAATTTGGTTAATTATTTCTTCTCGTTAGATAATTGGCGATACGCATCAGACAACAGTATCATAAAGCCCTATGACCGTCAGCTGCGGCGCAGTGGGGGGGATGAGTAGTTGTAACCTCCCACGCTTGAAGAAAAAAAAAATTAATTCACTCATTTCCTCTCGGCTAAAACTTTATCAAGTTATAGCTAACCCAATACCTCAACAAAAAAAATAAGTCAGCTGGCTATAACATAGTGGATTGTACGTCAGCTGATGGCTAGATCATGGGAAAAAAATCTTCACTTTCAGTGATATCCTCTCGGCTAAAAATTTACCAGATGATAGCTTATATGTAACTATTGATAAATATATACGTCAGCTGGCTGTATCTCGGTGGAAAAATCGTCAGCTGATACTTTGAAGGTCGTTACGTAGAAGTTAGCCAGAAGCATTTACTGACTATTTAAAGGCATCAGCTGACCAGGTTTCCCTCGACTTATTGCTAGCTGATTTTTTTTATTTATCACAGTACTAGCTTTCGCCCTCGGCTTCGCCCGCGTTAAATTTGGGGTAACAGTTCTCCTTGCGCCTTATTGATTTTTAATAGCAACGCTAAGTTTTCCCTTTTCTTCCGTCTTTCTCCCTCACATCCTACTTTTTTTTAATAAAAATTAGCCTATGTCCGTCTCCTGGTTCCCAACTATCTATGTACCAAAATTCATCACAATCGGTTTAGCCATTAAAGCGTGAAGAGGTAACAAACAAACAAACTCACTTTCGCTTTTATAATAGTAGTAAGGATAGTAAGGATTATATTTAAAATCAGCTCACAAATTTTCGTGTGGGAGGAAATGACGTCTTTTTAATTATTCGGCATTGCACTCCAATATGAGTGTTGAGGTGATAAAAATATCCCATATCAATATTTTTTAGACTTATAAGTATATAATCATATAATTTTAGATATATTCCAATATTTCAATAATCAATTTGCTTAGTATAAATTAACTAGTTACTTGATAAAAAATATTTATTATAAAAAAATTATGACAAATTACAATTCAAATGACAATGTTATTTAATCATTTTCGGCTCCGCTTTGGTTTGAGTCACAAACATCTCTCTCTGATTCATTGTCCGAGTCACTGTCAGAGCTGTCTGCTGTTATATTTTCATCGTCATCATCTGTAAAAAAAATAAAAATAGAATGCGTATTTTAGCATAATATCATTAATATGATGATAAAATGTTACCTTTTTCGGGCTGGATAGTTATTTCATCAATCGATGTTGGTAACTGACTTCCAAAGAACCAGGTAAACTCATATTTATCGATGTTGGTAACTGACTTCCAAAGAACCAGGTAAACTCATGATGCTTATAAAAATCGTAACCTAACAAATAAAAGGAAAAAAAAAATTTAGATACATACTGTAATCTTGCAGTAGGTGCGTCTTCTGGTATTATTTTGCGATACTTTGGGGGCAAAGCCGTAAATCGTCTATAACACTCACTGTGATGCAGCTGAAAATTGTTTTTTTCCGTAGAAAGTACAGCCTCGTGTCCACTGAGTTTATTAGTTTTTCGAACACTCAATATAGCACTACACTTAACAAGATTTTCTTCACTGTTCGATTTTAAATTAGAAGCAGATTTTGTTTTTTTGCAAAAAACGCAAAAAGGCGTTACATTCGACATTTTGATCGATTTTTCACAGATGCAACAATGTTTCCAGAATATTCTTTTCGTCAGACAACGTTTGCTCGTCTATTCTAAACGTATAATAGGCCCCTTCTTTTCTACTTCTAAAAACATGGTCGATGCCCTCAACAAAAGGGTCTTCATACCCCGAGCATGCGCACAACTAACCCCCTCCAAGCATACCTTAATACTGTTTATGCTATGCTAGCGTGTGTTGTTTAAATCTTTAAAAATAACAAGAATAATTAAAGAGGCGTCATTTCCTCCCACACGAAAATTTGTGAGCTGATTTTAAATATAATACTGTGATAAATAAAAAAAATCAGCTAGCAATAAGTCGAGGGAAACCTGGTCAGCTGATGCCTTTAAATAGTCAGTAAATGCTTCTGGCTAACTTCTACGTAACGACCTTCAAAGTATCAGCTGACGATTTTTCCACCGAGATACAGCCAGCTGACGTATATATTTATCAATAGTTACATATAAGCTATCATCTGGTAAATTTTTAGCCGAGAGGATATCACTGAAAGTGAAGATTTTTTTCCCATGATCTAGCCATCAGCTGACGTACAATCCACTATGTTATAGCCAGCTGACTTATTTTTTTTGTTGAGGTATTGGGTTAGCTATAACTTGATAAAGTTTTAGCCGAGAGGAAATGAGTGAATTAATTTTTTTTTTCTTCAAGCGTGGGAGGTTACAACTGCTCATCCCCCCCACCGAGCCTCAGCTGACATTCACGAGGCTTCTTAGTTCGATTATCTGATGCGTTTTACTAATTATCACTTGAGAGGAACTTGGTCATATAAATCTGTTACTGGCTCTCGGACTAGTATTAAAGGAAACGTCTTGAGACTTATTGAATCTTACCTAAGCAAACGCAATCAACAAACAGAAATCACTAGGATATGCCTCAACAGTAAAATACAATATAAATATTTATCGGAAAGTAGGGAAGTCAAATTCGGTGTGCCACAGGGCACCGTTGTTGGACCCTTATTGTTTTTGCTGTATATAAATGACTTGCCTAGACAAATTCAACAGCCGATGATATTATTCGCTGATGACAGCACGGCTATAGTTAAGTGTACACAAAAAGCGGATTATGAAACAAATATTAATGACACATTAAAAAACATAATAACTTGGCTTACGAACAATAATTTAATAATTAATTTAAAAAAAACAAAAGTAATGCAGTTTTACCAGCGTTTACGTCCTGACGCTTTGACTATTGCATACAATGGTCAAATAGTAGACAATACAAATGTCGCAATACAATAACAAAAAAACGGTTAATTATAATTTGTAACTAATTACAAATAATGCAACCCTTGTGAACTCATTCAAAGAACAAAGAAACAGATCAATGTCACTCGCTATGCGGTTGAGTGTACGAATTGCGCGCGTCATTGGAGCCTCCCCTAACAGATTGGTACGCGCGCGCGGCACTGCCAGCAACCGTGGCTGTCGACGTCGCCCTACGTACCTGTCTGGAACACATAACCCTATCTGCTGTAAAATATCCGCATTATGTACTTTCCCCCTCAGTATCTCGAATATGTACGAGGTGAGTGTGAGATCTCTCCTGACCCTCAACTCGTTATACCCAACCATACCCAAAATAAATAAGGTTGGGTACATAAGCGGATAAAATGGGTATACACCATACAATTTCCAATATAAAAACCGAACAAATTTATTTTGTACTTTCTCCAGCATGGATCTATATTTAGATTCATGTGGAGCCCAGATAATTGCGTTACATTCTAATTGACTCCTAACCAATGCATTATATAAAGCTATAACCGCTTTTAGGTTTGTGAACTTACGTACCATACGCAGCACAAACCCCAAATTACGATAAGCTTTTTTGCAGCAGCTTATGATGTGATCACGAAAGTTTAGACTTGTGTGAAATTTTACTCCTAAGTCTTTTACCTCAGTAGCTCTTAGCATTGGCGTCCCGTCTAGACAATAATTATACAGGATAGGAGCACGTGCGCGAGAGAAGGTGATAGTTAAACACTTTGAGGTATTGAACTGCAGGAGGTTATCCTTGCTCCAGGTCGCCACTCTGTCTATGTCCCTCTGAAGTCTCTCGCAATCACCCACACTATTTATCTGTAGCGACAGCTTAAGGTCGTCAGCAAACAGTAAACACTTGGCGTCTTTTACAACTTTTGGTAGGTCATTAATCACTAAAATGAACTGCAAAGGCCCTAGGTTACTGCCCTGATTAACTCCAGATCTGGTAAAATATGGCTCTGACTTGTGCCCCGCATATTCTACATACTGTTGCCTTCCGTTTAAGTAACTCGCAAAAAACTTAAGTAGATGAGGAGTAAAACCAAATGCTGCTAGCTTTTTAAGCAAAACATCATTATTGACTAAATCAAATGCTTTCCTAAAGTCGAAGTAAGCAGCATCAGTTTGCCCCCCATTGTCCACTGATGGCACAAGAGTAATCATATGGCTCAGGAGATTGCTAGTAGTGCTTTTTCCCGGTTGGAATCCATGCTGGGCGTCTGATAACTGGCTGCGGATTTGTGGAAAAATGACCCTATGAATAGCAGCTTCAAACACCTTAGCTGGGGTCGACAGCACTGCGACAGGCCTGTAACCATCCACCGTCATCGCAGAGCCTCCCTTGGGAACTGGAACAACGCGGGTAATCTTCCACGTCTCGGGAAACACAGCCCCATTTAAGCATTTATTATAAATAAATTGCAATGGTTTGGCTAGCACCATTCGACAATCCTTGAAGATATAAGGCGGGATACCGTCCGGTCCCGAAGATCTTTTTGATTTTAGCTGTTGAAGCGCGCTAATTACGTCCGACAGTTGCAAGAAATCAAGATGTACCCGCGCCGCTCCGTTCTCCCCTCCCGCTTCCGCCATAGCTGCACTTACATTTAACTCGGCTTGTTCCGTACTATACACCGAATAAAAGTACTCTGCAAACTCCCGAGCGCACTGTTCCTCAGTCAACGCCTCGCCGTTCTTTAAAATCTTTTGCGGACTTCTACTACCTCTTCTAGATTTTGCGTATTTCCAGAACGACTTTGGGTCTTCCAGCATTTGATTTTGAACACGGTAGTCATACTGTTCCCGAGCTACTGATATTAAATTTTTAACATTAGTTCTACACTGAGCAAACGCTTCGTAATCACAACTCAGCCCACTTGTTTTGTATCGTTTATGTAGAACAGCCTTTAATTTTATGTCGCGAATTATTTCAGCAGTGTACCATTCAGGGTATATATACCTTGAACTTACACGACTTCGCTTTTTCTTTGGAACGCAATTATCTAAAATGGAATTAATAATAACGTAGAAGTAGTTTAAACTCATTTGCAAATCTAACTCATACATTGGAGTCCAATCTACCGACGCTAATGATGAGTACAAAACAAAAAAGTCGGCTTTATTAAAATTCCAGCCTACATGTTCATGAGTATCTTCAGCTGGTACCGATGAGCCCGCGCGCGAGTTACGGCGCCCGCGCAGGCTAACCAAAACTTCGAGCGGCGGGTGAAACGCATCCACCGGCACGAGAGGCGCCTCAGCCGCGCGAACGCTCACGCTCCCTTCCTCCGCGAGTGAACTCAACACTAAATCTAGTTGTCGACCATTACAATTATCTACTTTGTTACTCTGAGTGAATCCACAATATGTTACAAAACATTGGAAATAATTGAGAACATTTATAGGACATGAATGCAAGTTAAAGTCACCCACTACAATAAAATCGTTATAACATTTACACAATTGTTCAATAATTCTAAAGAGGATCATATATTCGGTTTCGTTACTATTAGGCGGGATATAAACAACACATAACAAAAACAATAATCTATTCCGCTGGTACACTGACGCACAAACCAGTTCAAATACCTGCTGATCGATGTTTACGTCACCCGGTAGGGACACTCGCCGCAGTTCGAAACTCGGTGTGGCCACGAGAAACGCGCCTCCTTGTTTTCGCCCATCTGCTCGGTCACATCTTATTATGGAGTATCCAGGTGGAACTAATTCTGCGTCATTTATAGATTCATTGCAGCCTGTTTCTGTTATGGCAAACAATTTTGCGGTTGAAGACAAAACTCCCACATAAAAGTCTTCCAACTTGGTGCGAAGACCCCTTACATTTTGATAAAATATATCCACTAACTTACTAACTTACTTTTGACATTGTTTACTACTTAATGAATTTGAATGATTTATATTTTATTGATGATTGTAATCACTTGGCATTAGTTAAATATTTGTTTCTTTTATTATGTTTATTGAAATAATTTCGTAATTAATTCTAATATAAAAATGTTGCATGCCTGACGGTAGAATGTATTGGATCCTTCTCTTACTCAACACCATATTTCTGTACCTACATTCATAGCAAATAAATTTCATTTCATTTCATTTCAAAGATTAACCAGTCTAACCGATTAACATTTTACCGGGCCCTGGTTTCTTAAAAAAAATACTACAGTGATAACTAGCCGTGCATACTAACAACATAGAAACTTCCACGTTGTGGGACAACCCTAGCCCAGAGGGGCGAGTGCGCGAGACTTATTTTGTTTTGCAGACCGTACGTGAGTCTCTACAGTGCACTCTAGCTTCTGTAGATCCCGCTATCAATCAAATCTTGTATAATGTATATAGGTTTGATAGAGTGGAGAAACAATACGTATATGATATACTTCCATTTCAATAATTGACGGCATGGTTGGCGCAGTGTCTCACCGATACTGCAGCGCTGCGTGTCGCAGGTTTGGTCTCCGCACGGAACAAATATTTGTATAACTTACAGGTAGTTGTTCCGGGTCTGGCTGTTTGTGTGGGTTTAAATGTTTGTAAACGCACCCAAGATACAGGAGAAAATCCAAGGCAAAATTATGAATAATAAAATAATGGTGGTTGATATGAACACAATTTTATACACGGTGTAATCATAATTATACACAAATGTTTGTAACTCTTTTACCCCAAAACGGCTGAACGGATATTGATGAAATTTGGGGCAGAGGTAGATTATAGTCTGGAATAGCACATAGGATACTTTTTTAGATCATCACGCGGGCGCAGCCGCGCTCGCCAGCTAGTAAAATATAAGTAAAGCATGCAAGTAGGCATGTATGTAAAGTTATACAAAAAAACTGCTGTAAAAGTTGGAAGCCTCCAATATCTCTGTAACTAAAAGGTTGCCCGTTATTAAAACTTTCTGTTCTCTCTTCTTCTTCTTCTCTTCTGACTACTGTCTACGTTTCTTTACTTCATATTTCCTCTCGCAGGCCTGCTGGTAGATATTTCTTTTGAATGTGTGAATGTAAAAATATGATTTTTTATGAAGTTTCCTTGTATTTTCTTCTGTGTGTACATAAATTATTAAATAACAAAATGCTCAATAATGGGTAGTAAAACTTTATTGAATTTCGGCTTTATTACGGGTAATAAAATAATACCTACAGTCAAATTCGAGGACATTTCAATGTGATAGCAGATTTCACAAACGAAGAGTCCAAACCTGTGAATCTATCCATAGCAATTATGAAACTTAATATTATAAAATTAGAGTTGTTTTTTAGAGAAGTTGTTTTTGTATGTTGTTGGTTATTCGTTTGCAGTTTCAATAGTGAAATTCACCCAACGTTATGTGTTTAATAATCACATCTTCTTCTCCATACAAAAAGTCCTATATACACTTGTCAAGCAGCCAAACGACTTCCAAAAATACAAAAAAATTGCAAAAAAAAACTTTAACAACTTAAAATCAATAAATAATTTACGCAATTTATAACACCATCCTCTACTTACCTACTACTAACTACTTATTCTTTCCGCTTACTGCTTGGTTTGAAGTCGGTGCCAAACCACAGCATAATTAGCAAATGAACAATAAACATTATACAAAAAAGTAATTAGAGCCATCTATAATGTAAAAAAGATATCACGTGTTGTGCTATTAAACGCTAGATCTGAATCACGGTGTTAAAGATTTTCCATGATTTAATAAGGTCAACGAAATTTTTGGCACCATTAACATTTAAAATTCAAAATTTTAGACGCATGCTCTTGGTTTATGCTACGATTTAGTTCTTCAATTTAGCACATTTTAGAGTTATTAATATATATGTCTTGGCACCACACATTTTTGCTTTTTAGTTGCTAAATTAATAGTTTCTAGCTTTAATATTCTATATTAGTATTTTTTTATTTACTTAACTATTTTTGCGAGTTTTAGTATTTTTGGATGTCGGTTTTTTTAACGTAGTTTTTTATTTTTTTTTTGGTTTTTAGTGATTTAACTATGGGTAGGCTCACGAAAGGTGCTGCGCGCCTCAAAAAATATAGATATTACATAGCATTCAAGTAGGTGTAGGCTCAAATTTCTCCTCCCCGATATCATTGAAGTTGAGGTTGTCAATTCGGGTGGTATGTTTTCTCTTCTTTTTGTTGGTTTTCATTTTATTACGTTTGTACCGATTTACGTGATGTTATGTTGTTCGACGCGAAATATCTGATGTTTCAGGTGCACCAGGCGGAGAACGCACACCTATGTTACTCTGGGCAACAGGACTGTAGGCTATGATGTGAATGTTCGCTTATTATTTATTTAACAATCATAGAAAATCATTTAACACTATTAAACCTAAACGTTAATAATGAGATTTACCTTCAAGGTCAACCTAATAGCCTCAAGGAATACTATTCTCTATCCATATGTACGTACAATTTTGATAGAATTTTCTCTTAACCTAACCTAACCTCTGAAGAGTTGTACCTTCCATCATCAGCTCATCCATAGGAAATCATCATCAAACGCAAATAGTTGAACAAACTGTATGATATTGTCTGAAACGTAACAGTTCTCTGCTTATAAATTGAGTGTACTTCTCGATTTCCTTGGGATCCCATCATCATATGCTGACTAGATGACCAGGGTACCAATTTTAATATATGAACAAAAAAAGAATTACGCAAATTGGATTAGAAATGTTAAAGTTATCGACATACTAATATACAAAGTGTCGTTAAAAGAACATCGTCCAAATAACATCGACCAAATAACAACAATGCTTATAAATTATGGGACCACCTGGCAGCTATTTCGCGTCGAACAAAAAAAGAATCACGCGAATTAACCGCGGCGTAATCGATGTACATACATAGAAAAAAAAGCCTCCTTTTGGGAAGTCGGTTTAGAATACGTTACGATGTTAAATCAAAGCGACAGTGACAGTGAATTGTCGGATTTAAATAAACTCATCAACAATAAATGTACCAAACAAAAATGTAACTCACTCTATCAATAATTGGACCAATGTTTCGAATGTTAATTTTTATTTTTAATTGTCATTATTTTTAATAATTGCTTATCTCATATTATAATTGTATTAAGTTTTTCGCAAAGGTACGAAAAGTAGAGTATTTTCCTCGGTGATAAAGCTGTCTTAGTCTTGGTTGAACTTAAATCCCTCGCAGTATAGCGAGGGATTTTAGTTTTTAGCACCTCGCGTCCTTCGTTACGATTTTTTTTTTCGGGTGGGAAATCATCCAATGACTTCCCCCGCTCTGGGCGGAGCGGGGGGCATGTCAGACTTGTACTGACTAAAACCCACCCATGTTCTTTCTATTGCCCTTTACGTTCCGAGGCCGCGGTTTATCTTTCGAACAACCTGCAACCCCGGCAGGCGGAAGCCCTGGCAAGCCCCTCTGCTTTGCTGACTCTCTTTGAGGCGCGCGTAAAACACGAACGCGCCGTCGACACGGCTTGTCGTCAATAGACGGACAGACGGTGAGCTACCCATTGCTCACCGTCCACAGGCCCGCATCTACGGTGGCCGGGAGTCGTCTCGCGGCGCACGGGGCGTCTCCCGCGGCGGCTCGGTTGGCTAGATATTCTCCCCCTCAAACGCCCGGCCACCTCCTTTGCTAGCATTACTGCTTCGCAGAAGGAGGTGACCGCTTCCCATTCCCTCTCGCTCTGGACCATCCATAGCCTGAACCAGGGCCGGACGCCGATCGCCTCCACAAGGGCACGGCGGTGCTCCGCGCAAGCTGGACAGATCGCCACTGTGTGCTCCACCGTATCCTCCGGGTGATCGTCACAGTGGTGACACCCGGGCGTTTCCTCCCGCCTGATGATGAGCAGGAACCTCCCGAAACTTCCGTGTCCGGTGAGGACCTGCGTCAGGCGGTAGGTGAGGACGCCATGACGCCTCTCCAGCCACTCCTCAAAGAGGGGACTTACCGCCACTATTGTGGCGTGCCCTGCACGGGGTCCTTCGTTACCCTTGAGATTTAAATCGTCACCCGCGACAGAAGACACTGCTTTATCCTCTTGGCTAATAATCTACTAATGTGTATTCTAATTGTTAAATCTGTAATGATGATGTAAAGTTTAACGTAATAACACATTCTCTGATTAAAATCATCGTGGTGTTAAACTTGACAGAAGAATGTTTTTTCGTAATATGATAATATTATTAAAACACCGGCTAAGCGTGAGTCGGACCTAGGGTTTCGTACAAAATTGCGTCATAAACGGTAATAATTATCTTGTTAATACGCAGATTTCGAGGTTGATTTTTTTACAGCTCTAAGGAACCACAGACTTGAGCTAATTAACTCGATTAGTTATTTCAACTCGATACTTCCACGATTTTCCGACAATTCTGAGATAAAGGGTCTGGACAGACACGACAGACAACGTAGTGATTCTATAAAGGTTCTATTTTTTACTGTTTGAGTCACGGAACCTTAAAAACAATTAATATAAAAACTACTCTAGTATCATTTAAGCTAAACACATCCCATGGCATTTTTTTACCTTGACTTGTTTTCGTCTCCTGTAAAGTTAGGGACGGTTGATTTATGGAGTAAAGTTAAGTCTTAGATAATAATCGATTCATTTACACTCCAAAGCTGAGTCGTATATCTCTACTTGAACTTGTTTGCTTCGTTTGACCTGGGGCCTAAGTCTGCTATTACAATAGTGTCAGAATGGTCGATCACTGATCGCATAATGGTTGATTTTGACAAGTTTGGTAATCTACTAATACACTGTCGTCATTATGACATTCCACTGGTCAGTCACTGACAGTCCATTGAAAGAAATTGCTTAGAATGGTAATCTCGTACATAATGACAAACGAATGACTGACGCATGCGGTAATCTGCTAAAATTTTGACAGTTCCTTTGATCATTGATCTACCATTACAAAGTCATTGTGCAGTCATTGCTTTTAGTAGCTCGGTTTGACAAAAAGTGTTTGCTATCCATCGTGTTTGTGGAGTATTGATTGGAGAAATATGTTCACGAAGAGCTAAAGAATGTTTATTAAAGATATTCATGCCCTGTAAAGTGGATTTACATGTCCGAAAACCACATTTTTCATGATTTTTAGCGTCGACCTACACTGCCATCAAAATTGCGATGATCGTAATTTACGGTCTTGGACTTTACAAGCGTCTTGCTCAATAACTTAAGAACTTCTAATGACGTTTACATAAGAGTTTTTAATTCTATTATCTTAATTGATGCACACCCATATTATTTTTTAACCAGAAAATAAAATATTTATAAAAATAATGAGGAGGTGGTCCATCATCATTTTCCTGCCCTTGTCCCATTCTATTTGGGGTCGGCGCAACACGTTTTCTTCTTCCATTCTCCCCTATCAGACGTCATGGCATCATTTACTCCTTTCTCCTTCATATCATTCCTTACACAATCCATCCATCTTTTCTTTGGCCTTCCTCTCGCTCTCCGTCCATCAACATTCAGATCTATTACTCTTTTAGTCACATGTCCTTCATCCCTCCTCATTACATGTCCATACCAAGACAAACGACTCCCTTTTATCTTTTCTGTAACAGGCGCAACTTTCAAACTTCCTCGAATATATTCATTCCTGACTTTATCCATCTTGTCACTCCACACATCCATCTCAACATTCTCATCTCCGCTACATGCAATCGTTTTTCATCCACCTTTTTTACAGCCCAGCATTCTGACCCATACAGTACAACAGGTCTAATCACGGACTTATATATTTTCCCCTTTAACTTGAGGGGCATCCGTGGGTCACAAGTTGTTCCAGTGACCTGTCGCCATTTCATCCATCCTGCGTTGATCCGGTGCGTTACGTGGAGGTGGTGTGACTTAAATATTCGACTCCTTTCAGGGCCAGTACAGTACCGAGCCAGCGGAGGATTGAATGTGAAGTACCTGAATGGGTCCGTATATAAAATGTACTGTGGTCTGTACAGAACTATATGGTTAACGTTAGTTGCTTACTGACGTTAATATCACATTTGACTGTGACAGCTAAAACATTATTGAGTTGTTTTACAAAAATTGTGTTACTCATAAAGAGGAATGCCAAGCCGCCATAGTGACTTAAGGCCCTGAGTGCCCACAAGTAACATTGAATGTTGATATTAGTATGCCCCCCAAATAATATAGTAATAAAAGAAAATTAATTGAAAATTATTGAAAAACATTGGAGTTTCCAAACTATAAGGTTATTTTTATGTGCCCTACACAAGTATTGAAAACTCTTCCTACATAAAATATAAAAGCTAAATATATACTACTTCAATATTACAGATAGTTGAAAATAAAACAATAATAATGTATTAATAGAAAACATTTAATTCATCATAAACTAAAACATTGTCAAAAATTGAGTATCACACAGACAGGCTGCAAAAAAAAGTTATATAATGTTAGCCTTTTAACATTTTAGAGCAATCTTACTGCATTCAATAGGATTCTAAAAATAGTAGGTATAGTTTGTTATCTTAACCTGGTTGTGGTGCAATTTGATATGCAATCACATTCCTTATTTGGTTTACCGTTGTGGTATATCAATGTTCAGCAAATATGTCCTTTGCCTTAGAAGAGAGGTGCCACAGCTAATAGAGATATGAATGTGGACAATAATAACAAAATGTGGACTGTTGAGTGTTGACTTGTTCCCCGACTGATTTTATTCCTGCTTTGGTCCAACATGCATGGCACACCAAACTATCACTGTCTTGTAACTGACTGGAAAAGAAAAAACAATATTATGTATTTATTTGCAAGGTATCGTAGTTTGAATCATATTTGCATATTATCATTACATTTGTAGACTTGTTATAGTTACCTGTTGATGTCCACAGTCCAACCCATGTTTTTACGAGAGATCAAACTTCGACAATTTCCAAAAGGTGTCTTTGCAATCTTGATATGTTAAAAATTACAATTTATTTACACAGCGTACATATGCACTTGCAACAGTTCGCAGTGAAGAACTCGAATCAGATTGTATGCCGGGTCTTCGATAGGTGCTGACATCAAATCCATGTTATCATGGGAGTTGTCATTATCAGCAAGAGCGGAATCCATATTCAAGCCGTGGTCGTCAGGTATAGGAGAATCACCAGAGTCAGTATTCATGGTCAAAAACGGCGATTTTAATAGAAAACGAAGCTCACTGTGATCAGTGATGCAAATGTAAACAAAGTTATGAAATGACATTTCTAATATTGTCAACTGACAAATTTCAGTATTGGATTGGTTAGGATGCATTATGTAGATCATTTTAAAATCATCATTTTATATTTTTTAAGTTGACTAAACGTGTTAACATAAAATGCATCGGGACAGGAAAAATATATTAAATAAAATCTGGCTTGAATAAACTTTTAAAATGTGGTAGTAGTTTTTCGAAAATCATTTCTACCAACGGGTTTTATAATAATGGCAATACTACAATATCATTCTGCTACGATTCCATTACGAGACCACTGGCCGACCAATGATCGACCATTGTAATTTAGCAGATTACGAACTTTTAGCACAATGACAGTGGGATCGTGTTGGAATGACTAAGTTTTATAAAATAGCAGACTTGAGGCCCTGGTCTGGAGTCTATTTATTTAAATATTGAAGTCTTAGAAGTTGCTATGGCTAACCTGGCAAATCACTAGAGTCTCAAGCAACTGTTCAGATGCTTGCCATTTGTTCATGGTATAAACATTCTTCCTTTTTGTAGACGTCATGAACCCAGGACCGGGCGCGCCGCCCAACAACGGAGGCTACGCTGTTGTTTGTTACCTCTTCACGCTTTAATGGCTGAACCGACTTTGATGGATTTTGGCACAGAGTTAGTTGGGAACCAGGAGACGGACATAGGCCAATTTTCTTTTAAAAAAAAGGGGGATATGTTGGAAAAAGAGGGAAGATAAGGGAATACTTAGCGTTGCTATTACAAATCAATAAGGCGCTAGGGCAAAAACTGCAGGTAGCAGGTACTGTGTTATACCGAATTGAACGCGAGCGAAGCCGCTGGCAGAAACTAACCTTCCAAACAACAAGCATTTTTGTTTATTGGAACGGGGCATTAATCCACTCATAAAATCCATGCAAGTTAGTTATAGAAGAACAATAGGTAACAATTCGGCCTCTTTCCAGCGATGATGGGCGGGATGTCGTACTTAGGCTACGACGAGGGCGTGTACGGCGGCGGCATGCAGCCGTACTACCACGCGCCGCACTACCCGCCGCCGCACCCGCACCACATCGAGCACAAGTAAACGCGACCTGGCTGATATACCGACGATAACACACTCATTTGTTTCATAACAACCTTGTATACAGATTCGGTCAAATTGTGGACGTGATTCGACATCGTACACTTACAGATATTTTTTGTAGTATCTGTAAGTGTCCAGTGTCTGTATTGTCTCTGGTTGGACTGAACCATAAGGGAGTAACCACACTTATGGACTCTGATTTGGCTTGACCCGTTCTCAAAGAAGTTTATCATTCGCCTTCGTACTCAATGCGACAAGTGTTAAGCGTGATAAGGCTCAAGCCAATTCCGCGTCGATATGTGTTGGCACTCCTTAACTCGCACGCACGGACTTTAGGACCTAAGATAGATATACCGTCAAAATAAAACACAATCTAGCTATATCTGATGGCCCACTTACGGCCGTTTTCAATAACCTATCTATCCTTAGTTCTCGTTACTACAGATAGGCAAATCTGTCCTTTTACGTTTACTTACTATTCAATATCCTACCGACAGATAACATTTCCTACCGAAGTTGTCTATCTATCGTTGGGAGGTCGGATAGTCTACTAGAGATAGAAACTTACATACTAATCGCTGTTACTTACATTTCAATATTGGTTTCAAGTTACTGTCCGATAGATGTAGGTTACTGTGGTAACGTCAATTGTTTATCTGTCAATATCGGCCGGTTACGCGGATAGATAGCAGTTCGAAAATAAGTAGCTTTCTAATAAATACATAATAATGGAATGTTTTCGCAGTGATGATAGCGATATGGAATTATTTCAAATTATTAAATTAAGTTCGCCAAGCCCGTTCCTTCATTTTATTATTGGTGGCATTCGTAGCCTTATTATTTATGACTGTACTTGCAGCCACAAGTTGTATGAGAAACATCGCCTCATCTTTGGTCATTAGCACTGCTTTACTTGACTGTAATACAATAAAACTTTAAAAGCTTGAACGCATTATGGAATGTTTAAATTATCACCTACATAAATACTTACTGGATTCATTTTGATTCACTTTTATGATATTGATTAGAAAATATAAACATAAACACGACATTAAGCGTGGGTTGCGTCGGTGTATCGATATGTCAAATCTGTGATCTGTCAATCTCAAAACGTTTTATTAAATGAATTTGGTAAACAATAAAAAACTACAATTTAAGGTTCATTCATGTTAAAATCTGCAAAAAAATATACATACTAAGTACTTATGTTACACATAAATAAATAATATAATATTTGTTTTTGGCATTATACATTAGTGCAGCAATGAACTAAACGTTTCAAGAGGGAAGCATCTATCTCTCGTTAATGACAGTTAGATAGCACTTATCCTTGATTGTGAAATGCAAACTATGGATAGATAGGCTCTTACTGTTAACTGGAGATAGGTTATTGAAAACGGCCGTTAGTAAGAATATGATCACATGCAACATGGGCACTAGGCATCAATCAGTTAACATGGGCAGCAGTAAATCTGGGTTTCCGTAATATTGTGTGCGAGTTATCGTCGCAAATGAGTGTTGTGAGACTGGGAGATGCTGGACCCATGTTCGAATCCGGCGATATGTTGAATATCAACCGATCCGCACATGTTTGTAGTTCTATTGAAAGGATAAAATATTTGTACTGGAGGTGATATTTGAAAAAAAAAAGATTTTTTCTTTTTAATCTACATTCAAAATATACACGAAATATTCAAATGTTCAGTTCAATATCACCTTCAGTTTAAATGCAACTATCTTGTCTCACAGTTGCTTAAAATTTCTGGAATAATCGTTTAAATATACTATCGACTAGTTATGTACCAGCTGGGTACTCTTTATATCTTATGACAATTTCTAATATCTTGTGAATACTCTTGCTTAGTGTGCTACGAAAAAACAACAGGCAATATTGCTTTAGTCGATTATTCGAGTAATTTAGTTAGTTTGAATCCCAAGAAAAGTTTGTTACTCACCCAAGTTCAAAACAAACAAACTTTAGTTGTCCTTTTAAAAATATGAGTGTAGGTAGATTATCTTGTTTGGAGAAATATATTGATTGATACCCATAACGTCAGCTGAGGTTTACTGGCTAATTTGATTTGAGCCAGTACATTTGTGTCTGTCGCATGGTATCTTCTTGAAAAAGGTCGACAATAAGTGATGGTAGGTAAAAATTTCATACTACATCTCAATTGTGAACCGGCAACCGGTTCTACATATCTCAATTTGGTCAATTTTACGGTATGAAGTCAGTACAAGTTGAAGGGAGCCAATTCTGGCGACAAATATAAACGTTCCTGAGATGGGATTCTTTGCAACACTGTGGAGAATGAAATGAAATAGTATAAAAAAGAATAGAAAGGGGAAACTTAAAATAAAAAGGAACGGTTGCCAGTTCACAGTCGATATAGCATATTTAGCAGCTGAGATATTT
Source organism: Ochropleura leucogaster (assembly GCA_958449745.1). Lineage (NCBI taxonomy): Eukaryota > Metazoa > Arthropoda > Insecta > Lepidoptera > Noctuidae > Ochropleura > Ochropleura leucogaster. Next base: position 21,337,743 of record OY288201.1, read on the forward strand.
ATTGTCGCGCCGCTAAAATGCCACAAAGGAGTCCAGTCGCAGTCTTCAATCAGTCCGCAAAATCAGGTGACAAAGGTGATTGTTTACTTCTTCTAACCTGCTTTTCATTCGATGTGCTTTTGTTTTATTTCATGACATTTTTTATTTGCAATATTTCATTTACATATCGACAACAGATTCAAGCGCGGTGGTGGCAATCAGGAGGGAAACGTCGTGTAATCTTCCCGTAAATATTAATACGGTGGTTTTTTTATCCGTCAGCCGCAACTCTCACGGCGAGGCTCGTGGGCCGCACGCGGGCTACGGCGCGGGCGAGGGGGAGTGCGTCATGGAACAGCCCATGCTGACGCTGCCCTTCAACCCCTACCCGCCGCCCATGTACCCAATACAGTACTACCCCATCGAGACCGACCCAGGTACCACAAACACTATGATGATGTCATTTTAAGACTGCCAGGGATAACTTCAAATGGAAAAGCCCCACTTAGCTGTAGTGCTTGTAGTCACTAGAACAATAGTTCGTCATTCTCCTGCCCATATCCCAATACAATTTATATAAATTCAGTGCATGCTGCCCTGAACTTATATCTTCTTCCATTTCATCCTTACTTCCTTACTAATATTATAAAAGCGAAAGTGAGTTTGTTTGTTTGTTTATTTGTTTGTTTGTTACCTCTTAACGCTTTGATGGCTAAACTGGCTAAACCGATTTTGATGAATTTTGGTACAGAGATAGTTGGGAACCAGGAGACGGACATAGGCTAATTTTTATTTTAAAAAAGGGGATGTGAGGGAGAAAGAGGAAAAGGAAAGAAAAGGGAAAACTTAATGTTGCTATTACAAATCAATAATGCGCAAGAGGAACTGTATTACCCCAAATATAACGCGGGCGAAAGCTAATCCATACTAATATTATAAATGCGAAAGTAACTCTGTCTGTCTGTCTGTTTGTCTGTTACTCTTTCACGTCTAAGCGGCTGAACGGATATTGATGAAATTTGGTATGGTGATAGATGATAACCTAGAAATGGTCATAGGCTATAAATAATCACGCCATCGTACTTAGGGGGTAGGCAGTAGGCAGATAACTAAATTGAGTTAGTGATTTTAAGTCGTTTTGGTTGGGACTTTTGCTCTTTCACGTCTAAACGGCTGAACGGATTTTGATGAAATTTAGTAAGGTATTAGATCGTTACCTAAAAACGGATATAAGATCAAAATGATCAAGTCATCGTACTTAGGGGGTAGGAAGTAGGCAGAAAACTGAATTGAGTTAGTGATTTTTTTATGGTTTTTGCTGAGAGTTTTGCTCTATCATGCCTAAACGGCTGAACGGATTTTGATAAAATTTAGATTTCAAAATGTATCATTACCACTACTAATATAAGTCCAATTACGAATGATTTCTTCGCGTAATAAAAGGACACGTTAATCATGCCCAATAATGTGGAGTTTATATGCCCTAAAACATATTTTTTATGATTTTTAGCGTAAATGATAATGATAAATGATGTTTATTTTGCAAGTAGGTTTTCACAAACACTTTTACACGTCATCTTTTTTTTTAAACTAGATGAGGCCGGTGTTTCGTACCCGACTACTCTGAGAAGAAACAGCCGAAACAAACTCAGAGGTCATAGTCTCTTTTAAAGTCCAGACAAAATAATCTTGGTCAACTTACATGAGGACTATGCAGATAGTGTCTGAAATGGTCTTTTTAAGAAAGCACCACACAGATTGAGTGGACCTGTCCAGTCAGTGCAAGCATTTGTCAGTTATCGTGTAGCTCAACTCATAACCCAAGGAGCTCAACGACACGACGAACAATACCAAAAAAAGGACATTTGTGTAGGTCGCTTATAGCACTCAAACTGCCAGACCTTCGTCAAAAAACAAAGTAAATAAAAGAAATGATCCACATGGTCCTCACATTTACAATAAACAAATACAATAAAAAAATAAATAATTAATGAGATCATAATGAAATCATAAAATGTCATAAATTAAAATAATAAGAAAAGAACATGTCACAAATCATAATAAAAAGAATTTAAAAAAATAAAAAATAAATATTAATGTCAAAGTGTATAGAATAAAGGAATAGACAATAAATAAATGAAACTAAGGCAAATTTTGACACTCACTGAGTAAATTAAATTGGAGCAGCTTAATCCCAAGCCTTTTTATCTTCAAGGTAATGATTCATATTATAGTAAGCTTTGAGACATAGTTTACGTTTTATAAAAGATTTAAATTTATTGAGGCTTAGTGTTTGAATATCGCTTGGCAGTTTATTATAATAACGTATACATTGGCATGTGAACGTACCCCCTATTTTTTTGAGCCTCGTTGCCGGAACAACAAATTTGTGTTTGTTCCTTGTATTTATGTCGTGGATATCACTGTATTTTTTAAACAATTTTATATTTTTATGCGCGTACAACAGGTTTTCGTAAATAAACTGAGAGGGCACAGTTAGTATGTTAATCTCTTTAATTTTTTCTCTGAGGGAGCGTCTAGGACTTAATTTATACATTGAACGAATTGCCCTCTTTTGCAAAATGAAAATTGTCTGAATATCGGCGGCATGGCCCCACAAGAAAATACCATACGACATCACACTGTGGTAATAACTAAAATAAACTAAACGGGCTGTCTCTAAATCAGTCAAATCACGAATTTTTTTAACGGCGTATGCTGCTGAGCTAAGCTTTTTTGACAACTTATCTATATGAGGGCCCCACTGAAGCTTAGCATCCAAAGTTAAGCCTAGGAACACTGTATTATCTTCCGGTTTTAACTCTTCATCCTTGATTAGTACACTAGTTTCCACTTGTCTAACATGAGGTAACGTAAACTTAATGCATTTGGTCTTTTTCTCATTTAGAAGTAAATTATTAACGTTAAACCAATTAACGACCTTTGCCAGAGCGCTATTAACATCGTCACAAGCTATCTGCTGACGTTTTAGTTTAAATAAAAGAGAAGTGTCGTTTGCAAACATTACTACGTCATGATTATCCTTTATGAGGTAAGGCAAGTCATTAATATAAATAAGAAATAAAAAAGGGCCAAGAATGGACCCTTGTGGTACTCCCATGCTTAATACAGATCCGGGAGATCTTTTCCCGTTTACATCAACTCTCTGAATCCTACCACTCAAATATGACGTAAGAAGATTCGGAGAGGCGTTCCGGATTCCGTAGTGGTGTAGTTTTCTGATTAATGTTTTATGGAGAACGCAATCGAAAGCCTTGAACAAATCGCAAAAAATCCCCAAAGCATCGCATTTATCTTCCCAGGCATTATAAATGTGTCCTAGAAGTTCAACACACACAGTAGTTGAACGACCCTGTGTAAAACCGAACTGTTTATTATGTAATAACTTATGTTTATTGAAAAATCTTTGCATTTGATCTAAAATTATTTTTTCAAAAATTTTACTAAATGTTGGTAGCACTGAAATTGGTCTATAGTTAGTAGGGTCTGATGTACTACCCGATTTAAACAATGGTATTATTTTACTGTTTTTCATTAGATCAGGAAACTCACCACGGTCAATACAATCATTAAATATAACAGCTAATGAAGGAGCTACAATGGTTATAATGGACTTGGCAACGTCCACAGAATGACCCCATAGATCAGCGGTCTTCTTAACATTTAACATATGAAAAGTTTTAATTACATCATTACAATTAACATATTGAAAACTAAATTCGGAATCATGGAATGGAACATTTTCCTTTAGTAAAGCATCTGCAGCAGCAGGTGACGAGTCTAGCGATTTAGTAGTCGATACAGGAATATCCGCAAAGAAATTTTCGAACGCTGTAGCAACTTGAGTATCTGATTTTATGATATTATCGCCGATAGCAAGGCTGTAGTCACTATTTCGCTTGCAAGACCTTCTTGCTTCGCTATTAATAATGTTCCAAGTCATTTTAATTACGTTACTGCTATTTTTAATTTTTGAACTCAAATAATGTGACTTAGCTATAGCACAAACTTTTTTAAAAACTACAAATTAAATTCTACAGTATTAATACAAATTCGCTCTTCATACAGCTCATAAAGCCGTTTTTTACTTTTATGAATACCAAAGGTGGCCCAGTCATTGAAAGAAGCGTTATTATTAACCGAGATAGTCTTAGGAACAAACGTGGTCTTAAACTGTGTGCAATACATACTAAAAAAAATGTTATATTGTTGATTGGGGTCATCACTAGTTGACAAAAGTGGTAATTTAGTTGAAAGTTTATTTTTAAAAGTTTCTAGCCGACTTTTAGTTTTTGGGTTGACAGTGATATCCATTTTAGCTACTTTTTTGATTACATTTGGAATTGTAATCAGTTGCCCGCAATGATCTGAATCTAATAAGTTAATAATTACTTTGTGGGTTGGTATAACATCAGTATAAATATTATCTAGGCAAGTGGCACTAGTCTGGGTTATTCTAGTGGGCTCCAAAAAATTGTTTTCAAGGTTGTATGACTGAAACAGGTTTGTAATTTTAGTACTTAACACAGATTTTTCTAGCAAATTAATATTAAAATCACCGCAAGTGATTATAGATTTCTTTGAGCTACTACAGATTTTATGCAACACTTCATCCATTATCTTTTCAAAACAATCATACAAACCTGAAGGGGGTCTATACACACTTAATATGATAAACTGCTCCAATTCTATACAGGCTATTTCAATTGTTCTCTCAACAGACAGGTTTACAATATCCTTGCGTTCTTTAAATTTGAGCTGATTATTTACTAAGATTAATGCGCCGCCATGTATAGCATTTACTCTACTGAATGAACTACCAACCTGGTGATAACTAAAATTAAAAATTAATTGATGAATTTTGAGCCAATGCTCTGTGATACAAAGAATATCTATGTTGATACAATTCAGGAAAAGCCCTACTTCTAATTTTTTGTTCAAAAACCCTTGAATATTTTGATGCACCAGGTTGATACAATCAAAATCCCCAATACTTTCAACTGATTTACTATCTGGCTTCCTTACATTATTGCAAGAGGTTGCCTCTATTGTCTCAATCTCTAATTTAAATGATGATCTGATTCTAGTACGTACGTAGACGTATACGTAGACCTACACTGCCATCAAAATGGCGATGATCGTAATTTACGCATTTGCATTTTATAAGACTTAATTAAGAAACTTACACAATAATTAAAGAACTTCTAATGACGTTTACATATGAGATTTTTATTCTACTATCTTAATTAATGCACACCCATATTATTTTTTAACCAGGAAATAAAATATTTACAAAAATAATGAGGAGTTCGTATGACTTAAATGTTCGACCCCTTTCGGGGCCAGTACCGAGCCAGCGGAGGTTTGAATGTCGAGCCCCCGAAAGGGTCCGTACCGAACTATACGGTTAAATCGAAATCAATAACCATTAAGTCGCCAGGTTGACAGAAGTCGTTTATGAGTGAAACGGTAATATATGACTGTGAATGAGTGGGAGAGAGAGAGATATATTTTTATTAGTTCGTTTAACTTTAGGGTAGAGGCGCACAGCTGATCCTTATGATTTTATTTTTAAACTAGCTGTTCTCCACAGTTTCACGGTTGGTCGTAGCGTGATGTTATATAGCCTATAGCCTTCCTCAAGAAATGGACTATCCGACACTAAAAGAATTTTCCAATTCCAACCAGTAGTCCCTGAGATTACCGCGTTCAAACAAACAAACAAACTCTTCAGCTTTATAATATTAGTATAGATTATGATTGTTCTGCGCAAGTGTGCACTGGATTATTACTGTATTTGTTTTTTATTGCGAATTCCAATACGCGATAAAATACAATAAGTCTTAGATACTTAGGTGAAGCCACACTTGCCTAGGTTGGTCCGTAGATGGGTCATGTCCCAGTACATACCGAATTTACACCATGTCTCAGAAAGCAAGTTAAGCCGTTGATTCCATGTGATTGTAAATTTAACGAATTTACCTGAACGAAACGTAAAAATGTCGGTGTGAATTAAATCCACGATAAGTTTTAATATTTAGATAGTTGACAACCTCATACGAGCCATCGACAATTCAAATCAAAGTAATCGTAGGTTATATCGATCGCCACATTGGATCATTAATGTCGTTTAAACGCAACATGCGATATTGGTAGTCGATGTACAAGTTGTTTATTTTTTTTATTACCAAGCAGCGAGCCGACCTGTATTATAAAGGTTGTAATAAATTGTATTATAGGCCCTGGGTCGGGCAAAAGGTTATTGGTTATTTTAGCCACGGAGTCTAGACTTTTTCTTCTTAAACGTTGCCCCACACTAGGATTTTTTCCTGTATCGTGGGTGAGTTCACAAACATTTAAACTTAGGGTCTCAACTATCTCTGTACCAAAATTGATCAAAATCGGTTTAGCCATTAAAGCATGAAGAGGTAACAAACAAACTCACTTACGATTTAATAATATTGGTAAGGATTACAAAATCGTATTTACATAATTAATGTTGAGATTATACAAATATGTGAGAACAATGTAGAAAGACGTTACTATTAGACACACCTTTATCGAAAGCCTTCGGGGATTACTTCTTTTTTTAATAACCCACTAGAAATAAATAAAACGAAAATGTTTGTAACTTATTACTGAACGAAACTTCGCAACCTACCCCTTTTTTGTGGTGAGTGGCAAACGTTTACTGCTTAAAACCCAATTCATGTTCCTTCTTTTGCCCTTTGTGTTCCGGGGCCGCGGTATCTCTTTCAAACAACCCGCAACCACGGCAATCAGTGGCCATAGCAAGCCCCTCTACTCTACCGACGTGTCTTTGCGATCGACACGGCCCTGCCTACCCCTTTCGCGATAAGATGAAAATATTATCTTTCCATCCAATAGTCATAAAACATTATCCAAAAGTACCCAATTGCCACCAAAATGAGTCCTGCTCAATGATCCCATTCGCGTAAGCTACTTAAAGCTCCATACAAATTCGAAAATAAATCAAAAATCACAAACATCTATCCATCTCTCTCACTCCTATAGAAACTATGCATATTTCTGTCTCGTTCACTCTTGACACCGGAAGTGAGATCTCAAAGATGGCTGCGGCCGGATGTGGGAGGGGCGATTTGATTTATAGTGTTGTGTGTAGTGGGGGTGTAGTGTGAGTTAGTGGGGTGTGTGTTTGAACATTAATTCGTGTTCACGTTTCAGTCTGTCTAGTTTCGTAGCTTTACGTTATATGTTCAAGCTTGAATATGCAGTTGGGTAGGTAGATTTGTGGTAGGTTGTTTGATTTTGTGCTACTTATATTATGAATGCGAAAATTTGTGAGGCTGTATGGATGTCTGGATGTTTGTTGTCTCTTTCACATAAAATAAACAATTATAGTACATTTTGCTTCAAGTGAGCCGAGGCACCCGAGTAGATAAGCGAGGGAATTATAGGAGAACTAGTTTTTGCCCGCGGCTTCGCTTGGGTTAGATTCGGGGTAACACAGTTCCCCTTTCCTGATTTGCAGGTTACTGCTACCTGTAGTTTTTGCCGTTGCGCCTTATTGATTGTAATAGCAAAGCTAAGTTTTCCCTTTTCTTTCCTCGTTCTCCCTGATATCTCTTTTTTAGGGTTCCGTAGTCAACTAGGGACCCTTATAGTTTCGCCATGTCTGTCTGTCCGTCCGTCCGTCCGTCCGTCCGTCCGTCCGTCCTCGCTTAATCTCTGTGACCGTTAGCACTAGAAAGCTGAAATTTGGTCCCAATCTGTATATCAACCACGCCGACAAAGTGGTAAAATAAAAATTGGAAAAAAATGTTTTATTAGGGTAGCCACCCTATATGTAAAGTGGGAAGTGATTTTTTTTTTAATTTCAACCCTAACGTGTGATATATTGTTGGAAAGGTATTTAAAAATGAATAGGGGTTTACTAAAATAATTTTTTGATAATGTCAATAATTTCGGAAATAATCGCTCCAAAAGTAAAAAACAATGTGTCCCCCCCCCTCTAACTTTTGAACCATAAGTTTAGAAAATATGAAAAAAATCTGAAAAGTAGAACTTTATAAGGACATTCTATAAAAATTATTTTGAACTTGATTGACACAACAGGTTTTGTACAAAAAAGACAAAAAGTTTTATAAAATAATTTCTGGACTAAGTTTGTAGTATAATCGTACATGCAAGCAATTTTTTTTAACTTCGTTTACATATTTTATTATCTTCACGCTTCTTTTTTCAAACAAAAAAAAAGAATTATTGAAATCGGTTCTCGCAATCCAAAATTATTAAAAAAGTATTAATTAGTAACCCAATTCCCCGAGAGATGGCGCTGTAGGTACTTATTACATTGGATCGGGTATTACCGAATTGTTCGGTTGGTCTCTCCTTGGCATTGGCGGTATCTTATAACTACATAAAACTTCTATTAAGAACATGCTAAGGCAATTTAGAACAAAGCTAAAATTCATTTCATAATGTTAAGGTAAAAACCAGTTCATAAATGGTTCGATAGATGGCGTTGCGTAAAGACGTAATTTTTTTAAAAGTTGATGTTAAGATTTTCCCTGCTTTCATGACCTACCGTGGTAAAGTAAGTTGCACCTTAAATATTCGTAATGTTATTTATGAGTGCATAATCTAAGTAGTCGTCGAGGTTTGAGCGCTCCCCTTTGTGTTCGCGTTAAAAACCGTCACAAGTCGGAGCCGGAGCGCCCGCCGCGGACTCGCGGAGCGTGCTAAGCATAAGCTAGCAATGTTACACGCTCCTCCACCTTTAAACTCATAAGTGGGAACACTTATTGTGACGGACGGAAAACTACGGAACCCTACACTGAGCGTGGCCCGACACGCTCTTGGCCGGTTTTTTAAATTAGCCTATGTCTCCAGGGTTCCAAGTATCTCGGTACCAAAATTCATCAAAATCGGTTTAGCCATTAAGGCGTGTTTAAAAAATTTCGCTTTTACATGTAAGTAAGGATTATAAACGTGAATGTTTATGAGGATGCATGGATGGATGTATGAATGTTTGTTACTCTTTCACGTCAAAACGGCAGAACGCATCTTGATAAAATTTGGCACAGCGGTAGATTATAGTCTGGAATAATACATAGGATACTTTTTTTTCGATCATCACGTGGGCGAAGCAGCGGGCGCCAGCTAGTCAAATATGTCAAAAGCAGAAAAAAAAACTATAAAACTATAACGAGGAAGGGTATTTAATGTCAGACCTCCGCCCCATTGAATAGAACTCCTCGCAAAAGCAACTCCTAATCAAAAATTTATTACTAAACTTGCGGTAAAGTTATTGCTTTCGATAATAATAAAATTGTCGCTTCAAATAATTCAATTACACAAGTTACTGTGTTCTTTCCCACAGTACAGACGTGGGATGAACTAAAACAGGGTTGTCACATAACTAAATTAAACTAAAATGATTAAACTAAACTAAACTTATAAATAAATTAAAAATTGCGTCAAAAAATTCGTCCTCAACGCTGTCAGTTGGCAATGTCCCCAAGAGAATGGCCGCGTTACCACGTTGTATGGCAACGCTAAGCCTCTGGCCAGAGTAACGTGGGTCACGGGAAGTGTCAACCAAACGTTTTGAAATTTCCTTAAAAAGGCTGTAAGCACAAGGACTACATGTTGTCACATTGAAGAAAAATGCTTTTATATCGACAGGTTTTAAGTGCATTTGTCTTAGAAAATAGTCTTTTAGTTAAGTTTGGTGGTAGTCAACCTGATTAGCAACAAATCACTTGGTGCATTGTCTATATTGCTCTTGTCAGTCAGCAATATGGAAATGGCAATTAAACCATTACAATAAAAAAGAATGTGTACATTTAAAAAAATGAATTATTTAAAAGGATTATGAACAGGTGCAATTTGTAAGTTTATGAGTTCGTATGTAGGTCGGAAATATAAGGTAACTAACGATCCGATTTAAAAAAGAAACACTGAAAACTACATTTTCCCATTTAACCATAATTTCCAACTATGTGGTGAGTGAAGCTGCAGGCAAAAGTTAATATGTATTAAATAAAGGTTAACCAGTCTAACCGATTAACATTTTACCGGGCCCTGGTTTCTTAAAAAGAAATACTACAGTGATAACTAGCCGTGCATACTAACAACATAGAAACTTCCACGTTGTGGGACAACCCTAGCCCAGAGGGGCGAGTGCGCGAGACTTATTTTGTTTTGCAGACCGTACGTGAGTCTCTACAGTGCACTCTAGCTTCTGTAGATCCAGCTATCAATCATATCTTGTATAATGTATATAGGTTTGATAGAGTGGAGAAACAATACGTATATGATATACTTCCATTTCAATAATTGACGGCATGGTTGGCGCAGTGTCTCACCGATACTGCAGCGCTGCGTGTCGCAGGTTTGGTCTCCGCACGGAACAAATATTTGTATAACTTACAGGTAGTTGTTCCGGGTCTGGCTGTTTGTGTGGGTTTAAATGTTTGTAAACGCACCCAAGATACAGGAGAAAATCCAAGGCAAAATTATGAATAATAAAATAATGGTGGTTGATATGAACACAATTTTATACACGGTGTAATCATAATTATACACAAATGTTTGTAACTCTTTTACCCCAAAACGGCTGAACGGATATTGATGAAATTTGGGGCAGAGGTAGATTATAGTCTGGAATAGCACATAGGATACTTTTTTAGATCATCACGCGGGCGCAGCCGCGCTCGCCAGCTAGTAAAATATAAGTAAAGCATGCAAGTAGGCATGTATGTAAAGTTATACAAAAAAACTGCTGTAAAAGTTGGAAGCCTCCAATATCTCTGTAACTAAAAGGTTGCCCGTTATTAAAACTTTCTGTTCTCTCTTCTTCTTCTTCTCTTCTGACTACTGTCTACGTTTCTTTACTTCATATTTCCTCTCGCAGGCCTGCTGGTAGATATTTCTTTTGAATGTGTGAATGTAAAAATATGATTTTTTATGAAGTTTCCTTGTGTTTTCTCCTGTGTGTACATAAATTATTAAATAACAAAATGCTCAATAATGGGTAGTACAACTTTATTGAATTTCGGCTTTATTACGGGTAATAAAATAATACACTCAAATTCGAGGACATTTCAATGTGATAGCAGATTTCACAAACGAAGAGTTGGACTCTTCGTTTGTGAAACCTTTGAATCTATCCATAGCAATTATGACACTTAATATTATAAAATTAGAGTTGTTTTTTAGAGAAGTTGTTTTTGTATATTGTTGGTTATTCGTTTGCAGTTTCAGTAGTGAAATTCACCCAACGTTATGTGTTTAATAATCACATCTTCTTCTCCATACAAAAAGTCCTATATTCACTTGTCAAGCAGTACTTAAAAATAGATATGCTTTCGTTATATAATTTATTATTAATTTTCTCTTTTTCATATAAAATAGTAAAACGCTTTCTCGAAACCCATTTCGCCTACGGCGACTACGGCGTAGGCGCGTGGCTACGAATGTAGCTACGCACGTAGCAAGCTTTTTTACATTTAGCTTCAGGGCATAGCAGTCAAGATTTATTGCGAGTATAAAGTCCAATGTAATGCGTAGAGTTATTTTATTTAAAGAAACTACCAAAAAGGAAAATATACGATATTCAACACACTTATCTATAGTCAAGTTATTGTATTACTTGATGTTACAAACGAACTCTTGAACTTGGGAAAATATTTTTATACAATTTACAAGAATTTAATGAAATAGTAAACGTTAAAAACAAAAAACTACGTTAAAAATACCGACTTCCAAAAATTTTACAACTAAAAAGCAATAAATAATTTACGCAATTTACAACACCATCCTCTACTTACCTACTACTAACTACTTATTCCTTCCGCTTACTGCTTGGTTTGAAGTCGGTGCCAAACCACAGCATAATTAGCAAATGTACAATAAACATTATACAAAAAAGTAATTAGAGCCATCTATAATGTAAAAAAGATATCACGTGTTGTGCTATTAAACGCTAGATCTGAATCACGGTGTTAAAGATTTTCCATGATTTAATAAGGTCAACGAAATTTTTGGCACCATTAACATTTAAAATTCAAAATTTTAGACGCATGCTCTTGGTTTATGCTACGATTTAGTTCTTCAATTAAGCACATTTTAGAGTTATTAATATATATGTATTGGCACCGACTTCAAACCAAGCAGTAAGCGGAAAGAATAAGTAGTTAGTAGGTAAGTAAAGGATGGTGTTATAAATTGCGAAAGTTATTTATTGCTTTTTTACTACTAACTTACGTTAAACAGAAGAATGTTTTTTCGTAATATGATAATATTATTAAAACACCGGCTAAGCGTGAGTCGGACCTAGGGTTTCGTACAAAATTGCGTCATAAACGGTAATAATTATCTTGTTAATACGCAGATTTCGAGGTTGATTTTTTTACAGCTCTAAGGAACCACAGACTTGAGCTAATTAACTCGATTAGTTATTTCAACTCGATACTTCCACGATTTTCCGACAATTCTGAGATAAAGGGTCTGGACAGACACGACAGACAACGTAGTGATTCTATAAAGGTTCTATTTTTTACTGTTTGAGTCACGGAACCTTAAAAACAATTAATATAAAAACTACTCTAGTATCATTTAAGCTAAACACATCCCATGGCATTTTTTTACCTTGACTTGTTTTCGTCTCCTGTAAAGTTAGGGACGGTTGATTTATGGAGTAAAGTTAAGTCTTAGATAATAATCGATTCATTTACACTCCAAAGCTGAGTCGTATATCTCTACTTGAACTTGTTTGCTTCGTTTGACCTGGTCTGGAGTCTATTTATTTAAATATTGAAGTCTTAGAAGTTGCTATGGCTAACCTGGCAAATCACTAGAGTCTCAAGCAACTGTTCAGATGCTTGCCATTTGTTCATGGTATAAACATTCTTCCTTTTTGTAGACGTCATGAACCCAGGACCGGGCGCGCCGCCCAACAACGGAGGCTACGCTGTTGTTTGTTACCTCTTCACGCTTTAATGGCTGAACCGACTTTGATGGATTTTGGCACAGAGTTAGTTGGGAACCAGGAGACGGACATAGGCCAATTTTCTTTTAAAAAAAAGGGAGATATGGGGGAGAAAGAGGGAAGATAAGGGAATACTTAGCGTTGCTATTACAAATCAATAAGGCGCTAGGGCAAAAACTGCAGGTAGCAGGTACTGTGTTATACCGAATTTAACGCGAGCGAAGCCGCTGGCAGAAACTAACCTTCCAAACAACAAGCATTTTTGTTTATTGGAACGGGGCATTAATCCACTCATAAAATCCATGCAAGTTAGTTATAGAAGAACAATAGGTAACAATTCGGCCTCTTTCCAGCGATGATGGGCGGGATGTCGTACTTAGGCTACGACGAGGGCGTGTACGGCGGCGGCATGCAGCCGAACTACCACGCGCCGCACTACCCGCCGCCGCACCCGCACCACATCGAGCACAAGTAAACGCGACCTAAGATAACGCGCTAAGATAAATATACCGTCAAAATAAAACACACAATCTAGCTATATCTGATGGCCCACTTAGTAAGAATATGATCACATGCAACATGGGCACTAGGCATCAATCAGTTAACATGGGCAGCAGTAAATCTGGGTTTCCGTAATGTTGTGTGCGAGTTATCGCAAATGAGTGTTGTGAGACTGGGAGATGCTGGACCGCAACCGCCACCGATCCGCACATGTGTGTAACTCTCTTGAAAGGATAAAATATTTGTGCTGGAGGTGATATTTGAAAAAAAAAGTATTTTTCTTTTTAATCTACATTCAAAATATACACGAAATATTCAAATGTTCAGTTCAATATCACCTTCAGTTTAAATGCAACTATCTTGTCTCACAGTTGCTTAAAATTTCTGGGATAATCGTTTAAATATACTATCGACTAGTTATATACCAGCTGGGTACTCTTTATATCTTATGACAATTTCTAATATCTTGTGAATACTGTTAACAATAAGAATAATTTATTTGCCAGAATGTAGGTGTACATGTAGTATGTATGATCTTAACATTAATGTGGCCCATTTACATTCTACCATTAAATGTGGTGTACAAATATTTAATTTAGGAATGGATTAAATTATTAAAAGTGTCACAATATTACATAATTTGTTATCCATAATTGTTATAAATTTTAATGTCTGAATTGATATAAGTGCAACGATTTAATAATTTATAATGTCAAAGTAAGATCAATAGCAAATAAAAATGAATAAAATTATAAATCAAATTCCTTAACATTACTCTCCTTCGTCAACATAAGACACAAATTCATTAACGCTGTAAAAACATTTTTCCTTAAGCCAATGAATTAACTTTTTTTTAAACATAGTCAGAGGTAATTCTTTAAAGGCTTTTGGTAATTTGTTGTATATTTTAATAGCCATTACAAATGAATTCCTTTTATACAAATCAAGCTTGCATTGTGGCAAGCAGAGCCTATGCTTATCTCTAGGGACAATATTCCTTTTAGTTACATCTTTATGTCTAATAAAATTGTTAGGATGTTGTCGCACAAACAGACATAATTCTTTAATATACATGCACGCTAGTGGTAATATGTTAAACTTTTTAAACAGCGTTTTACAGCTCTCCATGTAGCCAGCTCCACAGATTGCACGCACACATTTTTTTTGTACTATAAACGCCTTAGTGACATCCACCGAATTACCCCACAATAAGAGACCGTATGAGAGTACTGATGAAACGTATCCGTGATATGCACAAACAGCCACTTCAGTTGAAACCGTGTCTCTTAATCGTCTCAGTGCATAGACAAATCTGTCCAGTCTATCACAAACATATTCGACATGCTTTTTCCAGTCGCAGTTTTGATCCAACTGTATGCCCAGAAATGCAGTGCTAACAACTTGTTCAATTGTAATGTCATTATATTTAATAGTTAGTGTTAACGGTTTACTCCTGTGTGTTTTAAATTGAATCATTTTAGTTTTTTCCATGTTAATTTTTAAGTTATTGGAGTTCAACCAGTGTATTATATTTTTGATAGCTTCATTAATCTCATGCTCGTAGGTGTCTACTCTTTCACACTTCACGACAAGGGTAGTGTCATCAGCAAATAAAACTACTTTGTGGCGAGTGACATTTGGGAGGTCATTGATATAGAGGAGAAATATAAAAGGCCCTAACACACTGCCCTGCGGCACTCCGAAATTATTCTGCTGATAGTCGCTTCTGTAACACACCTTTTTTCCATTATTAATTCTGGAGATTTCCACACATTGCTGTTGGTTTTTTAGGTAGTTCCTCAACCAGTCGTTTGCTTTCCTCTTATTCCATATTTCTCTAACTTGTGTAAGAGCAACTCGTGATCCACAAAATCGAACGCCTTGCTCATGTCCAAGAGGATTGCCGCTACTGGTAAGCTTTCATTTATTGCCTGGGTGACATTTTTCATCAAATTGAAACATGGCAATGACGTGGTACTGTTTTGTCTAAATCCAAATTGCTCGTCTTTAAATATGTCATGACTGACCGTAAATTCTTGAAGCCTTCTCAGCATGATTTTCTCCAAGATTTTGGATATGATTGGTATCAGCGTCACTGGCCTATAGTTCTTCATGTCAGATTTATCACCCTTTTTATAAAGTGGCTTTACTATGGATTTCTTTAATTTCTCTGGAAATGCACCTTCTTCAAATGAAAAGTTTATTAAATAACATAACGGTTGACAAATACATAAAGCGCATAATTTTATCACCTTTGTTGTTATGTCATCTAGTCCTACGGCACTTGTATTCTTAAGATTTTGTATAATACTAAATACCTCCATAGCATCGGTAGGTTTGAGAAAGATTGTGTGTTCATAATTACCATCGATAGTCTTGTTTATCTCGTCAATATTATATTTAAATGTGTTATTGGTCGATTATATGTAAAATTGATTAAATATGTCGCTTATTTCTTTAGGGTCTTGAATTGATAGGTTATCTTTAGTTATTAGGTCAATTTGCGTTTTAACGTTAAAATAAATAAAATAAATAAATATGTTAAATATGTTGGGACAACTCACACACGGCTATCAATAAAAAATCATCAATATTTTCATTTATAACCGCCCATGTGGCTTTACATTTATTTTTATTATTGGCAATATACTTCTTATTTTGTAGCTGTCTAGATATCTTTATGCACTTTTTGAGAATGTCACTATATGTTTTATATTTTTTGTTTAGTTTTTGTCTTTTAGTTTTATTGTATTGTTGACTAAGGTACAGAAGCCTTTTTTTAATGCATGATTTTTTTATTCCCTTTGTTAGCCATTTGTGGTTATCTTTATAAGACGTCCTCTTTTTTGAGTATATTGGAAAGCACAAATCAAAAAATAATTTAATAAGTCCGTGAAATTTCTCAAACGCTTCCTGAAAACTGTTTTTTTCGTACACGTTTGAAAAAGTGAGAGATGATATACAATTATAAAACTTGTTCATGTTTTCTTGACTAAAATCTCGGACCTCCTCATACCAACTGCATATTTCGTATGTTTTATTAGTCTTCATCAAAAACGTCTGTCCTGTTTCGTGATCGGACAAGGCAAGATGATGTACTTTCGCTTTAGCTTGCTTAATGTTACTTGCTATCTGATCCAAACACGACAACTGTCTGGTAGGCGTTTTAATATGTAATTCGATGTTAAAATTTTGCAGAATACTTTTCAGGTCTTCGCAACTTTTGTTTGGCTTTAAGATGTCCAAGTTCCAATCACCGCATAGAATAATTTTTTTATACTTTTTCGTCAGTCTTATTAGCAACTGTTCAAGTTTTCCGAGAAATATTTGAGGATTACTATTAGGTGTTCTATATAAACAAACAATCATAACTTTATTTATTTCTACGCCACAACATTCAAAATTAAAATTACATGTCGGGCCGCTCATATTAGACAATGTTGTACACTTTATATTAGTATCAAGCAATATGCATACCCCTCCACGTTTGTTGTCACGTGAGTATGATGCAACTAATCTGTACCCGAGAATTTTTAAGAGCATTTCTGTATTTTTTTTAATAAAAGTTTCAGTCAGACACACTACGTTTATTTTGGGCCCTTGTTGCGATAGCTCGTGGATTGCAAACGTTAATTCTTCAGATTTGTTTATCGCGCCGGCAATGTTCTGGTGAAGTATTCTTAAATTAAAATCATAATTAGGGACGAAAACATTTCTGTGTTTGCAAAGGCAACTCTTTGTCGGATTTCATACTTAAGCACTGTGTCATTTTTTTTAAATAATATGGAAAGGTTCCCTTCTTGTGGGAGTCGGTGTTTATCACTACCCGTCTACTCGTATGCGCAGTAATATTTTGACAATTATCGCTTGAAGGCCTATTCTTATTACGTTGAAAGTAGAAAGATATCGTGCCTTTCTTAGGAATTATTGTGCATTCTGTTTTAGCCATCGCTGTATTCATTAATAGCCTAATATTTTTAAAACATAAAAATTTCTTGTCATAATAATTTGAGTCGATTTTAAAGTTAATTTTTTTACATACCTCTAACAAATAGTAGTCTTTCTTGTGCGGGTAGTAATCTTGAATATACACAAATGAACAATTTTTAAAGTTGTTACATAACATGTTTAGGTTCTTATTTAATAAACTATTATTCAAATACTTGTTCTTTAAGACATTAAATACTAGCACGTTGAGTTTTTGGAAGGATTTTAGCAACGCTCGTAGTTCTATGATTATTTTATTGGGGTTGGTATCATTTTCTCCTATACATAAAACTAAATAATTATCTTCCGAATCTTCCAGGTTGTAAATAGGCTTGAGAATCTCTTCTGTGGTGGCATATGGTTTTGTAGTGGAAGAAATATCGTAATTCTTGTACTTAGTATTTTTTCTAGATTGGATAAGTATCGTAGCTAGTCCTGTGAATTGTTGTCCTCCAAATATAATTAACTGAGAATTTGATACGATTTTAGCGCATTCAGACTGTATCTCATGCTTGTTTATTAATTTCTCCTGACTCAGATTTAACACAGCGCCATCTAGTTTGTTATGATGGTACTTTTTCAAATCTATGTTACTCTCTTGGGGCGCGCTGTCCCCGTCCACTCGTCCAGTAGTGCCATCTGTTGCACTCTTTTCGCACGATTTTGTCTCTAGATCGATTAAACTCATATCAAGTTTCCTTTTGTACAATGATTGTAGATTTTGTGCCTTACTTTTCCTTTTTTTTGAATTGGTGGATTTTGTAGTACTATTTGTTGGTTCGTTACATATATTTTTTAATTGGGTTATGATATTTTGTTGTGCAACTGTCTGTTTTTTCAAAGTGGTGTTGTCCATGATTAAGTTGTCTATTTCATTGTTAGCACATGCTGCTAACAATGAAATAGACAAAAACTGTATTTTCAGCTGATTTATTTCTTCATTTAGTCTTTCAACCTCCTCGTAACTTAAGCCAGTAGATAATTGGGGTAGACTTTTTGAAAGGAAATCCGAATTTATGGATTCAAGGGACGAATTTAGTGAGTTAATTGTTGTTCTATTTCTTCGTAGAGTGACATTTTCAAAGTCGTTATTTGTCATACTTCTTTGTTTGAAGAAAATAAAAATAATAAAAATGTTCTTCAGAAAAACAAAAAGTTTTTATGAAGTGAGTTTCGAACTAGCGCCCGACCGTTTCTAGTAGCCGTTTTATAATTGCGACCACGGCTAATGACTCCAGGTGTGCCAATTTTTTTATTCTTATCCTGAGCGTGTAAATTGAACCAAACAAAGTCGATAAGTTGACTCATCAGTAAAGAATTTTTGTCGCATTTTTACACTCACTTCACAGCACTTTTGTTAATGTTTAGCACCACGAGGACTGATTTAGTAAATATTATTGATTTATTTTCGATTGCTGCACATGAAATGTTGCAATTATATGGTTTATTATTAAGTAAAATAGTTTTGTCACTGGTTGGCGTCAATGTTTTTTTTATTTGAATTTTGCTTTACCATTTGAAAGATTTAGCACTGAATAACACTTTCACTAGTACTTTGGAGGTTTAGGAACAATATTTAACACTTTAAAGTTTCTAAATCGTTTAGTTAAATTTATACTTTGTAATTTATAACGGAGCCGATCTTAACGTGACAGCTAGCGCCATCTCTGATCTGTTGCTCAGTGTGCTACGAAAAAACAACAGGCAATAATGCTTTAGTCGATTATTCGAGTAATTTAGTTAGTTTGAATCCCAAGAAAAGTTTGTTACTCATCCAAGTTCAAAACAAACAAACTTTAGTTGTCCTTTTAAAAATATGAGTGTAGGTAGTTATATATGCTGTATCGACCCCCAATATTATAACTTCATGTTAATTGTTACTGTGTTACGCGCCTTAGGCGGCCGGAGCTGACACAGCATTCACGGTAGCGCCGGGATGTTATGGCTAACGCCTGGCGACACGCATCCGATAGAGATAAGAACTTAGACTAAGAAATGTATTAGCTTTAGTTAGAAGATAGATCAGTCTTAAATAAAACCTCTTCGTGTCAAGACTCCTGTCGTTTGTTTTTAAAAACCTTCGGCAGTGCCACCGGGATTTAACTAGGTAGATTATCTTGTTTGGAGAAATATATTGATTGATACCCATAACGTCAGCTGAGGTTTACTGGCTAATTTGATTTGAGCCAGTACATTTGTGTCTGTCGCAATTTATATAAATTCAGTGCATGCTGCCCTGAACTTATATCTTCTTCCATTTCATCCTTACTTCCTTACTAATATTATAAAAGCGAAAGTGAGTTTGTTTGTTAGCTCTTCACGCTTTAATGGCTGAACCGACTTTGATGGATTTTGGCACAGAGTTAGTTAGAAACCAGGAGATGGACATAGGCTATTTTTTCTTTTAAAAAAAAGTGGGATATGGAGAAAGAGGGAAGATAAGGGAAAACTTAGCGTTGCTATTACAAATCAATAAGGCGCTAGGGCAGCGGTCGGCAACCTCTTGGCAAGCAAGGGCCACAAGGTGACAAATTAAACTAAAGGCGGGCCGCAGTCATTTTTATCGCATTAACCCAAGAAGGCCAATATACCTGCTCATTGTAATTGGTCATATTCCATAAAAAAAAAAAATGTCATTGAAAATTGTTAAAACATAAGGAATTTAATTCGTACACGTAATTTTTTTTTTTGTTTTTGGGGTGGGAAATCATCAAATAACTTCCGGGGAGTGTGTCAGACTTGTACTGACTAAAACCGACCCATGTTCCTTCTATTGCCCTTTGTGTTCCGCGGCCGCGGTATCTCTTTCGAACAACCCGCAAACCCGGCAGGCGAAGGCCCTGGCAGGTAGGGTTACCATCTGACCGGATTTTTACGTGTTAGACCGGACTCAAGAAGACTAAGAATTTTCTAAACACAAAGCAGAGCGATTTTTATGACGAGCTCGCTGAAAAGCAATGGTGTGCCTTTTTTAATACAATTAACGACAGCTCAAGAGTTTCAGATTTTCTGAAGATTTGTCAATATTTCTTTAGTATTTTGCCACACAACGCAAATGTGGAGAGAGCCTTTTCTCTCATGACTTCTCAGTGGACCAAAGCAAGAAACAGACTTTCAGCGGTCATCAATAGACGGACGAACGGTGAGCATTGCGTCCGCAGGCCCGCATCTACGGTGGCCGGGAGTCGTCTCGCGGCGCCCTGCGCCCGAGGCGACTCCCGCGGCGGCTGGGTTGGTTTGAGGTTCTCTTCCTCAAACGCCCAGCCAACTCCTTTGCTAGCATTACTGCTTCGCAGAAGGAGGTGACCGCTTCCCATTCCCTCTCACTCCGGACTATGGAATAAACCAGGGCCGGACGCGAGAGATCGCCGCCGCCGGAAGTGCTCTACGAAATTCCACCGGCTGTCGAGGACGATTCCCAGGAACTTCATCGTCAACCCGACACCGATGCGAACCCCTCATACCATCAGCTGGGATCCCAACGGAGGCGTTTTCCCGCGGCCATGAAAAACCATGTCCTCGGATTTGTGCAATGCCACCTCAGGACCCAGTAGCCGGATCCTCTCCGCGACTATCGCAATCCCGCGTGTCATTGTTTCGAGGAGTGAGGCGGAGAGGAGGAACGGCCCCAAGGCCGATTTCTGTGCGACACCGCACGACATGTTTCGCCGGTTCCACTCTTCAGAGCGACCGGGGTAGATGCATGATGGCGTCGAGCGTCTCCCGCAGAAACCATACTGGTGCTCCGCAAGATCCGGCCCTGTCCCCACAAGGTACCCAACGAGGCGGTTTGCTTCTTAAGAGTCCTAGTAGTCGGGGCCCGAGAGCCTCCAAGGCCAGGACCCAGGCTTTGCCGTGCAAACCATTGGGACCCGGGGAGGTATTTTTGGCTGTAGAATAGTGTTCGAATGCTCATCTGAATCATATCAAATCATTTATTTGCATAACACAGGTTTGAGAGATGTTACATAGTTTTTTTTATTCTTTTAGTTACACTGTATTACAACCTTATACAAGGTGTGCAAATATATTCACATTGTGCTAATCTCTTATTATTATTCATTAAAATAACATTAGTAGTCAATTTCATTCCAAATTAATTAAGATAAAAAATAATAATAATGTCATGCAGATTAATAATGTCAGATTGTTATATAGTCATATCTAATTGAAATAGATATTTGGCATTAATTATAATACAACATTTACATCTTTGTCTTCAAAATAGTCTTTAACATTATAATAACATTTTTTGATTAGGAATGAGTATAATTTCTTTTTAAATAGATGAATAGGTAACTTCTTAATGTCGTCTGGTAGTTTATTATAAATCAGTGATGCCATACAAATAACACTTTTATTAAATAATGCCGTTTCTCCATACATTATTTCGACGTCTAACCTTTTTTTATCTCGTAATTGTCTATAATAGCTTTTAAAAGCAGTCTTATAATAGTTGGGATTCGATTTTACAAAGACATTTAATTCATATAATGTATAATTCAAATTCAAATTCAAATTCAAATTCATTTAATTGTCTGAATATGGTACATTTTTATGGTCTTAAATATAAACAAAGGTCTCATCATATTCTGCCACTGGGGGCGTGCAAATATTTGGTACATAAACAAAATTTTAAAACAAACATTAAATAGGAAATAGAAATTACAGTTATTGTCATGTCAATTAAATAAATATTATCAGTATTCCGCACAATGTCAAATAATTATTCAATGTCAAACTTGAGATGTCAATGATTATATGATTACAAAATTACAATTTAATTAGGATGTCAAAGTATCATTCAAATAGTCATTTAAATTATAGTAACATTTTTTATACAACAAAGCTTTAAGTTCTTTTTTAAAACCATTTAAATGTAATTCTTTGATTTGCTTTGGGATTTTGTTAAAGACTTGCGGGGCTATGCAGAATATACTTTTCCACATTAAAGCTGTTCTGGCTCTACGTCCACGTAACATATCATTCCGCCTGTTCCGTTTGACTGTATCGGATAAGTTAGGAAACAGATGTGGGTTCAACTTAACAAATAAAGCAGTTTCATAAATATACAAAGACGGCAGTGTTAAAATTTTAAAGTTTTGAAAAAATGGTTTACAACTGTCCGTTACTTTTAGTTTAAACATGGCTCTGATGGACCGTTTTTGCGCTTTAAAAGCGGCTTCTCTATTCGTAGAGTTACCCCAAAATATAATGCCGTACCTTAATATAGACGCTACAAGGCCATGGTAAGCAACAAGTAGTGCTTCTGTGTTGACTGTTGGGGCGAGTTTATATAAGGCATACGATGAACTACTAATTTTCTTACATAGTGTTTCGATGTGGTCCTTCCAATTTAGTTGCCTGTCAATTATAAGGCCTAGAAATTTTGTATTATCTACCTCCTGAATTTTGTTATTTTGGAATTGGACATCCATTTTTGAACTCGCTTTTTTATGCCCAAAGTGCATTATATGTGTTTTGCTGAGGTTAATTTTCAAATTATTATTATTAAGCCAAGAGATCATTGTAGCTACCGCGCTATTAACATCTACTTCATATGATTCAGGTTTATCACATGCTATTGTTATTGTGCTATCATCAGCAAAGAGTGATATTGGGAAGTCTATGGCTCTGGGGAGATCATTTATATAAATTAAGAATAAAAGAGGGCCCAGCACACTACCCTGTGGTACACCAAAATATATTGTACGTTCCTTAGACAAGTATGTTACTTCTTCTTTAGTTTTAAAATTTAGGTTTCTTATTGCTGTAAGTTGTTTTCTTTTTGAAATATAGGTACTTAATAAGTCCAGAATGTTACCTCTTATACCATAGGAGTCAAGTTTATTTCTTAAAATTTCATGGTCAACACAGTCAAAAGCTTGCGACATATCACAGTACACAGCACAGACAGGTGTCTTATTATCAATTTTAGTCATAATTTTGTTTAAAAAGTCATAAATAGCCATGTTAATTGACATATTCTTCCGAAAGCCTTTCTGTTCATCACAGAGAATTTTTTGTTTTAATAAATATGCATACAGCTCATTATATATATATTTCTCAAATATTTTCGAAAAAATTGGCAGAAGTGCTATAGGTCTATAGTTTTGCATTAGATTTTTTTCCCCCTTTTTAAATATAGGCTTAATTATGGACACCTTAAGTCGTTCCGGAAAAACACCATGGCTGATACATAGGTTAAGAATATGACTCAAACATTTAGCGATTAAGTCGGCAACATGCTTTATAATTTTAGTGGATATATCGTCATACCCTACGCTATTTGTGTTTTTAAGTGATTTTATAATGTTATATATTTCTATTGGCTGACATGGAGCCATGAACATTGATTTTTGTTTATTTTTAATATATGCACTAGATCTTTTACCTGCTCCGAGTACTGGGTTAATTTTTTCTATGAAATAGTCATTGAAGTGGTCAGCAATAAATTGAGGTTTAGTAACAGTTTTATCGTCAATTTGAATAGTATTTATTGATTCAGGTAGATTAAAATTAGAATTCTTTATTATTTTCCATGTCATTTTGCTTTTATTGTCAGAAGTTTTAATATTGTGATTATTTTGTGATCGTTTAGTCAGATTAATTATTTTCTTTAATCGTTTTGCGTAGTTAGAATATTTTAATTTATTTGTTTGAGAAGGTTTTAGTCTAGACATCCATAATAATTGCCTTTTTTTTATGCTGCATAGTTTTAGTCCTCTCGATATCCATTTTGGTTTTTGGTTTGTTGTTATTTTAATACGTCTACGGGGAAAGCATAGGTCATAGAATAATTTGAATTGTTCACTAAACAAATTGAATGCGTCATTTGGATTATCATTTTCATATATTTCAGAGAATGTCAGTTCTTCAAGGCAGGAGGAGGAGGTATAGGGAAGGCAATGTAAGAATATTTAATTTTTTAAAGTACGGTTGACAGCTTGTAGTACTATCTATATGACACATTGCTCTGATGCACTTCTTTTGGGCTTTGAATACAAATTCCTTGTCTACAGAGTTACCCCAGAATATAATACCATATCTTAATAAAGGTGAAGCAAGTCCATGGTATGCCGTTAAGACGGCTTCTTTGTTGATAAGTTTTGAGAGTTTGTAGAGAGCGAATGAGGATTTATTAATTTTTTACACAGATTATCTAGGTGCGTTTTCCACGATAAATTATAATCTATGTCAATACCTAAAAATTTTGTATTTGTCATAGGATGTACGGTCTGTCCGTCGTAATTATTATTATTATTATCAGGTTGAGTTCTTTGATAAAAGTGCATTATTTTTGTTTTGTCCATATTTATTTTAAGATTATTGTTAACTAACCATAGAATAATTGTACTTAATGTTTGATTTATTTTATCTTCATAATCATTTGTTTTGTCGCCTTTAATGATTACTGTACTATCGTCTGCAAATAGTACCATTGGTTGCTCGACGTGTCTCGGAAGATCATTAATGTACACTAGGAAGAATAAGGGACCCAAAACAGTACCTTGTGGGACTCCAACTTCTATGGTTCTAGTATGGGTCTAGTATCTATATTCTGTAAGACGAGAAGCATATTTTTTTTTTCTATTATTGACAATTAAAAAATTGTAATGAACTACTTAGCAAACTTTTTCAACTCGTCAAAATCAGATGGCATTTAACAAGATCATTGGATTCATAGAAGGAGCTCTGATATTATCAGCTAGTATGACACATAAGTATGACACAAGTGTTGCCGAGCAGAGGGGTTAAAAGGCGCGCTTACTTAATGCGTTGATTTTGGTAATAATTAAACTTATTTGCATAACATTCACGGGCCGCGGGTTGCCGACCCCTGCGCTAGGGCTAAAACTGCAGGTAGCAGGTACTGTGTTATACCGAATTTAACGCGAGCGAAGCCGCTGGCAGAAACTAGCCTTCCATACAACAAGCATTTTTGTTTATTGGAACGGGGCATTAATCCACTCATAAAATCCATGCAAGTTAGTTATAGAACAACAATAGGTAACAATTCGGCCTCTTTCCAGCGATGATGTCGTACGAGGGCGTGGACGAGGGCGTGGACGAGGGCATGGACGAGGGCGTGGACGAGGGCGGCATGCAGCCGTACTACCACGCGCCGCACCCGCACCACATCGAGCACAAGTAAACGCGACCCGGCTCATGCACCGACGATAAAACACTCATTTGTTTCATAACAACCTTGTATACAGATTCGGTCAAATTGTGGACGACACTTACAGATATTTTTTTGTAGTATCTGTAAGCGTCCAGTGTCTGTATTGTCTCTGGTTTGACTGAACCATAAGGGAGTAACCACACTTATGGACTCTGATTTGGCTTGACCCGTTCTCAAAGAAGTTTATCTCCAATCATTCGCCTTCGAACTCAATGCGACAAGTGTTAAGCGTGACAAGGCTCAAGCCAATTCCGCGTCGATATGTGTTGGCACTCCTTAACTCGCACGCACGGACTTTAGGACCTAAGATAGATATACCGTCAAAATAAAACACAATCTAGCTATATCTGATGGCCCACTTAGTAACAATATGATCACATGCAACATGGGCACTAGGCATCAATCAGTTAACATGGGCAGCAGTAAATCTGGGTTTCCGTTATACTGTGTGCGAGTTATCGTCGCAAATGAGTGTTGTGAGACTGGGAGATGCTGGACCCATGTTCGAATCCGGCGATATGTTGAATATCAACCGATCCGCACATGTGTGTAGTTCTATTGAAAGGATAAAATATTTGTACTGGAGGTGATATTTGAAAAAAAAAAGTATTTTTCTTTTTAATCTACATTCAAAATATACACGAAATATTCAAATGTTCAGTTCAATATCACCTTCAGTTTAAATGCAACTATCTTGTCTCACAGTTGCTTAAAATTTCTGGAATAATCGTTTAAATATACTATCGACTAGTTATGTACCAGCTGGGTACTCTTTATATCTTATGACAATTTCTAATATCTTGTGAATACTCTTGCTTAGTGTGCTACGAAAAAACAACAGGCAATATTGCTTTAGTCGATTATTCGAGTAATTTAGTTAGTTTGAATCGGTACAATTCTTTATTCAAGAGATTTTGGCTATGATAGGACTATGAAGCAGTCTTAACACATGTTTTGCAGTCTGTATGATGCTGGCAGTTTTGCTTTAGCTCACCTCGTTCAAGTAACATTTAATTTAAATTTTCAAAAAACTATGTAAAGTATTTGGAGAAATTGGGGATTTTTATGCTAATAGACTCTAATGTTCAACCTAGTTGACTTGGGGATAATTGCATAATACTAAATTACAAACTGTTAAACACATTCTTATGTCCCCTTATGTATAAAATTCTCTCACTTGAAAGTGGTAAAACTTAATAGGTATATTTAAATACTTACTGTTTGAATTGTACATAATATAGGATACCTAGTCCATTTCAGTCGTACAGCTCAAATGCTGAACATTTAAACATACCCTCAGTTCTCACTGCAGATTTTTTACACCTACGCCGTTCGCGAAGCTAATTGTTGATGTGTCACAAATAATCTGTGAGTGTACTGTCAACTGAATATACACTGAAACCATCATAAAACTACGGTAAACTTTGTGAACTTAATCGTCAGAATACTAAAGCACATCGTGGCAAGGATGTAAACATCATAGGTGTTTCAGTGTATGTTCGATTCAACATTTCAATCGACCGAGATGCATTCGATTTTTAATCAAACATAGATCTGGTATTTTTTCTTCCAATTTTTGTTAAAGAAATGATATTAAAAATTCATAAGTCTCGGCCGATTACAACTTAGTCACTACCGAGCCTTATTAGGGTCAATTCACGCCGAAATGGCAGCGTAGCGTCACGCGAACCTTGGCCGTTACGTTGCCTCTTTGGTTTGAACTGACCCTAACACTGTTAAGATCAGCAGGGGTGGCTAATGGTTTGCTAACAACGAAAATGCTCATCGAAATACCAGTATACGAAATTGTATAGACACTGACTCATGGTAAAGGTAAACATTCGGAAAACAAGTCAGTGTCCATGGTGCCGTGCTGTGTGTGGGTCAAGATAGGTCTCGAAACAGTAACTTGCGTCAATTATGTCAACAATAATCCTCGCAACCGTCAATTCAACGCGTTTATTTCGAGTATTTATTTAAAAATTATTTGGATCCTGTAAGGATAACCAAATTCTTTAAATAGTCCTAGATTTGGAAGTAAACATGTATGTGTGACAATGTGTCGTAAAATTTGTAAATTAACAATGTTTGTGTACTTAACGTAAGAGAGGTTTTGTAAAAGGACGTGATATTAGGAACATGAGTGAACAACTTTTATTTAAACTCTTTAAAATTCCCGATAATTATCGTGCACCTTCTGTGATCAATTTGGACTGATACCTTTCGCATTTTGTACCCAACCTATGCTATATAATTATTATATACCATTTGGAAAATTTTAATCCCTAAAGTGTTCATTGGTGCTGCAGTATTGCCTAGAACAGGGTCGGCGTAATGTTTTTGTATGTGTTAACGACACTAGACATACATAAAATGTTACGTAGTAATTAGGCACTGTATATCATTCCTTGTAACGTAAGGTGAAACTGTAAATTGTAAGCCAATTTAATGTAGTTTTTAATTCGCAAATTTAAGTTTCTGTTTCTTTAGTTTTTTAGTTTATAGATTCACACATGCGCTCACAATAATATACGCCTTACCCAAAGGGCTTCCTGTGGAACCTGACCTACTATCAGCAGCAGCTTATCTAAGTTGCAATGTTAGCTGAGTCGTGTGTGGTGATTAGTTTATTATTTGGCTTAATTTTAGTTTAGTTAGAAATAAGACAGTATGGTTCCACATGCCACGATTTAGGACTCGGACTAAGAGTAGGTTTTCTTTTAAATATTCCCAGATCTCAGGCTCACGATGAAATCGCAGACCTTAAGAATCTCGAATAGTAAAAATTCAGCACTTAGTATTTAAAGGTGAATTAAATAACTTGAACACATAAGTATCCTTTAAATAAGTATACTTTAAATTGATCTCAAAATATCATTTGTAAGAAAAACCTTGGTGCTTGGGTAGTCGTTTATTTTTTTTCTTACTACTTAAAATTCGCTAACATTTTATAATATTGCGGGAAAATAAGAAACCCTGTTCCAAATATAATTATGACGTAGAGCTATCATTGATACAATGATCCATTTCTCATGGAGAATAACAAAAAAAACTATTTTTATTAACAATGTTCTCTAAATCGCACCTAGTCTCAGCATTTACTATCCTAAGTTATGTGCATTTATCGCGTCTCAGAGGCTGAAAGATCAAAGGAGCCCAATTTTTTCTCCTTTTTGGGAGAGCCGTCAGTAGCAGGTATGCTAGTGCACCATACGTAATATAACATTTCCTTACACTGCTATTATTTCGTTTACGCTTCACTCGAAGAGGGCGTTTGGTTCGGAACCGTTGGTATAACCGAAGCGCAGTGTTCTCATCGCATGACGATGACTAAATTGACTTGACGTATTTTTGGAATGTTTATATGAATATTCGGCTGTGATTCGGAAGTATTCTCAGAGCTTGAAAAGACGATTTTGGCAGATTTGTAAGGCTTAATAATAATAATAGATGTCGCTTTACGTGTCCCGCCACTAAAACTGTAACCATATTAGATGTTAGGCTTGTGTCTATTGTACCCGATATTCTCTTTCCTTTATTTTGATCGTCTCTTGATCGCTACGGATGTACCTTCCTTGATAATTCCGCCCATGATTTTTTGATCCCACTTTACCGTTCTTCATATTTTTACGCATAAAATATTATACATGTATTTACCGTACAACGTGCGTAACAAAATCTTGATGTTTGTATAGCCCAATGTTGAAATTATACTAAAAATACAAAAAAAAGTAAGTGTTCTCTATAGGTATGTGTCATGTTTTTGTAAAGTCATTTTCGGTGTTTCAGTATTAGTTTTAAATCACTAGGAGTTAGAATTTTATGTTAGTTGTTAATTATTGTTTACGTATCTATAGTTTAGTATTACTTTATTTAAGTATACCATCAGTTACTTTGTAATCTCGTCAGTTAGGGCGTTAAATATATATATTTTTTTGTTCTCACAGTAGTAGTAAGAAAGTGTGCCAAGTAAAGTTTGATGTATTTTTGTGTAAATTGGCAGTTATATCCATACTCACGATCAGCGTGACTGCCATACAACAAAATTCTCGTTGTCATATCAGCCTAAAGATACATACAATAATTGTGTATACTCTATGGGTAGATGTATGTCTTAACTGTATGGTTATACAGTGCTCAAAGATAGCGTTATGTCCGCCTTTGAGATGTAATTTGTATTATTTTTCCAAATTCCATTAAATAAATGTCAACTTGATTTAAATTTGTTTTTATTTGAACAACAAAGGTGTTATTCTTCCTGCACATCAATAAATATGCCACAACAAAATTATACATAGTAAGAAATTGAATTTTGTTCCTTACTGTAAACATCAAATAGATTCCACAATCAGTGTTTGACAAATAATTGTTTTTTTTTTTAATCTGAATGTTCAAGGATTTTTGCAATTGCATGTTTTGAGTATAAGATTATGAATGAAGCAAACTGCATAGGCATAAAGGTTCAAGGAAGGTTTAAGGTCTCTGCAGTAATAACTTTGGTTGATGGCATAGAATAGATCATAGATATTCTGTTCTCACAGATGATTTTTAAGAATTCTTGACGGATTTTGATGTATGGGGTCAAGTGACCCCATGCATGATAAGAAATATCCAGATGAAAGTTCTTAGCTATAGATGGACGTAGAAGGTGCTGTTGACGCCAACAAGACCCCGTTGATGACCCAATGGAACCTTTTTATATAGATTACTAGCTGTGCCCAGGTTTCACCCGCTGCTCAAAAAATAGATGTTGTCCGATTCTCAGATCACCCGATATGTACACAAAATTTCGTTTAAATCGGTCCAGCCGTTTCGGAGGAGTATGGGAACGAAAATTTTGTATATTAGATTATGTTTTTCTCTTTGTAAATATATTCTAAAAAGAGTTGTCAGGCTCATGCTGTGGTTGTCATTTCCTATGATCCTAGTTCCTGGTCTCTCAAAGCCATCTATCATCATAAGGGCGTACTGATTGGCAGTACTAATCACAGAGGAATAAGCTAGCGATAAAAATGTTTGATATTCCAAGGGTGAGCACCAAACAGTCTTCCTGCCTCAAAGAGATGTCAGCAAGCAGAGGGGCGTGCCAGGGCCACGGTTGGGGGTTGTTCGAAAGAGATACCGCGGCCTCTGAGCCGAAGGGAGCGTCAGGCTTTTACTGACTCAAACCCATCCATGTTCCTTTCTTTTGCCTTTTATGTTCCGGGGTATCTCTTTCGAAAAACTTACAACCTCGACAGGCAGTGGCCGTGGTGACTCTCTGCTTTGCTGACATCTCCAACAAACAGGAACGCGCCATCGTCACGGTCTGTCATCATTAGACGGAAGGGGTTGTTGATTCCCATTCCCTCTCGCTCCGGACCATGGACTGGAACAGTTACGGATGCAAGAGGTCACCGCCGCCGATTACTCTTTGCTCCACCGTGTCCTCCGGACGATCACAGTGGTGACACTCGGGTGTTTCCTCTCGCCCGATCATGTGCAGGCAGGTGCAACGGCGGATCCAGGGGGAGGGTTATGGGGGTCATGACCCCCCCCCCCCCCCTGGGCGACAGGCTGGGTCATAGGTGACCACTGCAATTTTATCTAATCCTTACTATTATTTTGTTTGTTTGTTTGTTACCTCTTCACGCTTTAATGGCTAAACCGATTGTGATGAATTTTGGTACATAGATAGTTGGGAACCAGGAGACGGACATAGGCTACTTTTTATTTGAAAAAAGTGTGATGTGAGGGAGAAAGAGGGAAGAAAAGGGAAATCTTAGCGAAGCCGCAGGCGAAAGCTAGTTTTATTTATGAACGTAAAAAATACTATACGCGAAAGACGCACATAATCATAATAATATAATTCTATGCTGTTATTGAATAAAATTATTCAATTGGTCGTAAGTTTAAATTTGCCTCGCAGCGCGGCCCCTGTGCTTATTGTTCTAGCACAACGCATGGCGGGCGCACCAGCGAGAAAAAAAAATGCAGAGGTCACACACGAGGAAAAGTTTCGCTGGTTTGGATTGTAGAAGATCAAGGCTTTTACTGTAAATATTGTCTTTTGTTTGCTAAGTTACTGCACCTGGTGGTAGCACACACAATCAAAAACGCTTCTAAAACAACTAGTTAAAGAACCTTTGAAAACATTTGATGATTTTCTAGGTAACAATGGTGCTCTCCTAACAGACCAGCGATACCAATATCACGAAAGGGCCGTTAAAGCAGGCAAAATCTTTTTATTGACATTCCTTAACCAGAGTTTGAGATAATGAATCAGATTAGTAGGTAGTCAAAGAATAGCGCAAGTTCATGAGAACAGGAGACGCTTGCGACCCATAGTTTTTTTTTTTTTCTCTATCTTGCAATCAGTCGTGTTGACTTTAAACAGATGAACTGTAGTCAGTATGGCTTGTCGGGTGCTAGACAGCTCCCAGCGGAACCCACCCTTCATTCAATGGAGTCGCCTTCAGAGTGACTGTTGTAATCAAAAATGTCACGTGGTTTCTTAAGGCGGCGAAGTCTTTCGGGGATGGTAAGCTGTTCTGCAAGCTGATTTGGGTGTTTTATGAGTTGATTACTTCTTAAACCATTGGTAGGTTAACAATTTCGTGGATATCTTTTGTTTTGATAAACCATGGCGCATTTGATATTTGTCTTAGGATATAGTTTTGCGCCTTTTGCATTATCATTGTCATTGTCTTGGGCCCACTGTTATTTATTCTGTTGATTAATGACATAAAGTCCTGTATCGTCAACTCTAAAGTTCTTATGTATGCTGATGACATCAAAATTTTCAAATCTTGTAAAAAATTGCAGGATTGTCTGTTATTACAGGATGACTTATACTGACTTTCGCAGTACTGTTTCGATAATAAACTGCATCTCAGTCTACCGAAATGTCATTATATTTCATTCACCAAGAATAAAACAAGTATAAATTTTCCCTACACACTAAATGATACAAATTTGAATAAAACTGACTGCACTCGTGATCTTGGCGTACTGCTTGATAGTAAACTACACCTTGACATCCATATTGACAACATTATTAGTAAAGCCTATCAGATGTATGGTTTTATAATGCGTTCTTGCAAGGAGTTTAAAAGGGCTTCCACTTTCCTCTTTTTGTACAAAATCTTATTCCGTTCCCAGTTGGAATACGCGGTGCCTATTCGGAGCCCTTTTTATGAAAAATATAAGCACAGACTAGAAATGGTACAAAAAAAGTTTCTTCGCACTACCCACTATAAGTGTCTTAATACCAAAGTTTCTTATGCAGATCTGATGAAACAATACAACATATTAAGCTTGGAGCACAGGCGTAAACTGCTGATGGTTATGATGATGTATGGCATTTGCAATAGTCGGTTTAATTGTGCAGAACTTACTAATAGATTATGTTATGTAGTACCCAAGACTGTTTATCGACGGGAGGTGCGAGTGCCCCATTTGTTCTACACAGGAAAGTGTAGAACAAATGCTGGAGTGCGAGCTCCTCTCCGTAGATTATCCGAAACTTACAACTCACATTTTATAAACTTAGATATATTCGCGCACAGTCAAATGAAATTTTAAAAAATGGCTATAGAATTACTTGCTGCTCATCCTTCATGATTGTTTCCTTTATTTTTTTTCCATGTATTCCTTTTTTTGTCTTTTTTTATTTGGTGATTTATGTTCCACGCCTTAACGGGGAGCACTTTCTTGAATTGGTTAGTGTGACTTTTTAGAATGTTGTCTTTTAATTCTCACTTCTATATTTAAACGTCCGTTTCCTTATCTAATATTGTCGTTATTCCGTGGACAATGGTGTGGGTTATGCGTTTGAAAATATTTTTATTGTACTTAAACTAAAGGGGAATGCCCATCTCCCATACAAAAATATGCCTGAAATAGACAAGAATGAAATCAACGCCAAATTATCCTTCAAATCGAACGAAACTCAATGACAATTTCAATAATTATCTAAAACTAGGGAGTACATTGTTTAGAATATGTTTGCTAAAAGATAGGTTATGTCTCAAGGTTACTAAAGGATAACTGCGGGCCGAGGTGGCCCGCCTGACGGCCGCCACGGAACTCCTCCTAGAGGAGAACCGGAAGCTCCAGGCGGATCTGGCCGGTCTCCGGGGAGGGAGTTCCCGCGAGACACCCGAGGGTGGGCAGCAGATTGCAAGCCGTGCCGCACCGGTTGAGGATCGGGTTCTCAACCTGGTCCGGCACGAGATGGCTGCCTTCCAGGCGCGGTTTTCCGTCCTGGAGGGCATCGTTCTGCGCCCGCCCTTGGCAAGTAGGGGTCCGGGCACGGCAAGCGGAGCCACGGGGACGGCAAGCGGGGGCCCAGGAACGGCAAAAAGGGGCCCGGGGTCGGCATCTTACTCGGCCGTTGCCGCTGGACCGAAGCCATCAGGCCGGCCCAGTTGCAGGACTCCGACGGCCCCTGCACAGCAGACCCCGGCAAAACCCGCGTCGGCCCCTGCAAAGCCGGCCCCATTGAAGCCCGCGTCGGTCCCGGCGAGACCGGTTCCGGCAAATACGGCGCCGGCCTCGGCAAATCCGGGTCCGGCACAACCAGCGCCGCGGCCAAAAAATAAAAAAAAGAAGAAGGCCAAAGCACCAAAGGCGTCAGCGCCAGCCGCCGGCACGCCCCCTTCGCGTAACACCCCCCCCTCGCCTAACCCACCGACGGCCGAAACCGGGTGGGAAGTGGTCGGGGAAAAGAAGAGGGGGCGCAAAGCGGCTAAGGCCGCAAAAAAGAGAGCGCAGAAGCAGCGGCGAAACGGCGCGGCTAGGCTTCGCGCCCCGAAGACCGCAGCTGTAGTGCTTACACTACAGCCCGAAGCGGAACAGAGGGGCGTGACCTACCGCGACGTGCTCTCCAAGGCAAAGGCGGCGGTAAACCTGGAGGAGCTCGGGATCACCGGGGGACTCCGGCTAAGAGTCACCGCAACAGGGGCCCGAATGCTGGAGATCCCCGGTGCAGCCAGTGGCCCGTCCGCTGACGCCCTAGCTGAAAAGCTCAGGGCGTCCCTTGATGCGGACGAGGCCCGAGTGTCCAGGCCTGTCAGGTGCGCAAGCCTGCGCATTTCAGGCTTGGACGACTCCGTGGTGGAGGAGGAAGTGGTAGCCGCCGTTGTCAGGACCGGTGGGTGCCCCGCTGACCAAGTTAAGGCAGTGGGCACGGTTCGTCCTGACTTCGAGGGCATGCGAACCATGACGGTTAGCTGCCCCGTGGCGGCAGCCAAAACGATCGTGGAGGGCCGAAGGCTCTTGGTGGGCTGGGCATCCGCGCAGGTTAAACTGCTAGAGCCCCGACCTCTGAGATGCTTCCGCTGTCACGTGGGTCACCACGTGGCAGTCAAGTGCTCGGAGGTGGACCGCAGCCGCCTGTGCTTCCGCTGCGGTCAGCCCGGTCACAAGGCCGCGACCTGCGACGCCGCGCCGCACTGCGACGCATGTGCAACGGCGGCCAGGCCGGCCGATCACCGGGCGGGAGGCAAGGCCTGCGCACCACCCGCCAAAACTAGGGGCAAGGGAGGGTCCTCCGCGATCACCACCACCAACGCCGCCGCCGCAGCTGTCGCCGCTGCTGCCGCTGCCATCACTGCCACCGCTGACGCCACAGCAGTGGCAGCCGGGCCATCAGAAGGAGCCCAGGAGGGGGCTGTAATGGAGTGCCAATAACGGCCCCATTGCGCCTCCTCCAGGCGAATATCAACCACTGCGCCTGCGCTCAGGATCTCCTGCTCCAGAGCATGGCGCAGTGGTCGATTCATATCGCCGTGGTCTCTGAGCCGTACTTTGTCCTCCCCAGGGACGACTGGGTTGAGGACCTGAGCGGCTCAGTGACCATCATCTCGTCGGCCGCCGCCGGTACCCCGTCCTTCGAGGGTGTCAGGAAGGGTCAGGGGTGCGTCGCTGCACGGTTCGGGGATATAGTCGTAGCGGGCGTCTACTTCTCCCCGAGCCGAACTCTCGCCGAGTTCCACAACTCCCTCAGAGAGTTGACCGTCGTCGTCGGTAACCCCTCCCTCCCCGTGCTAGTGCTCGGGGACTTCAACGCCAAGAACTTGGCTTGGGGTTCTCGCTGCACGGATATGCGGGGAAGGATGGTGGAGGACTGG
This sequence comes from Ochropleura leucogaster, assembly GCA_958449745.1. Classification (NCBI taxonomy): domain Eukaryota; kingdom Metazoa; phylum Arthropoda; class Insecta; order Lepidoptera; family Noctuidae; genus Ochropleura; species Ochropleura leucogaster. Next base: position 21,373,504 of record OY288201.1, read on the forward strand.
GCACTGGAGACAGGCCTGGTCGTCCTAAATCGGGGTTCTGTTCCCACGTGCGTGCGGATGCGGGGTGAGTCGGTGGTGGACATTTCGTTCGCGAGCCCCGCTCTGTCGCCGCGTGTCGTCGACTGGCGCGTCATGGAGGAGGTGGAGACCTACTCCGATCACCGGTATATCCGGCTCGACGTCTCCACCCAGACCTCCAGCGCGCCGGTCCTACAGGCCCCGAGTGGTCCGCGTTGGGCGCTGAAACAGCTGGACCGGGAGCTCCTCCTGGAAGCCTCGATCGTGCAGGCCTGGGTGTCATCACCGGACAGGCCTGCCGACACCAACCACGAGGCGGACTGGTTCCAGGAGGCCATGTCTGAGATCTGTGACGTGGCAATGCCCCGAGTCCGGCCTGGAAGCGCCCGGCGTCAGGTGTACTGGTGGTCGCGCGAGCTGACGGCACTGCGAGAGGCATGCGTCGCTTCGCGACACCGGTACGCCAGGCACCGCAGGCTCCGCATCAGAGCACCGGATGCGGCAGCCATTGAGGCGGAGCTATATGAGGGGTACAGAGCGGCGAAGACCGCCCTCCTAGAAGGTGTCTTGCGGGCCAAGGATCTGGCCCGCGAGGAGATGCTGGAGTCTCTGGACGGGGATCCGTGGGGGCGCCCATACAAGATGGTGCGGGATAAACTCCGCACCAGGGCCCCCCCGCTGACGCAGAGTCTCCGGCCCCAACTAGTTGAGGATGTGGTGAGCGCTCTGTTCCCTTCGCGAGGGGAGCATGCTCCTCCGCCCATGGCTCCGCCGCTTGCGGTGCCACAAGCGGACCACGAGGACAACGACGACGACGACGCACTATGATTCATTAGCCTAATCTAGCTGGACAAAAAGGGTCACCGCATTTCTTCCACTGTACTAGCGAAAACTATAGCTGAATAGCCCTAGGTTACTATGCAGGTAATAAATTTATCCAAATACCCTCCTATAATTAGAAATAAATTTTCAAATGTAGACATGAGGGTAATTTTCAACGAAATTATTCACTATTTCGCATTTAACGTTGCAATATCGCAAACCGAGTGTAAACAAAATTATTTTATATTTAATGATGGATCGTGAAGTTGATGGTATGTACACTCTTCTAGCCTATTAATTATTACAAATACTATATTGTTTCCTAAAAAAAAATGGAGTTGAAAACGATAAATCGCTGTTTTTAATGAGTATTTTATAATTAACAGAGTAGAAATAACTTGCCCCCTCTTGACCCCAGGCTGTAACTTTGATATGATGTAGGGTCATCCTTGTAGTTTAATATTATGTAAGTTGTAAGCTGCGCACAGTTGCACTTCTTATTTTTTTTTAAGAAAGTGTGATATCCATATCAAGATGGGAGTTTTTTGAAGAATGGGCTAAACACGTCAAAAGGAACCAAAACACACAGTTGTTTTAATATATTTCGAATAGATTTTGTTTGGGAGAATTAACCAAAGAATCTATTCGAAAAATTAAGGACAATATCAACCGGTTGTCAAAAAAACTTGCTAAAAAGTGGAATCAATGTGATAAATTACGGGACCGTTTTGAGAAAACTTCAACAGGAATTAACTGGCTGAATAGAGAAGATATCGTCTTTGTTGTCACTTACTACCTGATGCCATCTACGTCATCAATAAAACCTACTGCAGGACCTGGTCGCCCAAAGATTGATTTCGACCAAGTATCGCACAAGACGAAGCTTGACGTATTCAAAGGTACTAGATTTTATAAGAAAAGTACGACATGAGGAGAGTTTAGGTACTGTGAGTTTGCCTAGCTTCGATGAATCTGATTAGCATTCAAAACTTAAAAAAAATCTCAATAGCTATATGTATTGGATTGTAAGTTCAATAAATAAATAAACAATGTGTTATGTGCATACTTATTATTTTACTTTAATTACCTGCTTAATTTTACTAATTACACATGAATTTAATGAAAATACTTATTCACACTTTTGTAGGAAATAGATTCTTTGAGAAATGAGATATCCAATTTAAATTGACCTCGCGTCACGTACCAAATATTTATAAAGAGTGGTCAGCTAATACTAGTTATTTTTTTTTTGTCGAAAATAGGGTTAATATCTAAATATTTTATATGGATTACTACAAATGATGAATAGATGGAAGATTTAGATCTAATTTTATGCCTGAAATAATATTGTCCAGCTAGATTGGCCTTTTAAACCAGTGTGCGACGTTCCGGAGGTGACTGGGGTGGATCTGAGAGCGGCGGTGGGCAGGCTGAAAGCCAAAAACACCGCCCCGGGACCCGATGGCTTGCATGGCAAAGCCTGGGTCCTGGCCCTGGAGGCTCTCGGGCCCCGACTACTAGGGCTCCTAAGCGCATGCTTGGAGAGAGGCCAGTTCCCACTTCGTTGGAAGACGGGGAAGCTGGTCCTCATTCAGAAGCCGGGGCGCCCTGCGGACTCTCCGTCCGCATTCCGGCCCATTGTGCTGCTCGACGAGGTGGGCAAGCTCTTTGAAAGAGTAATTGCAAACCGCCTCGTCGGGCACCTTGTGGGGACGGGGCCGGATCTTGCGGATCACCAGTATGGTTTCCGCAAGGGGCGCTCGACGGTGGACGCCATCATGCGCGTGAGAGCCCTTACGACGGGGGCTGCAGTGTCCAGGGGTGGGGTTGTCGTGGCGGTGTCTCTCGACATCGCTAACGCGTTTAACACCATGCCCTGGGGCTGCATCAGGGAGGCACTCCAATACCACCGGATGCCGACCTATCTTCGTCGTGTGGTCGGGGCATATCTGACGGACAGGGCCGTCATATACCCCGGTCGCTCTGGAGAGTGGAACCGGCGAGAGATGTCGTGCGGTGTCCCACAGGGATCGGTCTTGGGGCCGCTCCTGTGGGACATCGGTTACGACTGGGTGCTGCGCGCCGACCTCCCCAGCGGCGTCAGTGTAGTTTGCTACGCTGACGACACGCTCGTCCTGGCTCAGGGGGGGTCGCACCAGGCGGCGGCCGACAATATGACACGCGGGGTTGCGATAGTCGTGGAGAGGATCCGGCTACTGGGTCTCGAGGTGGCCTTGCACAAATCTGAGGCCATGGTTTTTCATGGCCGCGGAAACACGCCACCGTCGGGATCCCAGTTGACGGTAGAAGGGGTTCGCATCGGCGTCGGGTCGACGATGAAGTACCTGGGAATCGTCCTCGACAGCCGGTGGAACTTCGTCGAACACTTCCGACGTTTGGCTCCCAAGCTCGAGCGGACGGGGGCTGCTTTCAAGCGGCTCCTGCCCAACCTCAAGGGGCCAAACGCCTCCTGCCGTAGGCTCTATGCCGGAGTCGTGCGGTCCATGGCCCTTTACGGGGCCCCAGTATGGGCGCGTTCTTTAGGGCGGCGCGCCGCCCACTATCTGAACGCGCCCCAAAGGGTGGTGGCCATACGGCTTGTCCGGGGCTACCGCACGATCTCCGGCGAGGCAGCAAGCCTCCTTGCCGGACTGCCACCGTGGGATCTGGAGGCGATAGTCCTCGCGCGCCTGTTTGAGTGGCGCGCGGAGGCACTACACCGGGGGGAAAACCCACTGCCGCGGCAAGTTGCCGCTCGGCGGGCAGACCTCCGGTGCGATCTCATGGTGGCATGGAGAGAGCGACTGTCGCAACCCCGTGCAGGGCACGCCACAATAGTGGCGATAAGTCCCCTCTTTGAGGAGTGGCTGGAGAGGCGTCATGGCGTCCTCACCTACCGCCTGACGCAGGTCCTCACCGGACACGGAAGTTTCGGGAGGTTCCTGCACATCATCGGGCGGGAGGAAGCGCCCGGGTGTCACCATTGTGACGATCGCCCGGAGGACACGGTGGAGCACACAGTGGCGATCTGCCCGGCTTGGGCGGAGCACCGCCGTGCCCTCGTAGAGGCGATCGGCGGCGGCGATCTCTCGCGTCCGGCCCTGGTTCAGGCCATGGTCCGGAGCGAGAGGGAATGGGAAGCGGTCACCACCTTCTGCGAAGCAGTAATGTTAGCGAAGGAGGTGGCCGGGCGTTTGAGGGAGAGAACATCTGCCCAACCCAGCCGCCGCGGGAGACGCCCATGGCGCCGGGCGCCGCGAGACGACTTCCGGCCACCGTAGATGCGGGCCTGTGGGCGGTGAGCAATGGGTAGTTCACCGTCCGTCCGTCGATTGACGACAGGCCGTGTCGACGGCGCGTTCGTGTTTCACGCGCGCCTCAAAGAGTGTCAGCAAAGCAGAGGGGCTTGCCAGAGCCTCCGCCTGCCGGGGTTGCGGGTTGTTCGAAAGAGATACCGCGGCCTCGGAACGTAAAGGGCAATAGAAGAAACATGGGTGGGTTTTAGTCAGTACAAGTCTGACATGCCCCCCCGCTCCACCCAGAGCGGGGGAAGTCATTGGATGATTTCCCACCCGAAAAAAAAAAAAAAAAAAAAGGTTACTAAAGGATTGAAAAAATAATTCAACACAAATCATTTTATTACTTTATTCATCATTATATACTTTATTTTTTTTCATTCATCATTGTAAACAAAACCAGCAAAATATAATACTTACAAGTTGCGGTGTTGTCCATTGCTGTATTAAACAACGTACTTCATCATTTTGCATTGACAAAGGATTACGTCTCATACGTGTTATATCAAGATAACAATTAATGCAATGAACAGAATCCATTTTTGTAAAAAAATGGGGGACAAGTCCAAAACACATATAGTAGGTTCAAAGTCCGTGTTTAAAAAGCCAAGTCGTCGTGTTAAGCGGGTCCAATTTCAGTCCGGGTTCAAAAATAGGTATCCTGTACAGATGGAACATCAAAATCCTTGATATGGCCAAAGTCGTCGTAAAATATCATAAATATAAAACACAGTATCGTTATAACTCAACGTAACACAAGCAAAACAATGAATTATATGATGAAAAAATTAAACGTCAAAACATCATTATCGCAAGGTTTTGTCAAACGGTAAAGGCAAAGGACACATCTCATACTGCCTAGGTTATTTTCTTGTTTGTAGTTTTAAAAAAATAATTTGATTTTATGTATTTTGATTGGCATACTTAGATTATGAGATTTATAAAATATGTTTTTATAATTAATTATGAAGCTACTTTACGGTTTGCTGATTGATTGTTATTGGATGGTCTAACAAAGATCACAGACTACAGACGGTAAATAGTGGTAATGTCAAATATGAGTTCTTGAATGTCATTAAAGAACTGTGCTACGACGGAAATCGAAATAAATACTGAAAAAATAATCACCTTTATACCCTACCTAAACGAACTGAAGAATAAATTGATGACTTGTATTTTATTCGAAATAGAATTTATCACTATTGGGAGTTGCTGTTCATTTCAGGCATTTTCTTGGCATTCCCCTTTCAATATTGTAACGTGTAACTGTTTTTTATCCCAAATAAATAAAATAAAAAAATAAAATTAAATCATTATGCTGAGCCCCACAGTTCAATACCATAAGTCCAAATAGGTTTCAGCATGGCATTGTATATAAGGACCTCTTTGTCCATTGACAGTTTTGAGTTTCTTCCCAGTAACCAGTATAGGCCCCAGTATCTGAGGTTGATCTGATCTCTTTTTGTTTGTACATGCTTCTTCCAAGTGAGTCTGCGGTCAAAATGCATTCCAAGGTATTTGACAGAGTTCTGATGAGGCAGTTGAGTACCATTTCGAGTTGCTGGGGGACAGTCCCCTTTGCGAAGTGTGAATGTTATGTGAACCGACTTGGACCCACTAGCTGCGATTCTCCATTTGGCCAGTGACTGTGTACTCTAGACTGTGGGTCAGATGTATACAGAGAGTGTAACACCAGTCCAAGAACCGACCCTTGAGGCACTCCTGCGTCGATTTTTTGGAAATCTGATGTGCAATAATTTTCTTTAACTTGGAATATTCTGTTAGCTTAGTAGGACTTGAGTGTTCCGAAGTACGTGTGTGGTAATTATAATTTTATTTTGCATAACAACTCCTTGTGCCAAGTCTTGTCAAAAGCTTGCTGGATGTCCAGGAATGCTGTGGAACAGTATTCCTTGCATTCAAATTCCTAACTTATTAGTCTTGTCATCCTGTGGACTTCCGAACTGGTGGTCAGGAGTTATTGATTTTTCTTTCAGGACTGTGTTATATCTGCATATTTTTTTCAATTATTTGGCAGTAAGCTAGTTGCTCTATAGGATGTTACTTCGTGAACCGGTTTACCGGGTTTGTGCATCATTATGATTAAGGAGAATTTCCACAAATCCGGAAAGTATACTACCCGCAGAATGGCTTTGAATAGGTTTGTTATGTAAACTACTGCCTTATGCTTACGGTAGCTTTTGCAGTATTTTTTTATCAATGAGATCAAACCCCGGTGCCTTATTTAATTGTTGTCTATGTATTTGAAGTATTTAACGATTTCTCTCGGTGTAATAGCTTTGAGTGGTAGATCGAGTTGGAAGTCTTGGTCGAGAATAAGGTCTATGTCTGATTCGTCTTGGTTCGGACTGGCATCGTTTGGTTTAAAGACTACTGAGGTGGTGTGCAAATACATAAGCCTTTTCTTGTGAGGTTTTTGACACAAAACAGTTTCCATCATGTGTCGAAGAAGAGATGGTTTGTGGACAGATGGGGATAGTGTTTGCATGTTCTCCATAGTGAATGGTTTGTGGTGTTAGACCTTCCAATCATGTTTCCAGGGCGACTTCATTGGCATCATCGATATAAGGATTTTCAGTGCCTTGGCTGCTTTGTTGAGCGCTCTTTTATCGCGTGGATATCTACTAGTGTGCCATACCCGACGGAGTCTACGAAACGCGACCAATAGTAATAAAAACGATAGTTTTTGTGGTCGTCAAAATATTCAACTCCGAGGCCATCGTGATAATAGTAAATTGTTGGATGAAGAATCCTCGGTTCACTGGTGTAGCACTGGCCAAGATTATGAAAACTTCTGCCTCAAATTCAGTTTTTTGTGTATTCTGGCGACACTACACGTTAGTGAGAGACGAACAAGAGAAAGTATTTTTCCACACTAAGAAGGGTCAAAGCTTGACTTAGGGCGTCTATGGCAGAAGATCGCCTGACGGGCTTAGTTCTTTTACACGTGTACAAGTCAATAAGTTGTTACACCTATTAAAACCATAATATTAATTAAACAACGGTTACAATTCAAATACACATTTATTTATTTCCTTTGAGTGACTACAGGTACATTATCTCATCAGGCTATCAATCATACAATCTAAATAAGATTACAGCTAAAGAAAGGAAACGGTTTATACATATAATTAACAACATAAGCATCCAATCATAAGATTAACAACATAAATATCCAAATACATATTCAAATCCAATAACGGTAAATACTTAGCCTTAAATATCACTATCCCTCACTGGTATCACTATTCACTCGTATATCTTGATCACACGCGATTTTCCAAGTGCCGCATAATCCAACGGCAAAACCCATTACACCTCGTGAACCCCTCTTCTAAGTCCCCATCTGAACCCTGATTGGTTGGCAGTGGTGGCGTGTTGATACCGCCATACAATTGGTCGATCGCACGACGTTAGTACCGCAACCGTCCGCCGCGCGCCGAAGCCAGAGCCTGAGCGACAACGCAAGCCACTGCCGTAACTATGCGCTCTATAGCGCCATCTTTCAAAAGTTGTCTTGAAAAGATCGCTTTTAGCGATAAGACCGCCCATTGTGTCACCTTATTTATAAGTTTGTCTATTGTTATTCTTGTAACTTGTATGGTGTACATAATAAAGAATATTCTATCTATCTATCTATCTTTCGACAAATGCGTGTAACTATTCACAAAATGTAATGACGGGAAACGTTTTACGAGACGACACAAACGTAGAATACATTTTATAATATAGATCGATGCTCGTTATGTTGTATGTTCGTAAAAATCTTGAGCTTTTCTTAATTAGGAGCGACTACCACAATATTAATACACGCAGTAAACACGAAATTGTAATTCCTAAATTTAGATTAACAAAAACTAGCTAGTCATTTCTAATAAACAGTATACGCTTTTATAACAAGTTGCCGAAATCAGTTATAGAACTGACAGATGGAAAGTTTAAAAACTACATAAAACGTGTCCTTATTAAAAACGCATATTACAAAATCAAGGACTACGTTGAAGATAAAGAAGTTTGGCTATAGTTCCTTCTGCGCATGCGGCTTCCCTGGTAGCTATAATCAGCACAAACTCTAACTATTCTCAATCTTGTTTTTTTTGTGATCTCTTTAATCATTATTTTTGCAATAGTTGTCAAATCACATATTTATATCACCCTTGTTCTGAATAGTTACAGTACTGATAGCAACATCTGTGCGAGTCGTCTCTTAGTTATTATTTTGTTTTAGCATATTTTTTTTTCTCTTACTTTTGTATAGATTCTTTTCTACCCACTCAAGCGTCCAGCCCGCGCAGCTAATATCCAGTCAAGCGTCCATGGCTAATAAGGTATCCAAAACCAAGGGAGCGTTGTACGTCCTGGATACTTCATTAGCCATAGCGACTACTTTTATAAAATCGACATCTATGAAAAATGTACGGTACTGCTTGAGAGTTTTGTTATTCGAATCGATAGCTAAAGAAATACTCAAAACAAAAAACAGATGGCAGTATAATATAGCCTTGACGAATAGTTAAAAAATATTATTCTTCAGGCGCAGTGTGTTGTTCTGTGGTGTAAGATCAACAAGTGTTTTTAGATTATGTCGTAAGTACTTGAGTTTTATTTATTTTTTCTTAAATTATACATCAAAATAAACTAGATGATATGTGCTATATAATTACGTATACATAGCACAGTTTTAATTGTAAAATTGAGTCATATTTTGAATTCAAAGTATAGGTGTTTCGAAAAAAATGGTCGCTCTTCAGTACTCGATCAAATTTTAGTTCTATTTACGTTGTGTTTCAGTAAAATAATATTTAAAGAACGAGTAATAGTTCGTAATAAACATAATAATGCACTTTAAAAACGTAAATATACTGTACTAGCACTTTGCCCGCGACTTCGTCCGCGTGGGTTTCGTAATTTCCTCTAAAAAATTCGAAGGCTGATTTTTCAATCGATAGATAATTTTTATTGACATCTGACAGTTTTTGTATGGAAGAATTGGCTACGTGAAAGAGCTATAATGATCACAAAAGCCATTAATGAAGAGTTGAAGTTGAAGTTGAGCTATAATGACATCTAAAAATAGGAAACAGTATGTATCCAGAAATATGCGGGTTAATGGCTATAACAAAACAATTAAGTTTTTATAATATTTCTTTACAGACTACATTCTTGGTCGTTCTGGAGGGTGTTACCAATATGACCAGGCTGCAAGATGAGCTCACACGAGAGCATGCTACGTAGAACTGACCATGGGAGAAACAGGGCTGTCGCAAGTCAACTCCTGCAAATTTAAGGGTTAGACCCTGTGATTTATTTATCGTCATCGCAAAGCAAACTTTTAAAGGGAACTGAAGTCTTTTGAATTCGAAAGGGAGATCGTTCGGGATTAATGGAATACGTGGAATGAAGACTGTTTTTCCCTGGGAAGACCCAGTTAAAATGGTAGCTTCAACAATATTACGATGCAAAGCTTTTCCTTGTAGCCTAGTACCGTTGCATAGTTTTGGGGGTTTCAAATTTCTAAGTAACATCACAGGTGTGCCCACGCGCAGTGTTAGTTTATGATATGGAAGTCCGGCTGGATTAATAGTGTTCAGAAACTCAACCGGATAATGGACTGCTTCGTCTGTATTTACCACCGTGTCTATTGAATTATATAACATTTCTGTGCCGTCAAATGATTTCAGCAAAATATCATTAATTACTGCTGCTTGGTCATTTTTAGGTGTCATTATAGCTCTTTCACGTAGCCATTCTAAAGGCTTGTAGTCTATCTATTGGCTATCTTATCCGTCCGTATCGATTACGTAGTTAAACTGTCAAAATATTATGCATGGAAATTCGTTCGTACAAAGTAAACACTTTTATGCTACGTAGACTTCCGAAAAATACTGAAAATTTATTCCTATAAATATATTTTTCAAAACTTATAAAACTTGAAAAAACACTTTGAAAACTTTAAATTCGCATATATTTTGATCATTAGTACCATTTTAGCCCAATAGATGTCGTTGCATGTATCTAAATTCTTCTATACAAATTTTCACACCCCCTCAAGCCCTCTCAAGAGGTAATTTGGAAAAATAAAAAATGCCAAACTTCATAATTTACTTAGATAGATGTTCGTGCCAAGTTTCATGTTTATTAACACAAGTGATAAGATTTTCCATACTAACAAAATTCCCCCTTTTCACCCCCTTAAAGGTTAAATTTCCAAAAACCCCTTCTTAGTGCTCAACTACATTATAATAGGAAGCCGTGTGCAAAATTTCACATTCCTAACCCCAGTAGTTTCGGCTGTACGTTGATATGTCAGTCAGTCAGTTCTCCTTTTATATATATAGATTCGTGGAAGATTCCTTAAAAATATCATTGTGTTCCTCAGGTTTTTTGATGTGGATATTTCAGTATCCACGGACGGAACTACAATGGTTCAAAATAAGGGTCGATACAAACGACAAAATATGTTTGCAATATTTTTGCTGTTTTGGATGTAATGTTTTATTCGCTTGCTTGGTGGTGTTTCATCATGCTTTTATCTCACACTTTTTGTTCTTGTGATTTAGTAATGTTGTGTTTTTTTATGATTGTCGGATTTTGCTCTATTTTTTAATTTCACTTTACTAACATGAAGGATATGTTCTAAGATTTCTACTCACTTTATTTTCCTTTTGTGTTTTGTCAATTTACTTAATTCTCATATTTAATAAAAATCACTAACTTAGTACTTCACTAATCACTAACTTATTAGTTGTTTTTAATCACTAAAAACAACTAATATTGTATTCAAATTCGTATACCGATAGGTATACGAATTTGAATACGAATTAGTTGTTTTTGAAAATATTGATGTCGCAATCGTAATATACCATGCGCATTATGGATTACTGGAAAAACACTAAAAAACCTTTTCTGAGATCATTGTACTCATCGTTATAAACTACTTTTACTAAAAGACCAAACCCGAAATCGCGAAAAAAGAATCAGCTGTTCCATACATTTTGACGAGTTATACCATTATAAATGTAGGGAAAAGCTGATTTTTCTTCACGTTGCTCGTAATGATGAGTACAATGACCTCTTAAGAGGTTTTAGTATTTTTCTAATAACCCTGTTTATACATTTCTTAATGATATTGATGGTTTTAATTGATATCTGCACAACAAATTTTAGATCACCGACTGAAACTAACTTGGCTTGTGGAAGTCGTAGGGGCCGAGGAGTTAGAACTAGAGGTGGTAGTGGACCATCTCAAGTAAGGAGTTAATTTTTTTTTAATTACTGTATTTTATATAAATTAAACTGTATTATATAACTGTATTTTATTATTAGCGTTTTATTTAAAACCCCAACTAAAAAGCATTACTACCTTTTTTAAGTTGCGTAAAAGTGTATGGGAGGCCTTAGGCGGCCATATTGCTTATATTTTGCGTTCGCGAGCGAGTCGAAATCACTCCGACACATCACGTTACAATTATAAACAGAGGTGTTTTGTTTTGATTAATGTAAGTACTTAGCGTTAACAAAACATAAACATCCATGCACCAAATGAAAGGACATTACGTCTAGTTTGTTGTGAGATTGTTTTATTGGTAAAATAAACAATATTATTGCGTTGTGGTACGAATTAATAAAATTTATATGTTTATTTTTCTCCAAATTCAAGGTTCACACCCGTTTCGTTCGTTGTTTTTTTCTTTACCCTAGCTATTGGAGTTATGTAGTTATGTAGGTTTTTGTCACAGCATGCGAGCGCGGTAGCGCTTGATTTAGGGCCGCGCGTATCTGGACGTTCAAGGGTATTTGGTTGCGCGGCTTGGACGTACAACGCTCCTTTGATTTTGGATACCTTATTAGCCATGGACACTTGAGTGGCTACCAATTCGTTGTGAATGAGTGGACATGGTTGGCCTTGTAGATTCTTGAACGCTTGTTAACTTATGTTAACGTATTATTTTATGCAATGACTTATTGTCGGGCCTACGCTGTCCTCTCATACTTAAGTGCTAACGCTGTAATAACAACATTGTAAAACCAAATGATTTTAAAAGAGTAACTATGGAGTTTCTTGCCGGTTCTTCTCCATAGAAAACGACCAACCCGAACCGTGCTATGTGAAATAAAAATATTTTGATTTTGATTTTGACCAAGTCTGGATGGTCGTAAAAACCAGGGTAACGTTACCGCAGCGGAAACCTGTTTTTGCAAATGAATGAATGATGATGTTATGCTATTATTTTGGTTTGTTTGTCTACCATAGTACCTACGTGATATTGGCAAAATTGTGGTGTCTCCTTCCACAAACGCCATTAATTAAAAAGTCAAGTCAAGCTATTATTTTGACAATTGGCTGACGGTTCAAGTTTGACAGGTAAGTAACCTACACTGTTGTTAACAGTTTTGCTTTTTCTGAAATATTTACCCATTTATACAATAAAAACATCATTAAACATTGTTTATTTAAATGTTACCTACCTCTAAAACAATCTAATTACAATACCCAATCCATAAAATTTCCTGTACCGGCTAATTCTGTTCCTTCTCTCTGCGATTGGTATTTATTTTGTTTTTGTAGCGTAAATTCTTATCGGAGCACGAGTAGAGAAGCACAGAACTTTTATTGTTCGTTGGTACGCAGTCTGCGACTAGATACAGAGATCTTTAATGACCTTAGATCTCGTAATGAGTGCGTCTATGCGTGGTATAGAGGGGACAATCGGCAAACACCCGACCTTGGGCAAACAAAACAAGTGGTTTGTTATCATTTAGAACTCGCGAGTATCAATAAGACGCTTGTTTGGGTTTATAGCAAACCTACTGCGACGGAAACACAGCGAGTACGCATATATACAGCGTCGGTTTGTAATGATTTAGATATAAAATTGTTTTTCAATTGCAATCGGCGTTATTTGCTGCTCGACGCTTGTACGAAAAGGTAGGTGATCGTTTAAGGTCCTTTTATTGTACAATTTATTGTCATTTTGTAAGGTCTACCCATACAAAATCCAAATAATCACTTATATTGTTTTTATAGAAGCTTGATATTTTATTAACCAGATCTTCAGTCTACAGTAGATGGTGTTTCTTTTTGTTTTTCTATAATAAAGTACCTACTTACTTAGTTTTATCGTGTAATACGGTTGCAAGGTCCCTTTATAGCATGTATAATTGTATACTTACTTACCTAATTACACTGTTCCAATATTAAAACAATTCTAAAAACCCAAAGGTAGATTGTTAACATTGCTACTTACAACCAACACATTTACTTATCCAAATCCCAACATATTTGTGGTTCATTTAGTTATGCAGATATCCCAAACTTTAAACCTTCATGGTTGGACTCATTTCAAACTACGACAGTTATGAAGAGCTCTGAAAGTTTTTGAAAATGTGGTGCTCATAAATTGTTATCATTTAATACCTAAAAAATAATAACTGTGATAAGGATAAGACGCTTGTTATTATCTGTTATGTAATATTATGAACCTGACTTAGGTCTGAGATATCTGTGTCACACATTAACTTTATAGTTCTGCTGGTTAAAAACAAATTTAATTTTTAAATATTTTGGTTTATGATATTGGGGGGAACCAACCTTATTACTAATTTTAACATCATTATGACCCCGTTCAGGCTCTGAGGACTTTAAAATAATGGGCTCTTGCAGGATGCCAGAAGAAGCAAACAAGCAACCAACCAACTTATAGGTTTGATTTTTAACCCACTTCAAAAAAGGAGGTTCTCTATTCCACTGCCTTTCTTTTTCTTAAATCTTTGTTACGCAATTTCTCCGTCGGTTGTGGGCCTATTTTATAAATTTTATTTTTAATCGAAAGGGTATACACGGTACACCCGAAGGTGACCCATATACATTTGATCTATATTACTTGGGTAATTTATGAGTTCCATAATACATCATTATTTTTTTCTTCTTGTAATCTATAGGTATGGAAGATATGCAAATATCTTTTAGTAGCTATAAAAATATTACTCATTACTCATAAAAAAAAATTATTATAAAATTTTGAATCCTTTAAACTTACATCAATGATAAAGAGCGAATGTCCCGTAATTTTAATTAAAATACTGCCAAAAAGTGCATTGTCACTTGACCCCAACTGAGATTGCCGCCCTGGCAATCTGATAACTTCGATGACCAAACCTACAGAATTCCTCGCCGGTCAGTTTCCACAATTTATCGTAGTTAACAAAATAACAATTGGCATATGGATAGACCTAGACATGATTTTTGTCATGTATATTCCCATGCATGGACTAAATACCTCCAAGCGGGCGAAATAACGCAACGGTCAAAAGCCAGTTGCCACTAGAAAATTTCCATATACCTATCTTCTATTATACTAGCTAGGTATCTGTCTGTGAGATCTGCAAACCATCACGTCAGACGTATTTATAATAAAAAAAATTAAACACATAAACGAGTACCTGGGCGCTGAGCATCACTTAAACAAAAGTGGTTGAAGATGGAGTCCTCTTCATCCTAAGTGGTGCTCATGTAATAATATCATGTTACTACTTGAAGCCTACATCGATACGGAAAATTTGAGACGTCTATGCCCTTTTTTTTGCGGATAGGAAATTAATAAATAACTTCCCCCGCTCTGGGCGGAGCGGGGGGAGTGTCAGACTTTTACTGTTTAAACCCACACATGTTCCTTCTATTGCCCTTTATGTTTCGGGGCCGCGGTATCTCTTTCGAACAACCCGCAACCCCGGCAGGCGGTGTCCCTGGCAGGCCCCTCTGCTTTGCTGACATCTCTGAGGCGCGCGTGGCACACTAACGGGCCGTCGACACGGCCTGTCGTCAATAGACGGACGAACGGTGAGCTACCCATTGCTCACCGTCCACAGGCCGGTATCTACGGTAGCCGGGAGTCGTCTCGCGGCGCCCGAAGTCCGCGGCGGCTGGGTTGGTTTGAGGTTCTCTCCCTTAAACGCCCTGCCACCTCCTTCGCCAGCATGACTGCTTCACAGAAGAAGGTGACTGCTTCACAGAAGAAGGTGACTGCTTCCCATTCCCTCTCGCTCCGGACCATGGACTGCACCAGGGCCGGAAGCAGATGTCCCTAAGGTTAAGTTAGCGTTCAACTCTGCGAACAAACATGATTCATACTTATCTACCTAATATATAAAATTCTCGTGTCACAGTGTTGAGTATATTCCATTCCATACTCCTCTGAAACCGCTGGACCGATTTGAACGAAATTTTGTGTGCATATCGGGTAGGTCTGAGATTCGGGCAACATCTTTTTTTCATACCCTTCTCTAGAAAAGGAGCAAAGCAGCGGGTGAAACGTAAGCGTCAAGACCCCTGGACCAATAGAGATATTTGGTGTTTAGACAATACCAAAATTTACTACATTTTTACTACTATTTGATACCTATCTTTAAATATTTAGTACCTCGACTGACAGTAAAAACACACGTAAAGAAAGTGGTCAGACATTCTGACATCAGGACGTCTGGACCATTTTTTTTTTCATAGTTCTAGACAACATAACAATTTATCTCTTTGCAAAAATATTTACTATTTTTTTTGTTGTACCTGAACATATATTATTTTTCAAATATTTTTGGTATTCCAGAAAAAATCTACGCAAGATAGTTTTGTAAGCGTCAGGAAGCCTGGACCAATAGAGATATGTATTTGATGTTTAGAAAATACCAAAATTTACTACCTTTACTACAAGATAATACGAGTTGATGCGGTGGTCAAGAGAGGGCAAATCGGGGTACATAGCTAATCGCTAATCGGGGTAGTGTGTGCGTAATAGATCTATGCCTATGTCGGTATGTGTAAGTAGCCTAAGTCTATATAATAAATTGTTAGCTAATAAAGAGGGGATTAAACATCAACTCGTCTTATTAATAACACCTATCCCTACATGGCGACCCTGCCTTCGGGCGCCCCGCATAATGCTAGTGTCGCGTTGCAAGTGATTTCATTTTAATTAGTACGAAAATAATCAGAATTCAAGATGTGTCAATCACACCAGTCCAAAGAAGAGATCTTTTTAGCTCAAAACGCGGCCGGTGCTGCGAATAATGCAAAATTGGAAGAAATTGGGACACATTTGAGCATCCAGACTATATTGACTACAGCAATTATATGCCTCATGGGAGCAGCCCTTCTCTACTTGGGATTTAAGGCATACAAAAAATGCCATACTCGATGGATGCGTCAGGAGATCAGCGTGCAAGCCTTCAGGGGCATACGATTGTCCGGTCGAGGTCGTTGCCAAAATACTCCGAAAGCAGCAGCCAAGCAGAGAGCAGAAAGTGAGTGTCAGTGCAAATCAGTGAACTAATAAGTGCGATAAAGTGTTTGTGTGCAAGATACGTTATTTGAAAGAAATACAGCAGTGAAGTGACAAAAAAAAAAGACAAATATAAACTATGCAGTGTCGTCAAAATAAATAAAACCGTGTTTTATGGCTAAGGAATTAGAAAATATTTATAAAGAGTTACGTAAAATACGTACATATTTAATAAAAATAGGACCAAAGCGAAGATTAGAATCTAAGGTTTGTAGTATAAAATTAGAAGAATCGACAAATATTTTCTGTTCATTTCAAAAAATATGTAAAGTAATAGAAGATAGTATTAAAGGATTAAAGAATGAGGAGTTAATATTAATAAATGATTATCGTTATAAAATAGAGGGATTATTCGTAGAAATTAAAGAATTATGTGAACAAGAAAGTAGCTTAAATAGCTCCGATTTTGAAAGTTTAAGTGAAGACGAAGGGAAAATAGTTACGATGGCGAAATTTGACCTTAAGATAGCACTGAATTTGTTGCCTGTCATGACAAATGACGAGTTAAGTGTTAAACAGTTAATCGATGGGATCGATTATTACAGTTCTATTTTAGATGGTCAATCGCAGGAACAATTAATTACATTTGTTTTAAAAAGTCGGTTATCGCAGGCAGCAAAATTGAAGTTAGCTTCAAATTATGACTCTGTTAAGGAATTAATAAATGATATGAGGGTTCAACTATTGCCGATAAAGTCTGCCACGGCAATACAGAGCAAATTACATTCTTTCTGTCAAAAACAAATGACTATTGATGAGTACGGAAAAGCTATTACTGAGATGTTCGTGGATTTGACGATAGCGCAATCCGAAGGGAAGCTAAGTAATTACCAGGTGTTAAAACCGCTTAATGAGAAACAAGCCATCAAACGGTTTGCCGACGGATTGCGAAACCGTCGATTAAGCACAATCATTGCGGCAAGAAATTTTGAATCCCTCAAAGATGCATTTCAAGCAGCAGTAGATGAGGAGACATCGATGCCTTCGACTTCATCAGGTGAGATTATGACATTTAATCAAAATAGTCGATATAATTACAGGCGTGCTACAAATAATCATTTTAGAGGTCAGCGAACATTCAGAGGACGCTCAAACCAGGGTCACATGCGCAGAAGTGACCATCATGAGACAAACCAGGACGCAGGACGTGGACGTGCACCTCGCGGATCATGGCGAAATTCGAGAAGATCGTATCGAGGTAGGTCCAATTTTCATAATAACCGAAACAAGTGGACACGTAATTCGGAAACGATGCAGGTTATGACCGAGGATACACCTAAAAACGAGGAACCCAAAAATGAGTTTTTTCGTGCCTAAAAATTACATTATGTCATGTGATAATAACATGACTGTCGAACTTTTTGTAAACGGTAGTCCATTCCAATGGTTACTTGACTCGGGTGCATCCATTTCAGCTATTAAATATAAACATCTTGTCGATCAAAATATTCCATGTCAATTTGAGAGTATGGAGATTAATGGACCAGGAGGCAAAGTACAATCCTTAGGTTACGTTTATTTAGACTTAAAAATAGATGATGCAACTTTTAGCCATAAGTTTATTGTTTTCAATTCTTTGCCATGTAAGGCGCATGGAATCATCGGTCATGATTTCTTACGAAAACATAAAGCGTTATTAGATTACAAGAATAATAGTTTATCATTACACACTTTATATGGTAATCCTATTAGATTGACTATTCTGATATCTGATACTAAAAATAATATGTTTATAATACCACCCAGATCGGAGTCGATACACTTTATACAAACTAATATGGAAAAAGAATGTGTTGTTTGTGCTTCTGAATATAGTAAAGGTGTGTTTATAGCTAGCACTTTAGTAAAACCCAGTAGTGGTAAAATACCAGTTCGAATACTTAACACAACGGAAAATGAATTAACTTTAGACAATCTAAACCCGATTATACACAGCGCATCGGATTACAATATCTGCAGTTTTGATAAATGTGACAAAAATGCAACACGCGTTAAAAAACTGTTTTCAATGTTAAATACAAAACATTTAAATAAAGAAGAGCGGTTATCAATTGAAGTAGTGTGTGCCAAATATGCTGATATATTCTTTTTACCGGGGGACAAACTGACAACTACGGATATTTATCAACATTCTATTCGTGTAAAGTCTAATGTAGAACCCGTCTTTGTGAAACCATATAGATTACCCCATTCACAAAAAGATGAGGTACATAAACAACTTCAAAATATGTTGGCAGACGGTATTATAGAGCCGTGTGTAAGTGATTGGTCCAGTCCAATTTTACTGGTACCTAAGAAATTAGACACAAATGGAGAAAAGAAGTGGAGATTAGTTATCGACTATCGAAAACTAAATAATAACATTGAAAATGATAATTTTCCTCTCCCTAACATTACGGAAATTTTAGACTCGTTGTCGGGATGTATCTACTTCTCACATTTAGACCTTCATCAAGCATATTATAACGTAAGCTTAGACCCAAATAGTAGGAAATATACTGCCTTCAATTCTGGCCAATATCAAATGACTAGGATGCCCATGGGGTTAAAAACAAGTCCTAGCTCATTTTCGAGGATGATGACAATGGCAATGGCAGGTCTTAACTATGAAAAATGTCTCATCTACCTTGATGATTTGATTGTTTATGGAAATTGTCTGAGTCAACATAATAAAAATTTAATTGACGTTTTTGAAAGACTTCGGAAAGTGAATCTTAAATTAAATCCGTCCAAATGCGAGTTCTTGAAAAAGGATATGTTATACTTAGGTCATGTAGTGTCTGATAAAGGTGTTTTACCTGACCCTGACAAAATCAGTATCATGAAAAATTATCCTATTCCAAAATCGGCAGATGAGGTAAAACGCTTCGTAGCGTTCGCAAATTACTATAGAAAGTTTATAAAAAATTTTGCTGACATAGTTCATCCCTTGAATAATTTAAGTAAGAAAAATGTAACATTTAATTGGGATAAAGATTGCCAGGTTAGCTTTGATACATTAAAACAGCGTTTGATAACTGCGCCAGTATTGCAATACCCACGTTTTTCTAGTGACAATATATTTAAACTGCAGACAGATGCATCAGGTTACGCGTTAGGCGCCGTACTGTCTAACCAAGACGGAAGGCCAATTGCCTATGCAAGCAGAAGTTTAAATAAAGCTGAACGGAACTATCCCACTATAGAAAAAGAATTACTAGCTATAGTGTGGAGTATAAAACATTTTCGTCCTTATTTGTATGGTCGCAAATTTAAAATTTATACAGACCATAAACCTCTAATTTATCTATTTAATTTAAAGGATCCTTCGAGTAGATTATTAAAATTTAGATTGGTTTTGGATGAGTACGATTTTGATATCGAATATGTGCCAGGAAAAAGTAATGTGGCTGCAGACGCATTATCTAGAATAAGTGTGTCATCGAAAGAATTGAAAGAAATGCATGAGTGTGTTGTAAATGTTATGACAAGAGCACAAAAACGGAAGTTATTGGAAAGCAGTTCTTCGGAAGATATGGTTAACACTGACATTTGGCCTGATCAACCAAAAGTCGTGGAAACTCATAGTAAACCAAAGGACACTCTTGAAATGATATTTGTAGATAAAAATACTTGGGATAAATTAAGAAACGGAAATAAAAATGTAAAGTTAAGTAGTCAGAGTACATTGTGTTATGTGCCGTCTCGGATGACATTGGTTATAAACCCAGCGTCCCGATCGCAAATGACGCCAGCCGTATTTGCGAGGGAGTTCGGGGAATATTGTAATATTAATGATATAGAAGAAGTATACTTCATTAAAAATGGCACAACTAAATTGTTTGTGGAAAAGTTGATATCCAAGATAAAGAAAGATACAAAATGGTCCGGACCAAGATTATGTGTATTAAAAGACGTAAATAGAGTAGATGATAAGGATGACAGGAGAGTCATAATTAACGACTTCCATCTCTTACCCACGAGTGGACATGCAGGCATAAGACGAATGTTAAATAATATTCGTAAATATTATTTCTGGCCTAGCATGGAACGAGATGTCCATGATTTTGTGAAGAAATGTCATAAATGTCAGACTCAAAAACACAGCGTATACAATAAAGAGCCCATGGTAGTGACGACTACTGCTCAAACAGCCTTTCAGAAGGTTTATTTAGATATAGTAGGGCCCTTAGATAAGGATAGGCATAATTTTTCATATATTTTAACCACACAGTGTGAGTTATCCAAATATATTATCGCTTGTCCACTTGTTTCCAAAAAATCAGATAAGGTTGCAAAAACATTTGTAGAAAATGTTATTCTTAAGTATGGTGTTCCAAACACTATAGCGACCGATCGTGGAGCAGAGTTTATCAGCGCAACAATGACAGAGGTATGTAAATTACTTCATATAAAAAAGCTCAACTCCACCGCATACCATCACGAAACTATAGGTGCATTGGAGAATGCTCATAAACACCTAGGAGCATTCTTGAGGATCCAGACAGACAATCATCCGGAAACATGGAGTACATGGTTACCCTATTGGTGCTTCTCATATAACACTTCTGTGCACAGTGCAACCAAACACACTCCATTTGAATTGGTTTATGGGAAAAAATGTAATTTGCCTAATAATTTATCACAGTCCGTAGAACCACTTTATAACCATGAAAGTTACCCGCTTGAGTTAAAGTACAGATTACAGGTGTCACAGTCTGAAGCGCGAAATAACATCATACAGCAAAAAACCTTACGTAAGCAACAGTATGATGCCAATATGAAGCCTATCATATACAAACCAAACGATCAAATCCTTTTAAAAATAGAAACAGGGAACAAGTTCAGTCCTGTTTATTCTGGACCCTATGTAGTTGTAAGGGACTTAGCACCAAACGTAGAAATAATTAAAAATGGTAAACTAGATATCGTTCATAAGAACAGAACTAAGTTATATTGTACTTAGTAGATATTTTTTTATTGTGTTTGTATACCTAGTTAAAAATATTAAATTAAGAGAAAAAAAAAAACATAAATGTAAGTTTTTTTTTTATTATTATGTGGGAGATGTAGTGTGTGCGTAATAGATCTATGCCTATGTCGGTATGTGTAAGTAGCCTAAGTCTATATAATAAATTGTTAGCTAGTTAGAAGTTAGCCAGAAGCATTTACTGACTATTTAAAGACATCAGCTGACCAGGTTTCCCTCGACTTATTGCTAGCTGATTTTTTTTATTTATCACAGTATTATATTTAAAATCAGCTCACAAATTTTCGTGTGGGAGGAAATGACGCCTCTTTAATTATTCTTGTTATTTTTAAAGATTTAAACAACACACGCTAGCATAGCATAAACAGTATTAAGGTATGCTTGGAGGGGGTTAGTTGTGCGCATGCTCGGGGTATGAAGACCCTTTTGTTGAGGGCATCGACCATGTTTTTAGAAGTAGAAAAGAAGGGGCCTATTATACGTTTAGAATAGACGAGCAAACGTTGTCTGACGAAAAGAATATTCTGGAAACATTGTTGCATCTGTGAAAAATCGATCAAAATGTCGAATGTAACGCCTTTTTGCGTTTTTTGCAAAAAAACAAAATCTGCTTCTAATTTAAAATCGAACAGTGAAGAAAATCTTGTTAAGTGTAGTGCTATATTGAGTGTTCGAAAAACTAATAAACTCAGTGGACACGAGGCTGTACTTTCTACGGAAAAAAACAATTTTCAGCTGCATCACAGTGAGTGTTATAGACGATTTACGGCTTTGCCCCCAAAGTATCGCAAAATAATACCAGAAGACGCACCTACTGCAAGATTACAGTATGTATCAAAATTTTTTTTTTCCTTTTATTTGTTAGGTTACGATTTTTATAAGCATCATGAGTTTACCTGGTTCTTTGGAAGTCAGTTACCAACATCGATAAATATGAGTTTACCTGGTTCTTTGGAAGTCAGTTACCAACATCGATTGATGAAATAACTATCCAGCCCGAAAAAGGTAACATTTTATCATCATATTAATGATATTATGCTAAAATACGCATTCTATTTTTATTTTTTTTACAGATGATGACGATGAAAATATAACAGCAGACAGCTCTGACAGTGACTCGGACAATGAATCAGAGAGAGATGTTTGTGACTCAAACCAAAGCGGAGCCGAAAATGATTAAATAACATTGTCATTTGAATTGTAATTTGTCATAATTTTTTTATAATAAATATTTTTTATCAAGTAACTAGTTAATTTATACTAAGCAAATTGATTATTGAAATATTGGAATATATCTAAAATTATATGATTATATACTTATAAGTCTAAAAAATATTGATATGGGATATTTTTATCACCTCAACACTCATATTGGAGTGCAATGCCGAATAATTAAAAAGACGTCATTTCCTCCCACACGAAAATTTGTGAGCTGATTTTAAATATAATCCTTACTATCCTTACTACTATTATAAAAGCGAAAGTGAGTTTGTTTGTTTGTTACCTCTTCACGCTTTAATGGCTAAACCGATTGTGATGAATTTTGGTACATAGATAGTTGGGAACCAGGAGACGGACATAGGCTAATTTTTATTAAAAAAAAGTAGGATGTGAGGGAGAAAGACGGAAGAAAAGGGAAAACTTAGCGTTGCTATTAAAAATCAATAAGGCGCAAGGAGAACTGTTACCCCAAATTTAACGCGGGCGAAGCCGAGGGCGAAAGCTAGTACTGTGATAAATAAAAAAAATCAGCTAGCAATAAGTCGAGGGAAACCTGGTCAGCTGATGCCTTTAAATAGTCAGTAAATGCTTCTGGCTAACTTCTACGTAACGACCTTCAAAGTATCAGCTGACGATTTTTCCACCGAGATACAGCCAGCTGACGTATATATTTATCAATAGTTACATATAAGCTATCATCTGGTAAATTTTTAGCCGAGAGGATATCACTGAAAGTGAAGATTTTTTTCCCATGATCTAGCCATCAGCTGACGTACAATCCACTATGTTATAGCCAGCTGACTTATTTTTTTTGTTGAGGTATTGGGTTAGCTATAACTTGATAAAGTTTTAGCCGAGAGGAAATGAGTGAATTAATTTTTTTTTTCTTCAAGCGTGGGAGGTTACAACTACTCATCCCCCCCACTGCGCCGCAGCTGACGGTCATAGGGCTTTATGATACTGTTGTCTGATGCGTATCGCCAATTATCTAACGAGAAGAAATAATTAACCAAATTTGCACCTGGCTCTCGTACTATAACCTATTATGAATATTCGGAAACGAATTTAAATTTGTATTTTTTTGTCATTCCTGCCAGTTTTAAACCACAGCATGTCAGGGTAAAAACCGGCCAAGAGCGTGTCGGGCCACGCTCAGTGTAGGGTTCCGTAGTTTTCCGTCCGTCACAATAAGTGTTCCCACTTATGAGTTTAAAGGTGAAGGAGCGTGCAACATTGCACGCTCCGCGAATCCGCGGCATGCGCTCCGGCTCTGACTTGTGACGGTTTTTAGC
Source organism: Ochropleura leucogaster (assembly GCA_958449745.1). Taxonomy (NCBI): domain Eukaryota; kingdom Metazoa; phylum Arthropoda; class Insecta; order Lepidoptera; family Noctuidae; genus Ochropleura; species Ochropleura leucogaster. The sequence continues at coordinate 21,397,478 of OY288201.1, forward strand.
GCGAACACAAAGGGGATGCGCTCAAACCTCGACGAATATTAATAATTAGATTATGCACTCATAAATAATATTACGAATATATTTAAGGTGCAACTTACTTTACCACGGTAGGTCATAAAAGCACGAAAAATCTTAACATCGACTTTTAAAAAAATTACGTCATTACACAACGCCATCTGTCGAACCATTTATGTACTGGTTTTTACCTTAACATTTTGATGGTGTTAAAAATGAATTTTAGTTTTGTTCTAAATTGCCTTAGCTTGTTCATAATATAAGTTTTATGTAGTTATAAGATATCGCCAATGCCAAGGAGAGACCAACCGAACAATTCGGTAATACCCGATCTAATGTAATAAGTACCTATAGCGCCATCTTTCGGCGAATTTGTTTAGGTACTAATTAATACAAAGTCGTGCAAGAAGTTTTCGGTGGTAATTTTGGATTGCGAGAACCGATTTCAATAATTCTTTTTTTGTTTGAAAAAAGATACGTTCAGGAAAATAAAATATGTAAACGAAGTTAAAAAAATGCTTGCATATACGATTATACTACAAACTTAGTCCAGAAATTATTTTGTACAACTTTTTGTCTTTTTTGTACAAAAACCGTTGTGTCAATCAAGTTCAGAATAATTTTCCTAGAAAGTCCTTATAAAGTTCTACTTTTCAGATTTTTTTATATTATCTAAACTTATGGTTCAAAAGTTAGAGGGGGGGACACACATTGTTTTTTACTTTTGGAGCGATTACTTCCGAAATTATTGACATTATCAAAAAATGATTAGTAAACCCCTGTTCATTTTGAAATTAAAAAACCGGCCAAGAGCGTATCGGGCCACGCTCAGTGTAGGGTTCCGTAGTTTCCCGTCCGTCACAATAAGTGTTCCCACTTATGAGTTTATTATTTGCTTGACGTTGAACACTAGGGAATTGTATTTTATTATTATCCAAGTATGGGAATCGTGCGTTAACGTAAACGTGGTGCGAATGACTTAAACTATTATATAAACTATCATAGACCCGTAATATTCCATTGATGTAATGAATGCAAATCCAATGCCCCACAAACCCGACTTCTCCGCCATATATAATTTGTAAATGAGACTTGTTTTGAGGCACAGGCTCTATTAGTTCCGGGTAAAGAAAAGGAGACACTTCTCTAGACCGAAACGATGTGTGTTGGGAGGTACAAAAAGGCGCGCACAGCGTCGTCCTCAACATGATTGATTATCACTGTTTAAAATATACGATTGTACAAGAACATTTTAATACCGGACATATCAAAATCAAACCTCGACGACTAATTAGATTTTGCACTCATAAATTAAAGTCACGATTATTTGTAAGCGTGCAACTTAGTTTACCACGGTACGTCATGAAAGCACGGAAAATCTTAACATCGACTTTTAAAAAAATGACGTCATTACACAACGCCATCTATCGAACCTTTTATGAACTGGTTTTTACCTTAACATTTTGATGGTGTTAAAAAAATGAATTTTAGTTTTGTTCTAAATTGCCTTAGCATGTTCTTAATAGAAGTTTAATGTAGTTATAAGATACCGCCAACGCCAAGGAGAGACCAACCGAACAATTCGGTAATACCCGATCCAATGTAATACGTACCTACAGCGCCATCTCTCGGGGAATTGGGTTACTAATTAATACAAACACGTCCAAGTTTTCGATGGTAATTTTGTATTGCGAGAACCGATTTCAATAATTCTTTTTTTGTTTGAAAAAAGATACGTTCAGGATAATAAAATATGTAAACGAAGTTAAAAAAAATGCTTGTATAAACGATTATACTACAAACGTAGTCCAGAAATTATTTTGTACAACTTTTTTTTTTTGTACAGAAACTGTTATGTCAATCAAGTTCAAAATAATTTTCATAGAAAGTCCTTATAAAGTTCTACTTTTCAGATTTTTTTCATATTTTCTAAACTTATGGTTCAAAAGTTAGAGGGGGGGGGACGCATTGTTTTTTACTTTTGGAACGATTTTTTCCGAAATTATTAAAAAATGATTTTAGTAAACCCCTATTCATTTTTAAATACCTTTCCAACAATATATCACACGTTAGGGTTAAAATAAAAAAAAAATCACTTCCCACTTTACATATAGGGTGGCTACCCTAATAAAACATTTTTTTCCAATTTTTATTTTACCACTTTGTCGGCGTGATTGATATACATATTGGTACCAAATTTCAGCTTTCTAGTCCAAACGGTCACAGAGATTAAGCTAGGACGGACGGACGGACGGACGGACGGACAGACAGACATGGCGAAACTATAAGGGTTCTACGGAAGGGTTCTAGTTGACTACGGAACCCTAAAAAGCGCGTTTATATTATAAACATATCAATGAGTGAACTTGCCTGCTTTCCGTCAAACATGGCAACCCAGAGGTTACCCTCCGTGTCGATGGTCATGCCGTCGAAAAAGCCCTTCACCTTGTCGTCGTCGTTGCTGATGCTGCTGTTGTATGCCTCTATGCTGAACACGTTGCGAGGATTCGCTGGAAACAAACGCGGGAAAGTTCATGATTGTCAAATGAAGAAGCATATATTTTCAATGTTACCTCATTTACATCATGCAACAATAAAATCGCGAAGGGCTCGGCGGAGGTAGGTAATCTCCTTTCGCATAACAAATAAATAATTATATATAAAATTTATTTTAAGCTATTGCATAGCTTTTACCGCGGGCCTTGAGCGCGGGGACCGAATCCAGAAATTTCGTAACGAGAAAACGTCACGCTCCCACTCCAACGGGCACGGAGGCACATGAGTAGATAAACGGAACAGAGATAAAGCTTCCTAAGAGCGTCCAAAATTGTTACCTATTTTGGTAGGTAACAATTTTGGACGCTCGATAGGTTAGGACGATAGGTTAAGACAAATAAAGAAAAAAACATTTGTTAAATAGTTTTATTATTCAGTATGATATAATACTTTAGAAATTACTTACTCTAATAATTTTCTTTTTATAATTTGCCCACCCACATACCTACAAATGATTAGTAAAAGCTTGTAATAATAATAAATCTGGCAACACTTTAAGTGACAAATACTTCAATTTCTCTTCCTGATATTTTATTCTTGTTTCTATTCAAAACATTATTTTTAACAGTTTTTACAAATACTTACATCTAAAGTTGCAATAGCTGACCCTCATTTATCGATTTCCAGTGCAAAATGATTTTAATTTGGTCAAATAGAGTCAAAAAGAAAAAATATGACATGAGTGACAAATGTCATTTGTAAAATCAAAAACGATGAAATGAAGATAAAAAGAAAATGTTGACCAGATCAGCTCACGCCAGAAGCGCACGCCTTCCACCTCCGGACTCGTCGCTCAGCTCCGCCTCGCCGCCGCCGGAACCCAGCCTCGTCGTGAGTGCTGTGACACCGGCCGTGGCAGTTGCGTCGAGCTCGAGCGACGAGTATTTTTCCCCGCCCACGACGCCACCACCAGTTCGTCGACGAGGAAGACGCCGGCCACCGGACGGCTTAGGACCTCGGGGCCCACCGGCCTCTGATAGGGTCCCAGCTCCCGGCGGAAGTGTGCAGCGCATGCGATGGACTCAATCCATCAATGAAAACGTCATGCGCTCATACTATGGGGCTACAGAGGGAGGAAACAACCTGACCGCGTACCGTGTTCGGATGCTCTCTGTTTCAGGTGCTTGAGCCAGCTGTCAACGTGTCGGCGCAACGACTGTCGGATCAGGGGGCCTACTCTCTTTCTCCGAAACGTAACTTCGTTAACGAACGAAAGTCAAAAGTAGTTACGTTTGTAACCCTACTCTATATCATTTTGCGCGAATTCGAGTAGGTTTAGAAAATTTTAATGTCAAATAAACTTCGGACGTCCGAAAATTTCGAAATGAATGAAATGAAATGAAACTAACTAACTACTTTTGACTTTCGTTCGTTAACGAAGTTACGTTTCGGAGAAAGAGAGTAGGCCCCCTGGTGCGGGTTATCCAGCGTAATCGTATGTTGGATGACACCGTACTTGATCGCTTACGAACTGAAATGCAGAGTAGCCAAGTCATTACCTCTTCATCGCAGGCTGTGGTACCACCACAGCCCCACCAACTAGTTAATCGCGCTAACGAGGTAAGTAATGACATGGCTACTAATGTAAGTACCCAGTGCAGTGAGGAAATGAGGAGTACTTTGGAGGGTGCGATTCGAGAATATCGGTACATGTCGCCCGAACTTAGACCACGCTTACCTCGTTTGCCCATGCATAATAAAAATAGGGCGCTAGTGGCTGCTCTGGATTCGCAGTTGTCAAGCTATTTTGACAACTGCGAGAACCTCACTGATGCTCACTCAATCCTGTATTGTGCGGCTGTAGCGGTGTGTCGTGTAGCTCACGTCAAATTTCCTGATGACAGAGCTACACGACTGAAACCAGCTATACCATTTTGGCAGTGCAGGATTGAGCGGCGAATTGGTGTGGCCAGAGCACTCATTGGCAAACTAACCTGTTTCAGGGAGGGTAACACACGACCTCGAGTGATGCGCTTTGTGAGGCGGGCATTTGTAGGGACTGATATAAGTCCTCCAGACTATATGTCCCGCGTCACAGAGCGCATCGACTTCCTGAAACAGAAAGTGTATGCATGGGCAAACCGTATTCGTAGGTATAAGCGGCGGGTGGAACGGTACACTCAGAATCGCACATTCCAAAGTGATGAAAGGTGGGTGTATAGAGCATGGGAGCGACCGGACCAAGGTGTGTCTGACACGCACCTACCGGATGATGACGCCATGTGTTTGTTTTGGCGCAGCATCTGGTCGGTGCCTGTCAGTCATACCGAAGGTGAATGGACTCGGGAAGTCGAACGAGCATGCGATCTAATACCAGAAATGGGGGCCCTAACAATCAGCCCCCAAGATGTAGCTTGTGCGGTCCGTCCGTTGCCTAATTGGAAATCTCCAGGGCCGGACGGACTGCACAACTTCTGGATAAAGTGGATCCAGAGGTCGCACGTTCGTTTGGCGGCCCTATTCCAGACGGCCTTAGAGTCAGGGTCGTTACCTATGTTTCTGACAACTGGTATAACCCACCTGCTCCATAAATCGGGTAGTACGGCGGAACCCAAAAATTATAGACCAATTACGTGTCTTCCGACACTTTATAAAGTTTTTACATCCATTTTGAGAGCTAAAATCACTAAACACATTGATGACAATTCAATCATGTCTGATTCTCAAAATGGATGTAGGAACGGGTCCCGCGGTACTAAGGAGCTGCTCCTCATTGATATGGCCATTAGTCAACAGGTTCGCCGTTCTCGAAGACATCTGTCGACATGTTGAATAGACTATAAGAAGGCCTATGACTCCGTGCCACATACATGGCTCATGAGGGTGCTAGAGTTGTATAAAGTTGATGCAACTCTGCGCACCTTCCTGATCTCGTGTATGAGGCAATGGAGTACAGTCCTTCGCTATCCAGGATGTCGGCAGATTCAGAGAAATAGTGAACCGATAAGGATAGAGCGAGGTATATTCCAGGGCGATAGTTTGAGTCCACTTTGGTTCTGCTTAGCCCTGAATCCTCTAAGCACGCTGCTGGAGAATTCAGGTCTGGGCTATCGATTGAGGAGAGGTGGTCAGGTTATACCTCACCTTCTTTACATGGATGACCTGAAACTCTTTGCCCCCAACGATTTGCAGCTGATGGAGCTACTGAAGGTAACTGAAACTTTCAGTAGTGCCATCAGGATGGAATTTGGTGTGGACAAATGTGCGGTCATGCATGTTAAGCGAGGGGAAATTGTGGAATCTGTGGGAACCCAGCTCTCAGATTCCATAAACCTTAGATCCCTCTCAGCAACCGAAACCTACAAGTATTTGGGGATGTCGGAAGCGCTGGGCATCAATGTTGCTGACATGAAGCAATCGTTGAAGGAGCGCTTCTTTGGCCGCCTGAAAAAAGTATTTAATAGTCTTTTATCAGGCGGAAACAAGGTGCGTGCTTTCAACGGTTGGGTCATGCCGGTTTTGATGTACTCTTTCGGCATACTCAAATGGACTCAAACAGAACTGGACGCCCTGGATAGGAAGGTCCGTACATTGTTAACGGCATTTCGTATGCATCACCCACGTTCTTCGGTCATGCGATTGTATATCCCGCGGAGTTGTGGAGGTCGAGGCTTTCTAAACGCCAAGACTCGCCACAATCGCGAGATATGCAGTCTCAGGGAATATTTTCTAGAATCAGACGTGGGAATGCATCGAGATGTGGTTGCAGTGGACAAAGGCCTCACCCCGCTCTCCTTGGCTAAAGAGAACTGGCGCAAACCTGTAATACTTGACACTAACGACCGCAAGGAGGTATGGCAAAGTAAGGAGCTTCACGGACGCTTTTTCCGGGCCCTACATGGACCCGATGTAGATCAATCAGCGTCCGTAGCCTGGCTACGTTCCGGGGACCTCTTTGGAGAAACCGAAGGTTTTGTCTGTGCAATTATGGATGAAGTTATGATGACGAATAACTACCGGAGATTTATTGTGAAGGACGGCACGGTTGACATATGTCGGGCATGCCACCGTCCGGGTGAATCAATTCGACACATTATCTCCGGTTGCTCTCGTCTAGCTAACGGAGAGTACTTGCATAGACACAACCTTGTAGCCAGGATTATCCATCAGCAACTTGCTCTAAAGTACAACCTTGTGGAATCGGAAGTGCCGTACTACAGGTATGAGCCCGACCCAGTTCTTGAACATGGCTATATCACATTGTACTGGGATCGATCCATCATCACTGACAGGACTATTGTTGCTAACAAGCCTGATATAGTGGTGGTGGATCGATCAGAGCGGCGCGCAATTATTGTTGACATAACAGTCCCGCATGATGAGAACCTCGTGAAAGCCGAGAAAGATAAGCAAATCAAGTATATTGACTTGGCTCGCGAGGTTGTCGACATGTGGGACGTGGACTCAGCGATCATTGTGCCGATAGTCGTTACAGCCAATGGCTTAATTGCTAAGAGCCTCGATCAACACCTGAGAAGGCTCTCGTTAGGCAGCTGGATCAAGGGTTTGATACAGAGAGCGGTACTCCTGGACACGGCTCGTATTGTTAGGAGGTTCCTTTCTCTGGAGCCCTGACCGCCGGTAGCTTGGATCCTGTTCCCGATACCGGTGGGCTACTATTTTTATATTTTTAAATGTTTTTTTTCTATGTTTTTTTTTATTAAGAAATGTTTAAAAATGTAAGGATATGTTAGAAAAACAAATAAATGAACGAAATAAAAAGGTAAAAACAAACCGTATAGTATCCTCTTCTTATTAAAAAAGGATCATGCAATACAATAAAGGTATTTACTTGAAAAAGTAATAATCAAATATTTAATTACCTATTGTACTCCTTGGGATAGTTAAAGTATGATATATTTTTATTTTTTAAAGTATTATTTATACACACAGTACAATAAACAACCATTATTATTAATAAAATACCACGTTTTATATTAAAATATTCAAACTTGCAAATAACAAAACAAAAACGTGCGTCGCACGAACCCTGAGATTGTCAACTGGCTGTGCCTGCGTAAACCGGTTTTTTCCAGTCTCGCCGCGTACGCGACAAGCGGCCAGTGGTCACGCACACATGCTCCGCGTGCTTGTAGTAGTGCAACCGATTCTCGCGGTTGTATGAAGCTTTATCTCTGTTCCGTTTATCTACTCATGTGACGGAGGTGTGGCTTGAAGGCCGTGCATTTTCTAACGTCGTTTACACAATACGGTCAGTTTATTTAAATCCAAGTCAATCGACTATTTTTTTATTATTTAGTTTGTTGTTTATTGCATAAGTTGATAAAAAAATGCTATGCAATAGCTTTACCGCGGCAGTCCCCGAGTGCCACACGTATTTTTTTTATTAATTTTTTACACCGAATACACGCAACCTATGTTATGTTTTAGTTCCTACTTACCTATGTAACAAAAATAAATTTCTAATGTAAAAACCATTAACACTACTTGACCAAGGAATAAAATCCAACCCGTCATTAAGACTCCGACCGACGAGGTACTTTTTTTTTATAATAACTAGAGAACGAATCAAGCGAATGAATAATCAGATTGTTTTCAATGAAGCCTTTTCAATTAAATTTTTGAATGCTGCAGAAATGGGCGAAAAACTCAGCGGACACTTTTGAAAACAAGTTTCGTAAAATCTTGGGTTCATTAGTGCTACTTCTATGATAAGCATTTATTTTATTTATTTATTAAAACTTTATGCACATGTATAAAAAACAATGTACAAAGGCGGACTTAATGCCTTGGGCATTTTCTACCAGTCTACCTTAGGGTGATGCAGAGAGAAAATAAAGTAGGTGCAGGGTGCATAACAGAAAGTATAAGAAATAAATATATATAAAATTAAAATATAACTATAAATACTATAAATACATACATACAAAACAAAATATTAAAAAAAAATGTAAAGAGAGTTAAATCAACAAAAATTTATGATGAAAATCTAACAACTATTTAACTTGGAGTCGAATCTGCCAGCTTCTTCACCAAATGTTCCCGAGCTTTTACTTTAAAACTGAACCGACTGGTGGCCAACCTGGTATCCAGAGGGAGCGCATTCCAGAGGAAGACCGCCTGGACAGGGAAAGAAGCTTTAAGAAAACCAGAGCGGTGAGAGGGACATCGTAGAAGACGGTTATGGGAGGAACGAAGATTCTTACTGTGCGCAGAGCATAAATATTGGAAGTGTGAAGTTAGATAAGAAGGGGAAGTGGGTTTATTGAGTAGAGAAAAGAGTGTAGTCAAGGCCCTCAACGCTCTGCGCTGTCGGATGGGCAACCATTTTAAAAGCGACCAATATACGGACACATGGTCATACTTACGCAGATTAAATACGAATCGAATGCAGTTATTTAGAAGTCGGTCAAGTTTATTGAGAAGATCTGCATTCAGGTCATAGTAACACACATCACCGTAGTCAATTAAGGGGAAGATAAGGGACTGAACAAGCATTGCTTTTCGACACTGCCAAACTATTCAGCTTTCTCACGCTATGGGGGCTTCCAACAATAACAGCCTGACACTTGGTTGGGTTTACCGCCACCCCGAAACGATCAGACCAGTTTTTAACAACAGCTAAATCCCGATTTAACTCGTCAATTGCATCCGATAAGTTGTCAACACCTGCCTGACAGTAAAGCTGTAAGTCGTCAGCGTAAAGATGATACGAACACTGAAGCTGGGTAGTTATGAGGTCTATAAAAATAGAGAACAAAAGTGGAGATAAAATACCGCCTTGAAGGACGCCAGTTACAAGATTACACCTGCTAGAAAAAGATTCTCCAGCAAGAACTGACTGCTGACGTCCCTGAAGATAGGATGAAAACCATTCCAAAACCTCGTGAGAGACCAAAAGATAGGAAAGGATTGATAAAAGGACTTCGTGACTGACGAATATATTTAGTTACACTAACGAACCAAAGATGAAGAAGAAACAAACAACCAATTTAAAAAGTTAAGATGAGTCTTGAGTGACTCCAAAAAGTAAAACTAAAAAAAATCTACTCACAAATATCCCCCGTTTCAACATCATAGTCGTATCTCCTGATGGTGTACTCGAAAGAGTCTATGAAGTAGAAGGCCTTCTCCGCGAGGTCCCAGCAGAGCCCGTTGGAGAGATCAATATTTTCAGCCAGGCGGTGCGCAGTGCCGTCCGCGTCGAACCGGTACAGCGAGCCCTTCTTCAGGTGGAACTTGCCCGGCTCGTACTCGTGGCCCATGGTTCCTTCAAGGATAATACATAGAACGTTAAAGTAATAGTAACTGAAATTTGTAGATCTTTAAGAGTCGTTACAAGTAGTCAGTGGCCTATAAGTGTGACCATGGAACATTATCGTATTACTCAGTACTGACTGGGTTGTGAGTTCAGGCAATCGCTCCATGTCCAGTTGCATCCAGTTGGACTGGAAACCGACACCAACTTTTTTGAAAATGGCTAGTCAGTCAGATTTTAAGTTATATTACATTTAATAACAGCCGCACGCTTCGTTAAAAGGTTAAGATCCATTATGAGGAACGTTAAGCCATTGTTCCCGGCTATCATTGACTACCTTGCTGGGTTGTGTAGGTCAGTTAGAGTGAGACAGTTGGTTCTAATAGAAGATCTTTGCTGCTGTGTAATTCTTCATGACTCAAAAATGGTCACATCACATTAAAGGCGACAGATTAAACATTTTCTCATTTGCAAGCATGGATGAAATAAACATCATAAATAGAAATGAAGCACCAGAATTTTATTTCAAAGTGAATCAATTTATGATGAATCAAAAAAAATCGTATCTATTCGCCAAAATATGAACGTGAAGGATTGATTGTAAATGTATCGTTAGATCGTTGGCAACCCATATTCAGAAGTCAAATAATTTTGGCATTAAAACATAACATCACACCTGTATACTTGAACGGTTAGACAGGGGTGTATTGTCAGCGGACGGACGCTTGGATAGTTATGTTAAAGTCCCATGTTTTAGTTAGGGGTCGGCCCCACTGTCACAATATAAATTGTCAACTAGGCACAAATTTATATTCCGCCATTATATTCAAAACCGGAAATCATACTTAGCACCTTACAACCACTGCAAACACATTTGCTACCACTATTAGAGTTGTGGTTTTAGGCAATATATAGTAGAAACAACTAAGACTTTGGAATTAGTTATTTGTGAAAAGTCATATATTGCTGCTGATTTGGAGTCCCGAGCAAGCCAACGATTCTATGATTAAATCACGATCGTAACGAGGGATTCTAAAGTAGAATTCTGATCGGTGGCGAGGAATTTAAAGACACGTGATGAAAATATTTTTTAACACCCTTGCTCGTAAAGCTGATGTAATTCCACTGGTTTTAAATATGTAAAGAGGGTCATACAAATTCCATAACAGTGTTATTTGCCATTTCAAATTTCGAACTGATCGCCGCCGCACGACTCCAGCTAGTGAGTGTGTTAAAAAACGTCGTACGATATACGTGCGTATTGGTTATTACATGCTCGGCTCAATTACGCCCTCGCCTTCGGCTCGGGCTGAATTTCCGACTCACAAGTTATAACCATCTTAATGCACTAATATCGTAATGTACTATTTCATTCGTATCTTTTCACTTCAGCAGCAAGAACACATGACATTTATCCCAGATGTCGTCACCCAACAGCGAAAAAAAATTGTTTTTTAATTATTTCCTGGCTTTAAGCAAAAAAAAAAGATTTAGTCATGCCAGTTTTATCTGAAGCAATAAATAGATACTTATTTTCGTTACTAATAATAATAAATTTAACTTTCAATAATTTACTTAAAGAGAAATGTGTACTTTACAAAATGTTTTTCAATTTTAGGTTTCGAGCGGCACTCTTAAAAAAATAAGTTATTTTGTCCCTCGCAGAAAAACCTAAATGTTTGAGCTGCTGAAGTGAAAAGTCTATTCTAGTGAAAAACTCACCCGCAAACAGTCTTCCCCTAGGATCTGCCTTGGCATCATTGAGTTTGTTCTTGGGGTTCTCGTGGTCCACCTCAGCAATGATCCTGCCTGTCTTAGCCCCATTCTCCCTTCCATCCCACTCGATCTCCACCACCTTCCGGTTCAGTCCCACCACGAAGTGGTTCTTCTTACCCTCCAGTGGAATTATGAAAGTTGGCATACCATCTGGAATGTGAAATGCACCTATGTCTTATTTAAGGTGAGGGTTATAAGAGAAAATATTTAAATCGTCAAGACTTCTGTATGTATAATGGTAATGTACGTTTATGGTATTTTTTTGTTCTAGGACAAGCCGCATTCTCTACAATGATTTTATTTACCATTTTGACAGCTGTGGTTATGAAATGAGATTGAACTTCAACTTCGACCTCAAACGCAGAGATCACCATACCAAACACATATGAAATGTATACTGTGATGGGCCTGTTGGTCTAGTGGTTAGTGGCCCTGACTGCTGAGCCGGAGGTCGTGGGTTCGATTCCCACCCAGGACAAACTTTGTGTGATGAGCATGATTGTTTGTTCTGTATCTGGGTGTGATTTATCTATAATATGTATGTATTTATAAATTATATAAGTATGTATATCAGTTGTCTGGTTACCATAACACAAGCTCTGCTTAGCTTGGGATCAGATAGCCGTGTGTGAGTTGTCCCAAGATATTATTATTATATTATATTACTGTATTTATTTAGCTGTTTCAAATATTGTCTACCCCCGTGGGAAAAATACGTGATTTTAGATGTTGAGGTCATGATGTAAAGAAAGATCAAAAATTGGGTAAGGTGTTGGGTCGGTTGGTCCAACCCGAACCGTGCATCTTTTCTCGACGTTTTATAAGTGCCCATGTAGGCCTATGTGAAATAAAAACATTTTGATTTGATTTGTTGTCAGGCACTAGACTACTAACTGCAATCGAAGGCAAGCTCCATAGTACAGCGTGTGTAAGCAGACATACGTGTATTGTACATAAACAAAGCCGAAGGAGCACTTTTGTTGGTTTTACATGTAGTCTCTGTCTACTCTTACAGTGTACGCATGAACCTGAACAACATATAGTCTAAACTCACCCAACTTAGCCTTGGTATGCTTGCCGGTGCTGGGCACATACTTGTTGACGGTGTTGTCGAAGATGCTGACGAAGTACAGTGCCTGCGCGTTGTGGTCCCAGTGCGGGCCCTCACCCAGCCTTACTGGCCCCGTCACTTGCTCCACTACTGGCGCCATCTAAAGAGTAGGACACGTTCGTAAATTAACATCGTGTAATGCAAACTAAACAGAAAATCCTGCAAGAGATACAACCAAGAAGAGTTATAAATAAGTGCTGTTTAACGAATTACCTAAACAGTAATAAAAATTGAAAGAAACACGAAGGGGCAGAGATAATGAATTTGTAAGATAGCTATAAATACACGAAATATATACTGATTCGGACGCGACTCATCTTTACTTGCCACTTTTCGTTATCTCATCATATCATAAACGATAACTAATTACGCAAATGAGGGGCCAGAAGGGCTACTATGACATCTTATAGCAATTCTTATTCCACTGAGTGAAAGAGATGGTGCTAGACACCCTGTATAGCTCTGTCTCTTTCCCTCAGCGGAATAAGAATTGCTTTAAGAGGTCATAGTAGGGCTAATGTTTAAGATTCCAATTACTCACTTTATTAAGATAAGATTACACAATGTTGTTGCTGGAATATTGAATTTACTGTAAATAATTAATGCATAAATCCTGATTAAAATAAAATGATAAAGGAAATTAAAAAAAATTGCATAATAATAGCAAAATGGAACGATGTCAAAATTTCTGACCAAATAAGAAGCTCCGCTCCAAGACCCAAATAGCAGACGTTGGCAACACGGCCGCAACATTAAAGTGGAACTGGGCTGGGCACATCTGCCGCATGTCGCAAAAAAATTGGGCCAAAGTATCGACCGATTGGGTTCCGAACAACAGGACCCGGCGACGCGGTAGGCCCAGAAGGAGATGGCGAGATGAGCTAGACTTCCACGAAAAGGACTGGGTCACAATAGCAAAAGATAGAAAAAAAATAGAGGAAGAAAGGGAGGCCTTTGCCCTGCAGTGGGACACAAGTGGCTCATAATGAAAAAAAAATAGCGTAGTACGCCCCGAAACAGCATGCTGTGGTTCTCAACACAGCATTCTATTCACAAACAATCCAATCGTAACCGTAATCGACAATCGGCACCAGTCTATGGTCTCATAATCCAATCGCTATCGTAACGCGATCCGTGCGAAGTTTCTTTTATTTTTAATTTACAAAATCAAAAAAAATCAATAGTAGATTATTAACCAAGGGGATAAAGCAGTGTCTTCTGTCACGGGTGACGATTTAAATCGCGAGCGTAACAAAGGACTCGAGGTTTACTCCCGAGCGTAGCGAGGGTGTTAAAAACTTAAATCACGAGCGAAGCGAGGGATTTAAGACGAGTCCTGAGTGTAGCGAGAGATTTAAGTTTACCCAAAACTGAGACAGCTTTATCACCGAGGAAAATACTCTACTTTTCGTACCATTTGCGAAAAACTTAACACAGTAATAATATGAGATAAGCATTTATTAAAAATGATGACATTAAAAGTAAAAGTTAACATTCGAACATTGGTCCAATTATTTATAGAGAGAGCTACACTTTTGTTTGGTACATTTATTGTTGATGAGTAAATTTGCGGCAGCATTTGCACTGATGGAGTCCGACAATACACTGTCACTGTCGCTTTGATTTAACAATGTATTTTTAGAACATTAACTTATTTATAAAATAAACTTAACGTTTATGTACCTATTTGAAGAAAACAAAATCGTGACAAATTCCTAGACTAATATGTTTTGTCGGAAAAGCAAAGGCATCAAGCTCATACGACCTCGTCGGTTTTGGTAATTTTATTTAATAATCATATCTGCATATAATTTATTGCGTATTCCTTTTTAAAAAAGATGCTTAATAATAAACTGCTTAATAAAAACTCTATGGTGTAAACACAGATGTAGTTCAGTATTAAGTATTCCAATTTTAAATCACATTCTCTCCCTAGGGGATGAATGAAATTCAGTACAATATTCTTTCCCTGTTTTTGACAGATTAGAAATGACTATTGTTATGTTCGCTTTTTGGGGCATAGAATGGGAAAAAAAATTCAACAGGGAAAGAAAATTATACTGAATTTCATTCATCCCCTAGGGAGAGAATGTGATTTAAAATTGGAATACTTAATACTGAACTACATCTGTGTTTACACCATTGAGTTTGTAGAAATATAAAGCATTAAGCATCTTTTTTAAAAAGGAACACGCAATTAATATGCAGTTATCATTATTAAATAAAATTACCAAAACCGACGAGGTCGTATGAGCTTGATGCCTTTGCTTTTCCGACAAAAATATTAGTGTAGGAATAAGATTTTGTTTTTTTCAAATACATAAACTTCAAGTTTATTTTTATAAATAAGTTAATGTTCTAAAAATACATTGTTAAATCAAAACGACACGCGACAGTGACAGTGTATTGTCAGATTCCATCAGTGCAAATGCTGCCGCAATCATACTCATCAACAATAAATGTTCCAAACAAAAGTATAGCTCTCTTTATAAATAATTGGACCAATGTTCGAATCTTAACTTTTACTTTTTACTGTCATTCTCTTTAATAAATGCTTATCTCATATTATTACTGTGCTTTTTTCGTAATTTTTCTGTAATTTTTTCGCTAATGGTACGAAAAGTAGAGTATTTTCCTCGGTGATAAAGCTGTCTTAGTCTTGGGTAAACTTAAATCTCTCGCTACACTCAGGACTCGTCTTAAATCCCTCGCTTCGCTCGTGATTTAAGTTTTTAACACCCTCGCTACGCTCGGGAGTAAACCTCGGGTCCTTCGTTACACTCGCGATTTAAATCGTCACCCGCGACAGAAGACACTGCTTTATCCCCTTTTTTTTCTTTTTTTCGGGTGGGAAATCACCCAATGACTTCCCCCGCTCTGGGCGGAGCGGGGGAATGTCAGACTTGTACTGACTAAAACCCGTTTCTTCTTTTGCCCTTTACGTTCCGAGGCCGCGGTATCTCTTTCGAACAACCCGCAACCCCGGCAGGCGGAGCCTCTGGCAAGCCCCTCTGCTTTGCTGACTCTCTTTAAGGCGCGCGTGAAACACGAACGCGCCGTCGACACGGCCTGTCGTCAATCGACGGACGGACGGTGAACTACCCATTGCTCACCGCCCACAGGCCCGCATCTACGGTGGCCGGGAGTCGTCTCGCGGCGCCCGGCGCCATGGGCGTCTCCCGCGGCGGCTGGGTTGGGCAGATGTTCCCTCAAACGCCCGGCCACCTCCTTTGCTAGCATTACTGCTTCGCAGAAAGTGGTGACCGCTTCCCATTCCCTCTCGCTCCGGACCATGGCCTGAACCAGGGCCGGACGCGAGAGATCGCCGCCGCCGATCGCCTCTGCGAGGGCACGGCGGTGCTCCGCCCACGCTGGGCAGATCGCCACTGTGTGCTCCACCGTGTCCTCGCCGGGCGATCGTCACAATGGTGACACCCGGGCGCTTCCTCCCGCCCGATGATGTGCAGGAACCTCCCGAAACTTCCGTGTCCGGTGAGGACCTGCGTCAGGCGGTAGGTGAGGACGCCATGACGCCTCTCCAGCCACTCCTCAAAGACCCCTCTTTGAGGAGTGGGGACTTACCGCCACTATTGTGGCGTGCCCTGCACGGGGTTGTGACAGTCGCTCTCTCCATGCCACCATGAGATCGCACCGGAGGTCTGCCCGCCGAGCGGCAACTTTTCGCGGCAGCGGGTTTTCCCCCCGGTGTAGTGCCTCCGCGCGCCACTCAAACAGGCGCGCGAGGACTATCACCTCCAGATCCCACGGTGGCAGTCCGGCAAGGAGGCTTGCTGCCTCGCCGGAGATCGTGCGGTAGCCCCGGATGAGCCGTATGGCCACCACCTTTTGGGGCGCGTTCAGGTAATGGGCGGCGCGCCGCCCTAAAGAACGCGCCCATACCGGGGCCCCGTAAAGGGCCATGGACCGCACGACTCCGGCATAGAGCCTACGGCAGGAGGCGTTTGGCCCCTTCAGATTGGGCAGGAGCCGCTTGAAAGCAGCCCCCGTCCGCTCGAGCTTGGGAGCCAAACGTCGGAAGTGTTCGAAGATGTTCCACCGGCTGTCGAGGACGATTCCCAGGTACTTCATCGTCATCATCGTCACCCGACGCCGATGCGAACCCCTCCTACCGTCAACTGGGATCCCGACGGTGGCGTGTTTCCGCGGCCATGAAAGACCATGGCCTCGGATTTGTGCAAGGCCACCTCGAGACCCAGTAGCCGGATCCTCACCGCGACTATCGCAACCCCGCGTGTCACATTGTCGGCCGCCGCCTGGTGCGACCCCCCCTGAGCCAGGACGAGCGTGTCGTCAGCTTAACAAACTACACTGACGCCGCTGGGGAGGTCGGCGCGCAGTACTCAGTCGTACCCGATGTCCCACAGGAGCGGCCCCAAGACCGATCCCTGTGGGACACCGCACGACATCTCTCGCCGGTTCCACTCTCCAGAGCGACCGGGGTATATGACGGCCCTGTCCGTCAGATATGCCCCGACCACACGACGAAGATAGGTCGGCATCCGGTGGTATTGGAGTGCCTCCCTGATGCAGCCCCAAGGCATGGTGTTAAATGCGTTAGCGATGTCGAGAGACACCGCCACGACAACCCCACCCCTGGACACTGCAGCCCCCGTCGTGAGGGCCCTCACGCGCATGATGGCGTCCACCGTCGAGCGCCCCTTGCGGAAACCATACTGGTGATCCGCAAGATCCGGCCCCGTCCCCACAAGGTGCCCGACGAGGTGGTTTGCAATTACTCTTTCAAAGAGGTTGCCCACCTCGTCGAGCAGCACAATGGGCCGGAATGCGGACGGAGAGTCCGCAGGGCGCCCCGGCTTCTGTATGAGGACCAGCTTCCCCGTCTTCCAACGAAGTGGGAACTGGCCTCTCTCCAAGCATGGGCTTAGGAGCCCTAGTAGTCGGGGCCCGAGAGCCTCCAGGGTCAGAACCCAGGCTTTGCCATGCAAGCCATCGGGTCCCGGGGCGGTGTTTTTGGCTTTCAGCCTGCCCACCGCCGCTCTCAGATCTACCCCAGTCACCTCCGGAACGTCGTCGTCGTCGTTGTCCTCGTGGTCCGCTTGTGGCACCGCAAGCGGTGGAGCCATGGGCGGAGGAGCATGCTCCCCTCGCGAAGGAAACAGAGCGCTCACCACTTCCTCAACTAGTTGGGGCCGGAGACTCTGCGTCAGCGGGGGGGCCCTGGTGCGGAGTTTATCTCGCACCATCTTGTACGGGCGCCCCCACGGATCCCCGTCCAGAGACTCCAGCATCTCCTCGTGCTTTATCCCCTTGGTTAACAATATGCCCCCCCGTTCTGGGCGGAGCGGGGGGGCATGTAAGACTTGTACTGACTAAAACCCACCCATGTTTCTTCTTTTGCTCTTTACGTTCCGAGGCCGCAGTATCTCTTTCGAACAACCCGCAACCCCGGCAGGCGGAGGCTCTGGCAAGCCCCTCTGCTTTGCTGACTCTCTTTGAGGCGCGCGTGAAACACGAACGCGTCGTCGACACGGCCTGTCGTCAATGACGGACAGGACGAAATCGACGGACGGACATCTATAACAAGAAGTAATTAGCGCATCTGCATAGCTACTCACAACCACTCGATTGCAATCGTGCCGTGAGTATAATCGAAAACATCCTCCAAACGCTATTCACAGATCCATGGAGTTTCTTGCCAGTTCTTCTCCATAGGAATCGACCAACCCGAACCGTGCACCTTTTCTCGACGTTTTATGAGTGCCCAGTTAGGCAGAGCACGCCACGATAGTGGCGGTAAGTCCCCTCTTTGAGGAGTGGCTGGAGAACCGTCATGGCGTCCTCACCTACCGCCTGACGCAGGTCCTCACCGGACACGGAAGTTTCGGGAGGTTCCTGCACATCATCGGGCGGGAGGAAGCGCCCGGGTGTCACCATTGTGACGATCGCCCGGAGGACACGGTGGAGCACACAGTGGCGGTGTGCCCAGCTTGGGCGGAGCACCGCTGTGCCTTCGTGGAGGCGATGGCGGCGGCGACCTCTCGCGTCCAGCCCTGGTTCAGGCTATGGTCCGGAGCGAGAGGGAATGGGAAGCGGTCACCTCCTTCTGCGAAGCAGTAATGCTAGAGAAGGAGGAGGCGGGGCGTTTGAGGGAGAGAACCTCAAACCAACCCAGCCGCCGTGGGAGACGCCCCGTTCGCCGGGGGCCGCGAGACGACTCCCGGCCACCGTAGATGCGGGCCTGTGGACGGTGAGCAATGGGTTGCTCACCGTCCGTCCGTCGATTGACGACAGGCCGTGTCGACGGCGCGTTCGTGATTCACGCGCACCTCAAAGAGATGTCAGCAAAGCAGAGGGCAAGCCCCTCTGCTTTGCTGACATCTCTTTGATGCCAGAGGCTCCGCCTGCCGGGGTTGCGGCACATGAGTTTATCTACTCATGTGGTTGCGGGTTGTTCGAAAGAGATACTGCGGCCCCGGAACGTAAAGGGCAACAGAAGGAACATATGGGTGGGTTTTAGTCAGTACAAGTCTGACATGCCCCCCGCTCCACTCAGGGCGGGGGAAGTCATTGGATGATTTCCCACCCGAAACATGTGATGGTACTCGATGGGTATTTAGTATTCCCAAATTTCGCTAGATAAGAACAGTAAGTCCCATGTGCATGGGGGTGCCCCAATTGCCTGCCACCAACCCGACACAAAGCAGGATACTGAAGAGTCATGTGCCTTGTAGTTGAGTACGATTTCCATTTTTACGCAAAATGAAAGTATTTAACATCATGCAGATATCATCTTAATCCAAAATATAAAAACTGGTAAAAATAAAAACCGCTGTTCTTTACAAAGACCTTTCTTTATATAACGATAAAAAGGTTGTAGTTGTTTAGGCACGCTCTCCTGCCCAGACAAACTGAATAATTTGTAGATAAAATGCGATTCAGATATCTTTCGAAGCTGAATTCAAAACCTGTATTTTCTGTTTATCTAAAGTCTGGTTGAATAATTATTGTATCAATTTGTAAATTTGCGATGAACAACACATAGGTAGCAATTATCTAGATAGGTACCTAAGTGCTTATAAATGCAATTGTAATGCGGTCATTTTGACAGAAAAAAACACCGAGACTTAACGACAATAACAATGGTTATGTTGGGGTATATGGTAGAGAGATGAGGCAGACTCCAGATCAGAAGGTTGAATGAATTTATTTTACAAAAGCTTAACTATATATCTTAGGATAACAGAATCTTATTGGCTACAACTAATTGACAAATCAAAAACCTTAACCAATGAAAACACAGAGATAAAAATACAAAAATAAAACTAACGACTCCTATTGGCTATAACTATTTTAGCATGTTATCGACAAATTACTAGTGTTGCATTTTTTTCCCATGAACTGTAACTTAGCTTGGTCGATGTCGATAATGGCGTTTTGCACACTTGACATTCTTGGGATTGGTTCTGATTTATAGGTACTTGGAAATCTCTCTTAGCCCTCACTTGACATTCTAAAAATTTGTTAAGATTTGAAGTACCTGGGAACATCTCATATCGTTCACTTGTCATTCTTAAGATAATTTACGATTTGTTTTGGAAATCTCCCATATCACTCCCCCTCAAGCGAAGCGTACCTTCTTCTTAACTATTCGTCCGGTACGTGTGACGTATGGGAGACTGGCGTCCGACTTTGCAGAGGGTGGACTGGTCGTACTATTAGCAAGCTTCTGCGGCATTTGAGTTTTGGTATCCGTGTTGTTCTTTGTCCTGACATTAGCGGTTTGCGTTATGGGTGTGTGAAACACTGTATCGTTCGCCTGTTCGTTAAAAACGTAAGCAGGTTTTAATCTGTCGAGCGATATTATGGCTGTTCGACTTGGTAATTGTATCTTGAAGTGCTTCTCGTTGCGTTGCAGTACTTCAAATGGGCCATCGTAAGGCGGAGTAAGCGGGGCTCGAACGGAATCGTTGCGTATGAAAACGTGTTTGCATGTTGCGAGGTCCTTGTACACAAACGTTCGTTGCTGCGTTTGTGTACGCTCGGTCGGTGCCAATGACGTCATTATTTGAGTTAATTGTCGTACGTAGTCCGCATCTTCAATGTTTGACTGTGTAGGTACGAAGAAATCAGATGGTATCCGCAGCGTGGTTCCATAGGTCATAAGCGCGGGACTAAGGTTGTTGTCGTCCCGTATTGCGCTACGTAGGCCAAGTAATACAGTAGGCAATTCGTCTGTCCATGTAGTTGTGGCGCCGCGTGCCATGAGCGCTGCCTTCATCGTTCTGTGCCACCTTTCAATTTTTCCATTTGCTTGTGGATGGTAAGCTGCAGTGCGTATTCTCGTTATCCCGAACTTTTTCATTAAAGCGTTGAACAGCTGCGACTCGAACTGTCGTCCTTGGTCGGTTGATATGCGTAGCGGACAACCGAAACGAGCTATCCAGTGCTCGTACAGAGCTTTTGCGACGATCTCAGCGGTAATTTCTCGTACAGGAATTGCTTCGGGCCAACTCGTACACCTATCGATAATAGTGATGCAGTATCGATAGTCGTTTGATAAGCGTAACGGACCAACTATATCGATGTGTATGTGCTCAAAACGTTGCGACGGCGGGAAGGCAGATAACGGAGTGATGACGTGACGGTTAACTTTTGCGCGCTGACAACTGATACAAGCTCGCGTCCACTCGGCGACTTGTTTATTCATATCGGGCCAAAAAAATTTCGACGACATCTGCTTGCGGGTTGTTCGCAACCCTGGGTGGCATAGTTCGTGTTGCGCTTTGAAAGCTGCGTAACGATATGCTGCAGGCAAAAATGGTCGAGGCGGAGATAATGATACCTCGCACGTGATTGGTCGTATCATTCCGGGTAGTGTTATGGCGCTAAACTTCAAGTTCGGTTGTAATCTGAGCTTTTCTAGTTCTTCATTGTTATTTTGATCGATGGCCAGCTGATTGTAGTCGATCAAAGTGGGGCATTGTATCTCTTCTATGCGTGATAAGGCGTCGGCGACTGAGTTTTTCTCTCCTTCTAAGTATTTGATACTTGTACAAAATTGACTAATAAAGTGTAGTTGTCTCTCTCGCCGCGGTGTGTCACTGCTACTTGCTGGTTTCAATAGAGCGTGAGAGAGAGGTTTGTGGTCGGTGTAAATAGTGACGTCACAGCCTTCTATCAGTCGGCGGAAGTGTTTTATAGCCGCGTAGATCGCTAGTAGTTCGCGGTCGTACACGCTATATCGGCGTTGCGCCGCGCTCATTGTTTTGGAGAAAAATGCAAGTGGTTTCCAAACTGTGTTGATTTTCTGTTGTAGTACTGCACCGAGGCTGTTATCTGAGGCGTCTGTCATGATAACAAGTTCGCTATTACTTGACGGGTACGCTAGCGTGGTCGCGTCTAAAATGCTTTGGCGGCATTTTTTAAATGCAATCTCTGCTTCGGGTGTCCATACAATCGGTGTCTTATCATTTTTCTTCTTGTTGTGTAGGTATTTGTTGAGCTCGGTTTGTAGATCGGCTTGATGTGGTAAGCAGTCCCGGTAGAAATTTAGCATGCCTAGGAAACGTCGTAATTCGATGATGGTTTCCGGCTTTGGGTATGTAGATATGGCTTGGATGCGTTCTTCAGTAGGTTTAATTCCGTCGGCCGATACTTCGTAGCCCAAGAAGTTAATTTTCTGTTTGCCAAACTCGCACTTGTCAACATTGAGTGCTACGCCATACTTCTCTAGGCGTTGCAGAACTTGATGTAGAATATTCTTCATTGCTTCTTCATCATCAGCGTGCAGAAGAATATCGTCGATAAAACAGAAAACTCCTTCTAGGCCATGTAATACTTGGTTCATGAATCGTTGGAAAGTTTGACTAGCGTTACGTAAGCCAAACGTCATACAATTGAATTCGAAAAGGCCAAACGGTGTTATTATTGCGGTTTTCTTGGCATCTTCACTGTTTAAAGGTATCCAAAAGTAGGCCATTTTGAGATCTAATTTGGAGAATATTTTCTTGCCTTGCAGCTGGTAAGTAAAATCTTGTATGCGTGGTATCGGGTAACGGTCTGGCTGTGTCACTGCGTTAAGGCGTCTGTAATCGCCACAAACGCGTAGCCCTCCATCTTTTTTCTTAACCACGTGAAGTGGACTAGCCCAGGGACTCATTGACGGCTTACATATGCCCATTTCTATCATGTGGTCAAATTCTTGTTTAGCGGCTTTGTACTTGTCGGGCGGTAGCGGGCGCGCACGTGCGTAGAGTGGCGGGCCAGATGTTTCGATGTGATGAACGACCTCGTGTTTTGATGGCTGCTTCAGTGACATGGGTCGCAACACATCTGGATGTTTTTTTAGGATGCCATGATAGTCCTGATCGGAGCTGATAATGTAGACGGTTTCGGCAGGTGTGGTAATTTCAATGGTGCTGACGGATAACTCGGTGACTTTATCTATTAACTTCTTACTGTGTAGGTCGACGAGTATCTTGTAGTGCCGAAGGAAATCTGCTCCCAGTATGGATGTCTTTACGTCGGCGACTATAAATGTCCATTGAAAATTGCGTCGTAGTCCAAGGTTCAAGTTGATTGTTTTTTCTCCGTATGTCGCGATCGGAGAGTTATTGGCTGCGAAGAGTTGTAAGGCGTCGTCTCTCTTGCTTTTTAATCTTCTCGTTTTAGGTGTTGCTGCTAACACGGAGATATCGGCGCCTGTGTCCACGAGGAAACGTTCGTGAGTGTTGCGATCGTGGATGCATAGGCGATTACTTGTAGTGGAGACATCGACGCTCGCCACAGTCGATGTCGATTCTAGTTTAACGGTATGACGGGCGTCTTGTGTGTTTCTTCCGTACTTTTTCTTCGACTGCACGGTGACTCACACCTTATTGCTCGATCACCAAATCTAAAATGGTATTTGCATTCCCACGTTGAATCTCCTGGCTTAAGTGGGCGCACATTTCGCTTATTGGAATGCGAGCGGGAACGCGAACGTGAGTGTAAGGGATAGCGAGACCTTCGGTGTGGCCAACGACTGTAGCCACGGCGTAATTCGGCGATCTCAAGAGAGAGCTTATCAACTTGTCTTGTTAGCGTTGATAACGCGTCGTTATTGTTAACAGTTGATGACTCTGTCGGTGTGTGCGTTGATACTGCAGCGATGTTGGGTGAATCGGTGTATTCAACCATTTTGTCAGCCATTGCGGCGAGTGTGTCTAGCGACGATTCTGTGTTGATTGATAACACGACTCTGATTTGGGCTGGCATCTGATTAAGCCATTCGATTTTCAGTCCCTCTTCTGTGATCATGCCGGTACCAAGTTGTCGCATCTTTCGTAGCAGCTGTGACGGTTTCTGGTCGCCTAGTTCGAGACCGCTAATTAATTTTTGAAAGTTCTTCGCGTCTGATGTGTCATACACGGCGAGTAGGCGCTCTTTAGCTGCGTTGTATTTTTCTGTGGCCGGCGGGTTGTACAGGATGTCGGTGAGATGCTGTAGGTCGATGCTCTGGAGTTGTTGCAGCAAGTAAGTGAACTTCTGTGCGTCCGATGTGTGCAGAGGGTTGACGGTGGCTTCGAAGTGGATGAACCAGGCCTTCGGTAGTTCACGCCAGAAGGGAAGAAATCTTGATTGCACGGATACTGCAGCCAGTGCGAGCTCGACGTGGTCCTGATTTCTTTCTTTAGGCTCCTCAACAGCGATTTGAGCAGGGATTTGTCCTTCCATTGTTCAGCGTCGACGGTTCACCAATGTTGAGGTATGACACCGATGTAGGGATATGTGGTAGAGAGATGAGGCAGACTCCAGATCAGAAGGTTGAATGAATTTATTTTACAAAAGCTTAACTATATATCTTAGGATAACAGAATCTTATTGGCTACAACTAATTGACAAATCAAAAACCTTAACCAATGAAAACACAGAGATAAAAATACAAAAATAAAACTAACGACTCCTATTGGCTATAACTATTTTAGCATGTTATCGACAAATTACAAGTGTTGCATTTTTTTCCCATGAACTGTAACTTAGCTTGGTCGATGTCGATAATGGCGTTTTGCACACTTGACATTCTTGGGATTGGTTCTGATTTATAGGTACTTGGAAATCTCTCTTAGCCCTCACTTGACATTCTAAAAATTTGTTAAGATTTGAAGTACCTGGGAACATCTCATATCGTTCACTTGTCATTCTTAAGATAATTTACGATTTGTTTTGGAAATCTCCCATAGTTAACTATTCGTTTTTCATACTAGTTACTTATTTAAGTTTTGCTATTTCGGTAATGGTGCAACAAATTACGTTGCCCGTGATGCTCGGCGAGGGTCCTCACTGGGACGACAGGCAACAAGTACTGTACTTCGTCAGCCATGGAACATTTAATATGATCAATAAGTATGTGCTAGGTACTAGAGTGCATATCAGGACTAGAATTGGTAAGTTGCTGGAAATTAAGGATGACAAATCATCTTTCGACTTCCTCTAAAACACCATTTCACTCCATTGTACCATGTATATTTCATTGATTATGATGAGTAGGTAGGTATAATGTCCCATTTTAGATCTTCCGTTTTTTATGGCTGCTAATGGATTGGTACTATATGCAGACGATTTTTTTTTTAGGAATTCACTACGAGTACGTCACTTCCTGTTAAATAAAAATAACTTCATAAATATCTGTAATTTTATGTGATCTCTAGCTGGACGCGTGGGGTTCATAGTGCCGGTGGAAGGCACGTCTGACCAGTTCCTGGTGGGTGTAGAGCGCAAGTTCCAGGTGGTGCGGTGGGACGGGAAGGAGGGCTCCCCAATCGCTGTGCTGAAGGAACTCGGTGAGGTGGACTGTGACGTGCCTGCTAACAGGATCAACGACGGCAAGGTGGACCCCAGGGGCAGGGTGTTTGCAGGTCTGTAATTTGAATAATTTTCAAAGGTGCTGTAACACGGAATCAATCATGAGGTCACTGGCAAGAAATCTGTTAATTTCACTCAATTGGAAAAATAACCTAGCCATATGGTCACGCCGAATGAGCTTTGTCTAGCCTTTCCTATTGACGATCGGCTCGGTAAGCATAGTAATTGACCAGATGGACTGATCTTAATCAGAATAAATTTTATGATTAAGGGGGAAGCGGCAGTGTAGCCTAGAAATTCTTATTTTTTGATGCTCTTAAAAATATGTTGTAAATTGTGTTAGTGCAAAAAATTCTCAACTTTCTCGGGTCCTCAAAACTGAAGGCACAATTCAGAAGCACAACAATTTGACCTCCAATAAGTTCTTAAAATTTTAGTAGATTGGCTAGATTGATTTTTATTTTTTCAAGTGTATTTGTCTAACTGTCGTCATAGGCACCATGGGCAACGGAACATATCCAACATACGAATTCCAGAAAGGCAGCTTGTACCGCCTCGACTGGTCCAAGATCACGAAGGTAGATGACCGTATCACTATCTCAAACGGCCTGTCCTGGGACCTCCAACAGAAGGCCATGTACTACGCCGACTCCTGCGAGAGAAAAGTCAGGAGATACAACTATGATGTGGAAACGGGAGAGATTTGTAAGTAGACAAGTCGTTTTGCACACTACTTTTTTTTTGTTTCAAATGAGCTTTATTTCTTTGGTTGCAATCTAAATTGGCCCAAAATTTGACGCCGAGCTTGGCACTACTTGTAACTTCCACCAATTTCTGTAATGCAACGAGGAGAATGTTTCGTTCATGGACATCAAGTGTAGGTACCTACATTCACACTGTGAATACCCACATGAAATTTTTTGTCACGTTTACTGGGTGGTAAGGATAAATCTCACTAGTCGTAACCTATTCATCTTTCTTTTCAGCCAATTTTACATACATTTTCGATTTCATAAAAAACAATGTAGAAGGTTATCCCGATGGTGTAACCATAGACACGGACGGTAATCTATGGGTCGCTTGTTTCGACGGCTCAAACGTCATCAATATTGACCCCAGAACCGGCGAATTGCTGCGAAAGATCCCAATTCCGGCAAAACAAGTAACTTCGGTTACTTTTGGGGGTTCTAACTTTGACATTATGTTCGTTACATCCGCAAATTTCAATAATCGCGGGCCACAAGATGGTTCCACATTTATGGTAACAGGCTTAGGGGTCAAAGGTTTACCCAATCTTAAGTTCAAGCGTTAATTATTGTCTATTTTTTAACCAAGTAATGAATCGTCACCTTTTAAACCTTTTTTTTATCATATTAATCATGTAAATACGTGTTTAGCATGTATATTTATTATATACTAGCTTTTGCCCGCGGCTTCGCTCGCGTTAAATTCGGTAGCGCCTTATTCATTTGTAATAGCAACGCTAAGTTTTCCCGTTTCTTCCCTCTTTCTCCCTCATATTCCACTCTTTTAAAAAAAATAAAAAATAAATAGCCTATGTCCGTCTCCTGGTTCCCAACTATCTCTGTACCAAAATTCATCAAAATCGGTTTAGCCATTAAAGCGTGAAGAGGTAACAAACAAACAAACTCACTTTCGCTTTTATAATATTAGTAAGGATATTAATACACTTTCTCTAGGATAACAATAAACAACTGCTCAGAGATATTTAAAAATGTAAATATATGTCAGTTAAACAATAAATGTACGAAAAACAACTGCTCAAATCCCTATTAGCAAAACTTGGTAAAATTTTTAAAACTGAAGTCAAGAAAGTAGTACGATGTGCTTTTGAGATGTGATGTTGGCGGAAGCTGCTACGGATACTATAGTCCAAAATAAAAACTAATGAGTTCTTAACCCTTAATTACTCGCACAAAGAATATTACATAACTGCTTGCATGGGGTCACAGATGACCCCAAATAATATGAGTAGTTTTTAATACATATTAGTCGCTCCTAAAATACAAACTTAGATGCGCGTTATGAAACTACCGAGAGCGCGGAGGGAAAATGAGCCGCGCCAAGTACTTCATTTTTTCATCCGAAAATGCATTGGCCGAGTAATTAAAGGTTAATGGAGGAGCTCAATATCACCAAACGGCTATCAACAATCTGCCTGGAGCGTATATTATGCGTTTGCTTAGGTATTATCTGGATAGGCTTAAGATACTGGGTAGGGTAGAAGGTATCCCGCGGAAAGCAAGATGGTCAGCTTGATCGGTCAGACGCGATCAAAAGCTGTTAGAGGCAGCTCTAATTGTCCGCCTTTGCCAGTCAAGCTGCCTTATACCAAGCCGTTCAAACTACAGGAGACCGCATGGTTTGGAGATGTGTCCTATGAAATTGCGATTCTCAGCTCAGTGAAGAAACGACAAAGAGGGCTAGGAAAGGCAGTTATGTAGCTTATCTACAAATGCAACCTGTTTGCATTATTATTCCTAGGAGTTGAAGTGGATCTTCTCCCTTGGGAACATGTGTGCCGCTCTTCTTCCCTAAGTACTGATTGTTGATCTCGGTCATTCATAGGTCATCTTCGTGGGTGTGAAAAAAAAAGTCATTTTATTTCAAAACTTTACTTATTAATCAAATTATCAGGTACTTTTATCTAATTAAATCTGACATTAGCATTAGGATGTCCTTTCGCGCCGGTGCCGGTGACCTGGAACGTGGCGCCCGCAGGCGGGTGCTGCTCTTGTCCGCGGTTCATGGCGGCGGACGTGACGTACAGCACGTCCAGCTCGGGTCCGCCGAACGTCGCCGACGTCGTTTGTAGAGCCGGGATCGGGATTGATTGTAATAGTTGTCCTTTCCTGGGGTCGATTTTTAACATCTGGAAAGAGTGAGATGGTTCGTGTTGAGAGCTGGACACACAAGAACAAGACACACTAAGTTTTTAAAACTGTGGCGCCATCGGCAAATACGACCGTCACGCAAAATTCAGCAAACTCAAACAAAGCATTTATTCCAAATAGACCCGTTTTTAATAATAGACATTTCAATAAATAAACTTGCCTGAAATCCGTCAAAATTGGCAACCCAGAGGTTACCGTCTGTATCTATGGTCATGCCGTCGAAGATACCAGTCAGCTTGTCGCCGCTGTTGCTGATGCTGCTGTTATGCTTCTCCATGGAGAACACGTCGCGAGGATTTGCTGGAAACAAACGATACATAACAGAATGTTAATTATTGTCAATTAAAGAAGCATATTTCCAAAGTTTTTTATTTTATTATGCTACGATAAATCCCCGAGTGGCCCCGGCCTAGGTATATCAAATACACGTCTGCAATTATTTTTATGACACAATGGCTTCGTGTTATAAACATGGTTCATTTAATATCGATACGGCCGGTCGTCAATAGACGGACGGACGGTGTGCTACCCATTGCTCACCGACCACAGGCCCACATACGGTGGCCGGGAGTCGTCTCGCGGTCCCCGGCGAACGGGGCGTCTCCCACGGCGGCTGGGTTGGTTTGAGGTTCTCTCCCTCAAACGCCCGGCCTCCTCCTTCTCTAGCATTACTGCTTCGCAGAAGGAGGTGACCGCTTCCCATTCCCTCTCGCTCCGGACCATAGCCTGAACCAGGGCTCGTTTCAGTCGGCGGCTGAGTTGGTTTCAGGTTCTCTCCCTCAAACGCCCGGCTACCTCCATGAAGTGATCGCTTCCCATTCCCTCTCGCTCCGGACAATCGACTAAACCAGGGCTGGACGCAAGAGATCGCCGCCGCCAATCGCCTCTACGAGGGCACTGCGGTGCTTCGCCCCGCGCTGGGCATTCCCCTGTGGGTTTCACCCTGTCCTCCGGGCTATAGCCACAGTGGGGACACCCGGGCGATTATGTGCAGGAACCGCCCGAAACTTCTGTGTCCTGTGAGGGCCTGCATCAGGCAAAGAGGGGATTTACCGCTACTATTGTGGTGTGCCCTGGCCGGAAACTCCTTGGACACACTTTTTAAAACAAGTTTGGTTTTACAATCATTTGGGTTCATTACTGTTATTTCTATGTATATGCAAGCCCAATGTAGAAGAAAAAACAGGGTTCCCTCTATCTGGCAGAATCTTGATGCTCCGAAATTTATTTGGCATAACACACTTAGCATAATTTCCTTTAACCGAACATTTTAAAGGCATAAAAATTATTTGGTATAATTATCATTTGGCATAATGTTTAAAACATCGAATTAACAATGGCATACTTTTAAGATGACAGAATTACATTTAGTATAATTACGATTCGCAGAGTTCAAATTTCGCATAATATATTATTTGGTATAATTTCAGTTGGCATACTATGCAGGCGGCAGTAATGGCTAGGTTAGGTTAGGTTAAAACTGTGACCTCCTAAGCCAGAAACGACTTGCGTTAATAGAAAAAAGAGATTGTTTTAAGTAGGTTACCCGGAACTGAACTATTTAG
The DNA here is from genome assembly GCA_958449745.1 of Ochropleura leucogaster. NCBI lineage: Eukaryota > Metazoa > Arthropoda > Insecta > Lepidoptera > Noctuidae > Ochropleura > Ochropleura leucogaster. The sequence goes on from OY288201.1 coordinate 21,427,460, forward strand.
ATTAGGATACTTAATTAGTTATTGAATTCAATAACATAATCTCAAATTCAATTAAACAATAACTAAAATAAATGAAAAAAAATTAAAGAAATAATTAATCAAAATAAATGAAACTTATAATGACAAAGATGACCCTAACTATAAACTTTCTACGATATGACAATTTTGCCGTTTAATGATCATCGATATAAAATATATTATGCCAAAAGACGATTCTGACTATGAACTTTCTGCGATATGATGTTTCTACTTTTTAAATATTATGCATATGAAGTTTATGCCTAGAGATGATTCTGAGTTACAAAATTATGAGTTTAGAATGTATGATAAATGAGTGTCTGCTAAACTATTTTCTGCGAAGTGAAGTTTATGCCATCCGTTGTTATGCAAAATAAAGTTATGACATAAAAAGTTCTGCTATAAAGGGTGGACCCGAAAAAACAACCTTAAAATCTTAAAGATTAAGATGGCCATTGATTGGCTCCAAAAAGTCAAAAAAGTATTGTCTACTCACAAATATCCCCCGTCTCCACATCATAGTCGTATCTCCTGATGGTGAACTCGAAAGAGTCCGCGAAGTAGAAGGCCTTCTCCGCGAGGTCCCAGCAGAGACCATTGGAGATGTCGATGTTGTCAGCCACGAGGTGCGCGCTGCCGTCCGCGTCGAATCGGTACAACGAGCCCTTCTTCAGGTGGAACTTGCCCGGCTCGTACTCGTGGCCCATGGTTCCTTCAAGGACGATTACATAGCACCTTTAAGTAATAGTCACCGATATTTGTAGATCATAGACATTTAGCTTTCATACTGATGAACAGACAGATTGTAAACGTATTGTTGGAACGTTAATAGCGAATGTTCTTTACACTTGATATTCTCGGACAATTAGGGAGGGGTGTACTACCAACTCACCGACGCTCCGATGTTAAGGTCTAGGATGAATCCAGACTCCGGTCTGATACCAAGGAGCCAATAACACAATGCCCGACCCGGAAATCGTACCTAGCACCTCAAACTCAGCAAAAGCGCTACGACCGGATGACCAACGAGGCAGTTTTTGTTAAATAAATAAGTAGAAAAAATAATTTTGAGAAGACCCTCTTATAGTAAAATACTCACCAGCAAATAGTCTTCCCCTAGGATCCGCCTTAGCATCATTGAACCTGTTCTTAGGGTTCTCTTGGTCCACCTCAGCAATGGTCCTGCCTGTCTTCGCCCCATTCTCCCTTCCATCCCACTCGATCTCCACCACCTTCCGGTTCAGTCCCACCACGAAATGGTTTATCTTACCCTCCAGTGGAATTATGAAAGTTGGCATGCCCTCTGGGATGTGAAATGTTTTGATTATTTAGGAGAAGGAGAAAATCAAAAAGCTGCGCAAAAAAAACTCCCCAATATAAATGGTAATGCATAATGCTAACGGCAGCTTATAATGTTCTTTCTACTGGCACTATACCTGAAATGGAAGTTTCTTGAAAACGCCGCATTCTCCAAGATGTTTTATACACCTTTTTAAGAGCAGTGGTAATGGAATAAATTACACTAAGTAACGTATCTGGCTGAGCCTGAACCCTGGCTAATCATTCGTTTTTAAGTATTTAGAAGTGATAAACTCACCCAACTTAGCTTTGGTATGCTTGCCGGTGCTGGGCACATACTTATTGACGGTGTTGTCGAAGATGCTGACGAAATACAGTGCCTGTGCATCGTGATCCCAGTGCGGGCCCTCACCTAGCCATACTGGCTCTGTCACTGGCTCCACCACTGGCGCCATCTAGAAAATGCAAACAAAGATTGGGTTCAGGAGACTGCGGTAAAAGCCGGACCCATGCTATACTAGCCAACCCGCGAATTTAGCTAGTACTTTTACTAGTCCCCAAATAATAACCCGACCCGGCCCTTTTCTAGTCGTTTTCTCAATGACGTCCTAAACTGAGGCCCGTACCCCGCAGGGGGTGTAGCGTCATCGATTATTATAGTAGGTTTTAGCCCTGGCACCCGGCCTTAAATTCATTTGAGTGAGGTCACCACAGGATAATTTGGTTGAGTAGTTCCAAAACTTTATAATTTTAACAACGAGAGGCCCAATCAAAAAAAGGCTATGCTTCTTTTACTGTCATTACGAAAGTCAAAGCATTTATTTCAATTAAACCATTACATGCACGTTTACTTTTACGCCTTGTGAAAGTACTGTAGTTGCCCATTCCAAAGCGTAGATCTCTATGGAGAAGAATGGGCAAGAAACTTCTAGATTAGGGTATCGTGGTTTTCAGTACCTGAGTTGTGGAAGTCAGATAGGCAGACGCTTTATGTAAAATACTTTTATGTAGCTAGAACCTGACTTCAACATAGTTGGCAAAAAGTAAGGTGATACAGATAACTTGTACAAGATGGTGTCTTTTTTATCTACCAGATGAAGTTTCTAAGTTTGCTACGTAAGACACCGGTTAGGCCACTTGCTTGTTCTTGAATGTCATTAGGCACTTGTAATATCTAGATTTTATTTATCACATTACTAATTGTTAGTATGAATGAGTGAAGATATATATTTTTTGTTATTTCATTTTCCAATTTTACTTAAATACATTAGCAGAAAAATATGTATTATAAACAATAACTCATAAACTACCCAAGCAATATAAATAAAATTCATATAGAAAAGAAGCCTTAGTTTAAATATATTTATAGACAACAATAAACAAACAAAGTTACGTACCGGTTTATATGATAACAAGCTCAAAATAACAACATTTGTTAAGAAAGGTAAGTTGTGATTGTGGAAAAACATTTCGTTATAGAGAATACTCTTGGATCTTGTCTCAAGCTAGACTGAACTTAAAGGAGGAAACATCTTTAATATAAGTAGCTTTGATATTATAGTCAGCCGAGTTCTATGAATAGCGGTCATATTTAGGTCGGGGAAACCGGTCGTGACGTCATGACGTCAGCGTCATTTGTACGTGTTTCTTCTTGGACACGAAATATGAGGAAAATTAAGGTGTTGAGTTTTGTTGTGCAATTGAATTGATTCATTGCGAATTGCGACCCACGGGTGCCACTTAAGTTAAAGGTTGGAAAATACAAGTCCGTGATTCGACCTGTCCTACTATATGCATCCGAATGTTCTATGTGTAAAGTCTCTATGTCGATGTTAGATGAAATGGGTGGTGAAACGATGTGAAAAAAATTAAATTGCGTTTATTTAGCATTAAAACAAAAAATCAGGAACACCTTAACAAAATAAATAATGCCAAAAGAGCCTCAGCTCAGCATAATTCCAGATGGCAACACAAGGCCCCTACCTAACGCTGATTTTCAGCTGCAGCCCACGAGTGCCATACGCTCGAAAACACAAACAAACAACACATTCAAAAGTATAAAAACAATAAAATTAGTAAAATTTAAAAACGTAAAAAAAATATAATTATAATAAAAGAGAAAATGTGCAATCTAGGATACATAATTAAAAAAGTGAATAAAATTATGCTGCTAAATCAAGTGTATAGGCCGCTTACTGAGAAAATTGATGAAAATTTAAGGACAGGCTGAAGCGTTCTGCCATACATATTACTTGGGACGCCCAGTCGGCCGACTATACGTTTTGAAGTGAACACGGCCTAAATATATTTGTGATCGTTAGAACAGCTGATGCTTATATCAAATGCTATATTTTTAGGGTTCCGTAGTCAACCCTTATAGTTTCGCCATGTCTGTCTGTCCGTCCGTCCGTCCGTCCGTCCGTCCTCGCTTAATCTCTGTGACCGTTAGCACTAGAAAGCTGAAATTTGGTACCAATATGTATATCAATCACGCCGACAAAGTGGTAAAATAAAAATAGTTTATATAATAGTTTAAGTCATTCGCAGCACGCACTATTCCCATACTTGGATAATAATAAAATACAATTCTCTAGTGTTCAACGTGAAACAAATAATAAACTCATAAGTGGGAACACTTATTGTGACGGACGGGAAACTACGGAACCCTACACTGAGCGTGGCCCGACACGCTCTTGGCCGGTTTTTTTTTAGTTTAAATTATTATTTTGTCAAACTAGTTTAACAAAATGTAGGTCAAATCTCACAGGCCAGAACTTTATGTCATCGACAACGCTGTGAAGTAAGGTCATAGCTTACATATAAATTCGGAAAGGGATCGCAATCGTATCAACTCAAACCGTACATTATTAGCTCTACTGCAACGCACACACTTTTTTTACGAGACCTGTAAGCGTATAGTTAACTATTGTCCTTCCAGTTATTTCACTTCTGTTTCCTTAAAACGACCTAACTAACCAATCGATAATATTGACGGTTAGTTAAGGTTGTAAACCTATTGTAAGTTTGTGATTTTGACAGACTTCTCAGCGGCAACAACTATTTAGAAGCAGTTTCTTTTACCAGCCTCTCAATTGTCCCACTGCAAAGGTCTTCCCTTTCTCCTTCCAAACCTCTCTATTCTGTGCGATATCGATATCAATAACAGCCATGTTCGCCCCGCAGATAAGACTAGATCGTCACACCACCTTCGACGCGGTCTACCTCGACAGATTTCCACCATAAGGCGACCAGTGAGTGACGATCTTGGCACACCTCTCCGGGTGCATTCGCGTGACACGGCTAGCCCACTCCCACTTTAGCTTGGCTGTTTTTCCCCAGCATCTGCAACCTTAGTTATGGAGATACAAGGTGGTGTCTCTATCTCTAACGTGGTCTATACGCTGAACAGTAAGTACCTATGCTGCGCTGACTTGGTAGAAAGACAATAATACTGTTCCTTCAGCTGTATACCATTGTGATTAAATCATGGGATTCTCTAAAGTGCTGTGTTTTCCATCCAAATAGCTATCCTACTAATATTATAAATGCGAATGTTTGTGAGGATGGACGGATGGATGGATGTATAGATGTTTGTTACTCTTTCACATCAAAACGGCTGAACGGATCTTGATGAAATTTGGCACAGAGGTAGATTATAGTCTGGTTTTTCGATATCACGCAGACGAAGCCGCGGGCGATAGCTAGTTGGAAATAAAGAATTAACTACGATGGGAAAAATAAACCTTTTCTAAAGAATACCAAGGATTTATTAAATAAATATATGGGTAAGCACAATAAAACTGCAAAACGAAACGCACACGCGTGTACGAAAGTATTATAGCGCGAGGTCAGTAACCGGTCAATAACTATGTAATTACGGTTAAAAACTCTACTGTTTACTTATATACAGGTATTTTTATATCTACAAAATGCATGTTTGCACTTGTTGGCAGTGTTGTTTTTTAATTTATTAAATTAATGAATTATTTAGGTCCGCCCTATGCGAAACCGCGGGCAAAAGCTAGTTTATTTGGTCGAAAACAAGTCTTTTATAAACTGCTTGTTTTCGACCAAATAAACTTCGAACCACTAATTAATGGATTACTATGAAAATTTCATCTGAACTGATAAGCCCGGTTACGTTTCCCTTTAGTTAGTTGACTGTACCACTACCTATTACCCGTCTAAGAGACCTTAAAAGTGCGTAACTAAATGAATTATGTTGGTGTTATGTAGACAACTTTACTGCTATCTACTCTTTAAATCATACTGGTCCGCGTCGGACACTAGTTGCTCGGCATTTTGCTTAAGGCGCCTCCCCGACCAAAACGCCGCGCAAGCCGTTTTTGTGCAGTTTTCTGGAGCTATCTACTTGTTATTTAAAACGGATTAAGTAACAAAAAAATATATTAAATTTCTTTATAATCTTGATTCCAATAAAATCACCTTACAACAAAACCCCAGAAATGAGAAAAAATATCAATAACATGTATCTCCTCGTAAAGTAAACATTCTTTAATTTTGCTACTGACACTAATGGGCACACAATTCTATAATGAACATTTTGGAACAAATATTTTTTCCAAAAACCCAAAACTTTATTTTATATAGATTTGATTCCAAAAAATAGGCATTATGCACTACTGTTACTCCTGCGCGGCAAAGAGGGAAGAAATGCTCAAGGTTATTTGCGTAGGGTACGGCCTTAACTATCTGACGCAGCCGTGAGACACACAATAATTAGGTATCGACTTTTTGTGTTTAGTTTTATGTTATTTATTCTTTTTAAAATGTAATTTTATGTTTTTAGTTTGTTTTCTTTCTTTGTTTAATGTTGTGTTCAGTTGTGGCATGTGCAAAAAAACCTGCTTTCTCTCTTCCTTTCATAGGTTTCATGGTTAAAAATGCGGTTCTCGTGGAAACCTTTTCGGTGTAATTTCCAGGTCTGAAAATTCATCGTACATACGTTTTAAATTCACCAAAGTATGGATGAATTTACTCATTGCACACTGTACATACATAGTCATAGGATTTTTTATGATAAAAGAATTTAGTGCGAAGTCCACTTCTTAGGCAGAAATCTATAAACGTCATTCAGCGTTTCACCTTTGGCTTAGCATTATTCCTGTCTGTCGTAAAACTATCAATCTAGAAATGCAAAACAGAGATGGCAACATTTGTCTAAGCAATTGCGTGTCATGTAACGTTTATAGATCTCGCCCTTAAAGTATGAATAAAACATAAAATCGAACTATGCTGACCATCATAACGCGACGCGCGTCGCAGGTTCGATTCCCGCACGGAACAAATATTTGTACGGCCTACTTATAGGTAGTTGTTTCAGGTCTGGCTGTTTGTGTATGTGAATTTAAATGTTTGTAAACGCACTCACGATACAGGAGAAATTCCTAGTGTGGGGCAACGTTTAAAAAAAATACCTATCTGTACTTACATTTTAGAAAATAAATGGTTTCTATTTGTACTTTGCCCGCACCGGGAGTTGAAGGATCTCCTTTCCAGTTTTACACGAATACATTATTTTACATTTCCAAAATAGGTACTATTTACCGCCCGGAGCAAACAAACTATACGTCTGCGATTGACTAGTCTCCACTACACTTTGCGCTAAAAACATTTGCGATATAACCTTGGTCTTGGTATCAACTTCCTCATTCTATAAAATTATTAGGTAGGTACGTTTTGGAAATACATTTGGATGTGCATCTACGGCTCCTCTTTATGGTGAACATTTTCAAGAGTTTAGTAATAAGACACGATGACAGTGTCTATTGTTGCGAGACCGCGGGAGGTTTTGCGTGCATCAATGATTCTGATTCAAGTACCTAGAGACTCTAGAGAAGTATGGTGCTCTGTTTGCACAGTAGAACAGTCATATTGTGGTAAAAATTCTAATTGACCATGTTTAAATTATTATCTTTGGCAAACTATTGTCATGAATTCAGTACATAGTTTGAAGAGTCCATCACCAGATCGACCTTTAAAATATAGCTGAAAAAATCTGACCCTGTTTAAGTTATTTCGAAACATATTAATTTTAATTTACCAATGAAATCACGTCTGCTAGTCTAGAAACATTCACTTAATTCCGGTAATATGAAAATAAAAATCTCTACAACATCCAAAAATTAACGAGTAGAAAATGCTTATTGATGGCATTAAAGTCCGCCTCTGTACTTTGTGCTAGAAGTGTTAAAAAAATAACATACCACGATTTTCTTTCCAACATGAATCTCTCGTGGTGGGTTTTCCAAAGATATAATCTACTTGATATCAATTGATAATGAGTTGAGATGAGATAGCAGACCGAGAGACAGTCAGTCATATTATCTACAACCGCTCAAAATAACAACAAGGCATACATAATACTCGCAAATCTTGTTTCTGTGCACTTTCTATGTTTAGTAAATTTAAACAACGCTATTTAACATAATCGGTTAGTAACTCTCCCACTGCTGGGACCCTGATAAACAAGCTTCCTATCTCATCACTTCCCTGGCCTTGTCCCATTCTATTTGGGGTCGGCGCAACACGTATTCTTCATCCATTCTCCCCTATCAGACGTCACAGCGTCATTTACTCCTTTCTCCTTCATATCATTCCATACACAATCCATTCATCTTTCTTTGGTCTTCCTTCCCCTCTCCATCCATCAACATTCAGATCCTTGTGGGTTGTAATCCAATCCAAAACGGCTCAGTATAAGTTCTAAGACATGACAGTTTACTTTGTTGTGTTACTTTTGCCGTTTTGAGAGCAGAAAGCGTGGTGCGTGCTTACGACACGAAATTCGTAACCGTTACTCACACTGCGAAAGTATTGACTTAAGATTGAAAGCGCCCGCAAATAAACATCGTGATAATGGTAATTAAAAAGAAAATCCTGCAAGGGATACCAACAAAAAAGTTTTTTAGTATGTATGTGTAGTTGTTTACATTTATATTATAAAGTTAGTGTCGTTACACACAAATTAACTTACAATTAGAACTGAGAAAAACTGGCATAAAACATTTGTCTGGTTACTACTAATACACGCTTCGATCAATAAATAATGCACAAATGTAATCACTCACTCCTACGCGTCTTATCTTTACCGGCCGCTTTACAATTATCTCCAAAAATAAAATAAAAATAGCGTTTTATTTCTTGCAAATTAAACTACATGAATAACAAAAAATGCAAATCATTTAAAACCAAACGCACGAAGGTTTCTGTACCATTATCTGTGATCGGATAATCAGGCACTTATATACCTTAAACTTCTTTTCTTGAAAGAATAAAATGGATATTCCTTCCTGAATTAATACGTAATCCCGAATTCCTGGGATTAAACAATTTTGTAAAAACAATTATAAGTAACTTAATTATTTTATAGCAGTGGTTATTTGTATCTTTATTTTATTCAAAATAACACACACACAGTTTAACAAGGAACAGCTGTCTTGAAATTACGAGAGAGTATGTTAAGCATGATTCAAACAAAATATATCGTTTTTACAACGAGTTCTAACTATATTTTGTTTGTGATCCGGGATTCTAAAAGACATAATATTCATATTATTCTTTCGTAGGCATAAAAATTAAGTATAGATAAATTTGCAACCGATTATCCGATCTCTGACTATTATTTATTAAAAATGACCAAATCTTATTTTGTATGAATAACAGAAAGAAATTTTTTTTTTGGCATTGTTGTTATAACAACAAAAATACATCCGTTATTCTACATTTTTGAAAATTTCAACCGTCAAACTATCACGGTCCATGAGGTACAGTACAGCATGGTGAAAGATGGATGAACAGCGAAATGGAGTCCCGTCTGTCTAACCCTTTGGGTAACCCTATAAAATTAAGTAAATTTTATAAGGTTAGAAAATGTTCCCAACAACATTAATTAATTTGAATATGATTTTAATGCCATGTGATGGCAGATTATCTCAGAGGAGCTCGTGGCTAAATAATAGCAGTCGCTCAGGTCGATCTTTAGGTTAAGCCGCGCTTGCCTAGGTTGGTCTGTGGATGGGTGACCAGCCGTTACATACCGAGTTTCCTTCGTGCCTCGGAAAGCATGCTAAGCCGTTGGTCCCGGCTGTCATTTGTAGATCTTTGACAGTCGTTACAGGTAGTCAGTGTTCCGAAAGTCTGACAACTAGTCTTAGCAAGGGGTATCGCATTTTCCAGTACGTACTGGGTTGTGGAGGGCAGATAGGCAGTCGCTCCATGTAAAATACTGATAAACAGCTACTTCCGGTTAGACTGGAAGCCGACCCCAACATAGTTGGGAAAGGCTAGGCAGATGATGATGATGATGGCAGACTATAGAGGGCTTTATTATAAGAATCATTTAGGTACCTATATAAATGCTGCATAGATGATTTACCTACATAAGTGTTCTACAGATTTAATTATTTGTAGAACAACAAATAAATGATATGATGAAAAACTAAGTGTTCCTTTCCAAAAACGTTATATAGCATTTGTATCATTACATAATCCAAGATGATTAAAATACCGCAATGAGGATAAAAACACAAAATACTAGTAGTACTCACTGTTATATCACAGATAGGCACAACACACTAACAAATGCAAGGGAGCGGGCCGTATCAATGTTATATAGCGTTACAAGTATCTAATCTAATCTACAGGAGATCTCATTATATACAAGTGCCGATATACTCTTGAATGGAGGCAGAAACTTGGTTTTTGTATCTTACTTCGTTGTTTTTTTTCTTGAAATGGATGGGATGTGTCCATGATGACACAGCTAGCAAGAAAATCACCTTAAAAATAACGAGTATAAAAGAAGAAATACAGAGCCGACCACAAATAAATTAGGATGAGGGCAGGACGATAAACCTCACACCAACCTAGCTGCCGCGAGAAATGATACGGGCTTCGGGCGCCACGAGACGACTCCCGGCTACCGTAGATGCGGGCCTGTGGGCGGCGAGCTCACTGTCCGTCCGTCTATTGAAGACAGGCTGTGTCGACGGCGCGTTCGTGAGAATTCAAAGAGATATCAGCAAAGCAGAGGTGCCTGCCAGGCCACCGCCTGCCGGGGTTGCGGGTTGTTCGAAAGAGATACCACGGCCCCGGAACATAAAGGGCAAAAGAAGGAAAAATAGGGTAGGTTTTAATCAGTAAAAGTCTGACACTTCCCCCCGCTCAGCTCAGAGCGCGGGAAGTTATTTGATGAATTCCCATCTGCAAGAAAAAGAGCAGGGGGATAATGATTTGTAAATTGAGAAGATAATTAAATAGTTTTTCTATAAGCAGTAAATTCGGAAGCTGTGTGTGCTCTGAATAGTTATCGAGAGCCGGTAAAACAACTCACTTTGTTGGACAAATGGACAAATGCCATTTAAAATATCGCAGGTAAGACTCGCGCAGAACAGGGAAGAATGCCACAAAGGGGAGGAATCAGCGAACTGGAAATTCTAAAATGATTTGCTCCGAAAAGAATAACACAACTATAAAAAAATAAAAAAGGTGTTAATTATTTCAATTCTACACTCACTTTTTCTGTCGCAGTCAGTTATATTGAATGCCGTCTGAAGCCGTATCAGACTGTCAGATTGTTTTGATATTACATTATAAATACAATGCGAATGGTATAAAATTAATGGTGCATGTGTTAAAGTGAACTCGCTTTAATTAGGAGTATTTCAATAGGCCATTGTTTTTTAAGCAAGGAAGGTTACACATGTTTAACCACAATTTAAATTGACAGGAGAGAATGGAAGCAATGTGTTGCATCGATCCCAAGAAGAACGGGACAGGCGTTATAAATTCATCAGCGTTTACGGTAGGTAAACGCTGATGAATTTATACATTCACTAGCTTTTGCCCGCGGCTTCGCTCGCGTTAAATTCGTTGTAACACAGTTCCCCTTTCCTGATTTACAGGTACCTGCTACCTTTAGTTTTTGCCCTTGCGTGTTGTTATAGCAATGCTAATATTTCCCTTTTCTTCCCTCTTTCTCCACCATATCTGCATTTTTTTTTAAAAAAAACCTTTCTGTCTCCAGGGTCCCAGCTATCTCTGTACCAAAATTCATCAAAATCGGTTTAGCCATTTAGGCGTGAAGACGTAACAAACACTCACTTTCGCTTTTATGATATTAGTAAGGATGGAAACTAATTTCTATGTGATGTTACTGCTAGCCAACTCTATCCCACAGTTGGGCACAACAACAACAAGGCCTCTCTCCATGACTTGCAGTTGGTACGATCCAAGGCCACTGTGGTCCACTGTGAGTTGGTTTTATCCAGTGTTTGAGATGTCATTTAATTTGTTTTTCTGACATAATTTTATTGAAATGCATGTTAGTATGATCTAAGTACCTATACTGAGTCTATTGGTACCCAGAATTTTTATTGAAATTGAAATGCATGTTAGTATGATCTAAGTAGGTACCTAAAAAGAGTTTATTGTTATTTGAAATAATGAATTTGATTTGATTTTGATAAAGACATCAGTCTTGACCAAATTAATCATAATTAATTGAAGATAGATTAGTTGATTGACTTGTGCAAGTTGCGTAAGATAATATCTGTTGCGCCGATGGATCATTTTCATTGCGATAGCCGCCAAACACGATCGGAAGGACCATTGTTAAGATAGCAGCTGCCAAGATTGCTACTGCATATAAAATGGTCGTATTTAGATAAAATATTCAAAACTTTTACAGTGGGGTTTCCGAAAATGAGATAAGCTACAGTTTATTTCTGTAACACGATAACAAACTATCTTAACTCAAATAAGCAGAGACGGATTATCTCTGAGGCTAACTAACCACGTGCTTAGGCGCACAGAAGTTTTTAAACGGAGAAAAATATAAACAAAAAAAACATGACGTATGACGTTCCCGGGATAAGGGGATATTTTTTATAAATATCTTGGGACAACTCACACACGGTTATCTGATTCCAAGCTAAGCAGAGCTTGTGTTATGGTAACTAGACAACTGATATACATACTTATATAATTTATAAATACATACATATTATAGATAAATCACACCCAGACACAGAACAAACAATCATGCTCATCACACAAAGTTTGTCCTGGGTGGGAATCGAACCCACGACCTCCGGCTCAGCAGTCAGGGCCACTAACCACTAGACCAACAGGCCCGTCATTGTTTTTAAAAGTAGCCCAGCTAGTGTGAGTACTATGTAATTTAATTGACTCGACCGTTGCCCTGGTGGTTGAGAGATTGTCACATGTTTATTTAAGGCTGATTGTAATCTTAAGACTTTTAGACGTCAAAAATGACATTAGAAAGTCCCCAAAATCGCTTCACAATTTAAACATTTTTAAACTTTTTGTTTACTCACCGCCATTGAGTCTTTAATTCGAAGTTTATTTGACAAATCATTTTCTGGAGTATCTCCGGTTCCGTGAACTAAATATTGAGTTAACTTATTAACAACGGCAAACAATATTACAGATGTCAACATTTCGATTTTATCAACAGTTGTGAGATTCACGTTAGTTCTTTGAAATTAATATTTTCATCTAAACATGAAATCTGGTAATAATGATTGACGAAGGCTTGATTAACATCATTAATTGGTGTACATATTTTATAGGTGTTTTATCGGTCTAATTTCAATCAACCTTTATCAACCGTCGCCTTAGTGCAGTAAACCAAACACACATTCCAATAGAGTTTATTTTACAACGGATCTCATCTCTTCGATAGTTTATTCTCTACACTTCAATTCAGTGAAATTTCATTCGCAATTTGTTGCTAAGCGCAAATGTCGAGAACAGCTGAACCGATTTCGCTAATTCTTATTTTTGTAGAGGGTTCTTCTGAAAAAAAAGTTGGTAGCAAATAGAATTCATACCTTGCACAGCTATCATCTCTTCATGTACAGCATCATCCCAGCCTTAACTACGAGTATATGCGATTATTCGCCTAGTTTTGGTACAGCTATGATCTCCATTCCTTTCCCGAATACGCATACTGTTATAGAATCGCTGGAAAAAAAGAACATACGATTAGCTAAAGTTAAATGCGTAAAACAAAACGTTACAACTGTGGAGGTCAGACAGGCAGTCGCTCCATGTGAAATATTGGTATTCTGCTGAATCCCGTAAGACTGGAAGACACCCCCACATAATAAGGCTAGGCGAATGTATACACTATAGTACACCCTGTTCCGTTATGAAATCCCTTTGGGGGGAGGGCGGGGGGGCGCGAGGGGCGTAAATGCTCTGGGATGAGAAAGATGGAGAAATATTTAAGGTGAAAGCGCCAGGGTATTCTGCAAAAATTTTCTGTTGTATGGTGTAATCACTATATATAAATTGCTCCGCTTCAAATTGTGGTAGCATCTCGCCCTTCAGCCGATTTTTGGTTATCGTAAACCGGAGCCACACTTAACTACATTTATTATAGCGAGTTCTTGTTGTTTTTTGACTGCGTAGACTTAGGGCCGATTTTTCAATCAGAAGATTACATTTATCTAAAGAGTAACTGTGACGTTTTGACAGTGTCCATACAAAAACTGACAAAATGACAGACTTATTCGTCTGATACAACTTAACTGGCGATTGAAAAATCGGCCCTTAGAGGGTTTGTTTTTTTTAACACCACAAAGGGACTACAGAGTTGAGTACCTACATGGTTTTAATTTAAACTCGATACCTCCACGAGTTGCAGAGATAAAAGGTCTTGACAGACATGCAGACAGATAGACAGACAACAAAGTTACCCAATAAGGGTTTATTTGAATTTATTTCCTTTTGAGGTATGGAATAAAAGTTTTCGCTCTCATCCTTTAAGTTGAGGGAGAACCATTATTATTATTTAAAGATTATCGGCTATACAATAATCGGCTATAAACATGACGCTACATCTCTTACGAGATAATCAGCGGGTAAAACCGCTGGGCGCAGCTATTAATAAATAATCAGTGCGTTAACAATGAGAAACTGAGTAACCTCGCGCCATATTGATGACGTCATCGCTGTTAAATCGAATTAGTTGGTTGTTTAATACTTTTACACTACCGAAAAAAAAGCGCACCAATATATATCGAGAATCTACCAGCATTCAAGTGACAGTTGATAGATAAAGTCACAATAGGGCGCGAGCTCAGTCACTTTCTCATTTTAAACGCATTGCAGTTACCTATCATGGTCCAAAAGATCCATCCCCTGAACATCAGCGACATCTGTATGCGTTTGCGACATGAACTTGCACTCTATCCCCTCTTCGCGTATCCGCCATCTTAACAACGTGATTCTCTGATCAATTGACGTGGATAACAGATAGTCATCCACCAGAGACAAGCCAGTTATCTGTGAGCTATGGTACATGGAACTTTTCCAAGTGTGCAGTAGTTTTGTAGAAGTCAAGTCATTCTGGTCAGGGATTTCTAGCACAATTATATGGATGGCATTGTCGTCGCCTCCTGTAGTTACAAGAATTCTGTTTTCTTTTAGGATGGTAGTGGCAATACTGTTAATGCCTGATTTGTTGGTTGTTGTCGTGAAAAATGGCTCTAAATCAGTTTGTCTTATATCTGTTACGTCCCAAAACGTGACATCACCTCTTGTTGTACAAGTTATTAGGACATTTTTATCTAGAATTTTAATGATTTTGGTTTTAAGTATACAAGTTTTGTGATATTTTGAATCTTTCACAAATTCTATCTTTTTATTATCGTCTCTGAAAGAAAGTACTCTAAGATAAGAATCTGAACAGCCAGTGAAGATAGTATAGTTATCTTTATGTTTTATCAAATCCAAATCCATGATTCTCATTTCAGGATCAAAGTCAATGGAACGATTTCTCCATGTTTGGTTACCTTTTCTTTCTTTATCTGTGCCTTTTATCTGATAGTCTATTAAATCTTCGGATTTGACACTGATTTTATTATTGTCTCTAGTTATTTTTATGTCTTTGATGCAAAGTTGTGCTCTTCCACCTGCAGATAGAACTAGAAAATGATTGTTTTCTAAAGGATATGTTTTTAGAGTTCTTACACTGGATAAATGTTTGAAACTTATTTCGTCTTTAAAGTTCATTTCTGCATCAACACTAGATATTCTAAGTGTAGTGTCTTCTCCACCGGAAATGTATACTCTAGAATTATTATCAATTTTATGTGCTTTCAAGCAATTAACTTCTTTAGCGTGTGATCCGTTTATCAAATTTCTGGACACTATTTTGCTTAGTTGAAAAGTAGTAACATTAATGTCTGAATTCTTCAAATAAATCAGTTTTATGAATTCTTCATTATCGTTTTTTACTTTTTTGAAGTATCTGACTGCGTCCCACGATCTGTGTCCACCTCCACATGGCACTTCTAGTATGTTGCTATTTTCTTTTATATTATGTACGATGAAAACTCTTTCTTGGAATCCACAAACTACGTTTTCATCTTTATCTAAGAATTTCTCGATCCATTCAAAAGCTAGATCTTTGCTGCTCATGTATTTGACAATATTATCATTTATACTAAAATATTTGATGGTGCCATCTCTCCCTGTAGTGATCATACTGCTATTCGTAATATTTATTGATGTGGGGCCATATCTTCCATGAACCTTATTGAAACTCTTTACAGGATCTTTCTGGCCCTTTACAAAAACGTGTATATTACCACATCTGTCTCCAAAAAAAAAGTTATTACTAAGTGGATCTTTAGCAGAGGCTGTCAGCCATCTTTCTTTGCAATTCGGTAAAACAAAATGAGCATAATCTTCCACTTTTGCATTATTTGAAGCTAAGACGGTAATATTACCGTCACCAGAACAGAATACGAGATGTCTATTCCCAGCCCAATGCATGGACAAAATCTTTCCTACTTCCAATTTTGTGTCAATAACATTTAAAATAAAAGCCTCATCTTTACATTTCTCTACAAATACATCTAGTTTGCCATTCATATCTGCAACAGCAACCAGTTGCTTACAAGACGATACTGATAGCAATTTATAAGTTGATTCATGATTCAATTCATGTTCAGTTTTATTTCTGTTTATAACATCAAAGTAGATCAAGTTGTTCTCATCCATAACAACTAAGTTGTTTCTAGCAGTGAATACAACTTTTTTGGGTGTGGCAACATCAATTTTAATTATATCGTCATGACAGTAATCAGTAGCTACAGTTAGGGGATGTAGAATAACCCCACAATCACCTCCACCAGTGACTAAGTTACTTCTGTCAGAGTCAACAGACCATATGCAGCCATTCTGATGAGTTAATGCCTTTTTGAGCAACTTGCCATCATAATTCCAGTAGCATATTGCTGAGTCTTCACCTACAGAAACGATTATATCATTTGTTATACAACTTCTCATAACCCTGGCCAAATGGCCATAGACCTCATGTTTACAAACAATATCTATGGTCTTCCAATACTCTTTGGTGTTGCATGGGTGAAATGGCGTCGAGTTGGGGCCCCATATCCTGACAGATCTGTCATCAGATGTTGTTACTATTATGTTCTTATGAGGTTCACAGGCTATTGAGAATATTACACCCTGAAAGTAAGGAAAGCATTTGTCACTAACTTCCTGAAGATTCGAGAATTACCCTTTGCAAATTGGCACATGCAGTTTTTTCAATCCAAAACATCTTGTTTGTAACAACCAAAAACCGGCCAAGAGCGTGTCGGGCCACGCTCAGTGTAGGGTTCCGTAGTTTCCTGTCCGTCACAATAAATGTAAATGTTCCCACTTATGAGTTTAAAGGTGGAAAGCACGGAAAATCTTAACATCGACTTTAAAAAAATGACGTCATTACACAACGCCATCTATCGAACCATTTATGAACTGGTTTTTACCTTAACATTTTGATGCTGTTAAAAAAATGAATTTTAGTTTTGTTCCAAAATTGCCTTAGCATGTTCTTAATAGAAATTTAATGTAGTTATAAGATATCGCCAATACCAAGGAGAGACCAACCAAACAATTCGGTAATACCCGATCCAATGTAATAAGTAATAAAATAGTTTTTAATAATTTTGGATTGCGAGAACCGATTTCAATAATTCTTTTTTTGTTTGAAAAAAGATACGTTCAGGATAATAAAATATGTAAACGAAGTTAAAAAAAATGCTTGCATATACGATTATACTACAAACTTAGTCCAGAAATTATTTTGTAAAACTTTTTGTCTTTTTGTACAAAAACTGTTGTGTCAATCAAGTTCAAAATAATTTTCATAGAAAGTCCTTATAAAGTTCTACTTTTCAGATTTTTTTCATATTTTCTAAACTTATGGTTCAAAAGTTAGAGGGGGGGGGACACATTGTTTTTTACTTTTGGAGCGATTATTTCCGAAATTATTGACATTATCAAAAAATGATTTTAGTAAACCCATATTCATTTTTAAATACCTTTCCAACAATATATCACACGTTAGGGTTGAAATTAAAAAAAAAAACAGTTCCCACTTTACATATAGGGTGGCTACCCTAATAAAACATTTTTTTCAAATTTTTATTTTACCACTTTGTCGGCGTGATTGATATACATATTGGTACCAAATTTCAGCTTTCTACTGCTAACGGTCACAGAGATTAAGCGAGGACGGACGGACGGACGGACGGACGGACGGACGGACGGACGGACAGACAGACATGGCGAAACTATAAGGGTTCCTAGTTGACTACGGAACCCTAAAAAGGATACACAGTACTGTACCTAATTAAATAAATAAATATCTTGGGACAACTCACACACGGCTATCTGATCCCAAGCTGAGCAGAGCTTGTGTTATGGTAACCAGACAACTGATATACATACTTATATAATTTATAAATACATACATATTATAGATAAATCACACCCAGACACAGAACAAACAATCATGCTCATCACACAATGTTTGTCCTGGGTGGGAATCGAACCCACAACCTCCGGCTTAGCAGTCAGGGCCACTAACCACTGGACCAACAGGCCCGTCAAAAACATATCATTAGTTAGGTCTCTATCTAGATATAATACATAGTGCCTAGCGGGCTAGCCTATTGTCATCAACTAAGAATAAATCTAGGCTTGATGGGTGCTACTTAGAAATTCTTAATGACAAAACCCAAAAATAGATTTCTCCACCTGAGAATCGAACCCAGGACCTTATGCTCAGCATTACCAGTACCGGTCTTGTTTTAGTTTAAAATATTAATAGAATCTTAACAGCATAGACCGGGGGCTAACATGGTCAGGATAATAATATGAAATATGTTAATGTCTTAAAATGGTAACAGATGCAGTTAATATTGTGAATTTTTACTTTGTGACCATTTTACGAATGGTTATGCAATTCATATTAGCCTATTAAGACCTTCTTAAGCAGTCATTTTATACCCCTGAGTATTTGTAATAATTGTTAACCAAAAAAATTTTTTTTTTAGGAAACTACTTTTTCAATACCTTATGACCTCTCAAATGATGTAGGGGTTGATCTTCGCTACACTTGTGTATGATAACCTCAGAAAACACAGTGCCAGCCATAACCAGGACGTCATCTTGCAAGGGCAGGAGTAATCCACTGTATAATATGGAGTTGTCTCGGCTAACATGTTGAGATATCAGTGTCTGAGTGGCCGTGTTCCACTTCTACAATTTAATATATATATTATTATATTAGGTACCCCTATTTAAGTTACTTTAAAGAAGCAACTTGGGTAACCATCGTGTTGGAATCATACTACATAAATAGGTAAAACAAACTTTTCTTTTAGTTTATAATATTTTCTCCTCTGTCTTATATGTATAATCTACAGAAAGTACTTATATTCTCCTCTAAAATTAGCAAGAAAATAAATAAAACCTTACCTGGACCACATTGTGTGCAGTCAAAAGAGCCACAACTTCATCATCAACCCACACTCCTGAGTGCAGCCAGTCATCACAAACTATTGCCTCAAACACTCTATAAAACTCACCCTTTCCTTCATTAGGTGACTCAGATTTATCCTTAGAAATTACAGTGAATTTTTTACCACCTAAAACTAATATTGTGTCTCCACATAGAGCAGGCACAAATCCATATATTTTCTGCCCATATAAACAGCATAAGCGTTGCAATAACTTCATAGAAACCTTGTCAAATATGTTGATTGTGCTTCCTATGCCTGAAAGTCATTAATAGATTGGTTTGAAACCTACATTTTGAAATGTATCACATATTTTTCAGAAAAAATTCTAACCTGAATACTTACCAGTTAACACGACGTCTCTGTAAAACTTAACAGCGGTAACGTCCGTGCGTAATAATGAAGACATTTTTGTACACAATCATACAATATTTTCGTAAATAAATTGTGTATTTTACAAATAACGTGAACTTCTGTCTTTTTGCGGTGTAAACATTATTACACCATGTGTTTTTGACATAGAGGCCATAGAGCAGTATGGTCTATTGAACTTACCGTGTGTGAAAAGAGATAAAAAGATATTTTACGCTTGAAATGTTAATTTTTTACGACCTTGGAACATTTAGTTTAAAACTGTCGTTTTGACATGTAACGCTAACGTTCCATTATACGATGGAGAAGAATTTTAACGATCCAAAATAAAAGTCAAAGGTTTTTATTTGTTAAACATAGGTGTAAAAGGTGTAAATATAAAGTAGGTATCTCCATGACAAGGCATCCAAGGCAGTATCAATCAAACTGCTTTACGTTTATTGAAAACAGACACGCGATTTCATATCAATAGTTATTAGGCAAATCTTTCGTGTTTGTTTTATAATTATCACAATTTTGTTTTGCCTGTGGATTATATTTTACTAATAATAGGGCTGTTTAAAATAAAAGTAAAATCATCTATAAATAATAAAATATAATTTATTTGTTCCAGAATGTTGCTATTTACTTCGGTTAAATCAATTAATCACTCTGGTAGCGATCAAGAGGGTATTTGTCGTGGTATTTTTTCAAATGCTCTTCCATTTGCTGCATTTGTTTTCTGGAAAAATAAACAAATTAATTTAGTACTCGTAGCTAGGCTCAAACCCTGCAGAAACGTCTTATCATTGATCTCGGAAAATTGAAAAATATTTGCGTATAATTATTTTGCTAGTTTATTTTCATGGATTTTAAATTTGATGAAATAATTAATAAATAATAAACTCACTGAATCCTAGGGGGCATGTCATAATAGACATCCTCGAGCATTTCTTTCCAATGAGGCAGCTTCTTCTTTTCTGCCTCCTGCATTGTCCTAACGACCGTGTCTCTTGATTCTTTGAGGCAGGATTTTTCTGAATCTCCATTCCAAATACCTGTACAAGTCAGGATTTGGTTAAAATTTGTGAGATATTAAAACAGGTACTGCATTCATCTATAATTCATGGATATAATATATTTTAAAGTGAAACTTTTATTACATCGTCACAAACTTTTTCGTCTGTGTGTTGCATTTGCATGTCGCGTGATGTCGCGTGACAATCTGCCGCGGAGTAGGGATGTCTAAATGTCTATAAAGTGAAAAAAAGTTTCACTTTTACCGTGGTTTTATAAAACCACACAATCCTTTTTTATTAAAATAACATTCACTTACTTTTTTAGCTCAATAAGAAGCAATAACAGTAAAAATAATGTAAATCACTGCAAACCTACCTTTACTTTCCAAATACAATTTAAACTTTTGAAGTGGGCTCTCATCATTAGTCCATTTTTGGATTTCTTCAACCGATCTGTAGGCAGTGCTGTCATCAGATGTGGAATGGTGACCTACCCTGAAATGTAATTCGAAGTAAGTAAATGACCGTTTGGGTACGATGCTTGTCCGTTATTGTACCTAAAAACGTGGAAATAAAGTGGGCAATCACGAGTAATTGAGCAACATACAAGCCTAATCCCAATACTTGTTTACTTTGACGATTCACCACCGATTCACAAAATTTATATTTTTTCTTAAAATCTTTGTGATTTATACTATCTGTGTGTTATATAATTGGGGTACTGGTAAAAGTACTTATAGCATTTAAATCAGAGATCAGAACCAAAGTAGTGGCACCTCGAAAGAGAAAAAAAAGTTTTTTTTTTTGCATTAATTCGCATTCAAACGTGTCTTCCGTTGAAATTTAAATCATTATGTAAGTAACAGAAAGAGGGAATATTAAATGGTTCTTTTGAAACTTTCGCCAGTGGGAACGCACGATTGGGTAGTTGACACCATTAACCAATAATGTAAAAACAATTTTTTTGAAAGAACAACTTATTCTAGTCCTGAGAACTCCATTCATTTCAAAATAACTTTTAAATTCGATTTTTAGTTGCTTTTAAATCAATAAATAAGGATGGTATTTAATACTTTAACTGTAAATCCCCTTTTTTCAATCAAAATATTCGAAATTATCACCAAAAATACTGAATTGCACACTAAATTTGCTCATCAAATAAATCAATTATACTATACTGTTAGAAGACAGCACTACAATAAAAAAGTGTTATATCTTTATCCATTTTCTATTAATGCAAGTCGTTACTGGCACTCGCCGGCCGCTGCCGCGGCAGCGCTCGCTCCGCTCGCTCGGCTCGTGCGTAGGGGGTCGCAGTTTTAACCTAACCTAACCTACGCATTTTTTTAGCATTCAGGAAAGAATATTTGGTGCACGATCAGTATTTTTGGTGAACACAAATTTTTTTCCCAATAAATAATTGCATCATTGACTTGACAACTGAGTGACGTCATCGGTTGCGAATCTCATACAAAATCTATGGGGGAAGCGCGTTTTGACAGCTCATAAAAAGTATATCAATAGGGTAGATGACACCACCAATCAATTGATATACTTTGTGATACTTTGTGGTATACGATGACGTCACTATTTTGTCAAGTCAATGATGCAACTATTTATTGATTTAAAAGCAACTAAAAATCGAATTTTAAAGTTATTTTGAAATTAATGGAATTCTCAGGTCTAGAATAAGGTGTTCTTTCAGAAAAATTGTGTTTTTTAATTATTGGTTAATGGTGTCAACTACCCAATTGTATGGTGGTGTCAACTACCCTATTAGTTAAGTCAGTTTACACTTAACTAACCTGTAGGACATAGCCTCAATCAGCACCGGCTTGTTGTTAGCTATAGCGAACTCTCTTGCCTCTTTAACAGCGTTGTAGACAGCAAGAGTGTCAGTCCCATCGACGCGAACGGTTCGGATGCCGAGCGCAGGCCCTCGGGCTGCTATACCATCGCCTTTGTACTGTTCACTTGTCGGCGTCGAAATGGCGTAGCCGTTGTTTCTGCTGTAAAATTTAGAAGGTAATATTTGTATTAAAATTGGATTATTCCAAAGTCTCTAAATTCACTATGTGTATAAATCTTTGTGTCGCTGGTACGTCAGTATTATGATTTTGGTTGGCCTAAAAATGCAGCCGATGAGTATTAGGTATTGTGTTGATTGAAAATGACTGAATGTTCACTCCAGCCAATCGAAAATTGATGGCATTACCATAGCATAACCACAGGACAGTCAAGGGTAGCTGCGAAGTTAAATGCTGCGAAAGCATCCCCTTCAGACGCTGCGCCGTCTCCAAAGTAACAGATGACGCAGCGGTCGTTGTCGGGCTGACGCTTCAACGCGTAAGCTGCGCCCACGGCTTGAGGCATCTGAGTTCCTGAAACATTATGACTGTTGTTAGTAAAGATGATGAGTACACATTTAACTGTAAAAACACATAGTTTTCATATTATAAGACTTAGTTATTCCAAAATCTCTTAGATCTGAGTAAAATCTACATCACACTACGACGACCACCAGCGGAGGTCATGGAGTTTATAAGGAAACAGGCCAAGTTCGCCTTTAGATTGGAGAGGTTGGTGTTGCACCACAAGATTTACTTCAATTATTTTGTGGTCCGGGTCCTAACACACTATCTAGAATCTTTATGGAGGAGGAATTGACCGCAGGGTGTCTTGTGTCGGTGTTTTTACGGAAGGCTATATGACACCTCGACACAGCGTATAGCGCATACGTCGCCGACCAAACGTAGTTAATAGTTTTCTGGAAACGTTTTCCTTATGTATTCGTTTACTATTGCACCGTATTATTATTTTATGTACTGTATGCCTTCGATGCCTGTAAGCCTATTAAGACACCCTGTATAGCTCTGTTTCTTTCCCTCAGTAGAATAAGTTCTGCTTTAAGACGTTATGGTAGGGTAGCTGAAAATAAATAATAATGGATTGATTACAAATTTACTTTTCTATAACACATCTTAATCTTACTTACCTAAAGGACTGGAGATAGTTACAAGATTGCGATGCTTGTCACCATAGTGGACAGGCATCTGTCTTCCTTTCCCAGGATCCTCATGGTTGCCGTAACACTGGTTGATGAGCTCCGTGACAGTCACTCCCCGGTAGAGGAAAACCCCTACTTCACGGTACTGAGCGAACACGAGATCCCGAGGGTTCAGGGCGGCTGCACTACCGATGTGGATGCCTTCCTCGCCGTAATTGGTCATGTAGAACGAAATACGGCCTTGTCTGAAAAAAATAAAAATAAAGGTTCCCAAACGAAAATCTGTACAAAATAAATAAAGGCTTTGTTACGTATCGTTATTTGCTTACGAAGATTTAAATCGAGAATTTAAAAATTACATTAATTTACCTCTGAGACTCGTACAAAATCTTGTCCATTTGAGTAAGCTGTATCATCGTTTTGTACATATTCACAAGTTGGTCTTTATCGATACTTGGTTCCTCCCTATTTTCAATAACGGCGCCATTGTTGTCCAACACTCGGTAGATAGGGATGGGATCGTAGCTCGTTTCGTTCAGAAACTTCATTTCCGTTACGTAGGGAGCTTTGGCGCCCGGAAACTCAGCATTTTTTCCGTTGTTTTGGGCAACTTCCGGCCTTGTGTGGGTAGATAGCGGCTGTAAAATACGTTCGACATACTTTTATGGTCACGGGATAGGTTGAAGGTACTGCTACCTAACACCCCGTCGATGTGACTTCGATTTAATACGAAATAACAAGCATGACAATGACATTACAAAAACAATCGGTGAACGTCATTTTTTAATGATATAGTACAAACTTAATACGAACGAACGAAACTTATCAAATGCTGATTTGAAATTTAAATAAATTAAAATTAATCACACGAGACCATGAGTGAATAAAATAATATTTCTGAGGAAACAAACAAGCGTACCTACTTATTCAATAACATATTATGCAGACACGAAATTATGAATAGGTTCGCTACAGAACATGATGTAACAAAAAACAAACTTATTATTCTTCTACTGAGTTCAATATTGACCGACTATGTAGATAAGAATCCAAAACACGATTATCAGTTTAATCACGGCGCACTGATTTCGTTCACTTAAAAAATTACTTAAAACTTGTTTATTTCTACAAAAATATCAGCACATTTTTAATAATAAACTATTGGAATGTTGTTGTAATAATAAGCAATATTTTAATGACAATTAAACTAACCCTGACAGCGGCATTGCGTAGCGTGTAAAGCCGCAAAACACTAGCTCCTGTCTTCAACGCCATGTTGTCACTGACGTAGGCTCATTATAATTAAACTGTATCGTTGCTAAAGGCATTAGCAATTTTGATAAGGCGATCACACAAGCGTACTCGCTGTTACGTATTCGATATTTTGAAAGCATTCAATAGCTCAGTAAACAGACGACGCGCGACGGCTTGGAGGTCATGAGGTCAACTATTAATCATTATTGATAGTGAAACTGGTTTTTAACTATTTCAAAGGCATAAATCTTACAAAAGTGTTTTTAAATCAGTCTAATTGATTTAAAAATCAAATAGGTAAACTAAAAAAATAGTCATTCAAATCAGGTAGGTATGTCACAAACGAGTCACAAGTAGCAATTTGCTTGACGCCCCAGTGACGTAGCGAGTATTATGCATCTCTAAGAACGGTTAAAAGCGAGAAATGCAACTTATACAACAACCGGTATAGTTATTTAAATTCGACAATATAAAAATACTTTGCGATTAGTTCCCTGCGGTTGCACGTACCTATATCTAGTGTCTAGCATTTTAGGGTTTCTTCCCTCAAAGGGTAAAAACGGAATCCTTATGGGATCAACTTGTTGTCCGTCTGTCTGTTGGTCTGTCTATTGAGACTATTTATCTCGGGAACGCGTGGAGGTATCGAGTTAGGGCTGCAAAAACAAACCCTGTAAGTCTGCGCAGTCAAAAGATATGGCCGTTTATGTCAGAAGTTTGTCCTGAACCCTCAGTGCGCGAGTCCGACTCGCACTTGGCCAGTTTTTTTTTTAATTAATAGTATGTTTAACCACATAGACTGACAATTAATATCGACTAAAAGATTATAAAAAATATAAAGATTGTGCTTTTAGTTTTGGTGTTTTAATAAATGAAGAATTTAAAAATGCTTTTTAATTTTGTGGTTTTGCTCATCGATTCACGCTACCGTAGTTCCAGATTGTAATAAAATGACCAATAACCAATTTAGGAAATGGTGGCCCTGGAAGATCCAAAAGGCTATTATAACTTTATAACAGAGCTATTGTTTTTTTTTTAGTACTTTATTCTTTATTTTACATAATATTATATTAATTACTATATCCAACCTATAAATAGACACAAACTAAGAATAAAAACATATAATAGGGCGTCAAATAATTCGTCCGTTTCGCAGTCAACAGGTAAAGTGCCCTGCACAAGGCTGGCAGCATTGCCGCGTTGGATGGCAATGCTTATTTTTTGTGCAAAAATCAGGCCAGTCCTCTGGTCACGAGAAGAGTCGATCAACCGCTTGGCCTTTTTTCGAAATACTACATGGGCACTCGGACCCCATGGCCCTAGTGTTTCAACCCCAAACAGCTCAAAAACATAACTACCAATAATTTCGGGAAACACCTAGATAATTCTAAATACAACTGGAACTGGAAGGCTGTAGTTATGGTGAGTACAGGAAATTGTTTGTTGAAGAAAGACCTTTGGCCCACCGATGAAACGAGTTCAAAGTAGGGGCACACGTACGCCAACTTAACCCCCTCCTTTTTTAAGTCGGCTAAAGAGTTAGCTATCTGGGGTAGACTACATGCACGGATGCAAAAGACAGGAGCGGGTGACGAACAGTATATCTAGGTGAAGCCTATCTCCAGCTGTGAACTGCAATATACAGATTCAGTGAACCGGACTGACTCGGTGAGTTTTATGCTTAAATTAAGTTGACCAATAAATATAGGTAGGTAGTCTAATTGCAACTTGTGCTGTGCCAGTGATAATAACATGGATAACATGGTGCAATCTCAGCCAAAACCCAGTAATTATTTCCTCGATAAGATAAGACGGTCGCCACGGGCGACAAATATAAGATTTTTCGTAAATTCTAACCACACGCATATCGTCCTCACTCACATCAAGAAGAGGTTATAAGATAATAATCGTAATAGCGTTTTACATTCCAGTAGTTGTTACATTAATTTACTTATTAATAATAAATTTGCGGACAATGAAAATGATGAAGATGTTCTAGCAAAAGCTTAGGGTCATCACAGGATACAACCTGCTGAACGGTGCAACCTTTACTTGCAGTTCTGTCAGGGCTATGAAGCTTTGACGTGGTTGGTGGTGCCTCTGTGAGAAAGGGTTTACTACATTAAAAAATAAATGGCATAATATTCTAATAAACCTATCTTTTTTTATAATGGTAACATTATATTTCATGCTTTCCTTGTTTTTGGCAATAATCTGTTACTGAAATGTCAAACGTGTTACTATAACCCTACTAAATTGTATGATAGAGGTTTGTCTAATATAACTCCGAGTATGCTATGCTTTCCAATTCCATAGTTTTTCACTAGTTGTCAGTAATAAATAAATGGCTGTGGAGGTTAGTGACCGTCTATCGATAATATTTGTGTTATAGTGAAGCAACGACAATGCCTTACTGGTACTATGATAAGAAGGATCTGCAGAACACGCCGTCGTTCCGCGATGCCATAACCACGGATACGGAGAACCGGTATAGGAAAGAAGGTGCGAGGTTCATCATCGACACTGGCTCGAAGATGGACCTAGGTTATAACACAGTGGCTACTGGCGTTGTTTATTTTCACCGTTTTTACATGTTCCACTCGTTCAGAACATTCCCGAGGTACATCACCGCGTGTTGCTGCCTCTTCCTTGCGGGCAAAGTGGAGGAGACGCCAAAGAAATGCAAAGATATCATAAAAGTAGCGAAGTCTTTGCTAACAGAACAGAAATTTGCTAGTTTCGGAGACGATCCCAAAGAAGAGGTGATGACGCTGGAGAGGATTCTGCTGCAGACAATCAAGTTCGATCTGCAGGTGGAGCACCCCTATGGCTACCTGTTGAAGTACGCCAAGTGTTTAAAGGGAGACAAGGCCAAGCTGCAGAAGATGGTACAAATGGCGTGGACGTTTGTTAATGACAGGTCAGTAATGAAAAAGTTAATTAGTAATTCTTGACAATGCCTTAAGGTTGTTACAGAAAGTTTAACTTAGCTTTGTTCAAATGATCATTACTTTTCACTTATGTGTTTTGTAAATCCTTTTGTTTTCTTTCTGATATTGTGAATAGTAGGTTATGGGTTATAAAAGCAAACAATCGAAAATAACGTCATACAATGTTTGTCCAATACAGAAAATATAAGGCTCACACTTCAAACTGTCCTAATCATTCACAGTATTTCATCAACCAATATAACCATATCCATGCTTACTTTTATGTTTGTGTACAAATTCTTCTCATTATATTTCCAGTTTATGCACCACATTGTGCTTACAATGGGAGCCGGAAGTGATAGCCGTAGCGCTAATGTTCCTTGCCGGCAAGCTCAGTAAGTTTGAAGTAATAGACTGGAACGGGCGGAACCCCAAGCATAGTGCGTGGTGGGACATGTTTGTTGAAGACATCACAATGGAGCTGCTTGAGGATATTTGTCATCAGGTGAGTTTTTGGAACTGAAAAAGTCATTAAAACTGTGAAATGATTTGTTTATGGTTAATTGCAAGTGTTCATTGGCAAAGTAAAACATATTTGTTGCTTGTATAATTTTTAAGAAAATGGCATGGGTCCATAAAATTGTTTTAGTAATAGAGTTGTAAATTGTATGGCTGAGACAACAATGCTTAAAAGGATGTGTGCAGCGCTATCAATACATAAGATAATAGATGAATATAAGAGGAAATCAAAAAGTGGCACTATTGGCTGTCAAGTTGTGTGTCAATCAAACAATAGAATGCCAAACAAACTCTATCCCCCGAATACTGAAACGTCACTTAAAATTTGAGGGCTGCTTAACATTTGAGCAGCTCTTAAACTTTAGATTTTGTATTGACAAACGTCACTTCTGAGTATCTGTTAAATTTAAGTGGTACTTAAATTTTGAGTGAGGTTTCAGTATTCGGGGGTTTGTCATGTGAATGAATGAGGACAGTTTTGTGTATGATTGTGGATGGCAATAAAAACGATGACCAAAAATTCAATCAATGTACTGCATCTGAATACTTGTTCTGCGATTTCGGCTCTCCAGTCCTGTGCCCATAACTCTTGCCGGAACACTTATACTGATGATGAAAGATAATACTGCTAAAAAGGAAGAGACCAAGATTATAATTAATAGAGAAGAATACAAGAAAAACCTCAAATAAATTGTGATACGGGCAATGGAATGATAATCTATAGTTTTCTCACATGTAAAAGTAATGTCACTAAAAATTTAAAAGTACCTAACATTTAATCAACAAATAAATAAATCTGTTTGTAATGGTTACACATTACATGAAGCCATTTAATATCATACTAATGACCCATGTTATTAGGATTTAGCTTAAATAAAAATTGGGCTAACTTCAACACCCGGAAACCCAAATATTGTCTGAACGGGATGATTGTACTGATACCAAATAAATTGGTACACGGTTAGGAGAATGATGATGATTTCGTCATTACTTGAATAGTGTCTCTGATAACACATCTCAAACCAGAACTTTTTGAATCCAAGAGATTGTTACTTACTCAGCTAAACAGTTTTAACTTGTTGAATGCCACAGCATAAACGCATGTGCAAGCCAAGCATCTCATAAATGTATTCCCCAATTTTTATTTATAACCAAATCTTTTTTTGACAATGGCATTCAAAAGGTTAATGTTTGAACAGGCATACAGAGACAAATAAACTCACTCCAAGCTACAGAATGCTATCTCCTACGATTGTTACATACTCTTTTCCTGTTATTGTGTAGTTTTATAGCTGTCTGTTTGTTTCAGGTGTTAGATCTGTACTCGCCGCAGCCGCAGTCCTCGGGCGGGGACTCGCCCCCCGCGCCCTCAGCCGCCAAGCTGCCAAAAAACGACAAGAAGCCCCTCTCCATTACTCCGCCAACTTCCGCATCTCCTGTCGCCGTTGTCGTTTCTAGGCCGGTGCTGACGCCGATGAAGAACGGCGCTGATATTAAGGTAGAACCTCCGAAGATGGAGCCGCTTAGGTATACATATCCGGCGTATCCAGGGTTGCCGGCGCCCTACCCGCCCGTGTACACGGCGCCGCCGCCGTCGATCCCGCCGCCGCCGAGGTTACCGCTCACGGGCCCGCCGCCGCCCGCGCTGGTGTACACGGAGCCCCCGCCCGCGCCCCCGCCCCGCTTCCCTCCCGTGAACGTTCCTCCTCCGAACTACTTCCCCCCGCTGCCGGGGCGCGGCCCCCCTCCCCCCGGCCCACCGCCGCGGCCATACTACCCGCCACCATGATCCTTATGTAAGCAATAGGTTATTGTATAATTTTTTACTGAAATATAATTTTAGACTATATTTTTTGTTTTTTATTTGGAGGATCAGGTTTGTTTACATGGAGTACTAATGTAGGAAAACCAGCTGCCAAAGTTATTTTTTTGTAATAAAAAAAGCGATAAACGTTTCTTAGTATATTTTATTGTCAGTTTCAAGTTAATAACGTTTCTCACGTCTGAATACTACGGCACTCATGCCTGGCAGGACAATCCACAATAAAGGTATCAATACTGGAATTATATAGAAGTTATTGTAGTAAAATATAAAAATTTTAGTCATAAATACATCACAAAACGAACACGATAACACTGTAAATCATAAGTGACTAAACAAAATGTAAACCTTAATATTTTGTGCATACAAACAAAGTCGAAGCGTATGTACAAGCAAACAAACTAACAATAATATGGAGTTGCCGTTGGACTAGACAGGTATAGCTCGTCGACACTCAACATGCGCCGCCCTTCCAGTGCACGATAGAAGAATAGTTCATTCGAAAATAGGTATATAGATTAAAGTATGATATGGTTCTGTTTTTGATATATAATTTCACAAATGTTTAACAAACAGCGTCCTTCTGGGGCATTATCAAAACAATGACATAAAAAATTGAAGACTGTTTAACGGTAACTAGACCGATGGGGTAATTGGACCGCCCAGTATAAGGCCGTGCGCTGCGTTAGGCGGGCGCACGGTGCGGGCGCCCGCGTGGCGTGCTGTTTCATGTAATCTCATAGATCAGCGCTGCGTGCAACGGATCGCCCGCCGCAGCGCTCGGCCAATGGCCGTGCGCTGCGTTAAGAAACAGCACGCTAAGCGGGCGCCCGCGCCGTGCGCCCGCCTAACGGCCCGTTCACGACCTTGCCGCGGTGAGCGGCGGCGAAAGCGGTGGCGGCGAGCGGTGAGAACAAACGTATGAAAATGTATGAAGCACGCCACGAGTCGCCGCTCATAGCGAAAACGCGCGCGGTTTTGTCCGAGCGAATCGCCGTAGCGGCGCGCGGTGCGGGGCGCGGCGGGATCAAAAGTACAAGCGAATGAGTGCGACGCTACGAAACAGAGCGGTGCGGACAGCGGTGTAGGTGGGACGGACTCGGCGGCAAACTTATGAACAAAATATTTTAGGCAATTTTGTGGCGGTAATGGATACCGATGCGTTTATAACAGAAATTTTAAATCGACCCCCTATATGGATGTCAGACATCCCCAACACACAACAACATATTTTCTGTAATCTTCGTAGGTCACGAAATTTGCCATTTAAATATCGTTCTTTATTAAGTTCGTGCACTCCTTTTCTCATATTAAGAATATCTTGTTTTAAAAATATACTGTTCTCTAAACAAAGAAGGGATAATTTTGATAACGCCATTATTTTGAGCACGTTCTGACTACCTAAATCCGTCCACCTCGGCCGCTGCCGCTCGCCGCTACTGAGAGTACGTGGCGTGTAAATCGCACCGCTTGCCGCCGCCGCGCCGCCCGTCGCGCCGCGAGCCGCTAAGACCGAAGTCGTGAATGGGCTCTTACGCAGCGCACGGCCTTAATGTCAAATTTCTTTGATTATTGTCTAAGGGCCGCGCAGTTTAAGTTTAGACCAATTCTACACACTACAATACAGGTATGAACACATTGATGCACTAACTGTACAATGGATATGGATCGACAGTGAAACAAATGTAGGCAAATATTATGATGATTATTATAATAACGAATTCTCAATGACACTAGAAATTAATTAGCTGATCTACTCCTTGATTGTTCAAAAGTGCCAGTAAAGGTTTTAATTGGAATAAATGCTTTGACTTTAACATAATATATTTATGCAAATTGAATGTTTCTACACAACATCCAGGGTTTAGTAACCATAGTCATCAATTAAAAAAGACTGGCAATTAAATAGTCTAATGGAAATAAATGCTTTGACTCTCTGAACTTGGTACTAATAATTCCAGCGCCGAAAGTTAAAATTTCAACAGTGTAAAAATAGTTAGGGAAAATGGACAAAAGTTCCACTGTCGAGACATACCTGAGAGATTTTCAATAAATTTTCATCAACAAGGCATACATAATACTTGAACATAGGCAGTGACTGACAATGTCAACTGTACATCAAATACAAATGGTATTAAACAGTAATCACGAAGAATTTCACAGATTTGAGAATATTGTTCCTACAGTTCAAAATACTATTCTACAAAGATACATTTCTTCTCAATTAAAGAATTCTAGCACGCATATTTGTTTACGAAATCCATCAGTCATTTTTATTTGCTTTATTTCTACATTATATTCACCGGAAAATAATAATTTCTATTACTACCCAACAAACGTTAAAATTCGATCGACCAAAAAAAAAAAACTAAGAATTTTGGTGCATAAATGAAACTGTTAAAATTCTTCGTGATTGACATAAAAAAGTAGGTCTAGAAGGCACGCGAAAGGTTCATCAGATCCTCGGTAATCTCTGACTAAGGCACGTCGTACGATTCACATTACAGGCTCGATCAAACTAGTGGACATTTAGCGGACACCGGACAATGACAGATACTTGTAGTGTCCTTAGCCGCGAGCCAGTTTGACGGATCCTTAACTACTGTGAGGCAGGACATCTGTTATGTAACGTAGGATAAAGAGTATTAGTTGTAAAAGAGTGTAGAAAGTTGAAAGCTTCTTGAGCGATATATATTTGTCTATGGTAAATGTCATTGTTGGTGTCTTGGTACTGTCTATTGACAAAGAGGATTATAAAATGAGTGGTGGTGTTTTAATAAATAAATTAGTTACATATTAGCTTAGTTATCTAAATATTTATAAGCACAAATAGTTATTTTTTTTATCAAAATAGCTTTAAACAAGAGAATTATAAAAGCACATTTTCATAAAAAATCCACTGTTTAGGTACCAGATATCCTGCCTCTTGTGTTACAAAATAATACTTTACATCAATTTACATATAACTTCATTTAAAACATCCCCACAACGGGTATCATATAAAAATCCATTCAACAATCACAAAAACTCTCTGTAAGTTTATAAAAAATCACTTTCTATACAAACATCAATTAAAAAACGTAAAATAAATACATAATATACAAAATCACTAGACGAAGGTGGAACATTTTTGTCATCTCAGTCATAAATCGTAAAAATCTCATAAGTATTAGATCTATGATCCAGTCGATCGATATTATATCTTATATCTACATGTATAAGGTTCTTTATTAGAACTTGATGATATATTACAATATTGTTTCAACCTTAGAGTCAAATTATGGTATAATTTGTTAAGGCATGCTCTTATATTAACTGTTGTGTTGAGCAACTAACAGAATATCGAATACACGATTTTTAAATCGATCAGATTGTGTCGCTTCTCTCAAACATCGATAAAACCGTAGAGTTGGTGTTTATCGATGTTTGTAATATCTTGTATCGTTGATAAGGCACTAATTAGTCAATCTCATACAATAATTACTTGAAATATGTTAATTTGCTATGACCTAATCCTGTATTACAAACCAAATTACAGGAAAAATCTTGTTGCATTTACATATAACTATCGTGTTATCTTACTTGTGTTAAAAGTCTCGATTCGTATTATTGCGATTTCGTATTTTTCGGATGTTATTTTATTAATAACTATTTAGTAAAGATTCAATTAGCAGTCCTGATGTTCCTCTCGCTTTCAAAGAACAATGTAAAACTCTATCAATGTTACTTTTTGTTTCTTGATGCCTTGCAGTCAACTATTCATCTTTATTCGCAAATGAATACTGGTAGCTCATACGTAGTGACTGCCCCATCCACAACCCTACAATTATGAATATTCCTTGGTTTGTCTACATCATTCTCATTTTTAGATAAAATGAAGACCTAGGTTACATTTAGCACATGGTTAACATATGCCTGGGCGCATGGTCAGTAGAGAACACTTCGAATATTACTTTCTGGGTTATTGTACCAGTGTTTCTATAACAACGCATTTAAGTGTGGTAAGCAAAGTGTTGGGTCTATATGAGTCGCGACTGTTTCAAGTACTGCAGTAGCAGCTGATGCAGGAACTTGTACTGATGCACGTTCTGTATCAGGTTGGCGCGTTGTTGGTGCAGCATGCTGATCGTACGCGGGATGTCTAGTTCCTGGCGAGATGAGAAAATATCTTTTTAATTTTTTTTTTTTGGATGTGAAAAGATTTTGAAGGGAATAAAGGCTTGTTTTGGGACAATATACATTTTAATTAACAAGTGACAGATAGAGCACATTTTCTTTATAAGTTCCCTGTCTCCCACTGCAGGTTAGAGGCCTCTTTTCATGCTTTCCAATAATCCCTATCCAGCGTTGTTGGTAACCAATCTTTGAGATAAAGAGTCGAGTTTACCCTGCCATCTCTGCTAGACTGGACCAGTCGTTGCCGTTTGTAGTTGTTTGATTTAAGTTCACTAAACTTGTTACAAAGTTTTTTAAAATAATTAAAATCGGTGGAATGACAAGTGGCGTCCTAACCGTGCAATTGTTTCTACTGGCAAACCATTCTTATAAATCATGTTGACTTTTTATACTTCTGTTCTCATTGACACTTCATTATCTGTTCTCGGAACATATTTATAAGTGAGTATATCGCCAGTAGGAACGGACCAAAATACTTATTAGTATTATGTAATCGGGCCGTATCTGCTAAGCAAGAAGAGTTGTAATGTTTGTTGTAGGCCCGCCCCACCTGGTTGTTGTCGAGTATGTCGTGCAGCAGGTCTGCGGCCAGCGCCGTCCCGCTGCGGCCGGCGCCGTGCGCGCAGCACAGCAGCACGGGCGCCCCCGCCGCCCGCGCCGCGCCCACACCCGCCCCCGCCCCCGCCGCCTCCGCCTCGCACGCCAGCCGGAGACTGTTCACCTCCGACAGGAACGCTGCGGGAACCAATACTGAATATTAACTACGGATTCATCAAGAAGATTCAAGATTGCGATGTGAAGTAGACTGTTAGACGATAGCTCCGGTTTTAGAGAACATAACACATTATTGTTCTGTGGGAAATTGTAATGGGTGTAAAGTAATATAGAGATTATATACGAGTTTAAAGGTAATTTTGTGTTGAAATTCCGCCGTTATTCGATCTCTCCCCTTGCTATCATCGCTTAAGAAAGTCGAGTTGCCTTACCCAGAAAGTGCGTGTGTTCGGGCGCGGTGCTAGCGTTGTGCCACAGCGCGAAGTGCACGTGCCACACGTCGCGCACGCGCGCCCCGCTGCGCACGCGCACCAGCACGGACGCGCCCCACGCAGTGCGCGACGACGTGCCTGATGTTACCTGGAACTGAGTGCAAGGGTCTTTATGTACGTGAGGCATTTGAATGAATGGTCTTGTGCTTGTTTGGAGATAGTTTTGTACTGATGTGTCTTCGAATTTATGATAAACAGTAAAGATGTGATGACTTCAAATTGATGATGGATCGTATTATTTTAGAGGTTTATTGAATGGGTTCCCTCTATCTGGCAGAATCTTGATGCTCCGAAATTTATTTGGCATAACACACTTAGCATAATTTTCTTTAACCGAACATTTTAAAGGCATAAAAAATATTTGGTATAATTATCATTTGGCATAATGTTTAAAACTTCGAATTAACAATGGCATACTTTTAAGATGGCAGAATTACATTTAGTATAATTGCGATTCACAGAGTTCAAATTTCGCATAATATATTATTTGGTATAATTTCAATTGGCATACTATGCAGGCGGCGGTAATGGCTAGGTTAGGTTAGGTTAAAACTGTGACCTCCTACGCACGAGCCGAGCGAGCGTAGCGAGCGGTGCCGCGGCAGCGGCCGGCGAGTGCCAGAAACGACTTGCGTTAATAGAAAAAACCGGCCAAGAGCGTGTCGGGCCACGCTCAGTGTAGGGTTCCGTAGTTTCCCGTCCGTCACAATAAGTGTTCCCACTTATGAGTTTATTATTTGTTTGACGTGTAACACTAGAGAATTGTATTTCCTAATTAATACTTTAATTAATAATTTTGGATTGCGAGAACCGATTTCAATAATTCTTTTTTTTTTGTTTGAAAAAAGATACGTTCAGGATAATAAAATATGTAAACGAAGTTAAAAAAAATGCTTGCATATACGATTATACTACAAACTTAGTCCAGAAATTATTTTGTACAACTTTTTGTCTTTTTTGTACAAAAACTGTTGTGTCAATCAAGTTCAAAATAATTTTCATAGAAAGTCCTTATAAAGTTCTACTTTTCAGATTTTTTTCATATTTTCTAAACTTATGGTTCAAAAGTTAGAGGGGGGGGGGGGACATTGTTTTTTACTTTTGGAGCGATTATTTCCGAAATTATTGACAATATCAAAAAATGATTTTAGTAAACCCCTATTCATTTTTAAATACCTTTCCAACAATATATCACACGTTAGGGTTGAAATTAAAAAAAAAATCACTCTCCACTTTACATATAGGGTGGCTACCCTAATAAAACATTTTTTTCCAATTTTTATTTTACCACTTTGTCGGGGAGATTGATATACATATTGGTACCGAATTTCAGCTTTCTAGTGCTAACGGTCACAGAGATTAAGCGAGGACGGACGGACGGACGGACGGACGGACAGACAGACATGGCGAAACTATAAGGGTTCCTAGTTGACTACGGAACCCTAAAAAGAGATTGTTTTAAGTAGGTTACCCGGAACTGAACTATTTAGATTAGGATACTTAATTAGTTATTGAATTCAATGACATAATCTCAAATTCAATTAAACAATAACTAAAATAAATGACATTATTTTAAAGAAATAATTAATCAAAATAAATGAAGCTTATAATGACAAAGATGACCCTAACTATAAACTTTCTACGATATGACAATTTTGCCGTTTAATGATCATCGATATAAAATATATTATGCCAAAAGACGATTCTGACTATGAACTTTCTGCGATATGATGTTTCTACTTTTTAAATATTATGCATATGAAGTTTATGCCTAGAGATGATTCTGACTTACAAAATTATGAGTTTAGAATGTATGATAAATGAGTGTCTGCTAAACTATTTTCTGCGAAGTGAAGTTTATGCCATCCGTTGTTATGCAAAATAAAATTATGACATAAAAAGTTCTGCTATAAAGGGTGGACCCTTATTGAATATGCATTATCGTAATAATAATTCATTTATTTACTCAAATAACAACGACTCATTACTATACAAATATTTAGGATCAGTGTTATCAACATTCTTAGATGGGATATTTCACAATTTAAGATTTCTTCACATAGCATCTGCCTAGCCTTTTCTCAGATACGTTGAGTTCGGCTTCCAGTTTAACCGGATGGAGCGATTGGTTGGAGTCACTGACTGTCTTTTTTATATAGCAATGATGATCTTAACTTTAACTTAACTTAAGAAATAATGTAAAATGGTTTAGAGCCCACAAAAAAAAAACTACTGTTATACTAGTCAATAGTTCTGTCATTCATTAGTCTAGTCTTATATAATTATGTTGAGGTTGGCGATATTTGAAAGAACTATTGTTTAAGTGTATTGTTCCTAAATTAAGTTGGTAGATTAAATTAAAAACTAGAAGTTAAGAGTCATATCAATAAATTGATATTAACATTTATAACAGCTAAGTAAAAATGACTAACTAATACTTGTTTAAGATTGATTTATTTATTGTGTTATATTGGAAATTAATGAAGGTTGCAAGATATATACCTAGGCTGTTTGGGATTCTTAAGTGGAGGCCTGCAGAAGGGTCGTTGTTGGTGGAGATTTAGTGTATTTATATATAACAACAATATGG
Source organism: Ochropleura leucogaster (assembly GCA_958449745.1). Lineage (NCBI taxonomy): Eukaryota > Metazoa > Arthropoda > Insecta > Lepidoptera > Noctuidae > Ochropleura > Ochropleura leucogaster. The sequence continues at coordinate 21,465,358 of OY288201.1, forward strand.
AATTAAACTGTATTTTGCATAAAAATAAGTCATTTTTTTTAAATTATTAGAATATAATGTGGTGGTTACCTTCCCAAAGTCCTTGGTAGTGTTATCGTGCGGCAGGTAGTGCGGATGCGCCGCGCCCGCCACGCACGCCAGCAGCGGCGCGCCCACCTGCGCCGCCGCCGCCCACAGCGCTGCGCACGCGCCGCCGCACGCGCAGCCCGCGCCGCCCGTCGCGCCGCCCGTCGCGCTGTTGGCGGCGCTCGCGTTGCCTACCTTGGCCACCACGTAGAAGCGCTGCGTGCTGCCTACTGTCATCTGGAGATTGGACATGTTGTTTGGGATCAGGTACAACTAAGATTTACTGAAACTTATGAAAACATTATTTTAATAAGAAAACACTTTGATAAATCGATGGAGCTTTATTTCATTCGTCATTTACTACAACTAGTTACTAAAATTCAGTATTTTAAGAATTATAAGAAAGGATCGCACTGAAAACAAATACGAAAAACAATGAGCCTACAAAACTGACATAATTGATAAATTATTTCAATCGACACTTTTTACTTAGATCATATTATTAACATTTCAAATAGCCGCCATCTTGTTTTTTCAACATATTTCACAAATGTTAACCTACAACGCAACGCCTCATTACCAACACCAAAAAAATTTTTTAACGACATGAAAATCAACAATCTTGAATTCAATCTGTCTCTCAACAGTCCCGTATTAATTTTCTTGAGAGTTTCCACGTATAATACTCACAGTGATATGCGACGCGTTAATATAGCCGTGCGGGTTATTAGGTGTCGGGTGCAGCCGCACGCGGTTGTCCTCGTAGGGCAGGTGGTCGGACGAGAACCCGTTGAGAGCTGCGTGCTGAGGAAGCAGCGCCGTACGGAACTCGCCGCCAGTTTCACGACCTTTCGGAATCTGCTCGAACGCGAACGAGAGCTGCTCATCGGACATCTTGCGTTCTAGGATCTGCACCTGATGAGAAAGATTCAGTTTGGCGTAAAAATTGGTAAGTCCTTATTAGCAGATGAGTGTATCTTTGGGCAGTAAAGTGTTGTTCTATACGATATATACTTGTTTTGTTTTTGCGGATGGGATTTCATCAAATGACTTCCCCTGCTCTGAGCGGAGTGGGGGGAGTGTCAGACTTGTACTGACTAAAACCCACCCATGTTCCTTCTTTTGTCCTTTATATTCCGGGGCCGAGGTATCTCTTTCGATCAACCCGCAACCGCGGCAGGCGGTGGCCCTGGCAGGCCCCTCTGCAAGGCTACATATTCAATCTTACTTGCGCAACCACGGTGCCAATATGGACACAGAGAATATTGTTTTTGAGAGTTGGATAAGTCTAATCGAAGTGCAGTAATTACAAATGAATTGTAAATGGCCATAAGGTTGAGTCAGACATTGGTAGATACTTACCATGTTAAACTCAGCATCTTCATACTTAAGAAAGGTATTCTTAAAACTCAGATTCATCACGACAGTTTATGATTCACACATTCATGCGGTAAACTAAATAAATTCCTCTTATAGGAGATTGAAAAGGACCGACAAACGTTTATTATCTATCTACACTAATATTATAAAGACATTATAGTGTTTGTATGTAAGGAGATAATCTACAAAACTACAAAACCGATTTTGAAAATTTTATTTTTGGTAGATGACACAAAAGGCGGTGTCATAATAAAACAGATAATTTACGCGGGCTAAGTCGGAGCAGATACTAGTAATTTACAAAGATAACGAATGATGCATGAGCACCAAATGGAAATCACCGATTGCACCGTGCACAACAATTAAACTGAAACATGATAGTAGACAACAAGCCAGTGTTGTTGTTTGTGATCGCGTTTGACCAGATTGTTGATAAACAACGCGTGGCTCATACCATTGATTCAGTTTGTTTGCATTGTTCAGATACTTCATTGGTCTACAGAGGTGAGTTCGGGATGTACAGACGGACACAATTGTTCAATGGAATGACATCACTTTTTGGCGCTGAATCGGTTTGAGTTAGTCAGAAAACTGAACTTTATGTTCACAAAACCGAACACAGGGGGTCTAAAATGGCTGCTTTAGCAGAAACATAATATGAATTATCTTAAAATTCTTAAAATGGTCACAGAAGCAGTTGAAATTGTGACTTTCTAGCATTTTACAAATGATAACGTGATTCATATTCCCGTTCCAGCGTTCATCGGAACCAAAGCAAGACTAATGACGCCTTATTCGCTTTTATTGCTTGGAAATCTTCCTGAACAGTACAAGCGGATTCCACGTCGATAACTACGGTTACGTAAGAATTACATTTTTTTTCTCTGACTGATAGGTGGCATCAATAGTTTAGCCGCATATACACTAATACATAAGACACCAGTAAAGTAAATACTAAATGGTTGCCGAAAAGTAGAATGTTTGTAACATCTCATTGTAATATCTACATTCTTTCCAAATATTCATTGTCAAATTATCTATACTAATATTATAAAGCTGAAGAGTTTGTTTGTTTGTTTGAACGCGCTAATATCAGGGAATACTGGTTGGAATTGGAAAATTCTTTTAGAGTTGGATAGTCCATTTCTTGAGGAAGGCTATAGGCTATATAACATCACGCTACGACCAACAGGTGCTGAGCAGCGTGGGTGAAACCGCGTGGAACAGCTAGTAAAAAATGAAGTTCCTTCCGCTGTCTGTTCACTTAGGATCTTGTACCTTCTACCTACTCAACGGCTTTTCGAATGCAGTTTTCAGCAAAAGAAAGAGGAAGATTTATATGTATAATATCCCAGTCTACGCGGGTGAAAAAGCGTGTTGCAGGTAGTTAAAAAAATAAATCATTTTAGGTATAGACTATCGATTTACCACTAGGACATACTCCCTGTTCTCACGTACCTTGACTAACCGGGTAGGATTGTTTGCCCGGTTTATCAAGGTATTTGTAGAAACGGGTGCACACTCCAATTGTCAACTATAAGGGACTTAGATCAGGTCAATAGAGTTAATGAGAGGACACGTCTTCAGAAGTTTTACAAAAGGATTATTTTATCTGGTCTCGCTATTCAATGTTGGTCCTATTATCAGCAAGGTTAACCAAAATAAAGGTAGTAAAATAATTATGTAAAACAGAAATTTAATTGTCTTGATAATATAATAAAGCCTCACAATCTGATCAAATTGAAGATAGTTTCATTGTTATCATAAGACTTTGCCAACGGAAACACATATTAAAGACAAAAATTGTAGCAACAAAAATAATTTATTGATTTATCCTGTTTATATTTTTGCACTTTTTATATTTTTATTGGTGATTTTATTTAGAAAGATCAGGTGCGGAGCAGAAAGAGCATGTTGGAACCGTAGCAGATAGCGGTTTATTTATATGTTCCTGATTATGTAGTGTCTATTATGTCTGTCTATCATTCTTTTATGCCCACAACTTGCGTTAGCCCAGATTTTAGAAACTATCGTAAAAGAACTTAATATCGGGAAGAGTCTAAAAGGTCTACCTCTGTACTGAAACGAAATAGAAAACATATACAGACAGTTTTACATTTTGCATTAATAATATTAGTAGAAATTATAACGACAAAATTGTCGCTTAAAACTTATATCAATTAGACAAAAATGCTTGTAATGGACTTGTGAAAGTACTATAGTTGCTGTTTCATAAATTAGCTCATTTTAATTCGTTATAATGTAAGTGACTTACCATGGTCTCTTTGGTGATACTAGGTGGCAGCGGCTGAAACTTCGGCAGTCCTGTCGACCAGCGATGCGTATGCGGCGCAGGCGTCGCCCTATTCCGCCCAAGCGTCGCACTCCTCACCTCCGTCTTATTCGCCCTCCCCATGAACACGCCCCATCTTCTCCGCTTCTTCTCTTTACTGCTCGTTTTACTTGTCTCAGTGTCCATGGAGCTGTCTGTAGTTACCGTTTCGATGGTACTCGAGCTAATGTCCGCCACGTTCGGCCGCGAATCCGTCACTATGATCGATGTCACGTTATCAGCTTTGTTTATAGTGTTGTTATTCGATACGCGGTGTGTCGATAAACTCTGATAGGGCGTCTCATCGTATTCGCGTTCATCGTGCTGCAGCGATAGTCTGTCGATGGACAGCGCTACGTTTTCGAATTCTGCTTCTCGATTCACTGACCGACTTGAGACTGTTAGGTCTTTGGGTACGCTTGATTCACGGACGCCTTTTATTATTTGTGCGTTGACATAGTGGCCGTCTGGGTTCTCTATTTTGATGGGAACGTAAGGTAAGTTCATGTTAGGTGATAAGTATTTGTTTATTGTTGGATGACTGCTGTTTCGCTCGTTTAGTCGCGCGATTTCGTCTGTTGTCGTGAGACTCTGTGCGCGATCTCTCATCGTAATCTTGCCTTCGTTTTGCCACGGTAGTGGGACGTTTTCATAAATAGGTTCTTGTGTATCTCCTAGTTTAATTTGTTGCGTCTGTGGTAGAACTACGTGCCTCTGGTAGGGTACCCTGTGCATCGGCATGGAGTACATAATATTCCCTCTCTCGTCGTAAACCTTCTGTATGTTGTCCGATATGTGATGGGGGTCGATAATGATGTGTGGTTTGGGATCTAAGACTGAAGCTAGATTGTTGTAAGTTCCGTGTGTTCCTGGCATAATGTTAGGTCTTCCGTAGTTAATATGACTAGTATTAATGTAACCTAAATACTGCCTGTTCAGGGCAGTTCGCGTTGAGACTAGGTCGGGACTTGATCCTGAGACATGCGAGTTAATATAACCTCTATGGTAGTTCAGTGCTTGGCTCGCGACCGCTAGGTCTGGCGTTGAGTTTGAGGCGAGGCCGTTAGAGGGGTAGGGGGGCGGGGGTTTGTAGACATTCACGTAGTGTAGCTGGTTGAGATCAGTTTGTACATTGGGGTTAACCGCGAAGGGGTAATTCGTTCCCATGAATTTGAGAGGGTACGGGTAGTCATCTGTCGCAGGACTCGTGAGGGGAGCAAGAGGCGTAGGTCCCGTGTGTCGCGTCACGTCCGGGTACACGCGGTGGATGTCGGGGTGCGAGCCGTAGGGCTTCGCCGCGGGCCCCAGGGGCGCCGCGTGGTGGTTCTGGTACCGAAGCTGGGCTTCTGCTCTCTGTTGTTGGTATTTCTGTTGGATGGCTGTCTCGTAGTCTGGAGCGGGGCGGTATTGTGGCAGGAGTGCTCTGGAATAAAAATATACTGATATTCCAACATTGCATATGTACGCGGGTACACTCGTTATGCTTGGGAGTTTTAATTTATATATTTTTCATTTTGCTAGAATAAATTCTCAATGTTTATTTAACTTTAATTTTGATTAAATGTGGAGTTTTATAATTATAATGTGTACCTTGGATATTAATGTATAAAAACTGGTTCTTCAAACCTACCAGACAGTTGTGTTGCTGGGGAGTTTGTTCCACCACATCTTCCCAGCTAAAACACTAGGATATGGCGAAGGGAGAGCGTTTTGGGAGATGGTCACGTGTAATTGACGTTTAATTCACGCTGATCATGAGCCTAGTTCTAATCTTGGTCTAATCAAAATTTAATCGAACTAGGCTATGTACTGCTCAGCTATCGACCACAATGTGAGATATCTGCCACCAGCAATGCTGAAGTCAGTCGACGAGTAAACTAGTAGAGGATTTCCACCACTGTTTTATTGAGGTATTCTTACCTCATGAGGGAAATACGTGCGTAAAAGCCACTCATCATTTTTCGCTAACGAAAATACTAGACGCTATTTTGATGACCTAAGCTGAAATCCTTCAAGTCCTGACCTGTTCTGTGGCGGCGGCTGATGCTGCAGATGATGCTGCTCTGCCAGCTCCAGGCAGGAGGTGGAGTAGGCCCGGTGTGCTGACGTCAGAGGCTCCAGGCGAGGTACGCTGCCCAGCTCCCGCGCGTCTAGCTCCTCGCGACTGTCTGATAAACCATGTTCCTGTGGACAGGTACATAAGAGCTTGTTAATCTTGCTGTTACAAAAATTCATGATCATCTGCCTAGCCTTTTCCCAACTGCGTTGGAGTCGGCTTCCAGTCTAACCGGAAGAAGTTAGTACCAGTATTTCACATGGAGCGACTGCCTATCTGCCTTCCACAACCCAGAGTATTAGATAATACGATACCCCTAGTTAGACTTGTTGTCAGGCTTGATGTTATAAAGGATATACATGTTTATTTATTTATTAATGATCTCCAACAAAAGATGTAAACAGATCATTTAACTTAAATTATGGACGACAATAGAATCACGTAGGTGCACTCCTTCACTTACAGGAGACCACAGCATGCACAATACAATTAACTATAAGCTAACAAAATAACAGTTCATATATTATAGAATTAAATAAAAATAAAAAGTTTGTAATACTTAACTAAATATTGAAGCAGGTTGTATTTGGAATTGAAATTAGTAAATTTAAAATTTTATGAAATTTTAACAATTTTATGAAATTTTAACAATTTTATGAAATTTTAACAATTTTATGAAATTTTAACAATTTTATGAAATTTTAACAATTTTATGAAATTTTAACAATTTTATGAAATTTTAACAATTTTATGAAATTTTAACAAATTTATGAAATATTAACATATTTATGAAATTTTAACAAATTTATGAAATATTAACATATTTATGAAATTTTAACATGAATCATTTAGAAACTTTCTATATTTAACAAGAGAGTCACAAATGTCAAAGTTGGTTGCTTTGGCTAATGCGTTATATTGTCTACAAAGTCTTGGTACAGCGGCGTAATGACCTAGGTTAGTTTTTGAGCCAGGAATGTAAAATAATTCATATGTATTATGCCTAGGAGTCCGAGTTGGAGTTTTAATATCCAGAGAGCTCAAAAGTTCATTACAATCAGTGGTTCCACTAAATACTTTATGAAGGAAAATAAAGTCCAGTTTCTTCCTACGATTAGCTAGTGTATCCAAGTGATAATGTTTCAATCTTTCAGAGTAGCTAGTCATTTTTTTTGCCAAATGGTCTCCTTAGCACAGATGATATAGGAACCGCTTCTGAACACTCTCCAATCGCTTGCTGTAAACATCGTAATGAGGATTCCATATCACTGAACAATACTCTTACAGTGGACGAACTAGAGTATGTTGATGACTCACTGACTGTTATCGAAGACCTGGAACTAGGGGAATCTACAGTAATCAAGCAACAGTCCCAACTAAAATAGAATGTTGAAGTTTGTGAAGACTGATGATCAGATATCATATGACATTGTTCTTATAGAGAATTCAGCCGGGCTGCACTTATCTGTTTTTGTGTCGTTTAAAAGTATTGTTTATGTGGAATACTTAAAAAATTTATACACATAATAATATGTACTTACAAAATTAGACAACTATTCTCAACGAATTTAAACCACACTCCAAAATAAACAAACCTCTAACCAAAAAATGTACCATGACCATGACCAAAGTAAACGCTAGATCGCACACTGGTGAAACAATTTCTACAATCTAACAAACAAACACTACAAAATAAGGTATTTGTTAAATTAAATTAGTACAAAATACTACCGGCGCACACGCATCGCTAGACAAGGAGCGCAAACGCAATCGGCTAAAATATGTGGAACAACACATTCAAAAAATGTTATTACTAACAAGACTGATTCGATAGCCAACGCGTACTTACTAGAAACTTTTTGATTCAGTTTGGGTGTTTATTTGTGCAGGGGTACTGCTCAGTGGGAGGTCCTGGGTATGATTACCGGGTAGGTCAAGTTGTATTAGGCTTCTTTAGTTTTGATAGCGGCTTCGAGTCTGAGCTTCTGCTTAGAGAATAGCAATAGGGCTCATTTTCAATTAAATGGGAATTGAACATTTAACTTCTTTACACTTTTGTCTGTTTATTTTTTATTCAAATTTGAGTTCATCAAATAACTAGTCAAAGCGGGCAAAGTGTCAGACTTTCACTGACTAAAACACATCCTTGTTCCTTCTTGTGCCTTTTGTGTTCCGGGGCGCAGTACCTCTTTCGAACAACCCGCAACCCCGGCATACAGTGGCTTTGGCAGGCACCTCTGCTTTCCTGAGATCTGTTTGAGGCGCACGTGGAACTCGCACGCCATGTCCCCGGCCTGTTGTCACTAGAATGACGAACGGTGAACTACCCATTGCATTGATCGTCCATAGACAGGCGTTTACGGTGGCCGGGAGTTGTCTCGCGACATCTATCTACTCCAATCGGATTAACATTCGTAAGTGCAACATTTGACGACACGGTTGGCGCAGTGGCTGAGCGATCGACTGCTGCGCTGTGTGTCGCGGGTTCGATTACAGCACGGAACAAATATTTGTATGACCAACAGGTAGTTGTTTCGGGTCTGGTTGTTTGCGTATGTGAGTTTAAATGTTTGTAAACGCGCTCACAGGAGAAATTCCTAGTGTGAGGCAACGTTTTAAAAAAAAAAACATTAATACAGGCGTAATTAACTTTATGGTGCTTCAAAACAACATCACACCTGTTCACTATGAAGGTAAATAGAAATGTCGGCACTATCACCATAGTACAATTTAATGTGGCCATCACTTTTAAATTAATACTGATTACAGTTATGTTAAATTGCCACGGTCATTAAAAAACCATCAACGTTAATATTGATTATTTAAATTGATTTCTCGCAACACGTCAATGTAACAATGTATTAATAAGACTAATGCAGTAATCATTTACTCGCGATCAATAAATTTTGCTTGGTATGCAGTAATGTCTACTTTCACAGCGACAAGCTATACTTAGTTAAATAACTCAACAAATGAAAGATCGCGTTTAGACGCAGAATAGATGGGACAGAAGAACTACTCTATGAAAAACCTCCAAACATGCAACTAAGGCAAGCGTACACTTTGGCATGCTGCAACGTTCTTAGGAATAACGAGGCGTCCTTAAGCAAGCTATCCCCGAGTGTTGCCTCGGCACCGGCAGCGTACCGAAGGATGCCGAAGCATTCTCAAGGCTGCCGATACAGCAGCCTCAAGCATACCGAAGCGGTATTTTTGTTATTACGACCATATATAATGGAAATTTCTACTTTATTTCTAATGTATATTGCTATTTGCCACCTAAAATCCTCAGTCGTGTCGATGCCGATAATGGGCGCCGGGCCTAAGGGTTGAAAAAAAAAACGGATCATTTACACCACCCACTATGCGGTAGACTATTATGGACTACTGATGGTCAAAGGTGGAGGGCACTATTATTTACGTGCCTCACCTACCGCGCCGCGTACATCGAACTCGTCGCGTCCCTCTCAACCGACTCAGCGATCATGGCGCCGAGAAGAAAATATTTTCGTATATACCTATTGGCAGGATTAAAAATAATATTAAGGTTTCTAATATACTTATTTTTTTCAATTAAATGGATGATGATATCCTTGCTTCTAAAGTCGTAAAAATTTGGTCCCCTTTGATTTTTAAATTAAGAAAGAAAATTTTGAATAAACAATGAGGTACCTCTAAAGAAAATTGTTTTAACAAGATATGATATTTCAAAAATAAAATCAAAAGTCATTTATTCAAATTAATTCACTTTTTGAACGTCACATTACAAGAGACAGTCCCACAAAAACGCCCTGCCGTTCGCCACTTCCTAGTGTTTAAGCTGGGAAGAAGAAGTGTCGGAACAAACTCCCCAGCAACACATCTGTCTGTCAGGTTAGAAGAACCAGATTTTATACAAGTCACTTGTGCCATGTAAATCTCAACTTTTGCCAAAAATAATATGTCGTCTGGTACAGGTCGAGAAGTATGAAGAACAGGGCATAACTTTTTTTCGTTATAGGTGTCGTCACGCGCTCTCCGTGTGTAGCCTTCTGTACTTTGTCTATCGTCTGGCTCGGAAGTGTTCTCGATCGCCGACGCGTGCGCAAGCGATCATATCTCGCGATCTATAACGCTCCCTGTTCATGCTGCTACAGATTGTGATCGCGTTGTTTGTCTTCCGGTCGCGTCGTTCATTAGTTTTATAATGTTTGTTCCGGTTTCCATTGTATCTTTGTTTCAATAAAGTTTACGTTCCTATCAACGTAACTGTTATTATTTTGGATAACTTACTGCAACATTTTCTGTTATACAGTCATTTAATAAAATTATCTAACTTATAAAGAGATTATTTTAAAAGTGAGGTAAAGCTGTGAATTTTAGTAAATAAACCGTATAGTCAATGAAACCAAGTTTAATTAGATGCAACAAACAAAACGCGATCACGTACGAATAAGCAGTAGTCACACGTTCAGCCAGTGAATGGTAATCTCCAATACCCCAAGTGAAGCGACGCGAGAACACTTTCATACCGCACATTACTTGCTAATTATTACTTAATGGCAACACCATCCTACGATTTACTAAGCTATGTCGATCGGGCAGAAAACCCACGCTATAGCGCTTAGCATAATGTGACGAGTTTTTGTACCATTTTGTTGTAGAATAGGAAATTATCCACGCACTTTTCCAGCAAGAATTCTCAATTTGAAGAATTGTTGACAATGGATGTGAGATGGATTCTTTCTTCTAAGTTTTTTTGTAGGAACATATATCTTGATGCGGTTATAATTAAAATTAGGATAAAACATATCCTAATTTAAATTAGGACAAAAACATATCCTAATTTTAATTACGATAAGTTTGTGGTGTCAAAATTATGGTATCGTTATAAACATAAAGATACCATAATTATGAACACCGTCACAATTTGACAAATTGCTCGAATGATCACTACTACTACCCTGAAAGATGATTCGACGACCTCTAAAATATCGACGCTGTCCGCTACATGGCTTAAGTAAAATTGATTTTTATGGTGACTGTCGGGAGTGTATATGTCCAGACCGCAGCTGCTACGATGACATTTCATGACAAGATTCCTTTGTCAAAGGCTCACCCTATAACTATAAAACTTTTAAGTGCCACAACAACGCCCGGTCGTACGTTTCTAGAATCCTTCTAGCACCTTCACAAGATCGTAGGTATACAGAGTGAGTGAATTTGTGACGTTATTTTTAACGTTAGGTTTAAGCTCACCTGAAACTTAGGTCTATGTTCGTCCCTGGGCGCCTCGCTGAGCGCGCTCTGGTGCTTCATGTAGAAGGTGTGCTGCTGCACGCACGACCACCACACGTACTTGCCGTCCTCGGGGCTGGCCAGCGTGAAGGATGCTGAGCCAGTCTGCTTCTGGCACTCGATGCTGAACGTGCGCTTGTGGTTGATCACGTTGGTTATGTCCATCCATCTGCGGGGTGAGCGGGCTGGAGTTTAGACATCGGAAAAAATTGGGCATAGTGGAAATCTATTTCATACTTTTCTTTGCAATTTGCTCAGCTTATATATATCGCTTCCACTTTTAGGAGACAGATCTCTGTGAAGGCGAAACAGGAGGGGGGGGGGGATATGGAGCTTAATGCGTGTCGGTAGAAAGATGTTACATATTTTCGATATTTGTTTTTAGGTAATGACGGGTTTCCTTGCCCGTTTTGAAAGCAAAACACGAGAATTGCTCATGCTCACACCATATCGCGCTGATTACCCTTCTATCCGGCCATTATATATATATTGATGGGTTCGCTGTGGCGGCCATACTCTCACAAACTCTACAAATGAATCGTCGATTTTCTAAAAAGATTAAAATTATAATCTGTTACATTATTGTTTTATAAATTAAAAGCAGTTTTAAACAAAACTAGAAACTTATTTCTTTTTCACGACAAACAACTTTCTCCCAATAAATAAGAGCTAAATACATAGAAACGGTGGCAGAGAATAAAATGTTTTTATCCAATAAACTACAAGTTGAAAGAAACACGTTTTCATTCTAAGATCAACATAAATATTGATATGGCTAATTAATAGTGGCACGCCATTCGTGTACGTAATCTATTGTCGGAGTGACAACTAACTGATTACTGGTATTCGCTGGAAATAGGGATGTAAGCCTCTCGAAGTTACGCCTCTAAGAATATCTAGGAAGTGAAGGGTAAATAATAACAGTCGCACAGGTGGATCTTTTAGTTAAAGCTGCTGGTAGAACGTGCACGTTTAGTCGTTGGTCCCGGCTCTCACTTAACCTTTTTTTGACAGCCTTTACGTGTAGTCTTTGGATCGACAGTTCAGTCAGTCAATTTTCAGGTATTCGGCTGCATCAGGTTAAATCCGAACCCAGCCCCAACATTGTAAGGCAAAAGCTACGCAGACGATGAGTCTATCTAGATAAAATTCCAGACATTCTTTAGTCTAATGACTTTGTGTACAACAAAAGGATAATTTGATATATCGGTAATTGTGTTTCGATCCAAGTATTTATCGCATTCATTTGCTTTGATCCGAAATATCGGAGTATCGTATCGCGTTGTATCGATATTGTTAAGCATCGCAATGGCTCGTGCATCACTATTCTGGAACCGTGTCATATTAGCACGAATGGCCCACTGTTGAGCATGGTATGCCAATGACCGCTAGCACGAAAATTGTCCTATTAATCCGTCAGATTCATATGGCACTCGTATCATCATCATAAGTCTCCTGCCGAGTTCCCAAGTTATTAGTGGTCGGTGCAGCATGTCTATTATGTCTAATCCTTCCATACTCATCTATTACTCGACAATTTATTAGAAACCTCTTTTCCTGTCATTATCATCTTTAAAAAATCCATCCATCTTTTCATTTATACTAAAAACTTTCCTCACGACATTTTCATTCTCATTCCTACGCATCACTTATTATCTAGACGTATAATATATTATGTCTGACAAATTGCTGATGATACTTTATTACTTGTGCCTGCGTCAAGGCCCGCGTGGTGGATGGAACTCATCCCATGGGACCGTATTACCGGAATAAATTTACTAACCCAGGTCTATGCCAAATTTCACTAAAATCGATTCAGCGTCTTGAGACATAAAATGTCACAGACAAACAGTTTTGTTTCCGCATGAATAGTATGCATATCGACAAATTAATTGATTTTCAAATGATCGTTAATTATTATAATGAAATCAAACATTGCTAGCGAATCTTAACGATGATGGTGCTTATAACGAAGTCCATAATTTATACGATGTCGCTGGATCTCGGCCAAATAGAAATGTGCCGAGAGATTTATCGTATTCGTTTAATAAATTGTTTATTTTCATATTTCCGAGAGAACATATTTCTTTTTGTATAGTTTATCTTTATTTTAGCACGTCATCACGCCGTCATAGAAAGAGAGGAGGGGGGGGTGGGTCAGCAGGAGATATTGAAGAGCAGTGGTAACGGCTCCGACTTAGAAAATATCATCGTAAGGAAATTTTTAATGCACAGTTAACCTACATTATTCAAATATTCATTCCTCTTTTAACTAATGTTAATGCTGATTTTGAACCCACATTGAATATGAACAATGCAAGTGGACTAAAGGTTTCCCTGTTTCAAAATGTAAATATTGTTGTACTTCACATGTGCAAAGGTAGACATCGCGCATCGGCCTGAAAGAATATTGAACGCGGCTGCGACAACTTTGACACTGAACACGTAACATGATACTTCCTTTCGAAAACTGGATTAAAAATAAAGATGCTTCCTTTTGGAACAAGGCCATCAAATGACACGGTCAAAAGTGAACAAGAAAACTCACTTGAGGAGTTTAATTTCAGAAATCATTTAATAAAATTCTGGTAAATGATTCCGGCTATGGTTTGTTGAATGAATAGTACTTACTTCAGTGCTGTAGTGCTTACTGGTAACTTGATACAAGGATGGCTTATTTCGCCGTTACAAGATTAGCGCACTCAGCAAGGCTGGGGGACTTACCGCCCTATCGGTTAGCGTATCAAAAATAGTATACCTTCTGTCACAGTTATAGGGTTTTAACAGTAATTTATTAATGCACTAGTTTTTGCCCGCAGCTTTGCTCCCGTTAAATTCGGGGTAACGCAGTTCCCCTTTCGTGATTTGCAGGTACGTGCTACCTGTAGTTTTTTTCTGTAATAGCAAAGCTAAGTTTGCCCTATTCTTCCATTCTTCTCCCTCGTTTTGCACTCTTTTAAAAAAAAAAAAACTGATTTCCTCCTCCAGGGTCCCAAAATCTCTGTACCAAAATTCATTAAAATCGGTTTGGCCATTTAAGTGTGAAGACAAACAAACAAACTCACTTTCGCTGTTATAATATTAGTAAGTAAGGATATCAAGACTCCTCTGTTATTGAACTGAAAAATCATGGACAAGTGCGTTCTTCCCATTTTCATCTATGGATCCCAGATTTGGTCTTTGACAAACATTCAATAGTCCAAACTCAAGGTCTGCCAACGTGTAATGGAGCTCAGCATTCTAGGCGTCGCGTCGTTGGTAATGGTATCGTTAAGTTAACCGAACGCAACACCACATTGCGCTCCCAAAACACAAACTACTGTCGTTGCTCCAAACCCTGATAAACTGAAGTAGTACTGAAAACAACGTTGCTCTCTCTCTCTCTCGTCTCGTCGTCTCTTCGGAGTCCAGAGTCGAGCTTACCTGTAGAAGTGCGGCGTCTCGCTCGTCTCTGTGAGCACCCTGATGCCGGTGAGTGAAATCGCGATGGTGACCTCGCTCTGGTTGAGCTGGTCACGCGCGCTGAACATCTCCTGGCCGTAGCCGCGGAGCTGCTGGCATGTCGTGATGAAACCTTCTTCTGCTTGTGCCTGGGGTAGATGAAAATGGGATTTTTATGTGTGGAAGTTAAGTAACGAAAAGTACACTACTTGGCTTGTTTGTAAGCGGATGATACCGGTTGTTCCGTGTTATTGTGTGTGGAGTGCATAGCATTGGTTATAGGCTGATACTGTCATTGTTATAATGCGTGTTTTGGACAAAACTTGTTTAATTCAAAGCGTCCGTGCGATCGTTTGGACGAAGTAGCCGATTGCTCCGATTATAGAGACGCGACGTCGGGGATTATCGCGGAGCTATAGTTCTAATTGTTTAGATAGCAAAAACGACACCTGGCTTTTGGCTAAGCAGTTCATTAGCCTTTATATCTAGATCGAGATAATATTAATTTATGTAAAAAGGGAAAGGTGGATGGTGAGGGTGAGGTGAATGACTCGTTAGTCTAGTGGTCGTGAGCGCGACTGCTGAGCATAAGGGTTCAATTTCCGGGCCGGGAAAAGTGTTATTGGGATTTTCCATTAAGATTTTCTTAGTAGTCTGGATAACATACTTAAACATATAATTCGCGAAAATTGGGTGTAGTATTAGATACACATCTGCCTAGCCTTCGATGATTAGAATCGTTATGTTCTGTTATGTATGTGGAAAGGTGACACAGCAGCCAAGAGCCCATTTCACAAAACAAGATATTTTACACATTTACTTCAAACGAACGCAATATTTAAAACGATAGCTGACCACATACACCGACATAGACGCCTACCGCTAAACGTAAAGTGTGTCGAATTGATTTCATTCACATTTAGGTACACATACAATAATAGTACGCATTCGTACGGACTAAGGAGGACGTACTCATGTACAACGCTTACGTGTCGATGTGGGGAGCTCATGGTCGTAATATTTTCTGTCATCATCGAATATAGCATGTACATCCCCCCTCCTTAGTACATTTAAGCTGGTGTACTGGTCGCGAGACGATTCCCGGCCACCGTAGATGCGGCTTTTTGGACGGTGTGCAATGAGTAGCCCACCGTCTGTTGGACCAGTAAATACAGGTCGTGTCGACGGCGCGTTAATGTTCCGCGCAGAAAGATGTCAGAGGGGCCTGCCAAGGCCACCGCCTGCTGGGTTTGTGCGAAAGAGATACCGCGGCCCCGGAACATTAAGGGGAAAAGAAGGAACATGGGTGGGTCTTAGTCAGTAAAGAGTAAAAGAGAGGCTTTCGCTGTCCAGCGTAGGCTCGACCTTTTACTCTCTCATACTTAAGTATTAGCTAACACTGTATAACAACATCGTAAATCCAAATGAATTTAAAAGTTTAACCATGGAGTTTCTTGCCGGTTCTTCTCCATAGGAAACGACCAACCCGAACCGTGCACCTTTTCTCATCGTTTTATAAGTGCCCACGTAGGCCCTATGTGATATAAAAAAAAAATTGATTTTGTAAAGTCTGACACTTCCCCTGCTACGCCTAGAGCGGGGACAGTTATTTGATGATTTCCCATCTGTAAAAAAGGCCTAAACCTGCGGGTATTAGAAGCGCGATGTTTTGTTTCTTTTCCTACGTAAGACAATATTATGGTAATCCATGTGTAAATCTTATAGAGGTTAGGTTATTGGGGGCGGAAGGAATTGGGATCAAGCAGGGTAAACAAAGACGTTAAAAGATAATACGTTAAGTTTTCGTTCCAAACATGAGCCCTTTTTACAGTGAAGCCTGTGCCAGTTTTCATCAAAACGCCAAAAACGAACAAGGAAATCGATAACGAACTCCTTATTAACCGTATCTAACTTAATACCTAAGTAATCGAATACAACGCTTATGTTTTAAAAACCGTCTATTACAGTTTATTTTTCCTTGTTTAACAGCCGATGCCGCCAGTACGTTTTGCCATCTATAAACACTGCCTGTAGCATACCTAGATTGTTATCCAGTTAATGAGACATGGTGGTATTTAAGGCGTGTTCTTGAGGCGCCGACGAACAAGTCTTATCAAATATACATAATGATTACATGACAGATAACGATAAATACATTTACTTTTATTTCGTTGACATGGTTTAATTTGCAACGAAGTAATGACCAAGTTTTGTTCCATTGTCGTAACTTTTTGATGATGTTCTTGTTTTGTCTGCTCATGAGTAATGAACATATGTTTCATACATCTCTATTTATCGGTAAAGTTAAAACTTATATTCATGATCATTCTGCTACCCTTGTCCGATTTTGTCTCGTCGCAGCACGACTTCTTCTCTATTATCTGTCGTCCTAAATTTTTCACACAGTACATTCAGCGTTTCCTTGGTCTTCATCATAGAAATCGTACGCTACAATCAATTTGTGGCTACGAAACATAAATCGAGAAAATCGTCTTTTCAAACTCGACTGCTATTACTACTATAGTCATGTGTTTTCCTCATTTTGCACTAAAAAACAAGTCTACTTTCTCAAGAGAATATCGCACGCAGAGCCGTTTAATTTTGATTACCGACTTCTGAGCCACACTTTGGTTTCAGGCTTTTCTTAAGTTGACCAAGATTTTTTTGTCTGGACTTTAAAAGAGACCTCTGAGTTTGTTTCGGCTGTTTCTTCTCAGCGAGTCGGGTACGAAACACCGGCCTCATCTTGTTTTAAAAAATAAGACGTGTACAAGTGTTTGTGAAAACCTACTTGCAAAATAAACATCATTTATCATTTATCTTCTTTCGAGGGGAATCTGGTCATTCAAGGAAAAATACAGAGTCTGCACAACGCTCTTTCGTCCAAGGTGTGTTCGCTTTGCGCGGCAACTTTTCCCGGGGTTGGTGTCATTTGAGCTTCACCGCCATGTCTTTCTTGGCAAACCAGTGAAGGCTAGTGCCCCTTTTCCACGGCGCACCTACCGCTTATATTTGCGATACTGTTATTAGGTGATTTGCAAAAAACAATAGTATGATGACTGACAGATGTGTGATTGACATGCAGTAAGCAGTTAATGTCAATTTTTTGCGCAATGCAAACTTCACCACCAAGCAAACACGCGGGTAAACTAGCGACAGTTCAGACAGTTCTTTTTGGGCTTGTTATTTGTTATTTTTGGGGTTGAGCTGAGACATTTTCTTGGAAATACAGAAATAAATAGCGTCGTAAGACATACGTAGCGAGTATTTAGCACACCATTGCGAAATCGTAAAAATACACGCATATAAGGTAGCTGAAGTCAAGTGCAATGTTTACTATATTAACTATTCCAATATTGTTACAATACCTGACATTGTTTGTGAAAGATTACAATTTCTTGATAACTCAGGCCTGAGTATTCCAATAAAATATATCTTAAATAAAACCAACAGTAACATCCCACACAGACAGACAGAAAACAGTTGATTATATTAGCACATATACAGTTATAAATAATGTATTCGGCAGCACAATCATGACAGTTTTACTAACTATCCTATTAGGATTTTAATTTTATTCTTTTACAGACAGATTAGAAACCGACATTACTGTTTATGTTGTGATCATTATCTGTGGCAGCTCAGTTGTTTTTGAGATGTTATAGTAAATGGTTGTAAGAATGTGGGATAATAATTGAACTGGCAGAATCTTAAATACATTTTTGTGAGAAGATTTCAAACAAGAGTTCACACTTCAAGTTATAGTAGTTTTTAATTCAATCATCAGATGATTTTTACAGTTGTAGCAAAGAAGTAGAATTCTTGAACATTGTTAAAACATACACAATTTGAAGATTACAACAAAAATATTGTATTCAATGGTGTGTTAATACAGTTACACTTTATTTGTCATAGGTAGTTTTACGTAAAACAACAATTAAAACAGGTCACCTCTTATTTTAACTTATTGTGAATAATGAAATTAAATACCTATCCTTAGATAAATGGAAATTCCAACACCATAACAAATCAAACAGGTACAACTAAACATTTAATATTATCTGTATCAGTGAGATCTTCAGTTTAAAAAAGTACCAAGAGATGACAAGTAAATATTACAGAAGACTCTATAGAAACTGTTTCCCACAGAATGATTCAGATGGGAACAAATACATCACACAATGTGTTTTGTTATCATTAGCCGGTCTTATTGACTACTAAGAAACCTATTAACACACATACAGGTTTATAGTATAAAATATTTTATTAGTGAAAGTTTAGCAAAGGTCAAGTTTGTTAGGTTTCCAATGAGAATCATGTTTATAAATAAGATTGACTGGTCTGTACAGTTATTTATAGCAGACACATGTTACAGTTATATTTTCTGTGGAAATATATGTTCTGCTGACCAAATGGTTGAATAAATTAGTACAGATTGCTTGAAATAGGTGCTTACCTGGGACATGTTATGCAGTGCCATGTGATGCTGTATGACAGCCTCTGTCAACCACTCCAGCCTCCCTGTCTCAGCCAAAGTACTTCCATCAATAATTTGCCCCCCATCCAGCATTTGTTTAGGGAAAGTCAGCAAGTTCTTCAAGTACTCCACTGTATGCCTTTCTCGGTCATGGTTACCATACTCTGCTTGCCTGCTGTAGGATGCAAGCACCACAGCCTGCTGGCAATCACAGATGATCCTGCCTTCTATTAAATCATTCTTGAGTTGTAGGAAGTAGTGATACCTTGTGACCTCATCAGTGATCAGACTGGTCCCGGATATGACGTAGTACATCACGCGTAAGTATAGCTGGTGCGAGGACGCATACTTCTCGAGCTGGCGCTTGAGCGGGCGCTCCAGCTGCACCCAGCGCGGCTGCTGGCTGCGGTTCACGTAACGCAGCCCGAATAGGTCCGGCTGCATGACGGCCTGGCGCTGACACACGTTGTCCAGGCACTCCTGCCCGGTGCTGTCAACCGATAGCGTGCAGTCCGCCACCCCGCCATCCAGCAGCTCAACACTTATCACAAACAAACTCTTTGACGCTACATTGTATTGCCGCGTCTTCTTTAGCTTCAACTTGAAAGGCATCTTCCTGAGCTACCCGGCACCACTTTGCAATAACATCACATAGGAAACAAACGTTACGTTTCGTTTATGGCGAAGGAATGTAGGAAACGATGCATCCGTTACGCGCGCCACATATTTATGACATTTCGTCTTGAATCCGTGATGCAACACCGGTCACTTGAACGAATTTATGTTACGGTGGCGACGATATAGGTGTATCAGCAGAAACCAATACAAACTGTCAAGTAAACACATATGTATTATGAAAATAAGAAATTCACGTTCACAACATTGAAGCCATCGAGAAAGTGACAATTTTGTTTGACAGTGTATTTTTTTGGTGTTGCCATCTTATGTTTAAAAGTCTACTAATTATTTTGCCTTGTAACTTTTTGGGAGTTTTAATTTATTTTCAATGATCACATTTCTTGATTGTTCAGTCAATTGGCTATGCTATAAGACTTTTTTTTGCACTGTGTTTATCATTTCATCACTATTACTTTTAAAATGGTGAAGTTAAATCATGAAGGGAATAGACATGTCCTATAAGTAAAGATTACCTATCAACACATAGCCGGCGTGAATTACGGTCCGGTCTCGCTTCTAGAAATTGTTCAAACACTTTTTTAATTATCTAACAACGATAGGTGATCAATGATCTTTATTCCCGTTGTAATAAGATTGTTATTGGGTCGTTGCTGTCAGATGTCAACTTACTTTGAAAGGAGTGTAAGGAGTAACAGGTTCGAAAAGACGATGCAAGCATAGAATAACAAAACATATAGAAACCATTTAAAAATATATTTTAACATTATTTATAAATACATATTAAAAAATGCGTCTATAACACTGTGTTTCTTGAACTCATCACCCATATAACTATACTTTTTAAGCAGCTGCTCGCTGTTGCTTTCGATTTAAATTGAGCCAATCAAGAGGTTCCTTTAGGACTTGCAGCAGTTTTTCTTCAGGTGAATTCGATTTGGGTTCGTTCATATACTCCCATTTCTGCAACAAAATATTAAGATACTTTATGTGTACTAATGTACTTTATGTGTTTAAACAATAAAATTAATACAGTAGGTATTAGATGTGTGTTTTCGGGGACTTTTTAATCTAGAATATAATTTAGTGTATTTGCATTACATGCAATGACAATGGTATTTTTTACATTAAATGAGTGAAAATCGATACAGTTTTTATATGTTAGTAGATGTTAAAAACTAGAATGCACCGTTTGTTGGTTCGCTCAACAATATTAACTCTGTGGTCGTATATTCGCGAGACGGGCACTTAGGGAAGGCTCGATTTCTCGGTTTTTATTTTATTGCGTTTCCACAGAAAATCAGACATCCAATTTATTCTACGAATTAAATACTTCTGACATTGCTAATAGCCATTTTTCTATAATACTCACAGCGTTAAGAGGCAGTGACATGAGAATTGACTCGTAGCGCGCCTGCGGCGTGTGCAGCCCGAACTTGGTGCCTCTGTCGTACATGAGGTTGAACTCCACGTAACGGCCGCGTCGTAGAAGCTGCCACTGGCGCTCGTAGTAACCATACGCATCGTCTTTGTGTTTTTGAACTGGAATATAGAAAACACGTTTTTTTCATTCCTTTAAAGATTTCATAGAGTATAGCTTCATCATGTGAGTAGTCTCTTCTCAACAATTTTAGGGTCGCTTTTAGTCTATCCGGCCGCAGTTGAATATAAGTATTTTAAAAATTATAGATATTACAGCCAGAAGCAAATGTATAACGTACTTATTCGAGACACGGAACGGGTTTCGGTATGTAATGAATGATCCATCCCATCTACAGACCGACCAATAATAACATTTGGACGGTAAATTTAAGTCACAAACACCTTCATTAAAAACACACACATGCACGAACAGGTGAGGTGAAGAGACAGTTTGAATCATCATATTGATGACGGGCCTGTTGGTCTAGTGGTTAGTGGCCCTGACTGCTGAGCCGGAGGTCGTGGGTTCGATTCCCACCCAGGACAAACTTTGTGTGATGAGCATGATTGTTTGTTCTGTGTCTGGGTGTGATTTATCTATAATATGTATGTATTTATAAATTATATAAGTATGTATATCAGTTGTCTGGTTACCATAACACAAGCTCTGCTTAGCTTGGGATCAGATAACCGTGTGTGGGTTGTCCCAAGATATTTATTATTTATTTATTATTTTTATTTATATTAATGAGACCTAATTAAAACATTCATACCAATAGGCAAATAACTGGGAATTACGGCTTCTGCACAGGACGTGACAAAATTAAAAGCCTTCTCTTGACTGGGCGAGTCGATGTCATCAAAGAAGATGCCACCGAGCCCGCGTCTCTCGCCACGATGGGGAATGTAGAAGTAGTCGTCACACCATTTCTTGAATCTGAAAAATGGTTTAAGGAATTGTTACATGAAATTGAATACCCCAAAAAATATAATTATAGAGGTATAATTTAGATAGTCAATAATCAATTTTCATCGCATGTGAAGCTCTTAATTGATTTACGATTATTATCTCGTTCGCGGTTTCCAAGAATGCTAAATCAATTATCATAATTCAATAATTATAGGTAAATGGAACGGTATGTTGCACAAAATCGACTGTATAATTATTTTAAAGGTATAATGAAAACTTTAGTGTTTCCAGTAAAATTATTTGATTCTACCAAAAACTATAATTACGGTACAAAATCAAATGCCTAATTTTACCTGGTTTTGTTGTTAAAATAAAATTTCAAAAATGAATCTTCTTATAGGTATTTCTAAACTTACTTTGCATAATATGTTTCGTCGTGTTTGTCGCACGCATTTTTGAGCGTGAGATGGAAATATACTGCGTCCTCTTCGTTCAAGTAGTAAGGCGTTAAGTCAGTGCCACCGCCGAACCACCATTGGACACCTAAATACAAAATCGATCAAATTAATATGCGGAATTACTAAATGAATTAATATGAAACATACATTGAATTTAAATGAATTAATACTATGCAGTGATAAATAATTATCTACCAAGATAATTGCACAAGTGCGTCTTTTTCGGGTCACTTACCATCCTTATCCGTGACTTCGAAGTACCGGTAGTTGAAGTGTATGGTGGGCACCATGGGGTTGCGCGGGTGGATCACTGCGCTCACCCCGGCTGCGAAGAATGGCAGCTCCGCATTTTCGAGCTTTTTACCCCTAAAATGACATAAGCATAGGATGAAGAATAATTGAACAGTAGCCTTTGTCCGCGTGTCCGCGCACGCTATGTCGCAGATGCTTGCTACCGGGATAAGATATAGTTTAATTAAGTCTGTGCCATATTTCATCACAATTCGTTGGTTAAGAGAGTAAGAATTAGAATTAAAAAAAAGGGATCTCTCAGCAGGCAGTTTAAAGTCACGTTACATTTCGCCCACGATTTTTTTTTACCTTTTGAAGAATTTTGATAACATTTCGGGTCATTTCGTAATCTACGCGACAGCTCTGATTTCTTAGAATTCTAAATACTCGCTCCAATAAAATATACCTAGTCTGAATTCTCTAATATTATTATATTAGAGAATTTAAATAAACGTTCGGATAAAAGGTAACGCGTTTAAACGGAACACCTCGATCTGCGACATGTCCCACAGCAATATGACAACCAACGTATGTAGATTGCGCAGATGTATATCCGTTGTAAATTCATGGACGATTTCTCATGCCTAATGAACTTTCAAACAAAACGTAGCAGTACACTCTTGGTATTCAAAATACAACAGTGAGCTGTTTTGACGAGCTGACTTTGTGGGATTCACTGTGCTCAGTACATAACTGAAAGATTAAAAACCTAAAGCGTAATAAGTAAAAACTTCTTGATCAAAATACGCCCTCTACGAAGACTTTTGTACTTAAATCTGCGTCTCATTTACTAGGCAACTGATACATCTGCATAATCTAGCTTGAATCAGGTACTGTTACTATATTTATTTAGATAGATATTTATATTTATTTTTATTCACATTAAGGTTTAAACTCGTCCAGTGTCCGCTTAGGGCCGGTTTTCTAACCAACCGGCCCTGAGCGGTTAAACAATTGAATTCATGGCGATTAGCAATTGTATTTTCGTATAATCTACCAGTAAAGATATCGTGTTTTATTGTAGCACTAGCTTTCGCCCGCGGCTTCGCCCGCGTTAAATTTGGGGTAACACAGTTCCCCTTGCGCCTTATTGATTTGTAATAGCAACGCTAAGTTTTTCCTTTTCTTCCCTCTTTCTCCCTCACATCCCACTTTTTTCAAAAAAATATTAGCCTTTGTCCGTCTCCTGGTTCCCAACTATCTCTGTACCAAAATTCATCAAAATCGGTTTGGCCATTAAAGCGTGAAGAGGTAACAAACAAACAAACAAACAAACAAACTCACTTTCGCTTTTATAATATTAAGTAAGGATAAGGATTCATGCCCTGCCTGGCTTCAAGAGGGTTTGGGCACATTGATGGTGTTACTAACTAACAACAAGCAACTAGACTAGATGTATTCTTCAATTTATATATCTAGTCTAGTTCCTTGTTGTTCAGCAGTGATGTGAACTTCAGTTCGCAGTCGAGTTTTGGAAAACATTGAAAAGTTTCGCCTTTATGAATTGTCTCGTCGGTCACTCCTGTATGGCAGATTTTTTATGCCTTAATGAGCTTCCCCTTGACCTGGTCTCGAATGATGGAAAGCGTGCCGTTTGTCACTCTTGATCAAAATTATAAGTGGAGAGAAATACAGATAGTTTCTTTCTTCGAGCCAAATGCATTGCATTAAATACGCCCGGGTAGCACCAACAGCTGGAGTCCGGAATTTAATTCTTGTTGTGGGTTACTAACCTGCTCCTCATTTGCTGGACCGCAGCTGGTGGCAAGGTGCCAGACACGACGGATATATTGACGCCCGCCTTTTCGAAGACCCGTCCATCTTGCAGTACGCATGTGATGCCGCCACCACCTTCCTTGCGAAGCCATCTGTCCACTTGGAATTTAGATTCCTGAGGCATGCAAATATTGAAAGTGGTTGTGAATGAAACGTTCTTAATGGTATTGTGTGGTAATGGTGCCGTAAGAATCTTTAAATTTTTGTATGATTTTTTCCCAACAGTGTCTTTAGTCATTAATTGTATTGAAAAAACAAGATGGCGATGTTAGTTCTAATTTTGACCACGCGCTAAAAGGTCCATGCACAACTATAGTTGCCAGTACATTTTTTTTTTATATTTTTTCATTATGATAAAGAATATAGACCTTATTTATCTACTTGCTGAGCAGATGTCATGCCATAATTTTCTGCACCGCCGAATATATAATAATATTATGATGCTGACTGTATACCTACCCATTCAAATTGATATATTTATTTGGTATAGTAAATTAAAATTATTTTAATAGTTTCGTACCGGCGATAATAAGAAAACATCGTTTTCGAAATCATATTCATCTGGTGTTTTTTCATCCTCCCAAGCCTACAAGAAAATATTTTATTTATGTATGTATTTTGTTCATATATCAACTTAATGACTTGTATCACTTTTTAAAATAAATATTAATTAATTATTTCTAGAGAAATTGAACCCATTGTCAACTCATATTAGAACTTTATCAGATCATTAAAATAATATTGTTAATTTATACTAATTCATGATCACCATTAAAACTACAGGTTTGATCAACAACAATGTTAAAAAAAACTATAAACTTATACAGTACCTTATTTGCTTAAAATGGTTTTGTATAACAACATAGATTTTTATACAAAAGTACTTTAGCTATGATTTAGTTCCATTTTTCTTATGATCAAGGGAAATACCACTACAAAAGATTTTGTTTCAAGAATTACTTTTGTCCTTACCTTGTCTTCCTCTGCTTCCAGAGCTCTACAGAACTCTGCCTGTATCCTCATGATGAGCAGTTCCATTTGCGTCTTCATATCATCCTTGTTATTCTCTAGGTGCTCCACCGGTGTGATGGGATCTGCCATATAGTTCTTCAGCTGAATTATTTCCTTCATCTCGGCTTTGTTTTTTTTTAGCTGGGTGTATGCTGCATAGCCTGTGCCTAGCAATGCTGCACAGTAGAATCTGTGGAAAAAAAAACCATTGATAAAACCCAGACTCGCACCGTTGCAAAGATTAGAATTCTTGAAATATATGTGGACCATATTTCCAGAAATTCTAATATTTGAACAAATTTTATTACAGGGATAGTAGCAAACGTTTTCTTTTTTTAAATAAATAATCTCTCTCTTTTTTGTTATAAGTGTTTTGTCCTAGCAAAATGCATGATAACAAGTTGGATATTGCGGAGCAATGTGAGCAAAAGCCATGTTCTGGGATTGCTGAGATGCATTAATAATTTTGTGCAGTCTGTGGAAGTTTAACAGACCACAAAACAATGGATTAAGCAAAATAGATTGTTTATTTTCTGCATGAGCATGATGATGAGTTATGATATTAAATCTGACGAATTATGTTTGTATTTCCAAATGTCATGTTGATGATGTAACAAATTACCATTTTTTAAATATGTTATAAATTTTTTTATGCAGGTTCTAATGCAAAAAATTACATGCAGGATGGAGAAGGAGAGGTAGGCCAAAGAAAAGATGGATGGATTGTGTAAGGAATGATATGAAGGAGTTAATATAATGATGTCATGATGACATGTTTGACATGGGAGATTGAAGAAAATGTGTCCAAATAGAACAGGTGAAGGCAGGAAAACAAGTGTTTTTTTTTCTAACAAGAAGCTGATTAGATAATTATTTTTGTTTTAATACTGATTTAATGTTTAAATTATTCTGTTTGTAAAGATGCTATTACGACCCTGATGTTGTATGCAAAGAGATTAGTAGAATTTCAGTTAACTGAAAATTATTTGGCAAATAAACAATTGGTAATTCATATTTATAAGGAAAACAATTATTTCTGCTATTTCAAAGTACTGTGCCAGTGTGCTACAAGTGCCGTTGACCTACTTTGCTTATCTTTCACAATAAGATTGGAAATATTTTACAGAACTTCTGAATTATAGATAACTAGCTTTCGCCCGCGGCTTCGCCCGCGTTAAATTTGGGGTAACACAGTTCCCCTGGCGCCTTATTGATTTGTAATAGCAACGCTAAGTTTTACCTTCTCTTCCCTCTTTCTCCCTCACATCCCACTTTTTTCGAAAAAATATTAGCCTATGTCCGTCTCCTGGTTCCTAACTATCTCTGTACCAAAATTTATCCAAATCGGTTCAGCCATTAAAGCGTGAAGAGGTAACAAACAAACAAACAAACTCACTTTCGCTTTTATAATATTAGTAAGGATGTTGAATTGAGATTACTATAATATTACTTATATACAGTAATATAACTACGGCTTAACTTAGTGTGTGAAATAGACAAACACAAAAACTACAGAAATTTCTAAGGTTAACCCAACAAGTAATCCTGCATCTATACTTGTTGCTGTTGAAATTAAGATGTTTCGTACTTGTCTAAAGAACTATAAATCGTCCAGTACAATGTCTGTTCTTCACCATACACTCATTATCAACAATATGATAGATGACTCGACAACACAACGGTCCGATCACGTACGCCAATCACAACTAAACAGTAGTAAATTTGATTTAATTAAAACGCGTAATACAGTAGTATTACTTAGTGAGGGTACCAAACGGGCAAACCAAAACATTAATGTTTTATTGAATATTAATAAGTGTTTGTAAATCCAAAACATAATAATGTATATACTCCACCTGTATGCGGGTCGGTCTCTGATTTTCTTGAAGGTCTCTACATAACTAAGAGTATTAAAACACCTTGTTATCACTTTAGACGACATTCTGTGTATATTTCGGGCGGAAAATCACCGTTTATATGAAGTTATGTATAAAATTTCAAAGACCTACTATTTTGACAACTGGACCACCCTAGTCAAGCCGGTTTGACACCTGACAGATGTAAAACGTCACACGTGTTGTTATCATGCGCGCGCCACCCTGCGGCGGCATGCGGAACTATTTGGTTATCAGCTGTGAAATTTTTCTTCCGCAAGACGCGCCTACATGCGCAATATGTGTTCATCTCTTTCCTGAGCGGGGACGAGTGCATCGATCGGTCGTGTCGTGCTCTTTCCGGCCAGTCCGCGTCGGCCTCGCTGACAGCGTGTCGCCAGTGCGCGTGTGTACTCCGTTGTCCGGGCTATCGATCCGTGAGTGAAGCCGCATTGCCGTACATTCCGGAGGCGGTGCCTCGCCTAGTTTTCGTCGATCGTCGGCGTGGCGGGCGCGTGTCGGCGTCGGCGGCGGCCCCGGGCGGCCCTGCGCAGTAGCGACCAAGTGTAGCGCGGGAGCGACCGACCTTCCTTCCGCCAAAACCGGCTCGCTGTCCGCGGCGGACGGCTGTGATGTAGCCGCGGCCGGCGCGAGCGGCCTTCGGACAAAGGACCCGCTACTCGGTTATTCGCGATGAAGAAGTTCACGTTCAAGGGGGTGCTGGACGGGTTCCGCAGCTCGGTGCAGGCGGCCCCGCGAGGTACAGAGCAGGAGATCCAGGAGACTCTGCGCCCCGACCACTTCCAAATCAAAAAGGTGAGTGGTTTTATCGCGCGGCGCGGCCCAAGGTCCCGCAGATAATGGCGATGATCGGCACGCGAGCAGGCGACTGCGGGCCTGGGGAGAGGGGAGACCACGCTCCGCTGCCGGTGCCGTATTTGTAGCGGCACTCACCTGAGCCGCGAGCGACGGCCAGCGCGTGCAGCCTCTTGTGTACAAACTGTACGCACGCCGCGCGCCGCGACGTCAGACGACACTGCTGCACCGCTACGACGTATACCAAAACAATCACAACAGATCGCCACTTTCGCCGCAGGACCGTCGGATCGTCTATGACTCAACTTTGTTGACATTTCTTTAGCCAAGAACGTGTTTCACGCGTACTGTGTATCTCGAGAGTATTTCGTAGTGCCGTACCGCGTACTGCACAATGTTCGTGATTGCCGTTACTCGCTTACATCAGTGAGCAGCCTTGACCATCTACTTAATCTATTGGCATTATTACAATGACTGTTGGTAATCTGCTTACTAAGCACGACCGCCTGAAAGTGCGTGGCAGCACGATTAGGCAATTTTAATATAACGTAGCGTCTGTTAGGCTGATATTATTTTTAGTCAGATTAGTGAACAGTATGTACACCTGTAGGCGGTGAATAGCGATCATAATATTGAACTGATAACAGATAAGATAAGGGCTGCACTTAATATTGCCTTTGCCCTTTGTCGTGTAACTTGCCATGAAATTGCACCAATACGTTGTCATTTGTGAAAAACCAATTTGAGAAATAAGTTTTGCAGTGTTTTTAACCATTGCCAAAATTGGTACAAAGTCGAAAACACTACAAAAAATAGGGTATAAGTTATTTCCTTCTGAGCATACCTACCCTCGCTACGTAAAAAATGGCGTTACAAAAATACTTTCTCATTAAGTATAACGTAAACTTCCTGAAATCAGGAAAGTAAAACATTTCCATGTCAAGGTCTAAATGCCTAGCACGGGTAATGTTAATGATCGATAGCGTAAAAGTGGAAGCAAACTTATAATAAACGACATTCCACCGAACTTCGGCAGGGTGGTTGCTCTTTTCAAAGTTCTAGTTATTGTAAAAAGTTGTGTTTAAGCACCTCTGTTTATGGAAACATCTGGGTCCGCGTGCAAACTCTCCCAGCCGCCAAAGTTAATGAACAAACTCTTAAATAGTAAATTACGTTATGGTCGTAACAGCAGATGGAAAACAAACATTTATTTGTGATCGTCCTCCATTGAATTCGAACAGCGGTTTGCTTTTAAAACTTTTCCTTTTCTTGGCCGAATTTTGCGGGGCGAGCCATTGTCGGGTGCTGTTCTGCCCGTGAAAGAAATAATGTCTAGTTAGCTAATTCTTTTGTGAACTGTGTGAGAACTTCACGGATTAGTGACTGATAGTTGATTGATTCTCCGGATAGAATAGAGGACGTATTTAAGTCACCTACTCTGTATTATGTGGTATTAGACATCGTCCTGTTAGGAATAAGGAAGCCTATATTCTACCTAGATAATAGATATGCAGCAGATAGGAACATTTTACCTTTAATAACACAGGTATTGAAGAATTTCTAGAGCTGATAAAAATAGAAAAATCGTAGCTTTCATCAATGTTAAGACTCCCTACTCCGTATTATGACTGAGTTCTATACTTAGTGGCAAATAGAATATCGCTTGTTTAGTATCCAAGATAAAAGGAAAACAATGTCATTCCGAGCACGTCGCTATTTATTTTTAATACGGTATGATGTAAGCAAACATGAGTTCACAGCTGGATGTGCCGACAGACAACCTCAGGGCAACGGTGACTCATAACAAAAGGATTTATCGACAAATTTATTGATTAAAACGGGTTTTTACATAACTTTAAAATAAGTTGTCGGTATAAATCGGATTACATCGATATCTAGCTACCTACTGACTCATCAGAAATTCTAAAATTAAACGTAATTTGAATAGGTATTTTGCCCTGAAGAACGCGCCGTTTTGTAATAACTTTCGCTGTTTCTGGCTAAAGATATCACATGCCGTCGGTACGAATCTCAGCCTGCAAAATGTACAACCAGAAAAACGTAATTTAACAACGATGCAACAATATCGTTTAACATAGCCAAATAAAGTAACCTGCATTCTGCAACGTTTAGCCAATATGTAGTAAATTGAGCACGATAACAGTCCCCGTATATCGCTCCACCGCCATCGCCGTTATCTTCCGCCGCTGCATAGCGTTGATAATATTTAAACATCCTTCGAATATAACCTTTTATGTTGTGGGTTAAACCAAACGGGAAAATCTATGATTGATGCGGTATTTTCTAAACATTGTGGGATTATTTCCGTTTTTCTCTGAGGAGAATTGAAACGATTATGGTGATTATTTGAACGACGAAGGTGGTGCTTGTGTGGACATCAATGATCTGTGTAGCTTTAGGAACAGTTCAAGTGTAAACAAACTTAGGCAATTTTAATCTGCTTATAGACTGAGTAGGGCCATGCCACAGAACTACACAAAAAATATAATAACGCTTGGAAAAATAAAGCCGCAAAGCACAAACAATTCACTTAATACCCAATAGTGCTGTAATAAAAATAACAGTTCATAAAACAGTTATTCGACGATGATATAATATCAGTCACCGCGTTATTCACATAGTGATGTGGTGCACGGACGAGCACTCATTATCTTCTGCTCTCCCGAGATAAGTAATTACAGGGGGGAATTGGATTTGTCTATTGTTATCACGGACTTGAGCTAGTGATTCATTTAATTAACGCCTGACACCCAGATTATTTACTTTCACCATTCTTTCATCATTTTGTTAACGGTTTTTTGTTACACGTAATAACTATGTTGAAATTTTTAGTAAGTTCCATTTATTACGTTGTGTTAAGGATATCGTGTTTAATATATTTGTTATTTATTATTCAATGTTAGCAACCAGGAAAATATGTTTAACACCATAGGTATATTGAATTTTATCGCCAATAATCCGAATATCGCTTTTCCTTTATAAATGACGTATTTGGACACAACATCAACATCAAATTACCTAGCTTCAAAAAACCATGGACAATTATCCAAGCCTATGCTCCCACGGAACAAGCAAAAGAACTTGAACATGAATCTTTTTATAATGAACTATCCCAAGCTATTATAAGTAACTACTCAAAAAACATAATTGTACTAATGGGAGATTTCAATGCTCAAGTGGGAATAAAACAATGTAAAGAAGAATATGTGTTAGGAAACTTTGGCTACGGCAAAAGAAGCAAAAATGGGCAAAGGCTGGTTGAATTCCTATTAGAACATAATCTAAACCTCCTAAATAGCTTTTTTAAGAAAAACAACAAATGGACCTGGTCCTCTCCAGGCGGGAATCATAGAAACGAAATAGACTATATTATAAGCAGCCACCCAAATCTTTTTACGGACACATCAGTTATATCAAAATTAAACTTTAATACCGACCACCGCATGGTAAGGGCGTCTCTCAAGACTATACCACCCAAACAATCCAGAAAGTTTGCTATACATGACACACTCCCGGCATGCAACACAGAACCCAACAAAAGAATGGAGAATTCCTTGTCATCACTCAGCAGAGAACTATTAGAAACAGATGCAATAGATGTCAAAACAAGTTACAACAAATTACAAGGCAACATTACATGTCAAAAAGAACAAAAAAGATCACAACATAAATATAATTTAAGTAACTCAACACTACAACTTATAAATGACAGAAAAAGTTTACTTGACTACACAGTAAGGAAACAGAACATCCAAAAAATAACTGACTTAAGCAAAAAAATCAAAGAAGGTATAAAAAAGGACAGGAAAGTCAAAAGGTTGCAAACTCTAGAAAAACATATAGCAAGGACGGGAGGGACTAGGAAAGCCCTAAAAGAACTCCGAGAATCAAACCAATGGATCCCGAAATTGAAAAACAACCAAAGAAATGTAACAGACCGAAAGAACATAAATAGAATAGCTACAAAATTCTACCGCAATCTATATTCTAACCAAGACCCCACTACACATGTAAGTCAAGAAACCCCAAATTATAATCTGCTCATAGGGAACCCAGAACCTGACATATTACCCAGTGAAACTAGGAAAGCCATACTCAGCCAAAAGTTAGACAAAGCACCAGGTCCTGATAAAATCACAAACGAACTACTAAGAGGAACCATAGAAGAACTGGTCCCCATTCTAACTAAAATCTTCAACGGCATCATGAGATCGGGACAGATTCCAGAACAGTGGGAGACATCCCACATCATTCTCATACATAAGAAAGGAGAAAGAGATGACATAGGGAACTACAGACCGATAAGTCTGATGTCTAACATATATAAAATCTTTTCCAAAATAATTTTGAACCGAATAAGCAACACACTTGATGAAAACCAACCGAAGGAACAAGCTGGCTTTAGAAGAAACTTCTCCACAATAGACCACATTCACACAATTAAGCAAATTATGGAAAAATACAATGAGCACAACAAACCACTATATATGGCCTTTATCGACTATTCTAAGGCATTTGACAGCATTAGCCACACAGCCATATGGGAAAGCTTACAGAACCAAGGAATCCCGACAGTGTACATAAACACCATTAAAACATTTACTCTAACAGTAAGGCAAGAGTACAAATGGAAACCTTGGGTGAAACATTCCAAGTAAAAAGAGGCGTCAGACAGGGCGACCCGATGTCTCCAAAGCTGTTCTCGGCGGTGCTGGAAAACATATTTCGAAAGCTAATATGGGACCAATATGGATTAAATATAGACAGAAAAAAATTAAACCATCTTAGATTCGCTGACGATATTGTTTTGTTTGAAGAACAACCAGGGAGCTTAGAAGAAATGATACAAGAACTAAATACAGAGAGCAAAAAAGTGGGTTTATCTATGAACATAAACAAAACGAAGCTATTAACGAATTCAAACAAATACGAAATAAAAATTAACAACCACCTTGTTGAATATGTAGATGAATATATCTACTTAGGACAAATCATCTCACATACAGACACAACTATAAAAGAAATTAAAAGACGAATAGCTAACGGTTGGAAAAGATATTGGTCACTGAAAGAGATCATGAAATCCACAGATCTTAGTATTGGTATCAAAAGGAAGGTCTTCAATACCTGCATTCTCCCATGTATTACATATGGGTGTGAAACTTGGGCTCTCACAAAACACCACAGAAACATGCTGGAATACTGCCAAAGAGCTATGGAACGAAGTATGATGGGTATTAAGAAACAAGATAAGATACGAAACACTGCCATAAGAAGTAAGACAAAAGTCACAGACATACTCACTAGAATAGATGGTTTGAAGTGGAGATGGACTGGGCACATGATACGCGATAAACAAGAAAAGTGGAGCAACATCATAACTGACTGGTACCCTAGAGATGGGAGAAGAAACAGAGGAAGACAAAGCATGAGATGGGAA
The DNA here is from genome assembly GCA_958449745.1 of Ochropleura leucogaster. Classification (NCBI taxonomy): domain Eukaryota; kingdom Metazoa; phylum Arthropoda; class Insecta; order Lepidoptera; family Noctuidae; genus Ochropleura; species Ochropleura leucogaster. The sequence continues at coordinate 21,499,042 of OY288201.1, forward strand.
GACGAACTAAAGTTAACAGCAGGCTCAAAATGGAGAAGGGTTGCTAGAGACAGAGCACAATGGAAATTGTTAGAGGAGGCCTTTGCCAAGAGGCACACTGAACTCAGAGATATTTTATAATTCTATAGTTAAGAGTCAACCACAAAGTCAAAGAAACAGTTCAGGATAAGAGGCTTATTATTATTATTTATTTGGACACAGTAAATAAACAGTAATGACTGCAAAGGGTCCTTATGAAACAGTTTTGAAGTCTTTTATTAAGAGCAATAAAAATGAAGAGCGCATCAAAATCTACTTAGCGGTTTTTCAGACTGTGAAATGTGTCTGATCGTCTTTATCTTTCGCAATAGCTTAAGTTAGCGCTTAATAACGTTATAATCTTGTCATTTTCAGTAATCACTCGTCGAAATAGGCTATCAATAGATCAGAAGTATTAAATTACTTGAAAAATACTTTTCAGACTATTTATTCAGAATTGGATTGGTAATAATTGTTCGGAATATTCCACAGACTACAATTTTCAAACACCTGGTGGTTTAGTTACAAATTTAATTTGTACAATAATAAATTTGATACAACTCTAGGAACCGTAGCAGGGGTTTAGGGATAAGTAATTTTTCATGACACGTGTGTTGGTGTGTCCAGTGCTGACCTATCCTAAGCCAGTCATCAATAAACTACGTCAGTATCTGTATCATAATTAATCTGGCTGTTGTGGTCAGTGTCCGAGAGGATTTGTGGACTTGGCGAGGATTACCCGGATTCTGCGTTGAATTACAATTGTGTGGGTCGGTAGGGATGTGGCGGTAACTGCTCGCGACAACTCGCCATGTTGTTTTACATGTTCTGTTTTCGAAATATCGTTTTTTTTCGCTCATGGGTCTCGTTATTTTATTTTGGCCCGCAATTGTTGAAGTAGTACAACATGTTTTGACAAAGTTTGTGTCCAAACCGGCTGCCCAGCTGATTTAAATTACGAAACAAAAACTTTACGACTGTAAAGAAGGGCTTATACTTCTTATCTATGCAGATAATCTTACATTATAATCGGCCTGCTAACTTCCACTGCTGAACACAAGTCTCCAAAACACCACAACATCAGAACAACAGTAGAATCGAAGATCTGTACTTTTCTTATTATTTTTGTGAATGAGTGCTTGCCTTCTAGTTGTCAATACGTACTAATTATGTTAAATCCTTTTATTTGGTCGACAATGCTAACTTTAGCGTGACGACTTAGAGGGCGTTTTTGAGAGATTGCCCAGAGTTATCCACACAGAGAGAGGAACGGAAAGTTCAACAACGTTCATTTAAAAAAAAGAAGGAAAGAAACGAAGAAGGAAAGAAAAACTGCTGTTGGATTTATGAACGCTTTTCAAATGTCTAACTATGTATTCCAATTTCGTATTTAACTATCGTAATCATAAATGTCGTAATAGGGATACAGAATATTACGGCATTTATAACGATAAGCTACGTTCATTGACGATAGTCACATGGATGTATATAATGTTCAGTTATTTTCATCCACATACTTTGTCTCGCATCGTAAATCACCGTCGAACGTGATCGCAATTACGATTGCTTGATTATAGTGAAGGAAGGCGGGTCATTCGATTTGTTCTATGAAATACTCTTTAGTTTTTCCAAGAACGTTAACGAAGAAAATTCTTGTAACTGCCACTGAATTTAATAATGATAGATGTCGAAATTGTGTAGTAATTTTCTCGGTGCCTTTAAAGGAATATCCGTTTAGTTAATAAAACAGGAAAAGCATTTTATAATTCAGAAAATCTAGTCATCAGACAACTGTCTCAAAAAATAACGCGTTAATTGTAGCAGTTTCTTTTTCGTTTTTTAGAGATGAATTTTCCTTTGAAATGTTATTAGTCTTATTTATATATTCTGAATTTATTCATATTTATAGTATGTGAACAGTCTTTCTTGTAAGTAATAATTGCTTTGTCACGAAATAGCGTAGGTAAGATCCAATTAGGTTATACCGGCTTTCAATTAAAAAATTACGTGGATAGATGAAATGTTTAATTAATTAAATTAAACATTTCATCTATCCACGTAATATAAGTACGTGAAAGGGATTTATTAATTTTAATTGGCTTTCTACATAACTTCATACTTAACATCAAAAAAATTAACAACAGACAGCGAATCTGTATTACATCCTAATTGTCCTAATTAATACAGTTAGCGATGTGAAACTGGTAGTTCATAAAATCACATAACGCGGTGCTACTCACGAATTAATAAACGAGTGACGTCACTAGTGATTCATTCGAATTTCAAACGGCAGCAATTATGAGTTTGCTGTACAACATTGCTTTCATTCTGAAATTTAAACAATATTCCATAGCCGTGTTTTGCAAATTAAGTAAAGTTCAATTTTAGTCAAACATAAAATAACAACGGGAATGTTTTGCAAATGTACTTACGTAGGTATAGCAAGTCTACGTCACTTAAAATAATGAATACTTATCTATGCAGCCGCTCTACTTGGCTGGTACAGCACTACCATGACAAACATTCCGCTTTCAAAAGAAATAAATATTTTGTGAAAGGCAAAACTTTATTTATATTTTGAATAAATGATAATAGTTTTGCAAATAATTATATTCACACATACCTACATATCAAATTTATCAATTTGATATGTATGTGTGAGTTCAATTTATATTCATATTCTGAACGCGTATTTTAAATGGCAAATGCATCGGGCGGACCAGAGACAATGCGGCTCAGCAATAATGAAAACATGATCCATTTAATAGCTTGACTGTGCTTACTCATCTTTGTAATATTCGAAATACGAAACGCTTTGCCGGATAAATTATTACTTTCATTTCTGCCATATTAATATAGTTTTCTTAATTTGTCTGGGATAACTTAATATTAGCGTGAGTGGAATGACATTTACTGCGAGGAAGAACATAATTACTTCTGTGTCTATAAATAGGAAAAATCAATGAATGCTCTATTTGCACAACAAGACCAATAAACTGTAGCCGGTAGTTGTAGTTCAATATAGAGCATGTACTAACGTGACAATGGGAGGAAATGTAATCATTACTGTGGGGCTTGAAGCCAATAAACAATCACAGTATATCTACACACTTATATCACTACAGATTTAAAATAATTTGTTCTAAATAATATGTCAGACTTTGAAAACAGCTAAAGCATATCAAGAAACAAAACAATTAAAATAAAACCGTCGATGCTTCTTGTCCATGTAATTCCAACGTCAAATGATTCTGGCAGCACTTATCAATAGCTCCACAGACATGTCTATAAAAAAAAACCGTTTTATTGTGATTTCGAGGTAATTTAATAAAAAAAATTATTGAACTAATACGTAAGGCCACTAAAGAAGAAAAGCGAGATCTTTACTAGAAACCCGTATGGTTGAAATACTACAGAATGTAAACACCTACCTATGTCACGATCACTTAGCAGCTGACTAATAAGTAAATATTACTTAACGTAATATATTACATGGCAGTAATAGCAGTTTGCTTAACAAATAGGTTGAAGTTACTGATTGGAAACGATTACTTTGACCAGCAATCGTCAAAATAAATACTACCGAATCAGTCTACAGTAGTCATGTTCACTTGTGTGAAAGAACAAGGGCTCAAGGTTTATAATCCGTAGGTACATGTATTGTCGAAATCATCATCAATGTCTCATTGCATAGGAGTGTACAATATATTGTTTATTTGATAAAATACTAGCTGCAGCCCATGGTGTTATCCACGGTGAAAAACCTTATTCGAGTTATTTAATCATCCCACGGAATCACCAAGACTTTCGGGGATCAGAAGTAGCCTACGTATTCATTTAGAATATGTATAAGCTATCTTGAAACATCATTTTATGCAAATTCGTTAAGCTTTTTGAGCGTGAAGGAAAAAAGCAAACACACACATACAATCTTTTGCCTTTATAATATTGGTGTGATAACTTTTAGTCAAGTCGATTTTCAATCTCAGATATTTATTTTAAGCATTGTCGCGTTTCGTTTCTACAGACATACTGCCAGAATCTAAATAAAAAAGTAAACGAATAATAGAAGGTTTCACGGTATAAAACACCCGGTACTCTTTTATCCAACATGAAACCTGTTGAGCAAATATTGATTTTCCCAACAACACGCATAAAACTTCGATCACAATCCACAACAGACTGGCAATGGCAGACAATGCGTTATCTGAATTTGTGCAAAGATTAGCACATATCCGCAGCGCGCAGTCACGTGGGCTGATAACCGCGCCGTTTCTAATACACAATAATATTATCGTAAGTACAGTGTGGCCCAGTATATGTTTGCATATTACGGCAGCGCTGAATGCAAATTAAAATAACAGCTAAACGTCAAATAGAATACGTTTGAATTTAGTTTTTCTTTTCCACCGTAAATCAACATATACTGGCCAGCTACTGTTACTGTGTATTGGATTGGAGTAACAAATATTTACCTTTAATATCGAATTCGGCTGCGAGCCGTACAAATAAATAGTCGTTGTTAGCTTTGTGCATATCAGGAACACGCATACGCTGGTTTGGACATTCGAATTGCAAATATTGTAAGTTGGCGTTGTCCGATAATTTTTTTGTTTATTTTAATTGCTGGACGTGTAAACGATCCGTTTGTAAAATTTTCAATAAAGTTTTTTATATCTGTAGCAATATTGATAACGATAATGGCCTCAGGTTTGAAACAAATACACATTTGAATCTGGAACCTGCTATCAAACAATGTTAATTCATTATGATTTTTTTAATTGCATCAATTTGTGATTAAAATAATAGCTTGTATTTCAACTGCTAACTAAATATGGCGAGCAAAGAGAACTAGATATTGAACAAAGACTAACTCCAGCTCCCAGGAAGTATTGATGCGTATTTACGAAATGCAAATAGTCGATTCAATTGAAGCGTTAACACAAACTGTCTCCATCGAACTGGGTTATTCTCTATCTAGAATAATCTAGATGAAGTTTATAAATGTAACATGGATAGTGTCGAGTAGAGGACATATCTTAGAACTTAGCGAGTAACACAGGCAAGTGTGCCTCAAGTTAGGATATGTAAGGACAAGTTTAGTATCAAGCATCGCACACCGAACAGTACCCAACTTTGTCTGGACTGCAATATCCAATATCGCAAGTTTTCTTTGTTTTAATATCGCTTCTGGAACCGTCTTTAGCTGTTTTAAATGCATACATATTTTATTGATCATACCTAGCTTCATGTATCAGCTTAAGGTACGCTTGAGCGGATGGATTTCAGGCGTAAAAAGGGCCTGTCGTCTTGTTTAACTTACCTATAGATAAAATAAACGAACTACCTCCTTAAGGGTGCTCAATATTCAGAACGTCGGAAGATTTCAGATGGAAACAAGAAAACAGTTTTATCCCTTTGACACCATCTTGTTCAACCCCCGAATTTTGCCAAAATGTCAACATATACCTGTTTCAGAAATCTTGGTCGCAAGACAAAATAACTAAAATAGTTACCTATCAAATAGTACAAATAGCCCTCCTTTGCTTTCCTTTGCAGGCAAGGAAAATAACCCCATAAAAAAGCGAAATGTAACAAACGTGATATAACATTTCTCACCGTGGTATAATAAGAACTTCTTCCATATTACAACGTTCATCCGTCTTCTGACATCAGAGCAAAATTCAGGAGCTGAAGTGTAACCCACAATTGAGTTGTCAGAATATTCCTGCGACCTACATACTAGGGGGCGACGGGGACAGGCGATATCTTCCCCTCTTACTCGCGTGGAGGAAGGAAATTTTTGATGTGAATTGGTAAGACGGTATGGTTCTTTCTTGATTCGTTTGCTGGGATTATTCGTCCGTGTCTTGTCTTACCGTATTTTGCGGTTTTTGGAATCGCTTTTGTTGGCAGCATTTTGAATGGAGGGCGGAAGGCTTATAGCGGGCATTTTCTGGCACTGGAACGTTATATATGTTAGCTTGTTCTTATTATTGAGGAGTGATCTAAGAACGAGTATCGGTGTACTGATGTTGTTTTTTCGCCACTTTCAGATTTCCTCTTATGTATTTCCAGTAAAGTCAAGTAAACCAGGGCGTCTAGCTTGTTAAAATTTTAGTAGCGCCACTAATTTTATGAAACGGTCGCCGTACACTTAACTATATGTTAGTGATTAATAAATTGGCCCAAGTATTACGACCTCATAAATGACACGGACTTAGGAACAAGCTGTAACTATTAGGAAAATGAGCTAATAAATTATTGTAATAACGCAACCACTATTAATAGGATGAGATTTACTTTTGAGGTTATTGGGTTTTTGGCAGTTCTTTGCTGAGCGTTTTAGGGGCCATCTGATACAATTAAAAGACTGTGTCTTGTATCATTTAGACGTTCAGAAGTTTGCATTATATATTTATACTAGCTGTGCCCAGCGGTTTCACTCGCTGCCCACTTAGGGCTATGAAAAATAGATGTTGGCCGATTCTCAGACCTACCCGATATGTACACAAAATTTCGTTTAAATCAGTCCAGCCGTTTCGGAGGAGTATGGCAACGAAAACTGTGACACGAGAATTTTATATATTAGATATTGCAATTTTGGTATACATAAGGAAATAAAGAAAATATGTTAGAGAAAACGACTCACAAACAGATGAGACTTATCCAGTTACCCTTGCCATTCTGTAGGCAAATGTGTCCCCCTATCGCTAAATATCTATTAAACCAAAGACGTAAGATTTACCGACACTGATACAAGAAGCAATTAAGCTATCGATGTAGTATGTATCCCATAAATATTGTTCCAGAATCTGGCTCAAGGCTAAGTCTAGTTGGCATCCCTCCACAATCCATGAGGCTGTGTACCGCGTCCTAGGATTTACTAACCTTGGCATATTTACCAAGTGTTCCTTTGTAACCTGCTTTGGCACAACAAAATGTGGTTGTTTTGAATCCATGATGCTGGTGATAGTTTATCATGCAGTTTGAAAACGCTAACATCCTCTTTTTGGCCCTCATCGGCGGATTGCATTGTTTTCTTTGCTTCGTCTTCTCTATTCGTGAAAAGAGTCTCACAAATCTTAATTAAATCACTGTTAGACTATAATTATCCGGTTGTTTTAAGGCCTAATTACAGCGTTTCAGATTAATGCGATCCCAACAATTTTACTAGGTTTTCGTTGTGTACGGAATAGTATAATGAACTAACTAAGTATCCTTACTAATATTATAAAAGCGAAAGTGAGTTTGTTTGTTACCTCTTCACGCTTTAATGGCTAAACCGATTTTGATGAATTTTGGTACAGAGATAGTTGGGAACCAGGAGACGGACATAGGCTATTTTTTTATTTAAAAAAAGTGGGATGTGAGGGAGAAAGAAGGAAGAAACGGGAAAACTTAGCGTTGCTATTACAAATCAATAAGGGGCAAGGGGAACTGTTTTAGCCCAAATTTAACGCGGGCGAAAGCTAGTAAATAATAAAAGTCAGGATGATCAATTGTCGACAAACTCAACACTGCTCCAAAAATCATTAGAGACATTGACATAATCCAATATTCGAAAAGAACTGCGCTCGCGTAGGACCGCGCTTGCCTAAATATACTATTCACAACGAACCTTTTTATCTCCGTCTTCTTATTGTTCACGTAATTTTTCGTCCATATGTGCCCCCACGTGAAGCAATGAATTGATTCTAAATATGAATGCTTTAATAAGAATCGGTAACTTATCGCCAAATTGTTATTCCGGTGTTGAACAGATTATTTTGCTCTCGTATTGTAGTTGCCTTGTTTACAAACATTTGTGGATTCGTAGTAATACTACTTTGATACGATAACCTGAGATTATTGAATCAGAGTGGGGAGGAATATTTGATAGGCTACTACAAGAACAAGATATATTGTTTATAGTGTCAATAATAGACTCGTATAACATTGGTTTGCACAAGTGGCTCTGTTGTCCCGTTGCCGTCCGTAGCGATCAAAGTGCGTCTAAATAATTGCTGTAGATTGTATCGCAGTCGGTTTGACTTTTCTTTTCTTTGGCCTCCTTGGGCGCTATTCAATATTGTGTCAATATCATTTTATAGAGACTTGTTATGAGTAGGTTTTCGGACAATTCCCAATCATTCGACCAACAATCGGCAACTATAAATACCGCTACAATTTCGGTACAATTTCCGTCGGTACTGCTCTTTGTGTGTCGCCGACAGCGGGCACAGTGAGAGGGCCGTCAAAGGGACTCTCCACTCACTAAACATAAGGGTCCTCCCGCAGAATACCTGCCTCATTAGCGCGGATTTGTGGTCTCTTTCCGACCACTCTGGGATTTGTTTCAACTTTGAATTATATGGTAATGTTTGGCTGGTTTTTCCTGTTTTTTTTTTTTGTTTTAGTTGTATATAATGCACACATTACAAATATGAATAAGAGAACATTAAATTGAATGAGATTTAATCCAACAAGACGTCACTTCTACGTTTTTATGAGTGACACATTGAAAACGATCAGCTACCCTACCATGACGTCTTAAAGCAGAACTCATTCCACTGAGGGAAAGAGACAGAGCTATAAAGTGTGTCTAGCACCATCTCTTTCTCATACAGGAATAAGAACTGCTATAAGATGTTATGGTAACCCTACAGGGGCCCTATAATGGGCCCGCTTTAGCAGAATCATAATAAATACAACACAAAGTGTCAACTCAAAATATTTACAAAGACCGTGCCCATTGTAAAGTATTTAAGGCTCCTAGTACTTCTGATCCCGTGTCAATATTCCATAGCAAAAATTCTTAGAAAACAAGTTACAGTTAGCAAACGAGATAAGTAACCGGGTTCGTCATATACAGTTTAAATTATCCTTAGAATCCAGAATGTTTTGAAAAGATATAGATTTATTTGATGGAAAACAAACAGTTCAATAAATAGATCTACCGGTTTCTAAGGAAAAAAACAACTACCTATATCCGAAGAGTCTTGTGGTCACTTGTCTCTTTTGCTGACTGTACCTAATTCAGGTGCATACAATAGAGAAATAAAGTCAATTACTACCATAGTTGTACACTCCATTCACAACAAACTACACTGTTCGTCTAGCAACTAGCAAGAATAGTCAATTAAACGTTATCAGTAAATTGTGTGTGGTCTAGATCACTAGACTTGACCTCTAGATAACCTAACTATTAAATACATAGCAGCGTAGTATGATTTATTAACGATTGTAAACAATGGTTTAAAAATTTGTTTCAACAGCACACACGATAAAACTAGCACTTGAGACACACCGCCCAGTAGTGGGCGATTGGTATAAAATAATGTATGTGATTTTATAAGAATCCCACAAGACGTGAGGATTTACTACATAGTATAAAAGAAAGTCACTTCCCGCTGTCTGTCTGTCCTTATGTATGCTTAGATACGGATATTGTTGCGTTTTTTTAGTGGACAGAAGAATCCCTCAAGAGGAAGGTATATAATATGTATAATATTAGTACCTACATTGCACCCGTGCGAAGCCCGGGTTGGTCACTAATATTCTTATAAATCAGGCATAAATGACCTCTGAGTTGCAATTAACAATGAAAGAAAGGAAGAGCATCATCTATGGCCTGCCGGGGTTGCGGGTTGTTCGGAAGAGATACCGTGGCCCCGGAACGTAAAGGGCAATAGAAAGAACATGGGTGGGTTTTACTCAGAACAAGTCTGACACTCCGCCCCGCTCCGCCCAGAGCGGGGGAAGTTATATGAAGATTTCCTACCCAAAAAAAAACACCTATAAATTCAGATAAAAACAGAAGAATTATTTATTTACTTACACTTACATTTGTTTTACAGATAAAATCCAAGTTAACAATATGAGATATATATGAACGATGAGAAACCCAACACACTGTCTGACCGGAGATTAAAACTAGGACAAAAAGCTAGTTCTCTCTATCGCTAGCTCAATAAAATCCTACTAAAATAAAACTGTTCTCATGAAGAAAACAGTTTCCTCCCACGCCAGGTAATAATATCATTACGAAGAAGGTGGCTCCTAATCCCCAGACCGAATCAGACAAAAACACGCGCAATGAGGATCAACCTCGTGCCCCTAATTGGGCAACCACTGACAACCTCGAAGAGACGATCGATTCTTGACTTTCAGTTGTAAAATATTAAGATTCAAAAGAGTTTCCATGGAGTTTCATGTCCATTCTTCTCCATAGACACCTACGTTTTGAAATGGGTATTATGGCTTGTGACTGGGACTGTAGCAGCATCTTTTTTGTTTTTATCACATTCAAAAGTGCATGTAATGATCTAATTAAAATGAATGCTTTGAGTTTTAAATATCACGTGCTCAATTTTAATAAAGAGTTCAATATTATGACAGGTACTATCTAAGCTCGTATGCGCTATAATTTCAACTTCAGACCAGGTTCAGTACTCAAGTTTCTACACCCTGACTGATAATAACTAAGTTCACTCTCAAATAAAACAGAAACAAAATACCAAGAGTACTTAGTTATTCTGTTTCTAAAATACAGCTAAACTTGGTAGCTAAAGTAGCTGCACCAACAATGCTAATGGCTGGTAAAACACTGCACTCTACGTTCTAAGCAGTGATGGCCAAAGATAGAGGATCGCGTGTGTGCATGCATTGGCCCACTTCACTCCATGCTGATAGCTTGCTTCTTGAGTGGCGTTGTTTATCATATTATTAGCTTGTAGTACTGTAGTGTTGTATAGCATAAGCTGTTTAGTGTGCAACGCTGGATTAAAGACAGGTGGTCTCAATCTCAAGTTAGGAGAAATATACATGTTCATATAAATATGCAAGTTCAAAAAGTACGGTATAGTGAAAAACTATGTCTTATATCATAGTTACCACTCTAAACCTTTTCTTTAGAATGTGGTTTGATTTCTAGTAAAACTGGTATATACGGATGCATATCGGTTTCAATACTGTAGATTTCTTATAAAGTAAGTTATTTTAAATGAAATCTCGTTTCTCTGGGCTGTCCTAAAATGGAGAAGTAACTTTTTGCCTATAAACTTTCGCTTTCATAATGTACTACATGCCCTGTTCCTGAGCTATATGTAACTGGTTTTACTTCAAACCAATTCAAACTATTTAATACAAAGTTACATAAGTGATAAGGTTTTTTATTTTCTACTTCAGACTAGACTAGATGCTCCCAAATGCTCTGAACTTATTTTAGTCTGAGATTGAATACATCACGTTCCACCATTCGACTTCACATCCTCGACTACACGCCTTAGGTTACAGATAGAATCTTTTCCCAAAATCTAGTAAGGATTACATACAAAATTTTGTGGCATAGCGGCTTGCGACCGGCTTCAGCCATCTAGAATAATATCTGACTGGAACAACGATATGAAAATCGTAGCAAAATACTGAAACCAAAGCTATCAAATTGGAGATTCGTCAGAATGTGAAAAAGCTGATAGGAAAGGTTCTTTAACAGACCCAATTTTAGATTGTATTATTGATAGGGCATATGTATGGATTGTAGATGCTGGAAGTGTCCTTGATGATTATGTCAGAATAGTAAGAAATATGGGACTTGAATCTGAATAGTAATCTTACTTAAATCACGTTTCTTGGCGCTGTTGATGATATGCGTGTCCTGGCGACGGTCGGTTTAATCTTCCGATGGTTTTGTTTTTGTTGAACCTTCGCATAGTAAAATACATATAAATGCAACAATCTGAGGATCTAAAAGTGGCAATCGCTTTGAAAGCGTTTAGTTTATGGAAAGTAAGGCTTTTTGGTAGCTTATGAGTTAGTTCAGACCGAACGGAAAAATACGCAAAAAATACTGGCTGCATTGAAAATAGGACCATCAAATCTTAGTTTAATGGCGCACGATCGAGTCGCAAGCACACGCCAGGTGACGCTTGACATTTGCATCGATATTATGTTCGATATTCATACAATTATCTACTTTAAGCTATGGGCATACGTTTATATATTCAATGCAGCCGAGAAATTGCGCAAGATGTTTCCGTAGTCTGAGCTGACAATCCCATACATTTTTATGATTGTTCTGTCATAGTTTTCGCTGATTGAAACTTAATTGTCAAGTCTTGAAAGATGGGATGGCAACATCTTCCAGTGAATATGCTTGTTTTTTAATTTTATTTTACTTAGGTGTTGCTTTAACCTACATAGTTTTTCGTAGTACAAATCGCTTTATTTACTTCAGCTAACGTTTTTACACGCGTTTGACTCTTAATTTCCGTAACAGCATGGGTGACTTCCGGTTTCCAAGAAAACAATTACATCATTACCACTATTTTACTAATATCTTTAACCTATAAAAACATAGAACATTTTATTTTTCTATTTTAAAATAATATAAGTAGAGGATATTCTTTCTGAACCTGATTCTAGTAAAAACATAACTATGCAATCAATGTTAGTAAACTCTGAAAAAAGTTTCAAGCCTTGGATGTAGACTGTAGATAGCTTGCGAGAATCTGCACAAACACATCTTCTTTCTTCACAACGGCATCCTCAGAAGTCACCCTCCATTCAGATTCTTTAGAACTTAAACCTAACAGAACAACTTCAGGGTTTCTCCATAAGATCTTCTAAAACAACAAAAACTTCTTTTGCTTGGGTTTGTTCTAGTTCACATTGATCAATTATATTATTTGTGCTTAATTTACAATTTCACAGTTTGTTTATTGCAGTTGTCAGCTTTAAGTAAAACCAAGTTTTTTTTTATATCTACTTCCACCACATTTTTGATCCCCGTTATTATCATTATTACTTTTTCTAATAAATCTTTCAGCCTGTACGGTATGTAATAAAACACGTTTAAAATATTGATATTTTAACAAGCGGCAAACGTGTAATATCGTCTGTAATAACAGCGTTTGGTCTGTTATTATTTAGTTGATTATATACCTAGCTGTTGTTCTGTAGTTTGGGGGCCACTGATTGCCCTGGTGGGACACTGTTTATGTTTCAAACGACATTTCAGGCACGTAGTTTCTATTCCTTAGCTGTGAGCCTTTATTTTGTAAAGAAGGCTACCCTTAATACAAAATATGTAGGTAGGTGCATTTTTTTGCATTAATGATTAAACCAGTGACTTTTGTGTGATAGATTATAGTCATTTCATTGTCAGCAATATAAATTTTACTAAGATATTTGTTTAAATATAAAATATTTTCTTTCTTGTAAGTACTTAATTTTGTTTGTTTTTTATTTTTTTATTGCTTGCTGTTATATCAATATTTGTACGTCTTCACTGCAAAACAGCGCCCATATGTTTAAATCTAAAACCTTTATGAAAATACATATGATTCACAAATAAAAGCCTGATTCTGAAATAATTGTAGTCGTATACGGTACAGAAGGGCTACTATGACATCTTATAGCAATTCTTATTCCACTGAGTGAAAGAGATGGTGCTAGACACCCTGTATAGCTCTGTCTCTTTCCCTCAGCAGAAGTAGGGCTACAGTTCAGATAAGTTGAACTCTACGGTTTTCAATTGAAACATAATTTCGTTTGAACGTCCAATTTGGGAAGTTCAAAGAAATAATATTAAGTGAAATAACCTACAAAATACTGTATCACATGACAATAAAGCGAAACCCTTTGATATTTTGTGCGGAGAGAGGGCGCAGTCCCCCGATCATTCACTCCAATTGACATATATTTACTGAGCAATGGACTTCAGGATATTATATTATTGATCGACAAAATGAAACAAACTCGCCGAACTTGTGATAACCTCTGTAGCAAGATGTACATACGTTTCATAATTGCTGAGGTTGGTAAACCCATTACATTAATTGTTTTCTTGCTAATTTTACAGCACTGGCGTAGATTAGTTGTAGAAATAGAAAGATATTTTTAAACGACTTCTTACTTTAAATATTACTAGCGACCCGTCCCAGCTTCGCACGGGTGTTACAAATCTTTGAAAATCCCCATTCTCTACTATAATATGTATGTATTATACATAAAAACCTTCCTCTTGAATCACTCTATCTATTAAAAAAAACCGCATCAAAATCCGTGGCGTAGTTTCAAAGATTTAAGCATACAAAGGGACATAGGGACAGAGAAAGCGACTTTGTTTTATACTATGTAGTGATAAAGAATGGTATTTAAATTTTAATAAAACATTATAACCTAACTACATCGTTTCTAAATCGCTTTTACCTAATGTAGAAAGTGAAGTGTAATGAAAAAAAAATGTTCTGAAGTCCTAAATCTATTTAGACCCACATAGAACGATACCTCTTCATAGTCCACTAAGTATGTAATCATATCTCTTACCATCTCATTATTGATGAAACATATCGGCTAAAGGTTGCAGATGTGCACCGCCCGCCCGTGTCCCAAAAGTTGCGGCCAAAGCGACCTATACTCTCTATGCTAATTGAAACCGTACTACGCTATTCAAATTGATTAGTAACATTGACACGTTTTTCTTACAAGATTGACCAATGACAGTTGTAGAGAAAGCCAAGTGGAAAGAGGGGAGGGAGGTATTTACTTTGCTGATCGAAGGCTGTGGGACACAAACGGTTGAAAAACAAGTCTTCCGCAAAAAGTCTCTCCTTACTACTTTTGGAAATGCTCGTGTATCGTATTATTTCAACTGACAATTTCTCTATTATTGACAAACAACGCCTTTATCAATGTCCAAAAGACCCTTAGATAAACCATTTCTCGCATCTTAAACAGTAATGTATGCATCTTAATCTCGCTATGACGCGCACAAAGTTGGCAAGCCGGACGCGGCCCGCCAGTTGGCAAGCACTCGCCGCGCCTGACCCGACCATCACCTCTTGATCTGCATTCGCGATTTATACGCAAGGGTTCATTGCAACACTAAGCTTGAAAGTGTGACGGGCATTATTACCTCGGGAAATATACAGAAATAAATATAAATAGAGTGTGCTTTCTCAAATAATAGCAGCCCCTCGGGTCGATCTTTAGGTTTGCCTAGGTTAGTCTGGGGATGGGTGACCACCTGTTTCTTACCGAGTTTCCTCCGTGAGTCGAAAAACACGTTAAGCTGTTGGTCCCGGTTGTTTGATAATCAGGTAGTCAGGGTCCCGATAGTCTGACAACCAGTCATAATCAAGGGGTTTAGTATTACCCAGTACTAACTAGGTTGTGCCGGTCAGATAGGCAGTCGCTTCATGTAAAATACTGGTATTCAGCTGCATCCGGTTGAGACTGGAAGCCGACCCCAACATTGTTAGGAAAAGGTTAAGCAGGTGATGAAATAGAGTGCGCTTTCTTGCGCACCAAAAGGATTACACAGTTTTTTTATTACAATGTTCTTAAAAAGCGCGATTTATAGATATAGTTTTTGAACAGTTGCGAGATTTGTTTAGGTCTACGCGTTGGTAATTAAACTCATTAACATTTAGTTAATCGGTTGATTTCAGCTCATTATGCGGTTTAAATGGGAATTAGGGTTTGTTGGTGTAAAGTTGTGGTACGTGTACGTTGATTTGGGCTAATTAAGGAAGGTTTGTTATATCAAATAAATTCAAACTATTACTTTATTTTGGTTTGTGGTTTCTATGAATAGACAAACAGCGAATTGAATAATAAGGATATGTAATGAGTAGTCTCCGTTGTTATTACAAGACAGCTATTTACAAATAGAGTGGCAATGGGAATTCATATAACCTCTTCACTAGATTAATTTAAAAAAAAAACCATAACGCGGTAGTACTTAATTTCGTTGTCAATTCTGTGTTTATTTACCAAAAATCACAGAGTACAGAAGCGGAATTAACGCCGTACGCATTTTCCACCAGTGAAGTTAATCTTTGGGTAATGATTTTATCTGCCAGTAAATAAATTAATTTAGATTTCAATTGCTTTTGCAGCTTTAGTCAACAATGAAAATGCTGCAGATTAAACTTAAGACTTGAGAATGGTGTTGTTTCAATAGCAAAGTAGGTTTTAGAACAATCAATCATAATGTTGAATAACATAAACAATGTAATAAGTAAATCAAGTATCTTGACTTGATTCTCTCACACTCGCGCCTGGTTGTCCATATGTGGGGTGTAAAATCAGCGGTCTTTGTGCAAATAGCCGTACAGCCAGTGGCTTAGTTGCCAAGAGCCTCAATTAATACCTGAAGAAGCCCTCGTTAGGCAGCTGGATCAAGGGCTTAATTTAGAAAGCGGTACTCCTGATCAGTCGGTTCTTATTGTAAGGTTCTTCTCTCTGCAGCTCTGTGGCTTGGATCATGTTCCCGATACCTATCGGATACTATTTTTAAATAGTTTTAATTACTGTTTTTTTTAAGAAATAATTTAACATTTAAAATGATATGTAATAAGAACCTAAAACAATATTAGAATATTTTTTTCTTATGAGAAATCATCAAATAGCTGCGGTGGGGAGTATCAGACTTGTACTGACTAAAACCCACTCATGTTCCTTCTTTTGCCATTTATAATCCAGGGCCGCGGTATCTCTTTCGAACAACCCGCAACTACGGCAGGCCCCTCTAAAAACAATATCATCCTGAAAACATTTGAAAGAGTAGGTAAATATATCGTCTATGCAGGTAGCTATAAACCACTCGGGTTTAATGTCAAAGCTGCAACCGTAAATACCCTACCGTTAACGTAGGTAATATTATTAGTATCTCTCATAAGGTCGGCATCGATCGCCACTCACCTCGTATCTACATCGAGTTAACTCGTCGACTCATCTCGGGGCTGACGTGGCGGGGTGGTGACGTCACGGATTATCTCATCTTATGGTGAATTAGTGGTGGAGGTTTCATTTTCCTTTTTGAGATCTGGTTGCTCATCAGTAGTCTTGGCTATACAAAATCAAAAAATTAAATATTTTTATTTCACTTAGGCTTACATGGGCGCTTAAAAATTCTCGAGAAAAGATGCACGGTTCGGGTTGGTCGTTTCCTATGGAGAAGAACCGCCAAGAAACTCCATGGTTACTCTTTTAAAATCATTTGGTTTTACAATGTTGTTGTTACAGCCTTAGCTTAGTACTTAAGTATGAGAGGGCAGCGTAGGTCCGACAATAAGTCATTACTTACTTTACAATTATTGGTTATTAAGCCTTTGTTATGCTTGTGGTTGTTTTGGTTCCTGAAGCTTGCTTTTGTAGGTTAACAATACGATATGGGTTTCAATGGCTCTTTGATTTGTTAAGTCATTGATTTACTGGTGTCGATTCTTAGGGGTCGATCAAAGGTTAAGCTACGGTTTTATGTAGTGAGTCTCCTGACTGCTTCTAAAATTGGCGTTAGATGACATTAATTTGTATATCAAATATAACGCGTAGTCTGACAACTAGCCTGGACCAAGTCCTATCAAATAATCCGAATAACAGCTTTTGAAAATCTGATAGGCCGGTCCATTTAAAATGCTAGTATTCAGTTGTATTCGGTTAGACTAGTAGCTGATTTTAGCAGAGTTCCTCTTGTTTGGTTTGTCGAAGTTTTTAGCCAATGGCTGAAATTATTCTCGCGCAGTACACGAGACAATAAGTTCCGTTTTACAAATAATGTATCAAGACGAATGCAACTAGTTTGCCGTACCCGCCGTGACTGCCGCCAGTCAGTAAGCTAAGTCGAAACTTTATGTCTTCGCGTGACTCCGTCTTGTTCCGCAACTAACTTTATTGATATCAAAGTTAAGGTTATTGTAAGGTGCTTGTTCTAGGTCACCGTGAATGATGTTGTGTAGTAACTTGTGTGCGTTATTGTTGTCAAAATAATGACGTATGTTTCCGTGTTCTGTAAGAAGTTGCTATGGTTTCTAGTTTTAGTTGTTTTAAAAGTATTTATTAAACACTTCTTTACAATCATCATTGACAACTGTACTCTATCTAGCGCAGTGTTGAGGCTTACACTCTTCTCCCGGAGGTGCGGGTTGTTTGAAACAGATACCGCATCTCTGGAAAACAAAGGAAAATGGATGGGTTTTAGTCAGTACAAGTCTGACGCTCCCTTTTCCTTTGCCCATAGTGAGGGAAGTTATTTGATGTTTTCTCATTCGAAAAAAAGGCCTACTAGACTCTGTTATGCCGTAACATGAGCTAAGACTTGTCTTGATACTAAGATATTATCAAGACCTGTCTTAGCTCATGTTGTATCAAATTAATGGTTGCTTTACACAATCATAGGGGAGTTGTGGAGATTCTTCAGTTATAAAGAAAGGACATAGTGAATATTGGCAGTTTAAGAAAAACCTTAGAATTATGAATGCCAAATGGGCCTTAAATCAGCGTAATGGCAGATGGCAACACAAGTTGTTAGATAATTATGCTGTCGTAGAACGTATTATACCTCAACTAAAAAAGGCAAAAAAAAACCGACTTCAAAAAATATTAAAATACGGAAAATATATTTACTTCCGGAAGTCGGTGACCAACGCCCGACTCGTTTTACTTACGGGTAGTTGAATTTTGATATAAGTCTCATAGAAATTATGTCAAAATACAACTATCCGTAAGCAAAACGAGTCGTTTTTGTTCATTGGAACGCACATTAAGCTATGAATCTCTTGGAGATGCGATTTCGACTGCCTACAGATATAGTAACGTTCTTTTAAATCACCATGGTAACAAACTGACCTAATAAAATATGTACAGCTAATAATATTTCGCGTATAAAACATAGATTATTAAATCTGCTAACAGGAACAGAACTGAGATAGCTGTTATCAATCCAGCATTACAATACTGTAGTTACAAATCGGTGCAGGCTTATTAATAGTGTTATAACTGTTTATTTAATTACTGCTATCGATTGTAGTAATGAGCCGTTATCAACGAAAGGTAATTAATACTAAAAACAATGCGTTGATAAATGATAAGCGGTTGGTTTGAAGTTTTAATAAATAGCTTCAAAATGTGACGTTAAATATGGAACTCGATTTTTAGGGTACCGGACCTCAAAAGGAAAAACCAGAACACGTATTGTAACACGTCGTTGTCCGTCTGTCTGCCAAGACCTTTTAACTCGGTAACTCGAAGAGGTATCCAGTTCAAATTAAAACTATATGTGCTCAACTCTATGGATACTTTGTACTGTAAAAAAATCAACCCTCGGAAGTCAAAGATATGGCTTTTTATGTCGCAAGTTTATACGAAACCCTCGGTGCCCGAGTCCGACTCGCACTTGGCTAGTTTTTAAGTATGTGTAACAAAGTAAACAGGGTTTGAATCATCAGTCTTTGTTATCAAAACATCAATTGGAAAAAATAACCCATTTTTATGATTGATACTTCCCAAAATGTTGCGGTAATGTGTGGCAACTACACAAAATACCAAGTGTAGTGAAAACTTGGCAAACATTATTTAAAATTATATCACAATAACGTCCTCCTCTCAAATATCTTCAAAGCACGACCTTTAGAACACACCATTTACATCGTTCTCACATATTTGTATAATCTCAACATGAATGATGTATCCACGATCTTGTAAAAATATTATGATTTAAAAGAGTGTCCATGGAGTGTCCTTTGTCATTCTTCAACGTCTTGGACTACAGTACTTTTACAAGATATTATAAATGAAATACATTAATTTATTTCCGAATCCGAAACCAGTCATACGTAAATGAAACAAATTTTAAAATTGGTATAGGTATTATAAGGTTAAACAAAAAAAAAAAGATTACAAAACACACATCCCAATCTATACTTCTATACTAATATTATAAAGCTGAAGAGTTTGTTTGTTTGTTTGTTTGAACTCGCTAATCTCAGGAAGTACTGGTTCGAATTGAAAAATTCTTTTAGTGTTGGATAGTCCATTTTTGAGGAAGCAGCGTGGGTGAAACCGGGAGGAACAGCTAGTATACTATATATATACCAATTACGAATAGAAAACGAAAAAATAATACTTTCTTTCGTAAATCACATGCTTCAACCTTGAACCACCATAACTCTTGCCGGAAGTACATCATATAGCTGTTATCTAGCAGCACCCACGCCTAACCTTTAACTAATAACTAAATTACGAGTAGCCAATAACGCAATAATTTGAATCCAATCGTTCGGAAAGGTCAGCGCGGGCGGCGCGGCGAGTTACCGGTGCACGTGGTCGGCCAGCCGCCGCTGTAATACTAGATAACTCTGTTACTCTCTCGTAATATTGTTTGGGAGTGCACAATTTCCGGATTCTAGGAACGCTAAGTTTATTGGCACATGTACTGTTTTCGCTGCAGCATAGTTCGGGTGACATTCATCATCATCATCATTTTCCTGCCCTTGTCCCATTCCATTTGGGGTCGGCGCAACACGTTTTCTTCTTCCATTCTCCCCTATCAGACGTCACGGCATCATTTACTCCTTTCTCCTTCATATCATTCCTTACACAATCCATCCATCTTTTCTTTGGCCTTTCTCTCACTCTCCGTCCATCAACATTCAGATCCATCACTCTTTTAGTCACATGTGCTTCGTCCTTCCTCATTACATGTCCATACCAAGATTTATTTATTTCTGCACACACAAAATACATGGCACGACATTACATTAAGACAAGCACAAAGGTACAGCTTATTTCATTAGAAATTTCTTCCAGTATACCTGCGACAGGAAAGTTGATGAGATATGTAAGTAAGCACAGTGTGTAGAAATGACTAAACAGGAAAATTTAAAATTATCAATCATAAAATAAACATACATACAAGTAATACACAAATAAAAGTAAATATATACCTTAAAATATAATTATGCAGAGTATAACAGTATAGTGGAGAGCTAATGCTCTTTGACTTACTTTTTGAAGATAAAGTTTTAGAGTATTTAGATGAAAAGACATGTTTAGTGATGGGATTTATTGCTATGATGGGTAGTCCTTTACGCTTGTAATATTCAGGATAACGCCTGTAGTCAGTCATGATCGTAAACCATGGTGACGTTTCAGGTTGAAGAGGAACGGTTTATTTAAACGGTGTCAACCGCACCATGCTACGGCGAAAGCAGCGGCCAGATCATCGTTCTACACATCATTGATCTCTTTTTTTTAAAGGAAAATCTTGGCTCCGGTCTAGGAGTTTCTTCTGTATCGTGGGTGCGCTTACAAACATTTAAACTCACATACAAAAATAGCCAGACCCGAAACAACTACTGTAGATCAAACTAATATTTGTCCCGTTCGGGCAACGACCAGCACGGCTGCGTGCGGGAATTGAACCCGCTACACGTAGCGCAGCAGTCAATCGCTCAGCCACTGCGCCAACCGTGCCGCCAACATCATTCATAGATCATTGAATCAGCATATTCTTTCTTATATTTGCATTGAGCACTTTATCCAATTGTGAAACCATCAGTAAAGTTAGAATACTTTGCACTTAGGTTCCTCGGCGAAGAGTGAGTTCGTACATCCCGCATGTACAAGTGTACACACGATTTTGAGCTATTCAAATGTAATTGTCAACTAAACAGAAGCTGATTAATTGGACATTTAGGCCATGTACCAGTGATGCGGTGACTCTCAATGTTATTGTGGTAACTGAGAATTCCTTAGTATTTGGAGATGATAGGTACCTAGATTCAGGTTCTCCTCGTTTATTAGAGCCAGTCGTGGTTTCAAGCTGATAAAACAGAGGAGTTTTTGGAGGTAATACGGTACTAATAGAGTCTGTTTTGCTGAAGATCAGGGGCCTCAGTCTGCTATTACAATAGTGTCAGAATGGTCTTCTAAGTTAGGTAATCTACTACATACTAAACTTGTCAAAATCAACCATTATGCGGTCAGTGATCGACCATTCTCACACTATTGTAATAGCAGACTAAGGCCCCAGGTTATATATAAATGCCCTATTTTCACTCATCCGCATATTACCAGTCTCACTTTTCTAGTGCGCAATTTTCTTCGGCAGTCGTATCACTCGTGTCCATCCATTTCGATAGTCATCCAACCTTTGATAGTCTGTTGAACGTGCCACAAAAGTAAACATCAATCTTCAAGTTCATTCACCCCGACCTTGTCATAGACATGTATAAAAAGGGCAAGTAACGCATATTGGACGTGTTCCAAATATGTCAAGGACGGCCATATTTACAACTATGCTTCACTTGTTCATGTACGATTGTCATTGGACGAGCCAAGTTTCGATTTTCATTCGTTTGCGTAAATTTTATTAGATTATAGACAAAATAAATAGACTTTTCCGATTTTGCGTTTGTTGTTTAGCGTGCAGGAAAACCGGTGCAATCGATTTTATTTCGGTTTAACCTCTTTACCGCCAGTGATTTCAATATCCTTACTATAATATCATAAAAGCGAAAGTGAGTTTGTTTGTTTGTTACGTCTTCACGCCTACATAGCTAAACCGATTATGAATTTTGGTACAGAGATAGTTACTTTGGGACCCTGGAAACAAACACAGGCTATTTTTTTGGAAAGAAGTGGGAAATGAGGGAAGAAAAGGTAAAACTTAGTTTTGTTATTACCATAAATGAGGCGCTAGGGCAAAAACTACAAGTAGCCTGCAAATCAGGAAAGGGGAACTGTGTTACCCCGAATTAAATGCGAGCGAAGCCGCGGGCAAAAGCTAGTCAGTTATAATATAACTTCTATTGAAGTCCGTGGCGGTGAAAGGTATAAAGAATGTCAGTATTGGTTGATTTGTTATCATATTTAACCGACTTCAAAAAGGAGAAGGTTCTCAATTCGGCCGGTATGGTTTTTTTTTTCAATGTATGTAGGTACAGCGATTATTTCAAAATCTGTTAGATATAAACTGACACGGTCACTTACATCATCATTAATACTTGAAAAGGGATATTTACCATAACTTCAGGTCACTATCACCGCCGAAATACCAGAAACTCAAAATAAATAACAAACATGGTTAATAACCCGTTTCAAGTGTTAATAATAATCTCTTAGATGTTCTTGAATTAATCTGCTTATATTCAGTACTAAACGGTTATCGTTTATATACTTACGTCCTCAGAAAGCCTACCACTACGTTCAGTGTCATGGTCAGATAAGAAGCCTAGCAAATACTTACTCACTGAGTAAACGGTTCTAATTGTGAGATAGTAATAAACAATGCCGTTTGGCCTTACGCATAATTGTAGAATATTCAATATCAGAACAAATATTTCATACAAACTTGTCTCATAACAGCACTTGTTGAATGTCAAACCAAATAAATAAAATTAAGCAATCATGAACTTATTCGTCTTTTGGGGCTTCTTCAATTTCTGAAGTGTTTTTCCCCCACACTAGAAATTTCTCCTGTATCGTGGGTGGGTTTAGAAACATTTCAACTCACAGACACAAATTCCCAGATATTTACAAACATCTGTAGGTACAAATTAGGTCGTACAAATATTTGTTCCATGCGGGAATCGAACCCGCGACACCGCACCAACCATGCCGGCAAGATTCATCATAAACATATTATTCCTCCGTGTCCTTCGCGAGGAACAGCCGAGCAGCCCTCGGCTGGCTCCGTCCATACGCGAATGTTTCTTTTACCGAAATATAAATCATTCAATCGACGTTATTATAAACCTTACGACCCCCTTTTTTGTGATGGGAAATCATCAAATAACTTCCTGCGGAACGAGGGGAAAGTCTTGTACTAACTAAAACCCATCCATGTTCTTTCTTGCAATTAATGTTCCGGGGCCGCGGTACCTCTTTCGAACATCCCGCAACCCCGGCGGAAAGGGGCTGGCCCTGGTAGGCCCCTCTGCTTTGCTGACATCTCTTTGAGGCGTACGTGGCACACGAAGACGCGGTCGACACGGACTGTCCTTACTAGATCGACGAACGGTGAGCTACCCATTGCTCACCGTCCACAGACCCGCGTATACCGTGGCCGGAAGTCGTCTCGCGGCATACGACACCCAGTTTGAAGTTCGCCCCCTTAAACTTCCAGCCACCTCCTTTGCTAGCCTAACTACTTCGCAGAAGGAAGTGACCGTTTCCCCTTTTCGCTACTGACCTTGGATTGAACTAAGACCGATTCCTAACGACAAAATTGGGATAAGACCCTGAATTTATTTTAAGGATGAAGCCTTCTTACCTAATTTGTCAATATCGTAACGTCTTTTTCATCGTAATACAATCATTACTTTGCAAAATTTTCTGATATTTACCAAAATAAACTCTTTGATTAATTAGATCAGATTAAGTCAGAACATAAATTCGATTTACTAAATTGACGAAGTTAAATTTTGTAGATCGAACGTCTGTGTTTTCTTAATCAACAGGTTGAGTATCTCTCGCATTGAATTATAATTTCTACGTTAAATAATATTGTAAGTGCATTCTAGAGACATAAGTTATCATAATATGATGTTGAATCGCCTTAGGAATGACGTGGACATTAATATAAACCGTGAGTTTAGAGTTAAAACCTGAAAACTAACTGTTTTAGTTACTGTAGTACATTAATGCCTTATTACCTTGATCAGTCTTACAAATCAGAAGAGATGATGGGATGACATGCAGTACCTACACAGGACATACCTACTATATGCCCAGCGAATAAAAGGACCAAATCCTTCTGACAAAGAATACTTCTGTTTCCTGAGGAAACTATGTAGTCTTCAAACTATGCTATGCTAATTTGACCGCTTCCAGTACCCTATCTGTTCTGCATTCAAAATCAAAGCAATTTCTTGAATAATTACTGACTGTTTAGTCGTAAAGACATGGATCTTCACACTTCAAAACACAGGAAACAAAGCGTCACCCGAACGTTCTGCTGTTTATCTAAATGTAACCCATTTGTGCCGCACCCTTGTAATAGCGGCTTTACGTCGAATTAATCAACGGTTTCGATAACTGTCTGTTTTGTTACAGGTAAGCTGCTAATCTCGGCTCCAGGATGAGTTATAGTGAGTAATGTAATCTTGTTTAATGTTCGGCCTAACTCCGGTTAAATGAGAATGTTTAAAGTGGGATTATGGCGGAAAAAGGTTTGAAATATGAATGAAAATAGGTTTGGTGAACGAGAGATGGGGAATTTCTGACTTGCTATAATTTGATTGCAACAATATTAAGAGCTGAAAACTGCGCAATATCTGTTGTTTTATTTCCAGTGTACTACAATATTCTTTAATCGTATAAAATGAATACTCTCCGCGACGAACACTGACACAAGACCTCATGTTCTTCTTCAAAACAGTGAATAATAAATTGAATTGCGGTATGTCGGTACCGCTAAATAGATTGAGTCGGGAGATGAATCATTTCATGAAATCCGCACCTGATGTTGATATATATCACGACCCCTTAATAATATAATAATAATAAGCCTTTTATTCTGAACTAGGTTACACATTTAACAACATGTTTTCATTTTGATGTTTATAAAATGTCCCGTAGTTCAGTGTGCCTCATGACTCCTGAACTATCTTTAAAACCCAAATACTAATGTCACAATCTAAGGATTTGTAGCATTAGTATTATGCGCCTATATCTGGCAACTTGCATAATTTTTAGGAGATTTTTCATTGTTTTTTTTACATAACAGTTTCGTTTTATCTCATTTGTTTTCCTTTTTTGTTACAATTTATATTTTTGTTTTCGGTTTTACCCTTGCAAAATTATGATTTTTGTTGGTTTGGTAATAAATGTCGTTTAGAATAGTTTAGATTAATATGGAAACCATGTTAAGAGTTCGTAATTTCTCTATAGTTTCTGGCCAAGGCCAGATGATCACATTTTTTCTATAATTAATATTGTTATCTTTAGTTGTATTAAAAAAAAGTTAGTTAACCTGTGTTAGGCAACTATATAAGTCCCATACTATAATTTTCCTTTTTTAAGATATTTTTATACAGAAGCTGTTTATAAATAACTTAAGATAGAAGCATATTGATGAAGGAAAATAAACAAGTTTTCTTTTAAGCGCCTCATCACCAACAAACGATCTTCATAAATATCAAAGCGGCTCCCACTTTCCCCAAGGCGGTTGGTACCCAAAACTTCTGAGAACTAACAACCGCAACTCCTTTTATTCACAACTTCCCAACAAGATGTATCACTTTATACCGTACATATTCTGAGAAAAAACTTGGTCCTTTTTGCTCAAAGAACCTCGTTTCTAAAGTTTATCGTAAATATGTTCCGGCCCTTCGTAATTCACATTTTGGTCCTTCGGGACAAAATTACAAGATGGCGTCGTTTCGCGACAAAGTTTGACAACTATTTTCTTGTTAGGTTCTAATTAGGGGTGTCACCCTGTCATTACTCTATACGTGTCGTAGGAAGGTTAATATAATGGATTAATTTATCTTGTTTGTAACCCTATTTGTTGAGGATAATGGGGTGTGAGCAGTGTTTTCCTGAGAGTAATTCTTCTTTCCTTGTTTAACGTCAGTAGGTGTTTGTTACATTTAAACCAGTCTATACTCCAACGATGTTTCACGATGTTCTATCAGACCAAATAATTTCTTAGTAACTTTTGATTGTTTCTCTTAGATTTGAAAGCGTTTGATATGAAAATTAACTTTAATCAAATTTCGAAAACACATCAGCCTTGTTTCATAATACTTAAGTACTTACCTGCTATTTTCTTACACCAAATTGTTCACAAACTTTATCAGCTTCACTTAAAACTTCGGTTTCAGCTAAATTCACAGGCTTCAGAAGGCTTCTCTTGTAATTATCATAACAATTACGGAGGGATGGTCTGTTATCATCAACATTAGCAGAAATGGGAGATGGCTGACGTACTTTCAAGCATTTACAGGGATTTACAGTGTCATTTGCATGATTTTGTTTGTTTAAATGTTGTCTACTTATATTGAGAAACGTGACAGGTTTAGCTTTTCAAATACCTATGATTGTACTATATTATTTCGACGACACGGTTGGCGCAGTGGCTGACCGATCGACTGCTGCGCTGCGTGTCGCAAGTTCGATTACCGCACGGAACAAATATTTGGATGACCTGCAGATAGTTGTTTCGGGTCTGGCTGTTTGTGTATGTGAGTTTAAATGTTTGTAAACGTACCCATCATACAGGAGAAATCCTACTGTAAAATGTTGACGTTATTTCCATTATCACAACTGCCTAGTCCACAGGTTTTATTTTTCCACTTTAACACTTTTTTTGAACCACTAATACCATACCGTACTAATATTGTAAATGCGAAGGTACTCTATTTGACGGGCTATCTATTTGTCACAACTTGTTCACGGCTTAACGTTCGATTAGATCTCAAGGGACATCGTGACGTGGGTGACGACATAAGACATTGTACCCCGGTAGGTTTACAATAATATATATAAAATATAACAGGCCTAGAATAATTACTCTTTCTATGCTACAAATATCTACAACAATAAAATGTTTCCACGTTAATAGTAGCCATCATAATCTTTACGTAGTATCTCTGAGGAGCCGACTCATTAATTCATTGACTACAAGCCAGAATGGGAACGTAAAAAAATACAATTCTATTGTATTGGTCCGTGTCAGCCATTCAGTATGTTGTATGAATGGTAATACAGTGGAAGATTTCCTTAATGAAAACTTCAGACTAGTTTTTTTATTACAGATATGAAACTAAGTGTCATAATTGGTTATAATATAACGTTAGCTAAGCTTTGCCTTGTGTTTCTTGGTATAGTAAGACCGCAGCTTCTTCATCACCTGCCTAGCCGTTCTCTACAACCCAATTCGTGGGTAACCTAATATCCCTCGGTAAGTCTCGGTGTCTGCCCCAGTAACAGTTTGTCAAGAGAATTAGCGGTGGCTTACTTTGTCCTTCTTTTTAGATATGTTTTGCGATCGACATTTAGTTTGTCAAGCTTGAGTGCAAAATAGTCTGTTAATTTAGAACCATTTCGTAGCTCATCAGCTAGGCAGCTATGAAGTTACCTATTCATTCGTTCCCTGAATGAGCTATTATTGTTGTTTGCAACAATTTTGGGACTCCCTTTATCAAACTGTGTTGATGAACCAATGGCTATGCAGCGCGAATGCACCAGGATAGGTGGGAAAAGATTGTCACTCTTCTTCTACTTCTTTATGTGGATTCCGCTTCCTGGGGCGGTCCGGTTTCCGCACTTAGTCTTTCCAAGATCGTCATGGTAGAAATCGCCGTCGAGGTAGACCGCTGCGATGGTGTGACGTTCTGGTCTTATATACGAGGCGAACATGACCAGATTTCGTAAAGAATAGAGAGGTTTGGAAGGAAAAAGGGGAGAACTTTGCCCAGCCGTGGGACAAATGAAAGGCCAACAACGCAAAAATTGGATCAATACCTAATAATACAGTGAACCTATCGCGTGTCGACGAAAATAACAAAAACAGTTATTGTGTTGTTAATTATGACGGGTAATGGCCAGTTTCGATGTTAATTTGGAAGTTGAACCGATAGCTTCGGTTTGTAAGGTCAAACATTGATAACACAATGTTTTGCCGTTATTGTTTAGTGAAATTGTAGAAAACATGTTTTTCATGGATATCGGTAGCTATTTAACAATTTGAATGTAAAACAGGAAATGTATTTTAAGAAGATTTACCTATATGATGTTTTCCCAATATCCTCGATGGGAGCTTTGCAATTTCGTAAAAATCCAAAAAATAAGTTGAAAATAACTGGTCCTAGGAGTCTTTGTAGGCAAGACTAAAACGAAACATATCCTAATATGTTAAAAGACTTCCGGAAACACACACATGTATCAAAACCTGATACCATCCATCCATACACAATGTTACTCTTGGGATCAGGAAACTGGGAACACCAGTTAAGCTCAGAAAATAAACTCATGAAAATATTATGGAAAACGCGCCTCCACATTGTAAACTAAAACCTGACATTCGGTTGTTCTTGATAAAACCAAAAGTCTTTTGCGTACGTTACTCTTATTGACTAAAAAGTTGAAAACCCAATTTTGACGTTTTTCATAACTTGCCTAGTTTTTACCAACTATGTTGTGAACGGCTTCCAGGCTGACCAAGTGCTACTATTACAGGTGTTAGTATATTATTTCCATAATATTAAGAGTTTGCCTTCTTCTCTACTCTATCGAATGTTCCTTCCATTATCCTCATCAACACAGGATCAATGTAACACTGTCCTCCCTCCCTCCACCCTCCCGGGGGATGGATCTTAGTAATTGTTTCTCCTGGTCAGCGGACACCGGGTGAATACTAATTACGACAAGTTTGGAAGTTTGGTTTTGTTTGTTTTCATAAGATTTTGAGGTGGGAAAACGGTTGTTGTGCTTTTTACCTTATGAGGTTATTTTGTGATGAGATTGGATGTAACGATGTTAAACAAATGATAAGATTGATTTATGAGATCTTTTAAAAATATATTTTAGAAGTAAATACTAGAAATGTTGCATACTGTATGCGGTCATCTACCGCCTACTGCCTGCCTATCATAATGTCACTGGCGACATCAGACGTGTACTAGAACAAATAAAAACAGCTAAACAAAAATCTAGCCCCCAATTTGATAATGAATCAAATGAAACAGCTACATTAGTGCAGATAATAATTTAATTGATACAAATGAGTGAAGCAATTTAGAAACCGTCTTATTAATGAGTGAGTGTCAACCTATCTGTGTGTCTGTTTCCTTCAATTAATTACTAATTACTGCCACACCAGTGAGGTAGTAGAAATGCTGACACTTTCTCTCATAGACGTGCTCACGATAATAGCACTTACGACGATTAACATTTGTATCATTATTCTTTGAAAAGGTACTTTTTTCATTGTA
Organism: Ochropleura leucogaster; assembly: GCA_958449745.1. NCBI lineage: Eukaryota > Metazoa > Arthropoda > Insecta > Lepidoptera > Noctuidae > Ochropleura > Ochropleura leucogaster. Next base: position 21,528,765 of record OY288201.1, read on the forward strand.
GATTATTTATGCCCGTTCTCACTTACCGTAGGCGACACAGAATGCTTGTCTATGTTTAAACTGATAAAATTTCACCGAGAGTGGCGATATTAAACAATGTTTTTTAATGGCATTTATATTATGGCATCATCAAGTTAAAATGGGCACCACTCTATGCTAGTCTTTGCCTAGTGCATCTTTTATGTTCCTATCACCTTTTAAACTTCGTCAATTCGTGGCGGCTCGGTGTATGCAATCTATTGAGACTTTGCGATCTTCACACGATATTTTTAAAGTAAGCAACGACTCGTCTTTATTACGCTGTCCTCTCATACTTAAGTACTAACGCTGTAACAACAACATTGTAAAACTAAATGATTTTAAAAGAGTAACCATTGAGTTTCTTCACGTGCACGTTTTCACGACGTTTTATAACCATAGGCTATGTGAAGTAGAGAATGTATTTTGAGCTCTACATCAGTTTTGATCGTCTATTAAAATTATAGAAAAGATTTAAGGCTTTAATAATTGGCTGCAAATGTTTAGATGACCAGGATTAGACATGTTTCCTAGATAATACGGCAAAATATTTATTCAATTTTGCCTCTAGTCTGTTTCGAATCAGACCGCTCTCGGCTCACGTGTAGAGCGCGCCAGTTTTAACTCAGTACAGAGTTAAAAATGCCATAAAGTGCGTATTTTTAGTCCAAATATTTGCAATCCGCATGTTACCAGTTAAACAACGCTGTTGAATATAAATTAATCTACTTTATTCCCGGAGCGAGAAAGGGTTCAACTTGACCCAGAACTCGACACTCAGAATTTATAAACTCTCGAAATTAACCCTTTTATTGCGTCTCGTCCATAATCGGATGATATATACGTGGAGACGAGTACCATCCACCATGCCCATCCACACTTCAAAGTATTCAACTTAATCAAGTACTTTGACCTCGTCAAGGCCATTTTGACTACAATTTGAGTACGACCTTAAGATCAGACTCATTTAAAATTCTAATTTGATCACAATCTTTAGCTGGTGCTGTCGTGTGAGGAATTGAAGAGGCATGCATATCTTGAAATGAATCAAGTTGCTGGGGAGATAAGAATGCTTGAGATTCTTGTGGAAAGCAGAAAATGTGAGTTGATATGAGACTTGATATATTGAATGGAAAATTGGGAGATGGAGGTTATACTAGGTTTTGCCCGCGGTGTTGCCCGTTTCAATTGCACCTACAGAACTGCCGGCAGTGAAATATATTAGGATAAATTACAGGGAAAGGAGTATCCTTCTCTAGGTATCAGCTGATTTCACCTGTGAAGTTGCAGGCGTGAGTAGGCGACAGACAGACAGACAAAGTACTAGTAAGGATATTTGACATTTGAAATGCAGTCCTTTCAAATGTCAAGTTCTAAACCGAACTTTTCAGAGAATCAAATCGGTATCATTAACCCAACACTTTCCAGCAAGTTCGTTACCGAATATAAAAATAAAGCCCAAAACAATAAACAAAAAAATGTAATCCCTCGCATTGTTTACAGCAATAATTCAGCAAACAAATAAAATAAAAGCCTCATCTGAACCCTTTGGTATCGAGTAATGGGGGTCAGTGGGCCAATCTTGGCACTCAGCGATTTATCTGTGGCGCTGTGTTGCCATGGTAACGACTCGTGTCGGTGTTGACGAGTATTTACGACTGTGATTATAAAGCATACGTTGTATGTATTCGTAATGTTGTTTCGTACTGTATGTGAGTGCTCTCACTAACGAAATCATGTATGAATTCGAACGTAGAATGTGACAATAAGTGAAAATGGGTTAATTGGGTAAAATCCAGCTAAAATGTATGTTAGGTTTACGAGCAAGTAACAAGTATTAGGTTTAAGTGTTCTATGTGCGAACGAAAACTTCAAAAGTTTGTAGTGTTATAAATAAGCTGGTCTAGTCTAAGAAAACAAATAAGATAGGGTGTCTACTTAGACACGACACGGCATAAATAAGCATCAATATTTTTTGAGAAATCATAAAATAAGAAGCATCCCTAAGATGAAAATGGTAAGCAAATAATGTATTTTTCCAAATATTACGAATAAACTTTGATCCTTCCCTTGATTAAAGACGATAAATAATCCTACAAAAAATATCTTGCTCCTTTATCTTAGCGTTTTCTCATAAAGTAAAGCGGCCGATAATACGGAACGTTTAGCCCGAATTATGAGTACGTCGAACCCTTTGCCGAAGATTAGGCGGAGCCGGTTATGAGGTCACTGGGCCACCATGCTGGGGTGATTCATTTGCAGCGAGTGAGCAATATTAACGCCATGGAAATGAGCTGGGGTGCCGGAGTACCCCATGTGACGGTAACCGGGGATGAAGTTTTGTAAGGAAGACAAATTATGGAAAATTAAGCGTATTAAGAGCGTAATTAGTTTGTGAAGAGGGGTTTGTTTTGGGTATTCTTGCATTGTCTTCCTTAATGGGGTTTGTATTGTTAATTTTGAAGTGTGTTTTAGTTTCTATACTAGATTTGAAAAATTTGCTGTACGAGTTTTCGAGCTTGACCGTTTTCTTTTGTCTATCGCAATGGAAATCGGGATCCAATATCTAGATTCCTAAACTATGCTATCCTATCCTAATAGGCTTACTTTCGGATTGAGATCCAGAATTTTGCGCTGCCGAAGTGCTGTACCGTGTAAATAGACAGAAATGCGGAAGCTCTCAACGAATATGTTATTTTTAGCTTCCGTTTTCTTATTCTATTTGTCCGCACAAACCGTATTGAGTACTCTATTATACATACCAAACGGTTCCTTAACAAGATTAATCAAGAAACTACTGTCCCTTAAAAGAAATCTCTTTTACGTCCAGACATTTAATTCTGTCCATCAAAGTAATTCGTCCCCTAAATCGTCTAGATGACTCAATTAAGCGTTAGATTAAAGAGAGTGCGTGATTGTTGTGCAAAAGCGATGCGGTGTCATCGATCGACCTCGGTATCGTGTGACCTCGTTCAACTGGCTTTTATATGTGAAGACTGGAATCGTGTCGGTGTCGTCACGGAGAGACTTAACGTCTTCAAGGGCTGGACAGCGATGGCCAAAGGGATTGGGGTGTCGGCAAGTGGGTATCAGATTGCGAGATTGGAAAAGTGGGATTATGGTGTTTGTCTGATAAGGAAGGGTCAGTGTTGAATTTATGGCTTGCGGGTTGCTTTTGGATTCTGAGAACATAAACACTAGATATAGATCAGATGTTTGTAGCATTTGCGGTAGTGTAGTTGAAGAGGCAGGCTATTTTTATGAACGTGAATGAAGATGCCAGACGAGAGACTTTTTCTGTTTCGGTGAATTCAATTCACATTGAACTCATTACATGAATACCGCGTTGTCTATACTAATATTATAAAGAGGAAAGATTTGTTTGTTTGTTTGTTTGTTTGTAATGAATAGGCTCCGAAACTACTGGACGGATTTCAAAAATTCTTTCACGTTTGGAAAGCTACATTATCCCCGAGTAACATAGGCTATATAACATCACGCTACGACCAACAGGTGCTGAGCAGCGCGGGTGAAACCGTGGGGAACAGCTAGTATGGAAATAAAACTATTTTTTGTGACTGCGAAGTTTACAGATAAGATTTTGTGATTGATTTTTTGCGACATGTTTTTTCATTTACCTAAATATATTAAAAGAGATCATCACTGACTGACGAAATATCAAGTGTAAGGAGTCTCAAAATTCATCCCCAAAGAAGATGAAACAGAGTGGCAGAGTTTGTATGGGAGAACGCGATTCCTGGGCCGGATTGACTTGAACATAGACATGCTTTTATAAAATTAATAGGCTGTATAACATCGTGTTACCCTAATTCGTTAAAAATATATGTTCATCTAATTCAACACCTATTTCAATATGATGATTAAGATGTTGACATTCATTAAATTTCTTTCTACCAAGGTACCGTGTTTTAGAATAAATGAAGTACCTACAGTCAAATTAGATTAATGCCAAAGGAGTAGTATATAGGGTTGGATTAATATAAGCAGCACTTAGTTAAATTTTCGAGTATGTTACGAATTGTTTATTTATATTTCGTGGGACACGGTGGGATCTAAAGGCTTTCCATTACCATTACATACTCATAAGGACTGATTAATTGTAGGCTTTACATTTGTTTCAACTTAGAATATTATTTCATCGGTATAATTTTAGTTAAAAAAAAAAAAAACAAAAAACTTAAAGAAACTTATAAATAACCTCCTCAACGCTGTCAGTTGGTTATGTCCCCAAGGAAATAGCCGCGTTGCCACGTTGTACAGTAATGATTAGCCTCTGGCCAAAGTAAAAGCCAGCCCTTAGGTCACGGGATGTGTCAACTAAAGGTTTTGAAAAATTCTTAAAAAGGCTGTGAGCAAAAAGACCACGGTCCCAGAGCTTCAACCCTAAACGGCCTGAAAAATATAGAGTTACCAATATTAATTAGTATCGATATTATAATGTTTACATGGGCGCGTTTTAGTAGAATGGCCATATGGCCATCCTATAATAATATCCTATATAATGAGGAGGGCCGAAACGCATGTTGACGGATGAAGAGGAAAAGAAGGCCAAACAATGAAGAATGAATTTTGTATTAGTATTATATGATTCTTAAGTTATTGCACATAAGTTTGTTTTTAATATTAGTCTAAGATTTTTTGTTAAAAGTGGTGGTATTGTTAACTTCTATTCTTTTTAAATAAATTTGAAAAAGGAAGGAGTAAATGATGCTGTGACAAAATAGAATAGAACAAGGGCAGAAAGATGATGATGACATTTTGGTAGAATATTGTGATGGTCGTGGATGTGTTCAAATATTCAGTAGCAAGAGAGCGCTGCTCTAAACAAAATTTCGCTGTTGGAAGGCTTAGTAAGGTATTATAGTTATTTTGACGTGACAACGTCTTAAATTAGGTTGCGGCTGGGAGTCACTTATGAAAAAGTGTAACGCTCGGTAACGTTACGATGAGTCACCGAACGAGAGAGAGGCCCGCCGAATGCCTTGCGTCTCTCTCCCACTCAACTATGATCGGTCTGCCGCGCGCGCAGCACTAGAGAATTAGGCGCATTGAATCGGCGCATGCTTGTGTCTCTGTCTTTGTCTTTCTCGAACGTTCTTGGCGTTGGAAAAACAAGAAAGCGTCATAATACAAGTTCACACGTGTGGTTAAAATATCGTCAGCTGTGTCTGTAGTGAAAATGTGGAGTGCTTAGATTCGTCATTTACAACAACTACAACAATAAAGGTAAATAATTGTACACTGATATTTCATTATCGTAAACTATGATTGATTGATTAATTGTTAGATTGACACAAAAGTTGAGAAACTGAGTTTATAGGTTAAACATGTACAATGTTTTAGTAAACAAAATATATTTCTATAGTTAAAATTTGTGCAATTCTTATTTTCATTCAATTCCTTGTTCCTATTGTGCAATTTAATTATATTCATATCAATAAATATTCTACCGAGAAAAAGACGTTGTCACGTAAAATCTTCGCCCGTAAAACCGACTTTACAGGCAACCATTTTTTAGCTCATAAGAAGCTTATGCTAAAGTGCAAAGCCTAAAAGTAGGCTAATGCTATACTAATATCCCACAACAGACAGATTTAAGTATTCCCCCGAATGAACTAGCTTTTCGTCTAAGAATAATGAACAGAGTAGTAGTATAGGATTATAATGTGATCTCTCACCACTTTCGTGTTTTTTCTTTCAGCGAACCCTTTAATTTGACAGTAGGAATGCATGACAAGTCCGCCATATTTTATTTCAAGTGACATCACTTAGCTGTCATGCATTGTCTTGCAAATTAAACATGTGTGCAAAACAGCTCAATCAGAAACCGGTTAATGGGTAAAAAACTTGTAAGATTGATTTACATAGTTACAGATGTTCAAAAAAAAACTGTTTTATAATAAGAAGGTGGCGTTACTTTATATTTTTGATCAGACGCCATAAGATTCTCAGATTCAGAGGAGAGCCTGACTAAATCCGTTCGGGTCCGTCTTAAGTTTAAGACGCGCTTGCCTAGGTTGATCTGTGGATGGGTGAGCGCCGGTTTTCTCACACATACCGAGTTTCCTCCGTGCCTCAAAAAAAAGCTTGTTGGTACCGGCTATCATATTTAGGTCTTTAACAGTCGTTACAGACAGTCAGTGTTCCGAAAGTCTGACAACCAGTCTTGCCAAGATGTATCTTATTACCCAGTAATAACTGGGTTGTGGAGATTAGATAGGCATGCTCTATGTAATACACAGGTATTCAGTTGTATCCGGTTAGATTGGAGGCTCAACCCAACATAGTTTAGAAGAGGCTAGGGCTTGCATGATGATGACATCATAAGATTCTTGTAAGATGAGAGAACGTGGTCTTTAAAAAGGGGAGAACCACGTTTTGACACATTATCACATGACTCAGTAAAGTTTGACTCAGATTAAGATCCTTAGTCGTCTGTTTTATGTTAGGAGGTCATAGTTAAGATAAGAGTTAATCATTGCTGAGCTAATTAAACCAGCCGTCCGGCGTCTAGTCTCTCAGACCAGACATGCTTTGTAATCTGAGACGAGGCTGGGGGTCATTGCTCGCTGTTTCTGTGTTACGAGAAAAACGTGGCAGGATGGATAATAATTTATTTCTAGAAATGGACACAGAATTTCCTCTACATTCAATGAAATCTTTGTCTTTTCCTACAAGGTTAAAAATTAGGTTTGGTTCGTAGTACGTTCTAGAAATAACGAAAGAAAATTGTTTATTTCAGCCCAAAAAATAACACCAAAATTTTAAAAAAAGAACAACAAAATCTAAAGAAAAAAAAAACAAATAACAAACATGGTAAATATCCCGTTTCAAGTTTCAATAATGATCTTAGTAACCATGTCAGTCTAAAGTCTTATAAAGAACAATTTTTAAAAAAGGACAATGAACTAAATGACTCCTGTATCCAGGCCAAAAAGCCCATTAGGCCGTTATCTCAGCATGGTACTGCAACATGGTAGCCAAGTGATATTCTCATAGGGATTCGAATCTACAATTTGTTACGCAAAAAATAGTACTTACAATTACAAATACAATACAATACTTGAAATTGTTGACTCTAATTATACATTTCTGGTGTAAGCTTATAGGATGCCAATCTCATCCTTTATTGCTCACAAAAGTTGAAACATATACCTACACACAAATTGCAATACCAAAGCTTATGTACACCGACGAGCTTAACCTAGAATTCGGTATCCCATTATACCACATAGTACCACAGCTTTGTTCCTGAAATACATCTAGATATCTATATCTAGATGTATTTCAGGAACAAAGCTGTGATTGTTTATAGTATCTATACTATAAACAATTTAAATCACAAATCAGAATAAATCAACTGTCAACCTAACTTCATCATAGCTAAATTGACTTTGACAGAAAATTCCTTCAGATCAAAGACTTCTGGAGACTGGGTTCCAATGCGTCAACACAAGGACATAGCACAGATCACCATAGACAACCTAGTAGATATAACTTTCCCATCGACCTTGAATGGACAGTATCTCGCGCAGCGACGCAGTAAATCTTGGTCGACGCCGGGGCAAGGTCATGTCGCACATCAAATTGAACGCGAGCACTGATTGGTGACACGGCGTCACCCACGCGACTGTCTTTGTGCAGAATTAGGAGAAGGGTCACTCCACACATACCTGAAAATGTATAATTATAAGGTATTTATTTAGATTATTCTTCCTTTGATCCACGAGGTAGGTCCTCTCTTCTTCTGGGGTGTGGTGGAGAACGCAGATAGTATTTCTTCTTCTTAGTTAGTACCAAAGGAACTGATTTAACGACTTCCAGAAGTAGAGCCAAAGATACTACGAAGGAGGACTTGAACGTGAATGCTTTAGTACACGGTAGCAACAGCTGGTTTCCTGAAACGGTTCAGTTGTGCATTTTCCTGGTTATCTATGACTACTTGACTTGTGTGACGGCAAAAGCAGATGATCGTACTTGCTATAATGAGGGATTTCATTACTTTAAGATAGATCTCGTGACCTGGCACCTCGATGGATATGTTAAAGCCCTGAGCTAGATACGTGTCTTGTATCTTGAACCTTCTGCGTCCTCATGTATTTATTGCGTTCGTGAGTGACACGAATTACCGCCGTCTGCTCATACAATATGGCGCCCGTGACGCCAGCCTCTAAGATGATATCATCCCCTATTTGAATTATTTCCTCCCCTATCTTATTACGATCTTTAAATGTTATTAAGTCACGTCCTTTGGAACGTTTAAATGTAATATGTTTATATGAGACGCAGAAGGTAATAATGTTGCTATCATTGGCGTTCCGGATTTATGCTGATGTGTGAGTTTTATTTAAATTTTAGGTTTTTCTTTAGTTGTAAGCTGGTCCACATAGATAATAGTTCCAGTGTCCACTATGACAAACACATGATATTAATTATAGTGTACCATAATTACCATTTTAAAACCCTGGTCCGAAGTTATTTGGAGTTGGCGCAACACGTTTTACACTTATATTCCCTTCTGTCAACTCGCAAATAGCCGCCATAGCTTTAACCTGGTTATCCTCAGTTCCATCTCGTTGAAATAGGTTCATTCAACCAAGGTTCCTTCTCAATATTTGTTTTTATAACTTGTTTACGACAAACAATAATCTCAAGTTTCCGGATTTAGGACAACAAAGACACAATCGTCGCGTCTTAAAACTTTAATATCTGTTTCTCTAATAAAATATCTTGTTCCAGGAGTTTGTGCCGAGTTCTCTTAAGTATTTCCTTACGTTTAACTTTGTAACAAATTAGAAACAAACGTCGTGACCTTTAACTTAAAGGTATTATGTCGTACGTGTGCCTTCTAAGATGTATTAAAGTAAAAGCTCCAGTATTTAAATTAAGCCGGAGTTAAGACTTGCTTTTTCATTTGAATGTTTGATATATGATACTATTGACATCGTTATGAATTTTGTATTACTTTAATGTTAATTTGTGATCTTAGATGGGCTTGTTATCATTCTGTTTATTTGCATTTTTAATTTGCTCTTACACTCTGGAAATGATAGATGTTGAGTTTAACTTTTAAAGCCGCAAAAATACGTTTTAATTTCTTTAATCATTCTTTCTCATGCATAAAATTCTGGTGTCATAGTTTTAGTTGTTATATTTCGAATGGCTTGATCAATTTTTAAGAAATTTTATAAGTCTATTCGGTGGGTCTGAGGATTGGTCGTAGTTTAAATTTAAATTAAGAGTGGTGCTGAACAGCTAGTTTCTTAATAAAAAAAACTTTTGTAACATGAGTAATTAATAGTAAATATGCCTAACTTTTATTTCTACGATAACTATACTGTCGTAGTCTTTGTGTCAAATATTGGATATTTCGCTCTTTTTTGACCCCTATTACACAGTTCCCTAGCAAGTGTAGTATTTACACGGTACCAGCAGCTTGCCGACAGTGTGAACTGTACAAACTGTGTGGAGTGTAAAGTATATATATAAAGTATAATACACGAAGCATGCCGCACAGGGCCGCACTGCACCCGGCACACGCACACGACGCTCTCGATTGATTTAGCGCGGATCTGTGACACCTTTACATGTGTATGATATTGTGTCCGCATGACTGACACACTGGTTATCATTGTACGTTGATACAAGTTGTGGAGAGTTGATAGGCTACGTCTTATGATAAATAGATGCTTCATCTCTACAGGACTTATCTTTCTAATTATAGACGACTAGCTCTCGCCCGCGGCTTCGCCCGCGTTAAATTTGGGTTAACACATTTCCCCTTGCGCCTTATTGATTTGTAATAACAACGCTAAGTTTTCCCTTTTCTTCCCTCTTTCTCCCTCACATCCCATTTTTTTCCAAAAAATAGCCTCTGTCCGTCTCCTGGTTTCCAACTATATCTGTACCAAAATTCATCAAAATCGGTTCAGCCGTTAAAGCGTGAAGAGGTAACAAACAAACAAACAAACTCACTTCCGCTTTTATAATATTAGTAAGGAAGAGGAAATGATTTATTAGAATTGCTGATCTGTTTATACGTCACATAATGTTAATTTGGCAGTACACACCTCTCAAGCCTTTAATTAATGGATACTTTGTAGCACGTAAGCTTCTTGCAACATATGGGAACGTAGACACCCCAATTTGCACTGAAATATTACACGGTGTAAATGTCTGGTAAATACCGGGAGTCCGAGACTAACCCGTTGCAACACTTTGGGCCTTAGTCTGCTAATACTATAGTGTCAGAATGGTCGATCACTGATCGCATAATGGTTGATTTTGACAAGTTTAGTATGTAGCAGATTACCAAACTTGTCAAAATTAATCATTATGCGATCAGTGATCGACCATTCTGACACTATTGTAATAGCAGACTAAGGCCCCTAGACGTGTGATGCGATATAAGTGTATTTCATAAGTGTATGACATATATATGATCTTTATTAATTGCAACGGTATATACAATCCTTACTTAATATTATAAAAACGAAAGTGAGTTTGTTAGTTACGTTTTCACTCCTAAATGTCCAAACCGATTTTCATGAATTTTGGTACAGAGATAGTTGGGACCCTGGAAACGGACAGGCTAAAAAAGTGATAAAAGGGGGAGAAAGAGGGAAGAAAAGGGGAGAGAAAGATTTTTTTCCGATCATCACGCGGGTTAAAATTAGCGTTAGCCCAAAGTAATCCTGCCGGGATTGCGGGTTGTTCGAAAGAGATACCGCAGCCTCGGAACGTAAAGAGCAATAGAAAGAACACTGACTAAAACCCATCCAGGTTTTAGTCAGTACAAGTCTGACATGCCCTTCCGCTCCGCCCAGGGCGGGGGAAGTTATTCGATAATTTCCCACCAGAAAAAAAAGCCCAAAGTAATTTTGCAGCGCGGATGAAGTCGCGGGCGGAAATTTGTCTAAAATAATACTTTTAACTAAAACAATGTACAAGTACCTTACAAAAAGGGGAAAATTATTACAGGGCGTCCAAAAATTCATCTACATCGCTGTTAACAAGATAAGTGCCCAGATGATGGAAATGCTGATTCTTTGTTTTGGCCAAGGCCTCTGGTCACTTGAAGACTCGTCTATTTGTTCGACAATGTATTTTTTTAAATGTTTAAAATACAATTTGATATCCGATATTTTTAATATACGGGTATACAATTAGTATACCCGAGGGTAGATTTTATATTTGATCTCATTAAAATATCTGAAAGACCTTATTATATTATCAATAATCACATAAATAAATACTTTGACTTACTTACCTGAGTAAGCCTTCTATATATATTCATGTAGGTTTGTCTTATGTAGTACAGTATTTATACCATGGATACATGTTCAGAATATTAAAAATAATAAAAAGACTTGAGTACATGTAGCGTGACTGCTTGTTAAATAACTTATTACATTTATCGCTTCACATGTGCTAAAGAAATGCTCTGAACGTAGCTACTTATGAATAATTCATGTCGTGATTATTACTGCTAAGTTATGTGTTTAATCTGCTTCGTTTACCATTGAAGTTGGTATTATGGTTTTAGCAAATCAATTTCTGCACCGCCGTATTGTTTTAAATCTTCGCTCGCGTTAAATTCGGGGTAACACAGTTCCCTTTTCCTATTTTCAGGTACCTGCTATCTGTAGTTTTACCCTTTTTTTTTTTTTTCGGGTGGGAAATCATCCAATGACTTCCCCCGCTCTGGGTGGAGCGGGGGGGCATGTCATACTTGTACTGACTAAAACCCACCCATGTTCCTTCTGTTGCCCTTTACGTTCCGAGGCCGCGGTATCTCTTTCGAACAACCCGCAACCCCGGCAGGCGGAGGCTCTGGCAAGCCCCTCTGCTTTGCTGACTCTCTTTGAGGCGCGCGTGAAACACGAGTAGTTTTACCCTTGTGCCTTGTTTATTGTAATAGCAAAGCTAAGTTTTACCTTTTATTCCCTCTTTTTCCCTCATTTCTCAATTTAAAAAAAAAATATAACTCAACTATATCCGTACAAAAATTCATCAAAATCGGATTTGCCATTTAGGCGTAAAGACGTTTAAAACAAACAAACTCACTTTCGCTTTTATAATACTAGTAAGGATTATTTAATTTCGTGATGGTTCAGAGGTTAAATCCTCGCCGGCTCCTAGATTGTAGGTTCCGGGCAAGTAAAAATTTAATTTTTTCAATACAATATGTACCTTTCTAAGTTTATTTTGGAGATGAGACATCTTTGAAGGAAAACATCATGAGGTAATCTTGACTTATAATTAACTAGTCGACACTTATAATTAATTAGCAGTCCGCGTGGCATAGTTACTTTGGGCTAACGCTAACTTTAACCCGCGTGATGATCGAAAATAAATAATCTTTCTCTCTCCTTTTCTTCCCAATTTCTCCCGTATTTTTCACTTTTTTAACATATGTTAGTCTCCAGGGTCCAACCCAACAAACAAAAAATCCTCTCATAGTGGCTAAAAATGCCAAAAATAATTTACTTATAAGAGCCGTATTATCGCTAATAAGGGTGCGTTTGGGCACAAATTACAAGAACAACAACCTTAAACCCCCCTTATAATTGATTTATTGTTAGCTTCTTTTTCTTATACGTACTTTATTATAGCAAGCAACAAGGGAGTCAAACTAATAAAAGCAAAAGGATTGCTCTTAAAAAGCTAATACACTTATAAGAGACATGTTGAACGCGTTAATAAAACCAAGCAACCTTATACATGTTTTATCATGGCGAGCAACAAGGGAGTAAAACTTAAAGCGGCAAGACAAATTCTATTAAAAAGCTGTCAGTGTTTGAGATTCTACAACAAGTGTTTTGTTGAGTGATTTTTTACAGTTTGGCAGCGTCAACAAGTGTTTTAAAGAAAACAAGAACCGGTAAGTCATTAATTTTATTTATTTTTTGTAGTGTACCTGAAGAGTATATTGTGCTTGTTTATTGTGAAAACTGTCTGGGAATTCAAACGTATGATAAAATGTGGTATAAAAAGTGTAATTATATCAACGCGCCCTTAAATTTGAGTAGTTTTACGGTAAAAATGTGAATAATTATTAGGTCATGTTTTTTATAACGCTTTTACAAGGGTAATAGCATTCTCACATCGTCTATTAGATATCTTTAAGATTATAAGCTCTGTAATGGCAATATTTGTTCCTTATGCTATCGCCATTTTATCTATCGTTAGGGTTCCTTTCATCATTCCGTATATATATTAATATTAGCTATATTACATTTTCGGTATTATTACAATGGTCGTATTTACGGACGTTTACAAATTTAAAAAAAGAGAATATCTCACTGTCCAAAACAAGAGATGCCCATGAAATTAGACACATTTTATTGTACGAAGAAAATGTTTTTAATGCTAATATCAGACTTTTTCAAACAAACCTTCACACTTTGTGATTGGTTCAATACCTACTCAACCAAAATATTGCCGCATTTTTTGAAAAAAGAATTATTTAATATAATAATATGTTGTTATTTTTCAGATTCATCAATAATGCCAAGGGAAATCAAAACTATCTGCAGTTCCAAGCAATTGGGATATCGATGGCGTTCTTTACTGGCCGAAATAGAATAAAAACCAATTAAAAAGAATTGCAAAGTGAATCTGATTTTTTAACTTTTCACGAAGCAGAGAAGGAATTAGACAAAATGTGTAAGAAGTCTGAAACGGAAACAGATACTCTGGTCATTTCAATTGTACGACAAACCAAAAAGATATAGCGCTTGAAAAAATTGTAATACGTTATGTAATATTTTTAATAGATCACTCAAAGCCATATGGGAAATATTATTTTTTACTGCCCAGTCTCTGATATCACCACAAATATCCATCTTATTCAACTCTTCAATTAAATTTATGTCTACTTCACTACTATAACTACTGTTATATTCTTCCTCACTGATTTCCTGTACTTTATTGTCATCTTCCATAAAATTATTTACGGAACCCTCAAGTGATTTGTTGGTATCAGCTTGGTCATTTTGTAGCATTATACTCGTAACAGTAGAAGTGGTGGCTGTATTGTTAATCATGTTTTCGTAAACTTGTTTAACTTTTTTCTATAGCCACCACTCCTCTTAAACTTCTTCCAATCTTGTGAATCCATTTTTTATGTTATTGTAACAGTAAACATTTCTGTTGCATTTTCAAAATGGCCAAAATATGACATATCAAGTTAGATAAAATATTTTAATATGACCATCTAGAGAATAATACCTTTTTAATGACTATATAAGTGATTATGAATTGCTTTCATTCTTGTAAATACCATATAAAATGCTGTAATTTTTTTGTTGGGTAGACATCTTATAAAATGCTCTTATGAGTTTAAAAGTATCATAGTTAGCTTATGCATTACTGTTATAAGAACAATTAGCCAAATGAAAAGCTTTTATAAGGTTTTCAATATTATATGGCTTAAAAGCATTGTAAATGCTCTAATAAGAATAACACATTTTCAATCCTTATCATAACCATGTAATTTGGGCTTGTTATGGTTAACCCAACCAAATTATAAGAATAAAGGTAATATTAGCTAAATCTACTTATATCGTGCCATTATAAGGAACATTGATATAATGAAAGCGATTTTAAAACCTCTATAAGAGATAAGACCTTAAACATATAATTTTATAAGAGTAGCTTGTTTGTTGGGAACTATCTCTGTACCAAAATTCATCAAAATCGGTTTAGCCATTAAGTCTGAAATCGACTAGCTGTCTTGAGTAAGCGTAGTGCTCTCATTGCTCGTGCCTTCTGTTTGAGAAGAGCCTATTATTATTATTATTTACGTGGAATACAGATCGTTATTAACTTATTACTAATACTGTGACATTCTGCTTTCCCTTTGTTGCTATGAATTCGCAACACGTAACTTTTGAGTCGGGTTGTGGACGATGGCTCTAAGCATTAAGGCGCGGTAAGAAGCTAATCTTTAGGTTTTCGTGGAGGTGAGTTTAGCTGCAGAATGGGTGTAGTCTGACACAAGTATACGACAGTAGTGCACCGAAGGAATAGAAATAAGGTCGAAAATATTTCGGCGTCTGATTTTATGTGAATAAAATGTCCGTCAAAATGTAAGTAATTTTGCAGTTTTAATTAAATAAGTATTTCAAAAATTACAGTACCATCTTTTAAAAGTTTTAGATATGTCTTTAGTCTATGAAATTTCCTTTGTCTGTAACAAAGAAAATTTCAGACATAAAAAATATAAAAATATGATAGTTGTCGCTGAAAAAAAAATGAGAATGTCGAAACGAAAAAGTTATTTTTGTTTTACTTTTAAACATTTTTTTTTTCGAAGTACTAGACCAGTTTTGTAAACTGGTTCTGTTTAAATCTTTTCTTTATGTATTTGACTATACCTACACTGTGTTTTTTTTGGCATGTGGTATGAACAGATACGGCCAACTTTGCGACGAAAATCAAGACGTTTTACAAAGTGTTTGCTTTGTACAGCGCCTTAACAGTTTTCTTTATTATTTGTGTTCAGCTTGTTTTTGCTTCGACTCATTCACAACTTATTTTTATTCTGCATAACATTTTACGGTAGATGATGTTTTATTTATTTATTTATTTATTTATTCTCTATCTTACAACTATCCTTACAGGGTTACCTAATGCGATAGTGTACACAATAACAAAAAAACGGTTAATTATAATTTGTAACTAATTACAAATAATGCAACCCTTGTGAACTCATTCAAAGAACAAAGAAACAGATCAATGTCACTGGCTATGCGGTTGAGTGTACGAATTGCGCGCGTCATTGGAGCCTCCCCTAACAGATTGGTACGCGCGCGCGGCACCGCCAGCAACCGTGGCTGTCGACGTCGCCCTACGTACCTGTCTGGAACACATAACCCTATCTGCTGTAAAATATCCGCATTATGTACTTTCCCCCTCAGTATCTCGAATATGTACGAGGTGAGTGTGAGATCTCTCCTGACCCTCAACTCGTTATACCCAACCATACCCAAAATAAATAAGGTTGGGTACATAAGCGGATAAAATGGGTATACACCATACAATTTCCAATATAAAAACCGAACAAATTTATTTTGTACTTTCTCCAGCATGGATCTATATTTAGATTCATGTGGAGCCCAGATAATTGCGTTACATTCTAATTGACTCCTAACCAATGCATTATATAAAGCTATAACCGCTTTTAGGTTTGTGAACTTACGTACCATACGCAGCACAAACCCCAAATTACGATAAGCTTTTTTGCAGCAGCTTATGATGTGATCACGAAAGTTTAGACCTGTGTGAAATTTTACTCCTAAGTCTTTTACCTCAGTAGCTCTTAGCATTGGCGTCCCGTCTAGACAATAATTATACAGGATAGGAGCACGTGCGCGAGAGAAGGTGATAGTTAAACACTTTGAGGTATTGAACTGCAGGAGGTTATCCTTGCTCCAGGTCGCCACTCTGTCTATGTCCCTCTGAAGTCTCTCGCAATCACCCACACTATTTATCTGTAGCGACAGCTTAAGGTCGTCAGCAAACAGTAAACACTTGGCGTCTTTTACAACTTTTGGTAGGTCATTAATCACTAAAATGAACTGCAAAGGCCCTAGGTTACTGCCCTGATTAACTCCAGATCTGGTAAAATATGGCTCTGACTTGTGCCCCGCATATTCTACATACTGTTGCCTTCCGTTTAAGTAACTCGCAAAAAACTTAAGTAGATGAGGAGTAAAACCAAATGCTGCTAGCTTTTTAAGCAAAACATCATTATTGACTAAATCAAATGCTTTCCTAAAGTCGAAGTAAGCAGCATCAGTTTGCCCCCCATTGTCCACTGATGGCACAAGAGTAATCATATGGCTCAGGAGATTGCTAGTAGTGCTTTTTCCCGGTTGGAATCCATGCTGGGCGTCTGATAACTGGCTGCGGATTTGTGGAAAAATGACCCTATGAATAGCAGCTTCAAACACCTTAGCTGGGGTCGACAGCACTGCGACAGGCCTGTAACCATCCACCGTCATCGCAGAGCCTCCCTTGGGAACTGGAACAACGCGGGTAATCTTCCACGTCTCGGGAAACACAGCCCCATTTAAGCATTTATTATAAATAAATTGCAATGGTTTGGCTAGCACCATTCGACAATCCTTGAAGATATAAGGCGGGATACCGTCCGGTCCCGAAGATCTTTTTGATTTTAGCTGTTGAAGCGCGCTAATTACGTCCGACAGTTGCAAGAAATCAAGATGTACCCGCGCCGCTCCGTTCTCCCCTCCCGCTTTCGCCATAGCTGCACTTACATTTAACTCGGCTTGTTCCGTACTATACACCGAATAAAAGTACTCTGCAAACTCCTGAGCGCACTGTTCCTCAGTCAACGCCTCGCCGTTCTTTAAAATCTTTTGCGGACTTCTACTACCTCTTCTAGATTTTGCGTAATTCCAGAACGACTTTGGGTCTTCCAGCATTTGATTTTGAACACGGTAGTCATACTGTTCCCGAGCTACTGATATTAAATTTTTAACATTAGTTCTACACTGAGCAAACGCTTCGTAATCACAACTCAGCCCACTTGTTTTGTATCGTTTATGTAGAACAGCCTTTAATTTTATGTCGCGAATTATTTCAGCAGTGTACCATTCAGGGTATATATACCTTGAACTTACACGACTTCGCTTTTTCTTTGGAACGCAATTATCTAAAATGGAATTAATAATAGCGTAGAAGTAGTTTAAACTCATTTGCAAATCTAACTCATACATTGGAGTCCAATCTACCGACGCTAATGATGAGTACAAAACAAAAAAATCGGCTTTATTAAAATTCCAGCCTACATGTTCATGAGTATCCTCAGCTGGTACCGATGAGCCCGCGCGCGAGTTACGGCGCCCGCGCAGGCTAACCAAAACTTCGAGCGGCGGGTGAAACGCATCCACCGGCACGAGAGGCGCCTCAGCCGCGCGCACGCTCACGCTCCCTTCCTCCGCGAGTGAACTCAACACTAAATCTAGTTGTCGACCATTACAATTATCTACTTTGTTACTCTGAGTGAATCCACAATATGTTACAAAACATTGGAAATAATTGAGAACATTTATAGGACATGAATGCAAGTTGAAGTCACCCACTACAATAAAATCGTTATAACATTTACACAATTGTTCAATAATTCTAAATAGGATCATATATTCGGTTTCGTTACTATTAGGCGGGATATAAACAACACATAACAAAAACAATAATCTATTCCGCTGGTACACTGACGCACAAACCAGTTCAAATACCTGCTGATCGATGTTTACGTCACCGGGTAGGGACACTCGCCGCAGTTCGAAACTCGGTGTGGCCACGAGAAACGCGCCTCCTTGTTTTCGCCCATCTGCTCGGTCACATCTTATTATGGAGTAACCAGGTGGAACTAATTCTGCGTCATTTATAGATTCATTGCAGCCTGTTTCTGTTATGGCAAACACTTTTGCGGTTGAAGACAAAACTCCTACATAAAAGTCTTCCAACTTGGTGCGAAGACCCCTTACATTTTGATAAAATATATCCACTAACTTACTCCGGGGGTTTTTGTTTATTAGTGTATCTCCGAAACCACACCCATTCGCAGAACTCAATGTTCACCGCCCAGCTTTCAGGTTGACACAATACTTCATACTTGCTTTCCGGCACTCCAATAATGAAGGAAGCACTTAGTCTCTTTCTGTTTTGTGTTTTATTTTCTCAATTTTAATCGCTATGTCGGCCTGTCCATATAGCGTCTTCACGTGTTTTTCTAAATTTTGTACAGTAGTTTCTTTTTGTAGACGCCATACATGCAAATATTTCTTCCGCTCAGTTCCCTGAATTTCTGCTGAACCAGCGTTTCCTCCTTTTATCACTTCACAATTTGGATATCTGTTTTTTTTTCTATTAACCAATGTCCAATTTTCTTGTTTTCCTGGATTTTCATTTTCTTTTTCGATAACATTAACTGATCTATTTAAACTTCTCTCATTATTTGTTTCTTGATTTTTCCCAGTTATTACTATGTTCACCGATTTCGTGGCCTCACATTCCTTAGTTGGTACATATTTACTTCCTACCTCCGTTTGTCTTTCTTTAACAATGTTCGCAAATGAGACTGGTACTCTTTTAGATTTTTCTTCAGTCTCACTTTTTCTCATGACATTGCTAGCAGTAAGACTGTTTTCTAAGTGTTCATTTTTATCTAAAAGCACTTTAATTGCAGTCTCCAGAACGTCTACTTTATTTGCTTTTTCTTGAACTACCTTCAGTATGCTTTTTAAATCTTTTAACTCTGTCTCTGTGTTAACTAATTTATTCTGCAGTAGTATAAATTTCTTCTTTTGTTCATCCAGACGAGTTTTCATCTCTAAGCGAAACTCCCGTAGTTCATTAAGCACTTGGTTCCCGCTATCAATCACAGTGACTTCCTTTGGATTGCGACGACTACCACGCTCAGTGTTAACGTAACTTGGTGTAAAAGTTTGGTCTACCACTGTGTTTCCTCGGACTGGTGTTTCAGAATTACCTTTCTTCGGTAGAGTGCATGTGCATTCTGGACATATCCATCTTTTCTTGTACTCCGGTGTGAATGCCCCGAACTGAGACTCCGATAAGGCAAGACAATTCAGATGATACAGTTTTTTACACTTGTCCCCTGAACACTCCATATGTAAAACGTCTTTAATGGCATCATCACAGCCGTTACATTTCTTATCCATTTAAGTTACTATTTCAATCACTTTAAAAAAAATTAATTATTCCACAAGTAAACACGTTCGCGCTCTCAACGTACATCTGACGTATAATGTTATTTCTAGATTATTCCACAGTTATACTCAAGTTTCTTATTATTGAACCCCGACCGACACGCGGACGTATGTTTATATTGGCTTTTCAAGCGTTGTGTATAAAACTAGAAACATTGTATAAACTAACTTTGTTTGCTTAGAAAAAGTTCTAAGAAAATAAATGTCAGTCTTGGGGTGAATAAAAAGTAAGTTTAATATTCATGCTGTAAGTAATAAAAACAAAAGGAATAGTCCTTAGTAGATGGTTTTCTTTAGAAAGACTTCATTAGAATAATATACAAAGGCTTAAAACTTTCGTGTTCATTGAGAAGAAAAAGTAAGGTGGTAAGGTGTCCTGCCGGGGTTGCGGGTTGTTCGAGAGAAAAATTGCGGCCTCGGAATATAAAGGGCAAAAGCCGTGTTTTTTACACGGGTGGGTTTTAGTCAGTAAAAGTCTGACACTCTCCCCGCTTCGCCCAGAGCGGGGGAAGTTATTTGATGATTTCCTATCTTATCCTAATATATAGGTGTAAAAAAGGTAAAAAAGGACGTAGGTACACCTTGTACCTACGTCTTTTATCAATACCTCCTGCTGGTCTGCTGGAAAAGATTTCTAAACGAAATAAGCTGTACCGTTGTTAGTTGGGAAAGACATAACGCCTGTTCTTCTTTTGTTTTCCATTGTCAATCGTCACTCTATTGTTTATTCTTTTATCTTTCGGTGTTTATTCAAAGTATTTTGGCCAAAATGTGTTCTAAATGAATCCCTACTCTGAATATTTAGACTTATCAAAAGTCTTTGACACTGTGCAAGGGGCTTGGATCACTTGAATAGTCTTTAATTAAAGGTAAACGGGTGCGCGCTACAAACTTGTTAGGGAGCTAATGTAGGTACATTTTTAATGTTGAATTATATTGAACATACATACTAAATCACGCTTGCAATACAAATGAGTTCAGCAGAATTGCAATTAGTGTTAAAATGGTACTTGGCAGAACATAAGCGAACATTTAAAGAGTTGAAAGTTTTGAATAACTTTTTATGTTCGAGGCAGTCGACTGCTTCACTACATTGACAGCTATGTGGAGCCCCACAAGGAGCGCCCAATCGTTAACACGTAGCGAGCCGGAAGGTTGTGTCCCCTGACAAAGTACCTATGTTAGGTGACGGTAGCGCCTGTAGCCATAACATTCATTTATATTTGACTAACTTTTGCTCGCGGCTTCGCTCGCATTAAATTCGGGGTAACACAGTTCCCCTTTCCTGATTTACAGGTACCTGCTACCTGTAGTGTTTGCCCTTGCGCCTTATTTATTGTAATAGCAATGCAAAGTTTTTCCTTTTCTTCCCTCTTTCTCCCTCATAATTCAATCTTTTTTTTTAAATAAAATAGCCTATGTCCGTCTGCTGGTTCCCAACTATCTCTGTACCAAAATTCATCAAAATCGGTTTTGCCATTAAAGCGTGAAGAGGCAACAAACAAACTCACTTTCGCTTTTATAATATTAGTAAGGAATATATTTGCTATCCATTGATTCCAAGAACAATTATTTTTTCTAGTTCTATTTTGTGATTATTTAAGCAATCCTAATATCAGCATTAAGCAACACCATCTCTAAAGCATTACAACTGCGTACGTCTTCTGTTTTTAATTCAGAATGGCGGGCACTTACACGTAATGTGCTATTATGCTAATGTAAGCGATCGCAAATAGCCGCGCACTGAGCACCAAGCACCCATAGAGCTGGAAACCGGAGTAGGGTTGCCATTTAAAAATTGTTAACGTAGTAAAACATATAGGCCTGGGAGAGATAGACCTACAATAACATTCTGCCATTGTTTGTCTCCTGTCGGGATCGCTTATGGGGTCGCCCTTCTATGGTCATCAACCAGCGACAGATCTTAACTTCAGGCTGCTAATGAGGAATTATTTAAAAAATCTAAATGTCCGACATAAGAATCAATCTTAGAACTTCGTACTCAACAGTTGCTTTTACAACCACTAACCCAGAAAGGGAGTCAATATCTTAAAAGTCCTGACAAGAATCTAGACGTTTCCGTTTAAATCCGGATGTTTAACAAAATTTCTCTGAATTCTCTTTAGTTAATGACTCCGGACAAATGACATGTCCGGATGGATTCAGACGAACGGTAACCCTAGCGTGGAGTAATGAACGCGATGTATGGAGACCGCACGCCGGCGCCGTTACAGCGTCAGCGCGTGCGGGTATAAAATGAATTGTGAGATAAGAATTATATTATTAATGGTCTGAATATATTACAGTAGTCTTTCTTTCGGAATGAGGAACTTGAGTTGGCAATTAATAAGCGACTAACGAACTACCTATCAATTCTGTGTAGATCTTGAAATAACTAAAACTGCAAGCGTGCTGTGGGGTGACTGGACTTAATCCTTAACACCGGCCATTTTGTCAAGCGCAATGCCTACATAACATAATTATATCGCTTGTAATCCCCAAAAAGATAGACAGAGGACCTAATAGGATACACACATTTTGCTAGTTATGTTTAATCGCCATGTGGAATGTCTACTTTTATGTAAATGTAACTTTAATAATGTATAAATCCTCTAAACATGCTCAAGGTTTAACAAAGAGGAGCATCGAACATTGATGTACCAGTTCTTCAAATATTAGAGCACACACCGTACTTGTTGTTTTTATTGACATAAGTAAATATAAATACTACAATCTT
Organism: Ochropleura leucogaster; assembly: GCA_958449745.1. Taxonomy (NCBI): domain Eukaryota; kingdom Metazoa; phylum Arthropoda; class Insecta; order Lepidoptera; family Noctuidae; genus Ochropleura; species Ochropleura leucogaster. The sequence continues at coordinate 21,551,307 of OY288201.1, forward strand.
AGATTTAAACCACATTAAGTATGTGAACAGTTTTGATAGAAAGTGATTTAAAACAAAGCAGCAAATATTTGTATAGCCTACAGATTCTTGTTCCGGGTCTGGCTGTTTGTATATGTGAATTTAACTGTTTGTAAACGAGCCCAACGATAGGAATTCCTAGTCTTTTAAAGAAAAAAAAAACGTGTTTTGACAGCTCTGTGAAGGATGATTATTATATGAGAGGAATACGGAAGAAGATGACATGCAGCGCGACCCCAAATAATCATGTTTATCATAAAATGTAACCGCCATCCCAAAACATCTTTTCATTTACAACGGAATCTCCTAAAATACCGCAAAGCAAAAAAACAAAATCTAAAGAAACTTCGTAAAAGGAATCGTATCACAAAGTTTTGGTAATCGGTTTATATCTGAAAGCTGTATCCCATAGCTTCGAGCGTCAAACCAAATAATTGGGTTCCCGTCCTTAGGGGATCGAATTCGATTCCGGATTCGTACACTTGTATGTACGGTCGACTGTAAAAGTAACAATACTCAAAGTATTTATACTATTTTCTGCTTCGTAGTCGTATTGTGTATAGCATTTGAAGGGAAGATTTGAGGCTAATAAAAGATTTGGGTATTTAAGATAACATTAAGCTACTAGCTGGCGTCCGCGGCTTCGCCCGCGTGATATCAAAACCAGACTATAATCTACCTGCATGCTAAATTTCATCAAGATCTGTTCAGCCGTTTTGACGTGAAAGAGTTACAAACATCTCACAAACATTCGCATCTATAATATTAGTAGGATAAACTATTTCATAGCTTAGCAGGTGAACATGCTTTTTTGCGGGTGGTAAATCATTAAATAACTTTCCCCTCTCTGGGCGGAGCGGGGGATAGTGTCAGACTTGAACTGACTAAACAACCCGCAACCCCGGCAGGTGAACACGCTTAAATGTCGCAATTACATCTGCGTACAATCGCTAACTAATTCGATTTGTATCTGTAAACACAACATTTAGTTATTCACCAGTTCACACACGTACACGTTAGAGAATGTAGTCACAGAGCTATACATAAATATTGTGACTGATAGTTATGTCATCGGTCGGTAAACACAGACACCATCAACAAGTGTTCGTTGTCTATGGGGTTATTGTCCCTTTTATCTTACGTTATTCTTCTTAAGTAGTTAAGGTTTTTGTTTGTCGTGAGGCGGATTTGAGTACCTATTCATTACTTGCAGTTGATTCAAAAGGTATTATTTTACCAACTGCCGTTTACGAAGATGTTACTGGTGAAGTTTGAAGATATTGTGCTCTTTCCTATTGTGGCTAAATAATAGCAGCCGCTTGGGGTCGATCTTTAGGTTAAGCCGCGCTTGCCAAGGTTGGTCTGTGGTTGGGTGACCACCCATTACATACTGTGTTTCCTCCGTGAATCGGAAAGCACGTAAGCTGTTGGCTAGTCGTTAAAGATAGTCAGTGCCCCGAAAATCTGACAACTAGTCTTATCAAGGGGTATCGTATTACACAGTACTGACTGGGTTGTGGAGGTCAGATAGGCAGTCGCTCCATGTAAAATACTGGAGCTCCATGTAGGACTGGAAGCCGACCCCAACAAAGTTGGTAATAGGCTAAACAGATGATGACGTGTTCTTTACTAAGACTCGGAATTCAGAGTTTGTTTTTGTGAGTTCTGATACATAAAATCGATACTCTTCATCATTACCTGCCAAGCCTTTTCCGGACCATAACCGATAATACCAGGTCTTCTTCCAGTCTAATCGGGTGGTAACGACTGCCTATGTGACCAACTGAATCCAATTACTTCGCAAAACAACAGTCTGCTCAGTCAGCTGGTCGATACGCATGTTAATTACATAAAATAAAAAAGAAAAAAAAAAGCTTTACAAGAAACTCCATTTGTATAAATGTTTTCTTGTTCATAAATGATTTAGTTACAAAGCAATATGAGCAACAAAACTAAATGAGACATTAGTACCTGTTACCCCGTGTAAGCGGGACGTGCTTTTAACTAGAGGGGCTCATTATATCTCAGTTCATGACTATTAGTATTTCTACATGTTGTCTGTGTGTGCAATTCTCTAGTGCGATAGTGCAGAACGTCTGTTAATTAGAAGAAGATAATGAAATGCATGATACTATCAAAATATCGTATTATGTAATCAATTTTTTGTAACAATATTCTGATTTAACAGAGTGTCCATGGAGTTTCTTGCCCATTCTTCTCCATAGAGATCTGATAAATGATGTTTATTTTGCAAGTAGGTTTTCACAAACACTTTTACACGTCATCTTTTTTTAAAACTAGATGAGGCCGGTGTTTCGTACCCGACTACTCTGAGAAGAAACAGCCGAAACAAACTCAGAGGTCATAGTCTCTTTTAAAGTCCAGACAAAATAATCTTGGTCAACTTACATGAGGACTATGCAGATAGTGTCTGAAATGGTCTTTTTAAGAAAGCACCACACAGATTGAGTGGACCTGTCCAGTCAGTGCAAGCATTTGTCAGTTATCGTGTAGCTCAACTCATAGCCCAAGGAGCTCAACGACACGACGAACAATACCAAAAAAAGGACATTTGTGTAGGTCGCTTATAGCACTCAAACTGCCAGACCTTCGTCAAAAAACAAAGTAAATAAAAGAAATGATCCACATGGTCCTCACATTTACAATAAACAAATAAAATAAAAAAATAAAAAAATTATGAGATCATAATGAAATCATAAAATGTCATAAATTAAAATAATCCTTACAAATATTATAAAAGCGAAAGTGAGTTTGTTTGTTTGTTTGTTACCTCTTCACGCCTTAATGGCTTAACCGATTTTGATGAATTTTGGTACAGAGATAGTTGGGAACCAGGAAAAAAAAGTGGGATGTGAGGGAGAAAGAGGGAAGAAACGGGAAAACTTAGCCTTGCTATTACAAATCAATAAGGCGCAAGGGGAACTGTATTTCCCCAAATTTAACGCGGGCGAAGCCGCGGGCGAAAGCTAGTAAGAAAATAAAATGTCACTAATCATAATAATAATAATAAAAAGAATGTAAAAATAAAGTAAATATTAATGTCAAAGTGTATAGAATAAAGGAATAGACAATAAATAAATGAAACAAAGGCAAATTTTGACACTCACTGAGTAAATTAAATTGGAGCAGCTTAATCCCAAGCCTTTTTATCTTCAAGGTAATGATTCATATTATAGTAAGCTTTGAGACATAGTTTACGTTTTATAAAAGATTTAAATTTATTGAGGCTTAGTGTTTGAATATCGCTTGGCAGTTTATTATAATAACGTATAGATTGGCATGTGAACGTACCCCCTATTTTTTTGAGCCTCGTTGCCGGAACAACAAATTTGTGTTTGTTCCTTGTATTTATGTCGTGGATATCACTGTATTTTTTAAACAATTTTATATTTTTATGCGCGTACAAAAGGTTTTCGTAAATAAACTGAGAGGGCACAGTTAGTATGTTAATATCTTTAAATTTTTCTCTGACGGAGTGTCTAGGACTTAATTTATACATTGAACGAATTGCCCTCTTTTGCAAAATAAAAATTGTCTGAATATTGGCGGCATGGCCCCACAAGAGAATACCATACGACATCACACTGTGAAAATAACTAAAATAAACTAAACGGGCTGTCTCTAAATCAGTCAAATTACGAATTTTTTTAACGGCGTATGCTGCTGAGCTAAGTTTTTTGACAACTTATCTATATGAGGGCCCCAGTGAAGCTTAGCATCCAAAGTTAAGCCTAGGACTCCGCTATCGAAGCTTTGGAATGGGCAACTACGGTACTTTCACTATTATTATGCCTTGTGACTGGGACTGTAGCTTCATTTTATTGTTGTCAATGTTGCGACACTTCAAAAGTGCCTGTAACTGGCTTACTTGAAAATGATGATTTTGTTTTTTTTTTTAATAACATGTTGGTGACCTCTGAGTGCTAGTATATATTTTTCCCTGAGCGTTTAAGAGCTCAAAGCGGTATCATTTAACGTTCGGTTTTATCTAGTTGTGCTATTGGACTTTATTTTTCTTCTCCTGGATTAGCGTTTTTTTATGTTTGCTACGACGATTCACACGATTGACATAAGGTTTTCAGCGTATTTTTTTTTGCGTTTCTGTCATCATAATCGTCTACGCGCCTTTGACAACTTATTGCTTCTGAAGCGTAATATAAATTAGAATGTTCTTACAATTGTTACTCCATCCTACATTCAAAGTTAAGTTTCCCAGTTTATGTAAATTATGGGTCTCCACATCTTACTCCTAGTTGGTTTACCTGCACACCAGTTGTTGTTTAATCACAGAGACCTGTGTGTTTGTTGGTCCGTTTGTATGTAGATGTGTGTTTGCTTGCATCCCCTGAGGCTTTGCAATTTAACCGCTTTGTGGAAACCAATAGAAGGAGAGTGCATAGAGATGTAGAATTAAATGCTTCTTTGTCTATTGGTTTCGAGTTGCAAATTGCTTTGTTTCAATTTAACATGGAAACAATGACAGAGAGATTGCTTTCTTCTCTTAGCTTGTTATGTTTCTTTTTCTCATCAAGTTCGTCTTGAATCTTTAACTCGTTAATAATGTTTTGTTTCTTTTCTTCCATATTTTCCTTATACTCAATAAGGAATTCTGTAGAGTGAAATCCTATCATAATTAAATTCTTTCCCTCTTTGGAAAAGACGACGAAGTTTTCTTTTGTATGTCATCAACGAATACCAATTCTACTTATAATGCTTTTAAAACAATTACAGTTATAAGGGATTACTTTTATGTTTTGTTGTTCTTTAGAGACTTTTGATAATTATACAGACATGTGCTTTTCATTTGGCAAACAGAATTTCCTAATTTTAGTTTTACCTTCGTGAGCAAAATTTTTGTGGCTTCAAAATCTACGTCTATTAAACTCAAACGATTGAATCGATTTCAAAGTGAATTTCCCGAAACAAAAGAATGAAGCTACAGTCCCAGTCATAATTACTTTTGAAAATACTGTAGTCGTCCATTCCAAAACGTTGATCTCTATGGAGAAAAATGGACAAGAAACTCCACTTTTTTAAATCATAATTATGTTTATAACGAGATTATACATAAACTAAAAAGCAAAAACAACACTTAATTAATAGATCAATTAGAACCAATTAATATTAAATTAAATGTAAAAATAATAACTATTGCAGCTAAGAAATGACCAGTGCCAACTGACAGCGCCCGTTCACGAACATGACGCATGAATTACTCCCATTCAGCTACCCTACCATGACGTCTTAAAGCAGAACTTATTCTCTGAAGGAAAGAGACAGAGCTATACAGGGTGTCTTGCACCATCTCTTTCTCACACAGGAATAAGAACTGCTATAAGATGTCATGGTAACCCTACAGCTCAACCATTTTATAAGGAATTTAATGAGACATTTAAGTGAGCGTGATAATCTCACCACCAGGGCATAGTCAATGATAGTACATAGTACTCACACATGGTCCATACAATTAGACAGTACTAGAAAAATAAGTCTATACGTCTATACAACGCAAAGATAGTTTTACAATCTTCTGCAGCTTACAGAATAACCTCAGATGCTACTCAATGAACCCCTATGGTTGTGGAGCAGAACCAGCATTGAGTCAAGCATTTTTATCATCAATATAATCCCCTAACTTATTATATGCTTGCCTACATAGTGTGCGTTTTACAAGATGAATACTATATCACGAATAAGTAAGTGAAAATGAGTTATCAAATAATTGTCTTTAAAATCCTCATCACGGCCACCCTTCAAAGATAACCCAACTTAATCTACCAAACAACCCCAATCGTCTACGTGCCACCATTACCAACGCCAAAACTTGCCAACTACCCTCAAACAGAAAAAGATTACTGTTAAGGGTTGCATATTAAAGTGAAACTTTTCTAATTATGATAATTCCGTGGTTCCAACTGTTAATTATTCTGACTTAATTAGTTCCGTGCCGGTTGCGCCATCTATGCCTCTTGGCTTTGCAGTAATGGTTGTGGTGACTGCAATGGATGGGTAGTCTCCTTCCCCAAATTTAAGATATTTTTAATATCTTGAAATTGCTTTTAGCGGTATGACCGTGCTTGCTTTTTTCTCATCGTGTTGCCATGATTCAGTTTGTGACATATTTTCGTCACAATTATTGATGAATTGTAAGAAGTAAAGGGCACGGAGTTACCAGTAGAGACCAGTAGCCCTACTATGACCTCTTAAAGCAATTCTTATTCCGCTGAGGGAAAGAGACAGAGCTATACAGGGTGTCTAGCACCATCTCTTTCACTCAGTGGAATAAGAATTGCTATAAGATGTCATAGTAGCCCTTCTGGTATTTTATTTAAGCTCAAAGTTTGAGTTCGATTGAATTTAAGTTTGAAATTATTTAGCTTTATTATTACTTACATTTTTTAACCTAGTATTTAAAGTGTAGTGTACTTTTTCATTTATTTGTTAATAAGGATAGTTTTTGCTTCAAATAAGGTATTGATAGGTATACATATAGGTATACACATACATATTGATAGGTATACATATAGATATTGATAGGTAGAGGGCCGCGTTTTGCGGTGAAAACTTAATCCAGACTGTTCCAGTTGACTGTCTTGCCAGGCCAAGCCATAAATATCCGGCTATTTGAACAATATCGTCATTCCATCTTAAAAATGGCCTTCCTCTCCTTTTTTGCTTGCATGCACTTATGCCATGCAGATGCGTTAAAAGTTTATCGTATTGTCTAACCTTAATAGTGGTTTTTACTGTAATTTAAATAAAATAGAATTTTATTTATGTTTCAGTAAAAACCAACCAAATAAAATAGAATTTTATTTATGTTTGACATATAGAATTTATTTATTAAACAATCTAAAATAATTTAGTAAAATATTTAACTAAAATGTTTTACTAAAGTACAAGGCCCTAAAAGGAAAAACGATTACAAGGCAAAATCATCTACAGCATTGCCACGTTGGATGGCAACGATCTCTTAGTTTCATTTAAAAATGCCTTTTCACGACATTTTGCTTGTGTTCCCAACTTCCCACTTAGGCTTGCGCTAAAACACTGGCAGTAATAAACCCTACTCACTAAACTGTTGGCCCTAACTCGTAAATAATAATATAGACTTGTTTCAAACTACGTTCATAATGTTTTTATTAAGGAAACTCGGTGACAAATTGGAAATAATGGCTCGGAATACTTGGGGAGCACGGGGCCGAGTTAAGAAAGTAGTTTTTTTTAAATATAGTATTTCTTACGGAAGAACAAAGTTTTTAAACCGTTTTTGCTTGATGTTTTAGTTAAACTTTGTATGGTGTAATGTCATAATTGTCATTTGCTATTACATTGCCCGGGTTGAACAAAATGTATTTGGGATTTTCCATCAGAAATTTTTCAGTAGCCGCCACGAAGTTTGGATTGTACCCGGTTGATGGTGATAACTGCTTGAAATGTGGGTGTACTATTGGTCATATTGGTCATTGGCCTATTTCAATGTGTCTTCTTTACATACCCTTGTATGTCTGTTAAGGGAACTAAAAACCATATAAAACGTACACACCAGTTAAAAACAGCATTAAAAAAGTGCAGTACACACTCGCGTGCGTGATACGCCGCGATAACCGCGTACTGCGTACTGCTAAATCAAAGGTTTTACTGAAGCGTGCGGTTTTATGATAAACCCGTGAAATTGAAAGTTTTATGATCGTGTGTACGCAGCTTAAGGACTGGGATACAATTTCATTATACACAGTCGTAAATTTTACTACATTATTATAACTGTTATTGTTTATTTGAAATTGGACGGAAGTAGTACAGTTCAGTCTAAGTAAAGTCTATAAAGCTGTTCTAAACTTTCATGGTTTCTCTCCAGGGACCTCAAAATGATCGTAAATCACTAGATATCTCGAAAGTGACAGTGTAAATTGAGCCTGTAAGAGACTGTAAGCAGGCTGCTCAAACACCGTATCTTGGTCGGGCAAATCTTTGTTTGATAATAAAAAAAAATGTGTTTGAGTAACCGAGTGCCGTCAGGGGAATTAACTATAAGGCACATTGACAAGCTCTTCTCAATTTTCTGTGTAATTGTCTCTAGCTCATCCAACTTTCCTCTCGCAGGTCTGCTGGAAGAAATGTCTAATGATATAAGCAGTACTTTTTACTCTTGTGTCGTAATTGTATGGCTTGTCAAATATTTTTTGTGTGCATAAGTCAATTAATACCAAGTTAGTATTCAATTTGTTTAACCTTACTTGCAAACCAACATTTTTCACTATATGTAACCTATCCTAGATATTTTCGTTGTACAATAATTGCAAATAGGCTTATTTAGCAAATGGAATCCATCCAATATGGCTTAGAAGTAGCGATACATATTTATTAGCTGCGTATCGTAGTCGAGGCGAGCACAGGCGTCTTGTGCGGATTACATGTGAAATAGGATTAACTACGCCCTTTGTACGCCGCGTAGTGCGCAGCGAGTAGCTGGCGTACCCTGTAGGTACGTTGCGAGCTTGTGTAACTAGCTTTATGAGTGACTTTGTTAAAAGTTGTTAAGGTGGAAATGGTAAAAGTACTTGTGTCTTTTGTTTTAATTCGGGATTGATATTTTTTGGGCACTCTAGCTTTTTTAATCTATTGGAGTCAAGCCTTCATAATAATTTTTAATTATTCTCTGCAGTATAGGTTTGTTTAAATAGAATAGGCCAATGCATAACATAGACTATGCATCGCATGCAGTAGAACACTTAGGATTTAAATAGGTTCAAGTTTCTGGATAAAACTGGAGCAAATTATTGTGGAAATAAAGCGACAGTATTCTTCTACGGCATATAAAAACACTGCGGTCTCTAAGTTTGATTATAAAAGCGCATATCACCTACTTCGCCCCAAACTATCGGGAGTCTAGAAGCAGTTCCTCCAGGGTTATGTGATATAAAGATACGTGTCGCAGCACGAGGGTGCGGTCACTCTTTGCGCAACGCCCATCCATTTGGGTGCCGCGGCCGGAGGTCAAGGCACTTGCTAATAAACGAGTGTGGACTATACTTTGACGCAGATATTTTGAACTGGAAATATTAATAACACATTTGTGAAATATGAACACATATTTCAGATATTTCATTTGTGAAATATGTGATAAAAACTTGGTAAAAGTTTTGATGGACATCTGTGAGCTCAATACTGTCTAAATTAATAGAGAATTATGATATTATTATGGATATGCTCAGCATCAGACCTCAGCATGAGGTCTTGAGTTCGATTGCCGAGTAGGACAAAATGTTATTGGGTTTCATCCATTACGAATTTCTCATAAATAAATCATCACCATCACTCCAAAGAATTCGACGGTCCCTACGTACATTATAAAGACATGTCGAAAATGGCATTTTTTATTGTCTCATTGGCTTCAGATTATCTATGCGCACATGCTGACATACGATTTTTATTCAATTTATTTGCCTTGTTTTAGAAATCGTATAAGAGAACAAGTCTTATAAATACAACCAATAAGTGTCGTAGAAACGGTCATCTCTCAGTTTTTCTAAGAAAAAGTGAAAAAATAAAATATTTTTGTGTAAATGGTATCATCATCATATTGTAGAAAGAAAATATTTATTATTGCTCATAGAATTATTTCTAGAGCGTGTTGAACACAAATTATGCTCTCCTGTAAACCTCGGTTTTTAACTTAACCTTATGTACGTGGGAACCGTCGAATTGTGCTCATCACAATGGATAAAAAAAATATCACAAAAGCTGGTTTCGTCATTGTTGCCGTAGAACATGCTCGTTAAATCAGTTCAAATGTTCTGTTCTCTCACTTGGAGACAACAATTGGACTTGTATATACACTTTCCTTCATATGATTGTGTAAAACTGTTTCCTCATGCGGCCCATAGATACGCCGCAGTCCGACTGTCGCCCACAGAGCCTGCAGTACGCCGACTACGCCGCTTATTCGTAAACGTAGGCACTTATAGTAGTCCGCTGGGACGATGCGGAACGAAATATGATTTGTGCGTGCCCAGTGCCGCGCTAGGGTTGTCCGCCATACTTGATTAAATCATAACAATATAGTATACTAGCTTTTGCCCGCAGCTTCGCTCGCGTTAAATTCGGGGTAACACAGTTCCTTTTCCTGATTTGCAGGTACTTGCTAAATGAAGTTTTTGTCCCTGCGCCTTATTTATTGTAATAGCAAAGCTAAGCTTTCCCTTTTCTTCCCTATTTCACCATCATTTCCAACTTAAAAAAAATAGCCTTTGTTCATTCCCAGGGTCTCGACTATCTCTGTACCAAAATTCATCAAAATCCGTTTAGCCATTTAAGTGTGAAGATGTAAACACAAACAAACGAACTCACTTTCGCTTTTATAATATTAGTAAGGATTATCAGCCGTCCACAGCTAGATAAAGGCTTCTTCAATCTCAAGCCACTCACTCAATTCTCGGCGTCTCTTATCCATTTGCTGCCAGCCACTCTGCGTAGATCGTCGCTCCACGGAACCTGAGGGCGTCCAACCTTACACTTGCCGACTTGCGGTCTCCTCTCAACAATACAGCTACACCAACGGTCATCGGTTCCATTGCTACTTCAGCTTACTAATCTGTGAGCTATGTAGACAACTCTTGTTCTCTGTCTGATCACGTCGTTTTGGATGCGATCCCTCAAAAACACTCTAAGCACAGCTCACATGCCTGCCGGGGTTGCGGGTTGTTCGAAAGAGATACCGCGGCCCCGGAACGTAAAGGGTAATAGAAGGCACACGGGTGGGTTTAAGTGAGTAAAAGTCTGACACGCCCCCCCGTTTCAGAGCGGGGGAAGTTTTTTGATGATTTCCCACCCCAAAAAAAAAAGCACAGCTCACACCGTAGCTTGCGAAGCGACCTTAAAATTATGGATCAACCCTACCGTAAGTGCACAGGTTTTAGCTCCGTAACTCATCACAGGTAGGACAATTTATGATGCCACAGCAAAAATAAACCAACTCGGCTTTGGTACAATAACGTTGAGTGCATTCGTTAAACTAAAGACAAAAAATTTTGAACTTAATTTAGTGAAGAGCGATCTACCTTTACCTAACTTTTTCATTATTTTAGAAACAGGTCTCATGAAGGTCAGGTAAACCCTTGCCACTGCCGATGACAATGAAACACTCAGGGGTATTCGCTGTACAAAATATGATTAGCGCGTTCCCCGAGTGGCCCGAGTGCTGACCCAGGGTTGTCGATGTCCGCTATCGATAGGCGCGACGTTTTACAGCTCATTGTTGCAATTTATGGTTAAAGGAAATTGTTGTGGGTTACGGGTTGTTTGAAAGAGATACCGCGGCCCTGGAATGCAAAGGGCAAAAAAAGGGAACATATATGGGTTTTAGTCAGTAAGTATCAGACTATTTCTGATACTTCATTCCGCTCCGCCCAGAGCGGGAGAAGTTATTTGATGATATCTCATTTGAAAAAAAAAAGGAAATTGTTGTTAAACTGGAAAGGGCTATAAGAACTTATCGGATTTTTACTAGAGAAGTTTTAAAATAGAGTACAATTTGTGCTATTATTTGTATCTTGCTCTGTTATTAGTATTACATAATATAATGCGTGCTAATGAGGTGAATATTGTTATGTATCTCCTTCGACTTTCGATTTCAAAGACCACCAAAAGAAATTAACTTGTCATCCTTGTCAATTTGGTCAGACTTGTTTGATGTTAAATGCGACTACTTGCGATTAAAAACTAATATTTTTACATAGTTGCAACTTTAACCTACAAAGAAAAATAAACTTCTCAAATAAAGCCTCGGCTTCAGCCTCTTCTCGTTTTAATTCTTTCTCCGAGATACTTACGCGTAGATCTCGACATGTGAAGTGCTTCCGATTTGCTTGTAACAAAGTAAGAATACTGGAGTGGTAATGGCGCCTAGCAAGCACCACTTAGTCTGACTGTATCAGATTACCGTTAGGAGTACTTCCCTCCCTAGGATAGTAAACGAGAGCAGCTCTTTAAAACGTTAAAACGTATTCCTTGCTTGTGCTGCTGTGCAAAATAAACTATTCTTTCTGTCTACTCTATATCTACTTAACTTACTGACACATTAGTACGAAGGAACAGAGAGTTTCAAATTGTTCGAAAACTATGAATGCATTAATCTATACTATATAATATTATAAAGCTGAAGAGTTTGTTTGTTTGTTTGAACGCGCTAATCTCAGGGACTACTGGTTGGAATTGGAAAATTCTTTTAGTGTTGGATAGTCCATTTCTTGAGGAAGGCTATAGGCTATGTAACATCACGCTACGACCAACAGGTGCTGAGCAGCGTGGGTGAAACCGCGTGGAACAGCTAGTATTATATAAACTTGCTAGTTTAAAGGCTGCAGATTAGACATCGCATCATCCCTTTACATCAGGCGAGTTGAGGCTGCAGATTAGACATCGCATCATCCCTTTACATCAGGCGAGTTGAGGCCAAGCCTATTTAATATGAAAAATACAATTATTATATACACACTATATTATATACTAGCTGTTCCCCACGGTTTCACCCACGCTGCTCAGCACCTGTTGGTCGTAGCGTGATGTTATATAGCCTATAGCCTTCCTCAAGAAATGGACTATCCAACACTAAAAGAATTTTCTAATTCCAACCAGTAGTCTCTGAGATTAGCGCGTTCAAACAAACAAACAAACAAACTCTTCAGCTTTATAATATTAGTATAGATACTATCTATATTCCGTCAAAATAATCCAGACACCCATATATCAGCTAAAATTACTGTTTATAAAAATAATCATAGATTTTTATAATACATAACATAATAAATATCCCCTGTTTGCGGCAGCCCTGAAACAATAGTGCGCCTGAGGGACACCCCAGGCCGTCCCAAAATAGCCGTATCTTAGATAAGTTAGCCAAACTACAGCTATTGTGCTGTTGACGTGGTCGCTTTTATTATGGGCCTATGTGTATGTGGAGATCACTTATGTAAACTTTCAAATCGATTTTGGTATAATTTTGTTTTTTATTTTTAGTCTGGTCAGTGTAGGGATCAAAAGTATTTCAAGCGGGTCACATTGGTTTAAAAAAAAAACCTGGCCACAGTGAGCCATCAAAGTACTATTATGAGCGAGAGAAGTGGAAGGAATGGGGGAAGCGTTTCCAAATTGACGAGTTAAAGCACACGCTTTTACTCGCCAATTCGGAAGTGATTCAAGGTGTCCCGCCGTCTTCTCGGTCTACCACGACCCCGACTACCTGTCTTAGGGGTCCAGTCGTGTGATATCCGGGCTCATAACTGTGCATCCGGCAGACATGGTCTGCCTAGTCATAAAGCTGCGAGACTGAAACGGGACTAGGCTGGTATTTACGTTCTGGAGCACAGTTGTGTATCTTATTCAATCAGTTATTTTAACATTCATGCTGCGCTCTCATCGCTCGATAGAAGCAATATTAGTGCGTTATATTTTACAAGTCCTATACATGCAGAGTTGATTAAAGTCTTGAGCTCAAACCTCGAAGACATATGGTTAAAATTGCCTTTTTCTGTACCATTTCTTTTCCGAAATAGACCGAACCTAAAAAATGATATGCCAAATATAAAATATGAAACGACAAAACACATGTTGTTTGCCTTTTTGTCGCACAGCCTATAAATTACCGAAATATATGTTTCGGACGGCATTCTACTAGGAAATACTAGTATTTGTTCATATATTTGTTTGTCTGGTCACGTAGACGAGAAGCTGTGACAATTTACACGCGTTTTTCTTCTTCTTACTCAGGTATAGGTTTTTCTGGAAGAAATCCGATGAATACGAGATTAGGGTTTTGTTCTTTTTGTTTTTTATTAAATCCTGTATTGTGTTTGTCGATGAAGGTAAGGAATATGTATTGCTGTGATTGTCCCTCGGGTATAAGATTTCAGTGGGTGTTGTGATGAAATTAGTCTCAAATGTCTAGGTGGGCGGGAAACAATCATTGTAGGTCCAGATTGTTTCTTGGTAGAGTTGTTTTGTAATAACTACTATGATACAATAGAACAGACGTGACCGGCTTGTGACTGACCATAATATTATTACGAAAATTGTCCATTCAAATAATTTTCATTAAGCGTAACAAAAATACAGTATTTTTATTCTTTTACTAGCTGTTCCACGCGGTTTCACCCACGCTGCTCAGCACCTGTTGGTCGTAGCGTGATGTTATATAGCCTATAGCCTTCCTCAAGAAATTGACTATCCAACACTAAAGGAATTTTCCAATTCCAACCAGTAGTCCCTGAGATTAGCGCGTTCAAACAAACAAACAAACTCTTCAGCTTTATAATATTATATAGTATAGTATAGATTTGATTGGAGGAAAATAGACAGTTGAAAACTATAATTTCCCTACATTTTGAAAATACTACCAATGGCTATACCTTATTTGGTCCTTCGAGCCGGATGTCTATATTAAATGACTTCTGTGGCAGTCTTTTAATGAACCAAAGCTTATTGAACTTCAAAGGAGTATATCCAAGACCTATAATATACCAATAAAATATCACTTAAACTCTCTCTAGCGTACTAATTATTTGGTTATCGTGTGGACAAAAGTTTTCCAGGCCGATGGGTCCTAGTAATTGGGCCGTACGTGACTATTGTCCCCGTTGTGGGCCGCGACGTGGGCCGCGTCGGGACACACTTATATAACAGGAATAATTGCTTTTATATGGGTAACTGCACATCTCACGTAATTGGGATACTGGAGAAATTATAACTATGGGCTTTGTTTTAAAGTTTAATTAGTTTTAATGTAATTTACAGGCAGTTAGTTACTCGTTTAGCTGTTTTCCATCTTTGCTACCAGAAAGCGTTAGTACTGAGGTCTTCGCTCGAGCTTTAATGTTACGAAATATGTCAAATTTAATTTGATGTGAATTTAATGTGCTTGCTGTAATTTATTTTTATTTTATCTATATCAACTGTTATTTACAAACTACAAATAGACATAACCTTATAATAATAATAAGTACATGTATAAAAGTGGTAAAATAATTACAGGGCGGGCGTCCAAAAATTCGTCAGCATTGCTGTCAACAGGAAAAGTGCCCAGAAAGCTAGCGGCATTACCGCGTTGGATAGTAATGCTAATTCTTGAGAGAAGAATAAATATAATTTAACAAAAAGTCACAAGACAATGATTTTTTTATTAAATAATAATTGACGTATGTCGTGACGTTATCGCCGCGAACTCACTAGGTACTCTGTTTCAATTTAAATTGAAGTTTACGTTAACGGGATTTAATATGTAAACCTCCAAATAAGCCCTCTGTAAGCCCTCTGAGGTAGGTATTAGAGTCTAGGGCCTGCTAGATGGTAATTAATTTACTAAAACCTAAAAGATGGCTTTTATTTATTCACTCTGAATTTGCGAAGCTTAATAATTTTGTGGATCTCTTAAGTATTCCGATATTATTTCTATTATGTTTTATCACTGCTACAAACTTTATGAAATCGCTATTCATTGAAACGAACCCATTTGGAAGTATTCCTTTGAATTGTATCTTTAGAAATATCTCTTGAGTTTCTTATTGAAATGAAACGTTCCCTATTTTGATTTTATAAAGTGTCTTCAGATGACTTGGTAAAGGTCGCTTAACACTCCATGCACGACCTCGGGGAATGCGGCATGCGAAAAGCGACTCGCACGTGTATCACTGGGTTTTTCCCTAAGTATCGTAGCGTCGCGGTTAATTAGGTGACTTGTCATCTTCAAAGAAACGTTTTTCAATGGCTGTAATAGCAAGCTCCCTCCATTTTTTTCCCACATTACTTATTTTTAGATTATAAAACTACTAGCTTCCGCCCGCAATTTCGTCCGCGTGGCATACTTACTTTGGGCTAATGCTAACTTTAACCCGCGTGATGGTCGAAAAAAAAATATCTTTCTCCCCTTTTCTTCGCTCTTTCTCTCCCTTATCTCACTTAAAAATACTATATCCGTCTCCAGGGTCCCAACTACCTCTGTACCAAAATTCATCAAAATCGGTTGGGCCATTTAAGCGTGGAGACGTAACAAACAGACTCACTTTCGCTTTTATAATATTCGTAAGGATGTGGGATAGAGTAGTGTTACTATGTGCTATGAACAAATGCAGACCATGCTTGTTGAGTTGCCAGTCCTAAAGCTGCGTTAGCGCATTCCTAACTTCTTACCCACACGCGCTTCGTTTGAACGTGTAGGATGTGGCCGGAGGTGAAGCGATAAATCGTTTAATAATTGACCTTACCACCCACAACCTTTAGCCCTAATTCTTCCTCAAGGGCCACACGCGTCCTTTGGGTCGGCCCTTGTGACGTCACTACCGGCGACAATATTTACATAGAGGAACTAAATCGTGCGGAAACGACGATAAACGAGAATCCCGTGTAATACTGTGAGCTTAAGAATTGATATGCTTTTTGAAGACATTTTTTTAAAACGTTTCCCAACTCTAGGAATTTGTCCTGTATCGTGAGTGCGTTTACAAACATTTAAACTCACATACACAAACAGCCACAGCCAGACCCGAAACAACTACCTGTAGGTCATACAAATATTTGTGCCGTGCGGGCATCGAACCCGCGACACGCAGCGCAGCAGTCGATCGCTCAGCCACTGCGCTAACCGTGTTGTCAAATATATGACAGTTAAAACATCTGTTGTTTGCACTAATAGTTTTTCTATTGAATACCTGGTTTCTAAGTCCTGGATCTAATTTTGTGTATTGATAGCAATAAGTTTGTCTTACTTTCAATGATATTGACTTTCTAGGGTATAAGCATGTACGTACATACTCTAAGCCAACTCTTATTGGGGAATACAGGCGTGGTGTGGTATTACTTACTTCGCTATTAAATTAAATACTTGATAGTAAAGACTTTTTATTATTATACCTACTATTTGTGTTGATATTTACATCTTTGAAAATAAAACTTTATCTCCTACAATTGAAATTGTAGGAGATAAAGTTTTTCTTTTGATGTGCCAAGTTGTGTTCTCTAGGGCAAGATCAGAGTCTCAAACGGTTGACGCGACAATTTATTCCAAGTATTTTTTTTCAGAAATACCTCTTACAAACACACTTTAGTTAGGCATATATACATATGCAGCTATATCTATATAGCTGAAAATGTAGAAACTATGGATACAATTTACGCATCATTCGGATGGTAAATATAAACCTTATGTTACCTTACGAGTTATGTTGCCCAGCCGGAACCATAATAAAACTTGTCAAAGTCCAAACTGTGAATGTTGACCTATGACAATACCACATTCCGCCATTTCTAGTCTCGAAGTCTCAAAAAGAAGTTCACACCATTCTTATTCTTATTGCAGTTGTGGAAAGATACAGAAAATAAGTTAACTGCACTAAACACAGCAGTAACATTCGCTAATTGTCTCGTTGTGTTAGCGTCTGACTCAGACGGGCATTGAACTTGTGATCTTGCTCAAATTACACGTCGAGGAGATCTTGTAATTAATTCGAGGCTTCTGGGACTTTTAATAGTGTGAACTATTGACTCAGATACTTTGTGTATGAGAAATATTGCCAAATCTAAGTGACCATAATAAAACAGGCAGCCGGGTGAGGGAAGAGTGTATCTGAGCAAACACATAAGTATTTGTTTGCACTATAATATATCCAGTGTTGATTGCTTCTCTCCTCTGAGATTATTTTCCAATCGCTGAACAGACCGCGACAACACGATTGGCAAAGTTACTTTATGACAGCGGCAATCGCGCCGCATTGGCACCTTGTAGTGCAATCTTGTATATTCGATTGTGGTCGCCTTGGTATTTTTCTTTTATCACTAGTCAAGTAAAAGAAAATGACGGCACAAAATCAGCTTCTAAATTCGCAAATAGACATAGGCTTCTCCCAAGAACACCTTGTCCCAACCTCAATCTATCCGATCCATCTTCCGTGAGACGTTCACACTACGTTAGACAATATTGCTATCTGAAATATTAATGACAATGGTCCGGCGGCCAACGATCCATCATCAGCAGGTTTTTCTTGAGGAAAATATCCAGATGAATGAATGATAGACAGATATGATTGTGCTTTTTCTGCACCATTTCATGTCGTTAAATATTAATACTTTGTTATATGGGAGAGAAAATGGCAGAGTGAGTTATTGATCTCATTTGTTTGTTGTCGGTCAATAACATCTGTTTCTATTTACCTCCTACTTACCTAGTTTTTGGGATCGTATTTCTTCGTTGTTAGTCATATCATCTTACATTGTTTCCTTCATATTGTATTTGGTCTGTCTATAAAAACTATTGAAAGCCATAGCGCGCAGGCAGTTTTTGCGTAGGATATGATTGATTTTGGGGAGCTAAAAGCTTTTCTACGTTCTTACTCAAACTTTTCTTAGACCCTAATGTTTTAGTGACATCTAGGTTGTCGAAATACCTCTATGCTTGCCAGATAGTGTGCCATCCTACATTTACAAGTTCAGGTTCAAACCAGTCGACCATACTTGCGTCATCATCATTGAATTTTGTCGAAAATACCCAAAAGAAAATGAATTAATGACGCAACGTATTGCATCAATTTATCGGATGTCCATTACGCATGACACATGATCAATGAATTAGTGATTTGTATTGACAGGTGCCAAATAACCATCACTGCGCGGTCCCCTTTGGAATACATGGCATCAGGGCTATGAAAGAAATGAATCTGTATGTTTTTTTTGATAGGATCGTTTTATCGGAGATAAAAGATGATGTCATCACAGTGAGGAAAATATCGTGAAAGCGTTTTGTTTTGTATTACTTGTCGGGTTGGCGTCCGCAACTGTGTGTCCAAACGTGTATTTTATATACAAAACAATATTCATCTTCCTAACATTTTCCCAAAGTCATTGACTCCCAGTCTAACCGGGTGCAGCTAGATAATGGTATTTCGGAGGAGTATATTATGGAGCAACTGTCTATCTGACTTACCGGTAATATTTCTCAGTGAAAACGCACCAAGACTAAAAAGGAATAACTTGGAAACAGTTCCGTTGACATTCAAAACGAATATAACACAATAACTTAAATAATATTGCAGCATCAGAATTTCCCAGTCCATTTCCTGTCATGAAAGGAACAGCAACAGACAGCAATAAATAAAAGCCTCAGAAATCAGCTCTCGAAGAAAACACGAAATAAATGGAAAACATTTCCGAGTTATTTTACTGGAAGACGTTGGTTTCCCGTGGTAACCATTTTACGAGTGGTACGAGATTGAATCAATTGAATCTGCTGCTGTGGGACGATTGAGATTTTTATAATAACTTCAGTGTTGTCAGCGGTCGTAAACATACAGGGAAATAGACGAATATCATGAATGTATACTTATGTTTTTTTTTATTGTTTTGGAAGTCATGTTTGTGATGCATGTGGATCCGACTGTTCCAATTCGATCCACATACATTGAAATTGAATACCTTTAGCTAAATCCAGTAGTTTCACCCGCTACTTAATGTCGTAGCGTGATGTTATTTAGTCTATTAATGTCGTGTGAGAATGTTTACGAAAAATATTTAGTCAATCCGGCCAAGCCAATCGTTTTCTCATTCAAACTTTGCCACCCTATTTCACCACCTTAGGGGTTGAACTTTGCAAAATTCCAAAGTAGTAAGTACCTACGTCATAAAAATATCCCCAATGCAAAATTTGAGACTCCTAACACTTGCAGTTCCTGAAATTTCATGATGAGTGAGTCAGTGATTTTCTCTTTTATATTTTATATATTCATAGATTATAACTAGCTTCCGCCCGCGACTTCGTCCGCGTGGCATAGTTACTTTGAGCTAACTCTAAGTTTAACGCGTATGATGATCAAAAAAAAAATATCTTGCTCCCTCTTCCTATTTTCACTTAAAAAAAAGGTTATGTGTATAGGCAATGTAATTGTATATGTCTCCAGGGTCCAGGGCACTATCTCTGTACCAAAATTTATCAAAATCGGTTTAGCCATTTAAGCGTGAAGACGTAACAAACAAACTCACTTTCGCTTTTATAATATTAGTAAGGATTTACGCCAACCATGTAAACAACCATCCAATACCCTACTGAATAATGAAAGCAACTAAAATACATAATAATTTTATATAGGTAAGTATCAAGTAAATTAAACCACTCACTTACAAAGTAAAAGTAAACTTATCAAAGAATGATAAAAACTAAAACACCAGCGCAATGGTGCACAATTTAATGTTAGACAGAACAGCTAAAGTTTATATGAAAACAATGCAAAACGAAAAAAGTATGAAAAGGCTGCAATGCTGGCGGAAAACGGAACAAATGTTTCCATTTAGTTATTATAAGGCGAATCTTTTTGTTTGGGGAACGAAACTGATGTGGTTAAGATAAACTTTTATTACCGCAGTTGATAAAAATATGTATTTGGGAAGAACATAAGGGCACATGCTTAATCTGTAGAAGCTAAGTATGCTCTTTTGAAAATTTTACAATCGAAGTAAAGTTGACGCCGCTGTACAAACATCCTTAGTAATCTTATAAAAGCGAAAGTGAGTTTGTTTGTTTGTTACCTAATCACGCTTTAATGGCTACACCGATTTTGATGAATTTTCATACAGAGATAGTTGGGACCCTGGAGACGGACATAGTCTATTTAAAAAAATATATATATGTGAGGGAGAAAGAGGGAAGAAAAGGGAAAACTTAGCTTTGCTAGTACAAATCAATATGGCGCAAGGTCAAAAACTGCAGGTAGTAGGTACCTGCAAATCAGGAAAGGGGAAGTGTATTAACCCGAATTTTGCGCGATCAAAGCCTAGTTAGGAAAAATAAATGTGTGTAATAAAAGAAAAAAGGCTACAATAAGAAACTCTGCAGCCACTTGTACAGTAAAACCTAACTTACACGCGAATCCTCGCTGTGACGAGCATAGCAGATCGGTAGACGATCCAATGACAATAATTAAACCAAACACCATCTGAAACTACTTAAATTAAGCAGAAACTTTAATTTAGATGTAATCTTTACATTACCTCTTCAGCTTTGCAATTACATTGTCAAGTTGCGCTATGCTCGCTATCAGTGCGACCGTGGGCATCCGGCCAATTAGATTTAGTCAGAGCGGAAATAGTGAAGACTAGGAGGCAATTACTACTACCCCCCTTTTAGCCAACGAGCATAGACAACGTACAGAAGGAGAATTAGCTTATTGCCGGAAACCCTGACTTGTTTTACTTCGTACTTCGTCTACTAAATTAGGCATGCAAATTTTTGGATGGGCCGTGTTGCTTATTTATTAAAATTGGAGGTTAATGATTCAATTAAGTCCATCAACCCTTTTGTCCAGATGTATTTGATCAGTCATTGATTCTTTTGTTGTGTCATATTTTTTAAGCTAATTTTGGTCTTTAGAATCCAGGGAGTAAGATTTCAGAAACCACACTTTGTGGAACTTCTCAACAGCGATTTTTTTGCAGCGTTTAATTTGTTGTGTCGAGTATCTTGGCAACTTTGTTCACAACATCCCCGTTTTTCTTTTATTTGTATCAGTTAACGAATTCATGTAGCGTGCAGCATTGGGACTGGTGTTCCTCGTTTTTTGAGCCTCGTTTGCAATTTTTCCGCTGTTATTGAATAGATTCTCATTTAACTTTTTATTATTTTCTTGCTAGTTTTCTGCATTGAATTTATTTGTTTCGTTGGAAATAGATATGTTTTTGTATTTGTGACTTACAAGAAAATACGAGCATGTATGTATGTAGTGACTTTAATTTTTACGCAGACTTTTTGGGAAAATACGCAAATTTCTGCGATTCTAAAATGCGTTAGATTTCGAAAAGCAGTTTATGTATAGATTTGACTTCATAGCAAATGCTTTGAACAAGATCAATCTTACGAAAGATCATTTAGCTCATCACCAAAATTGGAACTAAAGCTGCCATCTTGTGCCGTGCCGATGGCGCGTTAGTGTTCCAAGGCAGCAAAGGCCTGCCAGGACCACCGCTTGCCGAGGTGAAGAGATCTTCGAAAGAGACACCGCAACTTTGTAACATTAAGGTCCTAAGAAGGAACACGGGAGGGTTTTAGTTAGTACAAGTCTGACACTTCCTCGCTCTGCCCAGATCGGGGTACTTATTTGATTATTTACCAGCCGTAAAAAAAAGATGCCATCTTGTTTTCCACAAATGTTTACCTACAAGGTAACAACGTCCCCGTGTCAATGCCATTCAAACGCCTACATACAGTTATCATCATTACTGTCTGTAGTTTTAGAGGGTTAAGAAGCTAACAAGAATCTAATTGTAGTAAAGAGACCACATTCAACCTCTAGTATGTCCTTCGAGACGCACCACTGACATTGACACCTGCTTACGTAGCGTCGGCGCGCGGCTTAGCGGCGTACGCGCCGACCTTAGCCGGTTAGTGCTCGGCCGAAGCCCTAGGTAGCCTCATGTGGACTAATCGTTCACGGAAGTGATCATAATGAGTGGCTTATGTGGGTGGTACGTTCTGGCCGTAACCTAACCAAATAACCTTGAGTATTCGTTCCCTCTTTGCCGCGCAGGAGTAACAGTAGTAGCAATTGGAGACTTTTAACTATCACCGCCATAGTGTGAGACAACCACGATGCATCGTATTTGTCTATAAACGTTTTATGTATTTTTTTAATATGTATATTATTCTCAGCTATGGAGGTTTGTGTAATTTGTGTTTGACAAACATTGCTTAAATGACGTCGTAAGTTTAAATATAATTAACAATGGAAATCCTTTGTTAGAAGTCTCAAATGTATTTATATCGTGAATTTATTTGTTTCAGGTAAGGCGGGAAGTTAATTACTACAAAAAGGCGTTAAATGAGTGAGTTATGGCTCTTCGGGGAGTCTTAATGTTAATGCCTTTCTGGATTTAGGCCTGAACGTCTAGGGTCTTTAGTCACGTTGGCTCATTAATTACTTTTATAAGACGATTGTTGTAATCTTGGAAATGTATGGGTAGATAAGGGAGTGGGCACATACAGTGAGGAACCAACCAAGACTAATGTATTATTATAATAAAGTACGGCAGTATACGCTAAATATCAAATATTGATATTCAGCTGCATACGGTGATGCTGGAAGCTGCCCAATATAATCCAGTACCCAGTAGAGTCGAGGAAGGGCTGAACGTATGTATATGGTTGGCACACCTGCTTCAAGAACTAGGATAGCTTTAATCCCAGTAGTACGACCCAGTGGGATAATTTCCGACCTCTACACGAGGAATCAAAAGCATCCAATGCGTTCTTTAATCTGATCTAAAAAATGGCTGCCGTTTGTTGAGGTACCCATTGCCAATCACAAATCGCTCAGTTATACACAGCCCTATATTCTCATTTACTTTTTTCGTCGAACACGACTCTAGCAAAGTAATAATCATTAATAAAGGTTTTTCTCTTCTTTGTAAGTGTTCTCAATATTGAAAAGACGTTCGCAAAGCTTCTGTGACACGATTTACAGAACGATATGTGATTGGAGACAGATTGCCTCTTTGAGTGGCAAATGAAATGTTTCTGGGAACGCCAGGCATGTTTAGAAGTAAGTAATTTCATTTTTTGTCATCTACCTTCGTTCTTGAAGTATCATATTTAAGTACATACCTCTAGTAAGGATTCAGAAATTCAAGAGCACTTTGAATATACCTTGTCAGTTGCTTTGCCAAAAGACGGTAATATATTTTATAGGAATACTTTTTCTTCTGAAAAGTGACATACTAACAAAACCGAATATACAAGGTGTAGGTATACTAAACTCAACTCCTCCCGTATCCGAGGTTGCGGGTTGTTCGAAAGAGATACTGCGACCCAGTAACATAAAGGGCAACAGAAAGAACATGGGTGGGTTTTAGTCAGTAAAGTCTGAAACTCCCGCCCGCTAATCCCAAGGCGGGGGAAGTTATTCTCAGCCGTAAAAAAGATGCCATCTTGTTTTCCACAAATGTTTACCTACAAGGCAACAACGCCTACAACAGTTA
The DNA here is from genome assembly GCA_958449745.1 of Ochropleura leucogaster. NCBI lineage: Eukaryota > Metazoa > Arthropoda > Insecta > Lepidoptera > Noctuidae > Ochropleura > Ochropleura leucogaster. The sequence goes on from OY288201.1 coordinate 21,575,349, forward strand.
TCATCATTACTGTCTGTAGTTTTAGAGGTTTAAGAAGCCAACAAGAATCTAATTGTACTATAGAGACCACATGGTGTCTTGGACCATGTAACTCAACTTTTGTTCCTGAAGTCAGTCTCATAAATTCATAAAGGCACACAAAAATAAATGGGCTTGGTATGGAAACAAACTCGAGCAGCTGATCAACATGAAAGAAAACACTAACAAAAGAATTGAATCCCCAAAAGTCATAGATTGTATATATGAATAGTATGTTTAAACATTTCTATAGCGTGCTTTTACGAAGCCACTCGGCGTACTTCAATTTGTTCCGATTTGAACATGATTCGGCTATAGTGAATCCCGAATGTTTGTTCTCAAGATACTGCCAAATCAATGGCCTCTATACCTATATAACAAATACTACACACAATTTCTTTCAGAGTATTCTTTTTCCATAGCTACTAAAATACAACGTTATATTAGAAGAAAATAATACATATTAGAGAAGGGAACTCACAAAATACCAAAGCAATATAGATAAAATTTACATGGGACCCCTTCAGGAGTATACCTACCCTCTTGATTATAAAAAGAGAATTTTGAAAAGCCCAGCATCGACGGAGAAAACGCGTTACAATAATACAAAACAACAAAATACAGTCGAATTGAGAACCTCCTCCTTTTTTAAGTCAGTTAAAAACTCGTCAGCTCCTACTGCATTACAAAGCATTTCTTACAAGTAAATAGACTAGGTAAGTATTAGAAACTAATATCCTTAATTCTAACAAAACGAAAGGACAGTAATTGATACTAGCCATGAGCGTTCTCTTAGAAGATTAACTATAAAAGAGAAACACTTTTCCTTAGTGTGGTTTTAGTCCTGTCTAAAGGTGCTGTAATATCTAAATGGTAGTGCCTGTTTGACTGCCAAGTTTTTTGTTGCTTGCTTATTTAATTTGCTCACATTATTTTGTCAGGCGTTCACGGAATGTACTTAAGTAGTAGTTATTTCATTTGTATATTTAACCAACCGTTCCGGGTTCAAAGGAATATTCTTGTTTTACAAAAGCAAAGGATCCTTTATCCTCTGTCTCATTTCTTTCTTGAATCGTTTTTGGGTGTATGTTAAATGCTACGTTTGTAGACCACTAACAAACATTTACTGGTTTTTAAGGTTCGATTGTGGGTGTCTAGCCATTAATATTATTGACAGCTAGATCTAGCTCCCGAGGTTACGGGTTGATCGAAAGAAATACTGCGAAAAGAAGGAACATGGGTGAGTTTTTGTCAGTTACAGTCTGACACTAGAGAGTGGGGGAAGTTATTGGATGATTTTCAATCCGCATATAAAAGAAGCCAGTTCTAGCTTTGGTTCGTCTAGTCCCTTTAATTTAATAAAACGAACTTAGGAAGCTATTGTAACTGCGATGTAGGTAAGTAATTAATAATACTTAGCACACAGGCGGATGTTTCGTTGGACTTAGATTTGAGGCCGCGCCAGGGAAAACAGCAAAGTGTGTTTGTTAGATGGATTGAATGTTGTTACTTACTAAATTCTTAGGCGTTCTAGTTTTCTGAGCCACAATTTTAAGATAACTTTAAATAAAGTATTCACGTTTAACGTAAACCATACTTACCTATACACCGAGATAGGTGTAAATAATTGAAATATATTAATCTACATGAGTAATTCGGATATCAGCAAAGATATTTATTTTTAACAATACATTTTTTTCATAAAGAATTTCACAATTTCGCGTGATGAAAATTGAACAATAAATTGGTTTAACAATAGCTGGTGAAAAATACCAGTATACCTTTTGCAATATCGTGTACCGCTGAGTTTTTATCTCCGTTGATTTGTTGCTATGGTTACCGAAATAATATCTACCACGATGTGCTATGAAATCAATAAAAGCTTCATAACGCCAAATATAAAAGAAATTCTGACAGCGTTGACTCTGCTATGTAATAATAATGTAGGTTTCATCTCAGTAGCTCAAACATGTAAGTCAAACTTTGTCTCACTGCGTGATACAACGTTTTTTTTCATATAAGGGACCGGACATTGACAGATTCGGAAACGCGTAGTAATCTCACTAGCTCATAAGTGCCCATGTAGGCCTATGTGAAATAAAAATATTTTGATTTGATTTGAAAGATAATTGTATTTTTGTATGGAATTTTTGAAGTTAACTATTTAAAGGAAAATAAGTAAATAAAGCAATAATTAAATTGATCAAACTAGTATTTAACCGGTAAATAATTATTTATAGTTTCAAAAATGTTTAATTTTAAAAACAAAACATCACAGGTGTTGTTTCAGAACGCGCTCATAAACGTTATTTCAATATATTCCCTCTCTTTGTTTTATGTTGGTTATGGTTAGGCACTAACCAAACGAGAAAGACAGAACATGAAATAAAAACTTTAGCGTATGAACATCTCTTCTCGAGAACATGAAATACATTATGTTGTGTGGTAAGATTAGAGATATATATATTCTGGCTGCTGAAATTTTAAGCGTGACACACGAGCAAAATTATATGCATCTCGCGTCTTTAAATACGCCGCTCAGGATTCTAATTTAAAACCCCTCGCTTCGCTCGTGATTGAATCATAGAACCAGTACTCGCAGCAAAAAAGACTTTACTCTCTTGCTGCATAAAAATAACTGTTGTAAGATAAGAATAAACAAAATTAAAAAAACGCAATTTAGAATTATTTTAATCCATCAAAATAAATGTTTTCCTTTTTAACAGGAATGGTCTGTTAAATCAAAATGAATTCAAACCATAATGATGACTATCATTTTAACATTCGTTACCCCTTTTGTTTGTGATCAATTAATGTAGGTAATTCGGTTCCAATGAAATTGATTGCGATAACCGGTCCAATTGGGCCTCAATATGTATGTAATTGATATTCATGTATCAATATATCCAGCCGATTATACTGAATGCGTCCATTAACCTGTAATGTTTTACTATTAATATGCCAGGTTTACACATTAACAACTTTAACCTCAAATATTCGGGCGCCGCGAGACGACCCCCGTCCACCGTGTGTAATGGGTAGCTCACCGTCCGTCCGTCTATTGACGACAAGCCGTGTCGACGGTGCGTTCGTGTTCAACTGCCTCACAGAGATGTCAGCAAAGCAGAGCGGCCTGCCACGGCCACAGCCTGCTGGGGTTGCGGGTTGTTCGAAAGACATACCGCGGCCCCGGAACACAAAGAGCAAAGGAAGAAATATAAATGGGTTTTAGTCAGTTAGATACAAGTTAGACGCTCCACCCACTCCGACAAGAGCGGGGTCATTTGATGATTTCCCATCGAAAAAAAAAAAAACTAATATGGCGATAGAAATTTACCCAGGCAAAGGGGTCCAGTAACATACTACTAGTCATGAGGTCCTGGTATCGGTTCTTAGGTCGAGGAAATTGTTATTGAGTTTATCTATTAAGCATCTCTCTGTAGCAGCCCGGAGTCTAGATTTGTACCCGATTGGCGGGTGAGTCGCCTTTTTTGCGGATGGGAAATTATCAAATAACTTCCCTCGTTCGCTCTGGACGGAGCAGGGGTAAGTGTCAGGCTTGTACTGTCTATAAACCTACCCATGTCCCTTCTATTGCCCTTTACGTTCCGGGGCCGCAGTATCACTTTCGAACAACTCGCAACCTCGACAGGCGGTGGCCCCGGCAGGCTCCTCTGATTTGACATGGGACTAGCGAGGTGTTATTGTGATGTAGGATACATCCTGTAAAATCCATTAAGAATGTTTTAAAGAATTCGATTAAATGTAAAAAGTTCTGATTAATGTCTCATTGTTCAACGCAAGCTGGTGAGCGCCAGATATTATTGAGCCCATTTATATAAGGGTACGTTAATTGTGTTAGCGATAAGGGTGACAAATAAATTGTCACTTCCCAGTTATTGGGGTCTGTATGTTTTATCGAATACATCTAGGGACGTTAAAAATGATATTAAAATGTCGTGTTGGGTTTTGTTTGGATTAATACGATGTACGATTAATGTGTTAAATTGTATCTACATTTTATTTTAAGGACTATTTGTTCTGTGTGTCAATCATGCTAATCTGTATAGAAATCTGTCGAATTGTAGTTGTAGAAAATTACCAGTTATTGAACGTTTCAAAGTAGTACCTAGTAATATTTCTCTGGATCTGCTTGACTTTTGAATGCGGTATGAATTTCAGTAACTTCTTCTGTTATTTATGCTCTAGTAAAATTAAAGAGATTCAGTTTCATACAACCAAAACCTCAGGTATTTATTTATATTTAATTAAAACGGTATAACACCAATTAAAATAATTAAACAGAAGTAAGACATCAAGTATACAACTTTACAATAGGTAAATTTAAAACTAACACGGAACAGTTGATACTCTAGCAAACTTTCTTGCACTGAACACCAGACATACTAGCATGACTTTATTCCATTCATCCGCAAACACATCACACTGAGGGTGGGCAGTCAGGAGAGCGTTGAGCATCTTGAGAATACGACGCACAGACGATTCAGCTCTGGCGCCAGTTTTGGAAAACGGTTGAGCGAAACCATTGTGTCGGCGGTTCTGACGGTGTCCGATGTATTTGTCCGGCACGAATAGTCAGTAGAAAAGGGTATCGAGTAATGCCAGGATACATCATATTAGTGATCTATTTATACGATATATAATAATATAAACGAGATATGTTTCCTGTAGGTATACATTATCCAGTAAACATCTCTCGTTTCTATTATAAAGGGATATTATGTTAGTTTGATATTGTTCTAAGGATTCTTACATTGTATTGATTGCAGACTCTCAGACGTGTTGCAAAAATAGACTTGGAATGTCAGCCTGGAATTTTATGATATGACCCATTGCTTGAATTCTAACCTTGTACCTTAATTATAGCAGTTGCTCGGGTTCATCTTGAGGTTAAACCGCTTCATCTTGCCTGGGTTGGTCCTTGGATGGTGACTCCCCATTGTTTTCCTCCGTGTCTCGGAAAGCACGTTGAAAAAAAACTAAACTGTTGGTCTCGGCTGTTATTTGTGCATCTTTGACAGTCGTTGGTTAGTCAGTGGCTCTAAAGTATGACATCCAGTCTTACCACAGGTGTGTGTGTGGTGTACCCAGTACTACCTCATTTATTGACGCCAGATAGGAAATATTTGAGTAACGATTTTCAAAGAAAAAAATAAGTCATAGCCCATAGCCTCATCTCAGAGATTAAAGCCTACCAAAACTCGACAAAAATATTTTGTTTGATAAATTGAGCCAGAGATATGATTGCGACCGTTCTTAAAATTATGGAAATTTTCCCTCAGATCCCTATTTAAAATATTGTATTTACGTATGTAAAACCTCCTTCGTTACTCAAATATCCACCGGAGATATAACATCTGTTGATTCATCCGTAACACAAATTGCTCTTTGACATTATTACGAGAACGAACATTCAAATACCTACACATCTGACATACACATTCATTACAAGTATTACATAAAAATCCAACGGAACGACGCGCAAATATACGCAGAGGAAAAGCACAAACTCATCGCGTAATTTATCCGTATGAGTATGACGAATCAGGAGCAATGATATCTTAACTTGCGACTGAGCGAACTCCACCAGTTCACAAGAACTGTAACATCTTTAACTTTCAAAGAAAGTCTCAATATGAGAGATCTACCTACACTGGTTCCGACACCAAAATATATTTTCTTCAACTGTGTTATGTCGTCGTGCGTCAAGCTTTATTGAAGTTCTTCTTTCTAGCTCTTTACCACTTGTTTAGACTCACAAAAGCTTTCCGTTTTTCGTGAAAACATGAAAAGGGTAAATCCTGCCATTCATTTATATTTGCAAATGGTCTTGGCAAATCCGTGAGCGAGGTTGAATGGCTCCCTAATCTATATTTCCACACAACTTTCTTCAAATCGAATACAATCAGTAATATTTTCCCGTTTAAGAATGCTCTTCAGGGAGCAGTTATTACATTTTATCCGCGAAATACTAAATGGATGGCAGACAAACTTCTCTCCGTTAATATTACTTCGATTGGTATTGCCGAAAGTTTTTTCTTATTTATAGTTCTTTGATCGCTGTTGGAAAACACGTTGTAAAAGAATAAGTAACTACAAGTTGCTTAAATAAATAAGTTCACTCTATAAAGAAGTTAGGGAACGACTGAACGGAACATAAAATACTTCACTCAATCTTTGAATGAGATAAAAACACACGCGCGCCCGTCAGGCGCGGCGCCGCCTATAAACGTACAGTAGCCTGTTTATAGACATCGTATACACAACATTGCGGTTGTAAAACGTCATACATTTTGAAGTTTTAAAACTTTTGTTTTGTACAAAGTAATGTGGAATAAACCGTCTCCCCAGGAGGGGCCGTCGTAAAACGTGTGAACGTGACGCGTTTCCGCAATTTTTACATCTCTTTGCGTCCCCTCGCCTAGGGGTTGGTAACCATCTGTCCGAAAATGTCCGCAGTTTTGCTCAGATTTTTTTGTTAATTACAAAAACTGTAAAATAAATATGACCCAACTTCTATCGCTACGTTGGTTGCAACAGATTAATTTGCTCTTTGTACATGTTCAAACATTAATTAAATGAAGTTGTTAATTAAAACAAAATATTGGCTGTTCGTTCAAGACCTCGTCTAATATGAACCTCACCTCTTTCTACTCTATAAAGAACTTTGATTACGGCTTGGAGTTCAACTGCAGTTGCGTCGATTTTGAACTTAGAACAGCGATTCGATTACCGAACTAATATGGCGATGTTCGAGAACTACGATCGCTGAGTCTGTTTGCTGACGAGTTAGTAAGAAGACTGGAAGTCAATTACTGTTGAAAGCAAAGGATCTTAGTTTGTTAGTGTTTTTCGCAACACTATGTAACGATGTTCTAGAGTTAGTTTGTTTATTGTACTAGAATTGTGTTCTTGTAAATCCTAAATTTAAGTTCTAAAACAAGTATCCCACACGCAATCCAATTTACATTTGAATTTGAACCAAAGTTTGTGTTAGTTATGTAACTAGCTCTTAGTATTTGCAACTACAAAGAAGAACAAAAGACCTCAACAAAACAAACCGACCAACCGAACCGTTCTAAAAACCAATTCGTACAGTTTCCCGCACATAATTTTATCACAAAAAGCTTACAGAGAATCGTCCTCATTCGCTATTTTCCTTAAAAAGTGTCCCCCTGTCTCACGAACCCAATTTCGTCTTTGTTACATGCTCTTTGCCGCTGAGCCTCCCTTTGTGCTTACCCCCTCGAACATACCATCATTAACTACATACGATATGGTCTCAGTATACAAATATGTATAACACAAGTTCCACTTTGTCAATAGGGAAATTACAACTCAGTATTTGCGCTATGTGCATTGCGAAAGCATTGAGGAAACGAATTTTTTTAAACGAAATTGAAGAAACAATAAAAGGATTTGAATTTGGAATTAGGAATTTCAGTCTATCTGGCTTTATGCCTAAAATTTAAGTCCCGGTTTCTACATTGTTTTTCAAACTAGCCACAGCACAACTACAACTTTTATTTTGCTTCATTTTCAGTTTTCTACTATTTTGGGCATGAATTTTACGGTTTGCTTTGTATATTATGTTACGAGTACAAAGACTAAAAGGCGTTAAACTTGTAAAATGTAAACTCTGTAAACAAGATTGTACGGACAAACAACTACAAAGTATTTTGAAAGACTGCGGTCCCTAACAAGTTCATAACATTTTTGTTTAGCATCCAATTAGAAATGAAACAAACACATGTAGGATAATTGAAAGAACTAATAACACATATGAAGTCCTAACATACAAACTAATGCCACCACGCCACCTGCTAGGATGCATGCATACCCTTTTTGCTTCGTTAACGTAAAAACGTTAACGTAACGTAGAAAGGTTAACGTAATGGAAAAAAAAACTCTGGCTTCGATTCAAATATTTGTATGGCCTACAGATAGTTGTTTCGGGTCTGGCTGTTTGTGTATGTGAGTTTATCAAATGTTTGTAAACACACAGTTAAATAAAGAAGTATTAACAAAACTGTCTTTAATATGCATGCTAGGTAAGTTTACCTTCTGCAAAAAATCCTTTTACAATGTCGCGATGCTCCGTTTAATCCCATATCGGTAAGAGTGTCCTCAATGTCTGTGTTGCCAGCGTGCGTGTTTCTCCAATGTTTGAGGGTACAGTTGGGTACAATGGCACTTTATTGGTCATCGGGGTTTTAAGGAAAATGGTCCATTTACGTGCAGTAGTGTCAAGAAAAAAACAGTTTTGTAAATATGAACATTTTATTATTAGCTAGTTAAAAGAAAGTTAAAAGAAAGAAACGTAAAGTAAAGTTAAGTAATAGTAGTTATAAGAATAAACGTTAATTATGTAGATATAAGTAATAATAACCTAATCATCTAAGAAAAAATCTTTTTTGTAAATGAGGTCAAATAAAGGCTTTTTTATTTTTTTTATTTATTTTATTTTATACGTGCAGTAGTTAGTAACGGAAGCGGAAACTGTAATCTTTTTTGCCACGACTTCCTCTTAAACAATCTATTTGTTATTGCTAAGCTTTTACGAAAGTGATTCAGCTTCAGTAACTCAGAACCGAGTATTCTGAGTTACTGAAGCTAAACCAATTTCGTGTTTTGAAAATTGACTTGAATCAAGAAATGCTTTGTTATTTCATGTTTACAGTGTTGCCATAAATAAGTAGGTAAGTTAGTCTTAACAACATAGAATTCATTTATTTTAGGGCCACCGCCTGCCGGGGTTGCGGGTTGTTCGAAGTAGAAGACCGCGGCCCCGGAACATAAAGACCCATAGAAGGAACATGGGTGGGTTTTAGTTAGAACAAGTCTGACACTTCCCCCGCTCCACCCAGAGCGGCGAAAGTTATTTGATAATGCCCCATCCAAGTGAGGCACTATCCACATGATAAAGATAGAAGAGAAAATATTAATTAACGTCTAAATAACATAACCTAACCCCCCCGGGTTCGGTTCAGAATGTTACTTAAACTACTAAGTATTAAAATTAATATAAAAACAGATTAATATCTAGTTTAAACATGTCAAAGGCTTGCAAACCCCTCCCAGTTCTCATCATTTCACTCGTAGACTTGTGGATGACTTCTAAAGCATGTCATAATATCGCCGTTATGAGATCGCACCTTTGATAACTTGAGCGGGATAATGTAGCGAGCTTCAATGTTATATTGTATCTCCTGTGACTTTGACAACCGTTGAAGCGTTGCTTCAGACGAACTTGACAAAAAGAGTAAAGACTGAATAAAAATCTACTTGCTCTCTTTAATCCTGTCTATTGAAGAGAGCAAGTAAATTTTTATTCAGTTTTTTACTCTTTCTGGTAGAGTGAAGGAGACTTGTCATTGGAGTTAAGTAAAATAGATTAAAGTAAGTAAGTTTTATGAGCAGTAAATACTTAGTTCTTTGTAAACTCTTAATCTCTTAATAGAGAAAATGTTGTCACAAACTAAACTAAAAATCACTAAAATTAAGTTTATTCCTGTCAACGTTATCTCACAAAACTTAACTATATTATAGTTTGACAGCATTAATGATAGTTTAGTAGCAATCTTGCTATTCGGAAATTGTCTTTTTTAACCGAAAATAGTGGTTGTCAAGCTAAATCGGCCTATATTTAATCCCGACTTTTTATATTATTATTATATTCCACACCATTTCGGTGTAATAAGTATAATTAGATGTGATTAAGTATTTCATTTTAATATAAGTTTAGTTTTATCCGGTGGCAAGACTTAAAAGGTTTAGTATTTTATTTCATACTAGATTTGCCCGCGGCTTCGCTCGCGTTAAATTCAGGGTAACAGTTTACAGTTCCCCTTTCCTGATTTGCAGGTACCTGCTGCCTGTAGTTTTTGCCCTTGCGCCTTATTTATTGTAATAGAAATGCTAAGTTTTCCCTTTTCTTCTTTTTTAATAAAAGTTAGCCTATGTCCGTGTCCAGGGTTTAGTCACTCATTTTCACTCTTATAATATTAGTAAAGAAGTAAATATAGTAAGAATTTGGTAGAGTATAAGTTAGAAGAACCGTGTTTTACATACATTTTTAATATATCTGCTTCTCAGCGTGTCGATGGCAATATTTAGATTGCCTGAACATCGTCATGAAAAATTTGGCGTCTATTTTGGGTCTAACAGTAGCTTCTGTCAGCTCACGGGTCAGACAGAAGTGCTATAGACGTGTTTATCAAATGTGCAATCAAATTTTCTAGCTAATCTAGAGGAAATATTGCAAGCAATTTTACCTCATTATCTTAGGCTATAACCAGAAATTTCCACGATTTTTCGTTTCTACGGAAATCTATAAGTAAATTATGTAGGTAGGTTAAGTTTCGTTTCGCTCGATTCTGTAATAACTGTAGCATGATATCGTTGAGCACGCGACCGGGACATTACGTTCCGGTGAACTTGAATTGTTTCGCCATGTCCTGTTTCAATTATATTTATTTGCATAGATTTCGGAAGCGAATTTAATGGCATGTTTTCAGCTGAGAATACACAACTGTTTGTTACGACTCACAACTTGGAGAAATGTCTATGAGAATTATTGTTTTTTTTCTCTATGAAGGACTTATTCACGTTGTGGTAGCAAAAAATTGTTTACTGTTTAATCCACATTATTATCACTTTTTAATCGACTTCCAAATTCGACTTCGAAATCCGACTTCCGGTTTTTGGAATAGTTGATTATATCTTTCGTGTTTTTAATTTAACCTAAAGGTTTATTTGTGATTTAAGTCTGAAAAAATCCTTACGAAAGCCTTATTTAACCAAAACGTAATCACAGTTATTATTGCTTTGGTATCGTATTACCCAGTACTAACAGGATTGTGGAGGCGGTCGCTCCATATAAAATATTCAGACTTATTCTGGTCAGAATGGAAACCGCCCCTAACATACTTGAAAAAAAGGTTAGGTTAACTATAGTATAAACATTTCAATACCCGTACATAATTTTACATGAATATAAAAAAAACAACAAAATAAAAGTTTTAAATGCTCAAACATTGTGTTCGTTTCTAGTTTCACAGGCTACCTGAAACTAGTGAATAAAAAACAGTAGTCCCTGCCTACTCCCTGCATATTGGTACCTCTATAGTCGATAGGCATCGGAGCGCACTAACGAAGTTACAGCAGTGCAATAAAACTAGTTGCAGCAACACCAAACGTGCTGCAGCAACCAACTGCCGAACAAAAACGCCCACTATACCTAGGGTTGTACACTATCCAGTTTATTGGGTTATACGACGAAATACGGACTGATTGACCTGAATTATGGGTTGTCAAACGCGGAAATGGCGAACTGAAATTACTTGGGAATAGATCGATGATAGAAATTCGTCTGTTCGCTGTCGATCATTCATTTTGCTTCGAGTTTAGCAGTGTTGGTTGATGAGTTATGGCAATGGTTTTAAGAGCGGCTCGAAAAATATTGCTCTAATTTGCTGGCTGACACAATATAGAGAGAAAATGTGTCTGAACTTACATGAAACTTTAATTTACTTATCGTTGAAAATTTTAGAATTGAAATAAAATTCCCAGGAAAGTGTGAAGCAATTTTCCTAAATGGGTAGAATGCACACAACCTTACAGTTAAGATTGTTTCGAAAGCTCCCCTACTATTTCATAAGCATTTAAGACAAAAATGTACAAACGCTCAATTCACCTCAAAAAAGAAAGCGGAAAGCGATGCCCTCGAAAAATCTGGGTTGTTTAAAACTCGTAAAATATGTGTCACTGTCAACCCTATACAATTGGCAAGTAGGTCACCCCGGTACTATCAAACCGAGTTTATGTTTACCATTGCCGCGGCGCCGGTCGCTAAATTTATGTACCCGTTACACTGCCCGCTCCGTTCCCTATTACATTGCCGACTGCACGACTGTCGAGCTATGGATGGTGTACATTTTAAACTGATGTTTTTTTATCTGAAGTTGTACGATGTTTACTTAATGTGGTTTGATTTATTTCATGGGGCTTGGTTTCGCGGATTTTCGGATATTATTATTATGGCCGGGTGATATCATTTTTCATTTGTGGGTGTTGTGTTCTATTTGCATAAGAGAATTAGTATTTCAGCTAGTGTTGTTCGCAAGTTGCTTTTCTGAATAAGGAAAACCTTTCACAAACTTTCTTTGACAACTATATGTACTGTTGTCAGGCCTGCACTGTCCTTTCATACTTAAGTACTAACGCTGTAACAACAACATTGTAAAACCAAATGATTTTAAAAGAGTAACCATGGACTTTCATGCCGGTTCTTCTCCATAGAAAACGACCAACCCGAACCGTGCATCTTTTCTCGACGTTTTACAAGTGCCCATGTAGGCCTATGTGAAATAAAAATTTTGATTGGATTTGTTGTGAAAACATAGTCAAATTACGTATGTAGATCATTCAGCTGACAAATTCACGAACCCAATAAGGGTTTTTAATTATAATAAGTTCATAATTAAAGTCACAAAATAGTATACCTCTGCCACAGCCACCGGGGATTATAACCGTGATATTGTTTTAATGAAAAACATAAGAACCTTCTCATAATCCTTTAAACCTCTTCTCACTAAATATCGTGCAGTGAAAGTGTACATTATGAGATTATTCTGAGCTGAGACGTGGTTGTTATGCATTTGATGGCGGACGATGCTCCGGGGCGTCGTCTTGTCAACAAGTAATGTTCGAATGTACATATATACAGCGCTATGTATATACTGTGATGCCGTGGACGAGACGGGGTGATAGCGCGAAGTTGGAAACCACGAGTTTCAGATGTAAAAATTACCACAATTTAGAAAGACATCCTTACTAATATTAAAAAAGCGAAAGTGTGTTTGTTACGTCTTCACGCCTAAATGGCCAAACCGATTTTGATGAATTTTGGTACAGAGATAGGTGGGGCCCTGGAGACGGCCATAGGCTAAAAAAAGGGGTAGAAACAGGGAAGAAAAGGAGAGAGAAAGTTACGTTTTTTTCGATTATCACGCGGGTTAAAGTTAGCGTTAACCCAAAGTAACTATGCCACGAGGCTAGTTTATTCATAAACGGTTTCGTTGATTAATTATAAGAAATCTTGAGATCCTAACAGGTCAATAATTTATATTCTACTGCTTTTCCAATTCTGGATGCCGTATTCGCTAGACCTTAATTCTATTATTGTTTTATATACCCAACTAAAAAGCATCAATTATTGTAAAATAACAACTATTCTCTACCTATAGATCGGTTTGGTATTTAACCCTGAAACGAGATAAACGATAAATTTACATCATCGTAAAATCAGGTCGAAATTACCCGGAGGCGAATCATCAATTTAATCACTTGAACATTCAAACGATCCATTAGCTACCTTCGAGTGCCTCAGGTCCCAAAAAATTCCTCTGTAAAACAATTTTTGTGTAAAAAAGCAACGTTCGGGGATTAGCCCCGGCTCTACGGTAGCTAAATGTGAAATATGTGTAGCTGAAGTAGTGGGGGGTGCGCTAGGGAACGGGTGGCTGCTGGCCAATAGAAAAGCGCCGTTGAAAATCGTCGTGGAATTAGGTTTTATCCAGGTTCGGTTTGATGTTTTAATCCGGGATTAGAGAACGAAAGGTGCTGAATTATGACTGTTAAAGGCGTTTTATCTAGTATTTTCCGAAGTGTGAAATGTTAGTAAAAGTTTAACGACATTCAAGAACGGTAATTTCAAGTTTCTTTTTGTGTGTAATAAATGCATCTTTTAGAACGAAGAAATCTGCGTGTTTTTTTTTTTTAATTCGAAAGTTTCCAATGTTTTAAAAGCATAGAAGTCTTGCCAAGCACATAACTTAATTCAACAATATCATAAAACGCTCTCTCAAACTTGACCGATCTTTATCAAAGACACCTTTGAAGCCTATCTAACAGCTTTCAAGACCGCTATCACAAGTTGGATCAACTTAGCGATCGATTACCGACCCTATCATGTTCTTTCATAAGTTTCAGCGGCCATTCATCGCCGCTAATAGGCTTTGGAAGTCGAATGCGGCGAGGTAAAACTTCAGCTTTGGTTTTATAGTGATAATAGTCAGGGAGGAGGAATTATTGATATAATTGTAACAATAATATGGTGTAGCATGATGCGGGTGACACTAGTTTAATGAAATATTACTGCAATTTGCGATCATGACTGAAATTATATATATAGTTAGGAATACATCCCATAAAAAAACATGTTTCTTTTTATCAAATGTCACCAGTATGGTTATTAATCCTTACTAATATTATAAAAGCGAAAGTGAGTTTGTTTGTTTGTTTATTTGTTTGTTACCTCTTCACGCTTTAATGGCTAAACCGATTTTGATGAATTTTGGTACAGAGATAGTTGGGAACCAGGAGACGGATATAGGCTAATATTTTTTTGAAAAAAGTGGGATGTGAGGGAGAAAGAGGGAAGGAAAGGGAAAACTTAACGTTGCTATTACAAATCAATAAGGCGCAAGGAGAACTGTGTTACCCCAAATATAACGCGGGCGAAGCCGCGGGCGAAAGCTAGTGTTTTATATGTGCCTGGGCGTAAAATTATTATTTAAAACTTGTACTTAATATTTTGAACAATTGTGTCTGCAAATCTTTATTAACCAAATACCTCTACAATCTTTAATAATTTAGTGTAACGAACTAACTAAAATATGTACAAGACCCAAAAAGGGCAATAGAAGGAACATGGGTGGGTTTTAGCCAGTACAAGTCTGAAACTCCCCTCCCGCTCCGCCCAGAGCGGGGAAAGTTATTTGATGATTTCCCAACCCCAAAAAAATAATTGTATGATGTACTTCATTGGATTAGGAATAAAACTCACTTTTATGACGAAAAAATACCCCTTGCTTTTAAGTAGATCATCAAGTCAAAGATTTACGAAATAAACTACAGAACTCCGTTTACTGGATTTACTTAAGATTTATGAAAGGTTTTTATCAGTTCAGATTATACCCATGTCAACTTAGAACCTCTGGGACCTTTTAAAACTCTTCATCATTGAAAAGGTAAAAGCGAACGATTCAAAAGTAACTTCTTTCTAAAATATCGTATATTTCACCAAACTTGTGGCGACACTTGAAGCTTATCTCATATCCCGGAGGTATTACTGCTCCCGTGCGAAATGTGCGGGAAAATGCTGCAATGTGTGGCAGGAAATATAGTAAAATGAGTTTTATTTGAGCTGTGTCCTGCGGTTTCACCCGCTGCTCAGCTCCTTAGTATCCTAGCGTGAGGTTATATAGCACTTATTGAGCACTTTTTATTTATTTTTTGGGGTGGGAAATCATCCAATAACTTCCCTCACTCTGGGCGGAGCGGGGGGGAGTGTCAGACTTGTACTGACTAAAACCCACCCATGTTCCTTCTACCGCCCTTTATGTTCCGGGACCGCGGTAGAAACAACCCGCAACCCCAGCAGTACTTATTGAGCATTTACGTCCTAAATAATCCCCCATGCTAAATTTGAGAATCCTAAAATGTCGTGATGAATGAGTCAGTGATTTTGTCTTTAATATAAATACTCGTTTTGTAACAGTAGTATTACTTTTTGAGGAAGACTTTATCTTGCAAAAAATCTCTATCCAGGGAAGCAACTAGATTAAAGAAAAATGGGGAAATCTGGTGGTATACTTTCTGGCAAAGCACCATTATTTATACGCAAGAAGTCCATCTTTGGGTGACAAAATAGTCTAACTCTAAACAGTCTAAGTCCCGTCACTAATACAACTAACCTCAGCGTATTTTTTCCTCAATACTCACTAACCTAAAGTTGCTCAAATTTTCAATTTTACCTGTCCTTATTAATCTTGGTTCCGGTCAAGTTTGCTACACTCTTATACCTTTTTCCTTTGTTAGTTTGCGTCTTAAATATCCTTTTAAGCAGAGCACTTCTTCTTTAAAGTTTAAGAACTAGACTAGAACTTGCTTAAGCACTAAGTGGCTTAAGATACGTGTTTACTGAATCTACTTAACCCTAGTCTTGTTAACAGGCTATAAAGCCTTGTAACTCAGTTACTGCTAGAGAAAAAGTCATTAAACCTTAGTGCTCCGGCTCTTGAACGCAGACGGGTTAATTGGCCGTTACTGTCTTGTCCTTAGCACTGTGGGGTTAGGCATCAAAGGCTTGTTCTAGTGTTTAGGTCTTAACTAAAGGCATGGGGCTTATAGGGATTTGTTGGGGAACTGAAACTGAATACAAATGGCCGTGTTAAACTGTTTCGGAAACTTTGGAGATATTTAGTAGACGTATCGGCAGATGGTCTGTTTGTTTTGAAATGAAGGATCTTAATAAAATATACTAAATATCGCCAATAGTTACTAAAAACTAGCCCAGTTCTGTAAAATAGTAGTAGTGTAGTTTAAAATCGAAACCTAAATATCTATAATTAGGTGTATTTTAAAGTTAATTGTCCATTTTTTTGGTGTTTGTTTTAGTCGTTTATGTAACATAAATTGTTAGTAATCCTTAAGTTATGTTGGTATTGACATCGGTTAAGGATTAATAGCAATTTATGGATGTACAGCTGTCCAATGTAAAGATGAATAAATAAATAAAAACACACTGAGCGATAGAAACTGAAATCTCAGTAAGGTGGAAAAAGAGTTAGTGATAATTAAGATTAAATGTAATGTTTATAAAAAGTGAATCAATAATGCAGCAACATTGTCTGCATACATACGAAATTATATACTTCGCCATTAAACAAGTGCTTTAATTTAGGTTTCTATAACAGAACTACGGTTCTTTGAGAGTGTTCAGTGAATTACCTTCGAGGTGAAGTTTACAAAGTGAAGTAAAGCAGCCGAGTTTGTTAGTCATTGCGTCGCTTTCTATCGTATCTTTGTACATACATGTAGCGGCATCTGTTTCTTTAGTATTCGGTTAGATAATGTTATTTGTAGGAGTATGAATATACCTGATGTTTAACATTAATTTTCATATTACTTTGCAGAATTTCCCATTATAATCAATTATGTGGTTTATCTTATTTTTTTATCACATTACACACTCTCATTTAAGTACATATTATACACTTAAAACTTTTTAAGTCCACACACGTCACATCACTATATCAGGTCTGGTTGAAAACCAGCGTCGGCCACTCCCACCCGTCCCTTGCTAGAGCCAGCCCGCGCTGCTGAGCCAGTAAGTCCAAATCAGCCCATAAATAATATCACTCAGATCCAGCTTGTCCCTTGCTGTCCCCCAGCGACGCCCTAAGCCGAGGCTCGTACCTCACAGGGGCACCCCCTGTGAGGTACGAGCCTCGGCTTAGGGGCTTTTGAAACTATAGTTTTGTTAGCGTGTAGCCACTTAGTTTGCAAGTTTTTCACCCTGGCTGGAGGTTTAAATTTTTAAGGCATCCACAGGATTCGCCCGGTTAAGCAGACGACACCCTCCTTGGTTGAACTGCGATATGCCATTCATAAAAAAAAACCAGCGTCGGCCACTAGCTGCTCGGCAGTTTGCTGAACTGGGCCTATTTGGCGCAGCCGTGAGACACACAATAATAAATACATTATTTTTATTTTTGTTTAAAATATTTTTATTACTGTGTGTTTATGGCTTGTGTCAAATAAACTTGTTTTCTTTCGTTCTATTTGTTCATAATATTTTATGTTTTGGGTTGTAATTCAATAACCAACTTTTTAGCTAACTTTACTGCCGTATCACATGAAAACAAATCACTAGAATCAACATATTTATTCAAGTAACTCAAGATAGTAGACTGCGATTTCCAAGAATCGCTTGTTTAATATGCAACCTTGCATGGTCACCAGCACTCTATACCTCTTTCCTCGCTGCTGCTTTCTACTCCATCGATCCACTAACAGTTTACTTTCAGCCCATTTTATTCTCTGAATAATTCGCACACCTAAATATCGCAAGAACATGTTATTGCTAACTGCCCCGGTATTCTACAAATAAAGACTATTCAGCAAAACGTTAGCACCTAGACACAGAGGCAGTCCCATTGAACCCCTCCAGCTGTGACAGCACGATCTATTTGTGAGCTAAGTGAGTCAGTTCGAGCCATTGAATACGACCGCTGAAAGCGTCCGCCCCCAACCCCCCCCCTCCCACCCCGCTCGCGCCCGCGCCGACTAGGAAGCGTCCAACTGTCGACTGGTCTCTCGTTCAGTGAGGTGTGTACAATAGAAATAGGTCCCGTTAGCAAAAAGAACACCTACCTACATATTCTAAGCCGAGGGAGGCCCAGAAATAGCTGACGCAGAGATTTAGAAGCGTTAATGAGAGATTGAATGGAGAAAATCGGATGAAAGAAGAATCGTAAATTTATGGAGGGGACGGGACACCAGTGCCCAGCAGTGGCATAACAAACCGGCACAACATTATTTTTTCTGATGGAAAATGCATATGACTTCTCCCGCTCGTTGGGAAGTGAGTGTCAGACTTGTATTGACTAAAAACCCATCGTAAAGTTCTTTCTTTTGCCTTTTGTGTTCCCGGACCGCGGTATCTCTAACCCAGCATCCAACACTTCTATAAAGTTCATAGACCCTGGTTGTTTCTAGTTGCCAGCTCTAGTCGTTTCTCGCTAATCGTTGTCTGTGGGCGGGTGGCGGTGAGCCGCGCCTGTCGACGGCCGCGAGCGAAGCATTGAGCCGTTGAGTTCCGACGGTATTGTTCGCGGTGTTCAAATGAAATGAATGTAGGGAGGGAGTTTATCGGATTGTTATTCTTATAACAATCCGATAAACTTATAGAAATACGCATTGATAAAACACTAGACATTTTCAATGAGAACTTATAGTTTTGAGTTGAAAGTCGATGAGAATATTACCATTGCTTTTGTTTTTTTTTTAAACTACGTACCCCACACTAGGTTTTTTCCTGTATTGTGGGTATGTTTACAAACCTTTAAACTCACATAAACAAACAGCCAGACCCGGAACAAATAAAACATATCAAGTCGAAAATTCAATTGAAAAACATCCTGAAAAAACACTATCTGTCATTGTGTCCCTAGTTAATTTTAAAGTAAGTTTAGTTTTTAATTTTTCTTAATGTTTCATATTATAATATATTCAAAATCGAAATTTGTAATTAATTGTGAAACGAGAACGACTGCCGACAAACTGTTTTGCAGTTTGGCAGACTTTTTATACTGTATCTACTGTTGTACAAATTTGGAATAAATAAATAAAAAAAAACAACTGTCTGTAGGCAACACAAATATTTGTTCCGTGCGATTGCTCAGCCACAGCGCCAACCGTATCGTCAAAATAATAATGTAGAAACGATTATGTCTAATTAGTTACTTAAAGTTCTCTATCCCAAAAACGTTAACGACGCATCGCTATCAAAATATTATAAACTGAACGAAATAACAAAACTATTAAATGATACCGTACAATAAACTTAAAAATACCCCGTAAACTGTCGCCCATAGTTTAAAGCGCCACCAACATGCCAAACTGAGTTAACGAGTGCAGTGAAAGAGCTCGTAAACCGGGCGTCCGGCACCCGGTACCGGACACTATGCGGACACTCCGTAGAGGGAGCTGTACAACTATTTTATTTGAATATTAAAGTTGTTTGGGCATGTTTCCGGTTACTAATGTAAATGTTTAGTTGTAATGTTTAGTTGTTGCATGTGTGGGTTCATGATGTTCTGTTACATTCTGGTGAGAATTTTGTTTGAAACTATAGTTTTGTAAGGATGCTGCGCATGACATTGATCAAAGAGCAACGGCTACCTGAGATCAAACTATCAAGGCTAATATTTTGTACATTTAACAGGTCAAACAAAACAAGATAACAGGTCAAGCCAGAAATCCCCAGAAGCTTAGAATCACACATTTGGATTGTTACTTTTGAGTTCCACTTAATAGGGGCGACCCTGTTGCCATCAGCTGTGCACAATTAAATAACGTTTCAATATCCTCCTGAACAGTAATATGTAATGAAATCTTTACTAATATTATAAAAGCGAAAGTGAGTTTGTTTATTATGTCGTCACACTTAAATGGCTCAACCAATTTAGATGAATTTGGTACAGTGATAGTTTGGACCGTGGAGACGGATCTAGGCAATTTTTTTTAAAAAAAAACCTTGAAATATGGGGGAGAAAGCGCGTAGAAAAAAGAAAACTTAGCATTGCTAGTACAATAAATAAGGTGCAAGGGTAAAAACTACAAGTAGCCGGTACCTGTAAATCAGGAAAGGGGAACTGTGTACAGCGGCCAAAAGCTACTTAAATAATAATTTCCAATATCTTCCTGAACATTAAAAATGTGATAAATAAATGGACTATAGAGATTACTTGCATGTTTAGAAACTCCTTACAAGTTCAAGACCACGTGTCCAGTCGTAAGACTCGTAAGTGGCCAATTTGTATGACGTCAGTCAATCAAAGGGTCACCGCTGTTGAACTCGACCCCCTTTGACTTCGTTCTGTGAAGACAACTTAGTTCATTAACAATGCACGATACATCTACATAGTCGTGCGCCTGTTGAAAAAAAGCAAGTTTTTATTTACTCATTGGAAATGTTCTGTTATTCGCAGAGTACTAGAATTGATCATCATTTATTTCATAGTACTTTGACTGAACTCACACATACATATTAGTTATTGTTAGGTTGGACTTACTATGTGTGCGTGTGCTTACGCAGAGTATAAGTACGTTACAAATAAGTAGGCGAATTTATCGCATTAATATACATAGTTTGTAATGTGGAGGATGTGGGCACTTAAATAAACCATACAAGATTCGGGAAAATCCTGTCATTTCTGATGACAATTCTAAAAGGACAGATGCGTAGTAGGTACCTACTTATATATGCAACTACATGTAGGAATATGGACGATGCGAACGGAGTAAATATATTAAAATAGCTGGTGGCTATCTACACTCAGCTTTACCCCATGGTAAAAGGGCGTGAGTTACTAGTACTTAACTGTGAACTTTATTGTAGCACCCTAGTAGCCCACTCCTTAACCTTAACAGGTGAATTCTTAATAATTAGCGCAGAACTGATTTAGGCAAAACAGAACGCAATGCGGCTGCACGCTAAACTAGACAATTGCTTCTTCGCCGCATTGCGTCCTTGCAAGCTAAAGCTGTCTGTGAAATTTCTAATGCTTTGTTTTCTTTCGGTATGCTGAAGTTTCGTGGTTTTCTTGGGTCTTTAATTCACTTTTTTTTTGTACAAAGGGTTATATGTCAACATCTATTGTATATCATGAAATGTCAAAGTGACAAGCTGTCAAATAGAGTTTGGCAGCTGTCATTCTTAAGTTTACGAAAACAGCTGCGTATAGAAGATGCTTTTTGGTCATGAATGAATTGATCCGATTAGTACTTATACGAGTAAGTGCACGATATGAAATAATGCTTACCAACTTCAATTATTTGGTTCTTATTCCACACTTCAATCCGTCTAAAACTTGGAATACTATTATCCCCATCCATTTATTACCTCAAGTGCACGCTGTACTTATTTCCCACAGTTGTAGCCAAGTAAAAAGCGAAAAACACATTAGTTTCCTTTACTTCGTGAACTGTAGTTCTTGCCATAAGTTTAAAGGCAAGTCTTGCAATATCTTAAGTTTTTTCTGAAAACTTCAGTGGTACGCTGTAGTTGACTGCAACCATTTAGTTGGACCGTCTGCAAAGTTCGGACGAAAAAAAACTGGATTGTTTTTCGTCTTGTCCGCAATTTCTTTTTAGTTACAAACAATGGTCGGTGAGAAGTTTTGTTCTGAAGACGTTTGTCGCATTTTTAAGAGCTGCTTGCTGCTGTTGTGGTTCAGCTTTTTGCTAAAGTTATTAAAATAGAGTGGTTTTGGCTTTAAGCGATGCGGTTGTTATTAATGCAGGCGTTAAATATTTAGGTCACTGGAACTCTCTGTGTATTGCGATAACACTGGTTGTTTACCGTTTTTCAATGAAAATCCATTACCCAGCCACTCTGAGTTTTTAATCAATAGTTTTTTCAATATTAATTAATCTTTGACTCGTTATGGGAAAACAAATTAATGAGGGTTCTAATTAAATCTGACCTGATACAAATTGCACATTATTAATACAGTCAATATACAGGTTTTTTTTTGTTTTTGTTCCCAACCGCATGTGAAGCACGCCGCGTTGTAAATCCAGCCAATTAAGAACATCCGACACCATTTAAATTCCACCCTAATAATTTAATTAAGTTCGTCCCACTTGAAAACAGAAAACATTTGTAAACATGCAATAACTCCGGTTTCTATCTATCTCATGATTTACGAAGCGGTTCCAAGCACGAAATATTAATTAGTAGATCCGGCAGGCCCGCTGGAGCCCCCGCCCGGGTCCCGCTGGAGCCCCGCCAGAGCTCCGCCGAAGCCCCAATGTAATTACTTCGCTTTTTAACGTAATTTCGGATCAAATCGGATTATAAAGTAATCAGATGTATTCTCCTTGGAATTATGACAGGGATATTGTTTTAAGACTTAATGTATGGGCCATAACTGTGATATGTTAGGGTCCCATTCCAAAATGGCAACACTGAAAATATGGGTTTGACCATTACCACACACGAACGTCTAAATTAGCACAATTTGTATTAAAATTTAGACACACCTTGCAAAATAAACCACGAATTAAGCTCTACCATTTACTAATTACAGTCATAAATAATTGGAAACTAAAACGATCGAACCGCATCCATTCGATGCACGGATTAATTAACATGAAATCAAATAAGATAGCTCGGGGTTGAAACACAGAGTTGAACACCCCTCCACCCCGCCCCCACGCCTATGGGGGGGAGGTTGTGTGTGCGATATCAAATGTAAATTGGACCAATATTCCGAGTTAAACACACTGATATGTAATGTGCAATGCGGGTTTCGGTTGTGTATTTTGATGTTGATGTGCATCGACTTCGGTTTCGCCAATAAATTTGATATGTTTGTGAATGAGTTTACTTTGTTCTGGCAACAAAAACGGGTTGAAATAATTAGGGATTGAAACATTCTTTTTAACACCTGACGAAAACAAAGGAGTGCTATAAATTTTGCAAAATGTAACACCACAGGTTTTTTTACCTTTTTCAAAGTTTGTTTATGGATATATGTCTATTGATAACTTTGTAATAAAAAGCTACACTGAATATCTAAAAGAACTAAAAGCAAACACAGATAAGTAAGTATATAAAAATATAAATTACGACTTGAAAACAGAACGAATGCACGACTGTGCTGGATACGGCAACTGCAGCTAATGAAAAACCCATTTGTGAGCGCACTTTACCATAATAAATGGAACATTGTCACTACTTTATGGGAAAGGAAATGCATTTAGCAAGCAAAGTTGGTTGCTTTACTTGCTTGTTTGTAGAGGGGAGTTTCTTGTATGTATCTATGTGTTCTTTGTTAAAATATTGGTTTCAATTCTATAGCTGTTAACACAGATTCTTTAACAATAATTTTGTTTGTTTTGTTTTATTGGTACAATAAAAACATGGTCAACAATTTATGAACCAAGTCAGATTGTCTCAATACTCTTCGTGGTTTTCAATTTGGCCATGTGTTTGTAAAAAAAGTTAATTTCATGGAGGTCGTTTCCGATGTAAACAAACTTTATTTTCAAAAATTCAATTTACTCAATTTCCATACATACAACCCCTTTTCAATTAAACCAAGGGGTGCAAAATTGAATTTGAAACCGCGTTGTAAAAAAACGACCGTACAGAGACCGAGACTTATTTTTCATGTAAAATGTGTACCTACTAAGTAATTATGTACTATCACGAACACAACCGCAACTTTAAAAAAATATCTATTGTTAGATTTTGATTTTATGTAGTTAAGTAAATAAAAATAATCTATAATAGTAGATTATTAACCAAGGGGATAAAGCAGTGTCTTCAGTCGCGGGTGACGATTTAAATCGCGAGCGTAATGAAGGACTCGACGTTTACTCCCGAGCGTAGCGAGGGTGTTAAAAACTTAAATCATGAGCGAAGCGAGGGATTTAAGACGAGTCCTGAGTGTAGCGAGGGATTTAAGTTCACCCAAGACTAAGACAGCTTAATCACTGAGGAAAACACTCTACTTTTCGTACCATTTGCGAAAAAAATAAAATAATAATATGAGATAAGCATTTATTAAAAATTATGACAATTAAAAGTAAAAGTTAACATTCGAAACATTGGTCCAATTATTGATAGAGAGAGTTACATTTTTCTTTGGTACATTTATTGTTAATGAGTTAATATTTTTCTGTTCTTGCGTCTGAGGAACTTGCGTTTCATTGTAGAAAGTATAAACTTAAGGTTTATGTATTTGAAGAAAACAAAAACGCTGTAAATTCCTATACTATACTAATATATTTTTGTCGGAAGAGCAAAACCGACGAGGCCGTATGGGCTTAACGCCCATCCGCCTCGTCGGTTTTCGTCATTTTATTTAATAGTCATAACTACAATAAATACGTATCCCTTTTTCAAAAGATGTGTAATGCTCTAGATACAAACTCAATGGTGTAAACACAGATGTAGTTCAGTATAAATTTCGATAAGTATTCCAAATTTAAATCACATTCTCCCCCTAGAGGATGAATGAAATTCAGTACAATTTTCAGTAAGATTATTAACCAAGGGGTTACCCCTTTGGTTAATAATGTAACCAACTAAAATATGTACAAGAAACTAAAAGGGGAAAACAATTACAGTTATCTCTCATCTTGTTAAAAAGAAAGTCGTTCACAATATTAACCAAGGGGTTATCCCCTTGGTTAATAATGTAACCAACTAAAATATGTACAAGAAACTAAAAGGGGAAAACAAATACAGTTATCTCTCATCTAGTTAAAAAAAAGTCGTTTAAAAGTGTTTTTAGAAACTTACTTGCTAAATATACATCATTTATTATTTCACGGGAAAACGGCTCTTATATCTTGCTAAATATACACATATTAGTATTAGTGACTGTGCCTATGTGTTTTATACGTAAGTGTCTACTGTCTATGTGCGTGTGGTCAGATTGTTAATTACTTGCTGCCTTTAATTACGTAACGTGAACGTTCACCATCATTGGACGCGTGCTGTTAATTGCCTTGCAAATAAACTTTTAAATATCTAAATTATAGTAAAATGAAAATATGTAGTTTCAAGAATTGAATAAGTACTTGGAACGTAATAAACTTCAACTTTAATTAATTTTAGTGTAATGTTTTGAGCTATGATTGTTATCAACTTTGAAATTATTCCGAGTTCATTAGAAACTTTTCATTAGCACCAGGATTTAATCCCGAAAGCCTTTTCAAAGGGTCTATCCCTTTTAACAACAATGCACTAATGCCTGCAACATTAATAGTAAGAGGAACCTGACTGCTTCACTTCCTATAGAAGGTAGAAAGGGTCTCCCGGTAGAAAGGGGGTTAATGGGTAGTAACACCAACTTAATCCTTTTCTAAAATACAAGTTCGCTCGTCATTCGCCTTCATTTCTTTTTGGTCCATTTTCTTAGTTGTCCGTCAGGTTATACTTCAAGCTAAGGGATTATGTTGTCAGAGGGATCAAGGGAAACGTGTTAAGGCTTAGCCGGTAGACATTTCACGTCTATTTTTATGTCTCTTCTAATACTCTTCACAAAGTTGAGCTGAAGCATCTTGCTGAATCTCGTTTTCTCTCATAATTACTTCCCCTTGTATCGTTTAAAATAACTTTTTCATAACTTAGTTATTTTAAGCTTGAGTTGGACCTTCAGTAACAACAATAAATCATTTAGACGTATTAAATTATAAAATTCCCACTCATGTCTTTGCATAATCTGCTACGCAAGCTATTTTTAAACTACGTTAAGTATTCTAGTTGGGCACAAACTAGGGGCTCTCAAAATGCCCGCGCCCTAAACTTGGGTATAATATTCAGTTCGCCTTACGAAACATACGGGAAAAAGACAGGTCCGCGAGCAAAACAGGGAACAAGGGTGCAAATTGTGCCGAGTTCAAGGATATTTCTAGATTTAATAAAAAGTTGCCCCGAAAAAACTTGATCTGCTATTTTTTTGTTTTACTTCAGGACACGTTTAAAATCTCTCTAATGCGCGCGAAATCTTCCCAAGACATTCGCGGTCCCGGTCCTTATTCAATCCCTAATGTTTCCATATAACGGTGGACTTTTTAACGAGCGTATCAAATATTAACGCGCGCTCAGCGCAACAGAATAACTTACAGCATCTGTGGAGCACTCGCTACACAGATGGAGGAATGCTAACGTAATGCTAAGCTGAAAGTTACACAAATGACAGCTCAAGTTAAAGTTTCAAAAGGAACCCTACTTTGCGACGGGTTGTATCGTTAGTGTAGAATATATTTTAGAGTTGCTTTTGACTAACATAAGAAAATGCTGTTTTACTAGTAATTTTATTTTTAGGAAGGCTTAATTAATTAATTACAGTTCTACAGCAGTTCTACTGTTAATTAACTACTGATAAATGGACATATTATAATATCATTGCCGATGCAACGTTAATTATACCATTTCAGAACGAAAAACAAATTGCCGAGTTCTCTCTACGAAGGCCGTATGACGAAATTTACAGAACGATGTAAACTTTCCAAATTCAAAATCCTTTTTGACATAGGAAAGCGGCGAAATGTTTATCGTCACTTCAGTACGATCCGATACGCTGAAGGTAATCTGCAAACGTTCCAACGAATATTCGAATTTTCTGGAAACTTTGAGAAATTGCCAGACCTTGCCAGATTCCCGCCAGGTTGGAAACTGGCATCAATTGGCTGCAGCTTCACCTCGCTGTCAGGTAATGCGCTATTTGTTTGCTATTTGACAGTGATAAATCGTCCTGGAAAATCTTTCTAGAAAAATTTAAATTTATTCCTCAGAGCGAACATTTTAAATGGAACATTTCAATTACTAGAGCATTTGCTTAGTCCAAATAGAATGGCAAACTAGGGGATTCTGTCTTCGAAGTAATAAAATCTAGTCGATTGGGTCTCAGATGAATTGCTTTGTAATAGAGAGCCTAGGGACTGATGCTGTTCGAGATAGGCACTTTGTAATTGTGTAATTTGTTCTAGAAACATGAACTGCAAATAGATTCCTAACGATTCTAAAAATCATCAGCTACTCCACTACAATAATTAAACTATTTTAATCCTAGCATGCTCGACTTTGCATAAGCCATAACAGGGAAATTGTGAATAAATTACTTTAACGAGTTTTTGCACAAACGATACTATTGCAGCCGAAGTTGTTAATATCGAATCGTTTTCATTAATGCGACCAGTTCAAGCACGTAATTTAAAGAAAAAAGAAATTGACACATTTTTTTTTTAATTCAACGTTCAATGCTATGGTCTGAGTCTCATTCAGCTTTTAAACACGTACTTCTAAGGCATTTAATAACTTAGTAACATGTGAAAAAACGACAACAACCCTAAGCATTATAATGTAATAATCCTTTACACATTTCATTCTGGTAACATAAAATTATTTCGCCAGAGTGTCAGCCATTAATCTGGCACGCCGGATTTAATAACAAGTATTGTGCTGATAGGCCTGGTGATCAGCTGCCAACTGTGCCATGTGCCACATGGATGCCAGTCCCGCGGGAAATTGACATCGATACTCGTTTTAAGTTTGAAACTGTTGATGTAAAATAGAACGCGGTGCCGAGTAAGTTTGATGTCAATTATTTGAGGATTTGATGTTAGCTGGATGTTGGAATTTATGTTGTTGCAGCATGTGAGTTATTATACACTAGCTTTTGCCCGCGGCTTCGCTCACGTTAAATTCGGGGTAACGCAGTTCCCCTCTCCGGATTTGCAGGTACCTGCTACCTGTAGTTTTTGCCCTTGCGCCTTATTTATTGTAATAGCAATGCTAAGTTTTCCCTTTTCTTCCGTCTTTTTCCTTCATTTATAACCATCAAATGATACTCCTACCTGCACTGACAGCATAACTGATGATAAATATTATCTTTAATTTTAATTAAATAAAGCTCCTAAAACCTAAGGTATAGGTACCCTCTTTATAGCTTAAAACTAGTCTTATTAAAAATATGTTATTTCTATCTACGTTTCCTTCAGTCTATATTTTTATTTTAATACTAACGATTTGTTTATTTTGTTTTAGGTAAGAACATACGAATCCAATTTTGTACACAACAGAGAGATATCGACCAAACATACAGGTAAGTTTAAAACAGACAAAAACATCAAATAAACCCTGACCCACATTGTATTAAAATGCAACCAGGCCTCAAGGATATACGAAAGCTTGCAATAATTAAACTAACTGGCAATATTGGCACAATTAGAAGCAATATCCGCAACAGACGAAATAAAACCGTTTGATTTGTTTTTAAATTGTCTGTAACAGCAATGCCGTGTTGTTGTAGGGTTGGTGCTATTACAAAAATGACTTGACAATATTTTCAATAAGAGTGGTAATATTGGCATGCTCCAGATTCTATCTTATAAAACTTATTCAAGGTATTAAAACAAGCTACACATTGTGTTTAGGAGTTACGTTTATCCTCTACAACAGTACTTTTTTAAACTTTTAGTTGTAAATAAACTAGTTAATATTAATGTCTGAAACAACGTCAATACAAGTTTTTACAAGGTAAACAAATCTGATACTTCACACTTGTTAATACGATGCAAGATTAGTGGTCACATCACTTTTAAGATGTAATCTGTTATAATTCTTCATACGACGATATTCGTGAAATGGGAACTTACAGAAAACGTCTATCTTCACAAACAAACATATTTTACTTCAATACCCAAAAATAAACTCAGCTTACAAAACAAAGTTTTTCAAACGAGTCCCTAACTTCTAAAGCCGCTAAATATTAAGTAAACAGATTATTTATTCGTGCTTTTATATGCACTTAAAAGTTAGAGTTAGACAGCCCTAATGTATATTGAAATGGGGAGGTTGGAGAGAAACGCGACCTCCGATAATGAAAACCTTTTCAGTTGATAGTTCGCTCTGTAGGTTAGTTCTAATGTATCGATTAAACATGTATTTGACGAGTTTGCAGAGGTTTATGTTTTAATAGTGAGTGTTGCCTTGAATGCTAAAATTATGAAGTTTTTAGAAAGTTATCTGTTTAAAACAAAATAAGAGACTGCTTTTCGCCTCAATTGAAAAACAACTAATATGGAAATCATCCTGGTAATTCGGTAATCACTCTGTGTTGCGATATTTCACAAGAATGAATTGTTTTATTTATGTTGCCGAGCAGTCGAATATAATTGCAAATTAAGATTAGGGATTCCGTTCAAAATCCTTTGTTCAATATGATAATTATTAATTAAATTGTGATTGGGAGCAGATTCATTTGGATCCGTGTAACTTTCATTTGTCATACTTTTGTTGTTTCATTGTATATATATTTTCTAATGCCACCTATTTTCGCAATATTTTTTCATTAGAGTGTCGATGCTAATTAATATGTTTTTATTGATCCAGGCCCAAAATTTCGCAACCAATATCAGAAATAACAGCTCACCATTTTCGACCACTACATTGAAACAGTGTCTATAAACGTAACACGACTACTATATACGGTTTTTATCGACCATGCAAAACCACCATTCCGATTTTAACAGAGGGCAGAACATATGTCGCTATATTAAAACCTTTGCATACGTGGATATGTCAAAGAGGGGCGAGGGGGTGCTATAGTCCATATAATTAGTAGCATTTCCCTTTGATGTTACCGGTGTATGCAGCCGTGTATATGGTTGGTTATGCAGATGTGCATGGTTGCCAAAGGAATATGACGTTGTTAATGGAACAGCTAGCTGTAGGGGTTGATCGGATTTCGCTGTAAAAGGTTTTTTTGTGCTGCGATATAATGTTTTTAATAATGAGTACTACTTTGTTGTTGGTGAAAAATGGACGTGTATTTTTTGAAAGGATTGCCGCAATGTTTTGTATTTAATAAAAAATACTGGAGAGTAGCTGAAATCGGAAAAGGTCTAAAGTGCAAAAGAAAGCTTGTTTGTATTTAACGTCTTTGTTATTATATGTTGACATAAACGAATACAAATTTAATTTGTTGTTTTTAAATCTATTTCAATATTAATATGACAGTAATTTTATTATATTTGTAAACTATATTTAATATGGCAACGTGTACAATTTGGTAAAATATATCTAATAATCATACACCACCGTATGATTTGAAAACTTAATCAAGACAAAGTATACAGATTCAAACAGAATTCTTTTAACAAAATCTCTGAAAACACGCTTAGTCTTTCTCCAAAAATAAAATCAAGCTCGCATAATTCAACGAGAGCTCTCGGAAATATTTCCACGAACGGACGTACCGACGGATGCTCATATTATTTTACAAGCGAAATTACTCCGCTCATATTCTCGTTAGACAGACGAACCGAATTCCTTTGTGGGTGTAGCGTGTACGTTCTACATGTTTCATGTACGCCTGGTACCAAAGGCTTCGCGTGCTGTTTCAGCAGCCATATTGTTTTTTCTGTCAAATTGTATTTCGCGCCAAAGTCAGATTTTTAGAAGACTTGTTTTGTAGACAGTTTTTATTGCAAAACTGCAAGAATCTATTGCCATTTTTTTTATTTGGCTTCGCTATTGAATATCTCTGAAAAACTTTAGTTACTAATAGAATGGATTTCATTAATGATTATTTGCTCTTTTTCTTTATATTTTCGCTTTGATTGAACCGGCAGAATGTTTGATGTTCCTAATTAAATCATTCTTTTTACTTATCTTACGTTCGTTCCTGTATATTTTTACTTTGCCAAGTGAAGCGTTTTAATTTACATAGGACCTTTCAAATATTTGAGCTTATTTTATTTCTGTTCGCCTTATTTCCTCAGCGTTTGAAGAATGTTTTTTTAAATGTAAATGTAGGATAGTAATTATATTATAATGACTAGACGTTTAATTAAATAAGTCTTGTTTCAGTGAAAAAGTTAAAATAATTTAACGTTAGTTAATTATAAGGCTAGCTGTCTCGAGGTAACTGGCTTTTATAGTGTTTGGGGTTCTTACAAGTATTCCAAACACTTTTATTGCGGATTGTAAAGCATCAAATAACTTCCCCCGCTCCAGGCGAAGCGGGGGGAGTGTCAGACTTGTACTGACTTATACCCACCCATGTTCCTTCTATTGCCCTCTACATATATTCCGGGGCCGCGGTATCTCTTTAGAACAACTAGCGACCCCGATATTTAGAACACTTGCTTTAAGAATCCGGTTCATATGAAATATTATATATTATAAGCTACCCAAGCAATATGATTAAAATTAATTGGATATATGTTCATTTACTCGTGTCCACTCAATGTTCAGGTTTCCTCCACTGAACGCCACTTGACTCTATCCTGGGCTTCCCGCTTCCACTTAAAGTCTAAATTGTCTTAACCTGGCTCGCGGCCTTCATACGTTTCATTTTGGTCTGTTCTAGGTCTAACTCCACTCTATCACCTTCTAACACCATCTACATTCGGGTTTGCGGCATTCTATGGCTGACCCATTTACCCAGCTGTTATCATTCTCCTGCCCGTATCCCATTTATTTGGGGTCGGCGCAGCAAGTCTTCTTTCATACTCCTCTGGTGTCTAATGGGATGATAAACAAGTTTCTCTAGGTGTAAATGTCATAAATAAATAACAGTAATCATCAAACAAACACATCAACCTAACTCTTCAGTATTGTTTCCACGAACCCAATCATTCAGCAGTCAACAGGTAAATCAACCAGTCGTGACCTGTTGGTGGTCATCAAGTATTCACGGGCAGAACGCGCCGCCTGCCTGTGCCTATACTACAGATATGCTGTAATGGTAGGTGGTGGGGTTGATTGGATTGTTTGTGAGTTCAAACGAGTGGGGAAGGGTTAAATGATTAGTGGGAGGGTTGGCTGTGTGATGAGTCAAGGAAATAATGGTGTTATATATTTTGTGACCGCTGTTGTAGTATGGAACTGTGGTAATGAGTGAATGGGTGCTGCTTGGTGATTGGCTGATATTTTACAACAGTATGATTCTCATTTCGATTTAGTAAATAAATATATTAGAGAAGAAAATTTCTTCTCAATACTTCTTGTTGGTGGTTGTCCTGCCTAGCTTGGTGTTATAAATGTTCGTCCTGGGTCTTTAGATTTCCTGGAAGTATGGAGTTCAAGACTGGTGGACCGGTCCACCGTTTTGTTCGTCGACCCTCTTGGTCTTTTCTCTGGTATATTTATGAGAAAATCCAGATTATTTTTATTCCAATGCATGAAAGCATAACTCCATATCACTTGTTTGCTCTGTTTGTTGAAAGGCTTTACAGCAACACAATTGTCACATTTTTCGGGATCAAAAGTCACTGTCCAGAAACACTAGTGACAATTGCCAGTCCCCTCACATTAGCCAGGTCCCACTCCCACTATTAGCTCAGATTTAGCAAACCTCAGCACGTTCGGTCTAGATTTCATCAAACTTTTCTCCTCTCCTTAATTAATTCGCTACAGACTGGGAGACAGTTTAATTTTCCCCAGACACGCAGATATTAGATCTGGCTGTAATTGCCTCACAATTCCCGTTGCCTATCGCGGCTAATATTGCCAGGGAGGTAAATTAAAGGTACTCTGGGGTACAACTCATTTTAATAAGAGATTTTTCCTTTTTGCTTTTTCTGGAAAAAATAAACGTATCAAATAAATTCCGTTTAACGCTTGGCATAGATTGCGTGAGATAACGTTTAAGAAATTATTATTGTGATACTTACAGGCTTTCACATTTTCCTTGTTATAATTTTGGTTTTCATGTGAAATTGACTTTGGCCGCTATCTAGCAAACATGTATATTTTCCTTTTCACAAAGTATAAATTTCATTTCGCACCTACATCCCGAAATTAATTAAACTAGATGAGGAAAACTTCCCGGAAAACGCTCCTGCGCTCTCACGCATGTCTTTTATGTACTTCTAAACTTGTTGGTGTACTGACAACGTAGGGAGGTTGTGTCAGTTTCAGCGACTTAAGTTCTGCGGTGCATGGTGAAACTAACTACTAGTTAATTGTTAGATCAAGTTTTAACTTAAGATTTGCAATATTCTACT
The DNA here is from genome assembly GCA_958449745.1 of Ochropleura leucogaster. Taxonomy (NCBI): domain Eukaryota; kingdom Metazoa; phylum Arthropoda; class Insecta; order Lepidoptera; family Noctuidae; genus Ochropleura; species Ochropleura leucogaster. The sequence continues at coordinate 21,608,490 of OY288201.1, forward strand.
TAGTTTGTGTTGAACAAAATATTTTAACAAAGGACATGTTATCGGTATACTTTAATTTAGGCTTAACTCACAAAATCCAATTAAACTTGACATAGAAATAGAATAGTCCTATGAAGAATTGAAGGGCACGATGAATTATGTACTATTGTATCATTTGTAGCTGTTTGTCAGACGTTATGGATAGTAAAAACTCCTAAACTCTGACAGCTACTAGATTACGTACTAACCTACGTAAAACACGACAACGGAACACAAAGGGCACAAGAGGAAACATGGAAGGGTTTTAGTCAGTACAAGTCTGGCATCCTTTACCGTCATTTAATGATTTCCCAACGGACAAACACATTGTTAGATAAAAGCTAAGCAGGTGATGTTCAAAATCAAATTGAGTAAATCACTTTTTCACAAACGCATTGTCTAAACTTATTGATAAACGTAGGTTATGAAAGTCTTCTTGTCACCAAAACTATTAAATCAGTAACGAATAGGCAGCGTTAGTTTCAAAGTTTGATTGTCAATATTAGCCCAAGCGGCGGAACTTCAGGCCGCTTCGCTGAACGGCCTCATTCTCACCTCGTGTTCATTAAATGGAACTCTATTATAAACTTTGTAGTTTACTACTATTACTGAGGTGTGGACTAGGTTTTAGTTTGATGCCTTTTTAGAATTTCCTTTTTAGGGTTCAGTACTTTAAGAGGAAAATACGGAACCCTCATTGGATCACTTTGTTGTTCGTCTGTCTGTCATGATCCTTTATCTCGAGAACGCTTGGAGGTATCGACTTGAAATTAAAACCTTTACTTAAAACTTACCTTTGTGCTGCGAAAAAATAATATACAGGGTGTTTGGAAGCTCGATGCAAAGCCGTGAAGCAGACCTAGTATAGACTATTTAGAACCATTTGAACCTAACTTGTCTTCGGCGAAGTGTGACTATTTTTTTTAAATCAAATTTTAATGATTTTTGATGATAATCCTAAAATTTTGCAGTTATTTGCAAATAATTAGTCAGTTTGAAAGATAAATCATTTATTTTTTTAATTTATTTTATTAAAGTAATGTCTGAACAATCAAACGAAACATGGTTAAGGCATCTGTGTCATGAGAATTTTTTTTTTTAGACAGTTGAAGTTAATACTTCTGTTTTTAGATTGAGAAAACAGATTTCTGACAGTTTAAAAAAAAATCACGGATCGTGCTTTTTCTGTTCAAACATTTTTAAAGACATGCCTAGTTATTAGACTTTCTTTTGAGGTATCAATTACGCAGATAGCTTACAAATTATTGAAATTAGGATCTACAAACTAAAGTGAGGGAGAAAATTAAAATGTATCGGTGAAATAATTAAAACAAAATTTTAATACAAATCATTTATTTTTCATGTTCAAAATGTCCGCCGCGGTTCCTAACACAAGCACGGGCCCGTCTTCTCACTTCCGTTGTTGTAATTTTCAACTTCATCTCTAGTTTCATTGTTTCAAATGCTGAATTTATTCTCGCAATCAGTTCTTCTTTAGTATTTATCTCTACGTTTGTATAAACTAGTTCCTTGGCCCGACCCCACACGAAAAAGTCAAGCGGCGTTAGATCGGGTGACCGGGCGGGCCAAGGGATTGGTCCGTCTCTGCCGATGCAGCTGTCAGGGAAGCAATTGTTTAAGTGCTCGCGTACATTCAATGTCCAATGCGCTGGACAACCATCTTGTTGGAAAATAATTTCTCGGTCTCCTGTGAATATTAGGGCCCCGGATTCCTCTACAAGCTCTGGAAAATCATTTTGTAAGAATTCCAAATAACTATTGCCATTCAAATTATCCGGTAAGAAATGGGGCCCAACCAGTGTTCTGCCGATCACTCCGGCCCACACGTTGACCGAGAATTCCCTTTGAAATGACTTCTGCTTTTTCCAATGTGGATTGTTGTGTTTTTCAGCCCATTGATGAAGATTGTGGAAATTAGTTATGCCTTCCCTAGAAAATTTACTTTCGTCTGTCCACAAGATTGACTTCAGAAACCATGCATTTTCAATGTCAGAGTTAAGAAGAAAACGACAAAACTGTATCCTTCTCTGAGGATCTCGCTCTTCAAGACCTTGAACGCCCGTGCCATGATACGCATACCTGTTATTTTGGTGCATTGTATTCCACACTTTCCAATGGGAGATGTTTAAATTTCGAGCTACTTTTCTAGTGCTGGTATGTGGATCAGCTTGAAATGCCGCTAAGATATCTTGTTCGATGTCAGTACCATGTCTACCTGGATTGACTCCAGGTTCCACACGGTGTATCCCATCTGCAGCAAGCCGACGAAATGTGTTGTAAAACACTCTTACGTTCGGTACTCTCCGATTAGGATAGCGTTCTTGGTACATCCGTCGTGCTAAAGATCCATTGCCGTCTGCTCTGCCATACATAAAAACGATGTCAGCATATTCCTCGTTCGAGAAAGTAGCCATAGTCAGTTCTCACAAAAACGGCTGGTAACGCACTAAAAGTTCAACTTAAAATAAAAGTTCAAGAGTCACGTGCAGGAGCGCAAAGGGCTACAACTGAACACGATGAATTGTCACGAAAAAGGAGATAACGTCTAGTCACAAGCGCAGTTGTTACTCGACTGAGTAAACTGGCGTCCCTTCAAAAAAACAGGTAGTTACTGACCCTATCTAAAGAAACACGACCCTATTGTCTTACCAATAAAGTCGTTTTTGCTGTGAAATGTGTTCACGTAACTAGGGGTGCGCGGGCGCTACCTGAAATTGTCAAAGTTATCGCCATCTTATCGCTCGCGTCACGCGTCGGCAGTGTTAGAGAGTCTCCCCTAAATTTTATTTCGAATGTCCAAAATTAAAGTTATCTTCTTATTTTTTTTTAACATAAAATCTATTTTTTAATAAGTATAATAATAAATGTTATTATTTTAAAGCACTAGTCTCGTTTTATCACCCTATTTAAAATGTTTAATTTTCTCCCTCACTTTAGTTTGTAGATCCTAATTTCAATAATTTGTAAGCTATCTGCGTAATTGATACCTCAAAAGAAAGTCTAATAACTAGGCATGTCTTTAAAAATGTTTGAACAGAAAAAGCACGATCCGTGATTTTTTTTTAAACTGTCAAAAATCTGTTTTCTTAATCTAAAAACAGAAGTATTAACTTCAACTGTCTAAAAAAAAAAATTCTCATGACACAGATGCCTTAACCATGTTTCGTTTGATTGTTCAGACATTACTTTAATAAAATAAATTAAAAAAATAAATGATTTATCTTTCAAACTGACTAATTATTTGCAAATAACTGCAAAATTTTAGGATTATCATCAAAAATCATTAAAATTTGATTTAAAAAAAATAGTCACACTTCGCCGAAGACAAGTTAGGTTCAAATGGTTCTAAATAGTCTATACTAGGTCTGCTTCACGGCTTTGCATCGATCTTCCAAACACCCTGTATATTATATCCTACTAATATTATAAATGCGAATGTTTTTGAGGATGTCTGGTTGTTTGTTACTCTATCACGTCAAAATGGCTGGACGGATTTTGATGAAATTTGGCACGGATGTAGATTATGGTCTGGAAGAACACGTAGAGCATATTTTTTTTCGATATCACGCGGGTGAAGCCGCAGGCGCCAGCTAATAAAAAATATCATTATTTTTTATCATTATCAATTAAGTCCTCGATGCGCGAGTACGGCTCGCTCTTGGCCGGTTTGTTTAGAGTTTCATTCATATGACATTGATTGATTGACTTTTTTTTTTCGGATAGGAAATCATCATGACTTCTCCCTCTCTGGGCGGAGCTGAACGAAGTTGCAGAGTTATACTGAATAAAACCTACCCATGTTCCTTCTTTTGCCCTTTGTGTTCCGAATCCGCGATATCTCTCTCGAAACAACCCGCTACCCCGGCAGGCGGTGGCCCTGACAGCCCTTCTGCAAAAGCAATATTCTTAAGAAGTTAATTGCCAAGACTGTACTTAGTACCTTTATTCGTAATGGGTTTTGCATTCAAATGCAATCGCTTCGCTTTTGACTTGGATAACATCCAAACTTGCACAAGTAACATCAATTCACATCAAATATTCGACAAGCTAGCAAGTAGCGAGGCAAACTTGAGGTTTGTTAGCCTCACTTGTGAGTCTAAGTCTAAGTACTCTTGCAGTTCAACGTCGACGGTATTACCTCGTTTTACTTTGGAGACGAGACGACACGTTTACTTACAAGCGCTACGGTTAAGCTTGATCTAATGTTAGTTTTGACTTGTAAATGATATGCCATACAAGTGAACTTGTTTAGATAAGAGACAACATACCAATCATCTTATTAGACAGCAATAAAATGTAATCAAAATATTTTTATTTCACTTAGGCCTACATGGGCACTTATAAAACTTCGAGAAAAGATGCACGGTTCGGGTTGGTCGTTTCCTATGGAGAAGAACCGGCAAGAAACTCCATGGTTACTCTTTTCAAATCATTTGGATTTACAATGTAGTTGTTACAGTGTTACTACTTAAGTATGAGCGGACAGCGTAGGCCCGACTATAGACAATAAGTAATTGCTTACTTTACAAAACGTAAAATAAAATAATACGTTAACAAAAGTTAACAAGCGTATAAGAATCTACTAGGTCAAACATGTCTACTTTTTCACAACGAATTAATGTTATTTTTAATAAATATAGATCATTATGGTATACTTACCTCAAAAAATGAAATGACGTGTAATTAGGTACATATCAAGAGATACAAGATCCAAGGCTCGTGTAAGCAATTATTTTTCTTCCTCCTCTTTTATAAATCGCGAGTCCTGTTTTCCCTCTTAGTAACCGATATTCCTTCCTCCATCCGCATATCTCACGAGACAATTTTCCTTCTAACATCAAAACTGTAATAGATCACAGATACAGTTTTCAATGCAGACTTGCGCGAGCGCACAAGTTACAGTAACTTAGTGACTTTAAGCAGAACATTAGTATTTAAAGCTTCGTCTACATGACCTGATAGTGTCGTAGCTCCAACTTGTAATATTGTACTCCTGGCTTTATCGGTAGAGAATCGAATTGAGTTATATGAGTTTTAGATTCAAAGTTGGTTCGTTTGATCTGAGTTGAGATTGTGTTACAGTTGTAACTTGTTTAAATAATTGTGAACCAGCCAGCTTGTTGCTAGAGGAGAAATATTGTTATCTTTTTGACTTCGCCGTTAGTCGTGTAATGTTCGAAATAAGTGTTAAGAGCTCGTATAAATAATAGCATCCGCTCGGGTCGATCTTTAGGTTAAGCCGCGCTTGCCTAGGTTGGTCTGTGTATGGGTGACCACCCGTTACTTACCGAGTTTTCTCCGTGCCTCAGAAAGCACGTTAAGCTGTTGGTCCCGGCTGTCATTTGTAGATCTTTGACAGTCGTTACAGGTAGTCAGTGTTCCGAAAGTCTGACAACCAGTCTTACCAAGGGGTATCGCATTACCAAGTACTAACTGGGTGTGGAGTCAGATAGGCAGTCGCTTCATGTAAAATACTGATATTCAGCTGCATCCGGTTAGACTGGAAGCCGACCTCAACATATTTGGGAAAAGGCTAGGCAGATGATGATGTTTGAAATAAGTGTTTGCTTTATTTCCGTTCCATTCATATCTCTTTGTATCAGATTCAATCATATTTTTGATCATCAATCATATCTTATTTATCTTGGTAACATTTTTGGTTTATTCATTTAGTAGTTTTTATTTATAACCTACTAACTGGCGCTCGCGGCTTCGCCCTCCTAATATCGAAAAAACAAGGATCCTATGTATTATTCCAGACTATAATCTACCTCTGTGCTAAATTTCATCAAGATCCGTTGAGCCGTTTTAACGTGAAAGAGTAACATACATCTATACATCTAAACATACATCCATCGATCCTCACAAACATTCGCATTTATAATATTTGTAGGATAGTTATCACCTACAATTAGTGTAGCAGTACAGTTGGTATTAGTACAGTTAGTTAACTGTCAATGTAAACCAACTACGTTCCTAATCTTAGATGATTGAATTACAATCCTCTGATTGTTGTTTGATTAAAGCTTGTGAAGATAATTATCACTCCAGCATATAATCGTAATAACATAAGTTCACGTTTGTGTTTACACCAAGGTTTAGGCAGGGTTGTACCTATTGTAGATACACTAATATATAATATATCAAAAAATATATCTAATATATAAAATTGTCGTATCACAATGTTCGATCCCATACTCCTCCGAAACGGCTCGACCGATTCTTATGATATGCATATTGAGTAAGTCTGAAAATCGGCTAACGTCTATTTTTCATACCCCTAAGTGAGCAGCGGGTGAAACCGCTGGGCACAGCTAGACACATATATTTATTGTCTTTCGCCATCTACTGGGCGTAGATTCAGACTTAAAAATTCCTATTAAAAACCCTGCCTGACCTGGAAGTGGAACCTAGAACCTTACCAAACTATTTTGATCAACTCATGAAAATTGCCAGTTCAATGAAAAGTCAAACAATTTTTTCAGGACGGTAAATTAAAAAAAAACTTGTATAAAATCAAATGGCTAATTTAAATAAGCGTCATACTTTCTCAGCAGAAAATAATTCAGCCGACTTTATAAGAAACCTCAATAGAAGTGTGTCAGTCCCATTGTAACAGGACAAAGGGAAATTCTCCAATTGATCACTGAATTGCAATGATATAGGAAGGGAGCGATAAAGGTAGAGAATACGTTACGGTTATAAATGGGAGATTTGATTATTGACGATAAAGGGGACTTGTGGTTCAATGGGATTGCCTCAGGTAAATAAAGAAATCTTTGGAGTTTGGGCAAATGCTGTAGAGCGACCGTTATTAACCTTTATTTAGTTCTCTAAAAGACTCAAATCAGAAAAGCATACTTTATGTTTTGAATGTAGTAAGACTATTCAAAAATCCATGACTGGATGCTTGACAGTTTTCTTACAACTTGTTACTGTCGCTTCTAGAATGAACACTTTAAGTCAGCCTAGATTCTGACTACTGAAACTAAAATCTAGGGTATGCAATTTGACCTTTCTCAATGATAGCTCATAAAACTGTACAGCTGAAAAACGTCATTTATAATTGATTTAAAATCTATGTGTAACTTTTCTTTACAAGTGCAGAGTACATTTTATAGAGTAACTAGCTGTGCCCAGCGGTTTCACCCGCTTTTCTTCGGAAATAAAATAATAATTTTCTAATACATAAAAATTTAAGATTTGTATTTCTGTTTGTTCGTATGTCTGTGTGACCTCTTTCACAAAAAGAGTTTTTGTGTTTATATCTTGAATGACAGATGGAAATGAAATAAGGGAATTGGGGGAGTTTAGTTATAACATTGAATGTATTTCCGTTTCATTGAGATGTTTATAATACATTGGGGGTTTCTGAATGATTGAGTAACAGGAAATTAATTCCTTGTAAAGTTTATCTTTGCCCTTTAAATAATTCTTAGGATATATATTTTCTTGTTTAGTACGAGATTATTTTTATGTTTATTTGCAAAAATCTCATTCATTTCTTTAAAGGTTAAGAACTACTACGTCTTAAGTGCCACAAAGGACAAAACCTGAACACAAAGGGCAAAAAGAGGAATGAAGACGGGTTTTAGTCAGTAAAAATCTAACAATCCCTTCAGCTCCGTCTAGAGCGGGAAAAGTTATTACCACAAAATTGAATTGAACTTTATAAAGTTTTCTTAGAATCAGCAGTCAGAATCAGCAATCTTAGAAAATTTTGTTGTTTGTGTAAGGACCGAAGCACCCTGCTGGGCTTGCGGGTTGTTCTAAAGAGATAATAGAATAGAAGGAACATGGGTGGGTTTTAGTCAGTACAATTCTGACACTCCCCCCCCCGCTTCGCTCAGAGCGGCGGAAATTATTTGATTTGATTTCCCATCCACAAAAAAGGACTAAAGCACCGTATGCTTAACTATATAACCTGTTAATTTCTTACGTTTGTCACCAATATTTCTTTTCGAGACATTTCGCATTGCGGGCTAACCTGACCTCCTAATGACCGCCCGATGTTACTATCAGTAAACACACGGGTGCAAGTTCTAGTTGAAAACGAGACGTTAAAATCAACTGTCAAATAACAGGAGAAATGCTACAGATTTTTAATGACATTCACAGTGTTGTTGATGAACAACCCTGTGAATGTCATGAAAATCTCGAAAAGTTTGTTCGCCAAATCTTTACTGACATTGAAAAAGATATTCGTTCAGATTTCGACTACATACCAAATGACATAATTGTCGAAAGTATGGCCTTTTTACACGACTATTTAACTTTTCAATAAAATACGCAGGATTTATTCCTATTGATAAAAGCCGTCAGATATTCTGAACTTGGTTTGGTTAAACGCGAAAACCCGTGATTTATGTCCCCACCGGTGCTGTAATACGCTATTTATGTCACTAGTGCCGGAATATTTCACTCTTATAGATGTGTTATCAGCTTCCACAGAATAGCTTTGAATGTAAAGTGAACTGTATGTTAAGTGCGCTCGTTTATTGCGGAAAAGGTTTATGTTTTTGTGAGAAATGCGATGTTTTTCTAGTCAGTTGTGGTCGGTAAGGATAAGCTTGTATTCTAATATCAGTATCTCATTCTTATCCCCGGTCTCCCCGGACTAGCGTAGTCACAACTTTATAATATTGCCGTAATAAAATTATTCCGTAAATAGGATACACATACGCATTAACTGTAAAATAAATTCTACGCAAATAGAAATATGTAGTATTTCTATCTAAGTGTCATTATTACCAGGGTTGCAGGTTGTTCAAAAAAAATATCGCGGCTCCGGAACATAAACGGCAAAAGAAACATGGGTGGGCTTCAGTCAGTAAAAGTCTAACGCCCCCGCTCCGCCCAGAGCGGGAGAAGTTAATTGATGATTTTCCATCCGTAAAAAAAGTCATTATTAACACCTTTAAAATCACATACATAAATAAACGTCTCTAAATTATTAAAAGCTCCTCTTTACTCTCAATTTAAGCCAGCCACACTTTAACTGGTCATTAACAAACTATATCTGTATCCGTTGCAATTAATCGGTCCCCCAAACGAGTCCTATTACCTGGTCTAGGCAGACAAACGAGCTAGGTAACCCCCTCCGTTTTGTCCAAATGCTTGGCTAAAGCACCTCTATTAATTTCCCTAGTTTTGAAAACATAGGGGTCGCGGTGGGGGCGGTACCGCGGCGGTTGTAATGGAAATGTTGAATATTTATTTCATGTTTGACATCCTATTTTTACACGACTGCCCCAAAAAAGGAGTGTTATGTTTTTAGGATTCATGTTGTAATTTAATTTCTATTTTTAACATTAATAATTGTAATCTGGTTTATTGTAATTTTATTTTCTACACAATGCTTATTGCTTGTAAATAAATTACGTATTACTTAAAATGACTTAAGTATTTCGTTTTATAGTAATATACATTCTGTTTCATAATGAGAGTAATTATAGTAATGGAGTGATTAGGAAGATGGTGGTGAAGTCTTAATTGTAGTTGTTGTTTCAATAATTAACGGCTTTGTAATTGAACATGATTGGATAATTGCAGGTGTAGTTAAGCGCTAACTAGCGTTTGACAACAAAGGTACTTAGTTTAATATAGAATTATCGTAACAGAGTTAAAAAAAAACAAGTTAAATTAAGTGGAAATTAAGCATCTCCATTTGAAATGAACTAATAAATTCACACGAGAAATTCTTCAAAAACTTACCCCAATAGTCATGGGTTAGTGTCTTCAAACGATTCAATAAAGCCATTTGTATCCTCAATTTCGAGCTCCTTACAAATTGAATATCAAACGTCATCCCTCGCTATACCGACCCCGCGCGAACTGCTCCCCCGTGTGTTCCCCGATGCACTGGAGATGCAATTTATTAACCCTCAAGTGGCGCTCGTTATATGCGGTCCGACGCGACCTTAGCCGGTCGGCCATTAGTTTAGTCTCTCCGGCCATTATTTAGCCGCTTTGGCTATTATTTTAGCCGCGCTGGCCGCCGACAGTGTAACTTAGCTGATTGTATGGTCTTGAGGTGGATCAAGTGGCTTTGAGATTTGGCAACTTTGGGTTGTGAAGTTACTGGACTCTAGACCTACATCGTTATGGTGTTTTGATTAGAGTTAAGGATTAGTTAAACCGGAACGAGCAGCTTTCGGACCGGGTGCGAATACCGGATACAAACACTTAAGTTCATTATCTGTTCAGTGTACCGAGTCGCGCCAACGTACTGTTTAGGATCTTGATCGATCCGTTTTCTTACAAAAAGTCTGATAATGTTATCAGTGGCTATACGGTATAATTGTCATATGAGAACATTAACTAAAACGTCAACTTCCTCGCTTAGGCAAGAAAAACTAAGTTCATTATTAGTTGAATACGGGCCAGCAATATATTTTACTCAAAAATGCATGTAATGTTGTCATTATTTTGACAACCTTGTTAGAGCAAAGTCGACCTTGCCGTTCTGTTTCAAGGAGCGGCCGGCAAAGTTTTGGTGGCCGCTCTAACAGGCCGGCAATGTTTTGCCGGCCGCTATTTTGACGTTTCAACGTTTTAAAAAATCAATTCCAAAAAGATTTTATTTAAAACAGAGCTGTTTGTCCGTCTAAAGGTAAAAAAAAAAAGATTTAAAAGATTTTATTTAAAACAGAGCTGTTTGTACGTCTAAAGGTAAAAAAAAAAAGATTTAAAAGATTTTATTCCATATTAGGCTGTATAATTCCAACTACCATTGATAAAAAAAAAATAAAGAAGTAACAAAAGCGCGGTTCAGCGAAAATTTTGATTTATTTACTGACTTTTTTGCTAAAAATGAGCTCTCAAAGCGAAAATTCTTCCGATTCAATTGTGTTTAACACCGCCAGACATTAAAGATGAAGCTAAATTAGTGTTTGAAAATTTGATACCGCGAAACTCAAAGGAAAAATATAAGCTTGCATATGAAAAATTTGTGCAGTGGAAAATCAGCAGGAAATCTGAATCTTTATCCGAAAATGTTTTTCTTGCGTATTTCAATGATCTTTCCAACAAAATGAAGCTTTCGTCTCTCTGGAATACCTATTCAATGTTAAAGTGCATGGTTCTGATAACCCACAATTTGAACATTAGAAAAAATTCTAGTTAATTAATATATTTTTTATTTAAATTACTTGCTAGTTTTATTTAGATTAGGTACTTACATTTTTGAGTAAAGCACTATACAAACCTTGGCCCACAATGACTGCTTCGCTGGTCACGCTATGATTGCCTCGAGCTAGCCTAGCTACGCTCTAGGCCTTTCAGCTTGGCCATCATTGCAGCCCTTGCTGTCCTCGCTGTAAAGGCCTCGACCTACGGTCTCGGCCTTTATCTCAGCTCGTCCATCAAGTGCTGCACGCTGACCGCGCTGTGTCGGCCTGGAGCTGCGCTGTCGGCCATCATCAGCGCGACCAGCAAAGTAGTCATTATAGACCGCGGCAGTAATGTACTATTACTCAAAAATGCATGTAATGTTGTCATTATTTTGACAACCTTGTTTGAGCAAAGTCAACCTTGCCGTTCTGTTTCAAAGAGCGGCCGGCAAAGTTTTGCTGGCCGCTCTAACAGGCCGGCAATGTTTTGCCGACCGCTATTTTGACGTTTCAACGTTTTAAAAAATCAATTCCAAAAAGATTTTATTTAAATCATAGCTGTTTGTACGTCTAAAGGTATAAAAAAAAGATTTAAAAGATTTTATTCCATATTAGGCTGTCTAATTCCAACTACCATTGATCAAAAAAAAAACAAAGAAGTAACAAAAGCGCGGTTCAGCGAAAATTTTGATTTATTTACTGACTTTTTTGCTAAAAATTAGCTCTCAAAGCGAAAATTCGTCCAATTCCATGTGTTTAACACCGCCAGACATTAAAGATGAAGCTAAATTAGTGGTTGAAAATTTGATACCGTGAAACTCAAAGGAAAAATATAAGCTCGCATATGAAAAATTTGTGAAATAAATGAAGAAATAATCCAGCAGTCAAACACCGCATTAGAATTATCGCAAACTATCAGTAATATCAAACCGGGAAAGTCGGTGTTGAATTTTAGTAACTGTACTTTTCATAATTGTCATTTTAATTAAAATTCTAGTTAATTAATATATTTTTTATTTAAATTACTTGCTGGTTTTATTTAGATTAGGTACTTGCATTTTTGAGTAAAGCTCTATACAAACCTTGGCCCACAATGACTGCTTCGCTGGTCACGCTATGATTGCCTCGAGCTAGCCTAGCTACGCTCTAGGCCTTTCAGCTTGGCCATCATTGCAGCCCTTGCTGTCGTCGCTGTAAAGGCCTCGACCTACGGTCTCGGCCTTTATCTCAGCTCGTCCATCAAGTGCTGCACGCTGACCGCGCTGTGTCGGCCTGGAGCTGCGCTACGCTGCGCTGTCAGCCATCATCAGCGCGACCAGCAAAGTAGTCATTATAGACCGCGGCAGTAATGTACTATAAAAAGTACAGCGGTTAAAACAAAGGAAGCCTAAAAATAGTAAAAGCCTACCGTCGCGGTCGCCCCTATGCCAACATTCAGTTTTAAACGAAACTTGTACAAACGTTATCTCTCCGGGGGAAGCCGTATCAGTATGCGTGTATTTGGTTGCCCGGGGCACTGGGGCACTATTGTCCGGGCAGAATGTTGTCGCACAATTAGTACAACAATACGCCCGCACCGCGCAGGTGACGCGAAAAACAATGCGATTGTACTTCCGTGGTAAGAGTTAGGTTACGAGCGTCAGCGATAGCGGAAAATCAACTTGAATAAAAAGTCGTTACATACAACATAATATCTGATTAGATCATTTATTAATTTTATCTCACCAAAATTAGTGAGCTAAACACAAAGCAAAAAAAAATGTGTGTGTCAGCTCCAACGCACGACTGGAGTTTAGTCCTTAAGTACGAGTATCTAACCATACGCAAAATGGTTTATTCAACTGAAAAAAGATTATTATCATATGAAAGGGTAAATTCACAAATTAATGAAAAAAAAAGCCCAATAACATATAGTATATAGGTATAGTCGACTATACAGCATACCATATGTACGTTATACACTCACAGCCAAATTAGAAAGTAGCGCACTAAAGGTGCGCACCAAAAACGTGACACGATTTTCGTTACTTGTTAGTAGGTTTTACCCCTCGGATTTTTCGCATACCGGGCGCCTTATATATGAAAATCGATTCTTAAGGAGTAAACTCCAAAAAATGTTCTGAGGTTCTGAAACAGTCCGTGTCTGGTAGTTTGTGCATGTGACTTTAAATGTTTGTAAACGCACCCATTAGGCAGGAGTGAGGAGCAACGTTTAAAAAAATCATTTAGTTTGGATTTCCTGATGAGGTGGTGAGGGTGGAGCACGCCCGAATTTTTAAAGAGATATACATTATAAAATTGTCAAAGAAACACAGAAACCAGCAGTGAGTTCCACAAACTGGTGGGATACACGTGTGGCAGGATAGCGTTACGCGCTTTATTTCTATTTAAACGAATCTTTTATTATTCAGTCGCTTATAACTTAGGGCGCGTTGTTTTGTGGTGGGCCTTAAGTTTTGTCCCGAGTGCTGTAGAAAAGAAAATGCAGGCGCGGCTTAATCTGTGACCCAATTCCGAAAAATATGTTCATACTCAAACTGTTTGTTACTGAACGAGCATTTTTATTTCGACTGAAACTCACAAAAAATATTTGAACTTGATATTTCATTTTCGGACTCGTGATGAAAGAACAATATCCTACTAATATTATAAATGCGACTGTTTGTGAGGATGGATGGAATTCATCCATCCATGTAGTATGGACGGACGGATGTATGCATGTATGGCTGTTTGTTACTTTTATTTCTTTTGAGTCAGCTAGGCAGTGTTGCCAATAAATTACCTTGCAGTTTGTCAAATATTAACTTAGTTTAAAATATGTTTAACTGTCATTTCAAAAAAATATAGATGTAGGGAAAAGACTAATCAGTTTGTAAACAATTTACACTTCCTCTTTAAAAAAAATAGATACCTCGATTATCTTTTGGTATACAAAAAAAGCTCATTTTAAAACTTTATCCGCTTTTTAAAGGCGTGGTAATCTTGAAACTCGAACTAATTTCCAACGCGTAAAAGGCGTAATCCAATAGTCTGAAACACTTGAACTTGTAACTTAGTAACGCACGCAATGGCAACACATTCCAGCTAATGGCGGACATTACGAGCTTCCACTCGACTTATTGCTTCTACTTGAGACATGTTTCACGGTTTTAACTTAGTTTTATAAGGTATAAAGTGAAGGTAATAAGGCGGGTTGGCAAAAAAAGGGGTACCGGCAATATTGACCCATAATCATTTGCTTGGCACACTGCTAGAAGTGTTTATCTTCAGCGAGTTTTCATTTTTAAACTGTCACGTTTTTCTCTTCAATATGGCGTATTTATTATCTCATATTACTACACAATGATCTAAATTAAACCAACTACCTCTTACATATACGCGTGTTCTCGTATTGGTCGACGGCGGCGACCCCTCGCATCCGTCCATGGTCCCAGGCGAGAGCTAATGGGAAGTAACCTTCTGCGAAGCAGTTATGCTAGCGAAGGAGGTGGCCGGTCATCGTAGATTTCTGTGGACTGAGAGCAATGTGTAGCTTACCGTCCACCCGTCTAGTGAGGACAGGCTGTGTCGACGGCGACGCGACGGCGCGTTCGTGTTCCCCGCGCGCCTCTTGGGTTTAAGTCAGTTAAAGTTTGACACTCCCTTCTACTCCGCCCAGAACCAATGTTTCTCTACAACTAAAGAATCATCACGTATTTCCCGCTAGAAGCTATAGCGACAAAGCTACCGCAACTTTATGCTTCCAACATCTGTGTACTAAACTTGAAAAATATTCATCAATTATGTCGCAAAAAACACAGATCTGACGGCCAAAACATGACAATTACGACGTCAGCCCCCCGACCCCTCTCCCACCTCGCTCCGTATCTCCATGTAATGGTTGTCACAAAAACCAGCTGCTAACAACAATTTTACGGTCTTTACAAACAGCAGTGTTCTTTTACAGCCTCTCTTTATTCACTATAGGCTTTATACCTGGTTTTGTTTGAAAAAAAAAACGGGATTAGGCCCAGCCTGCTGTTGTACCGGATAGCTGGTACATGACCTAGATAGGATTCTTTTGTTTTAAGCTTTGAATGGAACTTGTTTATTCATTAGTTTTATCTAGAACAAGATAGTTGGGATTAAGGTGGCGCAGACTGTGGGATTTTTGTTATTATTTACTGTAAATATTCTAAAATATTCTTCTGAGTTAACTAGATTAGAATTAAAATTGTAGTAACTTTGAGAAAACAATTGTTATTGATTGCGGTATGCTATTTTGTTAATTAAATAAACATACTAGCTGTGCCCAGCGGTTTCACTCGCTGCTCAGTTAGGGGCATGAAAATTAGATGTTAGCCGATTCTCACACCTACCCGATATGCCAACAAAATTTCGTTCAAATCGGTCCAGCCGTTTTGGAGGAGTATGGGAACGAAAACTGTGACACGAGAATTTTATATATTAGAAGATAATCACTGTATTTCTTTAAAAGCAGAATTAAAAATATGCCCAATATATTTCTTTGCATTCAGTTCTTAACATCATTAAAGAACTATTTTGTTAATAATGTAGCTAAGCAGCTGAAACTAAGCGTGGATCTAAACAAGATTATGAAACCTGAAAAAGTAAACAAAAAAGTTCTAAAGAAACTTAAAAAAATATCTTATTAATGAATGCTAAGAAAAACACTTTTAATAAAGCTATCGAAGAGCTTTCAATGTAACCAACTACCTCGTCTCCAGGAAAAAATATTAGTATTCATCACTTTAAAAGTTTTTTCATAAAACTCTTCGGATAAAAAGCGACAGAGCCACCAAAGTATAAAATTGGAACTTAATTAAAGCTGCCAAGTTTTATAGAAAGTCTCAGGAAGGGTATCATGAATATTAAAATATATAGTAAATGTTTAGGAAGAGTATCAGGAATTAAATTATAGGCAAGTGTACTATGTAACTACATTGTCCTGTAATTATTATAGGAATAGGGCGGGGGGGGGGGTATTGTAAATCGACACAATGACGAACATCAATTTTGATACGTGCTGAAAACCCCGTATCGGTTTGACAGATACCGATATAAAACGGTAGGTTTTTCGGATGGGAAACCATCGAACAGCTTCTCCCGCCCTGGGCGGAGCAGGAGGGAGTGTCCGACTTGTACTGACTAAAACCCAATAATTTTCCTTCTTTTGACCTTTGTATCCCGGAGTCGCAGTATCTCATGTGAAGAACCCGCAACTCCGCCAGGAAAGCAGTTAGCCTATAATTACTTTCTACCCGATTGCCGAAAAGTTTGTGAGGTATAGAAAGTAAAAAAATAATAATAACCACAATTATTATTTTAAGTCTAATATCTCTCAGGAATGCTGGTTTCTTTACATTGTAGGATAGGATTTCTCCTGTATCGTGGGTGCGTTTACAAACATTTAAACTCACATACACAAATAACCAGACCCGGAACAACTGTAGCTGTAGGCCATACCAATACTTGTTCCGCGAAGCGCAGCAGTCGATCGCTCAATCACTGCGCCAACCATTTCGCCAAACAAAGTTGTCCTGGGTTCGAATCTCAGATAGAACAGTGTGTTATAAATTGACTTTTGACTTGGAATTACTCAGTAGTGGCTAGGAATCAGCACTAGTGCTGACTAAGGGTGGGGAACCTTATAACATGTGACTAAAATATAAATGGCAAATCAAATATTATATCTAAATATGTTCTATGTAGTTTCGTATTCATTTCTCCTTATCTTCTTAGAGTAATCAGGCGTGATGTTTAGTAGTGTAGGTACTTAGTTAATAGTAGCCAACACTAATACTAACGCAGTCGTAGTCACAGGGTCGTAGGTCTTAAAGTTACGGTCCTCTGGAGACGAGAGAGATTTAACGGTGATGTTATTTATTAATATTGTATTAGACTTTTAGGACTTTTAGGTTCAAGGGTAGGCACTAAAAGTTAACTAGATTTTTGTTATTTAGTGAAGGATAAATATTTTTTGTTAAAATACATTTGGCTTTGTACCTAATAAAAAGAACCAATGCTTTTGTTAATAAAAAATAATTTTAGTCCAAGGGTACACATCAAAAGCTACAGAACGCACAACCAGAACCCACGTGCCCACATCTGGTCACACACACGTGCAACAGATCTTACTCAAGAATGTCATCAATGATTTCTATTTCTAATAAGATCACCATTGTATGTTGTTTTATTACGTCCGTTCCTGACCTCGCTAATAATATCTCTATTATATATTCTAACACATCTTGTTATCCTTTAAATTTCTCAACATGACCATCGTCTAAACACACTGTTTTCATTTCCTATTTTCGGTACATTTTCTTCATTGAAAACTCAGCTATCAGTTTTATGCGCTATCGGGCTATAATACAAAGGAACCGTTCGCGTAAACTTTCCTCTACGTATTAATAATCTCATTACCGACAACAACGGCAGATTATAATTAAGTCGGCCATCTTGCCTTGCCATCCTATCCTCCCTTATATTTATCAAAATAATTAGTTCTGTTCCGGATCTCCCGTACTTTCTCTAAGTTTGCCATGTTCTCTTCGATGTTAATTCTGTTAAAACAGTTAGTTGTTTTAGAATTGAAATATATTTGTTTGAACAATGCTGTCTTTGTAAAGTAAAATAGGTCGAAATAAACAGACATACGTGAAACTAAACAACATGTTGAAATATAAGGCTTTTTGTAAAATATAGACGTTAAATATTAATTATGTTTGCTCAAGATCTGTTATAACAATACCTAAAATAATTTCAAAAGTAATAAACCAACGAAAATTTGACGCATGTTTACATATAATTTAGATTCAGACAAACCCGCATACATTAATCTTGATACAAAGTCCGTTTCAGCGCCGACAGACTAAACTTTAGGGTTCAACACGATACATCACTACTTATTAATATTTCATGAACTTTTAAGGCATGTAAGTTTATGTTCGTTTATATAGCACTGCATACGTAGACAGGGTTTTACATAAATAATACCAGCTTGTAACTGACCCCACTGCAGGACACGGCGCCATCTTTTTCTCACTCTTGAGAAGGCTCTTTTACGTACGTAATATTAAATATAATATAGCCACATGACCATTAAACTGTCCGAAGATATTTCATCGTCAACATATTTTATCTTGCGCGTTATAACGAATTTTAAAAGCACACATTAAAAAGAAGTTGCAAGTAAAATTTAACGATTTTTCCAGATTAAGTAAGTAAGTTTTATAACTACTTTTTGAGGCAAAAATTTACAACATAAGTAGGTACTCGATTAACAACAAATTTAATTAATATTTGAACCACAAATTTGGTTATAATTCCATTTTTCTTTGTTTTCAGGTAAACACATTGTCAGCAGAAGTTGGCCTCTGTTCTCACGTACGGGTCGACCCCAACTATAGCCCCAATGATGTTCCAAGTAATTGCTACTTTTATACGTCGTAAACCTCGGATTAGGTTCGGCGCCAGAATCTCTAAGCTGGATTTTGATGGCCAAATAAGTTCGCCGAACTCTCGCCAACTTCAAAACTCCCATAAATAGGTGTCGAAAGGTATTTGTGGAAAGCAATTTTGTGGGATCCTTAGATAAAACCTTTGTTTCGGGACTCGTAGGCCTTCGGGGCCGTTCGTCTTCGGTGTCGCGCGTCGCAGTGTTACCTAACTCAACATTTCTGTCGATTTGTCTCCAATTCTAGGGCATTTGAGGGTCAGAATTGATGAAAAGAACTGGTAAACTAATAAAACAAAAAGTCTTTGCAAATGTATTTTGCCAGAAACCCATTTCTTTTAGATTTTTTTCTATCTGATTCTACCTTTTGTCTTAGTTTGGTTTATCTACCATTCACCTGTTCAGAAAATGTTAAGAGAAATGCTGGAAGAAAAATATCTTACGAAAACAATTCTGCCGAAGTCGTCGTTAACGAAAATAAGTTGTTGAAACTTCGTACATTGTTGGTAACGCTGAGTTATATTCATCGCTCTATAACGTGTAACTTTGTAGAAACATTTCAGTACGTCATATGCAAACGACTTTAGTTCCGCTGTAGTAATGTTTACAACAAGGAATGATCGCTTTCGATATGTTCTGCTGAAACTTGGAGATGTCTACATATAACAGTATGTTGAAATTCTAGTTTCAAAATCAAAGGTACTGCTTATTTTATTGAGGGATCTCTTCCAGCCAACCTACGATAGGATAGATTGATAAGAGACGTAGACACAGCGTGTAAAATTAACAAATGGTTAAACGATTCTTGAAGCTAAAAAAGCATGCTGGTTAGATAATCCATAGTTTCTTTCTCACGGATCTTTACATGAATGTTTACTAACAACGCATATATGCTACGCCATAAAAACTACGCAGCGCTGCACTAGAGCTTATTATTGATTTATAAGTTGTTACACAACTGTTATCGTGTAGTTCGATTGTCTTGTAGTCCAACTACGCAGGAAAATAATTGGTTTAGTTTAGTTTAGGAGACTGAATGTGGCAGGTTGGTTCGGAAAACTTCTCTAAGCACAAACTTTAATAGGAACCTGTTAACTTTCTATATTGGATGATTATGACAAGCTATTGATCAGAATTACTAGGTTGTTTTTATAGATAATCTATTTGAAAGGAATTACGAGTATATTCTACCAGATTTTCCCTGAGAAATTCGTCCAACTAGAAAATATTTCTTAGATTTAAAGTATCTCCTTACTTAAGTAAATTAATGTGACCAGTTTCCTCAAAACCCGAGTTTTTTTTTGCATTAATAATATTAGAATGGATTTCGCGTGATATTAATAATGTTAGACACTGCAAAATAAAAAAAAGCTCGACATAAATCACCAAATAGAATCCAACAAGACTTCGAACTTATTTTAAAATCGGCTGAGAGTGCTAAAACCGTTTCGCTGCCGTCCAGCTTTACACCGGCCAGCATTATCGGACGGGCGATAAATCTGCCGTCCCGCACGGTCGGACACGGCCCGGTCCGCTTCTTTATACTAGCAAGCCTTGATTTTTATCAAGGAAATGCAAAGCGGACGAGAAAAATGGAAGGTATAATAGGAAAAGATAACAAGTGTACGGGACGAGGGCCATGTTGTTTTTAGGGTTCCGTACATCAAAAGAAAAAAACGGAACCCTTTTTTTTTTTTTTTTTCCGGGTGGGAAATCATCCAATGACTTCCCCCGCTCTGGGTGGAGCGGGGGGGCATGTCAGACTTGTACTGACTAAAACCCACCCATGTTTCTTCTATTGCCCTTTACGTTCCGAGGCCGCGGTATCTCTTTCGAACAACCCGCAACCCCGGCAGGCGGAGGCTCTGGCAAGCCCCTCTGAAACGGAACCCTTATTGGATAACTTTATTGTCCGTCTGTCTGTCAACTCTTTATCTCGGGACCGAGTGAAGGTATTAAGTTCAAATAAAAACCATATACTGAACTTTTTAGTCCCTTTGTGCTGTGAAAAAAGTAACTCTCTAAATCTACGCAGTCAAAAGATATGGCTGTTTCTGTCGCAAGTTTCTACGGAGCCCTCGGTGCGCGCGCTTGACTCACACTTGGCCGGTTTTTTCACGAGTTTATCCGATCGTGATCTAAACGTTATTATATTATTGTAATGGGATGTTCTGTGATAAGCGCTGGGGTACTTGATGGGACACGATTGCATCTTTGAAGTCGCAAGTGGTTTTGTTTTACTTATTGTGCTTGGGGTTTTAAGTTGCCATAAGTCAGTAAATATTTTGTAAGAAAAGTTCTGTACAGTGTCAAACACTAATATACACTTAAAATTTCATCTTATACAAAACAATCTGTATAAGCGTTGAAACAATGTTACGGGTTGTTCGAAAGATATACCGCGGCACTGGAACATAACGGGCAAAAGAAGGAACATGGGTGGTTTTTTGTCAGTAAAAGTCTGACACTGCCTCCCGCTCCGCTCAGAGCGGACAAAGTTATTTGATTGGGGTTGAAAAAGACTACATTAATTATTTTACTATTATACCACACTAGCTTTCGCTCGCGGCTTCGCCCGCGTTAAATTTGGGGTAACACAGTTCCCCTTCCTCCAACTATCTATGTACCAAAATTCATCACAATCGGTTCAGCCATTAAAGCATGAAGAGGTAACAAACAAACTCACTTTCGCTTTTATAATATTAGTAAGGAAGTAAGGATTTATGAAATGAACATCAATGCACTACGACAACATTTGTTTCATAAGTATATATATACCTATATACACATATAAACCTTTCTGCCTTTTTATTGTGACTATCATTGGGATGGACCAAATAATACGTTAAAATTATTTGAGTAAGTCATTAGCTAAGCCATGAATAAATACTCATTTACGATATTCAATCCCGCTGACAATAACCTGTGAGTTCTCTCGACATCCTGGCGAAGACATCTCCATTACCTGTCTTCATTCTCCCCTCTTACAACCCCCCACATTTGTAAGCAACCCCTCCTCCTTCCCCACATAGTCTCATTGTGTGGTTTAACACGTGCGATCAGTTCTCTCGTAATATGTGCCAGCATCCTACCGTTAACGAAGAGTGGGAATCTCAAGATGCGCTTGATTAGCAGTCTCGTTTATACTAGTCTTGTTGTTATTTGATTGTAATGTACAATTAATTACTGCAAAAAATTAACTAAGCTTACAAGTGTAAATAGACTGCTACATTCCTTCTCCAAGCATCAACCCAACCTCAGCTTAAACTTAATCTTTGTTTGCGGGTTGTTCGGAACTTGGGTGGGTTTTAGTCAGTAAAAGTCTGACGCTTCCCCCGCTTCGCCCAGAGAGGGAGAAGTTATTTGATGGTTATTCATAAAAAATCCTAAATTTAATGTATATAAATACCAATGCCATTTGACAGAATTATCATTGGCAGTTACCTCACATAAAACTTATTTAAACGGAAATAAAGTTAACTGAATTCAACTGTGATGAAAACAATAACAAAATAATTGAATATGGACTAGTTTTTATTTAGAATATCAACACGTGAAGTGTGATCACTTATGTTTGTAAACACACGAAGTATTTTGACGTAATTTAGGAACAAAAAACTTTATTAAAGGAAATGTTTTGCTTACTAACACAACAGAAACATCCTCGATACATTTCATGAATGTAACACAAAGAAATTCTCAGCACCTTGTTAACTCTGTTTACACCTCATTTTGTTTACACGTTTTCGGTAAAATAACAAAACGTATACTTAACGTAAACATGAATATGTTACGTACAAATTATCGGTTTCTTTTCCTTTACGATAAGTGCATTAGCTATTCGTTTAAAATCCCCGTGTAGTAGCTACGTGCTGGGTTTTAACCAGCTCTCTTTGGCGCGCATTCTGTGGAAAATAATTTAGTTTCTGAATTTGTAGCGTTAACATTGTAATGTTTGTTTTTCATGTGAAAGTTAACACATATTTTTAACTTTTGTACCTTTTAGTCGAAAACGTAGCTTTATTTAGTCGTAGTAAACAACTAAGTAAGTGACTTATTTGTAGTTCAATGTATAACACATAAAGTTTACAGAATATTTAATTTGTGAAAAAAAAAGTTGGATTCTAAGAATTGTGTAGTTCCAATAATAGATGAGAAGAAGAAGCATGAGTATTAAATGCTTAATTTCTGTAATTATTTACTACTAGCTTTCGCCCGCGGATTCGCTCGCGTTAAATTCTTTATAACACACCAAGCAGACCTGCAGTTTAGGCTCTTGCGCCTGCTGGATTTGTAATAGCAACGCTAAGTTTTCCCTTTTCTTCCCTCGTTCGCCCTCATAACCATTTTAAATAAAAATTTGCCGTGTCCGTCTCCTGATTCCAAACTATCTCTGTACCAAAATTTATCAAAATAGGTTTAGCCATTAAAGCGTGAAGAGGTAACAAACAAACAAACAAACTCACTTTCGCTTTTATAATATTAGTAAGGATAACGTACTCATATCAAGCACCTGGAATGATGTCCTTCAAACAAATGCGTGCAAATGGCAACCTGCGTTGCCATTTATCTATCCGACAGATAATAAAATAGGCATAAGTACCGCCAGTCGCGGCACTTCGCTGAATATTCATGAAGCGAAGCTCAGCTTCCCCGCTAGTGTTGCTAGCCCAAATATTTGTCTTGCTTACCTTATGGTAATATTTCTAGTGGTTTTCGTTTGGAACTTAAACAAAAAGTGCTGCTTTTAGAGACTTTTAATTTCAACAACGTTTAATTTTTGTTGGCTGGTAATACTGAAATGAAAGGTTCTGTTTACTGTTGGGTGTTTAAAACGTGGTGTGCTTAGGTTAATTGTAGCGCGAAACATCTCTAAGGACTTGCTGGAGTTCAAAAATGTAGCTGGATAATATATTGAGAGCAAAAAATGTTTTTTAAATTTACGGGTGTATGTTCCATTTAATGTTCATTAATTTTCACATCAACTTGATATTTGTAAACGAAAATGAGAAAACAATTTTGAATGCTTTAAGTATAATCAATCAACCTAGCCTATCTCATCGTTTGGAACAAAGTTTTAATGTTTTAAACAAAAAGGCTTTAGATGTCTAGACTAACAAAGCTTTAAATCAAATTATTATATTGTAATGACAGCCCAGCTGATCGTTTCACTGTCTGAAACTTCGGCTGAACAAATTGACAGGCCCGTCAGAGCGCTAAAGTTAGCAATAGTTATTTAATTACATTATATCTGATCGCGAGAGATATCAGACCTCGATAAGATTTAGATTTCAGGACGGAATTAATTTTGAGTTGGTTTCGGACTAAGTCAGTTTTGTTTTAGTTTCTGATTCTAGATTTAAATATAATATCTCGCAGGTCTGCTGGAAAAAAAATCTTATGAAATATGCAGTATCTTTGTGCTCTTCTGTCTCTCTTAGTAGAACGTCATGTCAAGTATTTTGTGTGCACACAAACTCATCTATTTCACAGGATTAGTGATGACAATCGTCTTCTCACTGAACTTTAGGTGCCTTCTCCAGGATATGCAATAAAACTATACCTCTCTTCATCATTATCATATCAGCCAGGATACACCCACTGCTGGATATATGCGTCCTTCTTCTTCTGAAAGTTGTTCCGGATCTGGCTGTTTGTGTATGTGAGTTTAAAAGTTTGTAAATGCACCCACGATACAGGAGAAATTCCTAGTTTGGGGCAAAGATAAAAAAAAATCGTTGGCTCATAATTATAAAATATTATTATGCTACGCTATGTTCATGGTATCATGTGCCGAACAACAGGTTGGTAAATACTTCAGCTGTCACGTACTTGTCAATTAAAGTGTTTACTTGAAAAGTGCCTGAAAGTAATCTATCATCGGCTGTCGAACGATCAGCTGTTGTTATTTACATTTCACGGCGAAGCGACGCCCACGCGGTGTCCGCTAAATAAATAACAAGATAGGAAGAATGAAGAAAAAAATAGTTTTAAAAATATTTTTTTAACCCACTAATATAATATTAAAAATGCGAATGTTTGTGAGGATGGATGGACGTATGGATGTGCCTATGAATGTATAGATGTTTGTTACTCTTTCACGTCAAAACGGCTGAACGGATCTTGAAGAAATTTGGCAAAGATGTAGATTATAGTCTGAAATAACACATAATTTATATTTTTTTTCAGCTAGTACGGTTATAGTTTTAAGAGAAGAGTTACCGCTCTTAACTCATGTGTTGTTTTATTAATTTATAAAAGGGACTTAATTTATACAGGCGTATTAAAATTGAGGAAATCAAATTGATTTTATAAAGGCGTTCTAATTTACCTCTATTGCTGAAAATATTAATGTTTAATGATGTTTATTTTGCAAGTAAGATTTTGTTAACACGTCGTTTTTTTAAAATAACTAATTGATTGCCGGTGTTTCATATGCGAGAAGGAACAGTTGAAACAAACTAAGAGGCCATAGTCTATTTTAAGGTCCAGACAAAAATCGTGCCCAACCTACATGAAGACTACGTAGATTAGTGTTTAATTATCTTTTTAAGAAAGCACTACACAGATTTCAGTGGACCTGTCCAGTCAGTGTCAATTACCGCGTAGATCGACTTATAACACAAGGAGTTCAAAGACACGACGAAAATACCATAAAAGTACATTTGTGTAGGTCGCTTGTAATACTCAAACTGACAGACAATCGTTAAAAACATAAGAACTCAACTAGCAAGAAAGAATAATATTTTATTCAAAACTGCATTTATTAACTGAGCAGAGCAAGAAATACACCATTTAACTAGCACGATTGGAAACCATTACCGTAACTAAACATTATTCCTTCAGTTAACATTAAACTAGCAGTTAAGTAGAACCACGTTTATGATAACACTTGGCTGCGGCCGCAATGCGCCTGTAACGTGCAGGTTCATTCCTTATGTAATACACCAACTTTAGTTATGCTCATTAATTATCAACTTAATTGAAAATGAAGTTCGGACCTTCGAAAGAAAAAATATTATTTTTTAGCTAAAACCAAAAAAGTTAAAGAACATTTTGTCTGTGTGTGACAAACAGAGGTTTCATTTTTTCTGACATAACATATTAAATAGTAATAAAAAAAAACAAATCTGCCGAAATCATTAGACCTACAATTGCTTTGACCTAAAATCGCTTACTCGCCATGTTTATTTTGCTCAACAGATTTGATAATTATTTTTTTATGTATATCTAATCCAAATAAGATCTATCAATGTTAAATTCAAATATCTGTATCAAAATTTTTAGTTTCTACCTGCCTAATATTAGTCTAGTAACTTAAAAAATCCATTGTAATCAAGAATTTCATTGCTACGTAATCTCGTAGCACATGTCTACAAGACACCTACGCCGCCGCGCCGCCGGGTGGACGAACTGCTACGAGCGCTACGTCCGTAGCACACCCGCTACGAGACACTACGTTCGTAGATATGCTAAGTAGTCCTTTTATTTTGCTTTGTTTGAATATTTTGAACAGGTGTCGTGACGTCAGAGGCTATCGACCTTCTAAATATGGAAGGTTAGAAATATGAATATATTTTGGAGTAGAAATAGGGGCTAGATAGAATCTAAAAGTGTAGGCTTGGAATATTTTACGAGGTAGTAAACTTGTTTTACGTTGTAATCCATTTCAATTATTTGTGTCGAAATTGATTAGTAATCAAGGTTAAATAATAGGTCCTAATGATTCATTAGTTGTCATCATTAAAGGCTGATAGTACTATTTGAAATAATGCAAACAAATCATAACCAACGATTTTAATAACACTTTCTCATTAACGTTTATATTATAACTTTTACTTTAATTAACAGTTACAATTAATTTGAATTAAAAAAAATAACGAGGTTACGTTATCGTACTGATATGCGTGTTATCGTAACTGCGTACTATCGGGAATGCGTATTGATACGCGTTTTCTCGACAGTTGGAGCACAGGCGTCAGTCCGGTAAGTCCTGCTTGTTCTCTACTTAATGTGGTCCCCAATATCAACAAATACTTTGCATAAGATACAGTTTTGAAACAATTTATTAATAGTTAATTAAAACGGTACAGCACCAATTAAAACAATGAAACACATAAATAAAACATAAGTAGTCAACATACAATGTCTGATTTTCCTTCGAAATCTTTGCTATCCTATCAACATTCAAAATGCTTGACGTTTATAAGCTAAGATCAATTAAATGTCTCTCGAGCCTTGAAGTATCGACTGGTTGGATGAAATATTTTAAAACACAACAACTACAAATAAACAAGTTCTGAAATTATCATCTTGTGATAAAAGTAAAAAGTAATATTGACACGTGCACGGCCAACGAGAAACGAAACCAAATGTAAACAAAACCCATGCTAAAACCCCATCTAAAATGGCCGCCCGAATATTGGCGAACCCGTCTTAACGTTGTCATGTTTTTGCCGGGAGAACGAGACATTACGACAAAGGTACAAGATGGAAAGAGCTAAATATTAGATTGTCAACGCCACAGTTGTTCTTTAGGTTAACGACCTTTCGTATCG
Organism: Ochropleura leucogaster; assembly: GCA_958449745.1. Taxonomy (NCBI): domain Eukaryota; kingdom Metazoa; phylum Arthropoda; class Insecta; order Lepidoptera; family Noctuidae; genus Ochropleura; species Ochropleura leucogaster. The sequence continues at coordinate 21,635,657 of OY288201.1, forward strand.
CTTCTCGTTGGCCGTGCTATAGATCATGTTCAAATCTCCAAATAAAAGTAAATATCTCAGCCGATTTATTTCCATCTGACTTCAAACAGTTTTCGTCGCGTCTCCCCGGTGCAGTGTGCGGGGTGTGCGCGGTGCGCGGTGCGGTGTCGTGTTACAAACAATCTCGTATTGCCATCCGAGAGGGACAAGAACGCTTTAATTTGCTCTTTGTCGAGTTGTCCGCGCAACGTGACACTGCCGCGACAGAGTTGTTAATGTCGTCGTTAAGACTGCTTTATGGGTATTTTTTACGTTGTTTTCAATATTATAGAGGTCAGTTAGACGAGCTCGGAGATGGAATATTTTGTTATGGCTTTATAAAATGTTACGCATTAGGTTTCCTAAATATTTTATGAACGTAACAATTTATACTGCCTTCTGATGATAAATAAGCACAAAATAAATGAGAAATATTCACAATATGTAATAAGTGCTTTCTATGATGTAAATATGATACAAAAATCGGTCTTCCACAAGGAGTCATACCAAACAGATACCATGCCAAATGCCAAAGTTAAGCCTGAATCTGTCACTATTTTCTAAAGCAACAATGTACCATTTCCACTAAAACGCTATCAGAATTAGAACAATAAAATTTGCATCTAATACTCTGTGATTTTCCAATCAGCGTTCAGCAATAATCGGATTTTAGTTAATCCGATTAACGCGCGGAGACTATTACAGTTTTGCTCAATAAATAACAGCCATTCATACTGTTAAATGTAGCATGTAACTGTACAATGTATACGTACAGTCAACGAAACAGGCAAGTAAACGGGTAGCCTTTCACATACAAAAACTTTTTACATTACGCACACGTAGAAGTGTTAGTAGTACCCAGTGTTAGAAAGAGACTCATACAAGTTTGAGAGAAAAGAACGAGTACAGGGGGCCTAAAATGGCCGTTTTAGCAGAACCTTATATGGATAATAATATGAATTACGGTAATCACCATGTTTTAGCAAGGAAATCGGCTCAAGTACAAAATAATTCTGCCCAGAAAAACAATGAATATTGCGCGCAGTGCAAAGCTGTTTGTTTGTTGCCTGCACCCCAACCTCCTTTGTTTATTGTACATGCAATTATCACTAATGGGTATCGTTGTTTTGCTTCTACGGACATTAAAATTAATATTATGAGCTTGCTTTGTGCTCTGAATAGCGGAGCAGCCCGGAAATTGGATTGCTAGTTATTCGTTTAACTGAGTAACCCTTTAATACGATGGAATAAGGTTCTTATTCATCACGGACTATTTTATAGGTATTATTATAGTTATATTATATTCTAGAGTATCTTAAAAATATTTTAACGGAAGCATTTAACAGTTGGTTTTAATAATTTCGATCGTACTCGTGGTGCCAAAATAACATGATGCAGAATCGAAATAAAAAATACATGTTGAAAGATTATGACCCAAAAAACTATTCACATAGTTAATATGTAAATCTTTTTTATCGTCGAATATTTTAAAACGTGCATTAATAAATACGCGTTGTGCCAATATTGGTCATTTGATGGGTAACCGAGAACGAATGGGATCGGGAATGAATGGCGGATGTCAATAGCTCTTCACAGGAGTACCGCTCGAACTGCGATATGAACGAAAATATTGGCTCAATTTATTATTGGATAAATATGTGGGTATTGGAAATAAATATTCGAAGTAAAGGGCAAAGTTCTTTTGTTGGCAACTTTGTGTCGTCATCTAATATTATGCCAAAATTCTGATTGCATAGATATGGCAAATTACATATTGCGGACAAGAAAGTCAGTGGTTTCTTTTGTTGGCAATCTCATCATCTGCCTAGCCAACTATGTTGGGGTCGGCTTCCAGTCTAACCTTATTCTGCTAACTACCAGTATTTTACATGGAGCGACCAGTTTAATAACTGGGTAATACGTTTTTCCTTGGAAAGAATGGTTGTAAAACTGTCGGGCCACTGACTACCTGTTACGACTGTCAAAGATCTACAAATGTCCGTCGAGACCAACGGCTTAACGTGCTCCCCGAGGCACGCTGAACACTCAGGATGTATCGCGTGGTCACTCATCTACGGGTCAACCTAGGTAAGCGTGGCCTAACCCCACGATCGACCAGCGCAGCAGTTTTATTTAGCCACGAGCTCCTCTTTTTGTTGTCAATCTAAACCACTTTAAATGAAAAGTAACTATAAAAAATATACTCCACGTTGTAAAAATACTCGTATTAAAACATGAACCGCGTGATGTGGCTTGGAAACTATCAGTTTTATGGCTATTTCTTTGTCACAAGCTGAAGGGTCAGGGCGCAGGTGCGAAGTTTTATCGTTTGCCTGTATAGTGGATTGAGCAGTAACCGCTAACACAGGCGAGTGCCCGCAGAATAAAAACCTAGATGGAAAAAATACCTTGACTTTTTACTTAAGAGACAGTCGTGTGAAAAGACTTTTGTATTGGGTTCATTTTTGTGGCAGCCAAAAGAAATGAAGACCGAATAGACTGTATTTTATATGGCATTTCAATTACGTCAAAAATTTTGTAAAGGTTACATATAATAAGAGAAATATTAAAAAAATAAACATGTTCTGTAATAATAATAAATACAAATCAAATGTAATATTGACACGTGAACTAGATCATGTTCAAATCTCCAAGTAAAAGTAAATATCTCAGCCGAATTATTACCATCTGACTTCAAACAGTTTTCGTTACATTCCTGATAATTTTTGATTCCTGAGAACCTATTTAATAGTAGGGGAGCCCAAGCGGGGATTTCGGGATTTACTAAAGCGCGGCAGATTAATATACAGGGGGATACCTTGTACCCAGTTAAGTACCTCCACAGAACATGAGGCCCATATATAGGGCCGCCCGTGAAGGATACAGGATCAGATTAGTAAAAAAAAATTGACCATCAGAAATTCTCGAGCGCGTCATATTAAGGTAGGGTGAGTTAATTACACCCTAAAAAGTGTATATTCCACTAATCTGACAATTTGAGAGTGACGTAAAAAAAGGGGCGGGCAACAAAGTTGTAAAAAAAAAACGTCATCTCGACATTCTCGAGCGTAGCTAAATTTTTTTTTATTTTGAAGGAAATAATTCAAGAATAATGAAAAATATATAATCTGACGATTTCCACAAGCCGAAATAACAAAAATTCGTCGATAAAGTTAAATGCGTGCAGCTGCGTGATGCCTACATTTCCTTCTCCGCGTTTCTATTCCTCTCTCACTCTTTCTCTATCTATTACTCTCTCACTCCGTCCCCACTCTGGTTTAATTAAGTTCAATGATTTAAAAAAATAAAAAAATAAAATTTTTTTTTGAAACTGATTTTTTGGGAATAACTTTTAACCGGCTTTATCGATCAACTCCAAAAATAATCTAATCCCTAATCCGCCTTTGAGCTTAAAAAACCACGTCGATCGCCACCAAGCTGGTCAAAAGCGGTTGATTCGTTCGAGAGATATCGTGAACGAAAGAAACCCGAAAAAGTGTTTCTTCGGGATTACTTCGAAATTTGTGGTTCAATCAATTAAAATTGCAAAATTACTTATGAGGATGATAAAACTGCGTCGAATGCCGCCAACCGTGTGAAAATCGGTTGATCCATTCAAAAGTTATTGCTGTTTGAAAATTCCAAAAATAGTGTTCTATGAAACTTCTATCAGACTTTCGAGCTGGGAGAGCTCAAATGCATAGAAATATTATTTCTTTGAACTCAGCGAGCTCAAAATATCACATAAATTATATTTTGAGCTCAAAAATGTCATAAGTACAATTTTAAGCGCCCAGGAATGGAATTAGCGAGAAGTTGCAGGGATGGCCTTAAAGGTGAACCGTTTTTCTATTTTCTTTTTGTCAGATTAGGCGAATCCCTCTACATAATCGTCAGATTATGAGACAGTACGTTAAAAATAGTGTTCTATGAAACTTCTATCAGACTTTCGAGCTGGGAGAGCTCAAATGCATAGAAATATTATTTCTTTGAACTCAGCGAGCTCAAAATATCACATAAATTATATTTTGAGCTCAAAAATGTCATAAGTACAATTTTAAGCGCCCAGGAATGGAATTAGCGAGAAGTTGCAGGGATGGCCTTAAAGGTGAACCGTTTTTCTATTTTTTTTTGTCAGATTAGGCGAATCCCTCTACATAATCGTCAGATTATGAGACAGTACGTTTAGAACATAAATATTAACCACATATATCTTAATCTGACGCGCTTGAGTATTTCAAAATGGCGATTTTTTTTGCATATTATGAAAATGGCCGCGAGTTTGCGTCCCATCGAAATCGTCAGATTAGTGAATGAGAGCTTTTTTTTGGTGCACTTAACACTCCCTTAGAAAATCTGACGCGCTCGACAAATTTTTTTTTTTTTCATTTTCAACCCTTAAATACAACCACCCCCATCATGCAAACGATCAGATTAACATACGTACATTATTAAAAATACATAGGGCATTGATGCTATCAATATCTGACGCGCTTGAGGATGTCCATGCAACAGTTTTTTTTTACATATTTAAAAATCTATAGCCGCTTCCCCCACCGATGTAACGGTATATATCATATAACATTTTTTTCTTCTTATCATCTAAGCTTTGCATCCCAATAGGTCTCTACGACGCTCGAGTAAATCCCCATTTAGCATCGTGGGCTCCCCTACTATAACCACGAAGAATTAAAAAGAAATCGAAAGTACTTTTAAAAATGCCAATAAAATTCATTTTTTATTTGTCCCGGAAAAATATTATTCTTATTTTGGAACCCTGTGACGTTGGACCTCATTCCCTGGAACGTCAGTCGTGTGACGTGGCTTGAAGGATCACTCCCACGACAGCAGATTTCACACGTCATACCAAATTATGCCACTAGTGCACAAACGGAATATGGTACATGATAACTCTATGTGTTTGAGCGCACGAAATATGTTTTATTTTAAATTCAATTACTCCTCGCTTGATTGAACACGATATTGAATTCTGTACATGGATGTTACGTTTTTTTTGCAAAAGAGAATATTTTATCAACGAATGCAAATAGTTCAATATTCAGTGAATTGAAAATAAAACTTTATTGAATGTAATTCATAGTGGAATAATCAATTCTGTTTGACTTGAATAATTTTGAAAGGCTATAGGAATATTTTGTTTCAATTGTTTTAGTAGGTAGGTTGGCGGACTTTTTATAAGTATAATTGAACGCATTTATCTTACATTGCTTAAATGTCACAAAATTTACTTAAATTATATGGTTTTAGACACACCTGGGACCATTGGAAATATATTGTATGACTAAAAAATTTGGAGATGTTCTTTCTTGTCCTAGAACTCTCTAGGGCAAGAAACGACGGGAGAATTATTTGAGTGAAACTGAACGCGATCAACACATCTTAACGGCGTTCACAAATTACGTCACCGATAGTTTTAAATATGTTTAAGTGGTGTACGTTTTTAAAATCAAGCTAAACTAAATTAAACATCAAATCAATCATACATCTAAACAACTCAACCTCACAACTAGCATCGTTGGTTGCAAGCGTGACTGCAGAGCGTGAAGTCCTAAAGAGAATGTGCTGTTAGGAATTTCTCAGTACCCGGTCAGGCTCGCTCCTTAAAACATGAGACTACTCATAGGTATACCTCTACCTAACGCTTCGGAAACTACAGGCGTGAACCTGTTACAGCGTCATGTGTTCCACCGACGGTATACCAACCCTGTAGGTCTCCACCAGCAATCGGCAAATGGTTCCCTTATCGCCATTTTTCCCCATCTGTGTCGCGGCGGTAAATTAGTTTGAGAAGCTTTTACCGCCGCCTTGTGACTGTAAATATTACGTCATTGTTGTTACGTCAGTAAATGTGAGCCTTTCGGAATCCGAGTAAGGATTTTATTTGCATTTCGGTTCATTTTGTGAGTTATTATTGTGAAAGTGTGTCGGTTATCTACCTGATGTAATTGTGGTGAATACGCTGTTCACACGTTTTAAGAGATGGATGTTCCAAAGCTCTTGTGATTGCTGTTGAATTGGCTTTTTAAACTTGCATTTAGAGTTATCTTAACATCTCTGTACTGTTTTGTGTTCACTAAATAACTGTCTCATTAAAGTACTATCTTAAAGAACTTTGCCCCAATTCCAGAAAGACAGAATTTGTGTTCATTTGCACTTGTCGTGAATAGCCGGTTCGTGCCAATTCTTAATGAAGGCGTCCGACCAACCCGTAATCACGTGTTCTGTCTAGATCTAACCGCAAACTACTTTGTTTCAGCCAAAAAAACTTTGCTAATATTCCAAATGCTACCTTTTTAAACGTGTAAGCTATGTGGACTGTGTTACGTAAGGTAAAAAGTAAGTTTTCGAGTCTCTACTTACATAAAGTTGAAAACTTACTTTTTACCTTGTGAGCTGAGTGATTGTAATTTCAACAGTTGAGTCTGACTTTTAAAAGATATGCATCAAGATTTTTGTTCCAGTAAAATTCTTTCAGTAGTAAACAGAAGTTTGGTTTTGTGCCCTTTAGATGGCTGGCCATTTATCACACGGGAAGTAAACATAACTAGCACAATTTGGAAATACTTGAAGTACAGTATTGAAAAGCGATAATATAAAGATTTGTACTTTAGAATAAGACATATTAACAAATAGTATTATAGCTAACTACGCACCTTGGACGTAGACTTGCGGACAACAGCCTATTTTGGTATATTGGCATAATGTATTGTATTGAATCATATTATACAATACAGTACAATACATTAGACTCACAAAAACTTTGCTCGTGAAAGCGTTAATAAGTTAGGAAGACAAAATCACTTTACACCCAAAATTAGGTGCGTTAATACTGACCGTATACCTTTATACTCTCTTCGGAGGAAAACTGGCGTGATTTGTGTTAACTTAACTGACTGAGTAAACGTCCTACTTTCAACAACAACCTTCGTATCACAATATCTAGTTAGTATTCCTTTGGTAGTTCAATGAATTGCAGGAAAGCAAACTCGAGTAGGGCCATTACGCCTACGTTACATACTTAAGTCTGAATTACCGTGTAGTACCCTAACTCGTACCTAGGTAGGTATATATATAAGTGGCTAGTGAACATTTTCAAAGGTCGATGACCGCAATGCGGCGATTATCGACACCTCTCTCTTTTCGCACTACATCATTTGGGTATTGACCTTTTACGAGTTATAAAAATAATGTTTTCTCATTTTTTGTGGTTATAGTAAATAAATATAAGGGTTCTTGAAACTGGGTGAGTTTCTTGTGTAGATTATAATGATGACTACATGGTTTGTAAACAAAGCAAGCCGTTTCCGATAAGGTCCCATCGGCGTCGCTCTTCAAGGGATGGATTAATAAAATGCTGTGCACCCCTTTCATTTTATTTGTTAGAAACTCTTAAAATTATCGCTTCTGGTCGCAGTGTTTTATTTAATCCGCTGTCTGTCAGAGATCGAATATATTTAAGATTCTTATTAGTTTTTATTCGTTTTTAAAATGACCTGTATTATACAACATTATTTTTAGTTTATGCGAAAGCCGAAAATCCTGTCCAGTATTTTTATATAAAGAATCTATGTACAAAATCTCAAAACTGTATCATAAAAAACCACAGAGTTATAAGCTTGTTATGTTACCTGGATATCCGTACAAATACACTGTCACCAACGGCGCACGGCGTCCCCGCGCTGCTACTGTGACTCGCGCGCATTTTTTTTGCCGAGGTCCGGCCGGGTTTTTGTGCGCTTGCGAATTGGTTCTTAGTATCGCATGGTGTTCATATTATAAACTTTTTTAAATATTTTTGGGAAAAAATATAACATGGTGTAAAAGTGATTGGAATCGATTCAGTTACTTATTCTAAACAAACTATATTTAGGTTTCGCATATACTAAAAATAATGTTGTATGCTTTATATGATAGAGTTCATATATTTTAAGCTTAGCGATAAAAAATTACAACACAAACGATACAACACTAAAGCGAAGGACATGTAAAGTTTGTTATAAGTACATTATAATCTCATCTTCATAATCTCTCCTTTAAAATATTGTAAAAAGCTGTTGAAGCCATAACTCTTAATTCTTCATTGAAGTTAATTGCAGCGTTATGAAAACTGTGCCCATAAAGAACATTGTTATCCCGGCGCACCTGCGCTCGATCTGTTCCCACGTTTATTGTTATAAAGTGCGAGGAATATGAAGGAACAAGTATGGCGGGGATAATGTGGTTTTATTATTATACTGATCTTATTTAAAACTTGCATCGATGGTCCAATGGTCGAAATCGCGACTGCTGACCATGATATACTGGGTTGATTTACCATGATTCCCGGGTACTGCAAATTGTTTTTGGGTTTCATGAAATTCAAAAGTCACGGAGTCTGGATTTGTGCCCGGTTGATGGCAATAGGCTCTAGCGAAAAGTAGGTGTATTATTGAGTACCCTAATCCTTAGGAAAGTACAGGCGCGATGTTAGACTAGACACTTATTCTGGTCGGCACATTTGATTCCTTAGTTTTCTTTGACATAAGGATTTTCAGCATCCTTGGATTCAGAAGTTAGCGGTATGGTACCCTCTATTTTGGAAAGCACGGCCCATGGTCATACGCCTGTTCTTCTTACGGCCGTGTCGAATTGCTATCCCGTCTGATTATGGTAGTAAAGGCACAGAGAGTGTAACCTGTGCCTGCGCACACTAATTATTATTATTCTCTTTATTTTCCTTTTTATCTTATTTTTACATTTTTAAATACATATTTCTTAAAAAAAAATAACAAACAATATTTAAAAATATAAAAATAGTGGTCCACCAGTATCGGGAGCAGGGTCCAAGCTACCGGTGGTTAGGGCTCCAGAGACAGGAACCTCCTCACAATGCGGGCCGTATCGAGGAGTACTGCCTTCTGAATCAGGCCCTTGATCCAACCACCTAAGGAGAGCTTCGACAGATGTTCGTCGAAGCTCTTGGCAATTAAGCCATTGGCCGTTACGACAATCGGCACAATGATAGCCGAGTTTACATTCCACATGTCAACAACCTCGTGTGCCAAGTCAAGATATTTTAGTTGTTTTTCTTTCTCAGCTTTCACGAGGTTTTCGTCATGTGGGATGGTAACATCGATTATCATTACGCGGCGCGCTGATCGGTCTATCACCACTATGTCAGGCTTATTGGCGACAATAGTCCTGTCAGTAATGATAGACCGATCCCAGTACAGCGTGACATGGTCTTTCTCGAGAACTGGGTCGGGCACATACTTGTAGTACGGTACCTCAGATTCCACAAGATTATATTTCAAGGCAAGTTGCTGATGAATAATCCTGGCTACTTGGTTGTGTCTATGCAAATACTCGCTGTTAGCTAGACGAGAACAACCAGAAATAATATGTCTGATGGACTCACCAGGACGGTGGCATGCCCGACACACGTCAACCGTCCCATCCTTCATAATATATTTCCGGTAGTTGTTCGTCAACATAACTTCATCCATAATCGCACAGACAAAACCTTCAGTTTCCCCAAATAGGTCACCGAATCGTAGCCAGGACACGGACGCTAGAAAATCTACATCGGGCCCATGAAGAGCCTTGTAGAAGCGCCCGTGAAGCTCCTTACCTTGCCATACTTCCTTGCGGTCATCGGTAGTAAGTACTACAGGTTTGCGCCAATTCTCTTTAGCCATGGACAACGGGGTGAGTCCCTTGTCCACTGCGACTACATCTCGGTGCATACCCACGTCGGCTTTTAAGAAATATTCCCTGAGACTGCACACCTCTCGGTTGTGGAGGGTCTTTGCGTTTAAAAAGCCTCGACCCCCACACTTCCGTGGGATGTACAGTCTCATCACCGATGATCGTGGGTGATGCATCCGATTTGCAGTCAGCAATGTACGGACTCTCCTATCCAGGGCATCGAGTTCAGTCTGCGTCCATTTGAGTATGCCGAAAGAGTACATTAAAACCGGCATGACCCAACTGTTGAAGGCGCGCACCTTGTTCCCGCCGGAAAGAAGGCTTTTTAATACCTTCTTCAGGCGACCAAAGAAACGCTCCCTCAACAGTTGCTTCATGTCAGCCACGTTAATGCCTAACGCTTCCGACATACCCAAATACTTATAGCTTTCGGATGAGGAAAGGGATCTGAGGTGTATGGAATCCGAGAGTTGAATTCCCTCGGATTCCATAATCTCCCCTCGCTTCACATACATGACTGCACATTTGTCCACACCAAATTCCATCCTGATGGCGTTACTAAAAGTTTCAGTTACTTTCAGTAGCTCCATCAGTCGCAATTTGTTGGGGGCAAAGAGTTTCAGATCATCCATGTAAAGGAGGTGAGATATGACCTGACCACCTCTTCTCAACCGATAGCCTAGACCTGAATCCTCCAGCAATGTGCTTAGAGGATTCAGGGCTAGACAGAACCAAAGTGGACTCAAACTGTCGCCCTGAAATATTCCCCGTTTAATCCATACAGGCTCATCGTTCCCCTGGATTTGTCGACATCCTGGATATCGAAGTACCGTCCTCCATTGTCCCATACACGACTCAAGAAAGGCGCGTAGGGTTGCATCTATCTTGTACAACTCCAGCACCCTCTTGAGCCATGTATGTGGCACTGAGTCGTAGGCCTTCTTATAATCAATCCAACATGTCGACAAATCCTTGCGGGATCGACGAACCTGTTGGCTAATGGCCATGTCGATGAGGAGTAGCTCCTTAGTACCGCGGGACCCGTTCTTACATCCATTTTGAGAGACAGACATAATAGAGTTACTGTCAATGTGTTTGTTAATTTTCATTCTCAAAATGGACGTAAGAAGTTTATAGACCGTCGATAAACACGTGATCGGCCTATAATTTTTGGGTTCCGCGGGACTACCTGACTTATAGAGCAGGTGGGTAACGCCTGTTGTTAAGAACTGTGGCAGAGATCCGGACTCTAGGCATGACTGAAATTGTGATGCCAGGCGAGTGTGTGAACTACTGAGCCACTTGAGCCAAAAGTTGTGCAGTCCATCCGGTCCTGGAGACTTCCAGTTCGGGAACGGACGAACTGCACTGGCTATGTCTGATGGTGTAATTAAAATTGGCTCCATCTCTGGTATAGTTTCACACACTCGCTCGATATCACGCATCCAGTCAGCCTCAGTATGACAGACGGGCACCGACCAGATGCTGCGCCAGAAAGAACTTGTGGCTACATCATCCGGGCGGCACACGTCAGTCACACTTTGTTCGGGTCGCTCCCAAGCTCTGTATACCCACCTCTCATCGCTCCGGAACATGCGATTCTGCGAATACCGATCAACCCGCCGCTTATACCGCCGAATACGGTTTGCCCATGCATAAACTTTCTGCTTCAGGAAGTCGATGCGCTCTGTGGTACGAGACATGTATTCTTGAGGACTGATTCCAGTCCCCGAGAATGCCCGTCTCACAAAGCGCATCACACGTGGTCTTGTATTACCCTCCCTGAAGCAGTTTAGTTTACCGATGAGTACCCTGGCCTCGTCGATACGCCGCTCGATCCTGCACTGCCAGGCTGGTACGGATAGTTTTGGTCGAGTAGCTACGTCACAATTTGGAAATTTGACGTTAGCTACACGACATACCGCAACAGCCCCACAATACAGGATCGAGTGTGTATCAACGAGATTCTCGCTACTCTCAAATAAATTCTTGAGCTGCGAGTCCAGGGCACACACCAGCGCCCTATTTTTCTTATGCATGGGTAACCGTGGTAATCGGGGCCTAAGTTCGGCTGGAGTGGATCGATAGTCGCGAAGCGCATCCTCCAGTGCGCTCCTCAATCGGTCGTTGCACTGGCTACTTACCGTAGCAACCCTATCATCTTCCTCTACAACAGCGAGGTTGGACCGCGGCTGCGTCACACTAATTGCTGTCGCTTGCAACGCGGTTTGTGGCGTAGTCAAGATGACACGGTTGTTAAGTACTTCTGAGCGCAGCCTATCAAGCGCAGCATCGTCCAACAAGTGATTGCGTTGGATGACCCGCACCTGATCCGACAGTCGTTGGGCCGAAACGTTGATGGTTGGTTCTAGGTCCTGGAACAGAGACAGCATCCTAACACGGTACGCAGTGAGGTTAGTTCCCCCCTCTGTAGACCCATAATATGCGCGCATGACATTCGCGTTGATAAACGAAGTCCATCGCATGCGCGACACATTTCCACCGGCAGCGGGGACCCTGATCGGAGCCTGTTGGCCCCTAGATCCCAAGCCCGCTGGTGGCCGTCCTCTTCCTCGTCGTTGTCGTGTTGGTGGTGGTGGCGACGATGGCGGGGAGAAAAACTCGTCACTCGAGCTCGACGCAACTGCAGCGACCGGCGACACGGCGCTCACACGTGTAGCGCATCCCGGCGGCTGCGAGGCGGAGCTGAGCGGCGAGTCCGGAGATGGTGGGAGTGCCTGCTGTATTTGGGCCCGGCGTCTTGTTAGCATGTGGCGGTTGACGTATAAGCAACTTTATGTTTCTTAAAATTTCGTTCGTTTCGTTTCATTGTGTATTTTTTTTTATTCTATTGCTTTTTAATGTTAATTTTAATTGATTTGTCTTCGTTCTTGCGTAAAATTATTGTTATTAAATTAAATAGAAAAATTTTCGGAGATGAAAAACGTCACGTCAATTTGACAGTCGGGCCACAGATTATTATTATTATTATTATGAGCCACTTGTGTCCCACTGCAGGGCAAAGGCCTCCCTTCCTGCGCACACTAATGCACTTTAATATTTCCCGCATCGATGCCTAATGTCCGCCAAAAATAATCAGGAGGACTAAACAGAGTGTCCCTAGAAATATGAATCAAACCGAAGACTTTTCCAAAACTTTATTTTTAACCCTGAAAATGTCGATGTTGTGACCAATTTTATCAATCACTGCACATAGTGCTAAAAATTCTACCTGAGTGCGAGTAATAGTTGCTGGTTCCTATTCCCGACTGTATTTACACCAACCTGCTCAAGAATGTAGCACTCGTTATAAAATGGGAAGACATTTTGCTGAAACAGAAAGACAAAGAAATCTTTTATGAGCCCAATAAAGTAATAATCGTTGGTCATTAAGTGAACGTGAATCGACTGCAAGAACATTTTATATGACTCCTCGAAATATTTTTACCAGGAGAACATACGATTGAGAGGTTCTTTTTTGTAAGTCGATTTAGAGGAAACCCTTCGGAATATGGTCGGTACTCTGTCGGGTGAGAATGATTTTTTCTCACTATTAATTCGAACTCCCTTGGTGACAGTGTTCTCAAACTATCCAAACGTTTTCATTGTTGTGATCTGAATTCGTATATCGCATACTAGCTTTTATTCTATTATTTTACTATTTTTTTATTCATTTACTAGCTTTTTCTTGCGGCTTCGATCGCGTTATATGCGGGGTAACACAGTTCCCATTTCCTGATTTTCAGGAACCTGCTACCTGTAGTTTTTGCCGTTCCGCCTTATTTATTAATAGCAAAGCTAAGTTTTCCCATTTTTTGCCTTTTTCTTTTTCATATCTCACTTAAAAAAATAGCCTATGTCCGTTTCCAGGGTCCCAACTCGAGAAAAGGGTCTCAAAATCGGTTTTGCCATTTAGGCGTGAAGACGTCACAAACAAACTCACTTTCGCTTTTTTTTATTAGTAAGTGAAAAAAAGGAGAAAGGAGTAAATGATACCGTGACGTCTGATAGGGGAGAATGGAAGAAGAAAAAGTGTTGCGCCGACCCCAAATAGAATAGGAAATTGATGAGTAAGTGAAATCTTGAAATCACAATTATTTAATAGCCTTCGTAAGGTGTTCTTTTGGCATGTTTTGTAAAAATTCTTATGTTTTGTACTAAATCATAAAAAAAAAGCGTTGCCTCACACTAAGAGTTTCTCGTGTATCGTGGTTGCGTTTACAAACATTTAATCTCTCATACACAAACAGCCATACCCAAAACAACTACCTGTAGGTCATACAAATATTTTTCCTTCGCGTGGAGCAAACCTGCGACACGCAGCGCAGTAGCTAATCTCGGCCACTCCGCCAACCGTGCCGCTTTCTAAAGGTTTAGTTTAGTTCGCGTCCGAATTGTTTCCCCAAACTATCCATATCAGTTTGAACCTTCAATAAAACCACCTTTTTCAAAGCATCAAGGTTGACGCTAATTTGATTTTTGCGCTTTTTTAATAGATGCCCAATGATGAACTATCGTAAAAATAAAAGTTGCTCACCCCGCACTTGTGACGTATACGGGCCGCGTTGCCGTCTCCTTGAACCGCACTCTATGACGGCCATAAAGAGTTCACCGTGTATAAGTTAAGTTTTTATTACTCCGCGCCGCGGTGCAATAGCGGCCAATGTCGGGCGATGGCGCAGCGGTGAGCTGGCAACCAGCCAACCACCAACCAGACAGTTTATCATGCTGACGAATTTTTTTTGCATTTATTACTCGAAAAATACGAGGAACTGTAGTTAAATACCGAGATGTGAGGTGGAGAAACTTAATGGTTCTAGCTAGAATATAGGTGTTGTTGGCTGGGGGTAGCTCGTGATCGTGGGAAACGCTAGCTGTTGGATTTGGCAGACATCCACACTTTTAATGGTGTCGGGAAGTGTTCAGTGTTCAGTTCTACCCCGGCAGGTAGTCAAACACACTAGCTGTGAGAATTTTGTCTAGGTATAAATAATACTGCTGTATTATTACTATTACAACGTAGTACGTACGTACAATACTCTTCGTCTAGTAGGATCTCAAATTAACTACTCTCCTATTAATTAGTATTTCATTTCCGACTAATGAATAGCTCGAGAATTAGTTCAGGCACATCAAAGAGGATCATATTTAGAGCATAATTAGATAAATTGAATATTAATAGGGCATGGCTATATTATTACATAGGAACATTTCAGTATGAGCTTGAGACGTTTGATTAAATTCTAGTTGACAAACCACCACGACGTTTGACGACACGGTTGGAGCAGCGGCTGAGCGAGCGACTGCTGCGCTGCGACGCGCGACGGTTCGATCCCCGCACCGAACAAATATTTGTATGGCTTACAGATAGTTGTTCCGGGTCTGGCTGTTTGTGTATGTGAGATTGAATATTGGTAAACGCATCCACGAGACAGGAGAATTTCATAGTGAACAACGTTTTTTTTTAAAAAAAAAACAAAATCTAAACTAAACAAAATCTACAAAATATTTGCCTTCACAAAAATATATGAATATCAATTCAATTTGCATTTATAACTGTGTAAGTATATTTTGTAGTACAGTTTCCAAATGATAGTTTACAAGCGTGTGGAATTAAATGCTTATGAGCCATGTAAAATAATGTCTTGGTTACAATTATTATTTTTTCCGACAGAATTGGTTGGTTTGCAAAAGAAAAATATTCTCCTTTGGGATATATTTATATAAGATTGGCTAGGTCAGATAGACATTCCAACATAGTTAGGCTAAGCAGTTGACGATGGCCTTACCGTAGGCAGGGATCCTCACTTCTCTATTGTAAATTTGTAAGTGTTAACTTCAGACACGTATTTTAAATAACAATACAGAAGTATGTGAAAGGACGATTAATGGACGATGTCCTATGAATAGGTTGCAGGCACACGGGACTATGAGGTCAATTTCAGCGTTTATTAACAACTTGGCTGTGAAACCGACGCCTTATTTTGCGGATGAACAATCAAATTACTTTCCCCGCTCTGGACGAAACGTGGGGAATGTCAGACTTTTAATAACTAAACCCAACTATCTTTCTTCCTTTGCCCTTTATGTTCCGGGACCGCGGTATCTCTCTCAAAACAACCCGCAAACCCGGCAGGCGGCGGTCCTGGCAGACCCGTCTGCTTGAAACCGACGGCTTCACGCTAGGCATATAAAAGCGATTTAGTGATGAAATAACACATATGTATGTCCGATTACTATATCAAAATACGCGTAACGTCATGATGAAAAGGCTTTTCTTAAAATAACGTAGTCTTTAGCGAGATTGCGACCCGAAATAAGTGCTTAGTCCGAATTATTATTGATATGAATATATTTTCTCTTCAAGTTAGGTATGTGCCTTGGTCTTGTAAGTCCAGAAGCAAAACCATTTTTAGACCTTTTCTGATATCTGTTGAAATGTTAATGTAGAAATGACGTATATTTTTTTGTAGACATACATTTTTGAAGACCTTACGGCTGTTTGTACTTGTTACTTGGTAAAGCTTAGAAAAGGGGCTTCTCTGAAAAAATATAAAAAATAACTATTTATCATGAACCGAGTAGACAGATGTATTGTATAGTAAATCGGTCCTTTTATATAACAAGCTTAAGACTAGAGGACATTTTGTAAAATAACAGAAACATTCGATTTGTCCTAATAGGGTCTGTGTCTCTATTTATATTTTGTTCAAAACAATGTTTATTGTATATTTTTGCTATTTTCTTTTGAATATTGGTTCTATATAATTCAAGCTAAGTAGATAGGTATTTTTTTCTCCAAATGACAAGTTTTCGACGAATATATTGTGTTTGTCATATATAACATCGAAGAGTTTACCTCCAAAATGAAGTAGCGTTGCCTTTACGACATACAATAATATGAATAATATAACATATTGTGCCTGGCTGGATTTTTGTCTGTATTGCCTAGGGGATATTGAAGGCGTGGGATACAGGAATAATATAAGCAAATCTATTCAATTTAGATACGTCAGAGAGACCTGTCTTGCAATATATATATGTGAATAAGCGAGAGTTGAATCTGAAATCCATTTGAGGAATTGCTCTTAATTTAAGACTTCCAGAATATGTTGTTGATAGAACGTCAGTTCAGTTAACTTACTCAAGATCAATTAGTGTGTTAACATACAACAATTTACAAATATCAACTAGCTGTTAAATTTAGGATTCATTAAATAGATACAATAAAAAAAACATTAGATTGAAAGATTCTGGCAAATAAATTATTCTTATTGGTGGCAATAGAAACGAACAAATAATTACGTCTAATGAATAATGTCAGTTGATTCCAGATTAGACATAATACTAGTATTCTCTTATACACAATGTTCAAATAATCAGTTCTATTGCACTCGACCCAACATTCGGCTCTCACACATAACCACAACTACCAACATGCCATAATCTCAAAGACAAGCACACACAGCCAACACCAAGACTCGCCATATTTTTCTCACGTCAAAAAATTATCCACTTGCGAAAAACATCTAGTGTCTCAGGTGTGACAGGACCTCTAAAGGTGTTTGTGACGTAAGGTGTAGGGCGGCGTGAAGGATGACACGGTATTAATCACACAGACAGACACGTGTCGCCTAGTCGCGCGCGCGACAATTTGTACTTGTTACCGATTTTATTGTCGCTTTCTGTCTTCGAGATATTATAAAAGCTTTTTTTGTGGGGATATTCATTTTAGCGTATGTTGGGATGTTGAATAATGTTCCTAGGAATATGTCTGCGAATATTGATTATTGAAACTCAGTTGAGTTATGGATTAATAATTATTTTATCATCATTTTACTGCCCTTGTCCCATTCTATTTGAGGTCGGCGCAACACATTTTTTTCTTCCATTCTCCCCTATCAGTCGTCGCGGCATCATTTATTCCTTTCTCCTTCATATCATTCCTTACACAATCCATAAAAAAATATATATTGCTTTAAATATAGACTAAATGGCTTGTCATAAATAGGGCGTAAATTGATAGTTATTGATTTGAGCGTTAGTTTATCTATACTTAGGATTACTACAAACTATACAACACAAGAAAATTGATTAAAACACTTATTATATAGGCATTTCGAGCAACCATAGAAACAGCCCCAAGTTTCTATACAAATGTTGACTAGTAATATTTTTATAAACACCAAAAATCCTTTTGTCTTATAATACTTAGTAAAAAATATTGTTAACACACACAGTTCTCCAAACAATCTCCAGTAAGGCCGATGGGATCGTGTGCCGACGTGTGAAAAGGTTTGCATTCGCGCAAATGGACACGAATAATAACGTAACGGAAAACGGGTAGGTAGTTGCGAAAAAGGTTAACGGGTTAACTGACGGAATAATCAGGCAAATAACTACATACCTAGATATATGTGTGTGTTGTTCTTATTCTATATTATCTGTTTTTAGAAGCGTTCCGAGCTTTTTCCATTCGTTTCATTTCTAAGGTATGGCTAAACTTCGCTAACTTAACTGAGGTTGGTAAGTAGATGGGTGATCGTATATATTTGACTTTTTATTGAGTAGTCAGACAATAGTCGCAAGTTTGACAATCTGTCGAACGAAAATCATTGTGGTACAAAGCAGGGTAGTCCCTCCAAGTAAAAGCTTGGTGTTCAGCTTCTTTTCAAAAGGCCAGGCAATCGTATTTCTATTCTATATCTATTAACTTAGTATATGTTTAGTTTATTAGTTTATACTATATAAATTAGTTTCGCTTGCTAGTAGTACTTATGAATTAAAATAAAGTCCAAATTTAATACGAAAATCGCATGTTTACATGTAACTAAAGTTAGTGGAGTTTATTAAAACCGAAATATGGTTTATTATAACTCCGTATATTTTCCGTCAAAATCTGCGGTGTGTTCTACACGTAAAGTTATCTGACATAATAATCACATTACTACGTAAACTCGTGAAATTCAATGACGTATTTTAATATAATACGTAATTGGTGAAATTGAACAATTTTGAATTCAACTCTGAATATACGCTCTGAAAGCTTATCAATTTTGGTGGCTGTCAGACGCAAATCCGGGACATATTAACAAAATAGTTATTGCAATTTCTGGCTGTTGTTGACAACAGAGAATTTTCCGTATGCGGGTAATTCTGGACCACCAAACAAAGCGGGTTAACCGTGTGAGGCCGGTAGGAAGGGGGGGGGGGGAGTTCAAAAGGTATATAAGGCCCCTTATTCGATGTACGGTCTGATTGATCACACGTACTGCTTGACAAATATCATGATAGCAAGTGATGTATTAGTCGCCATTTATCTGATTTAATCTAGTTGACTGCGGAAGTTGTTCCTATTTTGATTGGCTCTGTTTTGGTCTGTGACTGATTTGTAAAACACATCATTCTCGGAAAAAGCATTTTATATCTTCACTCACTTTTACCTGCGGATTCGCTATCATGGTGATCGTTAATTATTCCTCAGGTACTGCCTACCGGGATAAAAAAGTAATAGTAAAATATACTACCTATCATCTTTATCTTTCTTTATATATATAATTCTTCTGTGAGTGTGTATGTCACTGAACTTCTCTCAAACGACTAGACCGATTTTGATGAAATTATTGTGTGTGTTCAAGGGGATCTGGGAATGGTTTAGATTCACAATTTTGTCCGGCAGATGGCGCTGCATCACATTTTTTTGTAAACACGTAGCGAAGCACGTACCGGGCCGCTAGTATAATATAATATCTATATCTATCCCAGGATAAAATAAACTAATAAGCGAACTTACATTCACTAATATTCATTAAAATAAGACAGTATCCCTCTAAGCGATACTCAGAACTCCATACGGAAAACAATCATAAGAATATTCACACAACATAAACTTTCATGTCGTCACATATTCATGAACTCTTAAGAGCCAAACAAAAACAAGTGAACCGTACACATCGCAGCGGTCTCAAGGAGCTCGTGATCGATGTGCGACATTGTAGCAGCTGATGGATCGCACATTGCTCTCTGTGTGCCACCGGCCTACTGCGTGGGAAATGACGTGGGGGGTTATTTAGGGGTATTGTTCATTGATGTATGGGATCATGGGCGTATACGCATACGCTATTGCTAACTCAAAAAAAAACCTATTTTTTTGAGTTAGCAATAGCGTATGCGTAGCGTATGCGTAGCGTTGGCAAGCAAGGTTTATGAAGGTCTTTGCGGATTGATGTGAATTTGATTATGTCTTTGACAGCTTTTCTGCCATTGTTTCGTGGCCTTACCTAAAACTACTCTCGGTAAACGTCTACAGTCAACACTAGACTAGATTTACTAAATATAAAAAAAACTACTTTATAAATGCGAAATTTGGGGATAATTTGCTGTTGTTTGTTACTCTTTCACTCATAAGCAGACAATTCGTTTTTTTTTATCCAATTTAACACGTAGGATACTTTTTATCCGAAGCAGCGGGCTTGAGTTAGTAAAGAATATTCAAAGCTTAAGAAAACATCTTTGACTTTAAAACAAGATATTTTAGAGCAAATAGTTGAGCGCCCACGATTTCTACCTTTTGAAATAAAAATGTACTGTAACTGTTTGAGTACCTACAACATTGTGAGCAACCCACTGACTCACAAAGACCTACTTACGTTAGCTAAGTGGCGGTGGACTCAGACATACTTATATCAAGCTGGGCCTTTTTCTTATGTTGGAGTTAAACGAAGAACTTCTTTTAAATACTAGAATAATATCAGGTATATTCATTTTGGAAACAATCAAAAGTCAAAGTAATTTATTTGTCAAAAACATGGTGTTGAGGATGGTATATACAATAATGGAAAGTTCAACATATTTTACCATTACTAGGTATACAAATATTGATTGAGATTGAAAAATACTATGTATACTTTACTCCTAAATATTTTAAGATATTTTATTCAAAATCTACAAACGAAAGCCTATTTCATTTAATGGAAATGTAATAGCAACCTTTTTCCTTTTTTAGCCGAATTTCTCTGGAAACCTTATCATATAATATTTAATCTGCTGTCACGTATGTCAGCTGTGATTGGTTGATAGTAATTGTCAATAACTAAATTGGTTTTTAGCCAATGTAATATAAATATTTATAACTTTATTTATTTATTAAAACTGTATGCACAAGTAAACACTGTACAGCGTAGAACTTCATGCCCGAGATATTTTCTACCAGTTTAGGCTTCAGAGATTCAGAGGCAAAACACGGTAGGTGCCGTAACAGGTAAAAAAAATATAAAAGAAAATAAAGAAACCGGAACAAGACAACAACCAAAAATTAATTCTAATTTAAATTTCAAAATTCAACTTTGCTGTTAAAACCCTTCATTATTTATTTTCCATAAAGTTCCCATTGATATTTCTTAATTGCCACTTTGACATTCGTCTTCGTATTTTCTTTAAAACTTTTAATTCCCTAATCCAATCCAAAACTTCAAAATACAATACAAATCTAATAATTGTAAGCTGCGGAAGAGACATCTTTACCTTTTCCATAAAATTACAAGATTATAATAATTCTAATATAGGATTTCCTTTGCTAATTGCCTCTTGAATCTTGGATTACTGTAATCTCGTTAACGGGTGGGCTGTCTCTCACAATGGTGTGTCGGAATTGGGTCGGATTGGTCACGGTGCCGGCGGCGGGTCGCGCCGACCACGCGGTGAACAGAGGGTTAACAGTGAAGGAATGGCGTTTGGTAAATGAAATTATTGTTTTGAGTGGTTTTTTTATTTGTGAGTTATAATATTTATATACTTCATATATTAAACTTCTATTCGTAAGTTGTTGTTTTGACGTTAGATGTCGCTGCTCCATTTCGCGTCGCCCTTCGAACGCAAGAGTCAGACTGCACTCCCAACAAGGTGTTCCAAACTACGTCATACGTTATAATGATGAATAACATTATTATTTTTTACTACTCAAATGTTCATAAAAAATATCTTATAGTTATTTACAATTCAAACACCTTTCAGAACCCTGCATAACATGATAACTTTTCTCCTTGTATAAATCGTAAGAGTTGTCAGATATTTAACATAACGGTGTTCGCCCCATAACATGCGATAGTGCACGACCATAGTTCCGCTGATGACAGATTAAGTGTACAGTACATATATCAGCATGTTTGACAATCAGCAACATGTTGCTGACTTTCATATCTTTGTACTTTCTGACGTTCACGGACTTAGAAACCTTCCCGCTTCCCAACTTCAACATAACTCAAACTTTCTTTCATATCTTTTCAAAAGATCTAAAGCAACCTAAATGAAAACCTCACATTTAGTGTAACGAATTCCAGTCCGTCACATTGTGCGAGTACGTTTGTGAGTTGCGGCGAGACGGGCCGCATCCGGCGCGCGTCCGGCCCGCTGCCGGCCCGGAATCGGACGAAAGCGCTTCCGGGAGGCCTAGTTGCCTTTGTAATAATGTATGTAGGCTGAGAACTAACGACACCCGTGCCTCACGGCTCAGATAAAGAGATTGTGTTCGTTCAGACTGTTGGTATTCTTCTTGTATTCAATGAGAACATTCTATAAATTATTATGAAAACTGAAATAAATGCGTTCTCCATTTTCTAGATTTGCTAGATTTAACCAACAAGTTATCATACGCGTTGAAAATCAATTTAATAAACCGAAATCTCATATGATTGACTATTATGAGAGTGTAAGGGTGCTCTACACTAGCTAAATAAATGATTCGTATTAAATAAACAACAAAAACAAATCGTGTGTTCGTTCGGTACACGAGTTCATTTCCGTGCCAAGCAGAGTGGGATATTAGCGTAATTGACGCTTGGCACCCGGCCAGGAATCGAACCCGCTACCCGGTGCACTCCATGTGTTTACACTCCAATACTTCGCTCTGTTATTGCCAATATTGTGTGTTATTGCTCACAGTTTTCTGTGAATGGGTCAATTTGAAGTTTCGGTCGAAAAATATTAAATATTTATTTTATGGTTTTAGTTGCGCTCTGACATGAAACGGGCAGTTTTCTTCTTTATTCAATTGTTAACGTTCAATTTATTGCAAAAGTTAGTAGCACAGGTAATATTTTCGCGACGTTCATTTTTATCGTGCAAGCGGAGTTAACAATTTAAAACTTTTCTTTAGAAACACCTACCTATATACCTACTAGTAGTTGTACACGATGTACACGTTCACAGTACTATACTGAACTTCGGGAATAACATTCCATTGCGCTTGATTCACCCCCACATACATCAACCCATTTATACTTGAGATCAACCCATCAAATCAAGACCATTTATTTCAAGTAGGCCAGCTACAGGCAACTTTGAACTGTCGATAAAATGATAGCAACTAACTTAAGCTACAGTCCCAGTCACAAGGCATAATAACTGTGAAAGTACTGTAGTTGCCAATTCCAAAGCGTAGATCTCTATGGAGAAGAATGGGCAAGAAACTCCATGGACACTCTTTCAAATCAGAATATTTTTTACAAAATCTGCTTACATTATTGATATTCAGATAGTACAGCATGTGAGAAATAAAACTTATACTTTGAGAAATAATCTAAATATTGCACCCAAAGTTGACTAACCAATTTAGCGTCTACTCTCTTTCTCCGAAACGTAACTTCGTTAACGAACGAAAGTCAAAAGTAGTTACGTTTGTAACCCTACTCTATATCATTTTGCGTGAATTAGAATAGGTTTAGAAAAATTTAATGTCAAATAAACTTTGGACGTCCGAAATTTCGAAATGAATGAAATGAAATGAAACCGTGGTAGAAAACGTTCGAAGTTTCGGCCGCAATTTCGTTTTACGTAGAATTAGAGTAGACCCCCAGGTCTAGTTCTGTCTCTACATGGTACAATCATGGTAGTGTTGCTTTGTATGTCTGTGTGTCCGCTTTGCCCCACTGTTCCGAATAATTGAGTGTAGGAGAAGTGATTTGCCTGAGTGCCTTAGTGCTGTTGTCCTCCTCTTCGAATGCTAACAGGATTATACGCCTTTAAAATGAATTCTATGATACAAAGAATTTTTGCGAGTTCATAGACATTTCTTTTGTATTGTTAGAAATAGGTTAAGAACCAATTTTTGGTGTATGTTTATATTCTTATTAGATTATATGTTGTACCGCTGAAGGTCTGTGGAACCGGCTTAGACAATTTACGAAGGTGTTCAGTGCGACCTGGCTAAATACTATTATGAATCAGTAATTCATAAATTTTATCCCTATTTTCAAATAACTTAGACAACCATCATATTTACAAGTAATCAATCATCTGACACTGTCATAATAAATTGTCAATAAATTCCGTCTGTAACACGTACATATCAAGCTTCGCAACATGTAATGTAACATAAAACCGACGCAGACGCGATCTTCGTCAGCTGTCGACTTAAATATTGGCTGACCCGTCGAAGGCGACCTTAAGTAGCGCCCCCAATACGTCACAGCTTCACTCGTGGAGAATGGAAATAAAACTATTCGGGGATTGTTAATATATGTATGTGGCTACGTATTGAGATATTGGTTGAAATGTGTAAATTCGGTGAAAGCTTGCCCAAATAAATTCATGCTTGATAAATTGATTGGCAGATACTAAAAAACTACATTTATTTACTTTTAAGGATGGCAAAGTCTTAAAGTTAAGTACTTTGTAAGTTATTTCAACTATCTCTAGAAAATCTATGACGAGAATGATTTCGAAAAGTTTGGAAACGGCAAAATTATTATAACAACACGGTTATGACTTCGATAATTATACGAAAAACTTGCAAAAAAATCATCATATCGTAGTTCGGTTAAGTATCCAATTTTATTTGTTAATAACTAACAAATGATAACTGATGACATGCCAAGTTTTGGACCCACGTCATGATATGTTACAGATACAAATCTGTTAATCTCTTCTCCAGGAACGCATCGTAAATCACAGTTTGAGCTGACTGTAGGTCACTCCGTTTATCTCACGAGTGTCCGCATCGTTTTAACCACAGAATGTCGAAATATCACAAAAGATAATTAACTAGGCCAAGTTTACACAAGTAGGCCATATCCCTATGTGAAGGTATTATTAATTTAATGATAGCTAAGTTATTAATGTAATTGTTGTATTAACGACAAGGTAGATATATAACATCGTAATAAAGGAAGTAGAATCGGTAATTGATATTGATTGAACTGAATTAATAATATCGTTATTAGTCTGTATAGTATACACATAGTTTTAAAACATATATATATATATATATATATGCCGCTTATTAGCCTCTGTGTATCCATCGGCATACAAGTTTATTTATTAATAAGTTGTCTAAGAAATTAAGAATTAAATCGTCATGTCGACATTAGTTCCTTTGGGGTGAAAATCTGTAATTAATTCAATAGCGTTATTTCATAGAACTCATATATCTTCTTGACTTTCAATATTTTGGAAGTCAAGAAGTGTCAAATCCAATATATCCAAGGATGTCTGCTTAGTTTGGAATCCGACCGTACTTACTTACTTTGTCAACAAACTAACTTAATTAAATTTCGATATCTCAACACAAAATAGTGCCTCACCATTTTAAACTATAAATTATAGCGATTTTGTACCGAATAAATCAGAGGAGTTTCTAATTGAATCGTGAACTATTTCAAACATTTATTGCGTAAAGTCTTGACTAATCTTTGAGTACATACCATAGTTGTTAATACCTATCTTAGTTTCTGAAGAGATTTAATCTCCACGGTTGCTTAATGAGCTACTAGCTTCATTTAGGGACCCACTTTATGATTTGAATATCTGATAAAATGTATTATAGAACTATTCAAAACTTACATTACTAACTTTAGAAACAGACACTATAAAACTTAATATTTATATAAGATAGCATCGGTGACACCGTGGAGTTTCTTGCCGGCTCTTCTTAATAGGTTCCTCCATATACTGCACCCGAACCGCGCGGCTATCTTGTGACGGGTTTTTTGGCAGTTAGCTCGGATATCTGACTCCTAAAATGTTTTTTTTCTATAATATATTACCTACTAGCTTTTGCCCGCGGCTTCGCTCGCGTTAAATTCAGGGTAACACAGTTCTCCTTTCCTGATTTGCAGGTACCTACTGCCTGTAGTTTTTGCCCTTGCGCCTTATTTATTTTAATAGCAATGCTAAGTTTCCCCTTTTCATCCCTCTTTCTCCCTCATTTCTCACTTTTTTAAAAAAAAGTTAGCTTATGTACGTCTCCAGGGTCCCAACTATCACTGTACCAAAATTCATCCAAATCGGTTCAGCCATTAAAGCGTGAAGAGGTAACAAACAAACAAACAAACAAACTCACTTTCGCTTTTATAATATTACTAGCTTTCGCCCGCGGCTTCGCCCGCGTTAAATTTGGGGTAAAACAGTTCCCCTTGCGCCTTATTGATTTGTAATAGCAACGCTAAGTTTTACCTTCTCTTCCCTCTTTCTCCCTCACATCCCACTTTTTTCAAAAAAATATTAGCCTATGTCCGTCTCCTGGTTCCCAACTATCTCTGTACCAAAATTCATCCAAATCGGTTCAGCCATTAAAGCGTGAAGAGGTAACAAACAAACAAACAAACAAACTCACTTTCGCTTTTATAATATTAGTAAGGATTAGTAAGGAAGTAAGGATTAGTAAGGATAGCATTGGTGACACCGTGGAGTTTCTTGCCGGCTCGTCTTAATAGGTTCCTCCATATTATACTGCACCCGAACCGCGCGGCTATCTTGTGACGGGTTTTTGGCAGTTAGCTCGGATATCTGACTCCTAAAATGTATTTTTTCCATAATATATTACTAGCTTTTGCCTGCGGCTTCGCTCGCGTTAAATTCAGGGTAACACAGTTCTCCTTTCCTGATTTGCAGGTAACTGCTGCCTGTAGTTTTTGCCCTTGCGCCTTATTTATTTTAATAGCATAATATAATAATAGCAATGCTAAGTTTCCCCTTTTCATCCCTGTTTCTCCCTCATTCCTCACTTTTTTTAAAAAAAAGCCTATGTCCGTCTCCAGGGTTCCAACTATCACTGTACCAAAATTCATCAAAATCGGTTTAGCCATTAGGGCGTGAAGACGTAACAAACAAACTCACTTTCGCTTTTATAATATTAGTAAGGATGATTCTATAATAAAATCAAAAAAACTTTTTGTAAAGTGAGCGTAGGTCACCATCCTTATGGTATCTAATGAGGTTTCATGCTAGATTCGACTCGGTACAATTGTGTTGCCAGTGAACGACAGTGGTCTACAAATTAAGTTGTGACGTGCCAACGCGGCAACACCGAGAGACCTGGGGACCGGGGTAGTTAGGTTAAAGGACTGTGTTCTGTGTTGTGAACTAGAAATATAACTAGACTGTAGTGGACTTCAGTTACGTAATCTTGTTTGTAGTGGTTTGCGTTAATTGGACAAAGGGAAACGGACGTTTTGTTGGAGAAGTTGTTTCTATTTTAACTTTGTATATCGTTCTCTGGAGATCACAAAAATATTGAAGGTGAATTTTAATATTCCTTTTTTTGTTTTATTTTTAACTAGCTTTTGCCCGCGGTTTTGGTCGCGTTAAATTCGGGGTGACACAGCTCCCCTTGCGCCTTATTGATTTGTAAGAGCACCGCTAAGTTTTCCCTTTTCTTCCCTCTTTCTCCCCCACATCCCACTTTTTTTTAAAAAAGCCTTTGTCCGCCTCCTGGTTTCCAACTATCTCTGTACCAAAATTCATCAAAATCGGTTTAGTTCTTAAATCGTAAAGAGGTAACAAACAAACAAACTCACTTTTGCTTTTATAATATAAGTAAGGACTGTCACTTCTGCTTACTCTCTCTAGAATAAAGGCGTTACGAATTATTTAAATCCGTAGAAATTCTCGTTTCGAAAAGTGCGTAGCCGCGTAGCTCTAACTGCGTAGCAGATAACAAATATACTACGACGCGTAGCAACCGTAGCAAATCGCGTAGCTACTTCGTAGACCTTTTCTAACAATAGGCACGAGGAGAGAAATCGCGGACAATGATGTTTTCTTCGACATTCTTCTCCGGAATGCTTTGTAACACTAGCTATACAAGTGTAATAAATCTTCACTTCTGTACATGTATTAAAGTCTTCATTAATCGTCAGTACATTTTCTCATCACTTTGTATGATTGATGAATGTACAGCAGTTATTTGAGAATCTCTATGATTTAGTGAGCAGATGAAATATGACTCGGCGGATAGGCCGAGATCGATCTAATTTTACGGCGTACTGTGGTACAGTTATAACACTGTGATTTAAAACTGTGCGTCGAAATAGTGGAAGACAAATGGTGGACGTAGGGAAAATCTATTTTTGAAATAATTAAACTTAAATTATTGTTTTTATATTACAATGAAATCAAATAAAGAGGCGTCAATAGCGATCACGTATTAAAATGTACAGAAATGGTTAAATACCAATTTGTTTACAATTAGTTTTTCATCAAACTCGCGAATCTCACATTGCCAACATTTCCCAACTCTCTCATACATTCATACATAAACAATGACATGAAAATGAAATTCAGAATAAACATAAAATTTTCATCACACATTACAAGCTCGTCCGGATATGTAGCAGCTACACAAGTAATTAAGGATTACCTCAAAATGTCCGGCCGCAGTGTTGCGGTCGCGTGTTTTTTGTTAAAAACTCCTCGTTTTAAAGCTTTCTGTTTTCGTTTACATTTTTAAGGAGCGGCTAAACGTGCTTGTTTATGTAAAGTATATAGAACGAGTAAATATTGAGTGTTTGTCGTTCGTTCATTATGTTCGGCTGTCTGGACTTTGTTGCGGTAAAACAGTTTGAGAACAGATTCAGATTGAAATGTAAATAATGTATTTGTAGGTATTGTTTTTGTTGATTCATTTAAGAAGTAAAGTTTTTACATAATTTATTGGAGTGGTATTGATTTCAGTTGGTTGATGATTCCGAACATTAGACACTTCTTTTTTGCGGAGGGAAAATCTTTAGATAACTTTCCCCACTCTGAACGAAGCGAGGGGGAGTGTCATACTTGTACTGACTAAAACCCAGCTATGTTTCTTCTACCGTTGTTTACAGGGCCGCGGAATCTCTTTCGAAAAATTTGCAACCCCGACAGGTGGCCCTGACAGGACTTTGTGGGGAAATAGGCGTGATGTTAGTTTAGTGAACTTTTTGGTTAAATATCTCATTTACGCCTTAAAAAGAGAAACTAATAACATTGCAACGTGGTTTTCCCTCGAAATTAATTTATTTGTTGTTATTTTTAATAGTCCTAATATCTGAATCAATAAACTTTACTGTTTGACACTTATAGAAAACCTAATTAAGTCAAAGGAAAAAAAATCTCAACGAAACTAAATATCTCGATGCCAAAATATGGCTCCAAAATAAACATCGATATGTTATCAGTTGTCAAGTGATAAGCACTTGTGTGTTGACTCACTCAAGAGTGTATATCGAAGGCTCTGCGGCTGATATATTTGTCCTCCGACACTCTGCACGTGCGGCTGGAGGTCGCCGGAGGCACTCCTAACCTCATATTTATTTAACGTAACCTTACTGTCCTCTGTGGCTTCGAAGGATGAAACGAATGTGTGAGTAGCAGTACTTAGTGTTCGAGTTTGTGATTCCGTTTGAGTTGACGAAGGTTTCGTATAAATAGAGTTCAAAATGGTTTTCAGTTGTTGCCAGTTCTTAAAATAATTAATGGGAGGAGTAATGAAAGCATTATTATTGCAATGTACAATGTGTATTTTTAGGCAACATTTATTTTATTGTTTTTTATAGGACTGCAATTAGAGATAACATTTTTGAATTTGAGATGTCCTGATTAAAAGCCACATATTTTTTTGGATCAGTCAAGGTAAACACCTAGATTACGGTACAAACAAATTTATTAATGTGGTTTACAAGTTTTACAATCATCTCATAGTTGTGTTATGTTCGTAAAGGATCATTAATTCTCTCACAAACACAATCAATACAGATCACAAAACATTGATATTTCCACGCACCTTATTGCTTCCAAACCCACATCACTCGCGATCCCTATCGCTTCCAATACAGGCACGAGTCTATATCCTAAGTCCATATAATTATTTATGTTAATTACTAATATATCGCCGTTCGCCAGCAATATCTTCCAATGAACTCCATATCTCACGTCGTACAGGCGCTGACTCATCTAATTACTCATGGACTTAATTATTCACATGAATTTAACCTTTGAACACCAATCGATAAAGCCTAAATTGCCGTGGATGTGTTTAAGACATGATTCGGATTTGTGCGGTGTACTGTGATTGCATGTTTGGCGATTACGTCCGTATAGCGAGCTCTGTTGTAAGCTCTAACTGTGTAACTTGGACACTAGGTGTCGCTGTTAGCGGGGTTGTTTGGTACCTTTATTGGGGGTAAATGGTTGTTTGAGTGTTATTGTGAACATTGTTATCTTGACAAAATAGGCGTTTTTATTTTTTTCATACTACCGTTTTATAGTAAAAATGCTTCAAAATAATATTATTTTCTGTTCGTTTATTCCTAATAAAAACAAAATATATTATCTGCGGTACCAACTACAAAGTTAATTCACAAAATTTTTGCAGTTATTTTATAAACAATCATGTTTCAGGAGTAACGTGACCGCATTAACCTGCAACAAACAACTAAAACAAAACAAGCAAAAAAAATACAATAAACGGAAAGTTTTCAAAACAGTTGAGTTTGAAAGTTGCACCGTGGCATGCATAAACCGCGCAACTGCACTCGACAATTCCATTACAAGTTGTGTGTAGCGTTCTAACAATACGTAGCGGGTGAACTATAAACTCGGACTTTATTGCTTTTTTCTAGAACATAAAGGCTAACGATACTTCTAAGAGCCTATCTCGAAAGTTAGGCGTGTCGTAAACCAGGCAGAATGTGTAATGGGCCTGGATGGCCCGTATCACTTTGTAGGCACTTACACTTACACGAGAAATGCTAAAGTCTAATTCCTGACAATAAAATACCTTTCAGACTATTACTTGAATTGAACTGGGGATTGTGCAATCACGTTAATTTGTAAATGAAAATACGATTCTTTTTAGTTCTTGTATTGTCGGTGGTATCAAGTTGAAGTCTTAATTTCGAAAAACTAAATAACTACTTCAAGTGCTGTGTGCCGTACGCCTATAAAATAAATTATAAGTTTTATAAGTAGGTATAAGTCTTATGTCTTGCTATCCAACTAAAAGAGATATCAGAAATATTTATTTGTGTTACACACAGCCTATTACAGGCATTCAAAAATAATAAAATAAAAATTATACAATCAAAATAAAAAGTAACTGTTAGGTTATGCTTTCTGTTTTTTAATATTTATGATGAAACTTTGCACGACGATTCCTTTGAAAATTTATCGAAAATTGACCCCCAACAAAGGGTTATAGAGGACGCAAGGTTAAGTAAAAGTTTGATATATTCTTGTCGATGGTAGAAACCATCGGAATCCACTACTAGTTGTCTAATAAATGCTTATAAAAATAAACCTGCCATATTATACCAGTTTATTAAGTCCGTCCTTATCAGTACACTTGCACATGTAACCCAACAGATATCGCTGCAGTGCACGCCCCGTGTAAATCGTCTCTGAAGCCGATTTACACCCCACGACGCGGGCTCGTTAACGGAGGTAGTTATGTTATGGCCGTTTAATTAATATTACTGGGAATATCCCCGTTAAAGCTGGCCTGGTTGTTATCTTGCGGTATTGATTAGGAAACAATGGCTACTCTGACGTGTGGTGTATGTGTTGATGCGATTACATTGGTTTAGGATTAATTGTTTTTTCCTTCATTATTGTACAACGCCCATTTCGATAATTTTAGAGATGGATAAAATAATGTTAAGTATATTGTTTCCATTTTATACAATTAAAATTACGATTGTATATTACATTGAAAATTAAAGAATAATATAGCATAATATATCCTCCGAAACGGGTCGACCGATTCTTATGAAATTATTCATGCATATTCAGTAAGTCTGAGAATCCGCCAACATCTATTTTTCATACCCCTAAGTGAACAGCGGGTGAAACCGCTGGGCACAGCTAGTATTATATATAATTATTGTCGAAATATGCGATTAAACAACTTCAGGGATTAATCCAAAGTTTTTTGACAAACACATATCGATTTGCAGAGCATCCCTAGGGATTTGTAGGTATTACAATTCCTCCTTAACTTGTCCCGTGTTCTGTACCTACTTGTGACATTTCTCTAATATGTGCGCCGCGATTTAATTCAGCGCATTGCGCCCGACGCCCGGCAGATGTGGCGATGTGGCGACCGTGAGCGGAATCTGGAACGCACACATTTGTTTATATTTACAGTCGCATGCTTTATGTACAACTGCGGTTTGCTAGCTATTCAATCTCGTGAAGAGAGATTGAGAAAGGTTTCTTTATTCATGTCAATTGCGATGTCTTTGATGGTTATGTACTTTCAAAGTTTAACCCAACCCAACTTTACCTTACACTAGAAATTTCTTCTGCATCGTGGGTGCGTTTACAAATATTTAAACTCGCACACACAAACAGCCAGACCCGGAACAACTACGTGTAAGTCATACACATATTTGTTCTATTCGGGGATAGAACCCGCGGCACGCAGCGAAGCAGTCGATCAATTTAAACCATGCTGGCAATTGTTACTACTAGGTTTACACTAACGCTATATATGCTGAGCCCGATGACATTTCAAATTAAACAGTGCGTTAATAAGTAGGCTTTGATTTAGTGTCATCTAGTATTAGTATACATGTGCGCGGTGCGTTGTAGGGAAATTAATGTGAAATATGATTGTAGATTTATCTTATTTTACGTTTTGTGAAGAAAGCTATGACTTATTGTCGGGCCAACGCTGTCCTCTCATACTTAAGTACTAACGCTGTAACAAAACATTGGAAACTAAATGATTTTAAAAGAGTACCTATGGAGTTTCTTGCCGGTTTTTCTCCATAGGAAACAACACTGTGTCACATGCTTGCGTGAACTAAATATATTTTTATTTTTTAAATAAACACTCCATCAAAATAACAGCACACCAAACTGTGATCAATACTGTCTGAAGTGGCCAGTTATCGTTTGAAAGTTTTGTCAAAGTTTGTCGTCGCTAAAGTTTTGCTGAACTTCAATGAGCGAAGTCAACGAATAAGAAAATCTCTAACGAGAATCAAGTTTATTGTAGTAGTTGAGCAGAATAAAAATTTTGTTTATAAATGATATTATGATCGTGTTATTAAATAAACAAATATATATAATGTTAGGCTCGAATATAAAATAATATACTCAAACAGAGATACAAAATATTTGTGTAAATGAATACATTACATTATGAGAAAGAGATTTCATGTCATAACATTGAGATCAACAGAAGTAATTAATGAAATAAAATAACAACGAAATTGTAGGGACATACGTTTTTTCTTTCACCCGAAACAAAAAATATTTTATTTCATAGGCGTTTGTTTATGTTATTCGATATTTGCTTTTATCAGTAAACGTATTATAATTATTTTACATTGGGACCTCTACAGCCTACAGAATTACCGCTATTCTGAAAGGTCCCCGTGGGTCTGTTGGTGGTAATTAAAACAACTTTTATAATTATGTTTTGGTTTATTAACCAGGCCTTGGTTTTTTCGAAATACTTTGCATGAAGAAATCGGCCGTTAGTATGAGACCAGCTGCCATACATGTCATTATATGATTTATAATGAAGCTGTTTTACCTCCTGTTAATATAAATCATACAAACGCATTTCCCCTTTCATAAAACTTCTGAGTTCATCCGGAAGCCACACCATATCACATTCCACATACATACAAACACACCAACACAGCAGCTTTCTGTATAAATGTGGTGCCAATAATTTATCAGAGAAGGTTCGACATTTTTATGGTCTCCTCTCCGATAAGTAGCCTGCTACCCCCCCCCTCCCCTGTCGACAGAACTCATTCGTATTTTAAACGACTCAGTTATATTTGTCGGACTTCAACTCGTTTTCGTGAATGGAATTTAATTTTTAAGTTCAACTAAAGAAAAACAAATCAATCAATGACATAGTTAAGGGTTAAAGGTAAATAGAAAGGAATAAATATTAAAATTAGCTATTAAATACCGAAAATATGTGAAAATCATGTCGAAAATCGAACAAAACAATTTACACTGAGTTTTGTCTCTGAGCGCAATTTTTTTAATTTCTTGCATCAACAAACAATCGGATCGACTAGAGGAGGCTAAACACCGAGAGTTGGAAAGACATGGGGAGGCCTTTGCCCAGCAGTGGGACAAAATAACCGAATAAAAACAACGATCGGTTAGATAATTTTTTTTTATTTAAACCCTCTTTGGTGTCTCAGATTTTTTTAATAGTTTTGGAACGTGTTACCCGTAGCTCAAAATCCCGTCGCTGAGGGCACAAAACAAAACATTCAATAATCCAAAACGATCACTGACTGCTTTGCAAGGCTTTGCACTCGGCCTGCATACCGGCCACCACCACAGAGCTCTCCGATGTGATTTCCCGCGATTATCGACACAAAGCCCATTTCCGGTTCCCGTCGATTGCGGCCGGAAGTCGAGCACAAACAAACACGTGCGCTTTGCTCCTGTTGCTATGGTAGGCCATGCCGGTTTGTTTATAAGTTTATTATTTAAGGGACGAGAAAAGAGGTGATATTATTTAATGAATCAAGGGTGTGTATGTGGAATTAGAAACTTACGCCCAATTGAGAACATTTGAAACATACTTTACGAAACTTCGATACTATGATATATATACAGATATTCATGTGCGTTCGAAAATCTACTTTCGCCATTTTAATTTAATATATCGTCCCTGTATTTGGAAAACTAAATAACTCCGTTTTTGGCGATTTTGTCTTTTCCCTATTTTTAAATAATCCAAAACATGACGCATGTTTGAGTCTTACAGGAATTTACTTATCTTATTCCGTTCCAAAAATATAGCCATTTTTGTCGTTCAGATGGAATAATGCATATCTTCAAACTAATTCTAATTTTTTGAAGGAAAAATAAACAACTCAATAAATAAATCAATAACTGTGGTCCATGATTAGTTAATTTTTTAATGAATTAAATAAAATAAGTTGTTGATTTTTTCTTCAATTTGCAAATTCTATCATAAAACTAACAAAGTTCTAGGAAAACTAAATAACTCTACTTATTTAATTTTGCTACTCAGAATTATGTCAAAACGTACATTTCTTTATAAACACTTGATGTTATCTATTTCTTCTACAACTAGATAATTATTAATTACAAGATGATAGGCAAATAAAATCAAATAGATTAAGTTATTTATAATTGCCACGCGAAATATTGTAGTTTCTATTCAATGAATCGGAACAAGGAAGTGCGCGGGGGAAGCGCGGGTGTCAGCGCGTATGACTGATGCATAGCTCGCGTCACAAGCATTTTAGTGTAATGCGTAACCTTCAATCGCGTTGACGTCAGTGACCAGAGTGAGAGTTTTACACTATAATGCAGGGGTCGGCAACCCGCGGCACGTCTTCCTTGCGGCCCGTGAATGTTTTGTAAAAATAAGTTATAGTTATCAGAATCAACGCATTAAGTAAGCGCGCCTATTAACCCCTCTGCTTGGCAACACGTTGAAATGTATCATACTAGCTGATATTCTCAAAGCTCCTTCTATGAATCCAATAATATTGTTAAATGCCATCTGATTTTGACGAGTTGAATAAGTTTGCTAAACAGTTCAGTACAATTTTTCAATTGCCAATTACACAAAAAATAAATATGCTTCTCGTCTTACAGAGCATTTGAGCACTATTCTACAGCCAAAAATACCATCCCGGGACCCAATGGTTTGCACGGCAAAGCCTTGGTGGCTCTCGGGCCCCGACTACTAGGGCTCCTAAGGTGCTTGCACGCGTGGAGAGGGGCCAGTTCCCACTTCGTTGGAAGACTGTTCCGCATACAGAAGCTGGGGCGCCTTGCGGACTCTCCGTCCGCATTCCGGCCCATCGTACTGCTCGACGAGGTGGGCAAGCTCTTTGAAAGAGTAATTGCAAACCACCTCGTCGGGCACCTTGTGGGGACGGGGCCGGCGCAGCGGAGTACCAGTATGGTGTCCGCAAGGGGCGCTCGACGGTGGACGCAATCATGCGCGTGATAACCCCTCATGACGGGGGCTGCAGTGTCCAAGGGTGGGGTTGTCGTTTCGGTGTCTTTCGACATCGCCAACGCGTCCAACACCATGCCTTGGAGCTGCATCAGGGAGGCACTCCGGTACTACCGGATGCAGACCTACCTTCGTCGTGTGACGGATAGGGCCGTCATCTACCCCGGTCGCTCTGGAGAGTGGAACCGGCGAGGGATGTCGTGCGGTGTCCCACAGGGATCGGTCTTGGGGCTGCTCCTGTGGAACATCGGTTACGACTGGGTGCTGCTCCCCAGCGGCGTCAGCGTAGTTTGCTACGCTGATGATACGCTCGTTCTGGCTTAGGGGGGTCCGGCTACTGGGTGTCGAGGTGGCATTGTTCAAATCCGAGGCCATGGTCTTTCATGGCCGCGGGAATTACGCCACCGTCGGGATCCCAGCTGACAGTAGGACGGGTTCGCATCGGCGTCGGGTCGACGATGAAGTACCTGGGAATCGTCCTCGACAGCCAGTGGAATTTCGTGGAGCATTTACGACGTTTGGCTCCCAAACTCGGGCGTTGACCTGTCGCGACCCCGTGCAGGGCACGCCACAATAGTGGCGGTAAGTCCTCTCTTTAAAGACCGCCTGACGCAGGTCCTCACCGGACACGGAAGTTTCGGCAGGTTCCTGCACATAATTGGGCGGCAGGAAACGCCCGGGTGTCTATCGCCCGGAGGACACGGTGGAGCACACAGTGGCGGTCTGCCCAGCTTGGGCGGAGCACCACCGTGGCCTCGTAGAGGCGATCGGTGGCGGCGATCTCTCGCGTCCGGTCAGTCCATGGTCCGGAGCGAGAGGGAATGGGAAGCGGTTACCTCCTCCTGCGAAGCAGTAATGCTAGCGAAGGGGATTGCTGGGCGTTTGAGGGAGAGAACCTCAAACTAACCCAGCCGCTGCGGGAGACGACTCCCGGCCACCGTAGGCATCTACGGTGGCCGGGAGTCGTCTGTGGACGGTGAGCAATGGGTAGCTCACCGTCCGGCCGTCTATTGACGACAGTCCGTGTCGACAGCGCGTTATTGTTTCACGCGCGCCTCAAAGAGATGTTATCAAAGCAGAGGGGCTTGCCAAAATGTAAAATCTTTTTCTTATTTAGGTAGGTAAAAAATAAGAGAATTTTTTTTCTCTTATTTTTATAGCTATAAAGCCCAAACATATAAACATAATATAAGTGTTACGTGTACGAATTAAATTCCCTATGTTTTAACAATATTCAAAGGCATTTTTTTTTCTGGAAAATTACCAAATATTATGAGCAGGTATATTGGGCTTCTAATTTAATTTAAATTAGTCACCTTGTGGCCCTTGCTTGCCAAGAGGTTGCCGACCGCTGCTATAATGGATTCGCGGGGTAGATTTATGGTGAAAATGTGATAAGAAGAAGATAATTTTTAAATTACATACATACGCCGTGTTTTATTTAATGTGTATGAAGGTAGTTTTTATTTTAAGTTGCTGTACTTTTGTTTATGTCTCTTACATTTACCTTTCAGTATTGATTAAGTACAGACATTGCAATTGTTTTGAATTTTAAATGTTTTATTTTATTTTATTGTAAGATCAATAGTCTTAAGTAATTGATATTAGAAGTTTGTTGATTTTTGTACTCAATGTAGCTGATGTGTCATATTACTTTTTGAGTTTTATTTTAGTTGTGTTTCCTAAATTACCAATGAAGAATTATTTTTATTTGAATTGAGTTGTTTTAAAGTTTTATAATGATTGCTATACCTTTGATTTGTTGTTCATTTTTTTAAAAAGTCTATTTTATGTCAAAATACAGCTTATTATTTTTAATGGCACCAATAACAGTTAAACAATATCAAAGTAATAAACGTTCAACTTTTACATTTAAACATATTTTAAGTTTGATAAATTCAATAACTGTATTTATTTCACCTTCTTTTACTCTACCAGATGGATCTAGGTTGTAGGAAAACTAAATAAATAGCCGAAATAAATAACTAATTGCAGTTACGTTACAAAAAGTAGTTGTGGCAAAATTAAACAACTTGATTTTATATATTTTATTTAGTTATTGTTGAAGATAGAGTCCAGTTTGTTTAAGCATAATGTTAAAGATAATCAGATCCACAAAATATAAAATTACCGACAGTAAAATTGTCTCAATTTTTTTAACAAATGAACATTAATTGAAAAAAAACACTAAATCGCGTTTATCTCAAAACTAGAAAATCGGAGTTATTTAGTTTTCCAACTACGGGGACGATATATTAAAATACCTAGTAATTGACCGCGGCTTCGCTCGCGCAAAA
Organism: Ochropleura leucogaster; assembly: GCA_958449745.1. Lineage (NCBI taxonomy): Eukaryota > Metazoa > Arthropoda > Insecta > Lepidoptera > Noctuidae > Ochropleura > Ochropleura leucogaster. Next base: position 21,673,907 of record OY288201.1, read on the forward strand.
TTCAGGGTAAAACAGTTCCCCTTTCCTTTCCTGTTTTTTAAATTAGCCTATGTCCGTTTCCAGGGTCCCAACTATCTCTGCACCAAAATTCATCACAATCGGTTTGGCCATTTAGGCGTGAAGACGTAACAAACAAACTCACTTTCGCTTTTATAATATTAGTAAGGATTCATATTGCATTCATGAAGGTCAAAGACCTCGACGAGATCCGATGATACTTTTGATAGAATAAAACTCAACAGAAGTTTACACAAGCTCGCGATGTAAGGGACCGATACTGTATGTTACAAACTTCGCTCGTTTTTGCTAAAGTTATATTTAAGACTTGTAAGTTGAGACCTTATCCTATCCAGATCATAATCCCGCTGTGGTGCCGCCAACGATTTTATGTATTTTCTTCTGGAACTTTCTGACACGAGGATGTAAAGATCAAAGAACTGTCTTTGTACTGGTTTCACGATTAATTTATTATAATGTTTGCTGATGGTGGTCAAACTGCAAAAAAGATGGCAGCCCAACTATCAGATTGTCAGCAAACGTTCTTGAGTTAGATTTTTGTTGATTGCGCCATTAAGGCGCGGCAACAAGCTAATCTCTAGGTATTCGCAAAAGTGAAGCTAGCGAAAATTTTAGGTATCTCTTTAGTCTATACAATTCCCTTTGTTTTAGATATAAAAAATATGATGGATGTCGCTGAATAATATGAGAATTTGGAGACGAAAAATTTTTTCTTGGTCTTTTTAAAAAAAATATTTTTTCGTGGTAGACCACTATTATAAACTGATTTTGTTTAAGTCTTTACTTTATGTATTGAACTATACACGGTAATTTTTTTTTTGGCTAGTGGCATGTACAGATACGGCTAACTTTGTGACAAAAATCTAGACGTTTTACGAAGTGTTTGCTTTGTACAGCGCCTTAAAGTTTCAGGTTTGTTTTTATTTTAATTTAAGAATAGTTAAAGCTTTGACACACCACGACGTATGGTCCTTAGCTTGTTCAAGCATATTTCTCCATTGTGACTCATTTTCGACGTTCTCTTAAACACAATCAACGCCATCTGAGCTTGTGCTGACTCTGGTTTCTCATCACTAGCAGTGAGAAACATTAAAACCTGACTAACGGAAAACGAATTGGTCCAATAAGGGTTCCGTTTTTCCCTTTGTGGTACAGAACCCTAAAAATGCCACAGTTTTCCTTCTTCTTTACAAAAATAGCTGTTCATATGTTTAGTGCACACGACTTCTTTACCAGACATAACAATAGGCCGGATAACTGATAGCACAAAGCAAGCGCCGAGTTTAGTCCACAATATATTTTTAGCAAATACAATGTAGATGGGAAATGTGTTGCATTATATTAAGCTGGAGGATTAGTTGGAAGTCGGCCAGCCAGGCCAGGAGTCGCAGCCGGCATCCAAGCTACTAAGTTATAAGTAATGGCACCAGTCTACTACTATGTATACATATTTTTAAATAGGTCCAGCTATGTACTATTTCTTGAAAGTATTTTAAGTTCTTTCTGAGCTGTTTTTTGTTTTGTGCGAAATATTCTCACGCTCCTCTGCTATTTTGTATAAAATAACAAGCTCAATTTGTATTCAGTGTGAGAAAAACGTTTTGACTAAGAAAATAGAGTGACAAAACAAGTCAGTTTTGTTGTTTATAAAATATCTTTGCAGCAACAACAAACACTTCTAAAAAACAAGGATTTCAAGAAACTATAGCACGGCCAACGAGAAGCGATACCAAATGTAAACAAAACCCATGCTAAAATCCCATCTAAAATGGCCACCCGAATGTTGGCGAACCCGTCTTAACGTTGTCATGTTTTTGCCGGGAGAACGAGACATAACGACAAAGGCACAAGATGGAAAGAGCTAAATATTAGATTGTCAACGCCACAGTTGTTCTTTAGGTTAGTGACCTTTCGTATCGCTTCTCGTTGGCCGTACTATAGTTGCATCATATTTCAATATTATGCTATAAGAATTCCTTTAAAATTAAATGAACTGACGTCACATTTACATAATTCGTACCTTTTTCCAAATTATTCAAAAAAATATTGTATCAACATAAATCCCAACCTTATTCGTTCCTTTTCATCATGCTCGATATGCAGATCTATCACGTTAAAGTGTCGATAGATCTCGTCATTCTTATGGTAATATTATTATGATACTACGGTAACAAGACTCTTGTACTAAAGCGTATAATCTGGTAACAGTGTATAAAGTGGGTCACTGTCACCCTGTCGTGTGTAATGCGGGACTTTTTAGGTCTGTGTAAAGGGGTGAAGTTTTATAAAGACGTGGATAATTTTTCTTATTGTTTGCTTTGAAGCCATCATTCAAATTGGGTTTAGTTTACATAACTGTGTGTATTAAGTTAGTGCATTATAATAGATTAGAAGCGTTTAAAAACCATTATCATCATCTGCTTAGCCTTTTCCCAACTATGTTGGTGTAGGCTCCCAGCCTGACCTCCGTAACCTAGTTAATACTGGGTAATACGATACCCCGTCCCTTTCGGGACACTGACTATCTGTAACGACTGTCAAAGATCAACAAATGACAGCCGGGACGTGTTTTCCAAGGTACGAAGGAAACTTGGTATGTACCTAACTAGTAGACACCCATCCACGGACTAACCTAGATATGCACAGCTTATCTAATAATCGATCCGAGTGGCTGCTATTATTGAGCCACGAGCTGGGTTTAAAAACCAAAAAAGAAAATTCAACAAAATAACTCATTTAAAAAATGCATATAGATTGCTCAGTGTACCAACTACATATACATAATTAGGTATCATTAAGTTTAGCCAAAAGTTTATACTGCAGTTATTTCCAGAATACAATTAAGGATAATCACAAACTGCTGCAACAAAATTGCTTTGTCTCACATACGTAATAAACTCGAGCTAAAACAGAACGTGCACTCGTTTCATTATTTAAGTTGTCTTTGACTAACATTTTATGAATGCATTTCGTTGCTTCAAATGAAAAATGTCGTTTGGAATATTTTCCATGACATTTTCATTTCAGAAGTGCTCGAGCGTTATTTATCTGGGAGTTGATACGAGATTAATAAGCCAACATTTTTTTCGCTTCTCTGATGTGAAGCGTTTTATCGCAGCATTTTTCAGTACATTTCAATAATTTAATACAAAAAAAAAACAGGAATCTGAATACAAGGATATTCGTTCGTACAAAGGGAAATACCAACATGTCTGAAATATTTCACTTTTTGCGGAAACTCTGAACAGACAAAGCAAGTCGCTCGCGCTTTCCTTTACACACTAGAATACTTATTTGCGGAATGTATTTGTTTTTTAATTATTTCTGCATTAAAATAATGTTTTGTTCTTGTTTGCGTATTTATTCTTGTATAATCTTTATTAACCGACAAAAAGGAAAGAGACATGTCACGAATTTCTGCACATATTTTCTCAATTTATTAATGCGTGCTCACATAAACTTACGCTAAGGGTTATGTATAAACTAGACCGGTCCCTTCTACAATCCTATATTATACAGGTCCTCATTAATATATATATACAGTATGTTTTTTTCAAGGCTCTTTCTGACAAATGCCTTAATGCCAACTATGTTACCAACAGATAACACAGTTAACTCCAATCTACGTTTTTGGCAGCACTCTGACAGTCAATCTCAGTAAAGCACAATTTCCGCCATTTTGTGGTAAAATGGTAATGTCTTCCCTAATAACCACACGTTTCAACTGCTTTTAAACAAAACGAGTGCTGGCAGAGGGCCAAGAAATCGCTGAAAGTACAGTATTTATGATTTCAACCTTATTACATTGTTCTGGAATAGTATTATGAAAAATAATCAAAATATTAAAGTAGCTAATATTGGATAGAGATTTCTTTCCCAATTTCAAGTTTCAAAGAAAAATGTAACAACAAATACTAAATGGTTTAACAAAAAGTTTGTCGTAGCACGTACTCGCGTAGCTCGTAGCGGCGTAGCTCGTAGCGGCGCAGCACGTAGCACCGTTGCTACGAGACTTTCAATCTACATTGTTGAAGATTTATTTTTATCGATAAAAGATATATAAATTACATGTTCTTTATCATTTTTGTATCTTTTAAAAGCAGCAATAAAGCTAGATCTTTCGTCCCGCTTTTTCTATTTTTGTACAAGCTTAGCACAAATGATGCAATACACTTACGCGAACCGTCCTTGGTTATCGTCCGTTCACCTAGAGTACCGTATTAGTACCAGGGCCACGTAGAATTACAGGATCCAAGTCACTAAAGCATCCCGATGTTTGTAAGTGCAGAGAATCCAGTCTACTCAAAACTAAATATTCTAAAGCAGGTACATTGGTTCCAAAATCTTATTCTTAAAGTAACTGACTGCAGCAAAAAAGTAAAGAACATTGAAAACGATACAATTGTTTATCGTTATGTGTTTAAAAGTTAATTCACAAACATATTTATTTGTCGTTTGATTTGTTCAGTTTCGGATTTTTTTATTCGTAACTTAGCGGATTTGTAGATCTTTAAAAAGCAAGATTTCTGTATCCTCCTTATTCTCCAGTAAACGGCATGTCGTACGTGACGTCACGGAACGTGCGTGTTTTTGTAAAGCGATCGTATTTATAGGCGACGTTTAGAGAGGTGTGCGATTATATCGGAGGTGGGAGGGCACACGCTAATGTTATTGTCATTGGATTGGAAGGCAGGCGTGAAATGTTGTCGTGGGGTTGTGAATAGAAATGTTGCCATTTAGGGAGGAAAAATCGTATTACAAACATGGCACCTTGGTACGTACAAAAAGATAGGGAACCGAATGAAGTTTTTATTTGAGTATGCCTATAATGGCAGTTAAAAGCAGTGTTTTCGGCCAGGTTAGGACTAAGCATATAATAAAGAAGAAGAGACTAGAAATACATTAGTCACGACTTTGCATAAATTTTATATATAAGAATTGCAGGTATACCTAACATGTATTTACATCATTAAGCTGCTTTTCCATTCTAACTGGGCCTGTTTAATTTATTTTTAAAAAGTAAAATATTTTCATTTAAGCCGCTAAACTGTTAGGGCTGAAGTAATCATAAAATGAGTATAACTAAGCTTCCAATGGTCCTGTACAATAGTATTACAAGAGAAAATAGAATAATTTGATAGATTCACTTTACAGTCACGTTTGAGAATACAACCAGACTTATGAATTAGTATATTTTTAACACCCTTGCTCGTAAAGCTGATGTAATTCCACCGGTTTTAAATATGTAAAGAGGGTAATAAAAAACGCGTGTGTTACCAAAGCAAATAGTTAAGTTTGGAATTTGTATGGACTATATACAAAGTCCATAACAGCATTGTTTGCCATTTCAAATTTGGAACTGATCGCCGCCGCACGACTCCAGGCTGCTAGTGAGCAACGCGCTGTTGCTATTCTTTTTTATTTATTTATTTATTTAAAGGGTTTTGTCGCTTAGCGCTGTTACTATTCAAATTTTGAACTAATTCGAAAGTAGGCAGCGCTAGCTTGCTGTTAAAATGGCGGAGAAATGATAAATGATAAATGATGTTTATTTTGCAAGTAGGTTTTCACAAACACTTTTACACGTCTTTTTTTTTAAAACTAGATGAGGCCGGTGTTTCGTACCCGACTACTCTGAGAAGAAACAGCCGAAACAAACTCAGAGGTCATAGTCTCTTTTAAAGTCCAGACAAAAAAAAATCTTGGTCAACTTACATGAGGACTATGCAGATTAGTGTCTGAAGTGGTCTTTTTAAGAAAGCACCACACAGATTGAGTGGACAACATGCTCGTCTCAATTACGCCCTCGCCTGCGGCTCGGGCTGAAATTCCGACTCGCATGTTATAACCATCTTAACGCACTAATATCGTAATGTACTATTAAAACTCTACGATTCAACCTGACGGGGGACATGACATATTCATGGATTTAAACAAGTTTGCTGAAGGAAAACGAAACCCTAAATTTTATCTAACTCGTTAATAATTAACTGAAGTATCGATAATGTGTTTCGATTGTACAGAAGAATGACAAATGACAATGTGAACCATAAGCTTTTAATTTTGTCACAAACATACATTTATTCTATTTTTTTTTATTAGGTTTTTATTTACTGATTTGTATAATAATGTATTTTTCTTTTGTTATAGGTATGCTTCTTAAGCTGATTTGACTACAGGATGGGATGATATTTCACCGAAACGGTACAGCCAAATAGTAGGTTTCAAGTTAACGTAACCATTCAAGTCACGATGACTATAAAATATTGATTAAGTAAACAGCTTTCGTTAGGTAGTGCTATTTTTCTTTCAGTAACTACAAAGGACACAGCTCTTTGAAACATAAAAAATGTACACACCACACACAGCTGGCAAATACAATATAAATCAAATGCTTTTAACAACTCAATAGAAACGGTAAAACCTGTAAAGATCAAAATCTGAGGTCTACCGCGAGACTCGTGAAAACCAACTTTTTGTTATTAATATCTTTAGGGCGGGCGGGAAGTAAATCAGCCCGCCCAAACACTGATACCTCCGTCTTCACGGTTCACGCTCTCACACCGGATGTATTTCGTTTTGTTGTGATTTTTGGCCAATTCGTCGGTTTGAGGTGAAATAAAATAAATTCGACAGGTATCATACAGTTTGGTGGATGTTTATTTTACTAGGGATAATGTGAGAGTTAGTAGTAAAATGTATGTACCCACTTGGTGATGGAATTGCTAAATTAATGCTGCATCGAACCGCAATGACAGATATTTTAACATACAAAAAAATCAAATAAATTGTCTACGAAATCTGTATTTGGCAAAGAATCATGAAATGCCTTTTTCAAACTATGGGACCGGTCTACAGCAATAATAACTAACAAACTTGTATTTCACTGGATAAGACCTTTGTTTTGGTAGTACCAACTAGCTTTTTGAAATATGTTGCGATTTTGAGAATACCTTTTCATTAAACCTTTGTTATCCAACAACTTTACACGTAAACTGTTTGTAAGCGATCGAGCACACTCACAAGTACAGCTTCACAAACAAACGCAATGACTCGCGATGCTCGACTCGTGCTCAACTATGCTCAACATGCTCGGCTGTGCTCGTTAGCTGTACACGTGTTGTGCATGCCGAGTATCGATCAGCTCGGCTTTGGCAACTTACTGTTGTTTGGCATGCGATGGATTGTGATTTAGTGGCTCTTGGTAGCGTGGTTATTCCGTTTATTCTTAAAACGTGCTTGCTTTACAATTTCCGATAGCATAAATTTTCCTGTTCATATTGATCTCAGCGCTCACTTTCATAATGACTTGGAATATTAAAACTTGGAAAAAGTAGAATGTCATCAAAGTAAGCGACACCAATAATGACATTAAAAGGAATTACGAATGTACAAATTCCTTCAACCAAGTTTTATTTTAATATTATAGAAATGTAACCCTACAACTGTTTTCCAACTTACAAACCCAACATTAACCCACATTTTATGCTGCTTTCAATACAAACATCTACCTGATAAAACCCGACACCCAGATCAAACAGTTTCCTTTCCTGCCGGCTCACCGTTGCGCCGGCCGGTGTGCCAGATGAAAGCCGTCTCATGTGGCCGTGTCCGGCGTTGTTTGGACACGACTGACACTTGTTACGGCCGACACTTGCACACGGTGTCTGCAACTGTTGTGAACGACAGATATAAGTTCGCTTGTTATATTTAGGCCAACGGAAACACTATTTGTGGGGAGTTAGTTTATTGGTCTTGTAGTTTTGTGTTGTGACTATTTGTATTGTGTATAAGGTTGGTTTACTAATTAAATGTATTAAAAGCCCCCTCTTACTATATTTGTATTTTTCAATGGTTCAGATTATTAAATGGTTCTTGTTTAATTTTGTATTCAGTCTGCAATATTATTGGATATACAACCTGTGTGTAGAACGTACCTAAAAACGTAAATTAGAATTTAAAATAAATACGACAAGCTTTTTTCTGATTGTTGTCTGTTGGGTGAGACGTTTCTTCTAATACATTTTGCTACAATTTTTTATCCCCACTTTAACTTAACTTTTTATTTCTTGTTTTCAATTACTCCAATCCCAGTTATTTTTATATAAAATTTAATTTTATTGAAATAATGGTTCAATTATGTAAAACGTTGTTGACTTCGTCAACAACCGTACGTCAGGGACCTGACAAATTTCTGCTGAACAGAAAATGTCGGAACAATTCGTTATCATATTGCAGACTATGCAACTTTCATTTTAAAAGTCGTTTTTTCTTTACTGTGAATTAATTAAAACTCGAGCGTGCACCTCCGGCCATATTCTTCGAGTCTTGAGCAAAAAACGCCAACTTTGCAGTCCACTAAACTTCCCTCCCCCAAACCGTTGGCCCATATCAATAAAAACTATGCGAACACCCCATGGGCCTAATATTTTATATGAGAAATTAAACACAATTTTTCTTTATTTTCCCCTTTATTCGAATCTGTTTTTGTTTCGAAATCTTATTATATTGTGCAGTAAAAGAACGAAAATAATAAACGTCGCGCAAATCTAAGTGTCAGCTTCAAAGCGATTATATCCAGTTTTATCCGGTATAAGCCAGATGGATACGGTACCCGCTAGTTTTATTAAAAACTGCTTGAGATCGTCTTATTAAGCAGCTGAGACTACGTCATATTAAATGCAGCTTTGATGTTCTTTATTATTTTGCTTTTTTATTAAGACAAGAAACGATGTTATTCTTTAGAGCTTTGGAGGGAAGCAGATTTAGTAAAAGAGTGCTTGTAGATGTTTCTTTGTGAAGATGGAATTAACTAAAGATTCTTATTGCAATAAGATGAAGATTCTACAAACATTTATCTGAGCAAGTCATTACATTATTCAAAGTAAAACACACCGTAGTCACATCAAAGAAAATTACTTAATAAACTTTTAACTAACTTTCAAAATATTTAAAGGTTTAGAAGGTATTGCTCTGTATGCTCGATTCTAGATATTCTAGATGCTCATCGTAAGAACCTCAATATTTATTGTCTTCCACACGCAAGACTTGTTAATTAAACAAGTATGACGTACGATGAATTTGAATGACGTGCGCTGAACTCAGACAAGGAGCCAGCTCCATGAATAATCAACCATCTGAATAATTCAACTCCCAGACCTTTTGAATATTCCGACGTCACTTTTTGATACAACCGTCATTTTTTGCGAGAGAAGGAAAATTATTTTAGGTAACGTTGATTTAGTGATGGCGATCTCCCGGTCTATTGGTTTTATTTGAATATTAATTGAAAGCGATCGTTATTTTTTGCGTGGAATTTGTAATTTTTCGTGCCGGTTTTTATTAAGAGAAAGGTTTTTGTGAGGTTGATAGCTGTCAGTGAGATAGCGATTATTTAGCAAAAGTGTTTTGGTTAATTGGTGAGAACAAAAAGCAAGGTGGCTCGACAATTTAGTATTATTATCGGTCCGGTTTTTACAGCTGTTATTTTCATGGATAGTTCAGCTATTTATTTATTTATTTATTTATTTATTTGGTCTACCAACAATTGTTTACACCAAGAACTTGAATAAACTTAACATGTCTTAAAACTTTAACAGTGTAACAATTACTTAAAGGTAAACACCACATGAACTATTATAAATTACATAAATGTAAGCTTAGGCACTAAGAGTTGGCAAGCGAAGTTAAAACTAATGAAAAATAATAATAATTGTGTATATCTAAACAATGCAAATACTTACGAACAATTAAAACAAATCAGATAAAACAGTTAAGAATACTAGACTTCAGCTTATGGAAAGAATCAAAGTGTAAATCAATTCGATCGCTGCAATTATTCAAAACCTTACAAAATCTAGCACATGGAGAGTTAGATCCCAACACCGTTCTTCTCTGCGGAGGACAAAGTGGAGTTATGGGTTTACGTGGAATCCTTGGAGGAGCGCGAAAGTTAATTCGTGCAAGTAACGTCGGTGAGTCTATAATACCATTCAACATTTTACATGCAAAAGTTGCGTCGTTTAAACGCCTTCGGTCTTCTAAGGTGTGCATTTTGAAGAGCATTAATCTGTCTTTGTAAGAAGGCGTTTTTTTAGCTTTACCTACAGAAAAAGCTAGATGCCAGGCAAAACGTTTTTGGATGCGTTCAATCCGCAAACTGTGAGCAGTATAGTGCGGTCGCCAAACCACGCTGCAGTATTCTAAAATGTTACGAACTAGACTGTAGTACAATAAGATTTTAGTTTTACTTTGACGAAAACCTTTGCAGTGTCTTATGACAAACCCCAACATTTTTGACGCTTTTTTACATACTTGGTCTACGTGTGGTGCAAAGGTTAATTTTTGGTCAAATAAAACTCCAAGATCCCGAATTGTTTCTACTTCATTGACCTTGTCCTCGTTAATGTAATATGCTGTCTCCGTAAGTTTATTTTTTCTTGAGTATTTAATATGATAACATTTTTTTGAGTTCAAATGCATGTTATTGTTTTTGCACCATTGGATGAGGCTGTTAAGGTCCGTTTGTAAAAGCGAGGAGTCTCTGTCAGACTTAATTATTCTAAGAAATTTCAAGTCGTCCGCATACATAAAAATTTCTGAGTTCCGTAGACAGCTGGGAATGTCATTAATAAAATAGTTGAAAAATATAGGCCCTAAATGTGAACCTTGTGGGACTCCAGAAGAGATTTTATAAACGTTGGACTGATAGCCATTTACCACAACAAAGAAAGATCTATCTGATAAATATGATTTTGCCCATTCTAGCAAGTTCCCAATGATACCGTATGCGTGCAACTTTGAAGATAGTATTTTGTGGGAGACTTTGTCGAAAGCCTTGCTAAAGTCAGTGTAAATGACGTCTGCCTGGAGACCAGAGTCTACCGCACCGATCAACAGTTCCGTAAATCCAACTAGGTTAGTACTTGTTGATCGTGATCCAACAAATCCATGGTGATGATCACTTATAAATAGCTTTAGATGATTTTGGAAATGCGGACAGAGCAGTGACTCAAACACTTTCGCAAACGTCGAGAGAATTGAGATGGGCCTATAGTTAGATACGTCGTCATTGTCATCTGATTTATGTATAGGCACTACTTTGGCCATTTTCCATTTCAATGGAAATACGCCTGACATTAATGATTTGCTGTATAAGAGCATAAGTGGATTCACCAACTCCTCCGCACAGGCTACGATAAATATTGGTGGTATACCGTCTGGACCGGCACCTTTGTTAACATCTAAGCTTTTTAATTTTTTAAGTAGAGTTTCACTGCTAATTGTTGGACTTGTTAAGCATAGACTGCTATTCCCGAGAGGCTGTAAGTATTCATTGCTTAATTCCTGATCATGGCTGTAGACAGACGAAAAGTTGACAGCAAACATTTCACATACTGTGGTACCATCAGACGTGAAACTTGACCCGTCTGTCATAGTCATGGGGTATGTACTAGACCCCCCTCTTTTATTTTTTACGTGCGTCCAAAACAACTTAGGATTATTCTTTAGCTTGTTTTCTATATTAATGATGTGATTGTTGTAACAAAGAGTAGCCATGGTTTCACAGCGTTTACTAAGCACTTTTAATTCAATGAAATCCATTGGGTTTTTATATTTATTATATCTCTTTCTTATGTTGTTTTTTAATTTTAACATTCTAATTAATTTATGATTAAACCACGGGGGAAATTTATGTTTTTTTGGCGCCCTTGTAGGTATGAATTTACCTATAGCATAATCAAGTTTCTCATAAAAGACATCCAACATCCTATTTAAATCGCTATGTCCCTCAAAAAGTTCAACCCAATTTATTTCGTTCAAGAACTCACGAACTGGTGCATAATTTTTGGTATGAAAATTAGGTCTTTTCGTGTTATTATTGTATGATAGACTAGCTTCTTTTCCTAAGGAAACAACGATATCAAGAGGTGGATGCTGTTTATCGACATTACTAATTGGATTTATACTTTCACTAACGCTACACAATAAATGTGATGATAAAACAAGATCCAATATGCGACCAGAATCATTTGTTATTAAATTAAATTGATTAAGACTGTTAACAGTTATGAAGTCAATTAAAATTTCGCTAGTGCTAGGCAAGCTAGGCCTATTAGCCGATTTTCCTGCCAAACTCCAGTCAATGTTACTCAAATTGAAGTCACCCACAATGAAAACCCCTGAACCATTACATTGTTCAAAAACAGCATTGCAGTGATCTAAATAATGCTCCAGAGAAGAACGGCGTATAGGGGGAGGCAGGTATACTGCGCAGAGAACCATTCGACGAAAGGTAGATGAAATTGGTAAATCAACACTCACCCATAGGTCCTCACAATCACTTTCCCAATCTTTGATACGTTTAGATTTTATTTGTTTCTTAACGGCAATTAAAACACCACCCCCTTCCTTAGTGCACTGAAAATTAGAACTTTCTCTATCCCGCCTATATACCACATATCTGTCGTCAAATAGCTCACTGCTCAGTACTGAGTTATTCAACCAAGTCTCAGACATAATTATTATGTCGTAATCATTACAGACAATGTTACGATATACAGTGTGTGTCTTTGTTCTTAACCCTCTACTATTCTGATAATATATTTGCAAACTATTGAATTTAAATATTTACTTAAGTACGAGTACACGCAAAACACAAAAAAAGAAAAATAGAAAAGTACAATATTGATTGATTAATACATTATTTTAGACTATTTAGAGTATCTAGACTTTTAATTAAAATATGATCATCGCCGTCCGTCTTTCTGACAAATATCCTACCGTTCCTCACCCAGACGTATTTATAGCCGTTTTCCTTTGCTCTGGTTCTTGTTGCAGCATGAAGAGCTTTGTGAGCTGGAGACAAGTGTTCGACGATAAAAATAGGAGACCTATTGCCAGCTATACCAAAGTCTGCGGTATTGAGCTTGTCGTGGGTTTTATTTTTATTATATTCGATTACAGAAGCCAGCAGCTGATCACGGATTCTCGGAGAGGCAAGCTGGATCACAATAGACCGAGGGCGAGAATTGCTGGTGTTAAGTTTTGCAATCCGTGTGCAGTGTGCAATATCACCATCATTAATCTTACATGCGACAACAGAACCTAACTGTTTGACGACTGAATATAAGTTTTCCTGTTTATTTTCAGGTAAACATTGCAGCTCCAAGTTGTTGGCTCGAGCGTGTTGCTCCAAATAATTCAGTCGTTGTTTAAGATCCCCCACTGTATCTTGCAGTTTTATGTTCTCACCTTTTAGTTCTTTCATAGTATTTTTTAACCCCTCGTGTTCCGACTTAAACGCATCAAATTCGTTTGTGTGGAAATTCAAAGACTTTTTAAATTCCTCAATGTCTTCACGGATTGGGGCCAGCTCCCTATTGACAGTGTTCACAATAGTACTATTTATCTGCTGTAGAAGAATAGCTAACTCTGCTTTTATAACTTCTTGCACGATAGAACGGACGTCCTCGCTGGTGACTGACGGAGCAGTTTCAGGGGGAGAATTCAGGGCAGGTCTTTTATTTCCTCTAGTAGTGGAGATGTTACGGATCGGAGTACAGTCTTTCTTTGTGGACGTTAGGTGCTGACTCATGCTTGTACAGTCCGAGCATATCCAATCCCGATAAGCCTCTGATTCGTTAAGTAATTCTGAGATGGATAAGCAAATAAAGTGGTACGATTTATTACAACGAGTGCAATTGACAAATCTGTATTTTTCTTTAGAACTGTCACTGGTGCAGCATCCCCATATTCTTGTTGCCATGTTTACTTAACGTTAGTTGCTTAAGTAACAGTTAACCAGCATATAAAATAAGTTAATCGCTGTATTTACTTTTGATGCTTATTTAAAGTAAAGTAAGTCCAAAGTCCAAAACAGCTGCGCCGCAAGCAGTGTGTTAACGAGCTCGCGAGAAGAACGTCGTAAGTGCTGTGTATAGCGCGTCGGTTACGCGTTTTGAGTAAACACTTAGCGTTATCACTTATTGACGGTATGTGTCTTATGAGTTTTGATTAATATTGCATATTAATCACAGATTAACACTCCGACTCGCGCACTCACTATATAGTTAAGTAGTTAGAACTGTTCAGTAATCGTTTTTCAATAAACTTAGTCAAAACACTGCTTTTAAACACAAACAACAATTAAAAACCGAAGAGCACAATTACTAATATGTTTACCGTGCGGTAGCTTACACAATAAAAAAAAAAAAAAAAAAAAAAAAAAAAAAAAAAAAAATATGATGAAAAAGCTATGATTATTTTATTACGGGTTTGATTGAATTTGAAATATCACCGAATAATTTAAAGACACTAATTTATTATTTAGATACATGAATAACAGAAAAAAATAAACAATAAGTCACAAAGTCTGTACTGTGTTGTTTTTGCACACAAAAAAGAGCCTATTTTCTCTTTAAAAAACTGTAGTTCTATTGAAAACTCCGCAATCAAAACTGAAATCTTAAGCTCATTGTAATCCGGTTCAGTTTAAAGTCTTAGTAATGAAGTATTTCCGAACTAAATGCCTTCTCGATCCAACCGTCGGGAGCTTACGAAAGCCAACCATTCGGTTCATTCATTCATTCACTGAACTTCGTGTGCGACTTCCAAGCGAACGTTTGAAATTGGTTTATTTTTTATGAAAGCCTTTTGACTATCATTTATTTTTATGAATAATTTAAAACGTTTGGGCTGTAATTAAATAATGTTTCTTAGGTATTTTGTTTGATGTTTTGCCTATTTATCAAGGTTAGTACAGTCACAACAGTACAATCTAAAGTTAAACTATGACAATAGGAGAAAATCAGGTACATACGTACTGTGTGTTTGCAAGATTTTATAATCATCCTTACTAATATTATAAAAGCGAAAGTGAGTTTGTTTATTTGTTCGTTACGTCTTCACTTTCTCTGAATTTTGGTACAAAAATAGTTGGGACCCTGGAAACGGGCATAGGCTTTTTTTAATGTATATAAGGGAGAAAAAGGGAAAGAAAGATATTTTTTTTCGATCATCACACGGGTTAAAGTTAGCGTCAGCCCAAAACTATGCCACGCGGACGAAGTCACGGGCGGAAGCTAGTTATAATATATTTATAACTCAGTAAAACATCATAATCGAAGAATTTTAAAATGGTTTTCGCACGTCAAAATGACATGTCATTTTTTTCCTTAGCGTCCGTAGTGTTATATATTTTCTATATATACAAGTTTATTAGTGGAATAAAACAGGTCTCGTCCGACATGACACAGGCAGATGAAGGCATTAGGTGGCCGCTAATTGAAGACGAAGCCTCATAGGAAGAAGATGAAGCCGGCAGATGAAGACGTTGAGTTACCGCGAGAGCCTTGCGTGTGCTCTTATTGGTAGTGTGGCTGATAATCTATCATAAGACACACGCGGCTCTCGTTGTCTCACTCACACGCTACGAAAAGGAAGAGGCCAGAGGATTAAAGAGGCATCATATTGATTTATTTTTTATAAGATATTTGTTTTTCCGGTGTGTGTTTAGTTAGGGGCATTTTGATAAACTCAATTAAAAAGTCAATATAACTAAAAAGTACCGCTATCGCCAGCCGACGTTAAAAAATATTACTTAATAATATAGTATTGAACTTTAAGATTGAACTCTAACAATCACATAAATATAAAAACATAATAATAATAACATTTTAAGGAATAAAAAGTTAACTCTAAAACTCTTTTAACATGCGAAATCAGTTTGATGGACCAATTTGCAGTTTTTTTCCTTTTACGGAACACTACGGAACCCTAAAACATACTTTTTCATTTTGTAACGTAAAACTTTTTTTATCAATATCTATACTTAATATTATAAAGCTGAAGAGTTTGTTTGTTTGTTTATTTGAACCCGCTAATCTCAGGAAGTACTGGTTTGAATTGAAAAATTCTTTTAGTTTTGGATAGTCCATCTATAGGCTATATAACATCACGCTACGACCAACAGGTGTTGAGCAGCGTGGGTGAAACCGCGAGGAACAGCTAGTCTTTAATAAAGATTATTTAGTCCCGTCCCAAAGCAAATGACTTTGTTTTCACAATAATTTACATTATGTACAACCCTATTTATAAAATACGTATATAAATAAAATGTTTGTTCATGTTGAACCAATTTCCAAGCCCAAAAAGCCTAAAACCAACAGACACGCTATTTGTAAAATGAATTTCGCATCGAACAGCACAAAATGGTATTGAATTTGTGAGTGAATTTTACAAAATGGAGTTGTACCCGGGGCGAACTAGCTCGGACAAAATATCAAAATTATAATAATAAAATAACATTTGTTGCATCAGCGTCATGTCAGCTCAGCTTTGTCCATGTCTGTTGTGGTACACTATATGTACACGTTAGAATAGTTTTAACGTCATTGACATGAAAAATATATCAGTGAAGTCTAAAATGGTGATTTATTTATGTTGGTGGAAAAGCCCATCACGGATACTTCTCTGTAGCCCAGAGTCAGAACATATGCCCAGTTGGTGCCATTGAGATTTCTGATGTGAAACTTAACTGACAAAATATGGGTATAGTATATGCGTACAATTCTGTCTACATCGGTGGTATATAGGTGTATGTTTCGTTGAAATCGGCTTACAAGAATCATCAATGGCCTAGCCTTTTCCCAATTATGTTGGGGTCGGCTTCCAGTCTAACCGGATACAACTGAATAACAGTATCTTACATGGAGTGACTGCTTATCTGACCTCCACAACCCAGTTAGTACTGGGTAATGCGATACCCCTTGGTAAGACTGGTTGTCAGACTTTCGGAACATTGACTACCTGTGACGATTGAAGATCGACCCGAGTGGCTTCTATTATTTAGCCACCAGCTGGGTTTAAAAACCAACAAAGGAAATACAACAAAATAACTCGTAAAAAATGCATATAGATTACTCAGTGTACCAACTACATATCCATTATTATTTAGCCACGAGCTCCTCTTAATCGGCTTACTAGAATATTCACATATTAATATTCCACAACCACGCAAAAAGGTAAATGCAAAACCCGAACTACCAAATATTCCTCGCCATTATATTAAATCCTCATTAATGAACGTATTAATCAGCAGAGGTGAGTCAGGAATATTGAAACCGCGGGTAGTTGGAACAAATTGCGATTTGTATTGAAAACCGATATATTGCGGTATTTCAGAGCGCGCGTGAACTGGGGAGCGAAGCGAATTCGGCAGATTTCACCGAATTACAGCGAAATTATTTGAAATGAAAGGGAAATTTTGTGGTCGAGTTCGAGAGAAATCGTAGTTACCGATTGTGGTTAACTATTATGATGATCTAACTGTGACACAGTTTGGTTTAAACAAGGGTGTAAAATATAGACTGTAAATAAGGGGATGTGATCCATATCAGAATAATATCCCGCAACATCGTTACAAAAAAACACTTAATTTAGTTATTAGTCTAAGCAAACCCTTCAAAAGACCAAATGAGGGTTAGTTTATTAAAGAAAGTTATTTAAAAACCTCATCAAAGTTTTCATCATATTTTCTACACTATATCTACCGTTCCCTGCTCGTCACTCAATATACTGGAAGCCTCACGCAACTTCAACTCTAGTTTTACTTTGAAAACTCTTCTAACTTTTAATCAGAACGCTCTACATTTTAATAAACCATCATCCTTTGACTTGGAACTATCTTTTGAGGGCAGTTGTATTCATCTCCTACATTTAATATTTACCAGCTACTCATGAAAGATAAACTCGACTTAATATTTCAGAAAAGTTGTTTATTTTCGACAAAGTTAGATGAATTAATCTTTGTAGCCACTCCTCAATAAATTACAAGTAAACAGTACCTATTTCACATGGAAGCTTTTATTACACAAAATACAACTTTGTGGTTACAATACTTGCTGATACCAAGAATTCAGAACGAAGTTACTAATTGGCATTTCAGAATTAGGTTGAGACACAAACTTGACCTAAAGTGACTTCTAATTGATATTTCGTCTGGATTTCTACGAAAACGAAGCGAGCGTTCGTGTCTCGTGTTCCAGGAACACCAGCGAGCTGTTTCTAGGAATATGGAACTGGAATATTAACCAGGTAGACGAGAGTGGTGTGTTCTACGAATATTATGATCGGCAGTTTAAAGCTTTGTAATTGACATCTGACTACTGGCACGTTACCCTTATAGAGCTGAATGAAAAGGTTAAGTTTCGGTTTTGTAGAAATTATTAAAAAATCCCCGAGTTGCGTCTTTGGAGTTTAGTTAATGAATTACGGCATAGTTAGCGTAATTAAAAACCAAATATGACTGAAAGGTATTTCAACAACGGCGTTAATAAGTTCAGATGCAAGTATTGAACCTACCCGGCTGTAGTAGTGATTTGAAACGATATAGCTGCAAAATATAACGTTTTAGGCTTAGAAATCATATTGTAACAAGGAATATTATGATAAGAGAACGTTATATTCAGTCAACGCAGTTTTTATTAGTGCCAAGTGTGTTCGTAAGAGCTGTAAACTCTAAGGCTGCGAGGGTAATAAACAAAAAAGAATAATCTTTGATTTGTTTTTGTTACTTTCCAAAAAACTTTCTAGCTTGTTATATATTTCTGATTATGAACTTTCTCACATTCGTGAAACTTCACCTTGTAGCACAACTAAAACAAAAACTGTTCGCAAAGCTTCATCATGTTGAGGTCTCTGGTTTCATATTGTACAAAGAACTTTTTTGAAGGTTATAAAATCATCTTTAAATTTTTAATGGCAGAAACATTAACAATGATTTACAGCCGCATGGTTGCGGGCGCTTGAATTAACATACAGTTACTAAAATCTCGCTTTGCATAAGAAATGTTACATGTTACCACATCAACTACAAGCCGCTCGTTTGATGAAACATCTTTTTATTCGAATGGGAAATCATCAAATGACTCCTTGGAGTACCAGACTTGTACAGCTCCGGCAAGATTAAAATCAAAATATTTTTATTTCAAATAGATTGATTGCCCATTTAGACCTATTTTCAAATAGGTCTGAATAGGCATTTATAAAACGTCAAGAAACGGTGCAAAAGTGGATGATGGAATACCTTGGTATTTTAACTTCACTTTTAGTAGAACAAATAAACTTTTTTCATTTTCACTTTTAGTAGAAAACTTCTAATAACAATAATGATTCGCGCCTGGGTTCCGTATAGGGTTAGGCAGCGGTGTACCATGTCCACCACACAATTCTGCAAATGTGTTTTTAGGTCCCATGTCGCGCGAACTGTAATCAGTTGATGGTGATTACTTTTACCCCTCCCACACACAAATTCAGTGAAAAATCAAGATGAAAATCCCAAGAGAAAGTCTTTTCACTATTATTTTAATAAAGAGTTTGTAATAGCTATCCCTGAAACTTAATTGAAAAGAGATAAGATTTACTTTAGGTTTCCTTTTAGTTACTTTTTCCAATTTACCTAAATTTGAAGAAAAACGGTTTGATTTTACACACGAAATAAAATTGGTTAGGTTGTACTAAAAAAATACTATCCGAATCACGAGTTTAGTGCTTTTTTATCGAGAATGAAAGAATATCTGGTATTTTATGAAACACTTTGGAAACCTCTTACGTTTATAACAGAAATATTTTTTACATTTTAACACTCAAGGAACGCAAAGTAGCCTACAAACTAACTTTGTGTTATAACAGACTGCTGTGAGCAAAGTCAAGTTTTATTTTTACCTTTTTAAACGAATAGCCGACCTCAGGATTTGCACAGCGGGCCAAAATAACTTTCCCCACAATTTTATTTACGACCAGAATAAATTTGTTTAAGATAGCCGTCGGATAATAGGATATTTTGTTATTAAGTAGCTGGATATATTTCGTTGTAATTTGTATGACTTCGCCCACGGCTGCTCTTTTGTTTTCATGTAATTACTCGTACCTTGTAGTACTTAATGTGGGTGCTTCTTATTTATGTTAGCAGGTTGTAATGTAATGTAGATAGCGCTTGGTTAATGAGGCTGTTGAATATGTTGGGGCATGTGTTACGTGTAAGATATACAACGCGCTTTGAACGGAAATTAAAGTTGTTGAACTAAGTTAGATATAATTTAAATGTGAAAGTGTATGTTTCTTCTCTTTAGAATAATTAGAATATTGCTTGGGGACGTAAGTTAACTCTGAGAAATAGTTACATATTTTGAAATAAAGCACCAATTATTTTTATCTCTAAAGTTGTGGATGTAATGTTACGTTAATATATTTGTTTCACAAAATACATGGTGATGCCTGGATCTACACAAGCCGCTAGTAAATAGAATTCTTTTGGATAAGCTTCTCCCAACATAGATCTTATCTCTGTCCTCAAGACGAAAGTGAAGTCAGAAGTAAACCCATATAAAAAAGTAATGGCGGAATACGCGTTACAAACTGCTATTCCACTTCCCTTACACAAATTATCCCATTCTACGAATCCCTTAAGACAAACGGCCATAAAACCACTAACTTACAAGTATTTACGATACTACAATACCAAACAGCAGTTTCAAACAAAAAGTGACATTTAAATGCTAAACATTGTGAGTACTTTTATTGTCCTGCTGTGTAAAGTTGTCCGGTAGCACCGATAACTACTTTCCTGAATTTAATAGAGTTTTTTTCGTGGAACTACGATTGCAAGTTTAATGTCAACTCAAAGTGGGGCCGGAGTTGCAGGCTGTCGAAAGATATACCGCGACCCGGAACATAAAAGGCTCTAAAAGGAACGTGGGTATTTAGTCAGAATAGTTGGACACTCACCCCCACTCCAGAGCAGGGGAAGGTATTTTATGATATCCCATCCGCAAAAAAAATAAACTCAGATGAGTTATTTCAAGTGAACCACAGACTTTTAAAATAAAACATTACCCTCCTTTCGGCAGTCGGGTATTGATACTAGTTTTCTGTTCCGAAAAGGACATGACACACCATGGATATTTATACCAAGTTAAGTATTACGAAATCCTCATAAAAACCTCAACTTATTTCGAGTTGATTAATTTCTCATAGTTGTATAGGTATGTCTCAACGCTACAATTTATAATAAAACAGTCAAAACTAATAACAATTCGTCACTGTAAACAAATTAGCGGCAACATGCTCTCGTAGAACATAAAACTACAAACATAACCCCGAATTAATGCCGAGCTCCCCCGAACACCACCGAGCACTCCCGAACACTAGACCACTGTTAGCCTACCGTGAAACCAAACCAACAAGTGAAGCCTGCACCTGTAATTAAAATACTAATAGTTTGAGAGCTCATGTACGGAACTGTAACTCATTCAGGTTTTAATTACAATGATGTAAAATGTAGATGGGGCCTGATTATTTTGAGGTTGTGAAGTGACGATGCCAAAATAAATATGCAATAATAAGTGTGAATTGAAGTACCTTCTGAATAACTCCTATTTTCCATATTCAGGGATTTTATAGCGCACGAGGGTGTAAGTGAACAGGTTTACATTGTGTTCCTAGTTATTCCGATAGAGTTTGAATGCTGGTGGTGGGTGATCACCAGCTTCTGAGCAGCAACTCTAAGCTGTTACTAAAGAGTACCTACAAAATATATGCCTATAATCTTCGAAATGTTTTTATAGTAAGCAGACGTGTAACGCAAACTTCGCAACGAATTGTAAAGTTCTTAACGGAAAAACCCACTACAACTTTGGCCATTGATTAAAACAAAAACAACAACCCAATTACATGTATGTATGTGTACATTATATATTGCAATAAATATTTCAGTTTTGATTTGATCATTGTTTTATTAGTAACACAAGCGCCAACTACAAGGCAGATAAACAGTCACGTTAACATCCTAGCTCCCTGCCTACCTCGGCTAGCTAGCAGCGCGTATGATTTACATTAAACAGCGAGTGGGCGGGCTGGGCCACGCGACTGACCCTGGCTTCACGTGATCATGGTAAAAGAGCGAGCAAGTTAAGGTGGGAAATGAACCTGCACTAAGTTTTTTAATGAGATTATTTTAAATTATTTATTACTAGCTTCCGCCCGCGATTTCGTCCGCGTGGTATAGTTACTTTCTTCCCACTTTCACAACTTAACTCATGAAGTTTCTTATGAGATTTCATCCTTATTGACCCTAACGATCGATGCAATAAAAGTACAGGGTGCAACTTTTACAGATTTTATTCGGTTCGATTACCGTGTGCTGCAAGCGAATTAAAAAAAAAACTTTGAATGCCATTTTCTTTCTTTTCAAAAATAAAGGAATGTTTTCTTAGAGTAAAATTTTCTATCTGAAGTATTAAGAGTACTTCCCCTTCAGGTGGCATTACAAAATTCCACTCTGTATATATTATTAACACCCATCGATATTTGTTTATAATAACCCTTCCATTGCAGACACAACAGACAATAATTAGCCCCTCAACTGCCCTCGGGGATTAAAACCAGACAGACATCATTCAACGACCTCCCTTCAGTTTTACGTGAAACAAATCAAGTAATAATCGTTTGCATACCGACGATGTCCAATTATTACTACCCCTTTTCCCGCTCGAACCGATTTGAATATACAGTCTGATAATTCTATTCTTCTCAAAGATAGAATGTCATAACTGCGAATCAATGATAGACGAAACACAAACAAATATTCAACTCTAGTTCCCTATGTATATGACAGAATTTTCATATTACGTCGTTTCACTGAGAATGTAGTACTATACTGTACTGGAATTGATTGGTACTGTATGGGTATTATGTGTCGGTTGCCATGGTGATGGGGGAGAGGAACAATTATCGTCGGAGTATCGGTAAGCCGGTTAATTAGCAACAGTACATACGGGCAGTGGCTGATTGTTGCAAGCTTACGGATTAATGTCAGGAATCAAAGCAGTGCAGCGTTAAGGCTCTTAGGATCTGACTGCAAGTAATATGTTCGTATATGTATAACAAATAGATATCTCAAAGTTTGCCTAAAATTTAATTGTGAAGGTATCTGTAGAGAAAGTAAGACCATTTTGTCTCATAAAATGATGTGATAACTAGTTTTTTTTTAGAAACGGGCAGACGTTCCTTTTTATCTGCGTTAGATAAACCCAAAATCAGAGATGTCATTTTGGGCAAAAACAAAAGGGAACAGAATTTAATAATTCTATTGTGACCAGTTTAAAAGGTCTAATTTCATGTCATGTTATCTGCTTAGACTTGGAACCTCATCTCGTGTTATCACAATATTACTGGGGAATAGTCATGATAATATTATAAACTAACTGGCGCCTGCGGCTTCGTCCGGGTGATATCGAAAAAACAAAGTATCCTGTGTGTTATTCCTGACTATAATCTACTTCTGTGCCAAATTTCATCAAGATCCCTTCCGCCATTTTGACGTGAAAGAGTAACAAACATCCATACATCTATTATAATATAAGTAGGATATTATTATATAGTAACACCACAGTGTTCATTTCTTCATCGTCATTTAAGACGAAAGACGTACACTGCTGAACATAGCTGCGACTGCTACTTAATTTTTTTTTACAGTCTTGTACGGAATAATAAACTCTATATACTACAAATACATTTACAAAAATCGGCCAAGTGCGACTCGGAATCGCGCACTAAGGGTTCCGTACAAACATGCGATATGAACGGCCATATTTTTTGCCTGCGTAAACTTTGAGGATTGAATTTTTTACAGTGCCAAAGGACCACAGACCTTGGTTCTCAAAGCGTTCCCGAGATAAAGGGGCTTACATCAACAAAGTGATCTTATAAAGGTTCAGTTTTTTTTCCTCATAAAGATCTGAACCGTAGAAACTCATTCGTATGTAAACACGTCAGAACCAGTCCGATGACAATGTTACATGACGTCCCACGGCCGCGCCACGCGCACGAGCGTGACGTCAGTGATGTGACGTATAGTCAGCGATACAAAACGAACGAATGCGTCATGCCACGTCTAAAGCATGTAGATACACGTGCACAAGCACGTTTTGTTATGATGTGTACAAACGACACACATTAATTTTATGTACAAATGTATGTGTTACTTACTAGCTATGCCCCGCGGTTTCAGTCTCGCTTGGCTTTTAAGGGCATGTTGTTCTCTTCAATAAATGGGCTATACAATGCTTAAAAAATAAATCAATCCAAAGCAGTAGCTCCTCGTATTAATATTTTTAAGTATAGATGCTAGCTGGCCGCAAGTTTCAACGCATGTAGCTTAGCCTCCATCGTAATTCAGCCTATTTGCTGTCCCTTTAAATTCCAACAAACACATTTATCAATTTTCTCCGACAAGAAAATAAGTGTAAAACAAGAAACACAAAGTTATTAAACGTTAAAATACTTTTATGTAGTTACTAGCTTTTGCTCTGGCTTCGCTCGCGTTAAATTCGGGGTATACAGATCCCCTTTCCTGATTTACAGGTACCAGCTATCTGTAGTTTTACCCCTTTTTTTTTTCGGGTGGGAAATCATCCAATGACTTCTCCCGCTCTGGGCGGAGCGGGAGGGCATGTCAGACTTGTACTGACTAAAACCCACCCATGTTTCTTCTTTTGCCTTTTACGTTCCGAGGCCGCGGTATCTCTTTCGAACAACCCGCAACCCCGGCAGGCAGAGGCTCTGGCAAGCCCCTCTGCTTTGCTGACTCTCTTTGAGGCGCGCGTGAAACACGAACGCGCCGTCGACACGGCCTGCCGTCAATCGACGGACGGACGATGAACTACCCATTGCTCACCGCCCACAGGCCCGCATCTACGGTGGCCGGAAGTCGTCTCGCGGCGCCCGGCGCCATGGGCGTCTCCCGCGGCGGCTGGGTTGGGCAGATGTTCTCTCCCTCAAACGCCCGGCCACCTCCTTCGCTAGCATTACTGCTTCGCAGAAGGTGGTGACCGCTTCCCATTCCCTCTCGCTCCGGACCATGGCCTGAACCAGGGCCGGACGCTAGAGATCGCCGCCGCCGATCGCCTCTACGAGGGCACGGCGGTGCTCCGCTCACGCTGGGCAGATCGCCACTGTGTGCTCCACCGTGTCCTCCGGGCGATCGTCACAATGGTGACACCCGGGCGCTTCCTCCCGCCCGATGATGTGCAGGAACCTCCCGAAACTTCCGTGTCCGGTGAGGACCTGCGTCAGGCGGTAGGTGAGGACGCCATGACGCCTCTCCAGCCACTCCTCAAAGAGGGGACTTACCGCCACTATTGTACCCCTTGCGTCTGATAAATTGTAATAGCAAAGCTAAGTTTTTCCCTTTTCTTCCCTCATTCTTGCTCATTTATCACTTTAAAAAATTGCCCATACCCGTCTCTAGCGTCCCACCTATCTATATATACCAAAATTCATCAAAATCCGTTTATCCATTTAGGCATGAAGACGTAACAAAGAATCTTACTTACTTTCGCTTTTATAATATTAGTAAGGATATGATTCCTATATTCACGTGTAAAACTCATACTAAGCTTCTCATGGAAAATGCAAAGGATTAGTGTTTCCGAAAGTACCTACATTTACACATAGGGTTTTACCGCGTTCCGCAGACCGGCACTAACACGCTAACGTTTCGTCTGAAGAGACGCTAATCTCTCAAATGCATTATAAATGTACCGTGTGGTGTGCCACGTGACGCGGCAGTCCGAACTGTAAGTCTTTGTTTTCTAGGATTATTCTGCCATTGTAGAGCAATATGTGCGGCAAAATACAGGGTACAAAACGTCCTGGTGTCTTGATATTAGTTACAAACCTACTGGTAATGATTCCACTTTTGTTCAGTGACTAATATAGTAAACTAGCTTTTGCCCGCGGCTTCGCTCGCGTTAAATTCGGTATAACACAGTGCCTGCTATCTACAGTTTTTGCCCTTGCGCCTTATTGATTTGTAATAGCAACGCTAAGTTTTCCCTTTTCTTCTCTCGTTCTCCCTTATATACCCATTTTTTAAAATAAAAATTAGCCTATGTCCGTCTGCTGGTTCCCAACTATCTCTGTACCAAAAATCATCAAAATCGGTTTAGCCATTAAAGCGAGAAGAGGTAACAAATACTTTCGCTTTTATAATATTAGTAAGGAATTGGCAATTTCGCAGCGCTCGTCCGTTGAAATCCAACGGTTCACTTTAAATCGCACAAGGAATGATTTTCACCGCTTGCAGTAATGCTGAAAGTTAATCATATCAAGTGTACGCGGAAAAATCTTCGCCATGTAATTCCACCGGTGTAGACCCGGCCTAAGAGTTGTTGAAAATGAAAATTTGATCCATCGGAAATTAATTTGGAGCTCTGCTAAATTAAACGGGAAGACAAACTTAGTGTTTGAGTTGAGTTCAGTTTGTGTTCAGTGAGAAGTCAAATAGTAACCGGTTCCTTATTTACCGAAGTTAATCTGAGCAGGCTTGCTGAGGCCTGGATTACAACGCGCTGGTTTTCGGTTGGTTCCGCTTTACAACTCGTTTTTGCTTGGAAAACTAATTTCGTATCTAAAATTCGGAAACTAGAAAGCCAAATATCAAAACAAATTATTTTAAAAGACTTGCTTCTGCCCAAGGTATCGACCTCACGACTGTCGGAAATTTATCAAACGAGGACAAGCTATCGGTATAAAATGTGTCCTAACCGAAATCATGGTCTATGAGAGCCAAATTTAATTGAATCTCATCAGATTGACAAACAGAATTACTTTCGCCTTTATAGTATGTATAGGTACTGATAATTATATAAATATATGAAGATATATAACACTCCTATAATTTCATGCCTTACACATTAACAATCAACATCAACTGAACCACTCCCATCTACGAAGAGGCACAGAGAGTCTCACAATGGCACTCAACGTACGCTTCATAAACTCTGTTTTATTTCATCACATGCTGCCGGAAACAATAGCGACATTAATTAGTAAGGGCGTCGTCACACGGCCGCGTATTGCGTATCGCCCGTACCGTGGCCCCGCGTACCGCAGCCTTTGTCCGCGTACACAAAAGACCGTGTTATCTACTTTAAATACGCTGCTTTGTCCTGTTTGGTTTTAGCGCGGATTATGTTACGCCGTCGTCGAGGTTGTTGTAAAATTTGTATTTAATTCAGATCAGTATATAGTATAGCGTATGTAGTAATAAAAGTGTTGTGTTCTACGAATATACGTGAAAATAACTGTCACTTCTGAAGTGTGTAATAAAAGCTATTTCAAATTAAGCTTTCGTTTGCTGCCTTAATAAGAATTTGCTCAAATTGAATTTTATACAAAGCGAATTTTATATACGAGATGTAATCAAAATGGTTTTATACACAACTTCATACTTCGTCCGAAGGTATAGGCTGAATTTTATTCTTATTTGACAAGAATGTTTTCTTGGCTCTTCGTAAGTAGTATTTTAGTTAAACTGATTTTTGTAAGCCTCTTAGGCCTACGTGATATGTAATGTAAGACAATGCCTTCCTAATACCAAGGTAAATAGGAAAATGTGCTTTATTTACAGGTAAACTAAGTAGGTAAAAGGAAAGCTGAGTTTTATAAAAAATATGTATCATAAAATATTCTTAGTTATCTCATACATAATTTATTTACGAGCGAAATATAAATAGCAAATGTAGAACGATGAGGCATGAAGTAAAACCCACATTTCATAATTTTCATATTACCTGAGTTCACAAATACATGAACAGTTAATTAAATAATGTTTACCTTAGGTTTATACATTAGTGAATGCAAATTAGTAATTACCAACCATCCATAAACCACAAAATCATAACAAATTGAAATTACGGATATAATTTAAATTTAATTAACTCCTAAATTATGAGTATAAATTTCAAATTTCAATCAGTATGTAGCTGTACAGATATTGGTCAGGCAATGTGTCGGGCCAGCGGAGCGCGCCGGTCGCTATGGCAACGAGCAGCCAATTAGTAGCGCTGGCGTCTCGTGAATTTAATATAGTACAAGCTTCGGGACGCGCACCGCCGCCACCGCGACTACGCCCGTGTGACAACGCCTTTATTGCTAATTAACAGAATTTTGATATTCGAAACTGAATCATGAAGACAAGTTCGGTCTAGCTGATATGAAAGACGACTATTTGAATAGATTATGCCAAAGTTTCAGGTTTCATAAACATGATATCGCATTAAGGTTCCAATATCAAAGGTATACAGGACACCTCCAGTATATCAACATAATTAGTCGATTGTCTAGAAATGCTTAATTAATTATTTGTATCTATGGCTTGAACACTGTCACCTCACTACATAGCCGTCAAAAACTATAAATCTTAAGACACACACATAATCCGCCTTAAATGTTTGTTGTCCTTCGAATTTATGGGGCTAAACTAGGACAAGACGGCTTTCTCACATTATTTTAATGTATCGTTTTGACAAGTTTTGACATTTAACAGAGTTAAATGAAATAAATGTAACACAAAGAAAAGCGACGAACTGTGGCACGTACGTGATTCAGCGGCCATTTCCACTCTTCTCAAACTAAATACTCCACGTATGTTCTTAAGACAAGAATAGACAGAAGCCTTTCACGTGTAATTTAATACAAACCAGCGAGGGAGCCTATAGTGTGAGCACAGCGCCGAGCAACGCGCCGAGCAAGCATTGTGTGCGAGCAATTGCATTAGCGCACCGACGACGCGGAACCAGGCGGCATGCGCCAACAAGCTGATCATTAACTAGTACCTGTTATGCACTTCGTTAGAACAATGTCTTGCCAGAGAGAGGATAGGGCATCATGTTCAAAAGATAAAAGGTTGTTAACATCACGCATGTAATCCGTAATAGGCTGAGGTGTTCCTAATAGTAAACCCACATTTTGTCAACTGACAAAATCATCAATATAGAGGAGAACTACCTTATCATAATTTCATAATATAAGTTGGTATCAGGGGCTCCCTACACGAGGACCTTGTCAAGTTCCTTACGCCCTAACAATTAAGCAAATAGTGATTAATTACTCAGTATCCCAGTAAACTGTGCCCTCATACACTTTATCTGAAGCGCAATCATGCGATAACAGCGTGTGCCCGGAGCGAGCACCCGCGCGTGAGACTCGCTACTTGCGTAGTTGGAGATGTTTGGACATGTTCTGCATGCCAATCCAAATGTGGGATGGAATAGTTTGATGCAGCTATGGTGAAATTACAACATGAAAGAACATTTGCAACACAATTTTTGATTACTTATAAAATGAATTTGAAATACAAAACAACAAGCGTTATGTTTTTTTGTACGAAATAAAAATATATCTATAGACAACGAGCTACTCTGATTTTTTTATCACTTATCATTTGTTTTCTAAGACAAGTAAACACTTATTTATTTATGATAAGGCGTTTACCTTCAATATAAATTACAATCATGTCATGTTTCTGTTATTATTTTCATAAAGCGTCAACCACAGCTCTTACTTTTATCATATGCTAACTTTTACCCGCGGTTTCGCTAGCGTTAAATTCGGGGTAACACAGTTCCCCTTTCCTGATTTGCAGGTACCTACTACTTGTTGTTTTTGCTCTTGCACTTTATTTATTGTAATAGCAAAGCTAAGTTTTTCCTATTTCTTCCCTTTTTCTTATACATTTCTCACCTTAAAAAAAAATGTCAGCCTATGTATGTTTCCAAGGTCCCGACTATCTCTTTAACAAAATTCATCAAAATCGGTTTAACCATTTGGACGTAACAAACAAACAAACTCACTTTCGCTTTTATAATATTAGTTTTATAAGGATTTTAAAATTAATAAACTGTGTATCGTTAAAAACCGAGCGGCTTCATAATCCGGCCACAACATGCAGCTCATAATAACATAAACCACGTGAAATCGAAACCACTGCTGAATTTCATCAACTCGTATATTTTACTGAATATTCAGCGCTCACCGCGCCGTACTGGGCTCTGACCACGAATTTTAATGGTACGGCATTATATATTTACTCTTGCGTTGCTAAAAATAAACCTATTCTCGTTTAATAAACCCTTCGCATTTTAAAGGTTATTTTATTTTTAGCATGACGATATCTTTTTCATTAGTACGTTTAATACATGTATCACCAATTCATCATGATCAGTTGCCTAGTCCCAGTTTTACCAACGAGGGGTCAACTACTATCTGACCTCTGCAACTCTATTTGCATCTACTGGATAATATAATGCCCCCTGGTAAGACTGGTTATGAGACTTACTGGTTATGACGGGTACAGACTACCTGTACGACTGTCAAAGATCCTATAAATGGCACCCAAAAACAGCTTAACGTGCTTTCTGATGCACGGAGAAACCGTTCGCGGACCGATCGGCGACCGAGACGAGCGCTACTTGTATAGTTAGCAGCTTCTCTAATCCCATGTCAAAAATATGGTGGAAATACGATATGTGGAACCTACTGTAGCTATTTTTTCCTTTTGTTTTCATTCAAATGTAAGTAATAGTCTAATTGAAATAAAGTTTTTTTTAATTCAAACCATGTCAAATAAAATATTTTTTTGAAATTTATTTTGA
Organism: Ochropleura leucogaster; assembly: GCA_958449745.1. Lineage (NCBI taxonomy): Eukaryota > Metazoa > Arthropoda > Insecta > Lepidoptera > Noctuidae > Ochropleura > Ochropleura leucogaster. Next base: position 21,704,422 of record OY288201.1, read on the forward strand.
GTTTCGAATAGAACTTTAATGAGTGACTATGTCAGTTTAAAAACTTAAATACTTTTTGATCATGCAAAACGGCATTTTAACCAATAGAATAAATTTGTCGCCCAGATCTATTAGCAATTTTACCAACAAATCCATTATTTATTCAAACAATCTACTTTCACAATCCCCGGACAGTTAAAACAGAATATAATCGTTTAAAACTCCAGTTAATTCTGGTAAAGTAAACACGAGCGACGGCGCGAATTAATTGAATGCTGCAAACAGTTGAATCCAATCCTGATAATGAACGGTTTGTGAGCTGTGGGTGTGGGTGTGGGTGTGCGGTGAGTTGGTGACGTCATGCGTGACTTCTGGGGTGTGTGATTGTTCGTGGATGTTTGTGTGAATTATGGCACATTGTATTTTGAAACTACCGCTACGAGAGCAAGAGCACTATTGAGGTCTTTTTTTCTTGAGCGGGGGTAGTTATTTCAAATTCATTTATTTGCTTTTAACATGGTATACAAGATGGTGGAAACAGTTTAACAACATAAATGTTAGGCTTTTTTGGTATAAACATACAAATTTTACAGTACACAACTTTCATCATCCGATTTTATGCTCTGGGGGGGGGGGGGGTGAGAGTCAGTCTTTTACTGACTAAAATCCACCCATGTTGTTATTTTTGCCTATTATGTTCCCGACGTCGCAGGCCTCTCTGTTGACCTCAGCCTGACAAATGGGTTCCGGTCCCAAATTTGGCCAAAGTAACAAAAGAAGATTTATAGTATTTTTTTTTAAATACCAAGCTCTGGTTAAGTTAACAGCGATCTAGGGTTCAAGTTAGGTCTGACTTGTATAACCAGTCATAACGCATGTAAAAATCAAATAAAAATCCAGATGTTCGCTAATAGATATGTCTTAAGGTTGAGCTGTAATGAAATTTTCGACAACACGTACAAACAAAACGTAAATCATAAAATATAAAACTTGCCAGGAAATCGGACCTGGCCTCATGCCTCATATCTTGCTTAAACATGTTTTGTGATCAACTTAACAAGGAACAGAAATGTAATGCTTGCATTGGTTGGGTTTTCTCAAACATAAACATACCTTAGAAAAGGTTAGCCGTGCGTAAATAATCTTTTCCCAGTAGCGTCGTAATGGAGAAAACTATAGAGTTATATTGAGGAAAAACAGAATTTTCCTGTTAGCTTAAAACACTGTTATAGGAAATCTGTTTTTTGTCCCAAGGGGTTAACAGGGTTAAATGGTAGAAATTGCGGTTGATATTACGAAAAGGAAATGTCGTAAACTTGTAAAACTCGCGTAGACCTGCTACGCGGATGCTACGAGATTGCTACGAAAGCTCAAAGACCGTGCTACAGACAATGTGTATGGTGACTTGCAACCGCATCTGAATTGAATCGAACCTATTGAATGTGCCTATTATTTCTACAACTTAAACCCTTGTCAAAATACACTTCAGTGCCCCAACTCCGCAATAAATTCTCGTCTTCAATAACTACACGGCGTCGTCCGACAGTACATTTATGACAAATGGTAACGTTATTAGTCTGTTGCCCGCGTCTGAGGAGCTTACCGCGCCAGCCGCCTGTCAGGGGAAATAACCGTGATTCTTTTACGATACACTCCGTTACTTCGGGAGGCTTTACCTCACTTTGAGGCTGATGGGAGATTAAAATAATGCTTCGGCTGTTTCTAGGAAATAGTTTTACGAAAGGATTTTGGGATAACGTAGTCGAATGTTTGATCTTCTCTAGCGGGAAAAAAGATTTATGGTAAGAACATAAACTTATTTTATTTGATGAAAGCCTCGCTAAATTCGATCGGAACAAAGTTCTGAAAAACTTCTGGTTCAGAATCAAATAAACAATTCCAATCGAAATCTATTTGTTGGCGGTTGAATGGAACAATATTTTACTGTCAGAAGTAATCTGCGAAAGATCCACGAAAGTATCTTTTAGTTTGTGTCTTTAATAATACTATTGCTTTTTGTCTTTAAAACCTCATTTAATTAAAGTACTAAAATCATAACTTCATATTCTTCTTTCTTATAAATACTTGTTAATGGCAGCTTAAATAAACCAATTTTAACAAACAACAAATATTACGAAACAATAACTATGAATAATAAAATCAAATTGTCACAAAAAGTTTAATCTGACAAAACAAACCCAACCTCAAACCGTCTCTAAACACAAACAATAAAACTTCAACGTAAAATACTGAAACAACAGTTTTACATAATATCCTAAAAAAGTGAACAAATTTTTACAAAAACTTTATTATTTTGAGCTTAGTCTAGACCGAGTCCCGGGGCGCTGACGCTAACGAGATTAAGGTACAAAATTAACCTGACAAAGCCATGACTGTTTTTTTGTTGTTGTAAACTTCCCAAGTACGACGACAGGGGGCAAGAATTTGTCACAGCCATGAAACACACAATATTAGCTTTGCTTTTTATTTTTTTCTTTTCTTTGTAATGGGTTTTATTTTTTGTCGTGTTAAGATTTAAGTTATTTTTTTTTCAATGTTTTATGTACTTATGGCAAGTGACAAATAACCCTTTTTTCTTGTTAAGGTTCCGTAGTCAACTAGGAACCCTTATAGTTTCGCCATGTCTGTCTGTCCGTCCGTCCGTCCGTCCTCGCTTAATCTCTGTGACCGTTAGCGCTAGAAAGCTGAAATTTGGTACCAATATGTATATCAATCACGCCGACAAAGTGGTAAAATAAAAATTTGAAAAAAATGTTTTATTAGGGTAGCTACCCTATATGTAAAGTGGGAAGTGATTTTTTTTTAAATTTCAACCCTAGCGTGTGATATATTGTTGGAAAGGTATTTAAAAATGAATAGGGTTTACTAAGATCATTTTTTGATAATGTCAATAATTTTAGAAATAATCGCTCCAAAAGTAAAAAACAATGTGTCCCCCCCCCTCTAACTTTTGAACCATAAGTCTAAAAAATCTGAAAAGTAGAACTTTATAAGGACTTTCTATGAAAATCATTTTGAACTTGATTGACACAACAGTTTTTGTACAAAAAAGACAAAAAGTTGTACAAAATAATTTCTGGACTAAGTTTGTAGTATATGCAAGCTTTTTTTGTAACTTTGTTTACATATTTTATTATCCTGAACGTATCTTTTTTCAAACAAAAAAAGAATTATTGAAATCGGTTCTCGCAATCCAAAATTACCACCGAAATTGCATGTCTTTGTATTAATTAGTAACCCAATTCCCCGAGAGATGGCGCTGTAGGTACTTATTACATTGGATCGGGTATTACCGAATTGTTCGGTTGGCCTCATAACTGGGAACACTTATTGTGACGGACGGGAAACTACGGAACCCTACACTGAGCGTGGCCCGACACACTGGCCGGTCTTTTGTGGTTCGATTCACATTACAATTATTGTATTTTAGTTCTGACGACGGTCAGGTTTAGACAGAGCTTAGATTAGTGTATCTAAGTTCTATCTAAACCTGAACGTCGTCGACCTGAAATCCTAGATGGATAAGCTTTTATAATATATTTATTCACAAAACAATGTGACAAAGGTTTTACTGTCTGAAAATACATTTTTCATGGACCTATTTTACTTTATTATGTTTATTCTATACTGTCTTCTGATAATGTTATAAAAAATACAAGGATTCCACTTACTTGATAAAATTTGGGACATTAAATAAGTATAGGTAATAATTATGACATGAACTTTGACATATAAACAAAGTAGGTAGCAGTCTACCTACGTTGTTCATATGTCAAAGTTTATGTGAATTAAAACAACTGTGTTTATTTGCCTGCCTTTTCTCAACTACGAGTAAGTTGGAATTGGCTACCAGTCTAACCAAATGCAGCTGAATACTATTTTTTTCACCAAGACTCTCAATTTTGACCTCCACAATCCAAATAGTACTTGGTAATACGATACCCTTTGGTAAGAAAACCTACAGCCTCAGATCATAATCAGACAAGCAGGACCAGCGGCTTAGTGTGTATTTCCAGGCATGGATTAATTTTGTATATAATGGGCTAGCCATTTCAAGTATCATCATATCTAATCTATCATATTTAATTAAACTCTTGTAGAAGCTGTATTGTATGGCTATTAATATTATGATGATTTCTGGGAAAAACTGTGCTCGTTGTGTGTTGGACGCATTTCTATTAACTTTAGCAAATAACTTTAACTTTAGACATGACAGATTGTTTCGAACACAATAAATCAATGGATGAGACACTTTACACAAACGATCTATCAAACTTATTTTCGTAAACAAAACTTTCCTTTTAACAAAATGAAACCCAACTCGCTTCTGTAATAAACTTTAAACTTTTAACAAATAAAGATAAGAGGTTTTCTTAGTGTTACCTAAGTGAATATACTTTAGTCTCGGCATTTAGTCCTAAAAATAAACTGTAGCTAGGTTTAACTTTGAACAACTTACAAAAAAGTATTATTCTTTACCTTTTTGAAGAAAGTTAAGTTGCCGTTCGATAGAATTCCTTTTTTTTCATAATGTAAGTCGAGATTTCACTAACACACAAAACTCATATGCAATCTTCGTTTAACTTCGGAAATCCGATTTTGAATCTCACATAATTATATCTGTTAAAACTATGATAGTGCTGGTGTATTACAGCCTCTAAATTTAAATTTTACATTTGATTTAAATTTAGAGGTTGCCGAGCTAACAAATCGTCACATAAAACAAATAACACTTAATATCACTTACGAGGCTCGTATATTCATGATAATAGCGATATTATCTGAAGAAACCCAAAATATAATGTGCCTATAAGCTCATTTCTATACATTATACGTACATTTTGATATATGTTCGTACATTATGATGACGTAGCGCCCTGATGTCACATGGATGGAGGTTGCTCCGGCAATTTGTCGTCGATGAAAATGTGTCAGAATCCTTTCGACTGTAATATGTTATCTTATATTTATCTGTTTGGTCAACCGAAATAATATTTCTCATGTCATTTCTTCTAGTATATATAAGTTTCCTTTGAAAGACGATATATAAAATCATTTTCTGTGTTATTGAACTTTTTTTCAAAATGTCAATGTCAAAGTCAAAGCTTTACTGCTGAACACAATACAAAATATAAAACACATTTCTTGATGTTATGTGTAATTTACTGTGTACTACCAAATTAGGCTTCTAAAACTAAAATTCAAATAAAACAATTAATAATTTACAAATTAAAATGAAGGTATATAATTATGACAGAGATTAATATTCGAACTATATTGTCAACGTCATTTTTGTCCTCGTCTTGTCAGTGTCCCATTTGACTCAAGGCGCCGCAACTCCTTGTTTTTATCTATTACTTGGCAACCATCATGCTGTATCATTTCTTCACGTTTTCCTTCCATATTCGAGCATCCCACTTTTTTGTTTTTTTTAAACGAAATCCTGTATTATATAATATTAGACTTGCTTTATCCCTTTTTGCACTTCAGATGTGTTAATTAGCTTTTGTTTCTAATATTTAATCTGTTACTTACAGAATATGTTTCGTGATTTGTATTTATTATAAACTATTAGAGGGATATTTCGCTGTTGCAAGCGCTATCATCGCGGGATGACTGGAGAATGCAGATATCTTGCGTAAGATATCCCATAGTTGACAATGAAATACTTACAGCTAGAAACCGTGAATGCAAAAATAATGTTTATATAAAAAAATAAATAAAATAAATAAATATCTTGGGACAACTCACACACGGCTATCTGATCCCAAGCTAAGCAGAGCTTGTGTTATGGTAACCAGACAACTGATATACATACTTATATAATTTATAATTACATATATATTATATATAAATAACACCCAGACACAGAACAAACAATCATGCTCATCACACAAAGTTTGTCCTGGGTGGGAATCGAACCCACGACCTCCGGCTCAGCAGTCAGGGCCACTAACCACTAGACCAACAGGCCTGTCAAAAAAAAAATATAAACAAACCATAATATTCTTATAATCTATCTTCTTATAATTCAACCATACAACAGTCTTATCGAAAACATAACTTCTTTAATTGACATTCACATGTTCACGATAGCCGAAAGCCACTAAAAATAAGCTCCTACGATCATGAAACCCGATCTATCCAACATGCAATCTGTGTTCAGCACTTAAACTTGAAAGCTGTCACTTAAGTTGCACCGATGTAAGAGCAAGTTGAAGTAATATTAACGCATGGCCACGAGCTCTCCGCTCCAGCGACACGCCACTTCGGAGGAAATAAAAGAAAGAACTTAATCAGAGCATTCTACGAATCATCGTATATATATATATCATAATCACCTGAAACTATCTTCACGCAAATCGCATCGCCTGAGGTTGTAGACGGGGCCTAAGATAAGTTGAAGTGAGATCGGATAAGTTGGGATATGTCTCCGGGCGACTGTCGCGTTGGACGACTGAGTCAGCGAAATGTTTCTGCGGAGCGATGACGCGAGTTTTGTTGAAGTTGGAACAAGTTACACGGCGGATTTCTTGGAAATATGCTTCAGTTTTCTTAACTTTCGACACTTATATGTGTCTAAGATTTTCTTGGTATTAGGTTTTCTTGGTATATAAACGGTGTAAAGAACGTTGACGCTAGTAGTCTAGTACTCTAGTTGCAACCAATGTATTGAATTTCATAGTATGTAGAGATTTGCGCTTCGATTTCACTGATAATACAGTTAATTTTAAAAAATGTTCCTATAAATAATTCAGCACAGTCGGTCATTCAAATCTGTACTCCATCGTACAAAATTCAACACGAGAACCGCTGCGGAAAAATAACCAGTTACAATTTGAAATAAACGAAACATTTGACAACACATTTATTCAATGAGAAAATAACGCAACACATTGTCACACGTACATTTACAAAATTCATAGAAAAGTGCTTTCAAGAAGCATTGGACAGAGAAGAAATAACTTCCAATAACACGACACGATGGTCGGGTGGCGACCACGACCAAATGGCCATAAGTGGTCGAAAGATACCAATACATTGTCATAAGTGGTCGAACGATACTTATACTTTGTGATAAGTGGTCGATACCGGTACCACGGCGGGTGTCCTAATGCTAGGGTATCTAGGTCTGGTATATTTATTGTGTATCGTTACACAACACTGTTATTGGGAACAGGGACTGTGTTGTTTATTGATGCCCATATTTGAGGTCCAGATATTTGGGATAATGGTTATGCTCCAATGGTTTGTAAAATGTGTTTGATTACCTATACGGTACCTGATTTATTATCCTCTGTTTTTTAGGGTTGTGAAAGAGAAGATTTATTAAATAAGCCTCGTAGATTTCTCGTAGATCTTATTTCTTTTGTCCGACAATATAGAACATCAGTGTTTAATGGTGACTAATTGATCACAGTTACATTTTTGGCAGCGTCTTTTTCTCTGTTACAAATACATATAACGTTATATATATATTGTGACTGTAAATATATTTAATTTGTAAAATGTTATGCCCCTAGTTTTGTGATACATTTGCTGTCAAATAAAGTTGTGCTGGTTGGCTGCTTACTTAAATGACGATTTAGTATTAAAAATAAATATATATTTATATCAAAAACTTCAACTCTTAGCAAGTCGCTTGAAGTCGATCTTAGCAGTTCTTGTAATGAGCAAACAACACGTCACGATACAACGTGTTCCATCGTTACTATAACAGCACCAAAACTTACTCAAAGGCTTTCGTTAAACTACCAACATTACACGCTAAAGTAGTATTCAAAGCAATGTACGTCTTAATTGCACACCGGACAAGTTCCACCGCACTCAACAGAAACATTCCTATCTTTGTCCGAGTTCACAATTATGTGGCGCGTCGTGCGCCTCACAAAGAGGAGGGCACACTGTAGTACATAGTTGGCATAAGCCGCGGTCCAGACGACTTCGGAAATAGCGTTTGCCGCGGGAAGATGAGACCCGCGGGAACATAGAGACAGTTATTAAATGGATGGTAACGTTAGTCAGTGATGTTACAAAAGTTAAAATATTTAATCAAAATAAAAAAAAAAACCATCAAAATCATTTATTTCAATTAGACCATTACAGGCACTTTTGAATGTCAAAAAATAAAGTGTTAAAGCTACAGTCCCGGTCATCAGATATATTAACTTGTAAAAGTACTGTAGTTGCAGTTGTAATTTCACATAATCTATGCTGGGTTACACCAAATTTAGGCTCTCTACTTGCCAGCGCTTGGGCTGTCCTTCCCCACATCGCTGTCAATGTGGCAAAGCAGTTGATAGCTTAGGGCACCAATTCATGCAATTAGTGTAGGTTGGGTAGCACGGCACGCCAGCATTAATGACATCATCCGTCGTGTTCTTGCCACCACCGAGGTGGCTACCATTTTAGAAACCAACGGTGACGCTCGATGAACGTGCGACGATGGCAAGGAGGATGGAAGTTTGTTTGGCCTTTGGTGTGGTATGCAACATGTGTCGACACCCTCGCGCCATCCTAACTTCGTAGCTCGGCGGGCTGTGCTTAGGCGGCTGCTGCCGGTGCTGAAGACCTCAAACAGCGCAAACATATAATATTTTATTGGTAGTTATGTGTTTGATCCGTTTGATGTTGAAACACTAAGGCCATGGTGTCCGAGTACTCATCTAGTTTTCCGGGATATGGCTGGTCTTTTTTTCTTATGAAGAAGAACTGGGTAGAAACTCCCTGGTTTTTTCTATAAAAAAAAAAAACAAAAAATTGGTTTTATATTCTTCTTTGGAAATAATGAAAAATTTCTAAATATCAATGATCTCTCAATCGGACCGGAAAGAGACAATATTCAAACAGGTGAGATGACTTAATTTGAAAACGAAAAGTTATGGACACTTTAACAAGTAACGTTTGTTTTATGTTATAAATCTCATTTCAATTTAGCAAATAAACGTTTATACTGATATTCCATTCATTAACTATATCTTGATATACCATGTCTCGCTGGAAGTGGAGCAGCAGTCGGACCACAGACGTGACGGTATGACGAGCACAATGCACGCTGCACAGAGCGCTGCGTGGTGGAGATGCTTGATATTGTCATAGCAATAGCAACGACAGCCGGTTTTTTATTGAATAGACATATTTTCTAGTTCGTCTGCAAAGCTTTTCTTTTATTCACGACGAAACTAATATGAAAAAAAAATCTGCTATACCCTGCACTTCATCTTGTGCAATACACAAGATTTTTTTAACAGATTTTCGGGCCAATTTCATCTTAAAAGTTGTCCATACTCATTAGTACTACGCCTCCATAATCAAATCAAATCAAATCAAATCAAAAGTCATTTATTCAAATTAGGCTGATAATCAGCACTTTTTGAACGTCAGATTACAAGAGACAGTCCCACAAAAACGCCCTGCCCTTCGCCACTTCCTAGTGTTTTAGCTGGGAAGAAGAAGTGGCGGAACAAACTCCCCAGCAACACATCTGTCTGTCAGGTTAGAAGAACCAGATTTTATACAATTTATATTATCACAAAAAAAAATATAAAAAAATATTCATTCATTGTCACTTGTCAGCTAGCAAACACCAATTATATATAAAAAACAAAAAATAATAATAATAATAATACCCAAGTCTAAATAATAAATTAACCAGTCTAACGGGTGTGCCCGCTTACACGTGCAGTGAAGAAGTCACAGGTGATAAACTAGGACCATAGTGCAAAAGAAATAAGCTAAGCATAAAAAAGATAAATATAAATAATTATATTCAGTCAATGCTCGAGGTCACTAGTTAACCACATGCCAATAACAAAAACACACAAAATGAAACAAGTAAGTATATAAAGAAAAAAAAGTAAAATATAAAATTACATGACGAAGACATGTAACGTATCAATAATCTAATTTGGCGAAAAAACATGAAGGAGAAGAAAAAAAAAATAATAATCGTCTTGAGTTCAACACAGTGACCAACTATGCTTGTCATCTAAATAGTCGTTAATAGAATAGTATGCTTTTAAACAAAGGTTAGATTTTACTTTAGCTTTAAATGCATTAAATGGCAAATCTAGAAAAGAAGCAGGTAGCTTGTTATAAAAAGTTATACCAAGCCCCACAAATGAATTATGAACCTTATGAAGCCGGTGGAAGGGAGCACGTAGTTTATGCTTATTTCTAGTGTTAATGTTGTGAATATCACTGTTTTTACTATATAGATGGATATTTTGCCTAACATATAAAATGTTGGCCAAGATGAATTGAGAAGCCACAGTGAGAATACCAATCTCTTTAAAAAAATCCCTCAGAGAAACCCGGGCACCTAGTTGATAAATTGCACGAACCGCTCGCTTCTGCAGAACAAATACATTCTGGATATCAGCGGCTTTGCCCCATAGCAGAATACCATAGGACATGACGCTATGGAAATAACTAAAATAGACCAATCGTGCCATAAAATATGATCTATGTTTAACCATATTCACAACAAATTGAAGAGAAGATAAAAAAATGAATTCCAAAACCCAAATCGATTGCTGTATCAATTTACAAGTGAGAAACTACAATACATTGTCTCACCGTGAACACAACTAACACCAGCTATCTACGGCTCGGAACGTGTCAGCTGCAAGTGGCGCGGGTGTCAGAACACGCCACACGGCGGCAGTAAGGCGCGCACAATGCACGCCACACAAAGGTGTCACGGCGAGAGCTCTCGATACTGTCCCGCCGTCCCGCCGTCTCGCCGCGAGCCGGCCCGCTGTCACACGGCCGCGGTATTCAGATCAACTGGCGGGACAACGTGACAGTTGTGAATAAGAGCCTGACGATTATTGTTTGTAAGTTTTTATTGAGAATTATTGAGGTGTTAACGTTATGAAAAAGTCTTTAGAGTTATTAAAGAAAATATTATACAAAGAGTAATAACGTGTGTAATTTAGGTTTAGGATACATTTTATGATAAAGTTGTGGTCGTAGGTTATATAACATATACAGGGTGTTTGGAAGATCGATGCAAAGCCGTGAAGCAGACCTAGTATAGACTACTTAGAACCATTTGAACCTAACTTGTCTTCGGCGAAGTGTGACTATTTTTTTTAAATCAAATTTTAATGATTTTTGATGATAATCCTAAAATTTTGCAGTTATTTGCAAATAATTAGTCAGTTTGAAAGATAAATCATTTATTTTTTTAATTTATTTTATTAAAGTAATGTCTGAACAATCAAACGAAACATGATTAAGGCATCTGTGTCATGAGAATTTTTTTTTTTAGACAGTTGAAGTTAATACTTCTGTTTTTAGATTAAGAAAACAGATTTTTGACAGTTTAAAAAAAAATCACGGATCGTGCTTTTTCTGTTCAAACATTTTTAAAGACATGCCTAGTTATTAGACTTTCTTTTGAGGTATCAATTACGCAGATAGCTTACAAATTATTGAAATTAGGATCTACAAACTAAAGTGAGGGAGAAAATTAAACATTTTAAATAGGGTGATAAAACGAGACTAGTGCTTTAAAATAATAACATTCGTTCATTTATTTGTTTTTCTAACATATTATTACATTTTTAAACATTCCTTAATAAAAAAAACATAAAAAAAAACATTTAAAAATATAAAAATAGTAGCCCACCGGTATCGGGAACAGGATCCAAGCTACCGGCGGTCAGGGCTCCAGAGAAAGGAACCTCCTAACAATACGAGCCGTGTCCAGGAGTACCGCTTTCTGTATCAAACCCTTGATCCAGCTGCCTAACGAGAGCCTTCTCAGGTGTTGGTCGAGGCTCTTAGCAATTAAGCCATTGGCTGTAACGACTATCGGCACAATGATCGCTGAGTCCACGTCCCACATGTCGACAACCTCGCGAGCCAAGTCAATATACTTGATTTGCTTATCTTTCTCGGCTTTCACGAGGTTCTCATCATGCGGGACTGTTATGTCAACAATAATTGCGCGCCGCTCTGATCGATCCACCACCACTATATCAGGCTTGTTAGCAAAAATAGTCCTGTCAGTGATGATGGATCGATCCCAGTACAATGTGATATAGCCATGTTCAAGAACTGGGTCGGGCTCATACCTGTAGTACGGCACTTCCGATTCCACAAGGTTGTACTTTAGAGCAAGTTGCTGATGGATAATCCTGGCTACAAGGTTGTGTCTATGCAAGTACTCTCCGTTAGCTAGACGAGAACAACCGGAGATAATGTGTCGAATTGATTCACCCGGACGGTGGCATGCCCGACATATGTCAACCGTGCCGTCCTTCACAATAAATCTCCGGTAGTTATTCGTCATCATAACTTCATCCATAATTGCACAGACAAAACCTTCGGTTTCTCCAAAGAGGTCCCCGGAACGTAGCCAGGCTACGGACGCTGATTGATCTACATCGGGTCCATGTAGGGCCCGGAAAAAGCGTCCGTGAAGCTCCTTACTTTGCCATACCTCCTTGCGGTCGTTAGTGTCAAGTATTACAGGTTTGCGCCAGTTCTCTTTAGCCAAGGAGAGCGGGGTGAGGCCTTTGTCCACTGCAACCACATCTCGATGCATTCCCACGTCTGATTCTAGAAAATATTCCCTGAGACTGCATATCTCGCGATTGTGGAGAGTCTTGGCGTTTAGAAAGCCTCGACCTCCACAACTCCGCGGGATATACAATCGCATGACCGAAGAACGTGGGTGATGCATACGAAATGCCGTTAACAATGTACGGACCTTCCTATCCAGGGCGTCCAGTTCTGTTTGAGTCCATTTGAGTATGCCGAAAGAGTACATCAAAACCGGCATGACCCAACCATTGAGAGCACGCACCTTGTTTCCGCCTGATAAAAGACTATTAAATACTTTTTTCAGGCGGCCAAAGAAGCGCTCCTTCAACGATTGCTTCATGTCAGCAACATTGATGCCCAGCGCTTCCGACATCCCCAAATACTTGTAGGTTTCGGTTGCTGAGAGGGATCTAAGGTTTATGGAATCTGAGAGCTGGGTTCCCACAGATTCCACAATTTCCCCTCGCTTTACATGCATGACCGCACATTTGTCCACACCAAATTCCATCCTGATGGCGCTACTGAAAGTTTCAGTTACCTTCAGTAGCTCCATCAGCTGCAAATCGTTGGGGGCAAAGAGTTTCAGGTCATCCATGTAAAGAAGGTGAGATATAACCTGACCACCTCTCCTCAATCGATAGCCCAGACCTGAATTCTCCAGCAGCGTGCTTAGAGGATTCAGGGCTAAGCAGAACCAAAGTGGACTCAAACTATCGCCCTGGAATATACCTCGCTCTATCCTTATCGGTTCACTATTTCTCTGAATCTGCCGACATCCTGGATAGCGAAGGACTGTACTCCATTGCCTCATACACGAGATCAGAAAGGTGCGCAGAGTTGCATCAACTTTATACAACTCTAGCACCCTCATGAGCCATGTATGTGGCACGGAGTCATAGGCCTTCTTATAGTCTATCCAACATGTCGACAGATGCCTTCGAGAACGGCGAACCTGTTGACTAATGGCCATATCAATGAGGAGCAGCTCCTTAGTACCGCGGGACCCGTTTCTACATCCATTTTGAGAAGCAGACATGATTGAATTGTCATCAATGTGTTTAGTGATTTTAGCTCTCAAAATGGATGTAAAAACTTTATAAAGTGTCGGAAGACACGTAATTGGTCTATAATTTTTGGGTTCCGCCGTACTACCCGATTTATGGAGCAGGTGGGTTATACCAGTTGTCAGAAACATAGGTAACGACCCTGACTCTAAGGCCGTCTGGAATAGGGCCGCCAAACGAACGTGCGACCTCTGGATCCACTTTATCCAGAAGTTGTGCAGTCCGTCCGGCCCTGGAGATTTCCAATTAGGCAACGGACGGACCGCACAAGCTACATCTTGGGGGCTGATTGTTAGGGCCCCCATTTCTGGTATTGGATCGCATGCTCGTTCGACTTCCCGAGTCCATTCACCTTCGGTATGACTGACAGGCACCGACCAGATGCTGCGCCAAAACAAACACATGGCGTCATCATCCGGTAGGTGCGTGTCAGACACACCTTGGTCCGGTCGCTCCCATGCTCTATACACCCACCTTTCATCACTTTGGAATGTGCGATTCTGAGTGTACCGTTCCACCCGCCGCTTATACCTACGAATACGGTTTGCCCATGCATACACTTTCTGTTTCAGGAAGTCGATGCGCTCTGTGATGCGGGACATATAGTCTGGAGGACTTATATCAGTCCCTACAAATGCCCGCCTCACAAAGCGCATCACTCGAGGTCGTGTGTTACCCTCCCTGAAACAGGTTAGTTTGCCAATGAGTGCTCTGGCCACACCAATACGCCGCTCAATCCTGCACTGCCAAAATGGTATAGCTGGTTTCAGTCGTGTAGCTCTGTCATCAGGAAATTTGACGTGAGCTACACGACACACCGCTACAGCCGCACAATACAGGATTGAGTGAGCATCTGTGAGGTTCTCGCAGTTGTCAAAATAGCTTGACAACTGCGAGTCCAGAGCAGCCACTAGCGCCCTATTTTTATTATGCATGGGCAAACGAGGTAAGCGTGGTCTAAGTTCGGGCGACATGTACCGATATTCTCGAATCGCACCCTCCAAAGCACTCCTCATTTCCTCACTGCACTGGGTACTTACATTAGTAGCCATGTCATTACTTACCTCGTTAGCGCGATTAACTAGTTGGTGGGGCTGTGGTGGTACCACAGCCTGCGACGAAGAGGTAATGACTTGGCTACTCTGCATTTCAGTTCGTAAGCGATCAAGTACGGTGTCATCCAACATACGATTACGCTGGATAACCCGCACCTGATCCGACAGTCGTTGCGCCGACACGTTGACAGCTGGCTCAAGCACCTGAAACAGAGAGAGCATCCGAACACGGTACGCGGTCAGGTTGTTTCCTCCCTCTGTAGCCCCATAGTATGAGCGCATGACGTTTTCATTGATGGATTGAGTCCATCGCATGCGCTGCACACTTCCACCGGGAGCTGGGACCCTATCAGAGGCCGGTGGGCCCCGAGGTCCTAAGCCGTCCGGCGGCCGGCGTCTTCCTCGTCGACGAACTGGTGGTGGTGTCGTGGGCGGGGAAAAATACTCGTCGCTCGAGCTCGACGCAACTGCCACGGCCGGTGTCACAGCACTCACGACGAGGCTGGGTTCCGACGGCGGCGAGGCGGAGCTGAGCGACGAGCCCGGAGGTGGATGGCGTGCGCTTCTGGCGTGAGCTGATCTGGTCAACATTTTCTTTGTAGCTTCATTTCATCATGAGTTTTTGATTTTACAAATGACATTTGTCACTCATGTCATATTTTTTCTTTTTGACTCTATTTGAGCAAATTAAAATCATTTTGCACTGGAATTCGATAAATGAGGGTCAGCTATTGCAAATTTAGATGTTAGTATTTGTAAAAACGGTAAAAATAATGTTTTGACTAAAAAACAAGAATAAAATATCAGGAAGAGAAATTGAAGTAATTGTCACTTAAAGGTGTTGCCAGACCATTTTTTTATTATTATACTTATTAAAAATAGATTTTATGTTAAAAAAAAATAAGAAGATAACTTTAATTTTGGACATTCGAAATAAAATTTAGGGGAGACTCTCTAACACTGCCGACGCGTGACGCGAGCGATAAGATGGCGATAACTTTGACAATTTCAGGTAGCGCCCGCGCACCCCTAGTTACGTGAACACATTTCACAGCAAAAACGAGTTTATTGGTAAGACAATAGGGTCGTGTTTCTTTAGATAGGGTCAGTAACTACCTGTTTTTTTGAAGGGACGCCAGTTTACTCAGTCGAGTAACAACTGCGCTTGTGACTAGACGTTATCTCCTTTTTCGTGACAATTCATCGTGTTCAGTTGTAGCCCTTTGCGCTCCTGCACGTGACTCTTGAACTTTTATTTTAAGTTGAACTTTTAGTGCGTTACCAGCCGTTTTTGTGAGAACTGACTATGGCTACTTTCTCGAACGAGGAATATGCTGACATCGTTTTTATGTATGGCAGAGCAGACGGCAATGGATCTTTAGCACGACGGATGTACCAAGAACGCTATCCTAATCGGAGAGTACCGAACGTAAGAGTGTTTTACAACACATTTCGTCGGCTTGCTGCAGATGGGATACACCGTGTGGAACCTGGAGTCAATCCAGGTAGACATGGTACTGACATCGAACAAGATATCTTAGCGGCATTTCAAGCTGATCCACATACCAGCACTAGAAAAGTAGCTCGAAATTTAAACATCTCCCATTGGAAAGTGTGGAATACAATGCACCAAAATAACAGGTATGAGTATCATGGCACGGGCGTTCAAGGTCTTGAAGAGCGAGATCCTCAGAGAAGGATACAGTTTTGTCGTTTTCTTCTTAACTCTGACATTGAAAATGCATGGTTTCTGAAGTCAATCTTGTGGACAGACGAAAGTAAATTTTCTAGGGAAGGCATAACTAATTTCCACAATCTTCATCAATGGGCTGAAAAACACAACAATCCACATTGGAAAAAGCAGAAGTCATTTCAAAGGAAATTCTCGGTCAACGTGTGGGCCGGAGTGATCGGCAGAACACTGGTTGGGCCCCATTTCTTACCGGATAATTTGAATGGCAATAGTTATTTGGAATTCTTACAAAATGATTTTCCAGAGCTTGTAGAGGAATCCGGGGCCCTAATATTCACAGGAGACCGAGAAATTATTTTCCAACAAGATGGTTGTCCAGCGCATTGGACATTGAATGTACGCGAGCACTTAAACAATTGCTTCCCTGACAGCTGGATCGGCAGAGACGGACCAATCCCTTGGCCCGCCCGGTCATCCGATCTAACGCCGCTTGACTTTTTCGTGTGGGGTCGGGCCAAGGAACTAGTTTATACAAACGTAGAGATAAATACTAAAGAAGAACTGATTGCGAGAATAAATTCAGCATTTGAAACAATGAAACTAGAGATGAAGTTGAAAATTACAACAACGGAAGTGAGAAGACGGGCCCGTGCTTGTGTTAGGAACCGCGGCGGACATTTTGAACATGAAAAATAAATGATTTGTATTAAAATTTTGTTTTAATTATTTCACCGATACATTTTAATTTTCTCCCTCACTTTAGTTTGTAGATCCTAATTTCAATAATTTGTAAGCTATCTGCGTAATTGATACCTCAAAAGAAAGTCTAATAACTAGGCATGTCTTTAAAAATGTTTGAACAGAAAAAGCACGATCCGTGATTTTTTTTTAAACTGTCAAAAATCTGTTTTCTTAATCTAAAAACAGAAGTATTAACTTCAACTGTCTAAAAAAAAAAATTCTCATGACACAGATGCCTTAATCATGTTTCGTTTGATTGTTCAGACATTACTTTAATAAAATAAATTAAAAAAATAAATGATTTATCTTTCAAACTGACTAATTATTTGCAAATAACTGCAAAATTTTAGGATTATCATCAAAAATCATTAAAATTTGATTTAAAAAAAATAGTCACACTTCGCCGAAGACAAGTTAGGTTCAAATGGTTCTAAATAGTCTATACTAGGTCTGCTTCACGGCTTTGCATCGATCTTCCAAACACCCTGTATAAGGGAATAATCGAAACGACGAAGGAGGCTTGTGATTTATGCTGGTAACACTAAATATTAACCAGCAAACTTTTATTATTTACTAAAAGAAAACCAGAAACATTTCTGTTACAGTAGTATAAAAGTTATTCGAGACAAACTTAGGAACTTTAAGAATCTCAACAACCGAAGGGCAAGTCTTAATAAACTTGTAAAAGGCAACAATCAGAACGTTATTCAAAGAAAACTAGTAAGTTATAACCTAGGAACTTTAACGGAAGCTCCTTGTATATGGAAATTAAACCAAATTAATAAGCCGGACCTTTCAATAACTTTGAAAGGTCCAAGGTTTCAAGATACTTCCGACCACAAGCTGAGACTGTGTGGTTGCGGGATCGATCCGACTCTTCCCAAACTTCTGGTATCAAAGGCGTTTCTCATAAGTTTTCACTAGAGGTGCCTCACTTGAATATTTGCGGTCGTCTTTGCTAATAAACTTGTTCGTTTTATTAAACGTCAACGTCGCGTCGTAACAAACTTTTAACTTGTTGCGACTTGCTTCAGAAATAGGGTTTGTAGAAAATTATTAGTTAATTTAAATTAGATGTAGGAGATGGTGTTCATACGGAATTTAGTTGTCTGCTAGTTTTAATAACTTTTATATTCAACTCTTTTTTCAGTCAAGTCCAAGTAAATAGCCGATCGTATTGTCCTTAAACCCGACAGCACTCGCTACTGGGTAAAAAATACCACAGAGTACCTAAAGCACGTGATATTTTTATTACTAAACATTATGGCAACTCACGACTCTAAGTACCTTCTGGCCAATAGTTAACACGCGCGTGCGTGAACGGGCGACCACTTCGTGCGCTGCGCTTGGCTACAACGGATGAGTAAAGTGAGTATGGGTGAAAAATACCCGGTAGCGACGGTTCTTGTTACTTTTTTTATGTTTTTGTTTATTTTATTTTGTTTTAGAGCTGGTTCATGATTAGTTCCCTACTGACAGATCGAATTATAGAACAATGTCTAGAACAAGAAGATAGTGAAGAAGAAAATGTGTCAGAAATAGAAGGTTTTGAGGAGCATAGTGATCATGAAAGCGGAACAGAGCATATTGAGAATACTGAAGATGAAGAATATTTAGAAGATGTACCGCTGAAGTAATTGAGGCGAAGTCGTTTTACTGGAAAAGACAAAAGAACTCGCTGGCAATTTACGAACAAGATCCCATAATATTATATATCATTTGGCAGGACCGATTGGCGAAGGCAGATCTTGTTCGTCTATGTTAGAAGCCTGAAATCTTATTTTAACGGAAACGTGTTTACTAATGATTGTCCGTATACTAATCTAATATATAAAATTCTCGTGTCACAGTTTTCGTTCCCATACTCCTCCGAAACGGCTGGACCGATTTAAACGAAACTTTGTGTACATATCGGGTAGGTCTGAGAATCGGTCAACATCTATTTTTCATAACCTCAAATGACCAGCAGGTGAAACCGCTGGGCACAGCTAGTATTTATATAGAAGAGCTAAAGTTAGTTGTAAAAGTACAGACATCGTTGAACTTCGAGCTCTTTTTGGATTACTTTACACACTCAGCTTTGCGACCATCCATATCTGCTTTCCGCTGTGCAGTATGTGAATCGAAGAAAGACCAAAACTAAGACATCTTGTAAATTGTGTTCCAAAAGAATGTGCCGTGAGCATATGACCCCAATTTATGGCGATTGTTATGCCAAAGCTAAATAGTTAGATTAGATACGAGTTCTTTGAAACATAATGTTTGACGATTATTTTCTCGATGTTCATTTCATATAAACAGTATTTATTTTTTTGTTGTTTTGGTAGAGTATAAGGTCGATTTATAATTTTTGATCTCAATTTTACGTGATACCGAAGAAAAATATGTTTTTTGTTGATTTTTCTAAGACTATGAAGAATTTTTGTTAAATTTTCAATTTTTTTTGGGATAAGCTATAATTTGAAATAAATAATAATTTAAACTTAAAATTTTATTTTATTAATTAGATATTAGTATCAATAAAATAAATGTACCATTAAAGTCTGAAATGCAAAATAATTTTCCAAGATAATGCCATTTAAATGATGTGTATGTATTTTTTACCCGGTAGCGAGTTTTCATGCATGTTAACACCTAGCGAGTACCGCCGGGTTAACTGAGCAGTTATTTAGTCTTGGTACTCAATTAGTTCACATTTTTTTTATACTTTCGAACGTACGGACTCCTCCTGTATCGTGGGTGCGTGTACAAACAATGAAACTCACATACACAATCTGCCAGACCCGAAATAGCTATTTGCAAGTCATACAAATCTTTGTTCCGTACGAGTATCGAACCCGCGACACACAGCGCAGCAGTCAATCGTTCAGCCACTGCGCCAACCATGCCGTCGTTGCCGTAATTTGTATTAATACTAGCTTTCGCCCGCGGCTTCGCCCGCGTTAAATTTGGGGTAACACAGTTCTCCTTGCGCCTTATTGATTTGTAATAGCAACGCTGTTTTCCCTTTTCTTCCCTCTTTCTCCCTCACATCCCACTTTTTTTTAAATAAAAATTAGCCTATGTCCGTCTCCTGGTTCCCAACTATCTATGTACCAAAATTCATCACAATCGGTTTAGCCATTAAAGCGTGAAGAGGTAACAAACAAACAAACTCACTTTCGCTTTTATAATATTATAGTAAGGATAAGGATAACCCTTATTCAGTTAACGTTGACTATTTAATTAAGATAACGTAACGTTTATTGACTTGAAACAGGGATTACAAATTAATAATCAACTTCCAAAGTAGAGCACTTAAAACTCCCTTACACTAACAACTATATAGCCGTAGTTGTTGACTTGTAGTTGATTGTGTAGTGTTGTTGAGACCTGTTGATGCTGTTGTGTCGATATTGAGGGCTCTCCTACTGATTGATGGCTTCTCGGAGGAGGGGCGGACGTTTTTTGTTTAGAGGCATTTGTTTATGGGTTGAGTAAATGAATGTGATGAGTACTCTTACTTGTTGGTCGTCTTAGTGAATTAACTAAAGTATGCTGTTTTGTCTGTTTTGAATAAAAATTGTAATAAAATAAAATCGTTTATTTTTATATAGACTAGCTTTTGCCCGCGGCTTCGCTCGCGTTAAATTCGGGGTAACACAGTTCCCCTTTCCTGATTTGCAGGTATTTTTCGTTGGTAACAAAGAGTGTGTGTACCGATTTTTAGCGATTATATGAACATACACCTACGCTAGAGAAGTGGGGGCTAGAAAGAGATAAAAAGTAGTCTATATCCGTCTCCAGGGTCCCAGCTATCTTTGTACCAAAATTCATCAAAATCGGTTTAGTCATTTAGGCGTGAAGACGTAACAAACTCACATTAACTTTTTAAAAGCGAATGTGAGTTTATATATTTTTTATTTGTGGAATAGGATATTTGAAGTATAACAACCGGAACTGGAGCTGTGTGAGAGTGAGAGTACTGCTGGCCAGGTTCAGTGCAGTTGGATGTTTAGTCATCTGTGTTGCGCAATTTTAGATTCTTGAACCCCACGATTTTTTTCGAAATATCCTAAAATGATTGTTAAATTTTACAAATGCTGAGTTTACCATTATTATACACGTAAAACCCTTGATGTAGCTCAGTTTTATGTTTCACAGATCACATGAAAACATCTATTAATTAAGGGTCCATTTAATTTATGCTTAAAGAAAACAAAAGTGATAGTTATCTCTTTGCGAGCTGAATAGAAACACTTACAAACATTACCTCCTTAAACACTACACAGTAAATTACTCTGTCTCTATTACTTACACCTTTTAATCCGCTTTCCATTTTATTCTAAAGCAAGTTAATACAACGTTAATGTAATTGTTGCAGGTAATGGCTACGTCTACGTCTGGAGAGCTCAACATTGGACATAAAGGTTTGAGCACATTGTCTCAGGCCGACTTGAAATAAAACCGAGACTACACTGGCTGGGACGAGGGCGCCCGTTCCAATTAAAACTTAATTTCACACCAATTCCGCCCGGCTGTAATTACGCCCACGTCTGCAAGACATTACGCATCACAGAATGTGTACAATGGCGGCAATGTAATGTGGAGTACGGTTTAAATGTAACTTATGTATGAGGCTACACAATGTTCATTCGTATGGACAATGCAATAATGGTGATTTTTGTTTATCACTTTGATCCTCCTTGATCCGCGCAGTCTGATTAGTTGTCCACGACAAATGTAAGCGTAAACCAAGTCAGATCTGCCTTTATTCAAGTAAAAGCTACCAAACGTCGAAAGCTGTATACACCTGGTTCAATAATAGAACAGCTGGCCTCACATTATAGCTCGTTGATCCCATAATGGGATTGTATTTGAATCTTTTAATGCAATAATTACGTTCTTAATACATTATTATCCTTTTCATAACTTTGCAGTAGAAGAGCTTTATCAAACGTTATTAGGTATAAGGCTAACATCAGAGCGGGGGAAGTTATTTGATGATTTCCCACCCCAAAAAAGAAAGGCTAACATCAAAAGCGTTTCACTGTTTACAAAGAGCGCACCGCAACACTGTGTGTCAGTGGGCTGGCCAGTTTAACGCCCCCCCACCCCGCACGCATCGGTAACGCAATTAGTTCGCATGAGCACGGACTGTGTGGAGTGTGGACCACCAACAAACAGTAGAGCGTTCATGGAAACTAGTAGCGAAGCGAATCACCGCGTAGCGTTTACACACAGTTTAATAGTTTGTGGTAGATAAAGTGAAACCGAAATTAAATAAAGAATGTATTTTTGAATACCGATTGGCCAACATGGATTCTGAATGACGGCAATAAAACCAACGATACAACCTACTAATATTATAAATGCGAATGTTTGTTATCAAGGTGAATGAATATATGGATATTTGTTACTCTTTCACGTCAAAACGGCTGAACGGATCTTGATGAAATTTGACACAGAGGTAGAGCTTGGTCTGGAACAAAGGCACATAGGATATTTCTTTTCGATATCACGCGGGTGAAGCCGCGGGCGCCAGCTACTTATGAATATTTTCATGTTAATCAAAAATGATGATCTCTACCATTTTCGATTTTGACATACAAATTTTCATTGGCAAGTGAGCGTATGACACCAAACAGAACGATTTGTTATCGAGTAGTAATTAGTATTGGATTAAGATTTTCTTCGTCTTGTTCCGTCTATCACTCGTGAATATTTGTCTTTGTTGTGTACAATACAGACTCCGTTGATAACTCAGTATGTTGCTAGGCGACCCTTCTGTGCCACCAACGTATTAATCCTAACAGCAACCATGTATAACCGCCGACCAAAGAGTCCTTTACGCAAACACTGTTGACGCGAACTAATTTGAACCATTAGTCGCAGAGATAAAGTTCCTTTCTTACTTGAAAGCTCAGTTACACGTGGCTCGTTGTTTTTGAGCCAGTGGAAAATGAAAGTTGTACGTACTTACTTAGATATTAATGTGTATGTAACGTGAGATATTTGTGTGGGTAGCTTAAATGTTCGAATTCGTTATCAATTTTGTTGGAGGCGGCGTTGGATCATGAAATTGTTTTCTTATTTCCCAAACAGATATTACTGCGCAGTTATCGTAATTTGAATATGATGTAAATCAACTGATATTGGAGGTTTGTTCAGAATTTGGACACAAATAATTTCTCACTGTATTCAGTCGGGACTGGGATTAGTTTAAAGGTGTGTAATGAATGGCAGGAGCAATTATAATATAACTACCGGTTCATGCGGTTTCACCCGCTGCTCAGGTCCTAAGTATTGTAGCGTGATTTTATATAGCCTATAGCTGCGCCCCGCGGTTTCGCTCTTTCTATTTTATATAATTCATCATAAAATCGCCATAGAATCGCGTCTCTCGTACAAATTATGCCACCCTGATTTAGGGGTGGAATTTAGCAAAATCCCGTCTCAGTAAAGTTTTCCCCATGCATAATTCTGAGATTTCGTGATGAGAGAGTCAGTGATTTACATTGCTACGATAATTATGTACGTTGTCATAGTTCACACATCTGAAACCTTCTGCAGAACTGTCTGTCAACTAGTACTGCTACTGTTCTTTACTTCAGGGTGCGACCCATCAGGAGTGCGATTCCTCGTTTTTTCTAAATAGCATCTAGCACTTGAACTTATGAGGTGGTCGTCTGCTT
The DNA here is from genome assembly GCA_958449745.1 of Ochropleura leucogaster. Lineage (NCBI taxonomy): Eukaryota > Metazoa > Arthropoda > Insecta > Lepidoptera > Noctuidae > Ochropleura > Ochropleura leucogaster. The sequence goes on from OY288201.1 coordinate 21,728,204, forward strand.
AACCAGACAAAACGACGTAAAATGGGGCTCCTGTTATTTTACATAAGAATTGGTTTTGAAATGTCTATATCCTATGTATATAACGGGGTTTGGAGTGGGCAAACACGACACAAGTGTACGTCACGACGGGCCCGATCACCGCGGTATAAACACGCAATTTGCACTTAAGTGACAACTGGCTCTTTGCTGTTATCATGGAATGAAGCCTACCCATATTAAAAGCAGCTCAGCGGTCGAGCTGTTCTGATATGTGCCGCCTCCTGGTCATCGCAGAAACCCTGAAATGAAATAGTAGTTAGACACAACTAACCTACATCTCCCCAGACGAATTGTATCCATAAATATTTCCTTAAAAAGGGTAAAGATGCACTACAATCTCGAGACACATCCGTCGCGAACCAAAAGGGACTGAATCTTTTTTTCAAAGCATTGATTTCAATAACACCCTTCCACGAGTACTTTTGAATTATTGAAGAGTTTGTGAAAAAGATAGTTTTTCGTCGTCGTATAATATCATAGCCAGCGGGTTTTGTGGCGCTTGTTATTTAATACCCGGCTTTTGTAACCTCTTTAGAAGATAACGACTTGTGTAACGAGGCGTTCAGGATTTCACTCACACGGGTTTACATGTTAATGTGCTTTTTATATAAAACGGGCGCCGATTTGTTTTGAGAAGGTTTCTGTTGGTTTACATTAAATGGCCGTGATTTTAGTTATTATTCTTCGTGGTGTATTTATTTTGAGTTTGCTAGATTTTTAAGAATAATCGTGCGTGTAAAGACGGTGGTAGATACATTTACATAATACATTTATCTTTCAAGTTGGACTTAAGGAATATTAAAGTGTAAAATTGTACCACTATGTTTTCAAATATCTTCTCATCAAAAATGTGATTGTGCCATTATTGTAGAACAAAACATAAAGTGGAACACAGAAAACTTCATTATAATTCTGCAGAAGCAATAGAGCTGTCTGTAAAATATAAACGAAGTGTACCCAAATAACTATATTGTACTGAGGTCAGACACGGAGACCTCGCCCCAAAGTCACCTAATACCAAATTCTATAAATAAAACATGTAATATGTTCAAAAGGTACACAAATGACTAGAATATCAGACGGATAATGAAATTTTAAAGAAATCGAAATTGTGACATAGGCACCTGTTTTCTCACTATGTCGATCATTATTGTTAGTAACTGATTAACTGATTTTCTGTGCTTGGAATACTAATAGCAGCACTATGCAAAGCCTGAGGAAACTGTATATGATGAAGCACCAAAACGCTTCGTCATTATTAAACTGAATCCACAAACACCCTCGATTATAACACGATTACATTCCATAACTCACTTGAGATAATTTGGATCTACAATCACTACGTTTGAACGCGTAACAACGAGAATTATAGCATCACCAAATTAACAAATTCATGCCATCGGAACTGTCTTTATGACTTGCATGTAACCAAAACTACGTAATGCGGTATGCATTTCAACAAATAAGTCTTGTATGATATTTTCTTGTATGTTCTTTTATTTAAGAGCGGAAACGTGTTCCAGTGTATTGTCGGCCTATAATGCTTAATGTCGTGGCCATAGCAAAGCCAATTTTGGTTATCTGGGCCTTACAAAATAAGTTTCTTACTGCAATCAGAATTAAAAACCTGTGGTTAATAATTATCGCTATGCCAACAGAATTCAAATATTTTCAACTTCTTTACCCTTTTCGTCTTATAACTTATTTATCAAGTGCTTAAACTTCATATCCGACTTAAAAACGTTTTTCACTGAACAGCATTCTTTAAGGACGTAAGTAGCGTTATGAATATCAGAGTAAAAGGAAATGAGACGCTGAGCTCGCACTGACCTTTATACAGTATGTTCAAAATTAAAGCAAAAGCTGAACCGTACACTACGTTGAATAAGTACCGAGGTATACACGTGGTAAATGCTAATGAAAGTGTACCAAATGAGCTTAGAATTAAAATTGTAAATGAAGAAGATGTACACGTCAAGGAGCTTACGTTATTAAATTTATTCGTTAATAGATTCAAGCACGTGCTTAAGATAAATAAAACATTTTGAATTAATGTTGAAGTGAAAAGCCTGTGAGATATAAGAAAACTAGATGAATACTAAACAACATAACTCCAAATGGTTTCGAACTGGATTAAAACATACGAGACACTAGAAACGTCAGAAAGCTTTTAAAACAAAACAAAATGACAAACAACGAGCGAAACTAGTTCGTATTCAACGAACAATATTCGCGTAAACGTCAGACAACATTAAACAAACAACGTACATGAAAGCCAACACTAAATCGCTCACAACCAATAAACTAACTTTCAGCTTTAGTTTCAAACTAATTTAGCGAGCGCTGATTCCGGAAATTGATGACTCAGTTAAATTTACATTTTGTATTCAATCTCTTTGGCGCTTCGGAGGTAAATAAGATTATCTCTCGCCGTTATTGGTCCATATTTTACAGAAGCCACTTATTTCTTACCATCTGCGACACCCCAACTCAACGGTTGAAAAGTTTTTGTTGAAAACATTCTGTTAGGAGAACACACAGTTGAGGAAAGTTTTTGTAAAAACACGCGCTCCCTACCAATCCCTAAACAGGTTCCGGTTTTATTGTGTACGCTGACCAATCATAAAATATAACGACATCATGGGATTAGTGACAAAAATATTTATTCTTTTCTGACTGAATTGAATCCCAGTCCACAATGATGTTTTGTTCTTGAAATAATAAGCAGTCCTAACAGCTTAAAGTTTACTAACAGCTACTAAGCTGCTGTCTATAAACTTGGTTCTGCATACATCAGAACTCTGTCCAACCTAACCAGCTCCACCAAGTTTAGCCCCCCCCCCCGCGACCTCGTGCCGCAACACACCGCACCCTTCACTTTAGTCTCCCGTCTGTTTCCACAACTAGTGTCTTAATAAAGTGGAGTTGGGAAGAACTTTCCTCGTTACTTGCTTGATGAATTTTAATGCAAAAAGGATCTTGAAAATTACTCCAATTAAACACTTTAAGATCCAAGAGAACGTTGGTTAAGAAGTTGATATAGTTTCAAATTGCACTCATGCGACAGAGCCTTATTCTATTTCAATTAAAATAGGACGAATAAATGTCTTAGTTCTCAAATAAAGTTAGAGGTTTACGCACTTGGTATATTGATATTATGTTTAAGATTTGTTAAGTAGACCGCAATTTTATTATAACTTAGTTGAATGTTCAACCTGGCTCTAGCATAAATGTTTTATTTTTATACTTTATTAATTTACGAGTATGTACACTTAAAAAGCCTAGTGAAAAATATAGCGCACAATCACCAAAACAAAAGAACATCCCCTTGATAAATGTCAGCGAGCGGTTCCTTTTGTGGTAGGCTTCGCTAACCGAGTGAGAGATTGTCGTCGCCTTCTAGCAAATCGTCTTTACACCGTGTCTCCATTGAGGCCGACTTCAAAGCCTCCTCCCACGTGGCCCGACGGCTCACAGCCCTTTATTTATGGGTTTTTAGATGCCTCAACAACATTCAGCGACAAAAAATTCTTTGATGTGCTCCCGACGATACTTAAGACGCTTTTGTATATGTAGATGGCGTTATCGTTTTTTGACACAAAATAACTTGTTATTGAATTTGTAGATTTTTTGTGAAAAAAAAACTATTAAGAACTTTAAAAGTTGGCAAATATCCTGTATATTTACCAACTTTAAATCCGGAACTCATTTCAAACAACGATTCAATAATTGGAATGTGCTGAAGTGATGCCAAAATAAAATCTCAAAGTTGAACCAATAAACGATAGTTTTGGATCTAAAAGGGTATCAGCAATGCGTATACGTTGCAGAGAATAAAAGTTGTGTGTCTAAGAATGATTTCAAGAAGTTGTAACATTTTACTCTCTGTAAAAACTATTTACTTTTTATCTAACAAAAACTACAGCAGTCGCTGCAAAAGCCGAGGCAAAACCTTAAACAAAGATAATAAATATTCCGCCAAAGTTAAACCCAATTGAATAAGCCGAACCTTCCAGGCAGTCTCTAGGTACCAGTGCGCACAAAATTGAAAAACCTAAACGCAAATAGGTAAGACAGATGGGCGAGGCGCCTCTGAGTCCGAGAGGAGACACTGAGAGGCGATTTGTCAAAGAATGATTACTTAACTGGGAGCTCCAAGATTGGATGTGTGCCTAGGAACGTTGGGGAGTCGCTTCAGTAGAATTCAAAAAGGTTTACACAGCTGCTTTTACTCGATGCCGGTCAGGAGGAAACTTTATTTCTTATAAGTTAAGGTCTTTTTGAGAAATAGGTTTGTTAGCATTCTTTTGAAGTTTAACTTAACTACATTTACATTTTCTTTCTCGACTGGTAAATCGCTTTTATCTTTTTCGAATTGTTTTAATTAAACTCACAAATAATGTGTACAGCAGAATGTAAAGGTTTCAGAGTTCATCATCATTATTAATCATTACTTATGCAAGTTCTGACAACTCCAGACAGATTAATGAGCAGATTGCCGACAACAACACCGCGTCATCTAAATACAAGAACAATGGCGTCAGATAACAAACTGAATCACGTTTCCGCCATTAAAATAACAATAATTTGCTCCCTCTTAACAAGCTCATTTGCATAAAGCCTGACCTTTAACGTCGCGTAATAAGGTTCATTTTGTATTATTTGAGGTGCAGAAATTACTTTGTCAGCCCGTTCAATGGCGCATTGTAAAGGGATTTGAGTTCGCGATCAGTTTCCGTCGGTCGGAAACGTTTGATGGTATTAAAACTTTGTTGTCAAGTGTTTCAGGAGATGAAATACCACAGCTTGCTGGGTAATACTGTTGAACAGAATAACATAATATTTTACCTAAGATATGCTAACTTGGTGGTACCTAAATGTTTCGTTCAGATTCTTTGTAGGTATGAAAACTTGGAAACAACTTGAATAAGTACAAAACGTAGACAAAAAACACAGAAATGTTATTACAAAACAACAATTTGGCAGGATTTGTTATTATCTGATCAATTAAAAAGTGAATACCATTGTAGCAACACAGTTGTGTTGTGTATCCACGGAGCTAGCCTGTGCGCTGAACAAAACGGACTACAAACAAAGAGCGGCGCAAATGAAGCGAGACAATTGAAAACTGATGAAATGCGATTGAAAAGTGAATGGAGTGTGGCAAACAGAGCAAATGAACGCGGCCGGCTTGCGGACGCTGCCGCCCCGCAGCCGCCCCGCTCACGCCCCGCTCACGCCCCGTCCACGCCCCGCTAGAGAATGCTCCCCTAATGTAGGCCACTGGGCGATCCATTACTCCATTTAACGACAACTTTTGCAATACTCGATTATTTTTCAAACGTCAAGAATATTGTGCTTTGACTTCGAAATACTACCAGTCTCAGTAGCTTTCAGAAGTTATTTAATGTTTGTTCGTAATATTAGCTTTTGCTTTGATCAAAATGAAAGCTTTTCAAAGTAAATAACTAACATTTTTGACTGTCAGTTTAAGCTTGTTGGAAGTTAACAAGGTTTGGAGTGAGGAAGGGTTCGTTTGATAGTTTACGTGCTCTGAGAGTTAAGCCCTTGAGGAATGGCGAGTTAGCGTCGGCGGGAGGTGACACCCACAGACGGACTATGTTGGAAAATAATTTAGTTGACCACATATAAAGAGACACATTATAATGTCAAGTCCTTTACTGTCGTAATAACGTTATTCTTGCTGTATGATTTCGTAATTTCTTTTCTCTTTCTTTTTCTCCCAGAATATTGTTGATCGACGACCCAAAGTTCGTTACGAAAAGATATTGAATTCATCATTCTGACAATTGATAAACCTTTTTATTGCTGAAACGTAATTTTAGTAAGAACACAATTTATTCTTATAAAGTAGGGACAACTTTCGAGAAGTTCTTGCTCTTTACGTTGTTGCTTATACTTTTTTCTTATCCCTTATTTGAAGTTTTCTTAAATACATATAAATTGCACTATATAATAGAAAAGTTACAGTAACAAGTAAATCTAGTGTATTGACTTGCCTCGCGAGGTTGTCGACATATAGGATGTAGATCATCAAATAACTTTCTCCGCTCTGAGCGGGGAGGTGTGTCAGACTTTTACTGACAAAAACCCACCCACGTTCCTCCTATTGCCTTTTACGTTCCGGGGCCGCGGTATCTCTTTCGAACAACCCGCAATCCCGGCAGGCGGAGGCCCTGGCAAGCCCCTCTACTTTGCTGTCTGCCTTGGCTTAATTGCCGCGAACCTCGACCAATACATTAGGAGGCTCTCGTTAGATAGCTGGATCAGGGGTTGCTACAGAAAGCGGCACTTCTGGACACTATTTATTGTTTTATTAAGTTTTGATAAGAAATATGTAAAAAAATAAAAATATGTATACGAATAAATAAAAAAATATAAGTTGCAGTAAGAAAAATTAGCTCTCAAATTACTTAATTTAAGAGCTTTAGCCTAGCTTTAGCTTTAGCCTTTATCTGTTTTCTGGCTAAGTTACAACTTGTAGCTTAGGTTACACGCCTGTAATGACTTAAGTTAATGTTTGGATACTAAATCACTTAAAACATGTCTACCAGCGTTAAGATAAACAGAAGTTTTCTAGTTACATGCGCACACAACCATCTTGTTAAGGGCGTGTACACAACTCACAAGCCTGAAGTTAATTCAGTACTTGTCCAGCAGTTGACTTATTTATTATTTGATCGTGTGCGTCCTTATCTTGTAGTGTTGTAGAGAGAAGTTTATACATACGTGAAAATGTAAGTTTCGTACCTCGTAAAGAAAAAACGTAACGTCTGTCTGACTGTCTGTCACGACCCTTATCTCGGGAACGCGTGGAAGTATCGAGTTAAAATTGAAACCATCTACTCAAGTTTATCATCCCTTGTAATAAAACCAAACATCAAGCCTCAAACTCTACGCAGCCAAAAGATATGGCCGTTTCAGACGCATATTGTGCGGAACCCTTGGTGCGCGAGTGCAACTCGTACTTGGCCGTTTTTTTTTAATCTGGTCACGTAAGCATCGAATAAATAAAATCATTTTTATACTTTTTTCAGCTTCATATTAGGGTTTTAAATAATCATGAGTGTTCACACTCACAGTATCGAAAAGATAGAGCAACAAGTAACAGTTGAGTGTATCGGTCGCGGCTTGTTGCTGCCTGTTGCCACGCGCTCGCCGGTTGCTAGCTCGAGCTCTTTGTTCGAGAACTCGAGAAATTGCGCTGTTGGCTCTTTGGCTCGATATTGTTTTGTGGTCGTTAGCGTTAGTCATAAATTCACCTCAGTATTGTTGTTGCATTAGTACCAGCAAAAACTTTTTGTAAAAAAGTCTTGTTGAAGACTCATCTTTCAAAGTTTCTAAAACTCATTTTTAGAAAACTCTATCTAAAATCCGATTTCCTTACTTCCTTACTAATATTATAAAAGCGCAAGTGTGTTTGTTTGTTTGTTTGTTACCTCTTCACGCTTTAATGGCTAAACCGATTTTGATGAATTTTGGTACAGAGATACCTAGTTGGGAACCAGGAGGCGGACATAGGCTAATATTTTTTTGAAAAAAGTGGGATGTGAGGAAGAAAAAGGGAAGAAAAGGGTAAACGGCGCAAGGGGAACTGTGTTACCCCAAATATAACGCGGGCGAAGCCGTGGGTGAAAGCTAGTTAGCTAATAAGTGTCGAAAATTCAATATAGTTATGGAAGTTTTTTAAACCAAAAGTGATGATGGAGAAACTTAAAAGTTTTACAACATTAACTATTTCAACAACAAATTATCATGAAGAAATCTTCATGTTGCAGTGAACATGAACAGTAAAAAATAGTGATGATTAAATTAACTTAGCTTCTCAATAAACCTTCTTTCCTCTTTAAATAAATACTAGTTTCAAAAAGCTAACCCTACTGACTAACTCCGCCATTTATACTGATCTAAATCCCATTGTAGTCTACAATTTAAAGCCAAACAAATAAAACTCGCGCAGGTGTGATCAATCACGGCGCAGTGAGTAATGGTCTTTACTGCAATGTGCAGATAATACAGCTACATCTAGCTGCAAAGAGCTGCACGAGCTGGTGCAGCTTATTGTGCGCTATGACGGATGGCACCTGCAGCTATTGTGTCGAGTTGCAAGCTAACTGGGTTGGGCTTGGATTGAAAAGCGTTGTTGTGTTTACGGTGAGAAATGTGAGATTAATTTAAGACAAGTTAGAAAGTTCTCAAGTTTGTAAGTGAGTTCGTAGCAGTATTCTTGTTCTGTCTGACGTATAACGTATGTGAAAGTTTGTGTTAATGGGGAATATCATGTCTGTTGTTTAAAACTTTTGTACCCGGTTAGGTTAGTTTTATTAGATTTCAGTGCGTCTCTTGGCCTGTCGAACTCTCGAATCAATGTGACAATTTTATATCTTAAAGGATAACCGCGACTTTATTTTTTTTATATGTAATGAATGCAAAATAATCTACATTATATGTAAAAGAGAAAATCGCTTGTTCACGCAATGTCAGAAACTACAAGTGATAGGAGTCTCATATTTTTAGAAAACCTTTTAAGACGTAAGTAGATGGTCATTAAGATCGGATTTTGCAAAATGCAACGTATGTATGAAAGAACGCGATTCCTTGACCGGAAATCCTTGAGAATTTTTATACAAAACCAATAAGGAGCTGAGCTGAGCGGGTGAGACTGCTAAGAGCCTAGCTAGTTAGAAGATATAAGTGACTCAACCCCCAAAAAAAGGAATATTAACGATAACCTCATTAGAAAATACATTTGCGAGTTGCGCCGGAAACATTGGGACAAAAGTCCTTTTAAAATGAAAAAGTTTAACAAATGACCAAGGACCTTATCTCCGCAATTTACTGAATAATTTGTAAAAATCGTCTCGGTAGAAACTCCTATAAATTATTTATCTTTTTAATCGGATTAATGTTGAGCTGTTAGATAATTTAGGATCGCTCCTCTTGGCTCGGAGATACTTCGCGATATTATTAAGTTAACTTGTTATATTGCAGTCATTACGCTATTTTGTTTATTACCGTTTAATTACAAGGGTCTTTTGGTTTCCTTAACGATGTTATCGGGAAATTGAGAGGGTATAAAGTGGGTTTCGGAGTTTGTTTTGCTGGTATCTGGCAGGCTTGTCAAGTTTAATTAGTAAATCTACTTTGAAGTTGAGTAACGATGATCCATCTTACCCATTAAGGGCATCGCACTATAGGACCACGACCACGGCTTTTGGCCACAGAGGCTGCGGGCTCCTGATCAGTTTTGTTCAACAAACCCGGCAGGTCATGAGTCACGCGGTCGCGGGCGCATAGTGCGAAAGCCCCCTTATTTAAGTTACATTCCTCAATAATTTGAGGTGTCAAGGGACATCTGGATGGAACGAAGTTATTATTTATTATGTACACGAAACCTGTATACACTCAACAACAATCATCATCGCGACACCACACTGTTCAATGCGAAATAGAAACAAAAATAACTGGCTTGCTTTCTATGACAGAGAGAGAGAAACACTATAGCAAAAAGTGTCGTTACAACTTTGGATCTTAATTTTTACCGTCTAGCCCCCTTTTGCAACGCGAGAAAAGGAACTTCGTTCCAAAAAGTTGCCCCATACTGCGAATATTTCCTGTATCACGGATGCATTTACAAACATTTAAACTGACATACATAAACAGTCAAACCCGGAACGACTACCTGTAGGCCATGCAAATATTTTTATTCCGTGCAAGAATCAAACCCGTGACACGCATCGTAGCAACCAATCACTCAGCCACTGCGCCAGACGTGCAGTCAGCCAGTTCAATACTGAGAGCCTAAGATAATACTAGAGGTAATTTAGCCACCATGATGTATAAAACACCTACAGTATAAGTACGCCACCTGGTTTTTCGTTGCACAGAGTTTCAGCAAAATGCATTAATAACGTAAGATCTACCGTACTAATTAGTTTACGCAATTACTATTTAAGAAAAAACTATATAGACTACGGACATTGTAACTAACATAATTACTTCTACTCCTCTTTACTCGAATACAATCTGTCCTTGAATTTTCCAATTGTTACGTAACACAGAGAGTCATTGAAACTTGCAATCTTTCTCCTCAAAGAAGAAACGCTCACAAACCGTTTTATTTCTTAAAACCGTCAAAGAAAAAAGGTGAATTAAATTCTAAGAAGTTTATTGGTAAATTCCTCTTAAGTTTATCTTAATTGGGGCTCGGGACCCGCCCGAGTGGCTGCCTTCAAAGAGACGCTCAATTTCCGATCAGCCGTCACTCTGATATCGTCGCTAGATAAACATCAAGACAAATTAGATGATACGAGTCCTGATTGGTTGAACGATAGTTCGATATGAGTCCTGATTGGTCGGGCGAGCTCTTGCGCTAGTGGCGCCCCCTATACCGCGTGTATTGGTTGTTTGATTGATGTGTCTTCGGCTGCGGTGATCCGTTTGCGTTCGACACATGTTGCCAAGGGAATGTGAATGAACACGATGAAATAAGGACCTGTTACTCGTTTTGAAACTTCAGTTGCTCTATTTTTGTGCCACTCACAGATATGCGGAACATTTGAAAGTTTTACGATAAGAATATAGTTTTACGATCACTTTTCTAACGTGCTCGTGCACTACGTTACAAAAGCTTACAATACCATTCAAAACCCCATAACGACAGTTTAGAAGCAAAACAAACGCTTTAACACACAACAACACTATCAGCTATTGTTTTATTCCAACAGTCCTCCCGGGCTGCAAGCAGCGCAACTTGCGAGATATCATCTCATGCATGCATCCTCTCTCGCAGTCAACTCGACTCATCTTGTATTCATGATATTATTTTAAAATTGAAATACAATTGCTACTTTATAGCGCTAGTGAGATTTCTTTATTCAGATTAATTAAAAAAGAGAGAAGACAAAGCATTCGCTCGGGATTGCATCGGAGAACAATCTAGAATATTTTCTTTGTTACAACGGGATTCTTTCTTTGTGTTTGCATATGATATTGCAATTATATGTTTTGTTGTAGCAGAAATCTTTTCTTAATTGCGTCTGAAATAACAATAAATGATACCTACAATCGATATATTATTACTACTTTTCATATAATATCTACCGAAGATTGATTATTGTAACTCAATTTCAGTATAAGCATAAAATACATTGACAAATAATTCAACAATACAATACCAAGCCAATTTTAAAAAGCCATTTTTCCCCGCATTCATTTCATGTTCAGCTTCTTGAATGTTTCAAAATTCAACGATTCCGTTCTCATATTCCGTCGTCGCTTCGTATTCGTATATTACAATATGACGGGCGAATGATTGCCGTCGCCGCGACCTACGTACCTACTCGTATATTATATATGTACGCGACGAATCGTATTGTAAACTCGATAGCAGCGGATGCGTCCGTGCTTCTCTATAAAGATCAACGTACACTTATACTATAGCTGTTGGTTTTGTAAAATGAAACACCACAGACTACCTACAGTACTGTCTCTCCTCCTTTAAATCCATCCAAACGTTGTCTTGCGGTAAGACCGCCCATTGTGTCACCCTATTTATAAGTTGTTTAATGTTATTCTTATTATTTGTATGGTGTACATAATAAAAAAATATTCTACCTATCTATCTTATAAGCTCTACATGCAATCAGCGGCCGCCAGTCGTGTTGGGCTGACTCTGTGGTTTAGTGGTAGCATGCGTGACTGCTGAGCATGAGGTCCCGGGTTCGATTCCTAGCTCGGGCAAAATGTGTGATGGCAATGGGCTCTCACCCTATTACAGGGGACATAAACATAACTGGTGAAATTAGGGTCTTCTATTAGGTACAACTTTGCTGAACCCTTCGGTTATTACAGGCGCGATGTTACGTTATGAGATCAGCGACACCTCTGCTTGTTGTTCAACTAGGAGTTCACTCAGCTCAGGTACTGAACCTGAGCTGAGTGAACTACACCGTTATAGTTAGGCGTCGCTCCGCATCCTGGGTGATTGTTACGATGACTTTAGGAAAGTGATGCGAGATGCCGTAAGCTTGTGGATTGCTGCTGTTAATTTTCTGATCGAAACACAATGTTTATAAGTGATGTTTGTAGCAGCATAAAGTGTCATAGTAAGAATCCCAAATGGCTCGGCTCATGTTTATAAGTGTGCGCTGTCCTTAACGGAGGAGAAGTGACTCGACCGGAACAATGCATATTTCATGGATCTGTCGGAGGAAGTAAACTGTAGGGAACGTTGGCGTCCTGCTGTACACTCCATGTTCGGATTTAAATAAATAAATTGCTATATTAAGGCTCACTTTTGCGGGTTGTTCGATAGAGATACCGCGGCCTCGGAACGTAAAGCCCAAAAGAAGAAACATGGGTGGGTTTTAGTCAGTACAAGTCTGACATGCCCTCCCGCTCCGCCCAGAGCGGGGGAAGTCATTGGATGATTTCCCAACCGAAAAAAAAAAAAGGCTCACTTAATTACCACTACTGGAAAGATTCGTACAAATTGTGGATGCGGTTCTTATTATTCACAAATACTTCGCATTACGAAAGTAATCTGTCACATACCGGTGTCCGGAGCCACGGTAAATCAAATCTAATCAAAATATTTTTTTTTCACATAAGGCATGCCCATAAGATGTCGTGAAAAGGTGCAGGGTCGTGCTCGCATCCTATGGAGAAGAATCGTCAAGAAACTTTATGATTACTCTTTTAAAATCATTTAATTTCACAATGTTGTTGTTACAGCGTTAGTGCTTAAGTATGAGAAGACAGAGTAGACCCGAGAATATAGTTTTTCAAGTTAAAATATTTAATTCATTTGTATGTGTGGTAAATGTCCCAAACTTGTAGGCAAAAATATGAAAATAACAGTGTTGTGTTAGAGTTTATATTTCTGCAAAATAACGGTGACTATATATAAATAGTAACGATTTTGTATGACAAGCCAAACTACTCGCAAGACGCGACGCCTGGCGATAAAACATCAATACGTAAACGAGATATTTTATAACAAAGTCATAAGGCGCTCTGTGGGCAAATTATTTACCACTGCAGTATAGGTATTATCAACCACTACATTTTATTTTTATTACATCTTATAATACGACCTCACTGCAGGTTTTAAACCATAAACTAAAGAGTATCTACTAAGTTTTCCTTCACATATTTTCTATTCAAGTCTTTTCATTATCATTTTTATTAGAAACTCACTGTATTTACAAAACGCCATCCCAAATTACCCTGTCAGATTGAAGCGTATTTAATTCCTTTACCATGACACGCAATATCCACCTTTATCTCCTTACCCTAACGACTATAATCCCTTGCCTGATTACCGACCGGTATAATTAAATTATTCAACCATATATGTAGTATGCTTTGCGACATAATACATAAGATATATTATGTATCGTGATCACGCACTAAAAGTCACATTAATATGAAAACCGATTTTGTCTTTAAACCACGTGTGCTTGGCAACTTGTGATATGATTTATCATTAACTTGGTGAGTAAATGAAGGAAATTATAATTAGTTTAGAAACTAATTATATGTTAGATATTTCATGTTAGATATCCTGCAGGTTTCAATCTTATTTTCTAATCTTGATAGATTCCTACTTACAGTCATAGTTATAAGGACTTGCCATTAGAATAGCTCCTGCCCCCCGATGACTCATCTCACTGTATATTATAATTTATGCAATGTGAAAGATATTGAAAGAAATTACTAATCCATTGCTTCAAACATATTAAAAATACGTCTGCCAGACAACGCTTATAACGTAATGAATGTTGCTGAATTGTCAAAGTGACCTGAAAAGGCATGCCTGAAATCCCAGGATGCACTTAAATTCCAAAATACAACAACTCAAAGCGTAGAATTTAATTATACATCCAACTCTATTGAAGTTGACCACCGTGCACCGACTCAAACAGACTGACCGAGTCAAACTATGCACACAAAATGAAATATCGGAAGCATTCCAATTATATCGAATAAAAAGCCCCGTATCGTACAGTAGTCGGGAAATTATTTAAAATATATTTAACGGCTCGTCGAGATTGTAGCCAGGATGTAATTGCGAAATACCGGAGTCGGCACGTCCGCGCGGCATGAGGCGTGCGGAAGTGGAGGCTGTGCGCTGAGCATTATGCTGTGCACAATGAATACCTCACTCATTCACGATAACGTAGGCATACTAGGCCCCGTTCACATCCTCAGACGATGCTACACAAGACACTTCTCTCTTTTGCATGAGTAAAGTCGCCCAGAACTTGTTCCTTCACTAGCGTGCATCCATTTCTGTAATTAACAAACAACAGGAAACGCATCACATGATATTATGCGTCTAAACGCCATATTTACACTTAAAAGCAAAGTAATTAATGAACCTCAACAGATCACCTGAAAAAGTTTTCATATCAAGTTCCCGTCCAACTTAACTTAGATTGAAACCGAAGAAGAATTAAAACCGTCACTTCATAAGTGAGTCAAATCGACTTCTTATAATTGTTTTTCCTGTTGCTGTCACACGACGCGTGTGGCTTGAACGTGTAGGTCGTGGCCAAGAGGTTACACAATAAAGTAGGCGTGTAAGATCCGCACTTACGAGTGACTGCGATCTGCGATTGTTCAGGAACTTTAATGCTGTTGCAATTGTTTCGAGCAGATGTAGGCGTTCACGATAGTTTTAAAGAATGTGAGACATTCCTGTTTGCTTTGTAACGGAAACACCTGGATTGGTTTGGAATTCACACATACTCGTAAATAGTTTCACTACTTTTACAGTTGTAAGTTTATATCAAGGAGAAAATGTAATGCATATTGGTTGCTGTGCTGTTAAAATAATTGCTATAGACACTACTCAAGGTTTATGAGATATCGCATCAATATACATGCGAATAATAAGTGAGTAAGTTTGTGAAGAGAGAAATTAAGAAATGAATATCTTAATTTCTCTCTTCACAAAGGTGCAAATTAATACGAATATGAGAATAATATTATAACAGATGCATAATATATTATGTTCCGTTATGAGAGACTGGAGTCAATAATAGGAAACCCTGTGTGACGGATCACCAGGTTCTCACCACTGGGGGGGTTGCGGGTTGTTACGGCCTAGGTTACGGGTTGTTCGAAAGAGATACCGCGGCCCCGGAACATAAAGGGCAAAAAAAGGAACATAGGTGGGTTTTAGTTCATACAAATCTGACACTGTCCGCTCCGCCCAGGGCGAGGGAAGTTAATTGATGATTTCCGGTCCGCCAAAAAATAAACAAAAAGGCTCACACCACGAAATCGAATTTATAAAAAAAACGCAAATTGTCTCCATAGTTACATGATTCACGCAAAAGTACAATACCCTTACAGCCAAAATGTATCTATGTTACAGTTGTTAAAAGTAATTTTATTTCTCCTTGTTATTTATTTATTTAATAATTTATGCACACAGTAAAGAACATAAGGAAATATCATAACAAAACTTAGATTGTTCTTATTTAATTTGCTTTTATTCTAAGACCTGTAATTCCCCTGACGAGTTCGATCCCTTGTCTTCCAATTGTAACAAATTATAATCGCTACGAATCCTTTTCTCGACTCAATTCAATTGAAATCTTGTCACAAATGTCTGTCTGTCTCTAATAGGATCTTAACTTGTTCCAAAGAAGATATTGAATGGTTGGTTCAATTGTTTGACGGTTTGACAAGGTTTTTGTGGTATAAATACTATTATGAGGATGATTAAATATTACGACTTTTATGTTATTTTTCTAGTACCTACATGTAACATGTTTTTTGAGTGACGTTGTCATTGCCTCAATAGTTTAATGTTATTGCAAAAATAACTTAGTTAACTTTTTTTAATTCTAGATAGTATTATAATTAGGTAAGACAAAAGAAAATAAGTACCTGTGATAAAGCCTTTTCAAACTAAATTGTTTGTGAACAAAACAGGGCTTTGTCTAATTAAAGAGAGCCATTTGTCATGTTGTCGTCGGCACCAACAGTGACTTTTTTTATTTTATTTGTGACCGCAGCCTCCCAGTTAATGTGAAATAAGAAAAGCCCACCTCGAAGGGTCCGCACTCCGGGGCCGGGATCAAAGGGACTCTAAATGTTTGCGCTAACTTTGTTTACTTAGGACACACTTCGCGAGACTTTGCCGTCCCTTGCCGATTTGTTTTCTCGACTATTACCGAGTTCCCAATTATTTATGAAATACCTACCAATTAGGCGAGAACTTTTACTAAAAACACAGGAGAAAAGGTTTATGTTCACCCGAGCTTAAAATACGAAATCTCAGTTTCACAACTTTCTTCGCCTCACGAACAAGTTAATTGAAATTAATTGTTAATTGTTTCTATATATCCACGAGCGCAGAGATGAATTTTAGAGGGATTCTTAAACTGCAGCGAAATTTGTGCACCCTCACAGACAAATGTATTTGGAATGTGTACGCATAAGCACAATGGAGAATTAATTGAAACAAGTTCGCCGGAACTCTCGAATATTGTGTTTGCTTTTTAACATCCTTCATAACCCTAAAACGCCATTCTATCTACGGGAACGTTTTTCCTATTCCCGACCTTCTGATGCTCCTTGTAGATCGCATCTTATGAATCTCCTTAAACCCCCTCCCCACTCTACCGACTTCTACTCCTACTCCTTTACTGTTCACGCTGTGCGGTTGTGGAATTCGCTTCCGCCTGACATTAGGGACTGCAAAACTGTTTCAGTTTTTAAGCGAAGAGTGAAAGAACATTATCTTTCTATTTCACCATAGTTGCATTGGTATTTATTATTATATTTTATATTGTATTCATGTTATATATTTGTCTTTGTATGTGTGTTAGTATATTCTTACACTGTATTTAGTCATTATTTGCTTATGTTTTTATGTATTCTTTTTTTCTCTTTTTTTTACGCACTGTGTCTACATCTCTTTTTTATTTACTTTCCTTTCGCGGGTATGCTGGAAGAGATTTCTGTAGAAATGAGCATTACCTTTGTACCTATTTTCTGTTCCTGTGGTTTTTGTTTCTGTATTCAGTGTGTATTGTATGTACATAAATCGTTAAATAAATAAGTAAATACATTTATAAAGTGCTATTTATTTCATATTGAACAGACAGTTGCTTACTTATAACCTTACATTCGCATCATATTGTCTTTGCTCATCATCATGACGTCCTTGTAGGACCAGCGGACGAGCATGTCCGTGTCCAGGTACGTGAGGTCGTCCTTCTTCATCACCATGTTGGACATGTCTACGTCCTTGATGTTATTGGACATTGCCAGGTCCTTCCTGTACACCAGCACGTCGGTGAACTTCATGTTGTGGGTGAAGAAGTGAGTCATGTCGATCCTCCTGTCGAAGGGGAAGCCGAGCGGCATCGTGTCGAAACAGACGCTCCAGCGACAAGTCCTGCGCTCCTTCATAATATTGATGTCGACGTAGGGCAGCACTAGGTTGGTTTTTACGGGGGTGACGATGACGTACATCTGCAGAGGCATACCGCCATAACGACCCAGAGGCAGCAGAAGCCGGTGTGGGAAACCGACGCGTGTCTTGAACCACCAGCTCTCAACGTCGACGGTCTTGCTGATCATGCCAACGGTGTCCCTCATGTTGTTGAGGAGGCGGCGGGTCCACGGCCTCTGCTCGATGACTCCGTGCATCTCCAGAGAGTTGCGGACAATGGTGTTCTTGCCGGTGTCCAATTTGTATAGGAAAGTGTCTATCTCAACCATGTCGAGGCGTTTGTCGTTGACGCTCATGAGGCGACCGACGCAGTCGTATTTAGGACCGATGAAGATGCGGACAACAGCGTCGACGGTTTTCTCAGAGGTGATGTCAACGGTGACCTTGAAGGGTTGGTGATTCAGACGGCGCATGCGTGCTACGAACACGAAGTCGGAGCGCTTCTTCTTCATTTCAACGTCGTCAAGGTACAGCGCGTTGGTGATGTCCATGTCGTACTCATCCATGAAGGTAACGAGTTTGTCGGTCATCAGGCGGTCAACTTTCACTCCGGGGAAGTCGAAGTCGTCACGTTTGTACTTAGGCAGCATCTTCTTGAAGAGCACAAAGGTGTCGCTGACACGCTTCATCAGCCTCCAGAAGACAGGGTCGCGCAGGCAGGTGCTGTACATGTCCAGAGCGGTTGGCACGTACGTGTACCTGGGATAAAAATAGTTTTATTATGTACTCAATAAACGTAACTACTAAAACTCATAGATGTCTAAAATCGTGAGAAATATGTAGGTAGGTGCAACTCAATGCCGCATAGGTCCAAAAAGAGTTAATTAAGTAGATAGGCTAAGTCTAGAGCAATAGCTAGTACTTATATTTAACTATTTCGGTCTGTATACTTACTTGTCAAAGTTGTACACGTTGTAGCTGAGCATTCTCTTCATCAAGTGCATCATGTGCATGAACTTAGCGTCGTCTCCGACAAGTCCCATACCGCCGAGCATCAACCTCGCCAGGTTCTCGATGTCTTCGGTCTTCTTCAAGCTGATGATTGTTCCATCACGCTACAGAAAACAGTAACATTAACCAGCATTTCAATGACGAGTAGATTATTAATTTTAACACAAATTATACTTACGCGTTCAATCTTGCCAGTGAGGATTCCGTCGCGGAGCATCCTCTCAACGTCATCTAACATACGCTTCCACTTGAGGTTATCTTTCGTCACCACGATCATGTTGTTGCTGCGCACAGGCATCTCGTCTCCGGTATGCAGACGGATCTTGGGCCAGTAGCCGGTTTTTAGTGGCTCGTTCCACATCATAGCCTTGATGTCGCACATCTCGTGCGTGAGGCGCTCAAGCCTCAGCCTGGCTAGCATCTGCATGGTGGCGTAGCTCAGGATCTCTCCGCGGCGCTCCTTGTTCACGGTGTACATGTCGTCGGTCATCCAGAAGGGGTAGCTCATGTGCAGGTAGTACATGTAGGTGTTCAGGTCGATGTCCTCGGTGAAGTAAGAGATACGGTCGTTCTCAGTAAGTGTGCGGCGGACTCCCTTGCGCCAATCAATCACAACAAGGTTCTTGTCAGTCACCTTGATGCCGTAGTAGTCCATCATGGTTGGGTCAGTCACTGCCTTGGTCATCTTCATCATGAAGGCCTTGTTGATGACATGGCTGTCGACGAAGAAGTAGGGGTAGATCTCATAGGGAGCAGGGAGGGTGATGCCGCGGCAATCTGTCCTGTGGAATACGCAGGCGGTAAGGGCGTACACGAACATGCCTCCGTTAATACGCTCCCTCAGCCAACACGCGGTTCTGATGAACACGTCGAAGTCCTTGGCGAAGAACAGGATCTTGAAGACCTTGACGGCCTGCTCGATGTGCAGCTCGTTGGTGTGTACGAATACTTCGCCACGAGGCAACATACCCATCTTGAAAGTGTCGACGAACTTCTTCACGACGTCTGTCTTCTGCAATACCATTTCAAATCAATAGTATGGAAATTTTCGAGTAAAATTATGATATTTTATTTGTAAATGAGTCTTACCAAGTACTTGTCCATGTTCTCTTCGAAGACCCACTCTCTGGCGACGTCGCGGATGTCATCGTAAATGGTGGGCTGCAGGATGTGATTCAGGAGCTTCATGATGCAGAGCTCCTTCATCTTTATATCCCACGTTACTGTGCAAACAATTGAACATGAATTCCTCCAGGAAGTTAAGAACATTTCGAGAACATTGTAGAGTTGGAATTAATTAAACTGTCCAATGATTGCCCAAGTTATGATGTTCAGAAGAATATCAAATGTCAATTCAAATTGCACAATCTTGTTTCAATTTTATTTTCTTTCGGGGCTAATATTGTTTTGGCATTTCTCTTTTCTCTCGACATTTTATGAGTTGTTTGGACTGTTTAAAAAATATTACTTTTTCTACTTCTCTATTAAATCTTTTGTAAATCATTTTGAAGCTTTTCTATTGTCTATCTCTGGGTGATATTTTAAAACAATACGAAAATGTTAGAAATGCTTTTTTTGTTACTAAAAGACTATCCAATAGTTACAAGACAGGTAAATAAAAAATAATAGCAATGAAATAATACAGATCGGAAATAAAATAGTGTAATTGAGCTCACCCATGTTGTCCTTGCCGATGAACACAGTGGTGTCATCCTTGATGACGGTGGCCGTCGCCACGGCCACAGCGGCCAATACCAGGAGTACTCTCATGTTAGCTGTACTGCCGCTTCACAACTGTGCCCATCTCACCTTACTATCCCCTTTTATACCAATCCATGTATTTGTCTCATTCTCATTATCATCAATTCGCACGTAATTATCAATTGTTGTTCTCTTAGCGATAACCTCTTGGGAGTGCTGATGTCCTATAGTGCTAGAGGTCAGGATTTGTTCCAAGCCCTCCTCATGAAGGTACCTCCTGTTGACATTACCGTCATTTGTAGTAGAACAGGTGCTTTCGATCATGCAGATGTGCCTTGGAAGAAAATCTTGTGTATTGTTTACAAATTTGTATTTTATGTTTTTTACTTTTTTTAATTTCAACGTTATGTCCATAATATTATAGTGATTGGCCCTGTAAGTGGTCACGCCCACTTTAAATGCAGTAGAGGCGTTGCAAAGATCGTCAGAGTGTAGGAGAACGAACCTGTAGACCGGGAACAGATTTCTCAAGACGTATGGCTAGTTTTGTAACATAACGCAAAATTTTAATTTCCTTTGATTAGAGTATAACCCATGCTTTTCTATGAAGCTTATATGTAAACTGTGATTACTTAGGTTAGGCACACTATATGCGTCATCCATTCCGCTGGGACATCCTTCCCTGGACGAAACTTGCCACGATAATAAATAGGCTGTTAACGTGGTTGGTATTACGGGTGCGTTCCGATGTGATGAGAAAATACTTCGGTGATCTGTAAAGTTAACATGCATTTACAGCAATAGTGTTCAGATTAAGGAATCTGTAACTGTTAGGTTTGAAAAGGAAGCAGGTCATCTGTTTTCTAATTCCTAGAAGATAAAACGTGTTCCGGAATGTTTGAAATTACACACTTTATTAACAATAATGTGTTTTCGAACTAAAGATTTTTACTGAGATCATTGTTTACAAATGATTGCACTGATTTGCTTCCTCTTAGCGTGTCTATGACGGTATTGTGTCGGCCCTTTTTTGCAAATAGGAAATCTTCAAATAAATTCGGCGCGGAGGAAATGTCAGACTTTTACTGACTAAAACCCACTCATGTTCTTTTTTTGCCTTAATGTTCCGGGCCGCAATATCTCTTTCGAAAAACCGCCGGCCCCGGTAGGCGGTGGCCTTGGCAGGCCCTTTTGCTTAGCTACGAATTTGGTACTTTCAGTACTGTCCATTTATTTACTAAAACACCCCAAGACAACCCTTGTTACATATTAAGCTTTTGATGGCATTTTGACTATTTTCACCTTATCTTTCACACATTATCAAAGCAGCCCTTTAAAATAACCCCGTTATACATGAATCTCAGCGGCTTCAATCCTTCAACCTTGGCTTAGACACCCTCTCACGCCGGGCGCCGTGCGCCGCCGGGCTGGTGGGAAGCTATTAATATTAGAGCAGTTTCGATCTCCACATAAAATATACTCGTAGATTATTTACAAGCTGGCATATAAGTGTGGGATGTGGTGGCGCTTGAGCTGTATACCGACCAGGGTACTGTACTAGCCAGGTAAGCGAAGACAATCACTGAATAATTACAAACACCTTTGTTTAAGTCCAGGTTTGTTTGGATCGTAGCAGGTGGATATCTGTGGTTTCTACCTAACCCCATCCGAAAATAGGCGTGAGTTTAGAATGACGGCTATAGTTTCTTTTCTTATAGAATTTCATCAAATGACTTCTTCTGCTCTGGACATAGCGGTAGGGAATGTCAGACTTTGACTAAAACCCATCGATGTTCCTTTTTCTTTATCTTTACGTTTTATTTATATATATCTTTTGAACAACCACCAACCCCGGATGATGCGAATAGTTTGAAGTTTCATGTAGTATAATATATAAATACTATAGATAAACATAAACGACCACTGATATAAAAACTTCCACGGACACCGTGAAGTTTGCAAGTATTTTACTCTTTGCGGCAGATTATTGAGACATGTCACTCACCGTTGACGTTTTTGTCAATTGTAAAGAATAAACAAGTATTCTGCTATTATTGAATGCGGTCTAAGAAATAAATGATGAGCCTGGAGACCATATTTGTGTCCGTTTGTTGACAGTAAGCTCGCTCCCGGAAACATGGGATTTCAATATAACAAACCAAATGTGAGTGTAGTGGTACTGTTGTAGATACTCCCCTGGTAGTCCCTTCGAAAAAAATAGCCGTAATTATGCGGTCTAACAGATTTGTAACACAACCTCAACCTACCTAGCGATTTTCTTGCCTATAGTATGTCATAAGTTTGTAAATAAATACATGCCAGTAATACAAAAAAAATGGCCAAAAGCGTGTCAGACTGGCTAACTTGATAACTCCACGTAGCCGAGATAAAAGGTCTTGAAGGGACAGACAAACGGACAACAAAGTGATCCTATAAGGGTTCCGTTCTTTTCTTTTGAGGTACGGAACCCTATAAAAAGGAATGTTATCCTTTTCTATATGCAAATTATTTATTCACACTCCTTCATAAACTTCATTCATAATTTGGCCACACGGATAGACCTAGGGTAGGACAATGAAAACTTTTAATCCCGTTAGATAATTTTCGAGCACGGGCAAAGCAGAAGGCAGAAGCTAGTCATAGCTAACGTTCAAATTAGTGCAGTATTTAGGAGAAAGTGTTTTGTTATGAACGTCATGCTATCTAAACGATGTATGGACCAGGGCTTTATCGAACGTGTTATTGTGCAAACGAAGTAAACAAATTTTAATGTATTATTGTCCAAAAGATCATCCGAGCTGCTTTTATCTGGAATGTTATTTATATGAGGCCGAGAGGGAACTGCCGAGCCCTCCGCCCTCTGTGCGTCTATTGATTACGACTGCAATAGGTACCTTGTACTCGGCCAGCCACCTGGAGCTCTACCTATTGTTGAAAGTATGTTTATTGTAAGTCCTTAGGGAGCAAATTGTTTGATAATTTCCCATCCGTAAAAAACAAGTTTTAATGCCGCCCATGTGTCTTGAACTTGGCTTAACATGGCGTCAAAATTACCTCTCAGATATGCTGGTTTCCTTATGGTTTAAAAGAGTGTCCATGGAGTTTCTTGCCCATTCTTCTCCATAGAGATCAACGCTCTGGAATGAGCAACTACAGTACTTCACAAATTATCATGCCTTGTGACCGGGACTGTAGATTCATTTTGTTTCTTGACATTCAAAAGTGCCTGTAATGGTCTAATTGAAATAAATGATTTGATTTGATGCAAACTTATCACTAATAGACCAATCGAGGCTCCACGATAGACCCACGCCCCTCTATTCTAAACTCATCCTCCTTTCATCAATAATGACGCACACAAAGTCACGTTATCACACTGATAACAGGTGATAACACGGTGAACTTAGAAAGTTATATCTATCAGATTTGCACCAAAACCTATAACATGCAACAATGTGTCTTATCAGCAAACTGAGAATTAATAACAGGCGACGATAAGCTGTGATAGTTTTAATTTCGGGATTATTAATGTAATTGGTGAGGTCGTCACGCCGACTCGTAGGTATGCGGTCTGCAGACATTACAGTCGGGCCTGATGCTGTCCATAGCTG
Organism: Ochropleura leucogaster; assembly: GCA_958449745.1. NCBI lineage: Eukaryota > Metazoa > Arthropoda > Insecta > Lepidoptera > Noctuidae > Ochropleura > Ochropleura leucogaster. The sequence continues at coordinate 21,752,003 of OY288201.1, forward strand.
CCCTTTCCACATACTTACATATCATCACGCGTGTTATCTTCGAAGGCAAAACAGTAGTGTACCTAACTATAATCAACTCTCATCTTGCCAGTTATATTAATGTTTCCTCGATCGCGTCGTTTTGTCATTAACTAGGCAAAATATCAAATCCTATTGAGAAATTCCTAAAGAAACAATCGTGTTTTGGGACCTTATCATTCTTTCAATACACTTATTGAATACTGGATGTAAAATAAGTAAAAATGACTAATACACAGTTACACACATTTAATTCGGACGACACGGTTGGCGCAGTGGCTGAGCGATTGACTGCTGCGCTGCGTGTTCGATTCTCGCACGGAACAATTATTTGTATAGCCTACAAATAGTTGTTCCTGGTCTGGCTGTTTGTGTATGTAAGTTTAAATGTTTGTATACGCACCCAAAGTACAGGAGAAATTCCTAATGGGGGCAACATTTATAAAAAAAAATAGTCCGAAAGATCGGAGCGTTCTTTGTCTTTACGAACTTTAATCCAGCGTGGATTTTTTAACCCGCCAGTATCATTCCTGCCTAAAGACGACTCTTTTATAATAATCACCAAAAAGTTCTAATTAAGTCCAACGAACCTCATTCCATTAATCAAGGCCCAAATTTACTTTTATCACATTGCTTAATAAACCATTATTCAGTTTAAACATTTTTAAAACTTATTTCAGAGTTGCCATTTTACGATATCTGCCGTCCTCCGGGAACGATATTTGCTCGACGTCAAATAGCTTGTGTCCTTTTATTTAAAGAAATACTACATTTTCACCCCAATCTGTTAATCCCAAAAGCGTGAAAACATTTCAAACGAAAAGAATAAACCAATATAAAACTATCGATATATATATATTTGACGGTGGCGCCCCATAAGTAGGTATCCGATGTTTGAAAATTCAACCCAGTGAGTGAGGTGTTCGTTTTTCAAATTTTATGCTTCGAGTCTTTTAGGTGACTTGGGAACGGAAATAAATTATATTATTTATTTATTTATCCTCCTTACAACTATCATTACAGGCCTTAACCTAATGCGACACTAAAACCTTTAAACAAATGTTGGTCTCTGTTATTGAAAAAACAAATTATGCATTTGTGTGTCACATGTTTTATTTATAAAGGTTTTTTATAACATCACTTGTTTGTTTGTCCACAGACATTCCGGCACGGGTTCCCGTTCTCGCCAACAGCCCTGGCATGGGACCCCATACAGAAACTACTCGCCATCGGCGACAAGGGCGGCAACCTCAGAATGTATCCTTTTCAAACCACACCAAGTTTGAATTAGTAACAAAGAGACGCGTCTTGCGCCATGAAAAGAGTCTTTGTAAGTTTACATACTTTAATATTGTGCTTTTTATGTATATGTATTTTTATGGATAGGCAGAGAGTTAGTCTGCCAAACACTTTCCTGGAAAGTATTATTTTTCTGAAAGATGTTACACATTATACACATAGAAAACATGGTTTCTTGACTGTTCGTTTTATAAGTGCCCCATGTAGGTTTATGAAAATTAAAACTCAAAATATGTTCCTCTGAGATCTAAACAGGTTAGCTATTATTAAATAATTAATGAAAGTAATAACAATCCATTCACAACAAGCGTACTATCACCAAAACAAATTAATCAGTCCCACGTCAACAAGTAAATCAGTGGCACTAATTGTCTCATTGTTGAATGCTACATACCTATATGTATCTGTACTGTCTCCAGCGATAAGGTGACAGTTTACCTCGGAGGTCGCCCTTGACACTCAAGAGATAGGTTCAATTCGAATGTACAGTAGGGTCATTCTGTTTGTCTAAATACATTCCAGGTGTTGGAAGAAAGTACTTTATTGCACTGTCTTAATATACGTGTCCAGTCTGGGACTGTTCTGCTAACGCACTCCTGGTGGATACAGCCCTAAACGAGACGTGTCGGATGACAAGTTGCCTTAAACTGACCCCGGTTCATGCTGTACCACTGTCTGGTCTTCAAAATATCGTAGGACTATAGCGTATCGAGAGGACGAAACCAGTAGGTGACTCACGCCATTCAATGCACAGCGTCTGAGTGCCTCACAGGCTGTAAAGTCGTTCTCCCACAGACAATGCCTTCCGCGCCATCTTGCATCGCGTGCCCGATCACTTGCGCACTTGATGATCTATACTGCATCTGTCAGCGATGTACGCGTCGATGAGTTTTTAAACATTGCCATCAATACGTTAAGAAAATAGTGATGATGGTGATGATGATATCTAGCCGATTTCGACCACTGTAACTGCTTTCGATGGCTTTCTAGCAACAGTTATTATGGCTTAAAGAGTGGTAGGATCTACAAAGTTGAAACTATGGTGTACGGTTTCCCATTTTATTTTATAGCTTTTTTATTCATTTTACTGATCTGCCGTTATTTATAAATATTCTAGAATCGTTCACAATAAACAAACGTGTCATAATAAATGCCCGGACCTTCACAACATTCGAGAAAGTCGTTCCTTCTTGGCAACCGGTTATCAGTAGCTACATAGTTGCTAACTGCACTACATTGTTGCTTATCAACTGCTATTACAACGGTCAAAATGGGCAACTGCATCTTTAGGCGAATTTGTCGTTCGATATCTATCTATCTTATGTAAACTACTCTCACCCGGAGACTGATATAAAAACTAAGCCGCTGCGGGAGACGCTCCGGGCGTCGGGTACCGCGAGATGTCTCCCGGCCACCGTAGACGCGGGTCTGTGTACGGTGAGTAATGGGTAGCTCATCGTCAGTCCGTCTAGTGACGACAGGCCGGGGCGAGGGCGCGCACGTTTCACGCACTGGATACATTCCAAGAGATGTCATAACAGAGGGGCCCGCTAGAACCACCGCCTGCCGGGGTGGCGGGTTGTTCGAGAAACATACCGCAACCCCGGAACATAAAGGGAAAAAAAGGAACATGGATGGGTTTTAGTCAGTACAAGTCTAACGCTCCGCCCAGAGTAGGAACAGTTATTTGATATTTTTTGGACTCACGTACGCAAACAAGGCATACATTTTTTTTTCGTGCGGTTATAAAACCCGCGACCTGCAGTACATAGGAACACCAGCAATTCGCTCAACGAAACTTGCTTTTTCAATTCGGTATTACAAAAAGTCCAAAACCCGCCCGCTCTTCGTCACTGATCGAAGCTCCTCAGATAGATATCAGGAATATACTCTATTTGTTCGTTCTCTTATAGAAAATCATACGACTCTCGATACGTTATTTACTTCATCCAGGTTATACTTGCGTAATAAATAATATTTCACTAGCAACTTTTCTTGAACGGCTTTGGTATAGAAAAGCTTTAAAAGTTTTTATTAAATATAGATTTCAAGTGCCTCATAGAAACTCTAGGTCTCAAGAAGTACTCTCACTCCTTCGATCGAGTCCATTCAATTGCGCATGAATTTCAATTTATTCCGCCAGCTCGGCCAGCTCTCAAGTACGAGCAGGTACCGTCGCCAAGGCTGTCACCGCCAGTGATCGAGTTATTCTTATCATGTAGGGTCAGCATAACACGATTTACGAGCCCTTTAGTACGGTCAGCCTCATAAATACGTAAATAGTTTGGACGCTATCGCTCACGGTTGTAAAAAAAATGTTTTATTTTTTATTTCGAGTGGATACACGGTTCGATGTCAGGGTATGAAAGAAAACGGTTCAAAAGTTGAAATAGGTATGAACAATATAAATGGCGATATTGAAAATATTTGTTTGAATACATTACCTTCATGATTTTGTGTTAAGTTGTGTTTGTTTTTGTGGAAAAACAACTAGCTAAATACAGGCCGTGTAAAATCGATAACAATAATCAATAAAAACGATAAATAAGGGACCTATTTTAGATCGCATCTCGCAAAGCAAGCATTGCTTTCAAATCGCTGTAATCGCTCCGTCAATTTATAAATAAATAAATAAATAAATTTTATTCAAGTATTTGTAAAACTATGATTTACATTAATCGTATAGAGGAAAATTAATTCTAACTATAATTTATGAAAACCTGTGTTTCAGGCCATCAATTTACGTCATACATTTAAAAAGAGGACATTAGTAAATTTCTTAGTAGCTAACTTATAGAGAAGACATATTATTTTCAACGACTTATCTAGTAATTATTTAGGTATATAATATTAAATATTATGTTATTTTATCGAATGTAAGATATAATATTATGTTAAAATAAATTAACGAATAATGTTAAAGTAGATAGAGTAGATTAGGTAAACAGTGAGACTTTTATTAGAGTGTGTACATTCAGACTTTATTTTACAATTTCTAGTAGTTTTTCCGTGTCTACATAATTGTGTTTTGCCAGGTATTCCTGAACTAGTAGATTACACCTATTATAACTTAAACTATAAATATTTAGTACTCTGTTAAACTGGTTATATAAGTAGGGTCCCAAAAATAAGTAAAAAAATAAATTTGTCCATACCATGACGTAGTACTTCGCTGAAACTTAAACAAAAAGGTGTCGACAGCTTAACAGTCGCTTTGAGCGCTTGACAAACAGTGGCGGCTTCTGGAAAGCTTTTTACAAGTCGAGTGGCGAAATGTTCGGCGGTCCGCACCGGTTTGAACCAGTTTGGGCCGGCTCGGACCGGCGCGAACCGGTTATATCCGCCGTCTTTGAAGAGATTTAAGTGGGTTAGAATGATCCACTCCATGCTGGAGTTTCAGAGGGACAATTAAAGTGTATTTATTGTAATAGAGACTGAAGCTTGTTGACGGTTTTGATCTTTATTGTGTGTAACGTTCAGTTGTGATTTAATTTACGAGGTAGTTGTTGCTACATTTATGTAAACGAGTGATGAATTCTTAAGAAACAGTTGTTTAATGGTGAGCATACGGCGACACGGCAAGTTATACATTTCCGTTATAGTATTGCCTCACTTTTTATAGATTTCTCGTCATAATGACAGATCTGCATAAACTGGTCATGTATAGCTTGACGTGCCGAAGTGTGTACACAGGTATTTTTTTTTCTAATCTAGTGGATTTGTGATTGGAAAATAAATATCATTCTTATAACCATAAAACGAATATAGGCAATGTAAGCGGGCACGCAAGTTAGCCTGTAGGCTGTATTTATATTTAGTTATGTTTTATTTTTTACAATTGGTGTAGGTATGTTAGCTGACAACTGCCAAGGAAATAAATAGGATTTTAATTAAGAAATAAAATTGTATAAAATCTGGTTGTCACCTGACAGACAGAAATGTGTTGCTGGACAGTTTGTTCTCTTTCCCAACTGAAATATTAGGAAATGTCGAAGGGCGGGCGTTTTGGGGGACTGTCTCTGTAATATTGACGTTCAAAAAGTGTTGATTATCAGCCTAATTTGACTAAATGACTTTTGATATTGATTTTGTAGCTCAATGAATTTACTAATATATTTAGTACCAGGTTGTTAGGCTAGCAATATTACACATGTCTTTTTAAAAACTGTACGCTGCCGCCTCTGATCATGAAAATAAAAGCATTTACCGATGTCAATAGAACTAATCTAGTAGGTACGGTTTAGGAGCAAAACTAAAACGTAAATAGATACATAGAAAAGGGAAAACCACTTAGTCTAAAACTCTAAATCTTATCATTATGTAAATAGTAATTGAATGGAAGCCGTGGGATTACCAGGTGGGATCGCTTCGTCCCCAATATCAGTCGGCAATTACATCCCCCAGGGATCAAACGGAGGGGGGTGACCCCTCGCTAAACATCGCCCTAATGCTCGGATGATATTTAGTTTTATTAAATCAACTTGATTTCTTCCGCCGGACCGCATATAAATTAGATTTTTTCCGACTTTCCCAACCCCTTGGGTCGGAATCTCGGCCTGATCTACTTCTAGATAATAGAGCAAATCTAATGGGAGGTACTACGAATTGAATGAACGTACAAATTTGTGAAAGTTTTTGTGTAGGAGAAACTATTCTTAAACATAAATATTTGTGTACAGGTTGTGTTTAAGTATTTATTACTGAAAGCGGTTTAAACCGAGATAATACAGGTATTGTTAAGGAATGCGTTTCAAAATTTTTTTTATTTAACATCAAAGGAATTGAAATGCCTCATCGCTTTCACTTGTATCTTTAATAGCAACCCAAGGGCTCTGTGACTAGTACCCACGTAACGTTACCGCGGAACACAATCGCCCAATCCATCCAAAAGCACCACTTTCACCAAACAGACCCTCGTCAAGTGATCCCATATTCTTCTCCACTTTCCCTTAAATAGTCTACAGAACACTTTCTGCTAATCCCCAACTGACCGCAATTCAACCCTCTTTCACCCCCTCGTGCCGTTTCACCCCCTGCCCTATTAGATCCCCATTTGCAAGGGCCGCTTATAATTCCGCAGAGCTTTCCGACCGGTTCGCGTTTTAATTAATCGCTCGCGACATCATTTAATTTATGTGGCAGTGAACGGGTTAGCGGTGGATGTGTCGTCACTTGTCACTTATTTGTGACGTGTCAAGTGTTTTAAGGGTTGCAAATGTAGTTTGCTGGCTTTAAAGGGGAGTTTATAAATTGGATGTAAATGTGCAAAGTTGTGATATTTTTGAAAGGATTGGAGGCGTTAAGTTCTTATGTAAGCAAAGCTTAGTTTTAAACAAACACTGAGGGTCATTTTTACGATTACGTACCTCAAAAGAAAAAAAAATGGTACCCTTATATAGGATGACTTTGTTGTCCGTTTCTCTGTCAAGACCCTTTATCTCGGGAACGCGCGAATTTATTGAGTTGGAATTGAATTGATCGCGAGGTTAAAAGATATGGTCGTCCGTTTATGTCAAAAGTTTGTAGGAACGGTCCGCGAGTTTTTATTAATTATTTTAACACAATCGCTGTAGCCATGGTATAAGTTTTTATAAGGTCAGCATTGGACAGCACTCCCTGAACCTGAATCTATCTTACTCTCGCTGTAAGACCATAAATCGCCATTATAATCTCGGTGTCTAGGGAGCGTCCTAAATCATATTTAGGCACTAAATCTTGTTCTTCTATCTAGCTTTCATAATTCTGCCTTTTGTCAGAATCAGTAAAGCAAAAGTATTTCTAGATAATTTATTGCTACAATTAGTCAGCCCTCAGTTCATTACGGTGAACTAATATTTTATGCTAGAAAACTGTATTAAGCTTACTTCTACAAGTTATTCATCGTAGAAGTTGGTACTGGAGTATTATAACCAACATTGTTGCTTTAACATAGTGAAATAGTTCTCGTAGTTATGAAATAGTTTAAGTTACGATATCCCTGCAATTTCCCCCACACTAAACCCGTCTCGCGTGTCACTCCCCCCCCCTCCTCCCCCGGAGGTTGTACTCATGAACACGTTGGGATGAAAACTTCCAAGTTATAAAATGAAGACTTAAATTCGACAATGCTCACACTTGTAAAAATTGAATTCGTGGAAATATTTTTCGAGCACGTTTTCGTAAAATAAAGTGGCAACTACTACGAAATAGCTATATTACTGGCCATGCTTTTATGGATCAGTAGAGAGATGGTTATTTTATCCGGAATATGATTACGAAATGTATTACGTTATCCATTTGCTATGTACATGAGCACTACTCTAAATTCATCGTTCAGTTTATTCCGGACCTCAATAAAACACCTTTGGCTACTTATAAAGATACTTTCGATGAAATATATTACGGTTATACCGTTCTCCGTCGGTTACCGGACACGTCACGGACGCGGGATGTCCGGCGCGCGCCTGGCGTCGGCTGCCGGGCTATTATCTCGCGCGTGGTTCTAGGCGGATAAGCTGGGATGTAGGCCGGATAGTGTTAATAGGGTGGTTGAGGAAGAGAGGCTAACAGCCGCCCTCACGGACGTGAGGGGTTGTGGCATTGTGTGGACATTTAAGTTATAATTTAGCTAGTGGACTGTAGACGTTTACTGTTCACAACGTTTAGTCTACTAGATAAATTCCTCATCACCCAATAATGTTCTTGTTAAACGTCTCATTTCCCAATAATAATCCTTTCTTAAAAACTACAGTTTATGAGTATAAGTTCAAATAGATTTTTATTGCCGATCCATCTCCATATAAACTACGACGGGTCATAAAACTGTCAGTCCTCCACACTTCGAATTTTGCCAAAAAAAAATACATTGAGCGCCACAAGAAGCACCTGGTCGGCTCCAGCTGTTGCAGAATGTCCCAGTTCCGCTTGCTTCCCTCCGCACGGCCCAGTGTTGGACCTGCGCCAACGACCAACCAAACAGATACAGCCACTGAACTGGAGAATAAATATGGCGACAGGACGCATGGCGGGAAATATTTAGTGTTGTTTATGATATCTTTTTGTCAGTAAACTAGGAGAGTTTGTCGATGGTAGAATTCTGTTTTTTTTAACAAAAAATATTGCAAGTGTTCGGTTAGCCTGGTGAGGGCACAGACAAAGTTTACAGTAAATTTTCATGTTAGCGTGTGATGTCCCTGGCCTTCTAAGAGTAATAGGATTTATTGGTTTTTTATTATTGAAGATAGTACCTATAAATAAAACATTGACACTGCATATTCTGTACGAATCCCCGCTAACTATTAGGGATAGTGAAACAAGGAAAGCGAACGCAGTAGTCACAAACATTAAGCGATAAAGGTGTAACGAATAATCTTGCGGATAAGAACCGTTCATCAATCGAGGCTGGCTCGTCGCCAGCAGCCTCCCCTGTACCCCCCCCCCCCTACCCCATAGTATGGCGTGAGATACGTCACCCAACAAAATATGACAAAAGAACTACTTGTAGAACAAATCTACAAGTGTGACATCAACAAGTAACTCGTATTTGTTCTGTATTAGTCCGTAATGGCTCCGCTGTGTAATGTGTATACTATAAATTGATTGTTGAAACAGATTGGTGTACTGGTTGTTTATTCTGTTCGAAGCTTAGAAAGCTATCTAGACTGTGTGTTTAGGTGATTAAGGTTTTATATAAAGTTAGTGTCGTGTTTATTTATTTTCGTACAATTGTTTGCAGAGAGTACTTCTTATTATATAGTTTAGGGGAGGTTAATTTGATAAAACCTGGGTTTAGAATCATACAATTTTGCACGAATAAAAGTTGATAAACAAAGTTATGTTAATGTGATTTTATAAGCACTTTAGGATTTTGCAACAGGAACTAATTGAGTAGCTCTCGTTAGAGATTTTTTATTTATCACTGTGTCTTAATATTATACTTAGTAACTCAAAACTAGGTTTAAATCTTACCTGATAAGAGATGGAATATTCACCCGATAATTGTCCAGGAGGTCGGCATCGACACAAAACTACTTGAATACTTATGATCCCCATTAAAGCTATAGCCATTTAAATTGTTCAAAACTTAACAAAGTTGGCAAAAAAGCGGCATCCAAAAAAACACAAAAATAATTTTATTTCAATAACTTAAAAATACATTTCCATGTGTTTTATAAAAATACTAGCTTTATATAGCCTATAGCCTTCCTCAAGAAATGGACTATCCAACACTAAAAGAATTTTCCAATTCCAACCAGTAGTCCCTGAGATTAGCGCGTTCAAACAAACAAACAAACTCTTCAGCTTTATAATATTAGTATAGATACAAAAATGTTTACAAAATGACGGAACATGCGTGTACTTCCAAACTTCGGTGACTTATTTGATTCATCGTATTGTTTGACATCGACTTCCAGAAGTAGATTTAAATGAAGTGAGAACTTCATTTGCGTTCAATTGTTTGCATTGTTTCAATTGGTTGAACGCCAGAGAAAGATAAAGACATAATAAATAAAAATAATAAATATCTTGGGAGAACTCACACACGGCTATCTGATCCCAAGCTAAGCAGAGCTTGTGTTATGGTTACCAGACAACTGATATACATACTTATATAATTTATAAATACATACATATTATAGATAAATCACACCCAGACACAGAACAAACAATCATGCTCATCACACAAAGTTTGTCCTAGGTGGGAATCGAACCCACGACCTCCGGCTCAGCAGTCAGGGCCACTAACCACTAGACCAACTGGTCCGTCGGACATAAATAGAGGATATTAGTTTTAGAGGAATGTCGTAATTTGTACCCATGGGAAATTCTATTGGTTGCAGTACCACTTGGAATTATTATATAGATCAAACGAAGATATACACGTTCCACAGTTTCAGTAAATACCTACGATTATTATTAGGCAGAGCCGTTGGAACCCTGTCTTATTGACATTTCCGACGCAAACCTGGCAACTAATTATGGCGGGTGTCGATTGTCTCATTATGACGACGAGGCCGTTCTACGGAGTAAGTTTATAACACATTAACTTGACATTCTGTATTAATACCAGCCTATAGCTGTCCCACTGCTGGGCAAAGGCCTCGTCTCGTACTAAGAACATTGATATAATTCTACTAGAGGTTAAATTTCAAATAAATTATCAGTTTTTGTCCAAAATAAATAATCTTAAAGAAAAGCAGTATTTCGCACTGCTTACTTACTTAGTGTTTTAATAAATAAAATCCCTTTGAGCCTAAACCCTACTAATTCGTTCAAAATTACTGAAATATTTCAACCAGATGTATTTTAGACCTTTATATTTTAATCTGAACATTCAATATTTAGAAAAGTTAAACTCACCATAGATAATGAAGAATTTTTTAAACGTAAAAAACGCTTTCCCGCCAGGACCACGCGGCCATCTTTAATATCGTTGTGTTGCTAATTAATTTGGCTCAGAGTTGCCATGTTTTTTCCCCAATCAAGATTCCCTTTAATTTGAGTCTCGAGTGCTACCTCTGCTTTCGTTTAATATTAAAAGAAGTAATAAATATAAATAAAACCTTTTCAGTCCTCGTGGGCCATTGAAACGTTTGTTACCGCTGGTTTGTTACCGATTTTAATGAAATTTCACAGCAGGGCGCCTTTTATGTAGGTATCGTAAAATAAATGTGAGGAAAATGGAAGAGAAAACAATATTTCAGTAGCCGTCCTTGTTTAATACCCGTCGCGTCCCAACGCGAGAGGGTTGAACGGTTTTAAAAGCATGTAATCTTGTTACTTCTACGTGAGGGTATTTTGAAATATAATATTTTATAACATCTCTTGTTAATAGGCCTTAGTCGGCCGGTCGCTTTTATAATCCTAAACCCTTTTTAATTATGAAATACTTAAACTCGGGCAGTTATTTGACACTCTTATTAGATGAGTACCGTTTAAAAGAGCTTTAAAAATGTAATCTTGTCTATCTAAGTCGTTTAACCGTTAGTGCACCATTATAATGACAATGTAGCTAACCAATATAGAAAGAAACTTTTAAATTATTCAGAGCGGCCAAACTTTTCTACAAACCATTCTCGTAAGCGTCATGAAATATTCAAAAGTAAAACGGTTAAAAACTGTGCTTAGAGTACTCTTCAACTTGCAAATGAAACTTTGAGTAATTACAGCCCTTCATATCACTATTAATATTACAGATTTTAGGAAAGAAAACTTCATAATTGATACTTACAACAATTGCGTACTACTATCGTAGCATTCATGAACTAACTATTAAACTAAAACAAAACTTTGATCACGTAATGTTGGCAGCGCTCGAGTGTATTCATTGAAAGCGACCCTAACCGGATCGAACTGGTGCTAACCGGAGCGAGCCCGTACTAACCGAAGCAAACCGCCCAATAAATTACTTTTTAATTAAATCAAAAAGAACGTCTCATCTTACAAGTCGTGTTTCAAGAACAAAGTCTATGAAAGTATAATTTTCTTTTGGACAATAAATCAAAAAGTTTCGCGCGTAAACCATGAATTGTAATAAAACTTGGATAACGGTCAAGGGTGAGTCGTGCTTGGCACAGGACCCAAAATATTCTAAAGCTTATAACTTTAAGTTGGTCTTCCGAGACGAAAAACTTAAGATTACCAGAAATATATTTACCTTTTTTATTTTTATGTAAATTGGTTTCGTAAGCAGCGAAATTGAATTGGCCGCGCCTTGATGGTAAAAGAGGCCATTATATTAAGTGGAGCCATTTAAAATAATCAAGAGCTGCTTTGTTCCATAGTGATTTAATTGTTCAATTTGCCCAAATCTTCCATAAGTTTCCATTCCAGGATAGGTAATATTGTTTATAAAGCAAGTTTGATTACCATGAAAGGTTAGAAGTAACCCTATTTCTCTGAAGTCGAGTTTGTTGGATAACTAAGAAAAAGCTAAAATAATAGGTATGTATCTATCTAAAACCTATTTTAGTCTGTCGTCACATATTGCCTTTCCCTTCAATCCGGATTTGGGTCAAAGTCCTATAAATATTTCCAGAGCGCGATCTTTCTGTTTGTAGTTCGGCTGGTGCCTAAATAAATTGACTCGACCCAACGACCAAATGATGTGATAAAGGCAAGAGATACGAGGCGATGTTTGTTTTATTGTATTAACGAAAAGTTTGCGCCTCGTTGGTCCAGTGCTCGCAATTGCTACTCATGAGCATGATGTTCTGGGATCGATGCCCTGAGTGTATAATAGAGGTTTTCTTTAAGAATTTCTCGGTAACCGCGACGGATCGGGATCTATGCCCGTTTAATAACAATAGGATTGATTTATAACTTAAACATAACTGGCAAAATATGGGTGTACTATAGGTTTACCTCTGCCATAACTTGTAGATATTCCAGGCTTTATGTTATGATTAAACATATAACGAGAAAGTTCCGAATCACATAAAAAAAAAAATCCTGAATTAATAAAGATACACACAAACAGTTTCACGTAAATTAACGCTGGTCCTTCATCCGAAATAAACAAGTCCATTTCAAATATTATATAACATCTCGATACAAAAATATTTCAAAGATGAATGAAAGGAACCTATTTCTTTGACGGCTTTATCCGTAAAAAACGTTCGTTCAACAAAGAAATATCCACAGAATCATTCGTAATCCCGTCCAGCTCGGAAGGCTCATATCTGCCGGTAACCGCGTACAATCGACTCACACATTTACATAGAGTTCAGATTCTGTTCGCTTTTATCAAATTACTTGTGACCTTTTTCTATTATGTCAATTTGGAGGATCAGGGTGTCACGTCCTGCCAGTTGGGAGCTCGGCACAGGCCTCAGTCGTCAGGTACGAGGAAATTGCTCCTAGGAACCTGAATTACGTAGTTTAATAGAGAACCGTAATATTTTACAATGGTGACAGGTCGTTTTGGGCAATTGTATGAGCGGTCGGCTTTGTGTGACTGTACGTGTGTACGTGGACAGAATTGAAGGAAACTGAGCCAATTGAATATTTAGCGCAGCCATTAAAGTTATGGTGGGTTAATGTGGTTATATTCTAAACGGCAACAAATTGTATGCATTCTGTGTTTAATTTAAGTAACTAATATCGTACTTATTATAGGAATCTCCTATTAAAAACTGGTGGAATTATTTCTAACGTGAACTTTTTCATTCAAACCGCCATTTATCTCAAACTTTTCAAGTTAAATGAAAATTGTTATCATTAAGTTACCGTATCTTCAGCTAATGTATTAAGACAAGATGCGCCAAAACAAAGCCGCTACAGTCATAACAATAAAATACATTACAATGCCAGTGCCAACTCAACAGATATTTATCACAATTTCATTTAGCGTTATTCCACCGAAATTATCATCACAGAGGATCCATTTAAGCTAATTAAAATACGCATAAAATGGTACCTGGCTCTTTTTGAGGCTTTAATGGCGGGAAAAAGATAACAAAGGCCGACCAGCGTAGAATTAAATATAGAACAAATTCTTTTCTAAATTGCTTAGGTATATTTTTTTATGTGCCAGCTGCAACTCTCACAGATAGTAATATAAGGTTTTGTTGACAGTAGGAAGGGACAAGGTGCGAGTTTTGAGAACGCCATACGTCTTTAGCTTAAAATGAGATTATATAAGACTTGTTTAGTCATCTAAGCCAAAAAAATAGATTATGCTTTGAATGTACTTCAAAGGCAACATATTTACCAACCTTCAATTTAAGTTAATTCATAAATACTTGAATATTAAAATCAGTTTCCATGAAACAGAATAATTAGCGAAACAGAACTTCAACGAAGTCTGCGCCATTGGAACTAATAATTTATGAAATGGCACCAAGTTTGTTGAAATGTTTCTTATTTAACATTACTTTATTCAGTTTTTACAAGTTATGAACTCATTAGCAGTGACTCTAAGTTATAAGTAGGAGATGGTTAATCATAAACTTTGTGACAAGGATGGGTCGTTGACCGACAATAGACATCTTTGAATTAAACGATCAGTCAGATCGGTAATCAGAAACGAGGGCGGCCCGCGATTCCGATCCTGGACATTGAGGTGCCGTACCTACATGTGCAATTTCCTATTTTGGTTCTTATTTAAAATAATTAAACATTAGCGTGTCTAACTTATCTCTACCAAACAAAGGCTTATTCGTCAACTCGCGCCGGTTCGCGCGGGCTTTTCGGTTTTACCTATTATTGTTGTAGTCAAAAACAAAAGACAAAACACTTTTGTAGATGACTGTAAATACGTCAGATTTCCACTCGGTCGCGAGTTGACTACAACAACAGTGAACCCAGTCACACGTGATGTTCTGATTGTCATCCAAACCATCTGTCGTTGTTGCCATGGCTACCCATTTCTACCGTCACGCGGTAACTATTCAGTAAGGGTTTTGATCCACTAACTAATTACCAGGAACTTTTTATGTTGAGGGAGATTAAACAAAAGCTATGTTAATGAAGAAGCTGTCTGATAATGAACACCTGTCGATACGCGTTTACCAAGTTTGCCGTGACGTCACTTTTAAGTAAGGAATAGCAGATAGGAAACTAAACAAAAGCGTCAGTTTCCTATTCTCCTGTATACGAAACATAATACCTATGGTGAAGAGAATATTATTCTATGTTTTAAATACCTTAACCTTACCTTAATCTAACCGTATTTTGCAATCAATATCTTCAAATCCTTATTAGTCAAATCAAAATATCTCGATGACCGCTCGGACCCAATGACTCAAGTGCTTGATCTGCAAAAGGCTACTATTTTTAGTTTTAGGATAAACTTTGCCATACAACATCGCCGTTCGCCATAGCTTTCCACTAAAACTGTGATTAAATCCTTACATTATAAAAGTGAAAGTGATTTTGTTTGTATGTTTGTTTGTTACGTCTTCACGCCTAAATGGCTAAACAACTTTTGATGAATTTTGGTACAGAGATAGTTGGGACCCTGAAGACGGACATTATATATTACATATTTTTTTAAAAGATTGAGATATAAGGGGTAAAGAGGAAAAAAGATGGAAAACTTAGCATTGCTATTACAATAAATAAGGAGCAAGGGCAAAAATTACTGGTAGCAGGTACCTGCAAATCAGGAAAGGGGAACTGTGTTACCCCGAATTCAACGCGAGCAAAGCCGTAGGCAAAAGCTAGTTAAAAATAACTCTAACTGAAACGCTAACACTGATAAACAAAGGATTCTAACACAGTGATAATTCTCTCTAATTCTATACGAGTGCTACAAATAAAACATAATGTTCATTTAAATTATATTCTACATTTATGTGCCGTAAAGTTTTAATTACTTAATGTTAATAAAACAGTGGCAGCCTATGTTTTAGTTAATTAAACATTTGGATACATAAGCTTATTATGTTCGACGATACTTACGTACACCTAGACTAGATGGAACAAGCGACAACAGAGCTATAAACGTGTTGCTTCGGAATGAGCTATCGCACAACGTTTGGTTGACATTGTATTGTCTTTTTAGGGTTCCTTCCTTCTTTCAAAAGCATAAATGGATCCCTTATAGGATCACTTTGTTATCCGTCTGTCTGTCAGTGAAGACTCTTTATCTCGGGAACGCGTGAAGGTACCGAGTTGAAATTCAAACCATTCACTCAAATCTGTGGCCCTTGAAGCTGTGAAAAATCTACGCAGTCAAAAGATATAGCCGTTAATGTCGCAAGTTTGTATGAAACTCGATGCGCGAGTCTGACTCACACTTTGCCGGTTATTTTATTCTGTGGCACTTGTAAAGAGGGCTCTTTACAGTGAAAACACAACTAGTGAACTTTCCACTTGAATATGGTAATTTGCGTATTTTTTTTTTACTTAGCTCGTCAGTTTTTAAATTGACGGCTTGGTTAGCGCAGCAGCAAACGCGAGTTTGATCCCCGTACGAAACAAATATTTGTATGACCTAGGTGGTTGTTTCGGGTCTGGCTGTTTTGCATGTTAGTTAAATGTTTGTAAACGCACCCACGATACAGGAGAAATTCCCAGTTTTGAAAAAACCGTTTCATTAGAGCAAGACGCAACAAAGCATCCGTCTTCTATCTAAAACACACAGTTGTACCAACACACATACAAAGAAACAAGCACACGTATCCCAATGTTACTCTACTAATGAAATTGGCGCCGTGCCGCCATTGTACGCGACTGTACAAATTACTGTAAAATAGTTCGCGGTATCTACTTAAAAATTTTGATAAGGTACTGAATGTATCTAGTTTAATATTGTGTCTGCTTCGGCTCTGTATATGTGATGTAATAGTCTTGAAAGATTCACAAGCAATTACATCACAGAGACAAGCATCTGCATTTGACCTTTCATTCAACTGTAATCACAATTAACTTTAAGTTAAAATGCTGCATATTCGCTATCACAAATAACGCCAAAAACATGACCACTCTAATCTCTGTTTGGCAAAATCTCGTATTAAATTGCCATCACCTTAACGACAGTAATTTATTTATGTTGGCAACACCTCTAGCCCCTCCTCCTCTCGTCTTCCTCCCCGCTATTGTATCAAATGAAGCTTACCGAAGCCCACACAAAGGCTACAATGCGCCGCTTTAGGCAACCTCTCAACTTTATTAACAAAGTGTAAGCTCCGTCTTAGGGGCCCGGGAGCAGAATAAAGAAATAAATACCTAGGTACTTTAGTCTATTTTTAATATATTATTTTGGGTTGAAAGTAGATTAAGATTGGTCCTTCGAGACGATTTGTAATTTCGTTTATTTTGTCATTTGGGTATTGTTTCATTCAACTTAGATTAGAGGGATACAATTAACTTGAAGCATTATAAATGTCTGTCGCTGTCATGTCACCCATGTTGTCCCGGTCGTTGTTCAAAAACTAATTTATTTCACTTACTAGACCAAGTTTAATCGTTTACAGTCTTCTACATAAATTCCTCATCACCCAATAATGTTCTTGATAAACGTCTCATCCTTACTATAATATTATAAAAGCGAAAGTGAGTTTGTTTGTTACGTCTTCACGCCTACATGGCTAAACCGATTTGATGAATTTTAGTACAGAGATAGTTGGGACCCTGGAGACGGACATAGGCAATTTTTATTAAAGTGGGAATTGAGAGAGAAAGAGGGAAGAAAAGGGAAACTTAGCTTTGCTATTAAAATCAATAAGGCGCAAGGGCAAAAACTACAGGTAGCCGGTACCTGCAAATCTGGAAAGATTAACTGTGTTACCCCGAATTTAACGCGTGCGAAGCTGCGGGCAAAAGCTAGTAAACGATAAATACATTTATGTTAAAATATACAAATAAACTTTAATTGCGAAACTACATTAAAGCAAAAGCTGTGCCTGGCAGTGACCTGTAAGTACCGCACGTACCTGCCGTACGTCCCCGAGGCGTACTTACGTCTCGTTGTCCGCGCGGCTGTGGTTGTACCGCACCCACTAATTAAACATTACTAATTAATAGAAGCGTTTTCACCCGTGTGCAGGACTTGTACCTACTCAAAGTGATGCTCGGGTTACAGACTGTAGGTACGGGTACAGAAAACTTTCTAGTATGTAATTACGATTCTTCTCAAAGCTGGCTGCGTAAGAATTAGTGTGTGTTTTGACGTTCTGGGTTTACGGAGTGAACACTTGACACCAGATTAAATAGTATACACATTAGATACTTTGATAAAATGTTTATAATGTGCTAAGTAATATTTTCGTAAGCAACAATGTTCATACGATAATATTTCTAGGTAAATAGTAGATTTATTAACAAACTTGCTATCACAGGACTTAGCTAAGTGCAGCATACAATTAAACCTTCCACATGTAATGCGTACGTCTCCACGACGTATTTTAACCGCAGTCCACACTGGGAACAAAGCGAATCGAAACTAGAAGTTCGTCAAGCTCCGCAGACGTAGCTACTACATGTCTTCATACTTCGAGAGAGCTTGCGAGTCAGCGATCCCAAGGATCTTACTTATTTGGATTTTCAACAGAGAATGCACAAATAACATGATTACAAAAAATATAATTAGGAACTGATTACCGTGCTCCTCTAATTACAGAAAACCATAACTAGTTACAAAAAAGTTTGACAAGACAATAAAGTTGGAATAATAAATAATTCCATCTTAGCGAAACGGAGTGCGAATGAACTTTGCTTCGCTCTCAGAGTGACGACCTGCGTTTTGTACACACTGGTCCGGTAGTTAACACAGTGCACGGTGTGTCGACCTGCATTAGCGTAATGGCGGCTACGTTTTGTGAAGTGCGCCACTAATGTCCACTGTTGCATTAACTTACCGGGCTCTCAAAACGAGCGGTTTGTAGGAAGACGTTTAGAAGTTTGTAGAAGAAGATTCCACACTGCGCTTGCCAAATGACTCTTTGTTGAGATTTCTTTAGAAATAGAAATGTATTTGGCCGAGCGAAGCTGTAGCTAATGCCTTGCATATTCTTAATTCAGTTCATTTGGTGGTTTCACTCACAGAATCTTGCATTATATGTTAACCTAGTCTATAACTAGATAATGTCTCCGAATTGTTAAGTAAATTGAATATGTTACTAATATTAAGAGTAGCTCTAATCGCAAGTTGGTAATTATTTGGTGTCGATGGTACTTGTACGATACTTACTAACTGTGAATAATAAATACTATGAGATAGGTCATCTTGTTTCGTACCTAATTGCGTAACCTAAAGCTACATCTATAACATACAATGTCGTCAATGGTGTTCTGGCATTGCCGCTTTATGCATGGAGTTTAAAAAAAGTTAGATATGCTACGCACATAAAAGAGCAGCATATCAAAGCTCTTAATGACCACTCTAAAGTACTTTCTCCCAAACATGTATCGCCTGGATTACATAATCACCACAATATTATATCTCGTCCTTCTATCGCAATGGGAAGTGGTGAAAAGTTTAACGTTTAAGGGATTGTTGTTATACTCAATGACTTTCGTTCGTCTTTAAAACTTCGGACACAAGCAAAAACGTGTAAGTTGAACGTTGTATGTGTGTTGACATCGTAGCACCCAAATGGCTGAACCGATTTTCTTTTTTTAACCATACCCAAAATCAATGATTTCCTCAACCGATGCTCAGTCTAGGCGGCCCGGGCGTGGACGCACACGTCCGCCACGAGTGCGGCGAGGCAGTGCTGCACGCCAGTTTCCTGGTGAACGAGGGCGCGCTGGTCACGGCCACCGCCGACGACCAGCTGCACCTCTGGACCTTCCGCCAGAAGTCCCCACAGCGGCTGCACTCGCTCAAGTTCCAGAGAGAAAGGTATCACTGCTTAAATTTGGTTTTGTGATGTGTATTTGCTTGTCTTTTTGGTGTCGATGACTTGTGATGAACATTATAAAGCAGACAAGGTACCGATATCCTGTAGCCTTCTCCAGTCCTCTGAGCGCTAGGATATGATATACGTGGTCAAGTAACTACGACTGCGGAATTGAGAAATTGTATAGAACATGCCACCGTGACGCTGTGTACTCAAGCGAACGAATCAAGAGTTTGTGGACAAAGCGTAAGATCTAGAAGTTTGTAGAAGGTGGTTGGTATTACTATAAAATGAAAAGCTGCTTCTAGTGTGCAAGTCATCGATGTCAAAACTGCAGTCTGATGCATAGATTGTAGACTTTTTGCACCATTATAAAGTTAAGTTATTCGCACTCGTATAAATCGCGATGTCCAATAACTGTTATTGCTAAAATTTAACTCTGTAACTTGCTCGGGCAGACATTCACAGATCGTTGCCCTGCTGGAAGTTTTACCTGTTCAACTAATAGTTTAAGAGTCAACTTGTGCAATGAAACTTGCTATTAGACATCGTTAACATTGTGCATTAAGTTAAACTATTTAAATTTACCGCATAGACAATTAAGGATAAACTTATTTGAATGCACATGAACGATAAACTAACTGGAATAAAGAATTCTACTTCGACCACATACACTAAATAAACAGAACATATATTTGCCAACGGAAATATTATTATATCTATATTCATTCTCATAGCACTAGAAGCTTTTACCGCTCATTTCAATCTACACTTCACTACCGCACTAGATGCAGTTAATTTGTTTACAAATTACAAACTTTGACAGTTTTATATCTTGCAAGTTGAATCAAGTCGCAGCTGAGGAGGAAACTACCCAGTTAATGGGCGGGCCAGTCTGTTTGACACAATTATATGAACTTTTATTACCTCCGCTCTCTCCTCGCATCTCTTTCATCCGCGCTCCCCGCTGGCGCCCTCTGGCGCCGGCTCGTATTTCATTCCGCTTGAGGTGGTTCATTCCCATTATTTAGTTCAGGATAATTTTACTGCTCCAGCCATCTGTTTGATGTTATGGACCAATTTTTGTTTGTTTCCAGACGATTGATGTTAATCGTTCTGAAATTGTGTCTGTTGTTGTACAGGGGGAAGTTGCTCGACTTTTGTAGGTTATTTTTATATTTTTATTGACGTTAGCTTAGTAAATGAACCATAGCCTTAGAAATTACCTATAACTTGCCGCCACACATGCACTGCATAAATTTCCAATTTAAACAAGCATTTTTTCTATAATCACTAATACTACTATAGATATCAAGTTTATTAATACGATACACATTACTGTTTTGCAGTAAGTAGAACACTTGTACCCTAGATTAGATTTGAAGCCTCCATTTTGATGTAACATATATCTACATCGTCCTTCCATCCATCCCTAAATGTCAGCAGCGGTTAATTTGTCCGTCAGCACCAAATAAAGACGGATTCACTAGCAAGCGACGTCGCCGTTTAAAACAGAACGCCAGCGTTCCCCAAGCCCCAACTGTTTGCATACAGAGCACTAATTACTGCAGTTAACGCCAAACGTCCCGACCTGGGGTCGCCGGTCGTGCCAAATGTAATGATTAGGGGACAATTGTGACCAGAATTTTTGTTCCATATTAACTTATATTGGGGTCCAAAGAGGTAATGTCACAATTCGGTGAGACGCCGTCCCGTCGCCGTGTGTTCGTTGAGGTCTGTCGTCATTTCCGCTCGTTTCTCGTGTTCGCTTCGATTTCCCGCCGCTCGTTTGGACATATTTCCGGCGATGCGAGTTCTTTACTATTCTCTCTGTTTGTACAGAAAACCGTCCTTGTTCTTGTGGCCACACACAATAGTA
Source organism: Ochropleura leucogaster (assembly GCA_958449745.1). NCBI lineage: Eukaryota > Metazoa > Arthropoda > Insecta > Lepidoptera > Noctuidae > Ochropleura > Ochropleura leucogaster. The sequence continues at coordinate 21,773,465 of OY288201.1, forward strand.
ATGAAATTGCTAAAATGGGTACAGAGAATAATACGACAGTAATTAAAATCGCTCGTTAACATTTAAAACAGAGTTTATGAAAGTTGGTCGACAGTTTACAAGCAAACTTTATTTGCCACTAGCTGTTCCCCACGGTTTCACCCGCGCTGCTCAGCACCTGTTGGTCGTAGCGTGATGTTATATAGCCTATGTTACTCGGGGATAATGTAGCTTTCCAAAGGTGAAAGAATTTTTGAAATCGGTCCAGTAGTTTCGGAGCCTATTCATTACAAACAAACAAACAAACAAATCTTTCCTCTTTATAATATTAGTATAGATAAATCAGAGCGGTATTGTCTGTGGGTCGTTATTATTGCTTTGTTTAATTCATCACTAGAGGCCGCTGGAGTGGGGAGGGGGCATTCGACCGTTGTCATAGCAACGGGAATGTTTTGTCGCTTTGAAGCCGGAACTGTAGGCCTACTATGACATCTTAAACCAGAACTTATTCCACTGAGTGAAAGAGATGGTGCTAGACACCCCGTATAGCTACAGCAGAACTTATTCCGCTGAGGGAAAGGGACAGCCTTTCCCTCAGCGGAATAAGTTCTGCTTTAACACGTCATGGAAGGGTAGCTGTTCTCTTCAGAAACCTTACTTTTACATCATATGAGAAGTTAAATGGATATTATTCGGGGATAATTTGGGTACTTATGGTGTTTCTGAGTCTACCCTTTGCTTTGAAGGGTTAGCTCAATTAACGAAAATCTTATTAGATTGTGAAATAGTTATGATCTTGATATATTGTCATTTTTATAACCATCGAATATTAAAACAATATTTGTATTTTAACGATAGTTAGCCTTAAAGCGCCATGCTACACAATATACTCTCTCGTGGAATTATCAATCTGACTAAAATAATTTATTTCAGCAAAGTTTAAAAAGAACATAATTGCTCTGCTTTTTATAACAAATAAATAGCTCACAATCATAACAAATAATGTATTTCCTGGGAAATGTTAAGAAAAACATTTTCAACTTCCAAAGTGCTCGGATTTCATTCATCTGTATTTTGAACTCGCCTCAATAACAGTGGCTAAACTTTGTTCGGGCGGCACGTTCTATTCATCTATCAAGAACAGGTTAGCGGAGCCAAAGCAGTTACTACACGTATTCGGCATGCACCGTACGGCATCCATACCTCCTTACTAACCTCACTAACATTATAAAAGCGAAAGTGAGTTTGTTTGTTTGTTACGTCTTCACGCTTAAATGAGTAAACCGAATTTGATGAATTTTGGTACAGATATAGTTGGGACCCAGGATACGCACATTGAGATATGAGGGAGAAAGAGGGAAGAAAAGGGAAAACTGAGCATTGCTATTACATTAAATAAGGCGGTAGGGCAAAACTACAGGTAGCAGGTACTGTATTACCCCGAATTTAGCGCAGGCCACTGCTCTGTCCAAGTCTAGCTAAGTAGAGTGGCTTTTCGTATATGCTAACATTCAATGAAGCACCTTGTAACCGCATTTATTCGCACCCTATTTTCAATACAGTTACTCCATTTCGTTACTATCATCCTCACAAATATTGACGACCACCTCCCGTACTTCGTTACAAGGCTGGGTCCACATAAAGGCATCACCCTCCCCCTCCCGCCCCTCCACAACATCCCTTCATGAGGGAAAACAATCTAGTGCCACACAATGGCCCTCACACTACAGCTACATACATGTTACTCACTACGGTCGGCAACACAACTAGCTTGACTCTTCGCTTGAAGTATTTTCTTCTATACCACTAACTCCACAGTTGTTATCGTCGATTCATCGATAGCGGACTATTGCTGGGTGTTCCGTTGGTATCGCGGCCGCTAGCGCGTCTGCTGACACAGGGTCCTGGGTTTGATTTCCGGGTAGGGCAAAAAGTGTTATTGGGTTTTTCCATTGGGTATATTACAGTAGCAGCCCGGAGTTGGTGGTAAGTTACCGCTGTGCCTCGGACAGCAAATTAAGCCGTTAGTCCCGCACTTGATCTCTCTCCGGTCTAGTCGGATTCATGTCCCATCGGACTATGGATTGAGGGAACAGATAGTGCACCTGTGCCTGCGCACACACGCCGCAACTATAATATCCCCCGCGGTTTCGGTCAGCAGGACTAGATCCTTACTAATATTATAAAAGCGAAAGTGAGTTTGTTGGTTGTTTATTTGTTTGTTTGTTACCTCTTCACGCTTTAATGGCTAAACCGATTTTGATGAATTTTGGTACAGAGATAGTTGGGAACCAGGAGACGGACATAGGCAAATTTTTATTAAAAAAAAAGTGGGATGTGCGGGAGAAAGAGGGAAGAAAAGGGAAAACTTAGCGTTGCTATTACAAATCAATAAGGCGCAAGGGGAACTGTATTACCCCAAATTTAACGCGGGCGAAGCCGCGGGCGAAAGCTAGTAGTTAATAAAAGCATTGTATGCGTTGCCTTAGTAATTGGTTGCTTAAGGCTTATTTCTAATATACAATTATGCTCACCAACCTATTAAAAGATACAACATTTAAACAATATCTAATCGTCTTACTAACTGACCGTACTCAAGCATACAGTGTTTACCAACTATGTACACGGTGGCACACAGCCCCACAGCTGCACGGCAGACCGCGGCCAGCGCTGCCTCCGACTAATACCGAATAATTGTTTCAGCGGTAACATCGGTAAACCCACACAAGTTGTTGGACTATAATTGGTGTTACACGTTTTTGAATGAGTATGGCGTGTCAGACTTGTACTGACTAAAACCCACCCATGTTCCTTCTTTTGCCCTTTATGTTCCGGGGCAGCGGTATCTCTTGCGAATAACCCGCAACCTCAGCAGTTATGTATTATGTTTAAAAGCAACTTCAATCACAAGTTCCTGGTTCATGATGTTTATAACATCATTATATTGAATCCATTCCCTTTACCACCGTTCTAAATCCTCGTCATAAATCCTTAATATTATAAAAGCGGAAGTGAGTTTGTTTGTTTTCACGTGTTCACGCCCAAATGGCTAAACCAATTTTGGTACAGATAGTTGAGACCTTGGAGACGGGCATAGGCTTTTTTTGAGTGAGAAAGTGGAAAGAAAAGGGAAGCTTAGCTTTTCTATTACAATTAATAAGGCGCAATTGCAAAACTACAGGTACCTGCAAATTACGAAAGGGGAACAGTGTTACCCCGAATTTAACGCGAGCGAAGCCGCGGGCAATTGCTAGTTTATTATAACTAGGATGTACTAAAAGTTTAGAAATTAATGAGTATACGGACATTCAAGAACGTAAGGCCCTTAATACCCTTTATTGGCTAATAATGTGAGGTTAGGAGAGTTGCTGCATTTAAAATACTGATGTTCCGTCGCATCCGGTTTGACTGAAAGCAGTAGGTTAGACAGATTATGAGGTGTCTCTAAACTACGCTGTTATAATTGCTTAAAATCTGATAGATAATCACTGAATAAAATTCACTTAGTGATAGAAAACTTTGACGTAGTTTTGTGTTTAAAACATTTTCTTTTCTACAAATCTTACCTTTGAAACAGAATAATCTTTTTATAACTGGTTATTTTTGTAAGCCTGACAAACACTGAAGTTAAACAAAAAACTTGAGGATAACAAAATTTGCTGACGAACTTTACTTTACGGACTATAACTTGGGCTTAATACGACAACATTTACTGAATTGGTGACAGACGATCTACAAGAATTTAAAGAACAAAAGTACGCTTGTAACTTGTTGTGCTATATTTTAGTTCATAATTTCAGAAAAACAAATGACATTAAATGATTGCTTTCTATTTTTGTATATTCTCTTTTTAAAAACCTGAGTACCTATTCGAACGTCACAGCGAACCAGCCTGTACTGTCACAAGTTTAATCAATGTTATCAGACCTCTACAGTACTATACTATAAAGAACGTATATCCTAGTTAACCTATTCTGACGTAGCTATCGTATAATCATTGATAGAACCTGTATAATCTTGTGTCATTCACACGGTTGATTTATTGAGCAATGTATTACACGTCAATCGAATGTAATGCTTCAATCACACACAACACAACACCGCTCACGCAACCTGCGCGTTAACCTGTCAAACGTGAGATCAGCGGTGGTCAACCTTTTCCCTTCACAGTATTTAGTAATTTTGTCGCATAAGATATGGACTTTAATCAGATTAATTCTTAAAAAAGTTATGGACTGTGTGACTATTTTAAATATTTTTATAAATGTGATCTAGTTTGCATAGATAACAATAACCGTTAGAGTTAATAAAATAGTATTGAGATATTTCATGGGTGGGTAATATAATGCCACATTTTAATGACGTTTACATCAAGAAATGACTTAATAAATCCAGAGTTTATAGAATCTTACAACAATTTCCCCGCCTCTGGCGTCAGTCACATTCTGTGTGTCGATAATAATGACGTCAGTACAGTTCGAAGATGAAGTGTTCGTCAGTAAGTAACTGTCTCATTAGACATTAGTGAGCAGCTCTGTGAGATGGTAATGAAGCGTTTGACAAGTGACGTAGAGCTCACGTCACGTTACGTTTAATATATGCGAATCAGAGGGTCTATAACGACCGATTTAGCGGAATCTTTAAATGGCACGCAGTTAATTTCCCGAATTGTCTTTTTGAGATTTGCAGGTCCCTGCTACTTGTAGTTTTTACCCTAGCGCCTTATTTATTGTAATAGTAAAGCTAAGATTAGCTTTTTACCCTCTTTCATTCTCATTTCTCTCTTTTTTTTAAAAGAAAAGTCAGCCTATTTCCGTCTCCGAGGTCCCAACTATCTCTATACCGAAATTCATAAAAATCGGTTTAGCCATGTAGGCGTGAACACGTTACAAACAAACTCACTTTCGCTTTTATATTAGTAAGGATTACGTTAACATAACAAGTAAATTATAGAACTCTAAATTCTAAACTAAAAATGTAGATTTATGTTCGGAAAATAAACCTTTGATGTAGCTCGTATTTGGCCGAACATGCCTCTATGAAGATGCCGAACGGAGATTCCTGATCTGTTACGAACCAAACGAAAGACGAGTCTAGGATATGTTTAGTAGGTAATAGTAATAAAAAGCTTCAAGTCGGCTTTGCTGCTGCAGACCCTTGCCTGCACCCATAAAACTAACTCATTTATGACAATGATACTGGATATACCTAGCTGTAATGGCGGCCATGCACCTCACAATCTGTCCTCGACACTCGACTCCGACGATGCAATCTGTATTCAAATGACTTTGCACCAACATTACATCTTAGCATATTAATGACTTCGTCTGAAGATCCGGACGATACGCTTGGGGCTCGTGCTACTCTTGACGACACAGACAGCATTGTAGGTATACAACAGTGAACACACGAGTGACTAGAACTCGTCGTAAAGCTTAGTTTCGGACACATACGAAACCGGACTCTTTCAGATACTGTTCTAAAGAAACTGGTAGTGTCTGGTTTCCGCAGCTCGGTTCGCGATATCTCCGTTCTAGTTTTACTGATCCTTAATAGATCTGTCAAATTGTTACAAACAAATTGCAAACGCGGTACCGGACACGGATATGTCCGTTTCCGGGGCCGCTTCCACGCTTTATCAGTACTGGTTTAGCGAGTGCAACAAATATCACACACGTTGAGTTTTTTTTTCACCAAAATATGCAAGTAGGTGACAAGTAGTTTGGTAGATTCTTACTCTTCTTCTCGCACTAAAACTGAAACACAGCTTTTGAACACTTATCACAAGTATTTCAACACCAAAGCTCTTATATTTGTTGCACTCGCCATCTAATCTAAGTCTAACATATGGAGCGACACGTAAACACGCGCATTGTGCACTAAGTTGCGCATACATTGTTTGACAGTGCACAAAGTTGAGTTAACATTTAGCAACATGTGCACGTAGTCGAGCGTACATTGTGTGACATGTGCACCTAGTTGAGCGTACATTTTGCGCTGTTACAGATCACGCATCAAACTCTCACTATCAACTAACGAAATCAAGGGGTGAGTGTGTGTTAGTTTGATGTCGCACGCACTCGCACGCGCACGCATGCACTCGCACGTACTGTTAATACTTCGACAGGAGGCTGCTGGACAAACACACCACAAATACACATCTACCATTTTCCATAAACGTTTCGTGTACTACACAATTCCAAACCAACTTAGTCTCCATCTCAAGAATAACTCCATAACTTATCAAAAACGAAACGCAGAACAAACTGACATTTGTATCTTAAAAATCCTCTATACTGTCTAATACATTTTTCCCAAAACATACTCTGAGTACCATATAACATTTATTCCACCCCGCTAGTCCTATCTTGTGCTCACTGCTCCAAACACTGACGCCAACTTGACAGTACCACAGCATGCTGTAGGCAATCAGATCACCGCACATGTCGTATATAGGATACTGCACGACTCTTCTTTATTTGTGGTTTTCGTTAGTGTTTCTCGTAATGTTTTGTAATTTACTGTAGAGTACCTATTAGGGTTTCCTTTTATATTTCGTGAAACAGTTTTTGTCCTTGATTTGTTCTTTGTAGAATAACCGTTACTTGAGCTTCGGTTGAGATTATTGAATGAGTAGAGCTGTATGCGCAGTAATAAGTAGTTGTAGAAACTGTGAGTTTATTAAAGTATATTCGATATTGCATTATTGTTGTAACATGTCACCCTCTTATAAAAATAAAGGGTAAACTGCTTACCTTGTCAACTGATTTTCGGTTTAAAAGGTATTGAAAAACCATATCCATTATGTTGGGTAAAAACCACGTTAAGCCTATAACCCGCAAACGATACGCCCCCGAGATCGCCGTTTAATCGCCACGTGAAGGGTTAATTAAAAAGTGTACAGCGACCGACTTTATCAGCAGCACCCATTAAAAGCGGGGCAGGCAACATTACAACGGTACCACAAGATGAGAGCAGAAGACCAACACGTGCCTTACGAAGAGATCCGCTTACATTACGTGGAACATAGTCCGACGTAGTGTGGGGCAGCTTAGTCTCTGCCGTCACGAGGCTAATGACGTAGTTGTCGCTTTTATTGTACGGTAATAAAGTTCGGTCAGTCCTGCCGAAAGATTCTTTATCGATAAGTGTGGTCACCCTAATGTCGTGGTGCTTCTGATCCTCCTGTGCGTCCCCCGCACTGCGCCTACACAGGACTGCGCCTTGACCGTTTAGATAAACTTTTACTGTTCCACATAAAAAAAAATATCTCTTGTATACGTAGACACCTTTGTTAACAATTTTCATTAAATGTTCGCGTTTTTCGCTTATTGTTGTAAAAAGCGTGTAAAATGTGTGGAATTCAGTTCATGTACAGCAATCGATGTTGATTGTGTTAGCTTTTTGATCGTTTAAAATTTTCGACGTGGGACGATGAATATTTCTCCCTATCATAGAGGTCTAACCTTAGGAGTGTGGGCTCATAATATGCCCATAGTAACCAATATACTTATCGTTTGGGTTAATATCAAAACCTTGTATGTACACTTTCGGTTTCAATGTACCTATTGAAATTATCGACATTTCAGATCAGACCCAAACTAAATTCTGTAGTTTCAAAAAACTTGTACCTAATTCTATCGAGAAACCTACAATAAGCAAGGTAATATAATGAATTCCGTTCACCTTACTATATACTGTATAAAAACATAATACACGGATCTCCACTACGGGGAAGCTATACGAAACTAATAAGCTTATCGTGTGAAGGGTCCTTTCAAACTTGTAAACGTCAGATTACAATGGGCTCTGTCGGTCTCACAGGACGAAATAACAAGCTGAATAGACGCAAACTAAAATTTTATTCTCTCATGAATAGATATGACAGAAACCGATACCTTCTTTACCTCCATTGAGGGAATGTACCTCTTGATAGCGCGGTCACTCCATTATGAACATTGTGACTGAATTCCTTTGTGCGCTGGGACCTTAGACACGCCTGAAACTATACCGGCACAGGCTTCGGAACAGAAACATTATTGTATGAATAATTTAATGCTGCACTTGAGACGTTTTGACATTAATATGAATGGAGTATAAACGAGCATCGTGTAGTAAACGATGTTTCTTGTTTATTTAAATTGAACGTGAAATGTTACGATAATGTGTTGAATTAGATTAAAACATGGCGAAATTAACTCGGAATGACGGAATGTTTACAGCCGTAATTATTTTATTACTTGATACTTTTGTAAGAGTCAATATTACTGTTTTGCCGAGACAGGGAAGCTTTCTTAAATAGTTCTTAGTTTCTGGCGATTTTTTCCCAATGTTCCATGTTGTGATGACCATATTAGCGTGCTGTTGGATTTTCAACTTTAGGCGCTGATACAAACGTTGCAAATCCAACAGCTCACTGAATTTATCCTTTACGGCTATGTGAACTTTCCTCGTCGATATATAGTCGTCTCCACACATACTACACCTGCTAACACGCTCGCCCCCCTCACAGGATCACGTGCCTGCACCTGCCGCTGGCGTCCAAGTGGATCCACGTGGGCACGGAGCGCGGCAACGTGCACGTCGTCAACATCGAGACCTTCGCGCTCTCCGGATACGTCATCAACTGGAACAAGGCCATCGAAGTGTGAGTACCATGTCATTGATTCATTACTACGAAGAGTAACAGTTACACCTGCAACATAGACGAACAAAGTTTAGAGTCAGAATAGTCCTAGATCTATACGATACACTAAAGTAAACAAACACAAGCTAAACTTATTTAAACACATCCCTAACAAAGTGCACTGTCGCTAGTCAGTCATCGAACTAGTCATACCAGCAAACTTTCCACAAGTTCATGTTTGACATTATTTTATTTATACATGTGTGTGACGTAAGCACATTATGTAGATACGCTCGTAGCTACATGTCTCATTCATACGCTGAACCATAAGCTTATCTCGGAATCTCCAAATAATCTTAAATCTCGGTAAAAACATCCTGGTAGCCTCCAAAAAGCCTGTTTGCACCAAAATGTCGCAGTAATCTGAAACACAAATAAAAGGAACATCGAAGGGTACAGATAAGCCGCTAAGTCACGGGTAGGCGACTAATGCGGCACTAAGTCATGTCCGGGCGGCGCGCAGGCACGGCTAATTGCCCACACTTTATAAATTGGGGTCAGTTTACCCGCCGTAACACTGATGTGTATTATTGGTTAAGAAAAAGGTTCCAATAATGTATGCATGTCGACGAGACAAATGTAGTATGTAAGGATCGTAGTAAGGATGGCGTGCTGTGGTTTCTGCCAACCCTCTTTTGCGAAAAGGCGTGAGCTAATGTCTGTATGTAAAAAGTTTTCGTCGTTTCGTTTGTCAAGTAACACGACTCTTTCGGTACAAACTTATTAAAGTTCATCAATTGAGAATGTAGGTACTTACATGACAGAACTTTCAGACAAAAGCGATTTCTTCACAGATTGTAACTTTATAATTACATATAAGTGTCAGCCACCTCGACATTTGACATGCTAGGCGGCCGTATTCAAATATTATGTACTTGGCAACAGAAATAATAACTTGGATTTAGTGAGTTGTGCTCACGTTCATCCCGGCCTAACCCGCCTTTTTTTTTTTTTTTTTTTTTCGGGTGGGAAATCATCCAATGACTTCCCCCGCTCTGGGTGGAGCGGGGGGGCATGTCAGACTTGTACTGACTAAAACCCACCCATGTTTCTTCTATTGCCCTTTACGTTCCGAGGCCGCGGTATCTCTTTCGAACAACCCGCAACCCCGGCAGGGCCTAACCCGCCTGGGAGAACGAACCTACTAATATTATAAATGTGAATATTTGTGAGGATGGATGGAAGCCGCGGGCGCTAGTAAGCTAGCTAGTAGCTAGTATTATAATATTTCCTCAGAAAGTTTTACAAGAACCTTAACTGTTAACAAATCAAATCTTTAGGTTATTCACCAAAGCAGTTAATAATTTAATTTATTAAATGATAAAGATTGACGTGCTCATTCAGTTGAGGTATTACAATTAAGTAACTAGATTTAATAGTTTTAACAGCCCTTTTAGTAAACCCTTCGCGGATGATGAGGGATTATCGTAGTGACGGCTATGAATTATACATTAATGAAGGTACCAGCTCTAACTTTGTACATATTCATATCATTCGAGCTTGTAACACAATCATATGAACTAGTCTACCGTTGTCAAATAACTGGCATTACCCTTGAGAGCGTTGACCTCTAAGGGCGAACAGTTGTTGTAATATAGTTATGTGATAATTGTTAATTACGTTATTGTTTCAATTTGTTCGGTTCAGCAGCAGAGATATCCTTACAAATATTATGAAAATGAGTTTGTTTGTTTTTTACGTCTTCACGCCTAAATGGCTAAATCTATTTTGATGAATTTTGTTACAGAGATAGTTTGGGACCCTAAAGACGGACATAGGTTTTTTTTAAAGTGAAATATGAGGGGGAAAGAGGGAAGAAAGGGGAAAACTTAGCTTTGCTATTACAATAAATAAGGCGCTAGAGGTCGGGTCAGGTCGGTAAATCAGGAAAGAGGAACTGTATTACCCCGATTAACGCGAGCGAAGCCGCGGGCAAAAGCTAGTTAAGTATAAATATAGAACGTAATACAAATTGAATGAGACTCATGATCCTCCTACCGATATCTTCCTCTATAACTCGTAATCTCTTCGGACTCCTTGTTTCTTGCCATACCATCCTACACGCCGCACAGTAGATCGTCCCCATACAAGAGGGCGGACATAGAATTAAAAATTGAAAAAGTATTTAATTGAAAAAAATGAAATATACAGTTGCATTACTCTATTAAGAAACTACAAAAAATGTTACTGCATTTTTTTTATTTGGCCAGTACTTTATGAGCAATTCGATGAAAACTGTTATTTTTCTATGGAAATGATCACAAAAATGTCTGTATCTCATGATTCCCTCCTTGTTTCGATTTGCGGTTTTCACTACTGTTATTTACCCATTTTATGCCATATTTTCTTCAAAAACACATGGTGCCCCCCGCGACCCCCTTCCGAGATATTTTGCTTTTAGTAACTATACATTTTATTGAATAACTGATGAAATGGAGGTACATTAAGTATATTCATTACTGAGAATAAGTTATCCCTAAGTAGTTCCTTAAATAACAGGTGCATTTGTGATTACTTTAATGAATATTGAACGCTTCTGTCGCCATATAACAAAAGCGTTAATGAGTCCTTAAGTAAAGATTACCAGTACTTGCTTAATCTAATTAGTGATTGTAAATACTATGTAAACAGCCCTTAATCTCTGCATTGTGATTGTCCAATGTCATCATTAGCTTATCAAATTCATTGCTAGTTGCCTACTTGCTGCCCTATATGCGAAGGGCAGGGCGTTTTTGTGGGACTGTCTCTTGTAATCTGACGTTCAAAAAGTGCTGATTATCAGCCTAATTTGAATAAATGACTTTTGATTTTGATTTTGATATATTTGAGTGTGTTTAGCAAATGTAATTCAGTTGTAATTATAACTTCTACCAAGTGTTGTTATTATGGCTTTCCGTGGGTTTTCTACTTATCTAGATCTTTACCCAGTTAAGTGAAAACGAAAAATATACTTATACCTACATATTTTCTTATTGATCTTAAAACTCTATTTCTTTTCGATGTGTTATTGTAAATGCGACTTAGTCATTTCTAAGCTAATGATGACATTAGACAATCACAATGCAGAGATTAAGGGCTGATAACATAGTATTTACAATCACTAATTAGATTAAGCAAGTACTGGTAATCTTTACTTAAGGACTCATTAACGCTTTTGTTATATGGCAACAGAAGCGTTCAATAGTCATTAAAGTAATCACAAATGCACCTGTTATTTAAGGAACTACTTAGGGATAACTTATTCTCAGTAATGAATATACTTAATGTACCTCCATTTCATCAGTTATTCAATAAAATGTATAGTTACTAAAAGCAAAATATCTCGGAAGGGGGTCGCGGGGGGCACCATGTGTTTTTGAAGAAAATATGGCATAAAATGGGTAAATAACAGTAGTGAAAACCGCAAATCGAAACAAGGAGGGAATCATGAGATACAGACATTTTTGTGATCATTTCCATAGAAAAATAACAGTTTTCATCGAATTGCTCATAAAGTACTGGTCAAATAAAAAAAATGCTGTAACATTTTTTGTAGTTTCTTAATAGAGTAATGCAACTGTATATTTCATTTTTTTCAATTAAATACTTTTTCAATTTTTAATTCTATGTCCGCCCTCTTGTATGGGGACGATCCACTGTGCGCCGTCCAGCTATCTTTTATTTGGTCTTCCTTTACTCTAACACCCATCTACATTCATACTCAAAAAATTCCTTACAGCAGTCCTCCAATTGAATGAGTCAATAAAACCGGACCTTGAAATGAAATTCTTAAGTCTGGGAATAAACATTAAAATCACTTTTCCTCGTCATATTTTAAACATGAGCTGTTTAAATACCTTGTGACGAAATGGCTTTAAACATAGGAGTATCTCTATTAAAGGGTTTCTAGACGTAGTTGTTGCATATACCTTTTTCTTTGGGCTGGGAAATCTTAAAATAACTTTCCCCGCTCTCGGCAGAGCGGTGGGGAGTGTCAGACTTGTACTGACTAAAACCCACCCATGTTCCTTCTATTGCCCTTTACGTTCCGGGGCCGCGGTATCTCTTTCGAACAACCCGCAACCCCGGCAGGCGGAGGCTCTGGCAAGCCCCTCTGCTTTGCTGACTCTTTGCGGCGCGCTTGAAACACTCTTTCGAACAACCCGCAACCCCGACAGGGTTGCATTTACCTTTGTTTTTATATAGATTGATTGAAGATTTTATGGATAAACCCTCTCGTAAACCTGCCTACCTCCAATCCTGAAGGCTTTAGTTTCATGTTAGTAGATCAAACATGGAAGTCAACAACAGATTCTCCGTCGCAGCCATCTTGAAAAACACTCGCCCCGTCATAAAATCTACGGCGCTATGCCATAACATCAAGTTCCCTTCAGTTTAACGTCTGTATTCTGAGATCATCGGTCGTAAAACCAATAATATAAATCAACTGAATTAATTCAGTTCATAGCACAGAGTAGGGAACTCGGTGGTGAATAGAGATGGCAGGACTAACAAAGCTTTGTACACCGAAAAGGCAGTGAATGTTTATTTTACTTTGGTCACGGACTGTTTAAAAACGTCAGTTGTGTCATGGTGCATGGGTATGGAAACTGTTGAAACGTATATTTTTTAACTGACTGACTCCTTGACGATTCCAAAGTTGTTTTAAATGGTTAGTTTGAATCGAGTTTATGCAGCCTCCCAGGTGTCTTCGTGCTCTATGGTCCATTTATACCTACTACATTTGTTATAATTTAAGCAACTTTATATAGAGTAGTATATTTCCGGGACTGGCCGATCGTAAACTTCATCGCGGCACAGGACACGTTATGAATTATAATTTGAAGCTCATACATATGCCGTGAGGTAGTGCTGCAGAGACACGAATACTTTATCATCTCAGGATATTGCTTCCCGAGAGGCTCGTAACGCTGCCGCGCTGCGGCGATTTTTATCAGGAAGGCTGCAGATGTAGGAAACCACGTGAAAGGGAAAATAAACCAGGTAGTTACGGCGGTTGTTATTTTCGAACCCTATTCTCATGCTATAGCAATTCTTAAATCTGATGTGTATTGAGTTATTGTAGTAGGTACTGTGAAGGTTTAATAACATTAATCAAACCTTCAACAGTACAAGCTTTTTATCACATATATAATCCCAAGTTTCCAGATACATTGAGTTAAACTTCCTGTCCTCCTATCTGAGTTGAACCTAACCTCAACTTAGTTGGGAAAAGGCTGATGATGAGCACTTTATAAACTTCATTACACAAGACAGTCCCGCAAAACGCCCACTTCCTAGTGTTTTAGCTGGAAAGAAAAATTGGCCGCATACTATCCCCAGCAACGCAATTGTCTGATAGATTTGATGAACCAGACTTCAAACAGTACTTATTATCTACGTCGTCGTTTGTTTCTTCTTTGTTCTTTTAAACTTATTATCTTTCTACCCTTATGTTACTTGGGGACGACACAAACTCGCACAAAACTTTAAGGTACGAACTGTTCATACTTCATAGTGACGCTCAGGTCATACAGTAATATTGTGTTATTATCATTCACAGCATCTTTGTAAACTGTCTCACAACGAGACAACACATTGGTTGAACGTAGCATGTGCCAAACTAATTGGAGAAATGTCAAGATTTGTGTAAAGAGAAAAGTAATCAAGAATTTATGTTCCGTCACTTTTCAAAGTTTTCACAAAGCAAATATCGAGACTTACCTCACACCCGACTTACCTTACGCACGCGCTATTTTAAGTACCGAAGTATAAAGTAAGAGTTTTAGTAGAAAAATATCGCGAATAGTAAAAATTTCACGTGAACATTTTATGTATCAGTCCGCCGTGGGCGCGTTACTTGCGTGGCTGCCTACCCCGCTGTGTCGCGACCTTTATGGTTATGTGCGACACAATGCGCAGTTTACGATCTCACACGATATCACATCTATGTACGGTGACATCGTCTCTCGGTGATATCGCTTTAGAATCTGCTTTATTATACGTTCATGAGATTGAATTGAGATTGCCAAAAGATAATGGCGATGACAAACTTTGTACATAACGACGACCTCAAGCTCTCTAAACTCTGTGTTATCTTAGTAGGGGCTACAATAACCACAGACATTGTTTAAACGCTAATACATCCTACCTTTATCGTTCCTTCATAAAAACTTCTTCACAATATTTCTTTCCTAATATCCGTAGAAAGGTTACAACAACATTAACTTTTTAGTTATTCCGCCAATCAAATGAAATATTAATTTTGAATTTCAACAAGTTTGATTTACAAATATTATTACAGCAGTAAACTTTCACGTCCTGTAACATTAAGGATGTACAAATTCTACAAGGTATTCAAGCTTACATCACACACATATTTACTTTATTTCTTGAGATTTTTTACCTCTGTCGTATCATTTTCATTTCGTGTATATTTAGTGTGTCGTTCTATAAATGTGTATGTAAGAGCGTATAACAATCACCAGTGAGAGACGTGTACGGCGCGGCGCTCGGAGCTGAGTAAAACTCAAGTACACGCAGTTACGGAGGAGTGCTGCGGATATGAGAGTGAACGATAATGCTAATCTTATGCGTGGAGCTGCGTAGTACCCTATATAGGTATAATCTCTTAAATCTAACGTAATCTCGGAATACGAATAGGTTTCGCGGTAGCATACTTACACAATAATTTGACTAGAGAACTAGCGGTAACAACAGTATTTAGCTCGGTTTTGGTTCTCATACGGCACGTTAGTTTTTGGAAATAGTTCGGTGATTAACAGGCATGATGTCTTTCTTACTCCTCCCTGTGTGTAAGCCTCTCTTTATGCGTCACTTTTAGGGTTTTGTACTAAAGGGTTCCGTACATCAAAAGGATCCCTTTTTGGATCACTTTTGTTGTCCATCTGTCGATCTGTTTGTCTGTCTGTCAAGACATTTTACCTCGGTAGCACGTAAAGGTATCAAGTTGAAATTCTCAACTCCACAAAATTAACCTTCTAAGTGTATACAGTCAAAAGATATGGCTGTTTATGTCGCATGTTTGAAGGAAACCCCCAGTGCACGAGTGTGACTCGCTCTTGGCCGGTTTTTTAAATTACTCTTAAATAAACACTCTCCTACCAATTAAAAACCCTCCTTCATTTTAGCCGCGTCTTCTATCTTTATGATGACGTTGACCAATAAAAGTAAGCACCGAATCGGTGCCGGCGCTAAGTGTTACGACATCGCTGTCGTGTCGTCGTCGTGAGCGACAACTGGTCACTATCAACACGTCTTTATTGCCGATTAAACCGTGTTCGTGTGTTTTATGTGTACGGAGTCTATACATAAACGTTAGTACACAATGAAAGCGAAGAAGGTGTCAATCGGAATATTCATAAAAATGGTATAATATCTCTAAGATCAAGGTATGATTGATAGATGAAGATTTTTTACGATATTCTCGAAATTATCGGTGTTAGCGAGAAATTACTTGCAGTTGTCTAGAATAATATTCTCAAACGGCATTTAAACGCCATTATATCAAGTTAATATTCCCCTGCAATATGTTCGCAATAGTTTACAAAGGTTAACAGCATATTCTCGCGATATACGCTATACACTGCAAGCGCTCAAATTGCTCAAATGGGGTGTTAGCGAGCAAGCGGAGCGCTGCATTTACGATGCATTGCGCCTGAGCAAATACTGGGTATGTCGCAAAGTGCCTTGCCGTAGCACAAGCAAGGTACGGTGATGATAAGATTGACTGACTAATATAAGCGCAAACTCTAGTTGCAATCACGTTCTTGTATAAATTAATCCGCTGCTTAAGTAATTGTGTTACTAAAGCATAAGCCATATTATTGAACTGTTTTTACTTGACATTCCGTAAGTAAGCCACTTTAGTCTATCAAGATTTAAATGAAGTAAATATTAGAACTGTGCATGTGGGCTACATACTGGCCTAACACAATATAATTTTCATCGTAAAATCATACTTGCAAAATAAATATCATTTATCATCGACACAAAAAGGGAGATAGCCAGTTTCTACTTAATTATAGCCGTAAATTGAATCGGATATAATGGGAAAAAGCCATAATGGAAAGTTTCCACAAAAAGCTCACTTTCCAATTATTGAATTTACAAATCAATTGTAACGTGATCGAGGCCAGCAGTGCTATTGCTTACCACATAAATACACTCAATACTTTTATATTGAAGCGATCGAATTGAATGGGGAGCGAGCTGTACGGCGCGCCTCTAATTATTCGTTCAGAAACTGTTGAAAGTTAAATGATACCTCCCGAATGTATTTGTCGAAGTTTTCCGTTTTCTTCCCTCTTTCTCCCTCACATACCACCTTTTTTTAAAAAAAAAAGTGCCGTTTTAGCCTATGTTTGTCTCCTGGTTCCCAACTATCTCCGTACCAAAATTCATCAAAATCAGTTTAGCCATTAAAGCGTGAAGAGGTAACAAACAAACTCACTTTCGCTTTTATAATATTAGTAAGGATTATAACCGTAAAAGTGTTCTGCATAGCTTACCTAATCCTAGCTTGTACATATTTTTATTTGCAACTTTACGTACATAAGTCGGAAGTCCAACAAACATTTCTCGCTAAAAATTGAGATTGAAAAACTTTATAAAATGCTGGCGTACCTATTGTACAAAAGTTCAGCTTAGTAGTTGATACTAGTTGGAACACGCGGTGCGACTCGTTGAAGCAAAAAAAGTGAAAAAACACCTACAGATCATGTTATGAAAATATCCCATAGCCCATACTATCCCACTGCTGGACAAAGGCCTCTCCCCACGATTTCCATTTTTTTCGATCAAGGGCTAAGACAGGCCACTGGTCGTTGGTTATATCTTGCACGTCCCGCCATTTTCAACGAGATCTGTCGCGACGCCTTCTAGCTGTGTCACGTCATTATAAAAAACCTGACTGAAAAACAGAAAGACTAAAAAACAAGCACATTTGAAATGAATCTCTTTGAATCTCTAACTGGTTAAATGTGGTTGTGTGATTTCAAATAACATCATTTGAAATTAAATATTAGTTAAAGGAAGGCGGATACCTATTTTATAATTTCATCTTATTTTTAATCTCAGTTTGTTTTACCCGACTGCGGCGAAGCTCAAAAGAAGGGTTATGTGTTTGTTCTGTATGTATGTCCGTTTCTTTGCACCCTTGTAACTTTAAAACAAATGAACCGATTTCGTTAAATTAATCTAGCCAGTGACACTCGCGCCTCCAAGACACCAAATCGGTTCATCTGTTTATGAGTTACGACTTTACCAGGGAGCATAACCTTCCTTTTGCGCTTCACCGAAGTTGGATAAAAACACAAAATGGTACACTATTAACTTTATCCCTAAGGCAAGTTCTGTTAAACAACCAATTCCCGTTCTTTGTTACAAGTCATCTGAATAAATACATACAAAACAATGACACAAAGAATGTCTGCGTACACAGTATGCATATCATATGCATTCGTGCAGACAGACATACAGTCGCAACCATTTGTGTGCACAAGCAACAAGTCACGCTCCAATGCACGGAGATGTAAGGATGCTGTTTATTCGAGATGTTTGTTTGATAGGACGGTACACAGAGCGGTACACCGACTGTTCGAATGTTGCTGTTTATACTTGACATCGATGGACGGCCGTGGATTGTAGCTTCAACAATATTTCTGCATCTTTGTATAATTGGTTTTATAAATGGCTAGCTTTTGACCGCGGCTTCGCTCGCGATAAATTCTGTATAACACAGTACCTGCAGTTTTTGCCCTACCGCCTTATTTATTTGTAATAGCAACGCTAAGTTTTCGCTTTTCTTCCCTCGTTCTCCCACATATCCCACTTTAAAAAAAAATGTCCGTACCAAAATTCATCAAAATCGTTTTAACCATTAAAGCGTGAAGAGGCAACAAACAAAGTCACTTTCGCTTTTATTAGGATTTTTTGTCTAAAAAAACAAATACTTTGAATGTTACTAACACATATGCAACAGAGACTGTAATGATAAAGCAAACTAGAAAATTAAAATAAGACTGTTTTGATAAAGCAGAATTCCACAATCGACGACGACAATCGAATAAAAAATTGGGCAAGAACGAGTCTAACTCGCTTTCGTACAAACTTACGACACAAACAGCCATATCTTATGACTACGTAGACTTACAGGGTTAGTTTTATCACAGCACGAAGGGGCCACAGAGTTTAGTATTTGGTTTTAATTTTAACTTCACGTCTTCCTTGACAGACAGACAGACGGACAATAAAGTGACCCAATTAGGGTTCCGTTTTTTCCTTTTAAGGTTCGGAACCCTAAAATCAAGAATAAGAAGATATAACAAAATGTATCAGATGGAAATACAGAAAAAATACAAATCCAAAATAGAACAATAAGTTAACCTACATTACATTACCATTATTGTTGGTACATTATGTAACAAAAACACATACCATATTATTTCCAGTTTTCCCAATAAAATAACTCACACGGGGACTTAACATTTAGTGTATACCCTCCGCGGCCATTGAATCAGGATCACCAATTAGATGGGCCATTGTGGGCCATCGTGTGAATACCAATCGCGATGGGAGACTGCGCCGGCTGATAAGAGATCAAGTCATATCAGTGAATCGTGTTTAGTGTCCATTCGAGTATTGGGGTTTCGGGCTTTTTTATTGGTAGCCTAATTTTGCAATAGTTTCAACTGACTGCTAGAGCGATAGTCTACTAATATTATTAATGCGAATGTTTTTAAGGATGGATGTATGGATGTATGTTACTCTTTCACGTCAAAACGGTTGAACGGATCTTGATGAAATTTGGCACAAAGGTAAATTATAGTCTGGAATAACACATAGGATCCTTTTTTTATATCACACGGGCAGCGCCGCGAGTCATCATCTGCCTAGCCTTTTTCCCAACTATGTTGGGGTCGGCTTCCAGTCTAACCGGATGCAGCTGAATATCAGTATTTTACATGGAGCGACTGCCTATCTGACCTCCACAACCCAGTTAATACTGGGTAATACGATACCCCTTGGTAAGACTGGTTGTCAGACTTTTGGAACACTGACTATCTGTAACGACTGTCAAAGATCTACAAATGGCAGCCGGGACCAACGGCTTAACGTGCTTTCCGAGGCACGGAGGAAACTCGGTATGTAACGGGTGGTCACCCATCCGTGATCGACCCGAGCGGCTGCTATTATTTAGCCACGAGCTCCTCACGGCAGCGCCGCGAGTGTTAGCTAGCTATTATATCTTTTTAATTTTCGAGATCTTAGGACGCTCATTTTGACAGTTTTTATCTACTATATAAAAATAAGTCGGGTTTTCCTTCCTGACGCTATAACTCCGGAACGCACTAACCGATTTCCACGGTTTTGCATTCGTTGGAAAGGTCTCGGGCTCCGTGAAGTTTATAGCAGAAGCGGTAGCAAGGAAAGGTAGGGTAGGTAGAAAGGTAGAAAATTGCATAGCAACGCATCGGCGGGGCACAGCTAGTTTTGTTATAGAAACTCCCAAAATAAGCATCACTAGATACTGATACAAGTAAATAGAAAGATAGGCTGAAGCCATTAGTCATTTAGAAGCATTTCCTGATTGTTGATTTTTACTGGCATCTCTCAGATTAACCTATGAGTTTGTTTGATACTCAACCGGTCTATCCTCAGGGCATACCACAAATATATCTGTTTGTACCCCACCAGGTCGTGACCTCAGTCAATCTCCATTTATAAATGGTTCGCGCCACAGCTTGTAAGCTCACCCGCCCCCGGCCACACCCTCGCGGAGGTGACAGATCGTCGCGTGGAACACGAGCGACGTCTTCATAGTGAGCCCTCATTGGACACGTGCGATGGACACTAGCTGGTGGCGCTCGTAAATGTTCTTAATGTTATATGCGTCCGGGTATACACACACAATTCAACAATTTCTTATCTCTTTTTATGAACTTTTACTAATGTGATGCAATGTTTCGGCCTAGGGTGAAGCACACTTGCTTATAAGAAACCGACTCACTCGAACTTTGAAAATATCTAGATTTTAATGACTATCCATCTTTAACCTTGTCTTAAAAAGATCGCTTTTAGCGATAATACCGGCCATTGTGTCACCCTATTTATGAGCTGTATTCTGTTATTCTTGTAATCTGTATGGTGTACATAATAAATAATTCTATCTATCTACTAGCTGTGCCCAGCGGTTTCACCCGCTGCTCACTTAGGGTTATGAAAAATAGATGTTGGCCGATTCTCAGATCTACCCGATATGTACACAAAATTTCGTTTAAATCGGTCCAGTCGTTTCGGAGGAGAATGGGAACGAAAACTGTGACACGAAAATTTTATATATCAGAAGATAATAATCGGGAAACAGAGAAACCGACATTGAATTCATCAGACCATCAGGTTTTCAGAATAAATGTGGAACCATTGTGCTTTGTTCGAATCCGTGGAACTTCAACCGTATAACGGTATTGTATGTTTGCTCGTCTGGTGATAGAATGGAGAATAGGTGGGTGTTAACGGGAGCGGGGAACGTGCAAGCAAACTGCGGGTCTGAATCATACTGTTTATTGTATCGATGTCGCTCTCATCCGCGCGGCAACACACACAAGCGAGTCCGCGTATGCGCATATACAACATCCTTTCGTCATATAGCTTAGAAAAATGGCTTTTAATTAACAGGCACAACACATTGTTTGGATCTCTAATATAGTTGGTCAGTTTCTAAGGCATTCTCATTTCCTCTCACTTTCTCATGTGGTGCCTGTGGATCGAGGCAGGAATTAGGTTGTGTAATTTCAAAGTACAATCTCGAAACATTACCGATAAAAATCCGATAGTCTACCATTACTTCTAGGAATACAGGTGATTTGTTATATAATTGTTAATCTTTGCCTAAGTCATAACAATTACATTGAACCCGTCAAACTACCTAAAATCCGTATTTCAAAAGCTATCATAGGAATAGAACGCTATTCGTACTTTGATAGCTTGCTTCTGTTTGCACCGTTAACTGTTTCTTGGATGTCTAAACGTTGTTAGAGCACACATGTCGTAGATTAGTTCGTAGCTTACACCGTAGCACAAAGCTCCCGCTACGGCGCTACGTCCGTAGCAGCTGTCGAAGCTGCTACGCCTTGACAGCTACAAAACAATGCGCCCAAAGCGTAGCAGAAATGCTACGAATATTGTGCTACGAAAAATATGTGTAGAACGGAGATCGTTTTCAAATTTGTTTGTAATATCTGTATTTAGTGTTCCTTGTTCTATCACCAGTTTATTATTATATTGCCGTGATAATAGAGGGTGTGCCACACAAACCCTGAGAAGCATTAAATGCGTATAGCAAGTTATGAAAGCGAACCTACTTGTTTAAATCCGCATTCGTCGTAAAATCATTATCTGAATGCGGTACAGAAAAATCAACATCAAAAGTCGTTTATAATCGACGTCAATAAACCAGACAGAACTTCCCAAAACGCTCCCCCCCCCTCGCCACTTCCCAGTGTTTCAGCTGGGAAGAAGTGGCGGAACAAACTCCCCAGCAATACAACTGTTTGGTAGTATTAAAGAATCAGATTTAATATAATAATATCCAAAGTACACATTAATATATATATATATATATATGAAAGACTATATTCAATTGAATCGCCACATATTCGCTAGCACACAACAATATACGAAAATAAAAGGTAAATAAACATTAAGAATAAACTTAAGCAAATTAAAAAACTAAATTGAAGTAAAGCATCCATATTAGCCACATTCAATTGTGTGACGTGTTTGACGGAGCCAGCGCTCGCTTGTCGAGCACGTAGTTTATCTTCGATGTAGAGGTGCGAACACACCGCCAGCTAGTGTATAGTTGTATACTAGTGAACGAGGTATTTATTGAGAGAACCTTAAACTTTATAAGGTTTTCTGAAATATAAAGGGTGTGCTGATATTTTTAGAATAGTTTTTAGTTCGTTAAAAATTAGGTTTCATTAGAAAAATCTTTAGTGTTTTGTTATGTTCCGAATTCAAATAGGGTGTAGGTAGTGAGTGCACCTCTGCTTAAACTTTCGGTGCTAACAGGTGTCATGTAACGTGTCATGAACGCAACAAACTATATTCTAGAAACAAACGTTACCCCGGCTCATTTACAGCACACTCATGTGATTGTATTTCACGTAGCAGTGGTCCTGCCATACAAACGGACACATAAATGCGCTACTTTGTGTCCACCTGCTAGTTCCAAACGTTGCCAGTCCATTGTTTTTAAATAAAACTATAGGCTTCTTTTGTGTTCATATTGTTTTAAATGTTTACAGAAGCATAAAGTAACACTAATCCGTTCTATAAAAAAATTAAAGGTACCGTGGTGACCGTACAAAATAATATCTTATCTTATATAGAATGGCAACGTGTTATAAATTTACAAATAACTTTTCTATACTCTTTGCGTCCACAATCGCAACTTGTTGACGCTGGCGTTGAAAACAATTAGAATTTTCCATGAAATTGGAAAATTCGTTAATTAAACTTTCGTCAAAAGGGAAATGTTGTGTATTGAGTCTTTTGTGACCGCGTGGCGGGTGCGGGATGTCAGCGTGGCGGGTGCGGGACGTCAGCGTGGCGGGTGCGGGACGTCAGCGTGGCGGGTGCGGGACGTCAGCGTGGCGGGTGCGGGACGTCAGCGTGGCGGGAGCGGGCTAGTGCGAGAGTTACAAGGCTGTCAGCGACACAAGCCGAATTGAGCTTTGTTGAGTAAACTTGTGTTAATTTGAGTGTACCTGCGCTCTGCCAGGGGCATTAGTTATATTTTGTTAATTGTTTCACCCGGACTCGTGAGTTTCGTTAATCCTAAAGTTATTAAGTGGGAAGTTTTAAACGTGCGTGTTTACAATCAACAAGATATTTTCACAGAACCGTGCCGGCATTCGTACGGGCTGGTTGTGCTTACTGTCGCGATTCTTTACGATCCCCACTTAGCAAAGTGTTGTTTACGCACTTTCACGTGCGATTGGCGTGCGCGCGGACCACCCAGGTGCGCTCACATAATAAGATCGAGCCATGACTGATAAGGCGAGCGCTTCACCGCGATGTCAAACACCGGCTATTACTAACGAGATACATAGCTTGTTGAATGATTCTTCGGACATGGATACAGATGATGATTGTAGAAATAAAGAGGAACTGGGTAAAGTGGAAGAGAAGAAAAGAGGAAGAGAGGATAGCACTGAAGAAGAAGATGGTTGGACAGCAATTAAAGGTAATAAAAAGAAGGCATGTCATGGTAGTAAAAACTCGCTACAAGATGAAAAATATGAGGTCTACGCTTCTTCAAAGGAACGTCTCCCGAAACAGTTTGCCATGGCACGTATTTTAAAAGAGAATAAGATTGACAAAATTCGCCAAATTAAATATTTAAGCCCTTTTAAAATACGCCTTGAATTTGAATGTCAATCGGCTGCCCAGAACCTTTTACAGTGTGAGAAACTTTTGGAGAAGGGGTGGAGGTTCCAGAAGGCTATGCACTTGTCTGTCTGTTATGGCCTAATCAAGGACGTCGACCTGGATTTTACAGATGATGAGATCCTTAACAATATTTCATGTCCACCCCCCGCTAAGCTCTTATCACTCAAGAGGCTAGACCGTCGTAACAGGATAGAAGGTGGTTGGTGCCCCAGTGAAACCCTTCGACTTTGTTTTGATGGTGATCATCTTCCTGTGTCTGTGCGTGTATGTGACATCAACATTAAAGTTTTGCCTTACATTCACCAAGTGTCCCAGTGTTCGCAATGTTGGAGGTTAGGCCACAATAGGAAAATGTGTCCGTCTAAGTATGTGATCTGTCCAAAGTGTGGTGGGCATCACGAAAATTGCGACACTTCATTGCTCTCATGTGTCAATTGTAAAGGGAACCACATATCACTCAGTAAGACTTGTCCAATGTATAAGAAAGAGAGGAGGCTAAGGGAGATTATGTCTGAGTTTGGATGTACATACAGGAAAGCCTTAGAATGTTATGTCCCATCTGAAAACCCCATTCTACCCGAAACTGACATTCTCCTGCAAGCCCCATTAGCCCCTGTCCCTGCAGAACATCATTCTTCTTCTCCCATTTTGTTTGAGAATCGTTCAGCGCCTATTAAAACTAATCGTGCAGGTACTATTCCTTCTACTTATGCTGAAGTTATACGTACGAAAGCTATTGTCCACAAAATACAGACACCTGTCACGGTTAGCAAGGAAAACCATCTCCCGAAACCGAAATCGAAAACCAAAGAAAACCCACCCAAAGATGACTGGTTGTTTTGGAATTCAGATTCACCCGCACCTGAACAAGTTTCAGATGATGGAGAAGGTAAAGAGGAACGTTCATCTTTAAGTGAGTTATGGTCGAGAATAAAGGAAGTCATCTATCTCAAAAACACTAACTTAATATTTAAAATAAGGTGTATTTACCAATTGTGCCTAAAATGGTTATCTGCGGTGTCAGCGAGTTTTATTTCAGAGTGGCCGTGGATAAAAGCCGTGTTTAACTTTTTTATTAATTGTAATGGCTAACAAATCTTTTAAATTAAATATTTTACAGTGGAATGCCCAAAGCATCAGGCCTAAGTTGGCATCGTTTTTTCAACTTTTGTGTCAAGAAAAAGTCCATATTGCAGCCCTAAGTGAAACATGGCTGGAACCAGAAAGTCATTTTAAAATTAATGATTATGTTGTTTACCGCGCAGACCGGGATGACTCATACGGCGGTGTAGCTATCGTTGTACACAAGTCTATTAAAGCGCAGCTGCGACACGTTCCAATAAATAACACCGGCATTGAGGTAGTGTGCGTGCAGTTATTTAATTGTGATCCGTTTGAGAATATCGTATCTGTCTATTGTCCATCCAGAGTCGTAACCACACAACAGAATTGGGATAGTCTGCTATCGGTATGGCCTTCCAAGACATTAATCTTAGGTGATTTTAATGCCCACCACGTCAGTTGGTCTTATAAAACTGACCACCGAGGGCATCTTATTCACGAGTCGGTTATAGAAAGCCATTTCTCTTCTTTAAACGATGGTAGACACACGCGAGTTCGTCTAGTTGACAATAATTTACAACAGTCTTCCCCTGATTTATCTTTAGTGTCCACAGATATTGCGTTGAACCTCAACTGGACTGTGTTAAACGAAAATCTAGGCAGCGACCATCTAATAATTAAAATGTCAACATTGTGCACGTCACATCTCCCTACTATCATGAAAAGAAACTTTGGCAAAGCAGACTGGACCTCATTTAAAAAGCACCTAGAACAAAATTATCATAATTTGTGTTTGCCAAATGACCTTCAAAAAGCTTATGATTTATTTTTGAGTATTCTGAATGCAGCTGCAGACAAATTTATTCCGTATTGTAAATATAACCAAAACCCCACTTCAAATTTCATTCCGAAACCGTATTGGACTGCAAAACTTTCACACGCTGTGGCTCAACGGAGGCTTGCTTTAGCTCAATTCAGGCGTAATCCTACTCCCCAGAATCTCGATTTACTTAATAGCCGCATAAGTATATCGCAAAAGCTAATCCGTCAGGCTAGGGGAGAGAACTTTCAAAATTTTTGTTCATCAGTTGACCACACTACAACGTCTAGTGATATGTGGCGAAAAATGAGATGGCTGAAAGGTTACCGATCTCCTAGACATTTCATTGATGATAAAACCGCTAATTTTTTTTTAAATTCTTTAACCCCGGATTATGTGTCCCCTTCGACTCCCACGGTCCATCATAACAATCCCATCTTAGATAGTGAGATCTCTATACAGGAGCTAGATAAATGTATTAAGTCTAAGGATACATCTCCTGGATTAGATGATATATCCTATTCTATGATTAAGAATTTACCGGACATAGGTAAATCTTTACTTCTTAAATTATTTAACAATTTTTATGAACACAGTTTTGTCCCCTCTCAGTGGCGCGATATTTGTATTATACCTATTCCAAAACCTGGTCGCGACCCTAGTAACATTTCTTCACTCCGACCGATATCCTTGCTGTCGTGTCTGTGCAAAATTTTTCACTATGTTCTATTTAAAAGATTGGAATGGTTCTTGGAAAAAAGCAACACTTTCTCTGTGAATACAGTTGGCTTCCGTAAGGGTAGGTCGTGTCTAGACGGGCTCAGTTGTTTAATCTCCACAATACAGAGTGGTTTTTCCGAAGGTTATTCCACTATTACTTGCTTCTTAGATATTAATAACGCTTATAACAACGTAAATAATACCGTTCTAATTAATGTTTTAGATAAACTCAAAGTAGGATCACGCATTTGTAAATATTTATGGAATTTTCTTCACAGAAGAGTACTCAAAATAAAATCTGGGAACAATTGTATTAGTAGATACTCAGGATGTGGTTTGGCTCAGGGTGATCCGTTATCTCCACTTTTATTTAATATAATAACTTTGGATATTTGTGAACAATTGCAGGACAACATAGGTATATCCCAGTACGCAGATGATTTCGCTATTTATGTTCAATGTTCTTCGGTTAGTGACGGACAATGCAAGATACAATCTAGTCTTGATTTAATCAATGACTTGTTAATGCGTGTAGGTTTAGACATTTCTCCCACCAAAAGTAAGATTTGTTGGTTTAGTAGAGGTTATCGAATGCCTATTATAGAAGTACGTTTAAACGGGACCTTGTTAGAGTTAGTAGACCATGTGAAGTACTTAGGTGTGTGGTTGGACAAGGGTCTTCGATGGAACAAACACATTAATGAGGTCCGGGAACGAGTACTAAAATTGATAAATATTTTTAAGGTTTTGGTGGGGTCTGGATGGGGAATACATCCTAATCATTTAAGACGACTGTACATATCACTTATTCGTAGTCGTATAGATTTTGGTAGTTTTCTACTGGACAATAGCGCAGATGCACATTTGATAAAACTGGACAGACTACAAAATATTTGCATGCGGTTAGTAGGTGGATTTATTAAAACTACGCCGATTCACGTAATGGAATCCGAATTAATGTTACCTCCCCTTTTTATACGCCGCCGTTATTTAGCTGGAAAATTCTATTTAAAATCGAAATGTTTTGATTTTCCTGTAGTAGACATACTGAATAAGCTACATGGGCTCTGCTCCAATAGTGCTTATTGGAGAAAAAAGAAAAAACCGCTTTTAGTTATGGTTCACGACTTTCTCAAGCAAGAACATATGTACTGCAATAATAAAATGGGTATGTTTTCCATGACTACTTGGGTCAGCAATATGGACTTATCAGGCATTGTTAAACCTAATCTAGATTCAGTAGTTAAACCTAAGCATAGTTATAATGTACTTAATTTAAAATCTATATGTTGCAAGTCTCTAAATTCAATTTATTCTGGATTTCACTGTGTGTATACAGACGGTTCTAAAGGGAAGAATTCTTATGGTGCGGCCTTTTATGATTCGCATAAACATGTTTTTTTCAAATTTAGAATTTTATCAAATGTGTCAATAATGCACTTAGAGATGATCGCTATTGCTGAAGCTTTGGCTTATATCGAATCATTGGACGGTGATCATTTTGTCATTTTTACTGACTCGAAAAGTGCTCTTCTCCATCTGAGGCGATGCACGAGTTCGTCATCTGTTAGGGGGCTTCCACTGGCTTATTCTATATTAAGAACCATTACTGATTTAGTTGCCAAAAGCAAAAAAGTTGTATTGCAATGGATTCCTTCCCACGTTGGATTGGAGAGTAATGAAGTGGTTGATCGTTTAGCAAACGAAGCGGGGTCAGATGGAGATATTTATTCGTGTTCTCCTTGGCATACTGAGCTTTTACCTTTCGTTAGAGATAGATGTATGAAATCATGGTCAGAATATTTTGATGAAAGATCGCTAACGAAAGGTATTTGGTACAGGACTATGCAACCATCTATTCCACGGACTCTTTGGTTCAGCGAGGCAGGGTTGACAAGGCAGGAGGTGGTGACTGCTTTGAGACTCCGATCTGGCCACATACCACTCAATGGCTTCGGATTCATGATGCGCAAAGTTGATTCTCCCAATTGTGTCGCCTGTGGAGTAACAGAAGATGTGCATCATATCCTGTCGGAGTGTGTTCGAGTTGGAGTCCAAAGACGTCAAGCTTTTGGCAATAGTTTTAATGTAGGTTTCTATAATAGCATTCTAGCCTCACCATTATCGGATGAGGCAAGAACACTCTTTCACATTATTATTAGGGGTATAAGGTTGCGGGTAGATTAATGCTTAGATTAAATAATTTGTTTACAATCATCGGGGTGACATATTCTTTATAGAAAAAACCCTGTAAATAAATAAAGATTAAAAAAAAAAGATATTTTCATCCCTATTGAAAAACTTCCTGTTTTGGTAACGTCAGTCAAGACAGAAAATACCTTCTGCCTAAATTTCTTTTTTTAACATTTTTATTTAGGTATGCTACACCTATATGTTGCAAACCAACCGTCGTTAATTCATGAAACCGTCCGTTTTCCCCATTAACCATTATTTGACACATATCGGCGCCTGTCACGGAATTATTACCTACAGTACGGCCAACGAGAAGCGATACGAAAGGTCATTAACCTAAAGAACAACTATGGCGTTGACAATCTAATATTTAGCTCTTTCCATCTTGTGCCTTTGTCGTAATGTCTCGTTCTCCCGGCAAAAACATGACAACGTTAAGTCGGGTTCATCAACATTCGGGCGGCCATTTTAGATGAGGATTTAGCATGGGTTTTGTTTACATTTGGTATCGCTTCTCGTTGGCCATACTATAGTGTGTATTTATATATACACATATTATATCATTGTGGGTAATGGTGTTTTTATTGTTGATTATTATATATAACTAGCTGTTCCATGCGGTTTCACCCACGCTGCTCAACACCTGTTGGTCGTAGCGTGATGTTATATAGCCTATAGCCTTCCTCAAGAAATGGACTATTCAACACTAAAAAAAATTTCCCATTCCAACCAGTAGTCCCTGAGATTAGCGCGTTCAAACAAACGAACAAACAAACTCTTCAGCTTTATAATATTAGTATAGATACGACGAGTTTTGCAAGCTTAATAGCGGTGATTGATTTGTCATGAAAGTTGATTGATCATTCATAAATCAATCAATTCATCATTCATTTTTTTTTAGTAAAAACCACTACTATTCTTCCTTACTAATATTATAAAAACGAAAGTGAGTTTGTTTGTCTTCACGCCTAAATGACCCAACCGACTTTGATGATTTGGTACAGAGATAGTTAGGACCCTGGAGACTGGCATAGGATAAAAAAGGGAGGAGAAAGAGGGAAGAAAAGGGCAGAGATACAATTTTTTTTCGATCATCACGCGGGTTAAAGTTACCGTTAGCCCAAAGTTACTATGCCACGCGGACGAAGTCGCGGGTGGAAGCTTGTTGTCTTGGTTTTGAAAATCAACATTCGTAAGTATTTTGGAGCTCGGTCTGTGTAAACAAGACTGTTCATATAGAACAAACACTTAGTGTCGGTGCGGTTGTTACTCTCCGTGTAATCGCATCACCGAGGCCGCGGCGCCGGCGCCAACATACAGGCATGTGTAATTTAATTAGTTAATTAGGCACGTCCCTCGCCCTCCACTAATAAGATAACATAACCGTCATCCCGTGCCGACTTTCGCCCTCTTCCTCTACATTTGACCAAATGAACTGGCCACGGATATATTAACTTGGTGGTTACCTCCGAGATCTATAATAAAATCTGGTTTGTTTTTTTAAACTTCGACTATACGACTTGGCATAAAATGATTTTTACCTCATCAAAAATCTATAATAGTCATGGAAAATAAGAAACAGCTGCGTTTTGACCGCCTGCGTCCTCACATCCTCACGATCTAATCTCTCAACAAGCTATAGTCCCCGAGCGCTTGATATTAAAGCATGTTAATATCCGCCATGATCACGCCATGACGCCCAGCTGGTAGGTGCCAGAGGGGGTAATAAGCGTCTCTGCCAGGCGAGGGGGCGGGGGACACAATTTATGGGCTCAATAAGGACACAAGTGTCCTGTCTTCAGACGTTGTAGCGCAAATGTCCTTACGTTTTTCGACGAATTGTTTTTGAAGGTTTCTCTTATAAATATTTATCTGGCCGTGTAGGTATTTTTGTATTTTACATATATATATTGCCGTTTTCACGTTACTTTTATCTGTAAACATATACTGAAATCGTAAAAAGGGAAATATAATTTCATAATTTGATCGATAGCAACGTTTAAAATACGATAGATCATTAGACATTTATTCTTTCTTTTCTTTCTTTTTTTTGAAAACCCCACACTAGGAATTTCTCTTACAAATATTTAAACTCACATACACAAACAGCCAGACCCGGAACAAGTACCTGTAGGCCATAGAAATATTTGTTCCGTGCGGGTATCGAACCCTATCCTTATACCCTATATATCCTACACCAATCTGTATAACCACACCGGTCGAGTATAGTTCGTCCA
Source organism: Ochropleura leucogaster (assembly GCA_958449745.1). Taxonomy (NCBI): domain Eukaryota; kingdom Metazoa; phylum Arthropoda; class Insecta; order Lepidoptera; family Noctuidae; genus Ochropleura; species Ochropleura leucogaster. The sequence goes on from OY288201.1 coordinate 21,804,621, forward strand.
ATCGTGGCTGACAGTCTGCTCGGTCCATTAATTCCATTGAAATGTTTTTATTTGCGCTCTGATTGCTGGCCTCCTTTGAGCGGGCCGCAGCTCGCAGCTCGCAGCCGCTGCAGCGAAACTGAACGTAAACGATTCTGTTGCTGAATCAAACTGTTTGTTCCAAGCTGCTTTATAACTTAATAAAATAGTTCGACGATTGGCTCTGTGGTTTATTTTTTATTGAACCAGAATAATGATTGGAGGTTTGCAGAACTTTTCTCTGTTATCTGTGTCTGAACTGCGTGACGTTTTATAACGTTTATCGTTCTAAAAAATGGTAATTATAAGTAAATGGTAGCAGTAACTCATGACTTACTTATAAAACGAATCATTCGAGAGATTCAAATAATTAACTCTAGCTTTACAAATAAAAGAACATGGTGGATTTACAGCGCCTTATCTTGTCGTACAATTTGTAAGTCACGACGGAAAGCGTTTGTCATGTCAGTCCGCAGGGAAATAATTTATCAGGGCGTCTTTTTTTCATCCCCAGGGATCTAGATTACAAAGCGTCAGTCCTACACTGAAATATTTCATCATCAATTACGCTTAAGGTTCCCAGCACAACTATTTATCCTGTTTTTCTGGATGTAAGAGTTGTGCAGGTGGCCACATACTGGTCTATTACAATGTGAGAAAAGTTCATCGACACACGAGAATATAAATATTTTCTTTGTTATCAACTTATGCACACAACAAGCATACCTGTATTGTTGGGTTAGGTAAGTCCCGGCCCACGTCACAGTAATCCAAAAACGATAATACAAAGTCGATTAGTATTCACGTCGCCATGTCCGGTCGCCAACGAAACTAAACGAAAACGTGATTCAAATACATTCCTATTTCCAATTTATATTTAACGAAAAATCCGGCTCTAAAGATCGCGCATCGCGCTATTGAAATTATTGGAATAGCGTTATATGCGCGTGGTATTGGTAAACTGAATGAAGGACTACCTCTCGAATTAAAAACAAAGACGCGTTGAGTTAGTTAGTAGTGCTTTGAAAATCATGTTAGTTTGTAGATCTTTGGCAGTCGTTGCAGGTAGTCGGTGGCCACAAACTCTGACAACCAGCGTCAGACATTCGCATTACCCAGTACTAAATTGTGGTGATCAGATATACAGATGTTCCATGAACAATACTGATATTCAGTTGCAACCGGTTACAATGGAAGCCGACCCCAACATACATACATAGTTGGGAAAAAGTTAAGTAGATGTTGTTACTTTAGTTCATAATTACTTTTTAATGTACACCATGTAATCATCCTGAAACATAATGAGAAGGTATCTTTGTTATCAAAAGAATAATAACTGGTCACACAGTAACAGTTATTGAAAGTTTACATTAAACGAAGTATCTCTGAGTGGCGACAATGACTCCACATCGACCATTGTTCGCGTCTTCAACTGACATTAATAAAGTTGAAACAATAAACTGGCGACATTTTACGGCAGACTTCATGGAATGTTTCAATTAAAGTTATTAACGACTCGGGTAATTAAGTTCTTCTTAATACTTTGGGTCATCCTTTGTTGATTTCGTATTTCATTTTTGTATAGTGGGTAAGCTATTTTATTTCACAATTTTCGTTCGGAATTATAATTGGCCTTACATGTATGAAGTTCTAAGTCCATGTTACATTTAATTACTTCGCTTGAACTTGAAGTTAACACATGAAACGTAAGTTATTCAGTTAAAGATGTTGAAGTTTGGCAACAACGCCGTGTGTACAGGTCGTAAACGTTGCCGCGCCGCTCCAAATCTTAATGTTCATTTAAACGGCAACCTTCCCAATTTTGTTGGCAATTGTTCCTCACAGCTGTTTTCGAACAAACAGTGGCACAACAACCGTTGCTGTTGTTAATATGTAACGATCACACAACTAGTTCATAGCCAGCAGTATCTCGCCGCAGTAAACACTAAGTTAATTGGAGAACTTGTCGGAACGGCACCTCTTTGCCGCCGTTAATGTAAACGCTAAATTCACAGACAATAAAGATTGTTATAACACGCCCTCAAGCTGCGTCAACCCTATTACTTGGCTTCGAGTTCACAATTCAAATAACGCGCACTCATTGGCGCTTGGTAACGAACTTCCGTCAATGGCGTTACAGTAACAATTAAACGCCTAGGGTTGTCACCCGACACCATTGTTAGATACCATACGATGTTTTATAATAACTATGACGTTTTAATGATATCCGTCCGCAGCAGTCGTACGGACTGACAAAGGTTTTATGAAAATATAATAAAAATCACGCTGAATCGTAAATGAATAGGCTCGTTTGTTCGCAAGCTCTTAAAATAATTTAAATGATGGCGCAAAAAGAGCGGCGGGGAAGTGGGCGCGCGAGGATTATGAAAGGTCCTTGCGATGCTCTATGAAGCGGAAAATTACGTAACTGTGTAGTATTTGAATTCGTTATCTCTCGCTGAGATTATAACCTTTTTATCTTAATACATTTACGTTGGAACTTTTATAAATTGTATTTTATTTCAATCAAAACTTCAGCGTTCTTGTTTAGATGACGGTAGGCTTCGTTGTAATGAAGTCATGCCAAGTGTTTGAATTATGTTGACCTTGTTCCGCAAATGAGCATGAATGAGCGAGACAATGACGAGGGTGCTGTGAGTCCGTACTGTACCTACCTACCGGACACGGAGCAAGATGGCGGCGCCGGACTACCCTCCGGAACCGCTTTATGTCGCTTATCGCAAGTATTGGCGAGCAACAGTTATCGCGCGAGTGTCGTCTGTAGCGTGACAGCTATTGTGTGTCGCGGACGTTAGAGCTATACGCATGGAAATTAAAATAGAATAAGAATGGTTTGATTTGATGCTGCACATTGATTTTAATTAACAATTATTTACGCACATGGTGCCAAGATGGACGTAATATCATCATCAGGCCTTCTCTGCTAGTTAACCAAGGTGTTGCATAATGAAAAGGCCTAGCTTTTCAAATATATAATTTAGAAGTTTATATTTTTAATCTTTTCATTAAAATGTTTGAAAAAGAAACTGCAAAATTTAATTTCAAAGCAGAAAATTCTCCAATATGATATTCTCGATTACGATCCTTGCACAAAAACGTTCAGCTTGCAGTTAGTACTCCAGGAAGTACAGGCCTCTGTCCGGCACTCCGGCACTCCGGCACTCGGCCGCGACGGGGGGATACTAATCTATAATATTCGGCTTTGTTTAAATCGAATCCTCCAATGCTCTACTGCACACATCATCAGATAACAAGTGTTGACAGACTTTCAAACGGTTCATATTCGACTTTGTGACGTACATACATGTATATATATATATATATATATAACTATATTTAAAGTATCAACTCTTTAAGTCATAGCTATTGTGGTGATAATCTTTGTTTAAGCAAAAGATTTTACAAAACTAACCGGTTTATCATTATAAATCTTAAAGCAAATTGCATTCTTGTTCTCTTATTTATAACGTTTATAATTCATAAGTACACCACCAAACTAATAAATAATTCAAATTCCTTCTTCCTCCAATCAGTGTACACATACCACACAGTAACATTCCCCAATGTCGTCCCCAACTGTGACACGCGAGTATTTTTAGCATCTATCATAAAACACACTGAAAGGCTTCGAGAAATAACTCCCAACATTTATGGGCATTATTATATGACGCCCTCGTAAAAGTGGCGAGATATCAAATACGCTTTGTAATATTGAGATATCAAAATATGTTTTGTAATATAAGCAGAAGAAACAATAAGACTGCTCCATGCAAGCGGCAGGCTGGAGGGTTACGTTTATAGTTAGAAAAATTGCTTGGTTCCTTTTCATATGTAAAATAGCTCTAGGCTCATAGTGATGTCGACAGTAGGTACATTTTAAATTGAAGTACAATCATGATGGTTCGCCAGTTACTCCACGTGCTACGCGTTACGCCAATCTTTTGGAGCCAATATGCTACGATTGCTACGATGTGCTACGCCGGCTACACTTTCGTAGTTATTGTGCTACGTTCGCTTAGCTATCGTAGCCGATGTGCTATGCTGTCCTAAATTTTGTAGCCAATATATTACTTATTGTTTGCTATTTGGACGTATTGTTTGTGTTCGTTTATAGCATGTCCTACGTACCTGCGACTACGTAGACTCTGTACGTCAAAGCTAAATACAAACAATACATACAATTCGTAGCTGCTATATATTTGCGGGCCGCTATAAAGTCCACATTAATCGTAACAGTAAAAGCTCTGCCAATCTGTAGTGTAGCTAGAGTACACGCCGCAATATCCATTAGTGAGTGAGCGACAGATTGCTACACGTTACTTGTATGTACTATGTGTACTTACATCATGGTTTGGTCGGGTATACTGTACGCGAAGTACAACTTGTACACAAAGTTAACAGCAGTAACTTTGTGAAGCTTTAAAGCTACAATCAAAATGTGATTAGTGAGTGGAATATTTGCAATAGCTCCGTTACTTTACCAGAAACAAAAAAAAAGAACGAAGTGAACAAGTGCCTCGGAAAGCGCGTTAAGCCCGTGTTTATCGCAGTCATTTGTAGATCTGTGACAGTTGGCAATAGCCCGAAAGTCCAAGAACCAATCTTAAGAAGGAGTATCGGATTATCCAGTAATTAACTGGGTTGTGGAAGTCAGATTGGCAGTCGGTCCATGTTAAATAATGAAAATCATCTGAAACCAACACCTACATAGTTATAAAAAAATTGGCAGATGATGATAAATTGTTTTAACTTCAAACAAATTCATTTATTTTGAAACGTACGTATAGTGCAGCCAGCACAGACACAGCACGTGCGTGGCGCCCGCCATCCTGCAGCAGCATCCATTCATTCTCGACTTGCTCGAGCTTCGGTGCGCGTACAATGCCCGGTTTTTAATGGAAATATAAATACGTAATTTGATTGAAGCATTGCACACACCTGCCTCTTGATACGATATTTTTTTGTATTCAAAATGAATACAGCAAATCAAGCATGTGAAAAGTTCAAAGGATCCAATAAACGATAATAAATATAAACGATATCGTGTGCACTGCTGGAGGCTAAAGTTTATTTCTGACGTAGGAAGATGATTAAATGTGTTTCTCGAAATTAAATTTCCCTAACTAAGGGGGAAATTCACAAAATATTCAGTTACACGTAGATTTAATTGCCAAGCCTTCGGGTCCAACATATTAACGTTATAATAGTTTCAAATGCTGAAACTTCAGACCAGAACTATTCTACTTTCATTAAATTTGCATTCAATTATCTTTTTTTATTCTCGCAACACTGGAGCGCCGAGCACCGTTATTCTTGTATTTCCAATGTGGTTTACCCGAACAATCGTACGTATACAAATTAGAGTGCAGGTTCAAAGCCACAGCGACTTCGTTCCGCTTGGCTCCCGCTGAAACCACTCTAATCTCTTTCCCCTCCTCCCTCGTCCCCCAAGGGGCGAGCGGGGACAGGGGGCGGGGGCGGGGGCGACGCCACACAGTCGCAACAAGTGGCGCCGGGACGCCGCGCGCCGTCAATGGAACTGACACGATACAGATCGACACTGACGGTGCCTCGCTGGAGAAGCTTTCAAGACAACACACTTGGCTTTTAATGACAAGATGCTTCAAAAGAAATCAACTTTGATTTAATAAAAGTTCAGACTTGTAAATACGTATATTCTTACGTTATTTTGATGTTGACTTCCAGTACCGACGCATTGGCAGTTTATGTTTCGTATTGATTGTAACTTCATACATTATTAATGGACAATGATGCTTCCTCCTCTGTAATAATCGTAGTACAACTAAGCGACACGTGTCATGGCGCCGATGTTCTCGCCGACATTGCCCCTCCCCCCCCCCCCCCCCCCGCCCCGCTCCGGACCCGGATGACACAGATTTGACAGCTAACACGTGTTCCTGTCTTATTCGCGTCGGAGTATCGTATGCTTTGACATGAGATACAACCGATATATACTTGTGAACTTTCTACTGCAGCGTTTCCTTGGCAATTAATGCAAGTCACATTATTCTGCAAATGTTCACGATCATACATATATTTTTACGAAAAAGGTGACTATATTTATGTTGATCGGATGTTCAGGGTTACTTGGACACTTCAACAAGGATACCATCGTCTGGTTAGGAGCAACGCTCTCTTACTGGCTATTGGTGGAACTCTCGCCCCTCATTTTGCTACATTATGTTTGCAACGACCTACTTAAACAATTGTTTTAGTGAGTTCTCTATGCCAGTGCTTCACACGACGAGGAGACTTTGCATTTCACCATAATGGCCGCTGTGTAGCGACCAATCAAAGAATAATAACCAAATCATGAAAAAGACAGAACAAAATTTCTACAAATATATTATAAGACATCGGAGTTTCATTTTTTCAGCTGAACGTACAAACGAGATACTTGAATAAACGTCTGATTTCTCAAACGGAAACGACGTTTTGATAGGCTCGGCGTGAATTCAATCAAGAGAAGCTCTACCGTAGCGGTGCCGGGCGGTAGTCTTTCAAATAAATATTAACATTTCTTGCTAAAACTAGGTGAGAGTGTAATACGCCGCGCTTAGCAAAACTGATGAGTTACAATTATGTATTACCCGTAAATCTTCCGCAAACGCCTCGCTAAGATAAATATTTGTTTGTTACAGGACGAGGCAGAACCACCCCGGCGCGGTGGTCGAAATTAGTGATAATCCCTTGGACGCCAGCAAGGTAACTACTCAATGTAACATTATAACTACTGTGAACTATTCGTCTGCGAAAATGTCCAACTGAGATATGAGAAATGTGACCACTGAGCATGGGGCTCCTGAGTTCGATTCCTTGGCTGACGAAAAGTTATTGGTTTCCTCCAAATGCTAAGAAGCAGTATGGAGTTTTAAAATTGGTAGTATGATTACTCTTCTTCTCAGAATGCATTTAAAGCTGTGGATCTCACGTCTTAGCACTCTGTGGTCGTGACGATTAGATAAGACTATGAAGCTGATGCTTAAAGGCCTTGAATTATATTACGTTCATTAGCTGGACAGGAGATTATAACAAATGGAGAGCAAAGGTAGCAAAAACGTGCGTCAACTCCAACAAAATTGGAATAAAAAGCAGGAAAAATATTAAGAAAAGAGTAATGCTTATGTTCCAGTTGCTGATAGCGTACGAGACGGGTCTCGTGGTAGTGTGGGACCTGCGCGCGCGCACGGCCGAGTGGCGCGGCGCGCTGGGCGTGGGCGGGCCGGGCGAGGCCGTGCGCGCGGCCGCGTGGCAGCACGACGGCAAGCTCATGACGGCGCACGCCGACGGCGCGCTCGCCACCTGGACCACGCGCGCGCCCAGGCCTTCCTCGCTCTCGTACCCACATGGTGAGCAATCAAGATTACTGTTTGATGACGGTGTTACTACTAAAGAGCACTGGTCACAGGACCAGTGCTCTTTGTCGAGATAACAGTTAAAGCTCTATTGGGATATATTCTCTCTCCAAGCTGGGATCATTCATATAATTTGTTTATTTACAGCAAAAGCGAACAAAGACGGCAAACTAGAACCTTGTAAACCTATACTCAGACTGGAATGGAAGACTTCGAGAACAGGGTGAGTAAACAGTTATTTGTTGTTAGACATCAAACTCCGGGTGATACATAAGCTCTTATTCACTAAAACTAGATGACACCTGATGACACCACAATGCCTAGATGAAAGGATCTGATGGATTTTAAACGCTCACAGTGAAGCGCGTGGAAACAAAATTGCAATAACAATTAGGTGTCGTGCAGTGTTCATGAAAACAGGAGTAACTGAATAAAAATCACGATAACTTAATATCAAAGCCGAGAGACATCGCGCAAAATCGTCTGTCGGCGCGTCGCTCGTTAGCCGAAACGTGGCTAATGAATCGGAAAGCGACAAACATTACTGCCACTGGTTGCGCGCCCCTGCGTGCTGCTGCCCGACGGCGACGCTTACTATGTCTCTTTATTATGCTATAAACTTTTAATACCAACATCCAAACAATTCATCCGAATTAATCTCATTTCGACGAATGGTTGCAACTTAATGTTGTATTTGTTCGAACTGTAGTAAATATAGAAAGTTGTTTCTGGTTAGATAAACTTAATTGTTTTTTTTTCTATGGAGGTAGGCAGTAACGTAACAGTAAAACACTTTGGATAAAACCGATCGTCATCAATTCTCGGTTTGTAAACAGTCGCTGCATTAAGTTGGTACTGATATTTATGGAGGAAAACACTGTTCATATTGATAAGACCACGATCAGCAATCAAGTAGACCGCAACGCAGTGTTGACAATAAGCGAGTCATCCGTACTGTTTCAGAGAAAGTTTGGTGATATTCAGCGGTGGCCTGCCCTCAGACAAGGCGGGGCGGACGCACAGCATCACAGTCCTCAACGGCAAGTCCACCACCGTGCTGGAGATGGAACACAGTGTGGTGGACTTCGTCACGCTCTGTGAGACGCCACACACAGCAGGTAACACGGCATCACTGGCTGATCTAATATTATTAACATTCACACGAATTGAATTTTAAAACGGAGTAACAAATGGGGTTATTCGAAAGGGATACCGCAGCCCCGGAACATAAAGGGCAATAGAAGGAATTTGGACAGGTTTTAGTCAGTTCAAGTCTGCCACGCGGACGAAGTCGCGGGCGGAAGCTAGTAAATAAATGAAAAATGACAGCTTACACACACACAAAAGATTTTCGACGACATAATTCTCTGAGGGGTCAGAATGACGTACTGAATACGTTTTTGCGTCGGTGTCACTCGTACCCTGTTAATCTCATGAAAGCCATTAAATACATTGCGAGATCTTGAAACACTAGTTAAAAACAAGTTGCACCTTAGGTAAGATAAGGTAGCTTTTTATTTTAACTTCTTTATTATAATCACAACTTCTTATCGAACATTTTCGTGATAATAAATGAGTTGCTGTTGCTTGCAGATTACCAGGAGCCGTACGCGATAGTAGTGCTGCTGCAGAACGACCTGGTGGTGATCGACCTGCAGTCGCCCGGCTACCCGTGCTTCGAGAACCCTTACCCTATGGACATCCACGAGTCGCACGTCACCTGCTGTTCGTACTTCGCCGACTGCCCCTCGGACTTGGTACGTACACATCTTACTATTCTACTCGAAAATTCTCTCCAAAGATGAACCGCTCCTTTTTGACATCGGTTAACTTGACTTTTCGTCGAAACCGTTGCCATTAGTTAACAGAATATCCAGATATTCTCAGAGACTCGCAAAGCAAGAGAGAGTACCGCTTCCAATGGACATACGTTTTTCGGTAGCTTGTAAGTGTACAATATATTGTAGATATTTCCACTTACACATGCCACTTATGCATGTCATCGAAGCGTTTTGTAACCCATCGTCGTCGACATCATCAGCCATCATCTTATCGCACCTGACGTGCGGATATATGAATGCCAAACAAGATATCAATATATTACTCATGTTCCCAGATCCCAGCCTTCTACTCGGTGGGGCGGCAAGGCAACAAGAAGCCGACGGGCTTCAGCGAGAAGCTGTGGCCCATCAACGGCGGCGAGTGGGAGCCTGCCTCCTGCTCCTATAACGAAATTATTCTAACTGGGTACGTTTACATTAAGGGAGAAAGTGACCTTAACATTGGGCTGAACCCACATGTCCTTTATGGTAACTGAATAAAGTAGTACTAACATAACACTTCTTACGTTTCAGACATGCAGACGGTAGTGTTAAGTTTTGGGACGCAAGTGCAGGGACCTTACAAATTTTGTACAAATTGAAATGTTCTAAAGGTTAGTAATCCAATTATCAAAACATTTTTAAAACGAAAAAAAATGTTTTCTGGATTCAGTTCAGTTTTCACTGCAATTTCTCCTTTATGTTTTCTATTGAACAAAAGCGTGTGCCACGAAGTAGTAAATTAAGATTTTAAAAAGTGTGCTAGTGAATAAGGTTCGATGGTATTTGTTGAGTTTTTTGTCAAAATATGAAGAATTTATTTCTGATATTAATTATTCGATTCAAAATTAGTGCAAATAATTCATTACCGATACTTTTTAAATGAATATAGATTGTATGATGGTGAGTGGTATGAATAAAAAACGCTGTGGGTGTCGTGTTGCAGTGTTCGAGCGCGGCGCGGGCTGCGCGGGCGGCGGGGGCGGCGGGGGCTACAGCGAGGACAGTCCGCTGGCCATCCAGCAGATCGCGCTGTGCGCCGAGTCGCGGCGGCTGGCGGTGGCGCTGCCGCACGGACACGTCGTGCTGTTCAAGTTCCGCAAGAGCGAGACGCACGGCGAGACACACGTGAGGCTCTTTATGCTACGATTATGTCAATTAGCGGAGATTCCTTCTTAAAAACCCTCTAGAAAGTACCTACATAAACACAATAGCTATCGCGAGGTCAGATTACCTATTATATTTATCAAAAACATCTTGATGTGTCTATCGTTTCAAAAATCAGGTTATTCTTTGACTACATATAACTGATGGATGATACATTTGAACAATAGCCATACATAACTGAAATCCTTACTAATATTATAATAGCGAAAGTGAGTTTGTTTGTTTGTTACCTCTTTACGCTTTAATGGCTAAATCGATTGTGATGAATTTTGGTACATAGATAGTTGGGAACCAGGAGACGGACATAGGCTAATTTTTATGAAAAAACCGGCCAAGAGCGTGTCGGGCCACGCTCAGTGTAGGGTTCCGTAGTTTCCCGTCCGTCACAATAAGTGTTCCCACTTATGAGTTTATTATTTGTTTGACGTTGAACACTAGGGAATTGTATTTTATTATTATCCAAGTATGGGAATAGTGCGTTAACGTAAACGTGGTGCGAATGACTTAAACTATTATATAAACTATCATAGACCCGTAATATTCCATTGATGTAATGAATGCAAATCCAATGCCCCTTCTCCGCCATATATAATTTGTAAATGAGACTTGTTTTGAGGCACAAGCTCTATTAGTTCCGGGTAAAGAAAAAGAGACTTCTCTAGGCCGAAACGATGTTTGTTGGGAGGGCTAACAAAAAGGCGCGCACAGCGTCGTCCTCAACATGATTGATTATCACTGTTCAAAATATACGATTATTTATACGAGTACATTTTAATACCGGACCAATCAAAATCAAACCTCGACAACAGGCACTCATGAATAAAGTCACGTAAGTTCGTTAATGCAACTTATATTACCACGGTAGGTCATGAAAGCACGGAAAATCTTAACATCGACTTTTAAAAAAATTACGTCATTACACAACGCCATCTATCGAACCATTTATGAACTGGTTTTTACCTTAACATTTTGGTGTTCAAAAAATGAATTTTAGTTTTGTTCTAAATTGCCTTAGCATGTTCTTAATAGAAGTTTAATGTAGTTATAAGATACCGCCAACGCCAAGGAGAGACCAACCGAACAATTCGGTAATACTCGATTTAATGTAATAAGTACCTACAGCGCCATCTCTCGGGGAATTGGGTTACTAATTAATACAAACACGTGATTTTGTATTGCGAGAAACGATTTCAATAATTCTTTTTTTGTTTGAAAAAAGATACGTTCAGGATAATAAAATATGTAAACGAAATTAAAAAAAATGCTTGCATAAACGATTATACTACAAACTTAGTCCAGAAATTATTTTGTACAACTTTTTTTTTTGTGCAAAAACTGTTATGTCAATCAAGTTCAAAATAATTTTCATAGAAAGTCCTTATAAAGTTCTACTTTTCAGATTTTTTTCATATTTTCTAAACTTATGGTTCAAAAGTTAGAGGGGGGGGGGACACATTGTTTTTTACTTTTGGAGCGATTATTTCCGAAATTATTGATATTATCAAAAAATTATTTTAGTAAACCCCTATTCATTTTTAAATACCTTTCCAACAATATATCACACGTTAGGGTTGAAATTAAAAAAAAAATCACTTCCCACTTTACATATAGGGTGTGGCTACCCTAATAAAACATTTTTTTCCAATTTTTATTTTACCACTTTGTCGGCGTGATTGATATACATATTGGTACCAAATTTCAGCTTTCTAGTGCAAACGGTCACAGAGATTAAGCGAGGACGGACGGACGGACGGACGGACGGACGGACAGACAGACATGGCGAAACTATAAGGGTTCCTAGTTGACTACGGAACCCTAAAAAAGGGGTGTGAGGGAGAAAGAGGGAAAACTTAGCGTTGCTATTACAAATCAATAAGGCGCAAGGAGAACTGTGTTACCCCAAATTTAACGCGGGCGAAGCCGCGGGCGAAAGCTAGTTAACTATAAAATCACAATTTAGTGTAAGAATGTGTTCTTTTTTATTTATAATCTATTTGAGGCTAGGTTATCCATAGTGTTAGTTATACATTAACGCCCCCTTTGTCCTCCATCTTTTTACCTTTTACTTTTTATAACGCTTACGGTAAGTATCGTTCACATTGAAGCGGGCTCGCCGCGAACACACAACATTTATTAATTGTTCGTCTACTGTTTCAGGTAATAGAAATTCCAATGATAACAGACACATTAGAAGAGGAGGGCTCTCCGGAAGCGGAAGGAGGGCGCTCCATGTCGTTCAGTAGAGCAGGCGACACGTCAGAAAGCGAAAGTAGAAGAGTATGTTTACAATACTTTTAATGTATCCGAAATTATCCTGTAATTGTAGTCGTTTATTTCGCTCTATTTAAAATGCATCTTTGAATGAGCATGTGTAACATGAGCCGGTGCGGGTTGCAGTCGGGCGTGTGGTGCGGCGGCGCGGGCGGCGGGGGCGCGGTGCGCGTGCGCGGCGCGGGCGGGTCGGGCGGCGCGCGGCGCGCGGCGGGCTTCCAGCCGGCGCTGGTGGCGCTGCAGCAGGGCGCGCCGCATGCCATCAACGCGCTCACCATCAACTCCTCCTACGGCCTGTCAGTCACCCCGCTACCCTACTCTGTTTATATTCGTATTCCTACGATACCTTTTTTAAACTTGAATATGTGCGAGGCATCGTCGAACTCGCACACGAAGCATTTATTTCAATTAGACCATTACGGGCACTTTTAAATTTCATGAAATAAAATGATGAAGCTACAGTCCCAGTCACGAGGTATAATACTTATGAAAGAAATGTAGTTGCCCATTCCAAAGCGCAGATCTCTATGGAGAAGAATGGTATGCATTGTGATTTCATTTCTTTCACCGATATGTAAGATCAACTTTAAAAAGTATATATGAATTGAAAAAATACATTAGGACTTGGCCGGGAAGTGAGACGCTTAACTTCTGAGCCATCACGACTGTTATAATAAAAATGTCACACATTATGAAACGTGTAAAACAGGAGCAGTAATACTTATTGGTTGGCACATAATCAAGCAAAGGAACACATTACGAAAAAATCATACATTTACTTATTTTTCATTCTACTTCACTGTTACGACCGTGAGCGTTCAGAGTAATGACCGAAGATAAAAGGTACTAAACATAATAAGTACGAATGACCTGTAAAGAGTCCAAAGGCTCATTGTGTAAGACAAAATAATAGACTATTATCACTAACACTCACAACCGCACAATTGACACAATCACAATCTATAGAAAGGTTCAAAACATCCACCAACCTTTTCTAAACATAACGACGTCGCCAGCATTCTGCCTACAAAAATTGAGTCCATTAAAATACATTTTTTTCTAATGTATTTTAAAGTACCTAAGTACTAACAAGAAAGGGCAAATAAGCCTCAAAACTACCCCAAGGTAGGTACAAAACAGAGGAGCCTGCCCGTGTTGCGGATTGTTCGAAAGAGATACCGCGGCCCCGGAACATACAAGGAACATGACATTGATTCCAAAATATTTTTTTTGTTTAAATCGGTCGGTAGGTAGAATGGTAGGTATCTGTATTTTCGTTATCACTATAAATTGGCCTATTGTACGTTTTGTTGTCGCACAGTGTTTGTGCCAAAAAAAGTAAAATGTCTTTATCTCTAAAACTATAGTGATTGAGAACATGCACAAAGACTGCTGAATCACCTTAGTTGTATGCTCCTTAATTGTTATGGCTCCTTTCTTTTACACTTGTGTATCAAAATTTTGAAAAGGCAATGTTTTGAGGTGTGCTCGTCCCTGGCGTGTATCGTGTAGCGTGTATCGTTTAGCGTGTATCGTGTATCGTGTAGCGAGTAAGTCGTCCTCTGCGGCCGCAGGCTGGCGTGGGGCGGCGAGCGCGGCGTGCTGGTGCTGGACATGGCGCGGCGCGCGCTGCTGTGTGCGCACGCGCCGGCCGCGCTGTACCACGCGCCCGCGCACGAGCGCACGCGCTCGCCCAGCCTCGACCAGGTAAGCACAGCGAAGCGCAGCGCCAAAGAGACTACGCGCATTCCTATATCATATTCTCAATTGTACGTTAGTTCGTCGTTGACGATGTGATCTACGAATAAAATTACTCGAGTGATTTAATTTGTAAAATGTAGCTAAACAAACATTGTTAGGTACGTTTTGCAAACGTTATCGTAAAATGATAGCGACACTATCGTTTAAAATAAAGCGGCTAGTAACGACCGGGCGGAAACATATATTAGAAGAAGCACGACGCGAACAGTCTATGAAACAAATCAGTGATAGTTACGAGATGGTCTGTGTACGAGAGAGAACTCGAGTCGAACGTGAGCGTTAGAGAACGGAGGAGACACCGCAGCAATAACGGTTTACTTCACATTACATTTAATTTGCTTTTTTATTTACTTACGTATGATTTGCTGTGGCGAGCGCCCGCCACACCCCTCTACTTTTATTATTTCTTATAATTTTGTAATTTATTTTGAACTAATTTAGCAGTAGCGCCACTCCCGGCTTGTCCCAGTAGTGACATGGCATGGCATCGTTAGACATTCTTTACACTCGGCCTGTCTTTCTCTCCTATTGCATACACATTTAAATAGAATATTTGACATGTCAAGTTTGCAGATCGTCCGCGGTACACTTGTCTAGCAGAGTGCGACCGTAGCTCACCGTATGCGCTAGTACTGTAATGTCGCTCCGCTGTCACTGTCCCACGAGTAGTACCCGTCGTCACAGCTCACGGCATCCATCTCCCGCACGGGGCGCTCGGTGTCGTCGTGCGCGACTTTACTTCACATTTATATTTTTTCCCATCCCTCGACTGTAAGCTGGAGGAGAGTGCCACGCGACCCTCCCCCGCCGCCAGCCCCAACGACCTGTCCCTGGACGAGCCCCAGGCCGGGCCGGCAGCCCCCGCTCCCGCGCAGGCCGGGCTGCCGGCGCCCGCAGCGCCCGCGTCGGCCGGGACATCACCCGCGCTCGACGATAAAGCTAAACTCGACACAAGAAGAAAGTCGACATCCTGGAAAAATTTCAACCTGAAACGTCAGCTCTCTAAAGTGGATCTCAAGTTTAAGGCGGCATTCGCGACACCCACTGAGAACAATCAGGAAGAGGTGATCGCTGAGAGAAGCAATTCTCAGTTTTACTTCGAAGCGCCCGATCGGCCGGACGGCCCGGCGCCGGCGTCGCCCGGGCCCGGGCCGGCGGCCGAGCCGGCGCCCGCGCCGGAGCCCGAGCCCGGCGCGGAGTCCCCTCGCGGCGCGGAGCCCCAGGCGGACGCGGAGCAGGAAGGCTCGTCGCCGCTGCGCGTGTGCTCGGACGTGTTCGAGCGCATGCACCGCGAGCTGCAGGACAAGCGCGGCGCCGACGTGTACGAGCGCATGCACCGCGAGCTGCAGGAGCGCTGGCAGGCGCAGGACGGCCCGGCGCGGCCCGACGCGCTGCCGCTGTGGGAGGAGGGCGCGGGCCCGGCGCGGCCGCCCCGTCGCGCGCGGCGGGACGGGGCGCGCGACGCGGCGCGGGACGGGCGCCTGCTGTCGGTGCCCAACATCAAGTACAAGGAGCGCCGCGCGGCTCCGCCCGCGCCGGGCTCGCTGGGCGGGCTCATGCGGCGCTTCAGTAAGTATTGCGTCACCCCGCTCACCTCACGCATCAGAACATCGCCTGCCGGTCGAGCGTCTCCGTCGCGTAGCACCTAGACGTTCCTCGCTGTTGTTAGAGTAGTTAGGTCCTCCGACATGAATGCTAATGGTTTGCGATTTTTGATCTAACACACTGGTACCGTAGCTCCCTTTTCGATCGGGACATAGATTTTTTGACTAGCTAGAGGTGATGGTAGTTAGAAGTACTGAAACGTTTTCAACTAATTTGTAACATACTATGACTTGTGAGAACCTAACGATCACTAACGATTCGGCTGTAGAGTTGAAACGGTAAGAGATTGCGAGTTGCGACTTAACATGCTTTGTGCTTCTTGTGATATTTGGCTTTTTATTTGATTTGGTTTATAAACTATGTATAATGTATATGATAAGTAAGGCTATATGTAAACCACGTGATGTGGCGCGAGTACCACGTGTACAGGTCGCTCGGTGTACTGTGCCGCTCGTCCGTACTATCACATACGTACTTGTAAGTCAGCACGCTGGTGATTGATGTGTATATTTCTTTTATTTCCAAGGAAAAGGACTCGTCCGACGAAGACTCTAACTGCCTTAAATATCTATTCGCTGATTTTCTCGGTAATTAAACAATAATTAATAGTGTAAATGATTGCATCAAACCGTAGGTGATCTCTGTGTTGTCGATGTCCTGAGATGATGTTCAGTGCTAATGGTACGAGCTGAGTAGTCGGTATAGATGGCACCACTCTCGCTTGTAGTACACATCAGGTAGCCGTCACCCGACGTGCAGTATGCGCTCGCTCATGACTCGACTTTCCCCAGGGGAGTTAGTAGCGCGCCTGTGCCCCGCTCGCGACCATCGCGCGCAGTCGGCGCACGCGCAGCGCGTCGCGCCGCCACTAGGTATGCGCTCACGTCACAGCCACACGACTAACAAGCACGGGTCTCGCCGTGTCACTAAACTACGACTAATACTAGACTATCTGGCACAGAGATCACGGTCGTTCTAACATCGTGTCGCGTCGTTAACAGAGAGGGTCTTCAGTGTTGAATGTTGTGTAACATACGGTGGAGGCAGCCGTCGCCGCTTGGCACCGACCTGTGACTAGCAAGCCCCGCACTATCAAACACATAAGCAACTCGTGACTGGAACTGTTACGGCGCTCACTTTGGAGAGTCGTCTCTTGGGTTATAATGAAACGTCGAGGTTGTGTGATTGATGCGGCCGGGCCGGCTCGGTGGTGGGAGGGCACTGGGGCAGGGCGGTCGCTAGGAGTGTGTGTGTTGTAGATGAACGGGCCGGGCGGCGGGGGTGGCGGGGCCGGCGGGGGCGGCGGGGCCGGGGCGGGCGGCTCGGCCGGGGCGGGCGGGGCCGGGGCGGCAGGGTCGGGCGCGGCCGCGGCGGCGGCGGTGCGCGTGCGCCGCTCGCGCTCGCAAGGTACCCGCAAACTGCACAAGTGCCTGTCCACCGCGTCCGACGTGTACGCCGCGCCCCCCGCCCCGCAGCACTCGCTGCTGACGACGCGCCAGTATTGCAGTTTTGGTAGTACAGTCACCTTGTACCGAGTCCACTCGGCTAAGTCTCCTTCCGTTCTGAGGCAGTCGCAGTTTCTTCTTTTTTGTTTTTTTGATTTTTGTTCTTTTTGGTTCTTATTCTTGCGGCCGGCGGACGAGCGCTCGCTTGAGCCGGCGCGCTCGCGCATCTTGCGAAGCATCTTGAGCTTGAGTGGATATGACATTGCAATTTTGGCTGATATGAATCGCTCAGCACCAACGTTTACAAGTGAAGCTATGCTTTGTCTGTCTGTATGTAAATTGTTAATGAAAGCTCTTCTGTTGCTAGTCGTCGCCGTCAAGCGCGCTCAGAAGTCTGTTACAACTCTCACTGTTATTCCTTCGTTATGTTTTGTTTTTAATTTTTATATTTTTGTTTTCACACTCACTGATATACTTCTTTCCATAACTGAATACTCAAACATGTTGACTTGCTGTGAGTTTGAAGGTTTCTTCTTTCAAATACGCGGCACCTTGCGCCGACCTTACAACGACACCACGAATGGCTGCGGATTGCATTTTGTATAATGACTGGTTGGTGTAACTTCAAGCTCACATCAGTGTTGTTTAGAATTAGTTTGGCCTTACGATGCCATGATCTTACGTACATACATTGAAATATAAGTTAATCTAATGAAATCATATTACTTTGAACTGGCAATGTTAACTGGACATAAATTGCTAAACACCTTCGCCACAGTCTCGTAGATCAAATGTTTAACATTTTGTTTGGCCCCTTATTATTTTCATATGAGCATGTGTTGATCTGTTGAGTTACTTCCATATTTATTTATTTGAAAAATTTCCAATTTCAGATCGGAATCATTTAATAGGTAACCATTGGAATATTCCTCACCTATTTTAAGTTATAATTTGGTTTCTCTAGTTGTTATATCCGAGTAGTTTTATCCTTCGTTGTCATTCCGAATCCGAGCTAGAATGAGTTCCTCATGTTTGATGGTGTTTCATGTATGTCCATGTCGGCTAGACGCCCTCTGTACAGAATGTCGCGGCGCGTGCAGCGCTCGCGCACGTGGCGCACGTGTCGCGCGTGTCGCACGTGTCGCGCGTGTCGCACGTGTCGCGCGTGTCGCACGTGTCGCGCGTGTCGCACGTGTCGCGCGAGCGTCGCACGCGCCGCCCTGTGATGTGCTTGTAACATATCGTGGTTTTATTTGTCGGTACAGAACCAACTGTTCCGCAGACTATCGCATCTATGGAGTACTTACACATTATGCAACCCAATGGTATCCAATACAACATTTGCATCGTTTCGTTTTGTTCTTAAGTTATTTGGTATGGTGTTCGTTTATTTCCGCTTGTGTGCGTGAGCGCACGTAGCTGTCCTCTAGTGCGACGTGGCTGTGACTGTCTTGTAATGTACCACACACACACACTAATGGTCTGCGCACCCTTGTACGAAACTCTTTCGACTGGCATGACTCATAGTTGTACAACTAAAAGGTGACTTACTACTCAAAACTATTTTATAATCTATCACTGTTATTGTTACGACGAACGAGACCTACTATATATTATATGTTATATGTGCATAAATAAGCGAGGCTTTCCATATTGTATGAGACACACGATCTATTTATCATTTCTATTCTTTCCTGTATTTAGTTTCCGATGGTCGATTGTTTATTGTCACGAGCGATCACGTTATGTATTTATTTGCCTTCGTCTGCGAGCGGTCTGGCAGAGCGCCGCTCGGTTCCTCCGCGGACCGAGTTCCTGACGCGACTAACACTTACTGTACTTTATATACTTGTAACGCTGTTGAGTACATGAATGTTATTTCTTTTTCTAGCCCGACCACAAAGCAAAAAGTTTAAATGGCTCGTTTTTGGCTGCCTCTATATTCGGCTGTCATTATGTCTATGTATGCTTACGGTATTATCTTACTAGCAGTGCAGTAGTTGCATGCGCACGCGCCGCCCGCGCACGTAGTTGGCTAGCCGTGTGTTGCGTGTCCGTCCGGCGCGGCTCTCCGGCGCTGGACTAGTGCCTGCTCACCTAAGTCCATCCCCATTCCATCTCACATCTCACCTCTGTGTTGCTCTTTATGTACATTCTGTGTTCCGTAGTGTTCGGTCCGCTTCTCATTTGCTATGTTCATGATTAGAGCTGTTTATCGATGTGCTCATTAATTTAAGATAACTCTATGATTACTGATCTTTAACGGGGTGATCGGTGTTTTGACCGCAGCCTCACTTGCGCCGTATTCTGCCTTGTGTTAACCATTTCATGTCCCGGGTCAAAACACTTACCTAACAATAATATCTTACACAACTGGACATTAACAAAACGTTGTGCAAATAAGCTGAGATTGGACGGGCATGCAATCGCCTCAGGATTCTTCTCTGACGCATGATTATAATTCCTTCTTTTTAACTTGTTATTTATCTTATGCACTGGTGAATGGCACTTGACTGATGATTTCAGCTAATTTCACAACAGCACTAATTACACTGAGCCCGTGAGATGAGCTCGCTTTAGTCTGCAATCTTACCTACTGTAGACTAGTGCACAATACGGTGGTGATGAGGGACACAACATGCTCAATATTCTTCTTTCAAATCTTCTGATCCTCTAGATAAAAATAAGATAAGTGGAGGACGGCACGCATGAAAACAGATGCGCCAAAGTTCATACTTCCTTAGATGATAAAACTCAAACATTTTGAACATGTTGCCTAAAATGCCAACACAATGGTATAAAAATAAAAAACTAGGTAATCCGAAAAGAACTGGTCCCCTTACAGGCCATCTGCTTCTCTAAAGTCGTAATAAATGAACTCGCATTGCGTTCGAAGCTTATCTTATGCAGTCCAGTCCACATTAGCTAGCCTAGTGGTGTAGCCGTAGTGTTGTTGTGCCCTCACCGCCGCCGGCGCCGGCGCAGTGCGCTCGCCGGCGGTGGCAGTAACCGAGTGTGTGTATGTTGCCAACCGGCCGGTCAGACAAGCTGGACAGCTCGTTCTCGCGCTCGCGCTCCAGCTCCATGTCCAGCCTCGAGAACATCTCGCAGGAGGGCATCCAGTGCCTCGCCTTTGCAGACAGCTACACCAAAAAGTCCGGTGAGTATACTTAGTTCTTCTAAATTCATCCATATTTTACCAGATAGAGATTTGCCAGATTTTGACGAAACGATTGGCGCAATGGCTGAGCGATCGACTGCTACGCTGCGTGTCGCGGGTTCGATCCCCGCACGGAACAAATATTTGTATGGCCTACAAATAGTTGTTCGGGGTCTGGATTTGTGTATGTGAGTTTAAATGTTTACACGATACTGAAGTAATTCCTAGCGTGGGGCAACGTCACCAACATATACATATGTTAGAGGCAAGCATATTCAAAATCAAACGTCATTTGTTACAACTAAGCTGCTGATGAACTTTTAGAACGTTAAAATTGTCATGAAATAATCTCCCAAAACGGCCGTCCTTGAACTGGATACAAATTCAAGCTCCAGGCTACCACTGAGAAATTATAAAATATTATACTCGCTCTAAATCTCACATATGTCTCGTGTGGGGCTGATCCGTTCAACGTCATGTTCATAAACTCGGTCTAGTTGAAATAAATGCTTTGACTAGGTATTACAGGCTAGGTTTATCCTTTCTTATTTCTGGCCTGTTATTGAAGTGAATCGGGCGTCTTTTATATGTTTTGATTTTGCAGACCCAACGGCGCTGGTGCCGACGCTATGGATCGGTACGACACTGGGCTCGGTGCTCACCATGATGATCAGCCTGCCGGAGGCGGAGCACAGGCACACGCAGCCTGTCGTGGTCGCCACCAGTGGTACGTGTGCTTATTGTATTATTGGAAGGTGCGTGTGCAATACGATCGCACGCTTCCAATACTCGCAATAACGTGTTTCTCTTATATGATGTGCTTTTAAGTGCAATCTTCAACCTCTTCCAATATTCATACCAATTTTTAAATATCTTTGTTTGTTTTCAGGGGGGCCGTTGTTTAGGTTAAAGGGTTCAATACTGACTATGTCATTTCTAGACTGCAATGGTGCTTTAATACCTTACTCCTACGAAAGTTGGAGAGACGATAGTAAAGATGTAAGTATACAGCACAATGTCGTAGTGGTTAGCAATAACCTTTTTTCCTTTAAAATTCTTTTTCATCAATAATGATTTCAACTCAAATCATCTTTAGCAGGTAAGAGACCGACGCGAGCGCACGCCGACGAAGCAAAGCTCGTCGAGCAGTGGCAGCCGCATGAGCCCGACGCCCGGCTCGGACGCGGCCGGCGACCGGCAGTTCGTGGTCGTAGCATCGGAGAAGCAGGCGCGGGTCGTGGCGCTACCCAGTCAGAACTGCGTGTATCGGCAGCAGATCGTGGAGACCGACTTCGTTGTAAAAGCTGAGACTGTTAGCTTGAAAGGTAGCTAAATGAATGTCAAAAAATGTTTCAAAGTCATATTTTTGCACAAATAAATGATTTTTGGTCACTTATGACTGCAATGGGATCAAACAATAAGTTGAACCGTGTAACTTTCAGACAGTGTATGTCTGGTGAACTACCTGTCGACGGGGCACCTGGTGGCGTACAGTCTGCCGTCGCTGCGGCCGCTCGTGGACGTGGACTTCCTGCCGCTGTCGGAGCTCGGGTGAGGCCACACAGTCCCGCGCCCGCCCCGCCCCGCCCCGCGCCCGCCCCGCCCCGCCGCGCGGGACGGGTGCGTGGTCGTGTCTATCGCGCCACCGGTACACTGACCGGTGCACACAGATCACTATTAGACGATTTCTCTGCACCGAAGGCACTAAATGATAAACGGCTTGTTTTATAATATAGTACCTTTTATCATTAGCTTCGCAGTTTTATCATATTGAATGCTATTTTGGGCTACCGGAAATTTGTCATTTTTACGGTTTTTGCATTCATTATTTCTCATCAGAGATTTTAGCTGTACTGATCATTCGCTATTTTATCATTTGGGAGCCTAACGACAGACTTCCTGTACAGTATCGATCGATGTTAGAACGTAGCCTTGTTTGGCGCACGACGCGTCTCGTGCGCACGCGCACGGGCCCCGGCACGAGCGCGTGGTGCGTCAAGCGAGCGCCGGTGTCATCTTCTATTAAGCGTGTCAAGCACTCAGCTACTAGACGTACAAGTCGCGCTGTAGAACTTCGCGACGTAGACAAAATTTTGCAAATCTGTCGAGCACCACCTGTGCTTCCGATATTTGGCACTTTTTCTATTTTTCAGTTTTAAAATAAACGATCGGACATCGCCCTCAACACGACACACGTTTTAAGCAATGCGCGTTATACTAACCCTTATGTTTGTGAGAGAACACCGTCACTTTATAACTACTCAACTATTTATTTTGATGCTGCAAATGTATATGGATGTAAATACACTCTGGTTACCCGACACTGAACGGACCGAACACCTGAACGACACGGAATGCTACCGACACCCCCGCGCTAGCCCTCCGACCATATAACGATAGTGTATACCGCCCTGCATCTCTTACATCTGTCTAACTTTTCACCCTTAGAACAATGATGGATTAACTAATCGGCGCGGGCCTCGCCTTTGTGTCACGTTCTGCGGCGCTCTCGGTTTGTCGTCTCGTGTATCCAACTTGTTCTCCAAGTGTGACTGACGACGTACAAACCCAGAGCGCCGCGCACAAAGCCGGGGCGCGCGCCGGAGCGAGTCACCGCGCTGACTGGTGTCTGTATTCCTGGTAGCTTCCAGACACAGTCCAAACAGAGGGGTATCGTAGACCCAATGCTGTCCATATGGGGCCAGCAGCTCATTGTTAACGAGGACACCGACCAGTAAGTCGCCGTCCATGCAGATGACATGCGTTAGCCACGTACCGTCACTTGTCATGTGGAGTCGCTCACTCCGGCCTCTGTTGCGTACCTAGACATGTTCATGTAACGTTGACAGTTGCTTCGTACCCCTCATCTCCCCGCGCCCATAGACTGCCCCGCCCCGCCCGCCCTGACCCTCGCCTGTTATGTTTCATTGACGTTTCCTCTCGGCCACGGGCAAATCATTGTGCGCTCCCGACACAGTCACATGTGTAAATTGACCTTTAATGTCTGCAAACAAAATTGGAATACCGGAAACATACCGAAGTAATCGATTCTTGCGATACGCTAACCTAATATTTAAATAACGTATTTCAAAAAGCAAAACAAGGTATTTAAAACGAAATGAGCCTACTTCCCTCCATAGCTAGGACACTTGCCCACGATGATTCCAACGTTCCGAATGAACGGAGCGTCGCGCGTCATCCGGAATGATTTGCCCTGGGGGAGCTGCCTGCGTCCTGCACTGTGCTTGACTAGTGCTCGGTGACCTGTGCCCGCACACCGTACACTCACACACCCACACTCCGTGTACACGTGTTGCACTGTGTACAGTGACGACACGCACTCACCTCCACCACATGGTTGTCTACTCTCTCTGTGCGATCTCTCCTACTTCCTCGCTGGGCTGCTACTGTGCTGTTACATGTTGTTCCTCCTCGTTCTTCGCTTGCAGCATGCCCGCTTCTGAATGTTTTACTTTCTCATTTTAATGTTTATCCTGTTATTATTAGTCGCGATAGTACTCGTTAGTTACGCTTATATGTTAGACTAAAGTTTGTCCAATAGACTCCAACACTGGACCGCGAGGATACATCAGGTGAGACGTTTCAATTGATAGAACAATTACTCTTTTCCCCACTTTCTCAACTTCGTTCTTGGACTATAAATCTCCTTTCTCTTTCTTCTTGGACTATAAACAATGTATACGTCACAAGAGAACACTAGCATGTGCGTCGAGACGACTTGTAAAACGTTCGATGTGTGTGACATTGCAGGATAGCGAAGACGTTTTGCTTCAGCAACAGAGGTCACGGACTATACCTCGCGTCCCCCACTGAAGTACAAAAGTTCACCATCGACGCAGAGTTCTGGTGAGATGTTTGAAATGACCAATGAATATTTGCTATGAAAGTTTACGTGACGTAGCTAACAGATGTGTCGCGTGTTACAGTCAACAGCTGAACGAGATGATCGGCGAGCTGTTCCTGCCGCGTGACATGCCCGAGCCTCCCAAGGAGAGCTTCTTCCGAGGACTGTTCGGCGGCGGATCCAGACCCCTGGACCGAGAAGAACTCTGTGAGTAGTATTCAGTTATGCTGTATGCTGCTGGACAACTAATAAGTTTTACTTTCTGTAAAAGAGTTTCCATAAATATCCGATATGAGTGTATTCATTCAGGCGTCTCATTCGACGCCAAAAGTTTATCGTTCCTCGATGGTAGTGTTATATGAGCGGTGTTTAAATGGATGGGTGTGTTCGATTGCAGTCGGCGAGAGTAGCGGCAAGCCCCTGCGCACGGTGGCCAAGCACATCCCGGGGGGCTCCGCCGCGCAGCTGGAGCAGCTGGGAGCCCGCGCGGGCACGGCGGCCGGGGACATCTCGCGCGCGCACATGCTGGTGGTGGAGCGGGGCGACAAGCTGTCCCGCCTGGAGGACAACACGGAGCGCATGCACAACCAGGCCGCCGAGTTCTCCTCCTCCGCGCACCAGCTCATGCTCAAGTACAAGGATAAGAAGTGGTACCAGCTGTGAGCGGCCAACGGAACCATAGGTTAAGTCTTATACTTCGGCTTCTGAAGGCGGGACGATTGAAACATGTATGAGGAATTTCTATGTCAGAACGTACCAGAAACGAATTGACACCGGCAGTAAACTCGACGTGCCTACTCGTGTTTGGTACCATTCCTAGACTCCGTCGAGGGTTCTGGCTGTCGTTGACGAATGCCACAGAGTGCTTTATTCTGAGATTTGTAATAGCGTGATGATTGCATCAGTCAGCAGTGTCGCACTCGGCAGGTGCAGGAGCAGAGCCGCCCGCTAGAGCTAGCTACCACGTAGACGTCTTATGAACCTTACCTACACTCTTATAGGCGTGACTCGATATCAATGAACGCACAAACTATCGATACTCTCGAGCATAGGCGACTTCGATCAGTAGTGTCCCGCTTCCTACGATCACTCGTTGAATCGTTCAATTATTTGTGTGCCTAAGTCGCGGCTCCCTGGAGCCCGGGGCCTGGAGCCCGGGGCCTGGAGCCCGGGGCCTGGAGCCCGGGGCCTGGAGCCCGGGGCCTGGAGTCCGGGGCCTGGAGCCCGGGGCCTGGAGTCCGGGGCCTGGGGCGCCGGTACGGCTTCCGGTGTACATAGCGCGCTCGCTCCGCATTCGGTCACGCGATGTGATAATGTAAATAAATCAAAAGCGTTACTGTTAACTAATTTACTTAAAACTCTTTTTATACAAGTAATACAGTAGTGTCGCGTCGGACTCGGATGATCTCTCCTTGTGTCTTCTGTTACGGTTAGGATTCAGTAGTAGCCGCTAGCCCACGAGTGCGCCGCGCCTAGGCCGCGCCTCCCGACCAATAGCGAGCGCTGCTAGAGCCGGCGCGTGCGCAGCTCGCGTGGAGCGCTACTCACTTTGCGTCTGTTCGCCAGCGTGGTAGGCTGCATTTATGTTACGTGCGTATACATAGATATACGATTATGTTAGTATTGCGTAAAACATGAGATTATTTGAATGTTGCTATATTACAATACAACGTAGATGTACATTTTATAGATACAAAGTAAACTCTTTATCTAATGTAAGGATAGGCGACGATGTTGATCTGTAAAAAGTATTAATTAAATAATATAAAGAAAGATAATATATTATAAAGATTGGAAATTTAAGCATTGGAAGACAATAATTTTTGTTACTTCTCACTGGAGATTTCTTTGACACATAATGTGTAGTTTAGTTTCTCTTCGGAACACCTCCCGCTTGTGTTGCCAGTTCGTTTTGTTTGCACTCAGCACTACGTCAGCCGATGTGTTTCGTTTTATATTAAGTACTACTTATATTAATTGAATATTAATGTTTTATGGGCATTTGTTAGTGTCGACGTTTACGTATGACCGCGTGTCGCGTTTCGTCGCGGTTGCCGCCCTTACCTTTAGTTGGTGTTCGCGACTTATTGTATATTGTGACACAATTATAGCAATACTACGTGCGGGTTGCCAGCCTAAAGTAAACCAGACCAATCGGTGTCGTGTTGGTGTTGCTAGCTAAAATTAAACAATGTAAACTAAAGCGATAACTACTACGTGTAAACTAATAAATAAAGCTCCGTTGTATATCGCTGGTATTCTATAAGTGCGTGGCGTGGGACTTGCTCTACGATCGAGTTATGTATAAATAATATATATCACTTCTGTACTCTTGCTGGACTAGGGAATGTATGGAATTGGACGAATCAAGAAGAAGTTTGTAAACACTTGTGTAGTGTCGCTGGGTCTTTGTATGTACTGAGGGTTACTGAGATGGTTATTTACAAGTTTCTTTCGTGGAGAGGCGTAGTGTGCGTAGCGCGAGTCTCGTGGCCACATCTAGATAAGTAGTGTAGTGGATATCGGTGTATCGCATGGCAATAACAGTTTTCTATGTCGTCACCGCATCTAGCTGTTACTTTGCTTAGTTATGTTTCCTCGCTCGTAGTGGTAGCTTGCTCGTACTGTAACATGATACCCGTTGAATGTTTTAGTTGGACTGTTACATTATCAGCATGGTACAAAGAGAATTCTGCAATATTTTCCCTTCTGATAGTAATCGTATTTATACGTCCGGTGTCATTCGATCGCCTTACTTAGCTTGATAATTTTATAGGTACCTTAGACATGCTAGTTCAGTTAACCGTATTTAGCTAGCGAGTATACTTCGGCCGTGTACGATATCGGATGCCAAACTATGTACTGTTCTCATACTGTGTTATATTAATATTATAATTGTTACACAACTTGTACTCGTGCTCTAATGAGTTTATGTAACGTGGTTAT
Source organism: Ochropleura leucogaster (assembly GCA_958449745.1). NCBI lineage: Eukaryota > Metazoa > Arthropoda > Insecta > Lepidoptera > Noctuidae > Ochropleura > Ochropleura leucogaster. The sequence goes on from OY288201.1 coordinate 21,832,076, forward strand.
GTTGTAGTGAGCAGCGGCGCGGCCTCGTGCGAGTGTGCCGGGGCTCACTACGACACCTTAGCGTTAATACTACGTCACGAACAAACAAATAATTAACTCACGCTGTTCCAATAAAATATCACTTTTTAACCAGATTATTTTTGTTACGTAACTACTAACAAATATTTTCATAACAAAGTTTACTTAATTTTATCGATCAATCAGTAGAAACGGTTTATACGATTTTTAACGTTAACACTACATGATTTGGGTGGAGAACACCGCCGTGCTATATTCGAGCGGCATATCAGTGGAATATATCAACGTATCTATCTTATCGTAAGATCATATAGTTTTGAGATGCCGCTTACTACGTTTTCTAATGCCCTTTTAATATCAAGTAGATTTTTAATTTTAACCTCGATAGTAAGTAAGGTAAGAGTTTAAAGTATTATTTCACCGCATCACGTCACTCTGTGCATAGCATCTACCATTCTGTATAGAGCTATCGTTAGCCAACTATTGCAATACATAGTTCTCGTAGAAATTATTTTTATCAGATTATTCTAGAAATTGAAACGGAGTTTCGTTGTTGATGCTGTTGTGTTTCTATATAGTAGCGGCGCGGGCAAGCGTGCCGCTGCGTTTCTGTCCGCCATACGCGCGTCTAGTCCTCGTTGATGTCACTACGTGTTACTTACGTACCTCATGCTCCGTGCAATATTCTATTTAAAATATGGTATAATGTAAATGGACAAGTTAAGTTTTCTCAATTCTATTAATTGTTAATTATAGTTGAAGAACGCCACGTTGCATGTAGTTGAAGGTCGCGTCCGGTCCGCGGCCCGACGCAGCTTGTCGTGTCGCGTCCGGTCCGCGGCCCGACGCAGCTTGTCGTGTCGTGTCGCGTCCGGTCCGCGGCCCGACGCAGCTTGTCGTGTCGTGTCGCGTCCGGTCCGCGGCCCGACGCAGCTTGTCGTGTCGCGTCCGGTCCGCGGCCCGACGCGGCTTGTCGTGTCGGGCCGCACACGCGCGACGTCGCTGTCGGCAGTTTGCGTAACGCACGACAGTTCCATTACACACGCTGACGATTCATTTGGAAATTATGGGACTAAATTATAAATATAAGTATTTGTAAATAAATAATTAAAAAAAGAAAAATCTTGTGGCAAATTATTACTTGTTATGTAACGACGTGTAGGATTCATTTCAACATTTATTTTGTATAATTAGACGAGTGACTCTTTTCTAATCGTTCAGATACGAGGGTTATAAAGAACTATAATAACTATACATATTGTATATAAAGGATGCTGTTGAATTATATTGATTATTTAGTTTGGTAGATGATTATTATAGTCATTATATATAAATAAATTATGAAAATAAAAGTATATCAAAGTATAATGCTGTTTTAATATTCAATGATGCTGTACTGTGCGTGGTCGAAATTACGAAAGACGGCGTCATCACTAACTGCGGTATGGCACCAGCCACCATCCGTACAAGTGTGTTAATCAATAACTGACATACAATACCCACTGAAACGTCCGGGCGACTAAGACAGCCCAAAACTTTTTGACGTTAAACGTCCGGGCGACTATTGTTACCCAAACGTTTCGCCCTATTCAAAACCTTTTTTTGTCTATGAGAGTGTTCAAGAGGTTCACAAGTGTTTCGCTAGATGGTTCTCTATTAAATTACGCGTCTGTTGGTCGGTAAAACACCAAGGTCAAGCCACAGAGAGATTTAAAAAAAAAAATTGTTTACACAAGTGTTGAATGACGTGCTTGAGTGGTTGAAGTGTTTACGAGTGTCGAGTTTCAAATAAAAGATAAGATGGATTTATTGTTCTACTGTATTAAGTGTTTAGTATTGAAATACTCCTGAAGATCCATTCTTTCAGAATATCTACAAATTCTAAGTATCCGAAGTCTGATAGGATTTTTTTTTAATTATTTAAAATTGACAAGCAAAAACTTTTCCGTTGCGTGCCGGTTTTTTGTTAAGTTTTTTTATGATCTGTTATATAGTGTAGTAAAATACTACTTCTAATTGGAAACATAGGTAATTATTAATATCTGTCTTAAACGAAAGAAATATGATAAAAGAAATAGGATTACAAGTTTTAATTATTTAATTCTCAGGATTTGAAAATGGACGACCATAGCCCCCCTTTACGTTTCATACCGGAATGGGTAGTTTGTTTTGATTTATTATGTTATACTGTTTGTTCAAAGTAATTATAAATTGGTACCAAAACAAAGCTTATTTCATCTAGTTTATTAATACGTAAATAGCGTGGAGATATATTACGAAATATTTCGTAAAAACTTGTAATTAATAAATATTTTACTCAAATTTCACCACTATTGTAAAGTTTAACTTTTTTTTGTACCGTTTACGATAAGAGTTACAATTTAGCTTTCGCATATTTTGATTCCTTATAATGTCAGCTCTATACAGGTATTTTTTAATTTACCATAACAGTTGTAGCTTGGGAGAAAATAAACTTTAAATCGGTGACGTCATAGGGCGCGCGACCGTGACGTAAGCTCGCGAGCGCGCGGACGTACTAGATATGACAGCTGTCAAACTTGGGACGTGTGAGTGGAAACAAGTCCATTCTATTTCGGCCGCGATTCATACAGTATTCTCCTAACCCCTTCAGAAGTTTTTATTTCGTCCTTAGTTTCGTCTTAGCTTATAATGTCCTTTTTCAAAATATGCTTTTCTCTTAATGTCCTGTTCTCAATATGTTCTTTTCTCGAAATGGCCCTCAAAGTGAAAAAAAAATGTGTCTTATTAAGTAGGTACATACCTACATTTATCTACATTTGTTTACAAGATAATCTAGTCTAATTATGTTTTATCATAAATGGCAAGTACTTATAGTAATTACTTAGTTACTAGCCGCCTAAATAGATTAGGTTCATTCTATACATTAGAAGTGATCGTTCACGCACACAGGCATACAGCACACGTGCATTCAAATCACATGCAATCATACAGTCCACTATTTTTTAGTACCGAAGGTGTAAGGCGAATTTAGTACAAAATAAATATCCTTTGAGTAAAGACGTATTAAGGTGGATCCACACATTGCGAGCATGTGCTCCGCACGGCGCACAACGCATGCCTCGCCAAGTGTGGACCTGTATATTCGTGGCGAGGCATGCGCTCCGCATGCGCGAGGGCGAGCCAACGCATGTCGGCAAATGCTTCAAGATCAAAGTGCCTCAGTGCGAGCATTACGTTATGTGTGGACGTAGCCGCGCATGCACGTTCGAGGCGTGCGCCGCGTACAATATCAACGCACGCCTCGACTGCGAAAATGAAACTGCGTTTGCTCGGGCCAAACAGCGCGCAGCGCATGCTCGGGCCGATCCAACCCACACAGCAGCTGGCAGTCAAGATGGCGCCTTTGCATCGCGTGCGCGTATCCGCTGCTGCTTTTACAATTATTAATTAAATTATTGAAAAGAAAAGGAAAGAAAAAAGTCGTCGTCGTTGGTGGGTTAACAAGTTCTTCCGCCTGCGTTATGAACACGGAAATAAGCTTTTCGATGACCTCTCATTTGAAGAAAATAACTCCAATTTTATATAGATAGCTGAAGAAGATCCTAGAAGTGAATTAATTTTTTTTTCAACTCAGCGACGGTTAAATTTACTTACGTCTTCTCTTTTATTTTTATTAAAATAATGATTATGTTTAGGATCCCATAATAATCTATTACTTTCGTATAATAAAACTGCTTTTCTTAACATTTCTTTGTCATTCATAATGCGCGCGTACATCCGCAGCGAGGCGGACACAACCATCCAAACGCAACGCACTGCGCGCAATGAGCCGGCCGCCACATGCACACGGCACACGGTGCGGCGCGCAGCGCGTGTGCGCCTTGCGGAGCGAAAGCCTTGCCAAGTCTGCGCGCCTACTTGCCTCGAGCATTTGCTTCGCACGCGATGGCTCGACCCGAGCATATGTTGGTATACGCACGCCTCAAGCCGAGGCATGCGTTGTGCGCCGTGCGGAGCACATGCTCGCAATGTCTGGATCCACCTTTAGAGTGTTTTCTTCAAATCATCAATCAGATATAGACCTTATTCCCGTGAACACTAGCCAACGATGGCATGGTTGGTCATGAAATATATATCTCCGACAATAGATCCCCGGACAGAACAAAGTTTTGTATGGCGCACAGATAGTTGTTTCAGTTCTGGTTTCTTTTGTATACAATTTTTAAAATTTGTAATCTAAAATCATTAAAATCATCCACACAACTCACTGGCGTCGTCGTCATATCTGTCTACTTTGAGTTCCAAAAGACATTTGACGTTGTTGATAATGATATCCTATTATACTTTATATTTACTTTACCTTACCTATTATACTTTGACGGGTCTGTTGGTCTAGTGGTTAGTGGCCCTGACTGCTGAGCCGGAGGTCGTGGGTTCGATTCCCACCCTGGACAAACTTTGTGTGATGAGCATGATTGTTTGTTCTGTGTCTGGGTGTGATTCATATAACTATAATATGTATGTATTTATAAATTATATAAGTATGTATATCAGTTGTCTGGTTACCATAACACAAGCTCTGCTTAGCTTGGGATCAGATAGCCGTGTGTGAGCTGTCCCAAGATATTTATTTATTACCTATCAAAAATGGCGTCAATTGGATTTACACCGAAATTTCTAGCATTTTTTGCATCCTATTTGTGAAATCGTACCCGGTAGTCTAGGTTCTACTATATTCGATCTGGTGTAAGTCAGGGCAGTGTACTGGGAACAACCCAATTTATAAAAATGGCCATGGATCTGCCGTTAGGGCTGCCAAAAATTGCCGATAAATTGAATCTCTTCTACTCTGTAAAAGACTTCGATGATTGCCGTTGATTGCAAAACGATATAGACGCCATATAGGAGTGGAGTGGGGTAAATCGTCTTCGCTTAAATACTACAAAATGTAAAATGATGTCATTTTCACGCTCTCGCGTACTCTGCACTTTGGCTATAGTCTGGCGAGGGCTCCGTTGGATTGGGTCAGCCAAATTCGAGACTTAGGGCTGACCGCTGACATTAGACACACCACTAAACTTTAGGGACCACATCTGCATGTGTGACTGCTAATAGGATGCTAGGGTTTGTCATGATGGTTTCTTTCGCATTTAAGGGAATAAGCTGCCCTAATGCTGCATATAAAGCATACGTGCGTAGTATGCTAGAATTAAATGCCATAGTATGGGACCCCCACGAGGCTAATTAGTATTCTCTTCTAATCGAACGAGTCCAGAAGAAGTTTGCTGATTTTATTTATGGGCGTATGTACGGGTACTAACCGTATCTATACCATCTTTGTTTGTTAACCGCTTGTATGCCGGAATTACGGACACAATTAATTACGCATTGTGTCTCGCGTAGATCTACGTTCCGGCATACAAGGGGTTAAAAGGATGGTAGGACTAGGACTTAGGCGGAAATTTCCTTTATTCACTACCACCGTTTCCTGACCAAGTTGATAACCCAACTACGCTGGAGCGGGTAGGTCTAGTGGGTGTGCCGAGTCGTTTCCTTGTGGAAGGTGAAGGCGTGGAGGGTCCTCGTCGTCGGAGAAAACTGTTCGCGGCGCCCCCGGGAGAGCGCACACGACGAGCGGCTGCTGCGCCCACAGCTCGAGCTATCACACTGCTCAACCCTTTGCTCACTCAGCACATACATCTGGATATCTTCCATGATAAACCATAATTATGTTTGTAAATGTACCTATATATTAATTTTTAACTATTTTTAAGTTATAGTTCGTAAGTTTGTTTTCATCAATCAGTACAGTATGGGCTGGATTGTGGCGTGACGCAGGGGGGGTTGACCTCACCCTCCCTTTTTGATTTGCACATAGACCAGTTGGTTGGTGAGCTGAGTAGCACTATGGTTGGTTGTTCTGTGGATGGCAGAATGATCAACAACATGAGCTATGCTGATGACATGGTACTGCTCAGCCCATCAATCTGTGGATTGAGGAATAATGCTACTAAAAGTGAAGTAGTGGTTTTTAAAGCACGCAATAATATGCCCACAAATGTACCACCAGTGACGTTACAAGGAGCACCACTAAAAGTGCGTCACTCAGTTTAGATACCTCGGTCATGTGGTCACGGACTCTCTCACTGATGACCAGGATATAGATAGGGAGCGCAGGGCGTTGGCAGCCCGATATAATACGAGACCCGCAGGTTTGCGCGGTGCTCTGGTCAGGTAAAGCTGACGCTCTTCAGAGCCTACTGTCAGTCGTTCTACACGTGCAGCTTGTGGGTTAGGTACCTATACGCAGAGAGCTTACAAAGTATAACAATGCGCTGGGGATGTTGGTGGGGCTGCCTCGGTTTTGAATCGCTTCGGGCATGGTTGCGGACGCGCGAATAGATGACTTTCATGCCATTATGCGCAAACGATGTGCATCGATGTTGCGGCGATTCAGGGGTAGTCCTAACAGCATTTTAGCTACTCTGGCGGACAAGGTCGACGGACCATTTATCAGGCTCTGGACTGGCAGACATGTGCGTGCTCATGTTCATGCAGCCAATTAATGTGTTTTGTTTGTTTTTAATTATTGATTTAACTAACATAGGCTAAGTTGATACCAACACTATATGGATCGCTTGGTCTGAAATAAAGATTTTGATTTGATTTTATATTAGTGTTAAATTTTAAAATATAAGTGTTTTGGTTACAGTAGGTGGTAGTGGTGGTACCCATTAAAACAACAAATATATTGAGCAACTTTTTTAATAAAACTTTAACTATAATATAAATACAATAGAATACATACGAGCATTTATTATGTGCCGGGCGTGTCGGGCGCGGCGCGTCGCTCGGGCCGCGCCCCCCGCGCCCCCGCCCCCGCGCCCCCCGCGCCCCCGGAAGGCACAGTCCTAGTTTGAACAGCAGACGAGCATTATGCGCCCGGCGCGGCGCTCACAGCTGATCATTTCCGCGCGGCTACGTACTATGTACACTGGTATATGCTGACAAGTAATCACAAGTTGCAGTCATATTTTTGAGGTATTTCGATTAAAATTATAAACTCTATAAATTGAAATTGTGGCTGAAATATATATAGCATTGCGTTATTGTCACCACATGAGGCCATGACAAGGGCGCGCGGCCGGTACAGGCAGCCGTGTGGTTACTTGTTCGCTAGCACAACATCTCCACCACTAGCGCCGCGCGCTGCATACGTGGCTAGCGTCAAGTGTACAGGCTATCGCACGCGAGGATCACAACTGTAGTCATTCTATCGAAAGCTAACTAATATGCGTATTACATCAATTAAAAAGTGTTATGTTAAAGTTGACGACACCGGATCACGTGCACTAGGTAAGCATAACATCGAGGACGGTCGCGGTCAGCAGAACGGTACAACTTGAAAACGTACACATTATCACAAAATCCTGTTCATTGTATAAATCGTGTGAAGTATCAGTGGAAGCGCACGGACACATGCACTAAAACGATCACATGTCGCTATCACACTCGCTCAATACAAAACACTAAAAAGTATATTTAGCTACGAAACTTGACTAATATCCAATATTGTTTTTGATAATTAAATATAATCACCCAATGTGAAAACTTGTGGTCTGAAACGAGCCAATAAGAGAGAGCGAGCTCACCCGCAACAGTAGAACGGCCCTCACTCCTCTTAGACAGACGTTACGTTACACACTGGACGAACACATCACAATAGTTTGGTACCGAACTTGCAACTTACGGAACACTTGTTTACATTGATCAGTATTTACAAAGACGTGTGTGAACTAAACCAGATTATAACCGAAATTAACATTATTATCTACTCGCTTACTATTAAGTTAAATATAAAATTTGACAACAAGACCCAAAGGCAACTAATTGCACTAATATAATGTTTACGTTTCACAGCTTTAAATGCTAACAACTATAATACTAAGGTCTCAGGAAGACGATCAACGTCTATGTAAAGCTCGTTATATTTGTGTGGTACTCTACTGGAGTGAGGATTTTACAATATACACAATAAAGGAAACAGATCGCCTTCCTAAACTCGCTCTCACTCGACATAGTGCAACACGCGGTGACGTCACTGTATGCGTGGCGTATTCAACTGTTCATTCCGCACCATTCGTTTCAGAACAATATCCCTTGAGAGCATATTATTAAAATTTATCAATTTTATATAATAGTAGTAAAATTTTAATGAAAGACAACAAGAATATTGAACTTATGAGCTAATAATCACAATGTTACTGCCCGCTGCCCGCGGCGACGAGACGTATGGTTAGCTGACAGCACTCCCGGCCGGCCGCGAGCGTGACGTCACACAGCAGGACGCGGCCGCGACCCACGGCCGGCCGACTCTCACGTCAAATTCGTTACTTCGCTCCTATACACACAACTAACAATACAGATTAAGAAACACAGGAAGTATACAAAAATATCGTGTCTAACTACAACGATCAATTACATAATTAATGTACTAACGATTAAACTAGTGCGTCCTATACAAGTAAATTATCTTCTAAGATTTGTTCAGCGGGTGGATGAATACATTGGATACGTGAGCACTGCACACTCTACTGCAGTAAACGACACGATATGACTCTCAATATGTCTGCGGTATACTGACATGTAAACATATTTCCCACAATAGCTAACATGTAACATACGTTTCCTATCATTTAACGATTCCGTTTCTTATAAAAGTAAAAATTCATATAGTTTTAGATTATAAAAGAAATATTTCATACAATAATCTTACGACTTTTTTGGCGACAATTTTTATGCACTTACTGCAAGACTCCTATTAATTTGATAAGACACCAAAAAGGTATGTTTATTTAACGAAGAATGATCACATTTATAAATATTGCGTGTCCCAAGATTAATTTAGATTTCAACAAAAATAAACAATTATAACTGTGTAAATGCACATTCGCAACATTTGGCACCGATGACCTTGAAGAAAACGATAATATTAACATAATGTTGTTTTTGGAGAACCTTCAACGTTGCCTCGCTCTTGACACCGTCCAACATAACCAACCAATACTAACCTATTGATATAACAGGATATGTTCACAAAACTAGCTCTACGGAAGCAAACCGCTCGTAATAGGGCTGACTCGAGTGTAGCCCTCACTGCCCTCAGCGACAAACCGACCTACTCGATGACGAAGAACTTGATGGGCATGCAATGAGTTCTGTCACACGAACACGGAACTACAGGTCTTCCACTTATTGTTTCAACCGACCTCCACCGACGACATTATTACAACCAGAATAAGGATGATGAATAATTCAGTTTTTTCTTTATCAATTACATTATCAAAAAGGTGGCTATACCACCTTTTGTGACGGATGGCGACGTATTTTTTCATTTTCCGCATAATCAAATATTACGCAGATATATAAAGTTAAAACGTCGCATAACGTCTCGGTACTAATGTACTCAGACTAGTAATGATCTTTGTAACTTATTGGTTGATTGAAACAAGAAAAATATGGGTCCAATATTTTTTGATAGGTAATCTGACGAATAAATAGAATTTTGTTTTCTTGAGTCAACTGTACATTAATGGCTTTTATGGACGAGAGATACCACAATTTTGTTCTTTAATCGTCCCTATTAAATCGCTGATAAAAAATAACTATCAAAGGATGTTGTCAGTTTGAGTGCAGCATGGTTTTGAGACGTTAGTGCCTCGCAATCACTAGTAATGTGCGCGGGAAGCAATACGTGCGACACGCGACACCACACCACACCGGACGATATGTGCACTGATATAGAGTCGATATCAAATGTTGTGTGACTCAACCATCAAGTCCATCTACTAGAGATTCTCACCAGATTCAACTAACAGATTGTGTGCTGCGCTAAGTGGACTGCCATGTTCAGAACTAATGAGATTTCGAGTGAACACATAAGTAAACATGAACCAAAAGTGGATCAAGGACATGACTTGCTCGAATGTTGATATACCGATACGTATTAAATAATAACCTCGTGTACTTAGTTCCAGTTTCAGTTAAGTCTCTCCTAGTAAACAGCCACGTATAAAACGCAGGTGCGGCTTATCGTAGCGGAAACGGATATGTGTAGCGCGCTGACGGAAATATCAAACGTGTGATGTAGTTTGTTGTGTTCACGTTGAACTAGCGGCGGACACGACCACACGACTCGCCACGTCTGCTGCGCCCGCGCAAACCTACGTGAACAAACACTAAACAACTCGTCAACTGTACGAATGCACACCAATGAACTCACTGGGCACCATGATCTCCGAAGCCCTCTTTGACAATAACATTCAAAACAGGGTAAAGCTCGATAATTGCCCAAATTATTCACACTGTATACATTTCATCATTATGATGACAATCCGCAGTTGCGCGCACGCGCACTCCGTCCCTATGTGGTACAAGCAGATCACATAAGAAGTATATTACAAATAAGCACATAAGACACCATAATCATCTATTATTAGTGTCGCCCCTCACTATGACAACGGAACCTACTTCCATTGGAAAGTATCCGTCATCAATAAGGACAGACGGAATTTACACTTTGGACCCGAAATAAAATAATAATAATAAATAAATAAATAACTTGGGACAACTCACACACGGCTATCTGATCCCAAGCTAAGCAGAGCTTGTGTTATGGTAACCAGACCACTGATATACATACTTATATAATTTATAAATACATACATATTATAGATAAATCACACCCAGACACAGAACAAACAATCATGCTCATCACACAAAGTTTGTCCTGGGTGGGAATCGAACCCACGACCTCCGGCTCAGCAGTCAGGGCCACTAACCACTAGACCAACAGGCCCGTCTAATGTTCAGGAGAATGGTGTTTGGAATATACAGTACGACTGCAAGCTGTCTGAGCAACACTGCCTCCACAAAACTACTTTAGAGGAGATATTTCATGTTTTCAGTTTTTAATTATAATTATGACTTTACCCATCTACAAGGGTAAAGTGTTTTTATATTCGCCTATCTATACCTAAGAGATCTTTAGCTCCCTCCAGTAGTTCTGTAAAACACAGCACTCACACACATCAGCAGAACATCGCTCAGACAACCGCCAGCCTTCACTGGAAGCGCTCATGATCACCACTATACGTGATGCGATTGAATAAGATCATTTAGCAATGTGGCTAAACTATACAATGCAACATGTCGTCTACAATTGGACAAAATAAACAGATGACTAGTGTCATACAACAAGTCAAAACTGGCGCACACATTGACGTGCATGCAACGACGCACGTGTCGGACGTGTCTCACGCCTGCGCACGTGTCGCGCGCCTGCGCACGTGCCGGCCGCGTTCACTGCACCGAACTATGATTATGATATAATTTGTTCAACTAATAATACCGTTATGATATTTGTATTACATTTCAATTACACGAGCAATGATTACAAAGTACTACGACTGGTAAATGCTCAAGTATGATTTCTTCCCGATTAACATTTAAAACACTTATTTGTAAGACACATCGAATTCGATATTAAATGCAAATTTCGTAATCACTGGCGAGCCTTACATTAGTTCATCACTGATAATCACAATTTATTCTTATTATTATTTATTAATGGATCGATTAGATGAATAGTCTTATTAACGCGTCACGACGGTTGGCTACTTGACACCATTAACCAATCATTCTGAAGCACAACATCTCTAAAAACCCTAAAAACTCGTTTTATTTTTAATTCATCGTGAAATTAATATTCTTGTAACACATAAATAGTTAGCCAGCTGCCAAATTAGTGGCATCTCATGTTACTATCCGAAATCTATAGACAAGTGCATTATGTCTGCTTCTAAAAGTATGTCAATTGATAGATGGTGTCGAGAACCCAATAATTAAGTGAATAAACGAGGGTAAAAGTAGAGACGTGCGAGTGTCGGCCTACACGTGCGACGCGTGCGACACGAGCGACACGAGCCGCGCGCGCCGGCCGCATCACCTCGGCGTCGCGTCGCTGTCGCCGGCGTCGCGCTGCTGAGCGTCGCGCGGCTGTGCGTCCTGCTGCTGTGCGTTGCGCTGCGTTACGTCGCGCTGCTGAGCGTCGCGCGGCTGTGCGTCCTGCTGCTGTGCGTTGCGCTGCGTTACGTCGCGCTGCTGTGCGTCACGGTGCTGCGAGTCACGTGTGTCGGCGTCGCGCGGCGGTGCGTCGCTTGGCGGTGCGTCGCGTGCTTCGCTAACGTCGACCTCGACGTCGTGTACATCAGACGCGCCAGGCAAGTTAGCATTCACGATATTGGCAATAGCATCAGCAGACATAGCGGACATGGCCGTCAGTAAATTGTTGGCAAGTTCTACACTGGACGCGTCGTCCATGCGTCTATCGGTCAGGTCACCTTCGAGTCGTAGTGTGCGCATGCTCGCTTCTAAATCTGGATCTGTAACGATGAAGCAATGTGTTACAAGTCTAATTTATCAAAAGCCAATTTTCAAGATAAATCTAGGAATGCGTGAATCCATCACACATATCGACAGCCCTCCGACAGCACGTTGTGTCAGTGCAACCGGCTGACGTTAGTTCGTCTGTCTTTGTTATATTAGAGGCGGTGTTCGTTCGGGGTGTCGCACAATGTACCGCCTAGAACATGCTAGGTGGACAAAATTCAAGTTTTCATTTCCAGGAAATCTTAATTGCATAACACAAACAACACCCCTAAACTCCAAATTCCGAGAAAATTTTGTTTTTCAAATGCTTAACTGATGAGTCATAGAGTTCAGAAGTCAGGTAATGAGTTTAATGCAAGCGTTCGGGTCAATCAGTTGCAATTTAGCGATACTTTTGTGCACATCTCATAGTGGTTTATAGTGATATTGTGAAAGCTTTTTGTGATGAATATTAATATTGAGGGTATGTACTATTTTTTTGATATATTATTTTTATCAGAATTTATTTAAATGAATTTATAGCAATTTTTTAACTTGATGCAGAAATTTTAGCGTAATTTTTGCATAAAGAAAACTTTGAACGTCCAGGAAATACTTTGATTCGCCTCTATTCGGGCTAGTTTTTAGATATATTGTAGGTATAACTGTGTAGTTTGTAAAAATACATATATTGTTCAGCACACTTCAGTACAACATATTTTTTTCTTTTTTTTTCAGAACACGTTTACTCTATTTCAAAGGTAGCTATCTCTGTATCTATTTTAAAGTAGTAGGAGTTGTTGAAAGACACGAAGAATGATAAAAGGTCGCGTATTTATGACTATCTTTCTTCAAAATTTCACTTTGGTGACATTACTGAAAGCAGCCAAAGAGAAATAAAGTTGAAAATATCCAACTTTGCTACTAAGATTGGAGCCAAATGGTTGGCTTCGGGAAAATCGAAGGAGTGTTTTTTAATTACAAATAAGACTTGGCTGGATGAAGGAGACATACAGTTTACTATGAGTTCTTTAGCCCCACAACCTTCGACATCGAATGAGGCTGTGACATCTGCAGGAAGACCGGTCAGTGGGTAGTCTTACCTCGCAAAGATTTCGAGGAATCGTCGTTTAAGACGAAGAAACGTCGAGTCGTGGATCTCGTAGAATCTCGAAGTGCCAGTGAATTAGTGACTGCTGCCAAAATTGCTATGCGTTCAGCAGGGCTCGAAATAAACTTTGTTGAATTTAATAAATTTTGTCTTGAAACTAGAAGACATTATTACCTTAGTCTCTTTTCGTGGTACTATATGCCTGCTACTGTACATAAAATATTAGTACACAGTACTGAGGTCATCAAAGCGGCATTGCTTCCAATTGGGCAGCTTTCCGAAGAGGCTCGAGAAGCACGTAACAAACATTGCCGCAGATTTAGAGAGTACAACACCCGCAAGTGTTCACGTGTTGCCACGAATAGAGACTTGCTGTCCATGTTAATAATAAAATCTGGCCCTTTGATCAATAGCCTTCGTGTTATTCCCCAAAAAAAGCCGGAAAAAATATGTGCAGAGGTATTAAAGTTAATTGTAAGCCCGACCATAGTAATATCAAGACCGGTAACGTCATCATATTGTCGCACATTGCCACAAAATGATGACGATTCACTAGAAGACTTTGATGATGATTCTGATGATTAGGTTTAGGTTAAGTTAATTTTTATAGTAGGTATTTATTTATTTAATGCAATTCTGTTGTTTGTTTATTATTTTTAAATATTATTTTTTTTATATTTTTTGTTTTTTATTACAAAATCATACCGAAAAATATTAATAATGCCTCAATATGACTATTTACATATAAAAGCATCGTTAAATATCATAAAATAATATTGTCCACCTAGCATGTTCTACGCGGTACACTGTGTGTCGCCCCACCCGGCACCCCGGGGACTTCCTTCACAAGCTTACCATTAAACAATGTGCAACGACCTATTGTCGTGCATTACTACCCTCCCACACAAGTACCTACTCCCGTACCTAACAAGCATAATTGTGAAAAGGCTGATAATTGTAAAGCCCACATGTGAGTACTTTACTATTATTGACATGACGATGCCATGATGCATCGTCATGAGTTTCTTGATTCTTGCTCATTCTTCTCCTTAGAGATCAACGGTTTGGAATGGGCAACTACAGTACTTTCACAAGTTATTATGTTTTGTCTGGGACGCAACATTCAAAAGTGCCTGTAATAGTCTAATTGAAATAAATGCTTTGTGTTTGCGAATACTGAGATGACTTAAGAAGGTGACCGTTTGTACTGACCGTGCGCACGATGCGTGTCGGCGTAGGACCAGAAGGGAGAGAACTCCGCGTCCGCCGCGAACGTGGGCGCGCTGGGCGCGGCGGGGGCGCGCGCGGGGGGCGCGGGGGGCGCGGGGGGCGCGAAGGGGTCGTGCGCGCCCGCGCCCTCCGCCCCGAACTGCGCCCAGCCCTCGCCGCTGCCGCCCGCGCCGCCCGAGCTCTCCCATGCTGTACGCGACAATACAGCGTTCATCGACATTTTCTATATTACGATTTTTAAAACTAAATTGCCCCGCACATAGAGGATCCCAGCAGTGTGAACTTCATAGGCAGTTTTTGATTATGCAGTCGATGTGAAGATTTTAAATGCGACTCACACTTCGCGTGATTACAACAGATTTATAAGCAAAAGATATTGTATTTTCCTATCACGAATTGTCATCCTCATCACCTGTCCCATACATTCTCATAGTAGGATTTATATCCCCTTGAAGGCAACGTGCTCGCGCCCTATTACAAACAACTTAACCATGACTGACGAAATATGAAAACAGACGTGTAGTGAAATCATCTAAACCAAAAGCGATAAGGAAAGTGTATACATACGCGAGTGCTGGTCGAGCACGTCGAGCACGTCGCGCACGTCGGCGGGCTCGTCGTCGCGCGCGTCGTCGTCCGCGTCGCCCGACTCCTCCCACATGCTGCACACGGACACACGGTTACATTGCCACTCATACCATTGCAAGTCGGTTACAACTACAACGTGCGAAAATAAATTCAAAATACCAAACTTACTCATCATCAAACCTTTGACTGGCCAACTCTAAGAAATTGCTTTTTGCTGCTCTCATCTGGAAGTAAATATAAATATGTGTGAAAGGTGCAAAAAATATGCAATGCACAGATTATATTGATATAATTGATATTTACTTTGTCCTCATCATCTATGCCTAGTCCGTCTGCGATGAAGTCCGGAGATTCTCCCGACGAACCCATCGCGCCACACATCTGGAACATACGAGTAGCTGTAGACTAGGGCAACGGCTGTAAGGAATACCACGCACTACGGGGCCACACAACGGACAATGGTAATCTTGGCAGAGACCAGACGAATAAGCAGTCTACAGCCGTACAGGTTGGAGTCATGTAGTGTGCGAGAACACCTTATTGATGTCACTCCTAAGGAACAGGACTAAGTGGAGAGTTCTTATACGTGTCCGCTCGCGCAAAATTTCAATTTATATTTAAAATTACTTACACTGTCTGGTGACAAAAATAGGATACACAATTGTTCACGTTTACTTCAGGTCGACCGCGTCGTTTTTGCCAGCGATATAAACTCTCACAATTCAGAAAATGTCAATGTTACATGAACGTGTACCGACCTCGTTGCCATCTTCTGCGTTCACGTCGTCTGCGAGTTCGTCCATGGTCGCCGTAGCCGCCATGTCGTTGTACTGCCGACAAGCATGCACGTTAGATACTACCGATAAAACAATGTTCATGGAGTTTTTTGCCCATTCTCCTCCATTGAGATCAACGCTTTGGAATGGAAACGTTTACAAAAGATTATGTCTACTGACTGGGCATTCTTTTGTTTCTTGACATTGAAATAAATGCTTTGAGTTTGAGTTTGAACAGTTAATGTCAGTATATACTCACGTCATAGTTCGCTGCTAGTGTGTCAGCCATTATTTCCACCTAAAAATTAAATACAGTAAAATTAGTGTACCGCGTGGGTGATATTATAATATTAACACACAATATAATTTGAAATAATGTTTCTTTCTATATATTGATACAATACTAACCTCGTAAATGTTTTCTGAAGGATAGTAACCACCCTGAAACATACAATACATTAATGTCCCTGGCCACGTCAGCTTACACAAGTAATTACGTTTGCGTCATCTACCTATGTATTAACAAAACCATGGTTATTATTTTTCCGACTAACTATAAAATTTTCTTGGTTATTGGTTATTTTAACCTGAGCGGAATTGTTTAATAATTAAATAGCAACACATAGTGCAGATGCTAACAGATGAATTGGGTGTTTAGGGAAAATAGTTGATGTAGACGTACATGATGAAATAGTATCGGAGTGTGAGCGGTCGGTGATCGCATGGGGTATACTCACGAGCGGCGTGTCGTGCTGCTGCAGCAGCGGGCGCAGCGTGTGGTCCAGGAAGGCCGGCCAGCGCGCGCCGCCCGGCGCCGGCTCGGCCCGCGCCGCCAGCGCCAGCAGCAGCACCACGTGCCCCATGTGGGCCGCGCGCACGCCGCTGTGGGAGGTGCCACTAGTACTTTCATTCTCATCGCAGTATTGATGAGCCGGTTATCCCCGAAATGTTATGTTCTCTTATGCTTGCCACACTGCACACTGTGTGCATTTGTCAAATCTACTCTTCATTAATTCTCTCAAAGAAAAAACATGTTTTATTTGCCACAAGCCCTCTCCTTCTCTATGAACCACCATAATGCACCATATTCCGAATATAGTAGGGAAGCACTAGCCGCGAAATTCAAGAACTGATAATTAAGGAGCTCTCTACGAAAAGAATTCGAAAATACACGATTTCAAATGAAAGTAGTTAGAAGTAGTCCTCAACTTTGCCATATAATAATTATCACAGCGTGAATGCTGCAGTAATATTCAAATGAGAGCATTACAATTCAAGATTTGGAGTCACTCTGACCTTTAAAAAAAATGCAATTATCTCAAATGTATTAACACAATAAAAAGTATATCTGCACATAAAATTAAATATTAATAAAATCTAGCAATATGTATAAATAATGTTGTTCAACGTACAAGTTAAGTTAAATCAGAATTTACACTAAAAGAAAAAAAAATATTATCTGTATTTATTTCAATCATGCATGAATCAAAGTATTGTTTATATGTTTTTGTTTCTTTAATGCCTTTTGAAGTACTACAGGTAATAATGAATATTTTGTTTTTATAGAGAACCCCTTAATGGTGCCTTTTTTTGATATGACATTAACTTTACCTTATAAGATGTGTAGGGTACTTCCACACAAACAATAGTTCCTGTAGTAGCTCAGCTCTACAGTACATTGATCTCGCGTTATGCACATTATAGCGGTCCTAACGAGCGTGTCACGCTGCGGCGTTCTATGTGTACGCTACACATAGTTAAATTATATTATGTGTGTGAATGATTTCCGTATAATTAATAGTACAATGTAACAAACGAGCGCGCGAGTCAGCTGCACCGCGCGGGTCGCCGCCGCCAGTACGCTGGATGTCCTTTTAACGAACACACGCTTGTGTTCTCGCTAAATATAGCAAGCAAATTGCGCGCTTGTTTGACCTGAGCGTTTTGCCTCTGCCTATCTATTTGTTACTTTCCTTCGTGTTGACTTTCTCTTTCCATTCTTCAAACTTTGTACGTGTTCGTGTGTGCTTCACAAAGTAAACGAACACAGGCTGTCATTCATCTCTCATACGTACTACATTCGTGTGCAAGGGAATTGCAAATTGTATTTAACAGACTAATGTGCACTAGCCTTAAGACTGACTTACTTGTTCATTTTGTTATCTTCAAACACATCCATGAGCCGCGTCAATAGATCACATTCCACGAATAACTGTATAAAATAAAAGAAAACATTCTTTATAACAACTTTTAAAAGAGAAACTAATAATCAACTGATTATACAAAAAAATAATATAATGCCAGATAATATGGTGACAAAATAAACAATTCTTGCAATACCCAAAGAAATAGAAACCACCCGCACCGATGGATGCAGGAGCGGAACTCTCATAAAAGCTAAAGCCCAAATTCTAACACCAAACATACCAATGATTATTATAAAATAAAAACAATCTGTACATAAACTACCATATAATAATTCGTGAACAAAATCATTTTAAATGAACGCAGATTTGCCACGCGCCTACTTTATCAGATCCATAAAGTACTACAACTCAATAAAAGCATTTTTTTAAATTCGATCGAAATTCAATCGTGTCTGACTTAGACCGATTCGTGACATGTCAAAAATAACGAATGTGCGCGTAATACTTTCTCGCTCTAACGCTAGTCTCCCTCGCGCTCGTTGGCTTTCCATTCTGTTTTCAATTTGTATACCAGTTTAAACAATTCATTGATACATTTTAGGTACCTAAACGGCGAATACTTTTGGAGTTTGTGAATGTAAAATATGAAAAACAGAATGAGGAATAAGATGTTATTGATTAGTGTGATTAATCATAAAACAAAACATGCAGGCGCCGTTCCCAAGTAATTTAAGGGATAAGGAAGGTCAAGAGAATGAAGATGGGGATCTTAAGAAATAGAAACACACCGATTATTTTGATTTGATAGAATAATGAACGAATAAAGAAATAAGTGTGGGAGTAGGTACTTGCCAAAGAACAAAAGTAAACAAACAACAGAGCAATGACTGCCAGACATCCCGGTAAATATCCAATCCATCATCATGTAAATAAATAAAAACTGCAAGAATGCATCGGCCTAGATACCGCACCTAGAAACAGCTGCGTGCCCCACTTTTAAAGCGCTGACGCCACTTGTTCATCATACAATGACCGCGTTTATCGAGCTTGTATTTTTTTAACAATAAGTAATCATGTGAAGATTTGGCATTCACTCTGGATCTAAAATCGATGAGAACAGGAATTCTATTTCATAATAATTAATATTGTAATTTCACCTTCTAATTAAACTTAGTTAAAATTAATTTTGGTTTACTTTGTCCATATTTCATTAATATTTGGTACTCACGTGTCTAGCGTATTGCGTGCGGTAGACGCGGTTGGTGAGCGCGTGCTTGACCAGCGTGTACACCTGCGCGTGCAGGAAGTTGTTGTTGGGGTAGCGGAAGAACATGTCCACCAGCACGCCCGGGGTTCCTGCGCAACCGACGATAAATTAAACTTAGTTCCATCGGCTTGATCAAGATAAAATATTATTTGTCCTTCAAACCTAACTTCACACACGCGAATAGACAAAATAGTTATCCAATCAGGACTGCGCTAGGTGTGCCAGCAGCGCCGCCAGCTGCAGGGAGTGGTACGTACCCAGCGTGAGCATGGTGGTGGGTACCTCCTCCACCTCGGACTGCGCTAGGTGTGCCAGCAGCGCCGCCAGCTGCAGGGAGTGGTACGTACCCAGCGTGAGCATGGTGGTGGGTACCTCCTCCACCTCGGACTGCGCTAGGTGTGCCAGCAGCGCCGCCAGCTGCAGGGAGTGGTACGTACCCAGCGTGAGCATGGTGGTGGGTACCTCCTCCACCTCGGACTGCGCTAGGTGTGCCAGCAGCGCCGCCAGCTGCAGGGAGTGGTACGTACCCAGCGTGAGCATGGTGGTGGGTACCTCCTCCACCTCGGACTGCGCTAGGTGTGCCAGCAGCGCCGCCAGCTGCAGGGAGTGGTACGTACCCAGCGTGAGCATGGTGGTGGGTACCTCCTCCACCTCGGACTGCGCTAGGTGTGCCAGCAGCGCCGCCAGCTGCAGGGAGTGGTACGTACCCAGCGTGAGCATGGTGGTGGGTACCTCCTCCACCTCGGACTGCGCTAGGTGTGCCAGCAGCGCCGCCAGCTGCAGGGAGTGGTACGTACCCAGCGTGAGCATGGTGGTGGGTACCTCCTCCACCTCGGACTGCGCTAGGTGTGCCAGCAGCGCCGCCAGCTGCAGGGAGTGGTACGTACCCAGCGTGAGCATGGTGGTGGGTACCTCCTCCACCTCGGACTGCGCTAGGTGTGCCAGCAGCGCCGCCAGCTGCAGGGAGTGGTACGTACCCAGCGTGAGCATGGTGGTGGGTACCTCCTCCACCTCGGACTGCGCTAGGTGTGCCAGCAGCGCCGCCAGCTGCAGGGAGTGGTACGTACCCAGCGTGAGCATGGTGGTGGGTACCTCCTCCACCTCGGACTGCGCTAGGTGTGCCAGCAGCGCCGCCAGCTGCAGGGAGTGGTACGTACCCAGCGTGAGCATGGTGGTGGGTACCTCCTCCACCTCGGACTGCGCTAGGTGTGCCAGCAGCGCCGCCAGCTGCAGGGAGTGGTACGTACCCAGCGTGAGCATGGTGGTGGGTACCTCCTCCACCTCGGACTGCGCTAGGTGTGCCAGCAGCGCCGCCAGCTGCAGGGAGTGGTACGTACCCAGCGTGAGCATGGTGGTGGGTACCTCCTCCACCTCGGACTGCGCTAGGTGTGCCAGCAGCGCCGCCAGCTGCAGGGAGTGGTACGTACCCAGCGTGAGCATGGTGGTGGGTACCTCCTCCACCTCGGACTGCGCTAGGTGTGCCAGCAGCGCCGCCAGCTGCAGGGAGTGGTACGTACCCAGCGTGAGCATGGTGGTGGGTACCTCCTCCACCTCGGACTGCGCTAGGTGTGCCAGCAGCGCCGCCAGCTGCAGGGAGTGGTACGTACCCAGCGTGAGCATGGTGGTGGGTACCTCCTCCACCTCGGACTGCGCTAGGTGTGCCAGCAGCGCCGCCAGCTGCAGGGAGTGGTACGTACCCAGCGTGAGCATGGTGGTGGGTACCTCCTCCACCTCGGACTGCGCTAGGTGTGCCAGCAGCGCCGCCAGCTGCAGGGAGTGGTACGTACCCAGCGTGAGCATGGTGGTGGGTACCTCCTCCACCTCGGACTGCGCTAGGTGTGCCAGCAGCGCCGCCAGCTGCAGGGAGTGGTACGTACCCAGCGTGAGCATGGTGGTGGGTACCTCCTCCACCTCGGACTGCGCTAGGTGTGCCAGCAGCGCCGCCAGCTGCAGGGAGTGGTACGTACCCAGCGTGAGCATGGTGGTGGGTACCTCCTCCACCTCGGACTGCGCTAGGTGTGCCAGCAGCGCCGCCAGCTGCAGGGAGTGGTACGTACCCAGCGTGAGCATGGTGGTGGGTACCTCCTCCACCTCGGACTGCGCTAGGTGTGCCAGCAGCGCCGCCAGCTGCAGGGAGTGGTACGTACCCAGCGTGAGCATGGTGGTGGGTACCTCCTCCACCTCGGACTGCGCTAGGTGTGCCAGCAGCGCCGCCAGCTGCAGGGAGTGGTACGTACCCAGCGTGAGCATGGTGGTGGGTACCTCCTCCACCTCGGACTGCGCTAGGTGTGCCAGCAGCGCCGCCAGCTGCAGGGAGTGGTACGTACCCAGCGTGAGCATGGTGGTGGGTACCTCCTCCACCTCGGACTGCGCTAGGTGTGCCAGCAGCGCCGCCAGCTGCAGGGAGTGGTACGTACCCAGCGTGAGCATGGTGGTGGGTACCTCCTCCACCTCGGACTGCGCTAGGTGTGCCAGCAGCGCCGCCACCTGCACGCGCGCCAGCCCCACTGCGCCCGCCGCGGCTGCCGAGTCACCAGCCGGCGCCTCCTGCGGGGAAACAAGCTTTCAGACACAGCTTATTTGCAGTACAGTGTCACGTAAGTGGCGAAACTCCATAAAAGCTAAAAAAAGCCCGGTTTGCCCCAAATTGTAACATTAAACTACCAATAGTTATATTCAAATAAAAACAATCCGTACTGAAACTTACCATATAATAATTCATGAACAACCACGCTTTAAACGCAAAAAGGCGCCTACATTACCAGATTACCTACAGAACAAAATTCATTCGTCTGACTCGGAGCGATATGTGACAAGTCAAAACTACAGAAAGCGCGCGTAATGCTCTCCCACCCTAGTGCTAGTCACCCTCGCAGTCGTTGGCTTTCCGACGATATTGCCGAAAATATCTTCATATCGTCTGACAAACAAAGTAGATTTGCGTTGTGAAAACACGAGTCGATATCCGCTAACATAAATAATAAACAGTAAAGGACCCATCAAGGAACCTTGAAGTATACCACTGAGAGCTGAAACCCAACTCGACATGAAACTTACTGGTAACGACAGCTTGAGATCTATTTTCAAAGATAAGGTTAACCAACCGAGTAAGTGTGGTCAATAATATCGAAAGCCTTCCTGAAATCTGTGTAACCGACGTCGACTTGTGCCCATTTATCCATTCTGTGCGTAAAAAAAAACAATAAAACGATCCTTGAGAAAACCGAAATAGTTTTGCTATTTTAAAATGGATGGTATTTAAAAGTACTTCAATTTATTCCCATTTTGTTTACCTAATTTTGCCTGTGTTGCACCAAATATACTGAATGTGCACCAAAATATGTTAATTAAAATATGTCATAACGAGCATCAGGAAAAAGACAGCACTACAATAAAAAAGTGTTATATCTTTATCCATTTTCTATTAATGCAAGTCGTTACTGGCACTCGCCGGCCGCAGTATTTTTGGTGAACACAATTTTTTTTCCCTTTTAAAATTACTAAGTGTTTCGGTGAAAGTAATTAGTGCGATGTGATAACCTATGATTTTGTTAACTGATATTATAGTCGTTTTAATATTGTAATGTGATTAATTTGAAGATTGAGTGAATTTTGCTCTTAAATTAACGCATAAGTGTTCTATTATCATAAGTGTTCATTATTTATACTTTGGGAGTTTGTGGATGTAAACGATGCGAATAAATAAGAGCAGAATAAAGAATTACCTGTATTTATTAGTAAGATTTGTTATATTTTTCTAATGGCATAAGTTAGTGTAACTTATGCCATTACAAAAATATAACATAAGAAAATATAATTCGTAAACATAAAAAACAACAAATCTTTAATTCGTAAAATGCCATCTAGTGCCTCTCCTCTCTCTCACTCACGGTTCTTTGGCGCTATAATTAGGTCATTTATTTACCAGCATTGACTCATTTTCAATAATCATGAAAGTGACGGACCAAATAGTACATAACAAGCACCACAGTCAGCTCCGGAACAGCTTAATTAATATAATATGTTTCATGATTAAATGTTTGACTCACGTGGCTAGCAGTGGACTCCCCGGCCGGGTCGTGCAGCAGCGCGTGGTGCAGCAGCGGCAGGTGCGGCGCCACCGCCAGCTCCACGCCGCTGCGCTCCGAGCACGACGCGGGCGCCGGGCCCGCGCCCCCGCCGCCCCCGCCGCCCCCGCCGCGCGACGCCGCCTCCTCGTCTAGCGACGCCATAGTCATTCTACTGTCGGACACAACACCTAGTATGACAGCCATTTTCAGGAAAATGCATCTTCACATTATATAGTGTAGAAACTCGCACAAGGAGCATCTTTGACGACTTACGTTGAACCTTAAAACAAAGTAGTAAAGCGATTTTGTTTTTTTTTTGGTTTGCCCATCGGATAAGTCAAGATTACAAAAACATATAATTAGTCATCCTCGTTGGTCAAGTGGTAGGAAACGCGACTGACGCGCGTGTGGCGGCGACGTAAACATCAGGTGTAGTACTCACAGGATGGGCTCGTGCATGAGCAGCGCGCGCAGCACCTGGCAGCCGTTGACGAGCGCGTGCGTGCGCGCGTGCGGCGGCGACGTGAACATGCCCGCCAGCAACGCGCGCACTCCCGGCTCCGCCTGCAGGCGCGACACCAGCGCCCACGACGTGCGCGGCCTGCAAAACCACGCAACGCATCACCCGTTCGTTATTATTAGACTTTACTAAATATTTGTTAAGAAAACTAAAATAAAAATCTGAAAATATGCAGAAGCTTCAGGTTTACAACTGACAAGTTTTAGACATTACACGTGGTTATGTATCCTATATTGTAAATATAATTTATAGATTCATACAGTACAATTGTAGAAAATTGGGCGGTCAGGTTTAAATAAATAAACAAACGACCTGTTAGCAGATGAACATCACATTGGACAACCAAATGAGGTGACTACACAAAAAATGGTTTCAAAATAGAATTTGATGGCCGTCTATTGAATGGGCGCGAAATAGAATAACGATAAGTTAAAATACGATGCACCTATAGCTATGTTTTCTAAAATTCTTATTTCAGAAAATGTTATAGGTGCATTGTATTTTGATAGAAAATATGAACATGAAAATGTAGTGCCCAAAACAGCTGTCGACAAATAGAACAAAATGGAGTGGTGCAGATTTTCCGTGAAATCAGGTCAACAAAACAAAGTTTTGCAAATTCATCGAGTTAAAAGGGGTCTATGTAGATCAATATATTGATAAAACTACGCTGCTTGTTTTAACCAAACAGTTGGGGCGGGTAGTAGAGACTGTCTCCTGTGAGATTATTGCATGGGTTACCTAGTAGAGCATCCCTCCCCAGCGCAGCCGTTGACGATGAGGTCGCACAGCAGCGCGGCGGCGTTGGCCGACGCCACCGCCGCGATGCGCGCGCGCGCCTCCTGCCCCGCGCCCCCCGCGCCGCCCGCGCCCCCCGCGCCCCCCGCGCCCCCAGCCTGCACCGCGGCCGACCCGCTACTGCTCTCTGCCTTTGGCGAACCTGACAACGTAAAAATTCGTTACAAATTAAGAACTTAATCTTAGGCAACTTACATGAGAACTATGCAGATTAGTGTCTAAAATGGTATATTTAAGAAAGAACAGCACAGATCCGAATGGACCTGTCAGGGCAAGCATTTTGTCAGTTATCGTGTAGGTCGACTCAGAACTCAAGGAGCTCAACTAAAAAAGAATTACTTTGTAAGTCACTTATAGTACTCATACTGCCAAACAATCCTTAAAAAAAAACCGTACAAAAGGTTTTGATTAATAAACTGAGAGGGCATTTATATCTTATTTTTTTTCTGCGGGAATACCTAGGACTTTATTGAACATATTACCCTGTTTGTAATATCGGCGGCATGGCCCCACAAGTGAGTACAATATCACACTGGAAATAACTAAAGTACACTAAACAGGCTGTTTTATTTCAATATTATTTTTACTGGTGATTGCCCTAACTTAGTTACATATCCTAGAATCGTCCTGATCTCAAAACTATGGTGTGGAAACGATTAATGGCAGAAACTATTGACGAGGCAATTGGCACCAAGTCACTTAGCAGACTGATTTAGCGACGCAGTGATGTTATAATTGGTAGTCTCAAGTTCTGTTATTTGAATTTGTTAGGTGCTGTTGTAACAAATAAGATTTTGATTTGTTATTGTTAATAGTGCATTACTGTGCCACAGTCTGCTCTTAGTTTTTCTCTATAATTTTTAAGTGATTGTTGCCATGCCGATTTGTCAATATTTGTTCTTGTGATGCCTGTGTATACACATTATTAATATTTTCACTATTGTTTTATATAATGTATTTGTCAAGTCATCACACCCTTAGGAATCAGGGGCTGGGTCGCTAGTGTGTTTCCACCTACTTATAAATTAATTGTTAATGTTACACTTCCAGCTGTTAATTAATCAGCAGGCGATTTTGGTTTCAAAAAGGTCACACCTGACGATCTTAAATTATTAATAAGTTTGTAAGGTAAGTATCTAAGTAACCCGACTGCGGCAAAACCAGGAGGGTTATTGTTAACGTAGTTTTAAGGGGCCAAAGTAGTCTTGAACTGACTATTGCAGTCAAAGGTCAATAGGACAGTGACATAATGACGTCACACATGAGTTGGCTCACCTTTGTCGACATCGGCGTCGCTGTCGGCGGTGTCGTCTCTGTGGTTGGCGTCGGCCTTCTCCGACGGCTCACGCTCCGCCTTCTCGGGCGCGTCGGGCGCCGCCCCCTCCGCCGCGCCCATCAGCTCCTCCGCCACGTAAGTGCCGCACACGATTTGGATCAGGCACTCCAGGAACTGGTGCTCTTCTAACCACTGGAGGATGACAATATTATGGTTATACACTGGTAATCTAACCACAATAAAATAAAGCAATCTGTAACTCGATCAATAACGCATTTATTGCAAATATCCTGTGCTGGCCCAGAAGTTAAGCAACTGGCTTCTCATGCATGAGGTTGTGGGTTCAAATCCGAGCATGTACCAATTTATGTGTTTCAATTTATTTGTGCTTTCTAAAGTTTATCTAAGATATTACAGACATCAATGAAAAAAAACATCGTAAGGAAACCTGGACTTTTAATTAACTAGCTTTTGCCTGCGGCTTCGCTCGCGTTAAATTCGGGGTAATATAGTTCCCCTTTCCTGATTTGCAGGTACAGACGCCTGCAAGTCAAGCTACCCGAAACTGTCAATTTTTCCCAATGAACCTTGAACCTTATACTTTAGAAATAAAGTCGAAAATCTATCAAAGAAATCTGACAGATTGTAGTAGCTTGATGTGCAGGCGTCTGTACCTATAGTTTTTGGCCTAGCGCCATATTAATTGTAATAGCAAAGCTAAAATTTCCCTTTTCTTCAGTTTTTTTCCCTCATTTCTCACTTTAAAAAAAAGCCTATGTCCGTCTCCAGGGTCCCAACTATACCTGTACCAAAATTCATCAAAATCAGTTTGGCCATTTAGGTGTGAAGGCGTAACAAACAAACTCACTTTCGCTTTTGTAATATTAGTAAGAATATGAGTCTGAAATCGCCGTAATAATACCCGTACCGTAATAAACCCGTCTAGAGCAGGCGAAGCTCAATGCTCGTGCCTTCTCTGTATGACAAGAGGACATTGCCCAGCAGGATTTTTTTTATGATTAACATTGGTTTTTTACACGCAAGCAAGCACGCCTGCTGATGGTGGCCTCTCAACACGGTCGGCTGTGCTACTTTTGGTGATATGTTTTAAATATATCAGT
This sequence comes from Ochropleura leucogaster, assembly GCA_958449745.1. Taxonomy (NCBI): domain Eukaryota; kingdom Metazoa; phylum Arthropoda; class Insecta; order Lepidoptera; family Noctuidae; genus Ochropleura; species Ochropleura leucogaster. The sequence goes on from OY288201.1 coordinate 21,859,409, forward strand.
AGTTTTACATGAATCTATTTAGAGTGCAATGCATGTTCAGACAAAGCAGGTCGTTTGTACCGGTACAGAACCCACATGACTAACTCGAGGGAGCTGCTTGCACCTGTACCAACACTGCTATACAAACACATGACTTGGGCAGCACATGGTGCGTGTTTGACAACTTTCTAACGAAAACCATCAACAACACAATATGTGTGTGTTTAGCACATTCCTACTATATTATGTACTTAATCCGCAAATGAGGGTGACTAACTGGGTAAATATAACATGATATTGCGGATTGTTATGTGAATCATCATATTTAAAATTTCAGACAAAGACTTGATTACTCACAAAAGAATTAAAATAGGCGACACTATAGCTTCCTAAATACCTACCATGGTGAGTCGTTGGTTTAACTTGTCTTTGACTTTACTGCAAATACTCCGTGTTATAAAGACAAGCACATCCGGCAAACCAGCTTATAATATTAGCACATTTACTGTGCTATTGGTTTTTTTTTTTATTTAAAATGACTTAACGACTTAGGTGGAGTGGCGATCCTCGCAGGGTGACTGCTAGCAGCTGGATGAGAGAAGGCGGGAAGTGAGGAAGTGGCGTGAGACTGTAGAGGCCTTTGTCCAGCAGTGGACTGCTGTAAGCTGTTCCAGATGATTATAATGCCTGTAATAGGCGGGTCATTGCGCACTTACCTCAAACAAGACCAACAAATTAAATACGAGGTTAAATCAAAAGTTCTTAGAAGTGCACACAAATATAATTATTTTGTAGGTAATTTTATATTTATTTTAAAGTGTCAATCGTTTAATATTTATGCAGAACTTGATTTGATCTTATCTCTCGCAAGTAATAAATTATTTAGTACTAAGAGTTGACGAAATATTTAAATATGGAAAAAATCGAGTTACGTGCAGTGATAAAGTAGGTATCAGTGTACAACAAAAAGGGCAACTCGTGTTTTTTTTTTGTATATTCGGCAAACATTAGGGGATAATAATTTATCGTTTTCAACGGTTGCTTACTGGGTAGCTAAATTAAAAAGGGGTAGATCGAGCTGTGAAAACGATAATCGCTCTGGGCGGCCTTCAACCTCCGTTACAGAAAAAATGTTAAAAAAGTTGAGAATTTGGTTTCGGTTTTGCAAGACAGAAGAATAACAATTAAACATTTATCTGAGATTCTGAAGATTTCATTTGGCAGCATTTAATCCATTTTAACAGATTCACTTGCGTTCAGAACAGTGTCAGCAAGATGGGTAACTCGAATGTTAACGGACTAAAACTAAAGGCGTCGTTTGGAAATTCAAAGCGCCATCTCGAAATGTTACAGCGTGATTCAGAATTTTTTTTTCGTCGTATTGTTACGATGGACGAAACGTGGGTTCACCATTTCGACCCTGAAACTAAAAGACAAAGCATGGCTTGGAAACAACCTCCATTTCCGCCAATGAAGAAATTTCGTGTTGCTCCTACCGGTGGCGAAGTTATGGCGTCAGTATTCTGGGATACTGAAGGAATCCTATTTATTACATGCCGAAAGGACAGACGATCACTGGACCATATGATGCAAGGTTTATAATTTAATAAGTAATCTAGGCATTCCGGGATATGATATTAATAATGTAAATCATTTTTATGAGGAATTCTTTTCGGTTGTCTACTCAGAGTTCAATGATACGCTAAAAATTAAAACTAAATCTATTAGCCCAAAGTTTCTATTTAGTGATTGGGCAACTAAGGGTATAAGAAAAAGTAGGGAACGGCTGTTTGAACTTTACGGCCTTAAGCCTTACATCAACTCGGAAACATTCAATCACTATGTTGCTACTTACTCAAAAATGTTTAAAAACACCTGCAAGGTAGCTAAAGCCTTATTCATAAGCAACAAGATTAAATCCGCTGATAATAAAATTAAGACGGTTTGGAAAATAATCAATAGTGAAACTAATAGAAATAAAAAATATAATAATGATATAACACTAGAGTCTTCACGTGGTCTTCTAACCACAAAAAACGAAGTTGCTCAAGAATTTGTGGATTTCTTTACTAGTATCCCAATTAAAACTACAGAAACGTTAAATTCCTCACCCTTGCTTTCTGTTGACTTATTAAGAGCAAACGTTTTACCATGCCCGGCTGAGTTTCAGTTTAAGCATATTAATCCCACTGTAGTCATTAAAACTTTTAAACAAATAAAAATCAAGTTAACCGAAGACCTTTGGGGATTGTCTATTAAAGTTTGTCAAGCTATCATTGAGACTATAGCACCGTACTTAGCCTTTATATTTAATTTGTGTGTGGACCAAGGAGTCTTCCCGGACCTTATGAAATACAGCAAGGTAATACCGCTTTTCAAATCTGGGGACAGTAAAGACACCAATAATTATAGACCCGTATCCGTTTTGCCGGTTTTCAGCAAGGTGTTTGAAAAGGTAATGCTTAACCAAATGCTCAACCACTTTAACACCAATAAAATCTTACATGAAAAGCAGTATGGTTTCACCAAAGGACGTTGTACGACTGACGCCGGTGTCACCCTATTAAAACACATATTTACTGCGTGGGAAGAGGCACAGGATGCCATAGGGATTTTTTGTGACCTCTCAAAAGCATTTGATTGCGTGAACCACGAAACCCTGCTCTTAAAACTTGAACATTACGGCCTAGGGAAACTTGCCCTTAGTTTAGTTAAATCGTATTTAAATGATAGACAGCAGCAAGTACAAATAAATGGTGTCAATTCAATGGGTTTAAATGTAAAGATGGGTGTACCACAAGGATCGATATTAGGTCCCTTCCTCTTTTTAGTATATATAAATGATCTACCCCATTTGTTTAAAAACCAACCACAAATGGTGTTATTTGCTGACGATACCTCTTTAATATTTAAGATAAACAGGCGTGCCACAAATCTTGACGACGTAAATAATGCCCTAATGCAGGTACATAATTGGTTTACCGCTAATAATTTAGTATTAAATGGGAAAAAAACGAAGTGCATAAGATTTGCTCTACCAAATGTCAAAAACAGTGTGTGTGACATAGTATTGAATCAAGAGAAACTAGAATTCGTCGAAAAAACTGTTTTCTTGGGAATAACACTCGATTCAAAGCTACAATGGGGTCCGCATATAACATCTCTTGCAGGACGCCTTAGTTCAGCAGCATATGCTGTTAGAAAAATCCGTCAGTTTACTGATGTAGATACCGCGAGACTAGTCTATTTTAGTTATTTTCATAGTATAATGTCATACGGTATTTTACTTTGGGGACGGGCTGCAGACATCGAGTCTATATTTATTCTGCAGAAAAGAGCCATCAGGGCCATATATAACCTACGTAGGCGAGATTCTTTAAGGGAACAGTTTAAGGATATTAACATCATGACAGTACCTTGTCAATATATTTATGAAAACATCATGTATGTCAGGAAAAACTTGCATCTTTTTAGTAAAAGAGGTGACAGACACAATTATAATACTAGAAATAGGGACCAATTAGTTCAACCAGGTTTCAGGTTAGCTAAAGTAGACTCATCTTTCATGGGGTACTGTTTAAAATGCTACAATAAAATACCTCCCCACATTCTTCAACTGAATGAAATGAAATTTAAATCTTGTATTAAACGCACACTATGTAGGCAAGCATATTATAAGTTGGGGGATTATATTGATGATAAAAATGCTTGGCTTAATGCTAGTCCTGCTCCACAAGCATAGGGATAAACTCATTGGTTAGTATCCGAAGCTATAGTGGAAGCTGCAGAAGATTGTAAGACTATCTTTGCAATGTATAGAATCAATTCTCTAGTATTGTATAATTATTAAGCCCATATGTGAGTGCTATGTATTATCATTGACTTGACGAAGCCCTGGTGGTTGATAGTGTCATGCTCACTTAAATGTCTCACTGATGGTGGCGGGTGTGTCGGGTCATTTAGCTCCCTTCAAAATGGTCGAGCTGAATGGGGCTGATCCATACGTCATGTTCGTGAACGGGCGCTGTCAGTTGGGACTGGTCATTTTTTAGCTACCACGGTTCATTTTTAAACTTATTTAGATTTAAAATTAAATTTTGCTTTTTATTTACTCTGGACGCTCTTACTGTGCACGCCTTTTTACATCGTTCTCACATATTTGTATAATCTCAACATGAATGATGTAAACACGATTTTGTAAAAATATTATAATTTAAAAGAGTGTCCATGGAGTTTCTTGCCCATTCTTCTCCATAGAGATCAACGCTTTGGAATGGGCAACTACAGTACTTTCACAAGTTATTATGCCTTGTGACCGGGACTGTAGATTCATTTTGTTTCTTGACTTTCAAAAGTGCCTGTAATGGTCTAATTGAAATAAATGATTTGATTTGATTTGATTTGATTTGATTTGTTTAATTCCAAAAGTTCGTGATGCGATTAAAAATAAACGTCGTGGAAAACTCACAGGGTGTGCTGTTTCTTCATGAAAACGCTCCCGCTCATCGTTCGGAAGTTGCTCTCGAAGCAATACGCAGTGCCGGGACCACCCGCCATACTCACCGGACTTAGCCCTCAGTGATTTCCACTTATTTCCAAAATTAAAATTAAAAGAGCATATCCGTGGAACTAAATTTGACGATGATGACGCGGTAATGGCTGCCGTAGATGAGGTTTTTGAGAGGCACGAAAAAGTTTTTTTTTGGAAGGAATAAGAAAATTAGAAAAGCGGTACTCTGAATATATTGAGTTAGAAGATTTTTGTTTGAATTGTCTTATTTTTTTATTAAGACTCTTAAGAACTTTTTGATTCACCTTCGTTTTCTGAATTCTGAATGATGATTTTAGAGACGAAATTTGCAAGAAAAGTTCTAAAACAGTTTTTAACCACCTATTTCAATTTAGTTCTGTTCTGACACTGGCATCTATAAGGAAATTAAGTTTTAATTTTTTCTGCAAATGTATATGAACGACATAATGAATACTCGATAAGAATTCGAGTGAGATACTATCACACTATATCTAAAAAGGCTGAAATACAAAAAATATGCAAAAAAACAGACTCCCAAAAACCACTAAAAGACAGACACTAAATTTTCTTCCGAAAGTCGGTGGCAAATAATTATGAATCAAACAAAAGACACCGACATCCTCGATGCGAGTGTCAGACTCGCACTTGTGCGGTTTCTTTATAATTTAAGAGAACTAATCTAAAGTATCAAATCAGTTTAACCGTATAGTTCGGTACGGACCCCTTCGGGGGCTCGACATTCAAACCTCCGCTGGCTCGGTACTGGCCCCGAAAGGGGTCGGACATTTAAGTCATATGACCTCCTCATTATTTTTGTAAATATTTTATTTTCTGGTTAAAAAATAATATGGGTGTGCATTCATTAAGATAGTAGAATAAAAAACTCATATGTAAACGTCATTAGAAGTTCTTTAATTATTGAAGAAGTTTCTTAATTAAGTCTTTTAAAATCCAAATGCGTAAATTACAATCATCGCCATTTTGATGGCAGTGTAGGTCGACGCTAAACATCATAAAAAAATAGGTTTTCGGGCATTTAAACTCCACATTATTGGGCATGATTAACGTGTCCTTTTATTATGTGAAGAAATCATTCGTAATTGAACTTAAATTAGCAGTGGTAATGATACATTTTGAAATCTAAAGTCGAAGTTTCGCACCAATCGTGCTTGTTTACATTTTTCATTCCACATTATATCACACGGACGCGAATAGATTCTATAACAAATGAGATAAATATCATTGCAAATATTATAAATAACATGAACATGCCCAGATCTTATCGTAATTTGCAATAATAGGACCATTAACACGTAATATTCATAACCACTACTAAATTCACTTTCGAAAATGACGTCCATTCCTTTTTTTTTTAATTTTGTGATGTGTGAATGCGATTATTTCAATCGATTATTTTCTGGTAAATCAATCAACTCGAATAATTAAATTAAGTAATATCAAAAATTGATAGACGAAAATAAGAATAATTTTTTAATACGTGTAAAATACTATAAATATTGATAATAATATTTTTTACGCCACTAAAACCGACTCAACAACAAACAGTAGAATCTGATCTATGGCTAAATTCGCGCCAATTTTATTTTCAGAGAAAAAATTCAAATAAGGAATGCGCTCGCTGTTCGAATTTATATTAAAATGTTTATTTGCTATTTTATTAATAATTTGGTTTTGTACCTACTATTTGAATGTGAATTGCAAGTAGAATTAAATAAGGTTGAATATAGAACGACCTTATTATGATCTTGGTAGGCACAGTTAAAAATCAGCCAAGATAAATTATATTTGATCGACAAAATTGTTTGTAGTATGGTTGGATTAGTTATTTGGAAAGCGTTTTCATTCTTTCCTAAAACATGGCTCGTAGGCCAAAGTGTTCTTGGAGTGGAAGCCTTGGGGTAAAAATGGCATAGAGGGAGACCATAACTGAGATGGAAAAAAAACCCCGGTATACGACATCAAGAAAACTCAGGTTCAAAATAGGTCCATTTTGTACCTGGAGTTTTCTTGATGTCGTGTACCGGGCTTTTTTTTGGGGTGGGAAATCATCAAATAACTTCCCGAGCTCTAGGCGAAGTGGGGGGTGTGTCAGACTTTTACTGACTAATGTCCACCGATCGATGTTCCTTCTTTTACTCGGGGCTGCGGTATCTCTTTCGAACAACCCGCAATCCCGGCAGAACCCTACCGGGGTTGCGGTTCTGACACTCCCCCCCGCTCCGCCCAGAGACACAGATCCACACCGGACACGAAGGTTTTGGGAAGTTCCTGCACATCATCGGGCGGGAAGAAACACCCAGGTGTCACTAATGTGACTATCGCCCGGAGAACGCGTTGTAGCACACAGGCAGTCTGCTCTTTTGAGCGGAGCACCGCTCTGTCCCGGAGGAGATGGTGATGTTTGGAGGAGAGAACCTCAAACCAAGCCAGCCACCGCGGGAGACGCTACCGGGATCGGGCGCCGCGAGACGACAACGACTTTTTGTTAAAAGTCTAACAGGACCGGATATTTGATGATTTCCCATCCAAGTGGCGCAAAACTGATATAAATAAGTTCCTGAGAACTTTATGAGAAGGCCTCTTTTAAATTCCTAAAGAAGTCCTTAAATTCCAAAAAATAGAGATACTCAATTTAAAAATACTTTTTAGGGTTCCGTACCTCATAATAAATAATAGGTAACACAAGCCAAATATCAAATCTGTGGTCCCTTGAAGCTGTGAAAAAAAACAACCCTCCATGTCTACGTAGAGAAAAGAAATTACCGTTTATGTCGTCAGTTTGTACGGAACCCTTGGTGCGTGAGTCCAACTCGCATTTGGCCGGTCTATTTTAATAGGCTAAACTGCTTACTGCTACGCAAAGGTCTCCTTATACCTGTCTAATTTTTTTATCCAACCAATACACAAGTACACATCGGGGCTCTAAAATATTTACACTTAAAATGTCAATATTTTAGAGCCCCAATGTGTACTTGTGTACGGACTTACGGAGTCCCTAAGGCTCTACTGCGGAGGCATGCCTCCTAGAAAGCCATGACTTTCTAGGTGCGGTACGGTATGGTTGTGTAAGCTGGGCTGCCAGACTGGCTACCTACAGAATTAGCATGACCTAAAAAATTGGCCGCCATTTTCATTTATCGTCATTCAAGAAAACAGCCAAAATCTTTTACCGCGAAACCGTTTGACAGCAAATGTACCTCAAATCTGGGCGCATAACAAAATAATTATAGCATAATAAAAAAGCACGTGACAAAATGTCTTTCTTTTATAATCGATATCATAGATATTTGTACAACTATAATATCTATAGTAGAATATTATGCCACCTCCATAGGTAAATTCCTCAATGGTCCCAAAACTTTTTTAAGTTTACTCTATTACGATTATCGATTAGGTTGAATGAAACTTTTTAATCGTAATGATGAAACTTAGTTTTACGGTCAGCACTAAGAAATGTCATATTGCAACACATTTTGAGTATTTTTTGTCGAGATTTTGTATCGTGTTGTTTTATTAATTTATATGTAAAATGGCAAAAATAAGAATGCAGATGGAATGTCACTGTTTTTGTTTTGGATTTCCGATTTTATTATCAAAGGGTTATCTTATGTATGTGCATTATTTCCAGCGTTTTTAAAGTACCAAATTTTTGGAAGGGTGTAGTAATATGTATTTTACACACATTTTACAGTATATTGACGCCGTTTTATCGACCTTATGAGGTTTTTGGAAATTTAAACCTCAAACTTATCATATGAAACAGCCCCTGTGACTTATTTTTAATAACAAAATTGAATGCTGTAAATTGATGAAAATTCTTGAATTTCATGACAATTCGCGTCACCCCACCGATTCAGCTGATGTGTCAAAATCCTGTCGTGCAGAGTGGTTAAGGAACAATCGTACGTACTACATCCACTAAGCCAACGGTCACTATTAAAATTCAGGTAATTCTTTGCGGGTTTTTGTATTTTCCCCATTTAAATAAATAAGATGCACGATACACCGATTTTATTAAATGACACATTATCTTCGCCTCCTTTGATACTCAACCCAGACTGCATTTATTTATGCCTACTTCTTCGCAATAAGTGGGACACCATATCCATTCAACATAACAATGCAGAATTCGATTTTTTAAGTGCTTTTTGTGAAAAATGCGGTTTGTATAATCAGGTTGTTGTTTCTCACCAGATAGTGGAAACACGCCGCGTCGCTGACATCGTGATACACGGCTGTGGCCACGTCGTACGTGATACCTACACGTGTTGCCTTTGATCTCGTCTATCACAGTTATCTATAGTCATCGTAACAAAGAGAAGGCGCCACATGCTGTGCACTATGCACTGCGTCCCGTCGTGTTTGGGACAACACACAAAGGCCAGCAACACAACGTGAGCAACATTCGAGCAGATCATATTTCCTAGATAAGCCGCCATTGATACCAGCTCAGTCGACAATATACTTCACGATTCTTCCGGCATTGTGTTCCGATAGCCTTTATGCAATGATAGGCTTGATGTTGATGCATGATTGTTTTATAATATGTTCTCCATTTGTTGAACCAAACAACTGATTTGAAAAGCCGCTTAAATAGTATTTTATGGTCTGACGCAAGTAAAAGTGCTAACAACGAACAGACAAAACAAGAAATACATATATGACGACTAACGCAAAACGTTCAACCTGTTGACATATTATGTACATGTGCACCGGTCTATGATTATATTGGAACGTATCCATCAGGTGGTCACGACATATCATTTGTTCTGTAGGCAAGTTGTTGTCGATCTAAATTCAATTGTGCAATACAAATGCATATCAACTTTATATTACAGCAAATACACTTACCTCCTGTTTTAAAACTCACATTCCCAAGTGATGTATCACAATATTTGCCATGAGATTAGTGAGTCGGTTCAACTACAAGCTTCTAGGCTACATAAATATGACTAATTACGTATAAAATAGAATCACCTGACCTACCTCCATGACAGTCTTCTTGAACAGGTCGTCGAGGCGGATGAAGTACTTGAAGGTGTCTGCGATGGCCGACGTGGACATGTGACGGAGCAGGTTGGGCAGGAAGTCACGTCGGGACTTGAAGAAGTCCAGCACGCGCAGGCACACTATGTGGTACAGGTAGCAGTCCTGCGGAGCACGGGAGGTACATATGTGGCGACATCTGTACTGACATTATACACGGAAACTCGACTACCGACCGTCAGGCAGTAACCCAAGGACACAACAGGAACATCAGCTTGGAAGATCCTCCCTCTTATTTGAGTGGTGACTGTTAATTTGGGAATTAACTTATTGGTAGAGGGCCAATACTAACAGCGTTTCCTATAGTTTTTGTTTTACCTTAGATTTAGCGTGCTATTTGTTCATATGGCAAGACAGATAAAACTTAAGCAACAACATACTTTTTTTTGGGTCACCTGCATAACAATTATATCCTAGTTATAAATCGAGACAAAAAAGAGAGCGTGATACACCGCACGTGGCGTACAACAATATAGGATCTTCAATGAATGAAGATGACGTCTTCCGATTATCACAATTGATGTCTTTTGTACAATTATGGCAGCACGGACAAAATTGATCTCTATTAATAGACGCCTATGACATAACTGATGAATAGAAGGTGTACAAAAAACATACAATTACCTGTTTGGGACTTCTCTCGAGTAACATTTCAACCGTTTTACTAAAGTACGAGGCCAGCAGTGGGTTTAGAGGAGGATCCCTGTTGATGAAGTCGCACAGGCGGTTCATCTGCGTGGCGTCGAGCGACAGCCGGTCGCTGAGCATGGACAGGTGGCTGGTTAGCACCTCGCACGCGATGTTGGCGTGCCGGTACTGCGACGCCAGCTCCAGGTTCTTGGGAGGCTCCTCTGTTATCAGAGTTATCAGCTCTGCCAGCACCTCTGGCTTTGTCAGGCTGGAATTTAGAACAATTTTATTTGATAGTGTGTATATGTGCCATTAAAACTTGATCATTATTACTTGGTAAACTAACAAGATAGTACAGTGGTTACTAGATACCACTATATACCAATATTGACGACACGGTTAGCGCAGTGGCTAAGCGATCGACTGCTGCGCTGCGTGTCGCTATTTGATTCCCATACGGAACAAATATTTGTATGGCCTACAGATAGTTGTTCCGGGTTTGGCTGTTCTGTTTGTGTATATGAGTTTAAATGTATATATTATAAAAGATAGGTCTTGACAGAAGTACAACATAGTGAATCTATAAGGGTTCCAATTTTCCTTTGAGGTACTCAACCCAAAAACAATGTTTAATCACTGATCAGTATATTGCAAGTCGATTCTATATAATTTCAAGCCACCAAGACTTCTTTTATTATTTATTTAGTGGCCACACTGATACTTGACAACTGTAAGCAAAAAATAATAAAAAAGCAAAGGAGCTCACAAAGATTGGCCTTTTTTTGACAGAGAAGTGACATTTGTCTGGAACTAAAATAGGTGTATATAATGCTAAATGTTTATTGATTTATATGGTTCCATTCATATAATTTGTTGGCTTTTGATTTTTGAAAATTGCCCATAACTATATGGAGGCCGGATGATCTCCTTTAAGCAAAAAGAATAATTGAGCTTCACATGCGATTCTTTATACTAAATTACCATTATCAACAGATAAATTGAGAATTGATGCTAACAACTGTGATTTTACACTTAGTGATTCCTTTGATATTAAAAATTTAAGTGTGCGGTGAAAATGTATCCTACGTGTTGCTCACTCAATCAAATGTTTTGTTATAAAATGTAGATTCATGTGTTTAAAAAATATTTCTTTTGTATCATTGTCATTTGTATTGTTTTGACCTCTCTGCTACATGCATATTTTCATTTTAGGAAGTATCTAATGTTAATATCTATTCTTAGAAAAGACCATCTATTGATTGATACAGGTACTATTGTCACTCAAATCATTATTGTGACTAGTCAAAATTCTGGAGATAAATTTAACTGTTGAATACATTTGATGTTCAGATAACAAAGTAATAACACTCTACACAGAGTAGTCATAAATAATTAGTGCACCTGCACACACTCAAGGCACAAGAGGCATTAATATTTAAGCCTTGTACTGTAATGTATTGTTTGGTCTTCACTAGTCAGTCACTGAACTTTAGATAACAACAGACTGGGGCAACTACCATAAAAACTAGTTAGTGCGGATACTCACAACTGTGTGAGTGCTTTGTTGTCCGCCTTGCATTCCTGCAGGATGTCGTCCGCCTCCAGCACTTGCGACAACGTAACATTCTGAAACAATAAGCTCACTGCACACATCCACAACATCCACACTTGACAACATCGATACGCCTCTCAACGCGTGCACATGACATCATCGTCCGCCTAGATTGTTGTTTCTCATCATAAAAGGTGTCAACAAAACGAAATAATATGAAAATTCATCGGTTCAACTACTCATAACCATCAATTTTTCAACAAAATACGCACCTCTTCTTTGAGAAGAAAATTTAACTCCCTAACTACGATATAGTTTCCGCTCCAAAACATAGTTAAAATTAATAAGTACAAGACGCGTAATTATTCTAAATCCATAGAAAACTTAGTATTTTATGTATTTTAGCGTTTCCGAGAGTGCAACGATCCGTTTTCTTTTTGACAGTTGTGTCTACGGTGTTGCCGAGAACGCTGCCCAAATTATTATTTTTTGCAACACTTTTGATGGCAACAAAACGTTGCGTTGTATAAATTTTACAGAAATACCTACGGTAAACAAAATAGGGTAAAAAGTTATGCAAAAAGTATTAGAACAATAAGTTCAGTAAAATGCTTACTAAGAATGTAATCGGAATAAGGAAAGTCTTACAGAAATGCGGTGGTTGTGAATTGAATGAAAAATAATGTAATTTTTTGATTTAAATGGACTTTTTCTTAATTTATTTATATATGCAACTGAAAGACTTTGTATCTAAAGTCAGGAATAATACTTATAAAAAAATAACAAATGAATCGGGCGTCTAGCCCAAAGAGCTATTTGCAGCGAGACTGGATATAATGATCTACATAACACTACTATTTCATGGGCCATCCTAGAAGACAAATTTTATTCCTCTTGCCGCGGGAACCAGGGATATTTTTAAAAGCCTGCAAACTGCAAACAGTGGATAACTTAAAAGATTTAATCATCACATCATCTACATGTTGGTATCCCATGTTACTTGTAGTCACTGTAAGATGATGTGTATTCTTCCATTGCAACGTGTCAACTTATTTCTTTCTTCACACAATATATCCATAGTTTCCTTGGTATACTCTTCATCAAATAGGTATAAACATTTTATAAATATCTCTTTTAGTCGCATGCGTTTCGTTCCACCTCATTTCATCAAAGTTTTAAAGGAATCGACTGTCGTGGTCCTATACCACGACAGTCGATTCCTTTAATGCTTTTTTGAAGGAAACATGTGCAACGTTCTGCTACAATATTCCAGTTTCTCGAGCATTTTCTCAATGTCGCACCGCATGTCTGCTTCGGAGATGATCGGTGTGACTTGCAACGAGAGCTCGAGCCAGGGCAAAGACATATCGGGTTTCTGAATTTGAAATTTGAGTTGGGATTACGGAACTTTTAAGAGTATCAAGAACAGAATACTACTGCCCGACATTCGTATTTTTAAAATAGTGATATAGTCAAGAATAACTTTGCTCGCGCGATGTAGGTGTAGTATTTTAATGTAATATCTTCATTTGTGGCTTTGATGGCGCTATGCCTCTTACCTTACTACTCTTACTTGCTAAAAGTGCAAAAAACTCTATTTACTCTTTTCTTTTAATTTAGTTGTTAGTTTAAAAGTCATTAATTTTAAATCTTACTTTCGTATACTAGGTTACTATCAGGTGATAGAAAAATCATCGAAAGCTGCAATAATGTTTGCAAATGTCGGTAAATGTCAGTTCTGTTTTCACATTTCTGAGATACGAAGCAAAGAAGCATGGTAATCCTTAAGAAAGAGTATTACTTTTTTTTCGTAATAACAATAAGATTCAACGGCCTAATTCGGAAGGCAGTACTCCTCGATACGACCCGCATTGTGAGGAGGTTCCTGTCTCTGGAGCCCTAACCACCGGTAGCTTGGACCCTGCTTCCGTTACCGGCGGAAACCTATTTTATATATTTTTTTAAAATAAATATTTAAAAATGTAATTTTAAGAAGTAAAGTGGATAAATGAGATAAAGAAGTCAAATTTTCATCGAAAATGGTCATAGGCGATGAGTCTCATTTCTAATTCAATGGATACCTACGTGGATAATCTGCTTATTCACGTAGGCATCTATAGATTTAGAAGTTATCGCTTTTAAGGCACCGAAAAACCGCGTATTCCACACACTCAAAGTTACTGAATGGTGTGTTGTTCACACAGGGGGCATCATCGGGTCTTATTTTTTTAGAAAACGTCTCGGGCCAAACGACTACCGCAAACGGCGACCGGTACAAAGCCATGGTCAACGACTCTGGGACTGAAGAAAATGTGGTTCCAACAGGATGGATCAACGGAACATAGGTACTGCAGGACCCACAACCGACATTCTGAGGGTCGCCTTATCTCTCGTTTTGGTGATTTTAACTGGCCGGTAAAATTGCCCAATTTAATTGTTTTCGACTTTGTTTAAGGTCGCTGCACACAGCGGGCGCGGCGCGGCGGGACGGGACGGCGACGCGACACTGAGCAGTTGTAATGTACTAGATTTTACGGACGACGCCACACAGAGCCGTCCCGCTCGACGCGACGTTAACCGTCGCGCCACGCCGCCGCCGCGCCGAGCGGGAATACAAGTCAGAAGCGGCGGGGACGGGCGCGGCGGGACGCGAACGGCATAGGCAGTATAAAAACAGTATACGTTCGGCGTGAATGGGCGCGACGGGACGGGACGTTATCGCGCCCGCAGTGTGACCGATGCCGCCGCGCCAGCGCCGCGTCGCCGCCCCGCCACGCCGCGCCCCGTCACGCCACGCCGGCTGTGTGCAGAGACCTTTAGTGAGGTTCAGAAGTTTATGTCAACAAACCTCAGACACTTGAAGCCATCAAAAAGAAAATCCGTCAGGAATGCGGTAACTTATAACCGGAAGTTCTGCTGATTTAGATCATAATCTAAATCAATAAAAAAACACAATCTAAATGCAGAACTATAATTTTTCATTTATTAAAAAAAAATATTCAAAGAATAACTTTTGCACCACCTTGTATATGAATGCATCTATCGAAAACAATGCTGAAAAGATGCACGTGCCTTGTTGCGCTTAAATATCGACATTACACTGAGAATCCGGAGATCGCGCTTATCAATTGGAAAGCGGTGGCGTTAGTAGGTACACTTCTGCAGAAGTGCAATAAAACGAAAGCGCGGGAATATTCCAATTTGGCGGCCGCGTCCAACTTTAGTACCAGTAGTATTTGTGTGAGTGTCGTAACTTCTTTAAATTTAGTTTGTGTTCATATTATTCTTGGGTAGGGGTAAGTTTTATAGTGTTATTTTGTAAATCGGACAAAGAATGATCGGTTTGATCCTGGGCGCCTTATCCAGGCAGCAAAACAGGCAGGCAGCTCAAATTCAAAGCATTTAATTAAATTGGACTAGTACATTTGAATGTCAAGAAACAAAAAATAGATGCTACAGTCCCAGTCTTAGTATTTTTGACGATTTCTAGTTACGTACACGTACACGTAGAACAAATCTTGTACACTTCGTTTTTTTTTTTCATATCGGTGAACGAATTTTGGATAGGGCGTTATATACGTCGTCATTTGTGGCACGTCTGCTTATCTTTAATATTATGGAAGTATCGGCTCCAAACAGCACAGAGCACAGATCATTTAACTAAAAGATGAAAGCAGCTAATATCGAATCTTGTGGTACACCCATTTTAACTTTTATGCCCATAAAATTGACACCATTTCTGTCTATCACGCGATGTTTTCACGTGATTTCACTAAATTCAGCGCAAGTTTTCCTAGACCGTAATGTTCAACCTAAAAGAGTATTTTTTCGCTTATTTACACAATCAAATGCTTTTCACAAGTCACAAAAGATTCCTATGACATCTTGTGCCTTTTCCCACGAAGTAAATATGTGTTTTAATAGGGTACAACGTTCTTAGGTGAAATCATAACGATTCTCACGTAAGATTTTCTTGGTGTAAAAGTGTTTGAGCATTTGACTAAGCAGTACCTTTTCAAACACATTGCTGAAAACCGGCAAAACGGTTACGGGTCTATAGTTATTGGTGTCTTTACTGTCCTGTGATTTGAAAAGTGGTACCTATTTAATACAATACCACTTTTTAAATATGTCAATAACTTTACTGTACTTTATAAGGTCTGGGAAAACTCCTTGGCCTACACACAAATTAAAAATTCAGGCTGAATATGGTGCTATAGTCTCAGCTTCAGCTTGACAAACTTAAATAAATAATCCCCATAAATATCTTCGGTTAATTTGATTGTGTTCAAAACTTTAATGGCCAGCTATATCACCATTTCCCACTTTTACGACTTTCTCGACTTCTATTGTACGACCAAATATCTGAAAAAAAGTAGTGTGTCGTCGTACCCGCAAAGACCACGGATTGGAATTTTCTGGTTGTGGTTGTACCAACGACCCTCTAACCGGTTACACTTTTTTACCCTTAGATAGAATCTATTTACTGGCCGCACCCAACATTAGTTCATCTTGTACAGCAATCGCGTCACCATGAAGAGTATAGCAGTGCTGCTGTGCCTGGTTGCGGCCGCTAGCGCAATTCCATTGATCAACTTCATGGAGGAGTGGGTTGCCTTCAAGGTAAATTGACTGAGCTGTCTTTGTCTGGCTATGTTAATTAAACTGGTAAAAATAATGGAAACATCTTAGAATTAGTAATAAACAAATTGAAACTGATCCTTACCGCAGAAACTCAAAGAAAAGTGGGCTACTCGTGAATTTGCTGGTTTTTTGATTTGTCATTTTTGACAATCAACTACCGATTGATGCTAATAGATCAGCTACCCTACCATGACGTCTTAAAGCAGAACTTATTTCACTGAGGGAAAGAGACAGAGCTATCCAGTGTCAGCACCATCTCCTTTGGCCTATAGGTCAGGCCTATAGGTTGTTTTATCTATCACAAATCATATCACAAACTTTAACCGAAATAAAGATTGTGTGGCAAAATGACTGATCAATTTTATAATATAACTAAAAATCTACTTACGAAGGAAACCATACGGGAAAACAATAGAATCTACCCATTACGTTTGGTTGTAGAGCTGACCAAGTCAATATAAAAGCCTGAACGTTTTGTTCAATGGCGAGGAGTCTGTCCTGTATTTATTTAATATCCAGTACGTGAAGCTCCATTCCGTTGTAGTTGGAGCACAGCCTGCAGTACGACAGTGAGGTGGAGGACACTTTCCGCATGAAAATCTACGTGGAGAACAAGGACCGCATCGCTACGCATAACAAGCTCTTCGAGCAGGGTCACGTGTCTTACAAGCTGAGCACCAACAAGTACGCGGACATGTTACACCACGAGTTCGTGGAGACCATGAACGGATTCAACAAAACCAGCGAGTGAGTATGCGAATATTTTTTTAGAATGGGTGCTGTTATCTTTAAACAAGCTGTTATGCTTCATCGCAGAATCACTTATGACTAACATAAATTAGAATCACTAAAGAACGCCACTCGCTCTCTCAAACTCCTCTTACTCTTGTCTTCTTATACTCTTCGAATACTCTTTATATATCATGCACCTACCTAATGTCTAAGTTAGACATAGCCCAGCGCCATTTATGATGCAACAAATTAAGGAGCTTATGGCACGCAAGGGATAAAGCTAAGAACAGATATTATAGACCTCCAGAGCTGAATCTCTCTGAATGTCAAGATAATAAGAGACGCTATTTCCACAACCAACTCGATAACCGCAGTTCTACTATGTATGAAAATTCTCCAGATTGCCGTTACCACACTGCTCTCTCTTTTATCTTAGGAATTTCACTGAAGATGAAGTTAAGAATTTGTTCTCGCCATAACTTCTTTAGCAGTCGGCAATGAAAAGTTGTGCTCAAGAATGATAACTCGCTCCCTTCATTCACTATTTCCAGTTCTGATCTTCAATCACTCTCTAACTCCTGCTCTTTTCCGTCAGTTTGGAAGCAGGCTCACATTAACTTTTACCTAAAACTAACAATTCAAATTCGCAAGCCTATTTATTTACATTTTTCTTGGCGTGAAATTCTGTAATATGTTTTTAATTTAGTTTCTATTCGGGTCATAGCACTGTTCTGTAATTCTAAACGTAACTGACAACATCCGCTGGGCCGTTAATGATAAATCCCTCAGTGTTCTTGTATGACTTGACTTTCAGTAGCGCCATCAACTCAGTGGATTTCGATATTGTACTAGGTATCTATCCTCAAAACTATAAATTTGAACCTCTCAATGTGTTCCCTTTGGAGAGTCCTTTTCTGATTGGTGTAGCCTCACTGGGGGTGTTCCTCTGGGTAGCGTTCTTTCTCCTCTCCTTTTTCAATTTTCATTAACTTGGCTACTAATGGTTTTTCTCTCAGTTTCCATCTTTACACAGATGACTTGCAACTTTGCCGTCATTTTACTGGACTTGGCTAGAATCAGCGCTTGGGCAGATGACACCTCCGAAATCAAATTAATTAATTTAACGTGCACATTGTTCTTTGACATAATTAGATACATGGTGGTAGGTTATAAATAATTAACATACAACTGATCTGAACTGAAACCTTAATAATTAATCTTACCTCACAGTTAATAAAGATCAAGTTCTGCTAGCGCAAGAAAATAAAAAAGCACAAACAAAAATTACTAAATGTGAATACGGGAAATATAAAATACTGTCAATTTTTAACACCGATAAAAACAGGCACATGTGATATTTATGGGAACAAAAATGAAATAGTTGAGGTGAGTAACTTGTGTTACGGTGTGGAGTGTATGTGTTTGTGTAAATGTATGTCTGTGTGCGTGTAATTGTGAGGGTATGCATTACTTCATCGAGTGTGCGGTTAGTAAGTTAAGCTCACAAAGATCGAGTCTATGGCCTCACCCCTTTCTGATAAGAATAGATGCTCTTAGGTCGAACATCCAGAAAGACGGTCACACGTATGGTGTTTGACGTGCAGAGCCGATTGGTAGTGCAGTCTTCTATAATGAACTTAGCATACGAGACTTACTCAAGTGCTTCTAGATTCACACTTCTTTTCAAGATTGTTGAGTGTATGCTAAAGTTTGCAGGTGACTAAGGCTGGTCGTTTTATGGACCCACACGATCAGCATGATTTAATTAAAATGTGGAATAACTGCTAAGTATTCTTTAGACTCAACAATAAATTGGTAATATGTCAATGAAAGTATATCATCGACTGCATGTGTAACAAACACGTACATATTGCTGTTACTGACTAAATCTGACTCTTGACTGTTTCTAGGAAATGTCGAAAGTATTCATTTTATATTTGCGTAGGCACGATAACGCCCAGTACGGCAAGGGCCGCTATAGGCGCGCTTCCACGTTCGTCTCGTCGGCGCAAGTGACCTACCCTGACCAGATGGACTGGCGACAGAAGGGTGCCGTCACCGATGTCAAAGACCAGGGCCAGTGCGGCTCCTGCTGGGCATTCTCTGCCGTGAGTATTACGTACAGATCATTTAAAAAATGCCTCGCTTGTGCAAATAGTCGCTTAGTGTTTTTAATTTAAATTCCAACCCTGTATTTAAATTTCATCGTCCTAAAATTTGTAACTGGCTCTATTTTTAAAAGTTAAATCGGAACGATTATAGATTTGAACTCTCGGCCTGGTTGTCCGTATGTGATAACCATTTCACACCGAAATGATTGGCACCACAAAGTTGAAATTATACAAAATAGACAATTACCTAACGACTAGCAACTTTTGCCGTAAACACCTTAATCATTTGCAGAACATGCATACTTTATTATAAACCAGGTATACCATCGTTACTGGACCATTCTCCTTGTCCCCACAGACGGGTGCTCTCGAGGGTCAGCACTTCCGCAAGACCGGCTCTCTAGTGTCCTTGTCAGAGCAGAACCTGGTAGACTGCTCGGGCTCGTACGGCAACAACGGCTGCCACGGCGGCCTCATGGTCAATTCCTTCAAGTACATCAAGGACAATGGCGGCATCGACACCGAGAAGTCATACCCCTACGAGGCCGTCGATGGCAAGTGCAGGTCAGCAGAAAGGCCATCTAGGACTTCCCGCACCCAACGCTGGATGTAGTGGGGACTACGTCTTGATTGTACCAATTTCTACATTCTGGCCAGAATTCCAGAATCAGAATTATTTCATTGGACGTTAAAAATGTACTTAGACAATCCCCGACGCAGACCCTTCCTCCACTTCCGAGTTTTATAGCCTGGCAGAAGTGAAGGAAACAAAATCTTTATCAACACATGTGTCTGTTTTGGTTCTCCAAATCTCTTTACTTAAAGACGCAAATAGTTATACCCACTTGTGTAGTTTCCTTACGTATACAAAGCACACTCGCAGGTACAACCCCAAGAACTCGGGCGCCGACGACACCGGCTACGTGGAAGTCCCCAAGGGCGACGAGGAGAAATTGAAGCAGGCGGTAGCCACCGTGGGCCCCATCGCAGTGGCCATCGACGCGTCGCGGCCGAGCTTCCAGTTGTACTCGGAGGGCGTCTACTTCGACGCGAACTGCTCCTCCACCAACCTCGACCATGGAGTACGTATAGCTTGTACCTACTCGTATTGCTGCCAACCCGTGTCAGACACATAGCTAGAGCGCGTCATGGTTCTGTTTGCGCGTGGTTACGATTGTGAAGTCGTATTTATAACTTATTATTAAAATGTTATTGAATCGCCACAAACAGAATAAATCATTATCCACTCTTCGTGTTATTTGTCTACGCCTTAATTTATTTTTGACAAATAAGGAATTACTGTTGTTTCAATAACTTTATCACAGCAGAAAGTCGACGATAAATCTGTATAAATGTTTCTTCATAATTATGTTCGTTAAATTGACTTCAAACCCATCTAACATCCAAAACGTTCACTATAGAAACAGAACAGTAATGCGAATATGGCTTTTTTTTTCGGGTGGGAAATCATCCAATGACTTCCCCGCTCTGGGTGGAGCGGGGGGGCATGTCAGACTTGTACTAACTAAAACCCACCCATGTTTCTTCTATTACCCTTTACGTTCCGAGGCCGCGGTATCTCTTTCGAACAATCCGCAACCCCGGCAGGCGGAGGCTCTGGCAAGCCCCTCTGCTTTGCTGACTCTCTTTGAGGCGCGCGTGAAACACGAACGCGCCGTCGACACGGCCTGTCGTCAATCGACGGACGGACGGTGAACTACCCATTGCTCACCGCCCCCAGGCCCGCATCTACGGTGGCCGGAAGTCGTCTCGCGGCGCCCGGCGCCCGGGACGTCTCCCGCGGCCGCTGGGTTGGGCAGATGTTCTCTCCCTCAAACGCCCGGCCACCTCCTTCGCTAGCATTACTGCTTCGCACGCGGTGGTGACCGCTTCCCATTCCCCCTCGCTCCGGACCATGGCCTGAACCAGGGCCGGACGCTTCAGATCGCCGCCGCCGATCGCCTGTAGCTCGAGCACGGCGGTGCTCCGCCCACGCTGGGCAGATCGCCACTGTGTGCTCCACCGTGTCCTCCGGGATGCGAATATGGCTTTAGTTTAGACTTTGTTGTTTAAACTTTAGACCATTCAGATCATGGTACAACTGCTCATGATTTGTTTAGCCTGTTACTGTCAAATTCAAACGTAATCACAATATTTTTTCAATTACAACTGAAATAAAACGTAATGAAGAAATAAAAGAACTAAACGTCAATTTGAGTAGTTTGTAAATTGGGGTAAGTGCATGTTATTGAACAAGCCACATACATGCATTGAGCCGACTTCAAAACATTTGTTAATATGTTTCTAAAGTTTATTTTTTAAGATTTTACTTTTATTACTGCAATGCACGGAGGTGCATGATAAATTACCTCATATCTTCCAAACCGCTGCATGAACGGATTTATACGTATAAGTAAGACATCGTTAGAATCGTCGTGATAACCCAAGTATTCTTACATATGACGTTAAAAACCAACAAGAAAATAGAGAGTCGTTAGACGCTTCATAATAATTATAGTAAAAACAAGAAATTGAGAATTGCAAATATTAAAGAGCTCATGAACTTTAAAAGCATAAATGTTCATAAAATTTATGAAATCATCCAGAGAAAATAGGTACTTCACAATATTTATAAATACATTAAAAAAAAATACGATTTTTGGCAACAATGAATGATTGACCTCCTTTATTACCATACTTAAAAGTACATACACGTATAGTAACACCCCCTTTTATCTTGGTCAATCGTAGCATGACACGTTAATTTAGTTCTTATGTTTCATGATCTAAGTTCGGTCGTAGGTGTGTGAATTTCACTAATGTTAATGTTCTCCAGGTGATGGTGGTCGGCTACGGCAAGGACAAGAAGGGCGGAGACTACTGGCTCCTAAAGAACTCGTGGAGCCAGTCATGGGGTGAGAAGGGTTACCTAAAGTTGGCGCGCAACCGGAACAACCACTGCGGCATCGCTTCCCTGGCCTCCTACCCGCTCGTCTAGTGACTTGTGACAACACAATTGCTCTATTCCATTCAAATTGTCATCCTGAAAAACAAAAGAAATTAACAAATTAATTTTCGAAACTTACAGTCCGAATTCCACATTTTTTTGATCCAAGTTTCTAACAATGTTTAAACTTAATGTTATATTACCAGCAATGTTGATAATACACTGCAGTGTATGAACATTGCTAGATCATTGTGAATTAAGTCTTGTAACACACGTATCGGTATAGCATAGTAGTAAGTGTAAAGTTTATGAACATTTAGTAAGTTAGCGCGAACTTAGTGTAAAGCACTTGTGATAATTATAGTTATCTACTCGCGTCATGTAGCCGCTAGCATTGTTGAGCTGAATATTTAAAACATATTTTTACAAAACACCCTGGTTTTATTATGCGTTTTTGTTCTATAAGAATCCTTTTAATGTAGCTTGTTGTAACGGTTATTATAATTCTAATGTTCCACTGATCTGTTGTTTATTATGGTGGAGAAGAATTTGTACTGGCTCGGTAGCAATGTTTTTGGTCTTTGACGATGTTTCAGAATTTGTGTCACTTCGTGGCCACAAAGTTCTGCCTTGCATTCCTAATCCCTAGACTCTATCCAACGACCATACAGCCTGCCAGCCAGCGGGCTGTATGGTCGTTGACTCTATCCAACTCATGCTGGTTCTTAGTTCTTTAAAGGTCTTTCTTGTGATACCTTTGTTTTGTAAATGCCTTTTTGTGGTATTTGTCTTTACTTGAATAATCTCTTATAATGGTTTTTTTTTTCATATAATAGACCGGA
Source organism: Ochropleura leucogaster (assembly GCA_958449745.1). Taxonomy (NCBI): domain Eukaryota; kingdom Metazoa; phylum Arthropoda; class Insecta; order Lepidoptera; family Noctuidae; genus Ochropleura; species Ochropleura leucogaster. Next base: position 21,882,444 of record OY288201.1, read on the forward strand.
GAGCTCGTTTTTCATAGATCGAATTTATTTTTGTTTCTTGTAGTGGCTTTCTTAGTTTTAATAACATATTGGTGTTTGTTTTGTTAAGGTTCCGTACTCATAATAAAAAACCGGAGCCCTTATTGGGTCATTTTGTTGTCCGTCTGTCTGCCATTTACATTTATTTCGGAAACGCGTGAAGATATCGAGTTTAAATTAAAACCATATAAGTACTCAAATCTGTGGTCTCTTGGAGTCGTGGAAGATAATCTGAGAAAGCTTTGACCAATCAATTCTGGAACGCACCCTAGGGCTGCCCCTCTAGTTTTTTTACAAACGTAAAAGCTTATACACAAAAACAGAAAAAATAATCGGTGCCGGTTTGTCATATCGGTGGATACCAGAATTCAAACTGAATTTTCTCTGATGATATTAAATTAAAAAACCGTCCATTCCTATAATGTTATATATAGATTTATTTGTATTTTTGTGTACACAATCATATCCATAATCATAATCATGCTAAAATACTATTCCGGGCAGAAAAAATATACTAATTACGTACGTATTTCTCTTTTATTATATATTATAATTATGAACGAGACTATCGATAGCAGTTCTTAAAAGAAGCACATGCCTGGTCGTAGTTAAATATCGACATTAGTCAGCGAATCCGACGGGAACGCGCATTAACAATTGGAAAGCGGTGCAGTTAGTGCATAAACACAGTCGAAGGTAACCGCGGGAAGCTTCAGACTTGGCTGACGCATCTTTTCTGAAATTTAGTTGTTTGTGTTCATATTATTCTTCGGTAGTGGTAAGTTTTCGAGAATTGTTTTGAATAGCGGACAATGAAGGATCCGCCTGATCTTAGGGGCTTTCTCCCCCCGGTATGGTGACAGGCAGCTAGTTGCAATTTTCAACGAAACAGGTATGGCCTCAATGGGTCTTCTACGACCAAATCTCTGAAAAGAAGTCGTGTGCATGTGTGCATGCACTGCAACTAGCGTCGCCGTACCTACAATGACCACGGATCGAATTCTGATTGTGGTTGGACCGACTTAAACCTGACTGCAAAACGAGAAATACAGACAACTGCTAATATATTACCGCTTGTAGTATGACAAAACAGAAAGCGCACTTTTTGTCCTAAATGTAAAAAAAAACGTTAATAGTGAAAATGGTCCTTTAAATATTTGTTTTTTTTTTTAAACGCAGTGCCTTCCAAAATATTATTTGCGTTTGAAAATCATTTTATAATTTCTTGGATGCAAATTCTTTTTTTAACAATCTTGAAAAATACAGCTTTCATACCTTCTTTAAACGTAGCCAACTTATGGACTTAGTGCGTGGTGTTCCTGCGAAATAGTCTCCGAGGGGATAATTCATACTATTATTATTAATATGAATGTCATTTTTGTAGTTAGCTTGTTTGTTTTTAAATTTGTTTATTTGTTGCATTTTCAAGACAAAACGGCTGATTATATCATAATGAATTTGGGCAAGGAATTTGATTTCAAAATTGGAAAGGACAGGCTTTTATATTATAACGCTCATAACTTCGGGGGGAGATACCATTGCATTATGTCAGTGTATATGTATTTCACAACTATCATAACAGACATAAGAGGAATAGCAATACTGGAGACGTCATCTAACGAATACAAGAAAAAATAATTAGCCTGTACGAAGTTAGTTATTAAAACTAGTTCGTTATAATAATTAATTAATGTAATATTCTTACGCCTGATTCCAAAAACAAAAACGACTCATTTTGCTTTCCTTTGCTCGCTTTATCTTCCCCTTCGAGACGACCCTCTCACCGGCTAACAATATTAACCAAACTTGACTTCCTTTACTGGCCTCACCCAACATAAGTTCATTTTGTACAGCAATCGCGTCACCATGAAGAGTATAGCAGTGCTGCTGTGCCTGGTAGCGGCCGCTAGCGCCGTGTCCTTGATCGAGCTCGTCAGGGAGGAGTGGGGAGCCTTCAAGGTATGTTGACAGCCTTAGTCTGGCTATGCTGATTAAACTGATAAAGATTTGAACATGTGGGAATTGAAAGTGATTTAACCGACACGTAAACTTGGCCAGCCGTGAGTTTGGACACAGAAACTTGGTCGCTTGAGAGTTTGCTGATTATTTGCATTCAAACATTTGCATTTGTGTTTTTGACGACAAATTATAGGTAAATGGATTCAATTGGTGTCACTTGGGCTTTTAGAACGAAGAAATGAAAAGGTTACTTAACTCTCCACCACTCAGTTTTTTTAAAATCGCACACTTTCCCTGAAATAAAAAAGGGAACATTACAATATCGGGCCAAATCGACCAGTTTCAAAATATTACTAAAATCGAATACCTACTTATTTAATGCCTTTGCTGTACACACAAGAAGGAAAACCTACAGGAAAATAATGGCATATACTCACATACTAAATACCTAACGGGATAAAGTGCGTTTTAGTTACAAAGCTGAACAAGTAAATATAAACTTCTGAACATGTTAATGCCCAGCACCTGAAGCTTCATTCTGTTGTAGTTGGAGCACAGCCTGCAGTACGACAACCAGGTGGAGGACATTTTCCGCATGAAGATCTACGTGGAGAATAAGGACCGCATCGCCAAGCACAACCAGCGCTTCGAAGAGGGTCACGTGTCTTACAAGCTGAGCACCAACAAGTACGCGGACATGTTGCACTACGAGTTCGTGCACACCATGAACGGATTCAACAAGACCAACAAGTTAGTGATATGATGGCTTCTGTTATCCTCAAATAAACTGTTGTGCTTCATCATGAACAACTTATGACTAACATAAATTGTGATCAGGAAAACCGCTTAGTATTCCTGATTGACTGTTGTTCCTGATGATGTTTGACATCTTCAAAAAGGTAATATTATACGACCGGGTATCCCGTGAAGTTTTATGGTAGACTCTTTAAAGATAAGATAACATAAAGATATATTTATTTTGTAAAACATGAGTATGTATATATGTAGGTGATAAAATTTTGCAAAGCTGCTACATGTTTTGTCATCCAGGAATGGCGTAAGAAACTTATTTTTATGGCTTAGTAGTAGTAAAATAAGAAAAAAAAAGTCAAAAAAAAAAACAATAAATATAAAACGTACAACTCGGTCACATTATCTCGAGACCTCGCTGGAATGCGAACATCATCATTATAATATTATTACCTACATTAAATTAATTAACACCATATTTGTTTTGTTGGAAATCATATTGTTTATAATAATATCTTACTAGTTACTAGAGGATACTTGTTTTTTTTTCGCACCGAACCAGAGCGCCGCGCCGACGACGGGACCTGACAGGTCTCGAGATAATGTGACCGGGTTGTACCTTAAATTTACAGTCGTAATTGCATTTGCTTTTCAATCATTTAAAAATTCTGATAGGCTGTAGTAACAGATTAAAAGTTTTTTTTTATTGTATTTTATAAAGACTCTAATTGGTAATTCTTTGACAAGTTTGGGGATTTTATTATAAAGTAGCTTTTGCCCGCGGCTTCGCTCGCGTAAAATTCGTGGTAACACAGTTCCCCTTTCCTGATTTGCAGGTACTAGCAGGTACAGCTACCAGTTTTTGCCCTTGCGCCTTATTGATTTGTAGGTAATAGCACCGCAAAGTTTTGCCTTTTCTTCCCTATTTCTTCCTTATATCACACTTTAAAAAAAAGAATAGAAGAAGAAATAGCATATGTCCGTCTCCTGGTTCCCTACTATCTCTGTACTAAAATTCATCAAAATCGGTTTAGCCGTTAAAGCGCGAAGAGGTAACAAACAAACAAACTCACTTTCGCTTTTATAATAAGTATTACTAGGATTTTATAGTAAGGATTACTAGCTTTTGCCCGTGGCTTCGCTCACGTTAAATTTGGGGTAACATAGTTGGCCTATGTCCGTCTCCAGGGTCTCAACTATCTCTGTACCAAAATTCATCAAAACTGGTTTAGCCATTTAATGGTGAAGACGCCAAATTAAATATACTTGTATGCCGTTCAGTGCCGTGCTCGGACTAACTAACCTTTTATAGCCGGTTATTTTCACGCCGCGGCCGACTGCGAATCGTAACATCTGACATATTTTGTTTAAATAATTTTGGATTACTTTGGACAACATTAGCCACTTCATAAATACATAAATAAGGAAGGAAAACTTAAAACATTATGTTTAATAAAATAAGGTTTGCAACTATCAGTAATTTTTAGCCCGAACATAACCCTCATGAACCTTTTTTAGGACTTAAAAATCCTTATTGACAGAGTTTTCCCAAAATATAATGCCAAATCTTAATATGGAGCCAACAATACCATGGTAGGCAGTAAGAAGCGCATCAGTGCTTATAATGGGTGCAAGTTTATAGAGCGCGTATGCCGAGGATTTGATACTTTTATTTAAAAGTTCTGTGTTCTTTCCAATTAAGACTTTTATCAATTGTTTTGTTAAACCTAGGAATTTTGTAGAGTCTACTTTTTCTAAACTGATCCTTGATATTATCTAATATTGAGATTTGGTACTGTTAAACGTTGACAGAAGAACATGATTTTAGTTTTGTCTAGGTAAATTTTCAAATTGTTGTTTTTTAACCATTTCATCATTGAAGATACCGTGTCATTGATTTCGCTCTCATAATTATCTTTATTGTTAGAGTTTATGGTGACCGTACTCTCATCAGCAAAAAGTGATATTGGCAGTGAAAAAGTCGGATAAAAAAGCAGCAGTAGATATAAGAATGTTTAGATACGCGTATGACTAAAATGGATAAAGTAATTAGCAAAAAGAGGAAGTTTGAAATGGCACCTGTTAAAGGAAACAAAACCTTGTTGCGCCGACCCTACATGGGGCATGGCACAACGCAGGAAGATGATGACGTGTCAAGTTATTTATGAGTTATGATGCATATCGCACCTACTGACTTCCTGTACATTGAGTGTCTACTCTGCTTCATCACATCGGCCATGCAGGTACCTATTTCAGGAGGTTGACTTCCCCGGAAAGTAACCGCCGGTGGTTGTTTTTTGTCGTTTCTCTTATAGGTCTTATTCGTAGCAAGACTAATAGATTAACCAACACTGCTATCTCGCAATGTTATGAATAAAAACGATCTTCGCTATGTTACTGGTGTATGTGTCAATTAAGCCACCAGTTACTGTTACGATCATCATGGTGAGAACAGTAGAAAAGATACAGACCCTATCGTGCTGCAGCGAATGGCATTATTATTATTGTACTACAAAAACGCGATGTGGCCCGCCCTAGGTAGGTAGACATCATATTTATAACATATCGTCATTTTAGAAAAACTAAAATATAATAGCTAACTAAAAGCCTTGGACACCACGGCCTATCATGCAGCCGAAGTGCGGGCCGTTTTGCGCGGCACGCGAATATTAACGACATCATCCGTCGAGCTCTTGTCACCGTCGGCGTTCCAGCTGTTTTAGAACCCAATGGCTTGGCACGCGACGATGGCAAAAGACCGGACGGTATGTCTTTGTTTCCTTGGAAGTTGGGTAGGCCTTTAGTGTGGGACGCAACGTGCGTCGATACTCTTGCGCCATCCCATCTTCCTAGCTCTTCGTGCTGCGCTGGCGCTGCTGCTGCGGCTGCAGAGAACCTCAAGCGGCGTAAATATAGTAACCTTATTGGGAACTATATTTTCGAGCCGTTTGGGGTTGAAACTCTGGGACCGTGGGGTCCTTGTGCTCACAGCCTTTTTAAGGCTATATCAAAACGTTTGGTTGACACTTCCCATGACCCAAGGGCTGGCTTTTACTTTGGCCAGAGGCTTAGCGTTGCCATACAACGTGGCAACGCGGCCAGTCTCTTGGGGACATTGCCAACTGACAGCGTTGAGGACGAATTTTTTGACGCTATTTTTTAATTTCTTTATAAGTTTAGTTTAGTTTAATAATTTTAGTTTAATTTATAATTAGTTTAAACATTAAAAAATTGTAATGAAAAAAAAAAAATATATATATAAGTATAATATTTATTTTTAATCTTAGCGTATACGAGACTTTCTCCAACAACTACGTCTTCTAATGGATTTAATTTAAAGTTTGTTGAGTGTTGTCTAAGTTTGTAGGTGACGAAGGCTGGTTTTATTGGTCCACACGATCAGATTGATTATTAACAAGTTTTCAATTAACTGCTAATCTGCATCCTCTTAGACTCAACAAGAAATAATATGTGAACGGAACTATGTATATCGTAGATTGTATGTGATAGGCAGTCACGTAACATGTTGCCTTAAATTAAAGCAGATCTATAGTTGGGTCGACGATATCGTCAAAATCGCGAGAAACAGACGCACAAAACAGAGTAGGGTGGCAAAAGAAAAGAGTCTATATCCAGCAATGAGTGATTCCAGGCTGAAATGTTGAAACCTAGCAGAATCCCAGGCTCCTTAATCTTATTGAGAAATCGATGCGTACTAAGCATTCATTTTACATTTGCATAGGCACGGCAAGCCCAAGTACGGCAAGGGCCGCGACGGGCGCGCGTCCACGTTCATTGCGCCGGCGCACGTGACCTACCCCGACCAGGTAGACTGGCGCAAGAAGGGTGCCGTTACCGATGTCAAGGACCAGGGCAGGTGCAGCTCGTGCTGGGCATTCTCCACTGTGAGTATTATCTACAGCTCAAATAAAGAATATCATAGTACCCGTCTGCCTTAAAACCGAAAAGAACAAACAAGCCCAGTAGCTGGACTTGTTTTTCCTTTTCATTTTTTAATCAGTCGAGTTTATTAGTATATTTTTCTCAGTATATTTAAGATGGCACTATTTATTTATTTCTAATCTTTATATCCTATGAGGAGTAAGAATAATCAAATACCCATATGCTAGTACCCCAAGTGCAGCGTTTTGACGCTTGCTTAGTGACCAAGTCTGCACTCCATAGGGTGGGAAGAATACACATGTCCATGAGGTTTCTCTTCTGCGAGAGCAGGAGAGTTTCTATAATACCTAGTAGCTTTATCTATAAACTGCTACCAGGCGTTACTGGTGCATTCAGCAACTACTTAATCCTATCTTCTCTAAAAGGAGACTATTTGGCCGAGGTATATAATTACTCATGGAAATTTTCAAACCCCACACCCCCAATTCCTATATCGTATTTGGTGCTATTGGTCATCTTGCTCTTCGCCGTTTTCATCGCGTATCCGACTTCGAGTCTGGCGCTGTTCAGTTAGACGATCTGTTACGTTAGCCCTTACTAAGTAAAATAGAACAATATCGTCTGCGAAGACGAGATTATTGTTAATTAAAAAAAAAATTACGACGTTTTAGTAATTACTACACTTACTCAGTAGGTAATTAAGTTGTTTTGGACAACCTACTTTGTATTAAAAGTTTGGGGTTTGTTTTGTTTTTAAAATAGTAATAAATTCAAAACTTGCCTTTTTAATATTTCATATTTTTTAATCTTATTAAGAATTAGTAAAATACAAACAGTAGGTACATTGATAATAAACATTACGATAAATAAGGAGTATACCTAATGCCACATCTCAATTTAAAAAACTTTGTGCCCTCGTAGATTTTAGCGGATAGTCAAAGAATATACTTACAGTACGGCCAACGAGAAGCGATACGAAAGGTCATTAACCTAAAGAACAACTGTGGCGTTGACAATCTAATATTTAGCTCTTTCCATCTTGTGCCTTTGTCGTAATGTCTCGTACTCCCGGCAAAAACATGACAACGTTAAGACGGGTTCGCCAACATTCGGGCGGCCATTTTAGATGGGGTTTTAGCATGGGTTTTGTTTACATTTGGTATCGCTTCTCGTTGGCCGTTCTGTAGTAAGAATTTTTACTGTTGCGATAATGGCGGTTTCTTTTAATTACGGCGAATTTTAAAGGATACGGAATACCCGTATCCTTTAAAAATGTAACAAAAAAAAAATGATTTTTCAATCCCCTAGATGAGGTTTTTAATTTTGTAATAATTGAATTTGATTACTTAAAGTGTTTCTAACATATTAATCGAGTTCATTACACATTAAGTATCACTATTTTTCTTACCACATGGATTCAAATTTGACGGCACGGTTGGCGCAGTGGCTGAGCGATCGACTGCTGCGCTGTGTGTCGCGGGTTCGATTCCCGCACGGAACAAATATTTGTATGACCTGCAGATAGCTGTTTCGGGTCTGGCCGTTTGTGTATGTGACTTTAAATTAGTTTAAATGTTTGTAAACGCACCCACGATACAGGAGACATTCCTAGTGTGAGCCAAGATTTAAAAAAAAATAACCCTAAGGAATATGTGCAAAAAAGATTCCATTTTTTTGTAATTTTTATGCGTGGTCACTTGAATTTGCGTATCCTACATGCGTGGGTTAGTTGCATTTCCCGAGTAGATGGCCGGCTCGGTCTCCAGACCTGACTGAACTGACTAACAGTGAAAATAAAAAAAAGTAAAATGAAAAAAAAATGGAAAGTTAAATCATTGATTTTAATTATAAATCATTCACAGTGTATTCTTTACCTACATGATTATGTGCCTACGAACAAGTATTCGTGCTCCTGTTTTTATACGTTGTACTCGTATATACCTACGTCATGACGGAGTACTACTGGTGAAGGTTTGTGTGATGTGCCCCTCTAAGGGCCCGGACCGAACTATACGATTAAGCAAATCGGGAATCTAACGAATGTGAAGTTGTGGCTAACAGCTATTTTGTTATTACATCATAACTTTAGCACACGCCTTGTCCCCACAGACGGGCGCGCTTGAGGGCCAGCACTTCCGCAAGACTAACTGTTTGGTGTCCCTCTCCGAGCAAAACCTGGTAGACTGCTCGCGCGCGTACGACAACCAGGGCTGCCAGGGCGGCCTCATGGTTAATTCCTTCAAGTACATCAAAGACAACGGCGGCATCGACACTGAGAAGTCTTACCCCTACGAGGCCGTCGATAACAAGTCCTGCAGGTGAGCTGGCGTCGGCCGAGAGGCCGTCAAGGTCTTACATCCAGCTGCTGCATGTAATGTAGTCCCTCCTTACTTGTGCCAGCCAAGCCATAATCCACCAGATACTTTATATTTTATCTTAATTCTAGAATCAGCGTTATTTTATTGAACGCCAAAAATGTGCTTAGACAATAATGCCTGGCAGAAGTGACAGAACAAACTTTTCAGCAATACATGTACATCTGCTTTAGTTCTTCCAATCGCTTACTAAAAGACGATGATTGTTATACCCGCCTATCTAGTTCCCTTCCGTATCTATACAAAGCACACTCTCGCAGGTACAACCCTAAGAACTCGGGCGCCGACGACACCGGCTACGTGGAAATCCCCAAGGGCGACGAGGAGAAACTGATGCAGGCGGTAGCCACCGTGGGCCCCATCGCCGTGGCCATCGATGCGTCGCGGCCGGGCTTCCAGTTGTACTCGGAGGGCGTCTACTACGACGAGAAGTGCTCCTCCACCGACCTCGACCATGGAGTACGTATAGCTTGCACTTGTAGTACTGCCAGCCCATGCTAAACACACACACATATCAGTAAATTGCCATAAACACCATGCAGCAGTCAACGTCTACACTTCGTGTTAGATATAACTGTCTACACCTTTTTGACAAATAAGAACCATCTGTTGTTTCAATAACTTTATCAGAGCTGGAGGTTGCGAAAAATCAATATGAAATTTAAAAAAAAACTACATATTAGGGTAGTTTTCAGGGTCAAAATAACTACATTCTATTGTCCGTCTTTTAGATTATTCAAAAATAAGGGATACGTACTTTTTGCTTTCCAAGGCACGGAGGAAACTCGGTATGTAACGGGTGGTCACCCATCCACAGACCAATCAAGGCAAGCGCGGCTTAACCTAAAGATCGACCTGAGCGGCTGCCATTATTCAGCAACGAGCTCCTCGTATCGAAATTTTGAAATTAAGTAACTCATATTGATTAAAATTTCATGTTGTTGTAAACATAGCATATTGGAATTTATATTAGGTATTGTAGAAAAAATTACCAGCTTAGTGCGCGACTGCGCGTCAGACTCGTGCACCGACGTTTCCATGCAAACTTGACAAATAAATGTATCTTTTGACTGCGTAGACTTTGAGGGTTTTTCACAAGTCTAAGAGACCATGTACAGTGTACTTGAGTACAAAAATGGTTTAATTTTCTTTTTTCCTCTACGCGTTTCCAAAATAAAGGGTGTTGAAGGAGGTCGTTGGTTCGATTCCCACCCAGGACAAAGTGTGATGAGCATGATTGTTTGTTCTATGTCTGGGTGTGATTTATCTATAATACGTGTGTATTTATAAATTATATCAGTTGTCTGGTTACCATAACACAAGCCCTGCTTAGCTTGGGATCAGATAGCCGTGTGTAGGTAAGTTGTCCCAAGATATTTATTATATAATTTAGTTTTCGTCTTAGTGTTCTATTGGAAGTTGGTTTTAATGCAATAATATTTATTATAGCCTTTTTAGTTGTGACATGATGGTATTTCACACATTTCCCATTGCTACTAAAAGTTATACATATACTTATAGCAAATTATCCAGTATCCACATATATGTATATGAAAAAAAAAAATGTAGGTAGTACAGAAGATAACTCATAAAATACCGAAGCAATATAGATACAATTGATATGGGACTCCTTCAAGAGAATTCTCACGTCAATCGCGTAACAAAAATACATTCGAAATAAGAATCTCCTCTCCTCCATTTTCTGAAGACAATTAAAATTATACCGAATATCTAAGTTACAATCGTTATTGTTCATACAAAACCACTTTTATATTTGATAGCTGTTCCCCAAGGTTTCACCCACGCTGCTCAGCACCTGTTAATCGTAGCGTGATGTTATATAGCCTATAGCCTTCCTCATGAAATGGACTATCCAACACTAAAAGAATTTTCCAATTCCAATCAGTCCCTGAGATTAGCGCGTTCAAACAAACAAACTCTTCAGTTTTATAATATTAGTATAGATAAGTATAGATACACATATTGATGCTTGTGACTGCCACTAATATTAATGTTGATGTCCAGGTGCTGGTGGTCGGCTACGGCACGGACGAGAAGGGCGGGGACTACTGGCTCGTGAAGAACTCGTGGGGCCACACGTGGGGTTCGAAGGGTTACGTAAAGCTGGCGCGCAACAGGAACAACAACTGCGGCGTCGCTTCCATGGCCTCCTACCCACTGGTGTAGTGACCACACAACTGCACTAATTTTATTTAAATTGCCATCCTGAATTTTAGTTTTTTTTTGGAAGTTGGTTTTTTTTTAAGTTTTTTATCTCAGCATTTTTAGTTATAGTATTATGATATAATACGCAAACACGGTCAAAATGTTTTTATTTTTAGTGCGTAGGTCCCGTCTTAAATACAAGTTTCCACATCACGCTATAGTACCTATTAAATACTATCTATATTATACTTTAATATAAAACCAATTCAAAAATCATAGGCATCATCGCTTAGGTAGGTGATACTTGATCTTATGATTATGTTTCTTAATGACTAGGTGAGGGGTGGGGAGGGTACGGTCACCCTGCTCCCATTCGCCTGCCTACCCTAGCGAAACCCATACTTATACATGTTGTAACGACACAAAGATGCAAGTGGCAAAAAGTACTACAGCGCCATATATCTAGCCACTAAAGAACTAACGGCAAGATTCCTACATCGCGCAAGCAAAGTTGTACGCGAAGTTAGCATTTATACGAGCACCCGACAAGCAAATGTCGGGCAGTGGCTCACCAGACACGACACCCGTCTGGTCGGATGATCCTCCCTTTTCCATTGAGGATAGAGAACTTTACACTCTGTTCTTCTTTTCTCTATAATGTGATTGCAGCAATCAGGGCAGATTTGCTGTCATTTATAGAATAGTTCCGTTGTATATCACTGAAGATCTATCACAAAATTAAAATGTAACAATCACCTCAAAAAACTAACTGCGATGACCTTCTATACCATAGTACATACTGTACATAGCATGTTTTGTTCATTTGTCTTCAACAACTTCTTAAATACGATAATAAAATCATCAACGTACACGAAGTCAATCTAAGACTCATTATTAAAGATAACTCAAAAATAACTGGCCGGATCTTAATATTCTATCTTCTGCTTTCGAATAAAACAAGATCATCAAAATCGGTTCACCCAGACCAGAGTTATGAGGTAACAAACACAAAAAAAAATACAGTCGAATTGAGAACCTCCTCCTTTTTTTGAGTAAGTTAGCGCGAACTTAGTGTAAAGCACTTGTGATATTATAGTTATCTACTCGCGTCATGTAGCCGCTAGCGATACTGAGCTGAATATAAACATATTTACCTGCTTTTATTATGCTTTTATTTGTTTTACTACCTTAGTACCTATAAATATGAAGGCGCGTCTCTGGTGCCAACCAGTAGTAAAGATTGAAAACCTTATTTTGATTTGACGAGAAGGACAACACAGTTGTCATTCTGGCGGAACGTCGAAGAAACGTCAGTCACCCACCGTACTGAGACAGTTTTGGATGGAACGGTAGCGTGGACTAGACGGTTACGACGGATCGCTTACGTCCCAAATCGAAATCCATTTTCATCTGCGTTAAATTAAGAGATTATTGTAATTTAAGTTGTGGATCGTGATTATAAGGCTGCTGATCGATAAGCTGTCTACTTACTTCTGAAATACCTCCTGCGATTACCCATTTAAAGATGAGTGATTCTGATACAGATACCCACGTGCCTTTAAATAGATAATTATCTACAAGTAAATTCTCCGAATGGTTAATTCCTACATAGGTAGGTACTGTTGGCAAACCCACAACATATTATCCTCTTAAATCATAATTACATATGCACAAATCATTAAATTGTAGACTCACTTTTGCTGCAGGAATGTTTTGCAAAAATGAATGTAAGGAATGGGTACCTAATACAAAGACACCGTTATTCAACACATTTTCCTAACTACCTTTTAAAAAAACAATGCTGATGATTGTTATACTAAAGACGGACAAATATTAAAATGAGTAGGTAGTGATTTTTCTAGTAAAGTACAAAAAACACTCTTGTGTGTTGTAATGACTTACATACACACACTTTCACAACCATTTTTAGTTTTCGTAGATTAGTTTATTTTTATTTTGTATAATTGTTTTATTGATAAACAAGCTTATAGTTAACATCACCAATGTATGGAAGAGCGGAGTCTCCTAAAACAAGCTTTTTCAGCTTAAAATGAGTCTCCAATCACTACCTATAACGTAAGAGAACTTGTTGAGTCTAATAATATTTTTTTCATTTCACCTTTACCGCAAACATGTCTTCGTCGTTTATTTATTGTAGATTAGTAGTCATACATACTGGATAGACCAGCAGGCCCAAAACACCTGTACCGACGAAGTATGTTTTGCCGGGTAAAGTGCTGTAAATACGAAGCGGGAATGATTCTTTCAGATAAAGAGAAAATTAAGGATAGGTGGAAAGGCTACTTAGAACTATTGATGAATGACTAATGGTGTGCTTGAAAATAAACTAGTAAATGAGGGACTAGATGATGAGACTATGATGATGAGCGGAGCGTAGTTAGCTTTATTCTCTAAAATAAACCAAACCTCAAATGATGTACTAGTCTTGCCAACTATCCTGTTTTCAACAGTATTATACTTTTTACTATTGAACAAAAGTATACAAAATACTGTTTTCAGAAAGCAAACACATCTGATCTGATACCGCAGTTAGAATGTTAAGTGGGAGGATAGAAATAGAGCATCTATCAATTAGACAAAAATGAGCACATTTATTTTAATTACACTTATAAATGTAGTGAGGAGTATGAAATTTTTAAAAAAGATTGTAAATTGGTAAGTTGTGCGAGAAGTTCTAAAAAATATGTATTTAAAACAATTAATAAATAAAATACTGTTAATTTTTCTAGAATAGGTACTGATAAAATATATTCTTCACAGACCTGAATATACTTTATTTCTTGTAAAAAAAGTTGGCAACCCTAGATGTACCTAGCAGTTTAGCACTGCAATGCAGTTTACTGATGCCAATTTTTTAAAACAAAAGTGTAACAATTAATATAATGAGGAGGGACGAAACGCATGTGACTAAAATAATAAATGTTCATGGATGGAGAGGGGATTGTGTAATAAGGAATGATGTTAAAGAGTCTGGTACTCTTTTCTTTGTTTACTCTTTAGTACTCTTTAATATCAAGTAATGCCCTGACGTTTGACAGGGAAGAATGGAAGCCGAAAACGTGTTGCGTCAACACCAAATAGAATGGGATTATTTTAATATTGTGCTTAGAGAGATGTTTCTTGACGGCATTACGGCAGAAAAAAATATGTCTTCGACGACTAATTTTATTGTTTATTATGACAACCGAACGACGTTGAATAAAACGAATGAAGCGTAACCAATAGCTGGACGACTGTCGAGGGTGTGCCTCCCAATTGGAAATAAGTATTTTGTTTATGGATTAATGCATTTAATTAATATAACAAAATAGATAGATAACAACGGTCATCGCTTGGCTTGCAGCAACTGCATGGCGAGCGCCTCCGCCTCGCTGACAGAGAGCGACGCGGCCACATCCTGTACCTTCTTCAGCTTACGAGGCGTCACGCTCGCTTGCGGGATGCCGCGGCACTCCACCAGTTTCCGCTTTGTAGGCCTGCAACGTGTTTAATAATAATGTATCTTTATTTTTATATTTTTTATGCTTTTTTTACTAAGAAATATTTGAAAAAAGTAATTCTATGTAAAAAAAACAATAAATGAAAGAAAATGTGTCTTATTATAGTCAGCGATCATTATGCCGATAGTCGTATCCGCCAATCGCCTTAAGCCTGTGGGCTTACTATTTTTTAAATGCTTTTTGTTTTGATAAACTTTGATAATAAATATGTTAAAATATAAAATACAAACAATGTGTACAAATGAAGAAACGAAACGTATCTGTGACAGCAAAAATGGCTCGACTTAGCACACGAGGTTGTCGACTTGTGGAATTTGAGCTCGGCTATCATTATGCTGATTTTCGTAACGGCCAATGGTTTGAATGCCAAGAACCCCGACGAACGTCTCGTCTGTCGAAGCTTTTCAAGAGCTGATTCAGACGGCAGTACTTCTCGATACGGCCCGCATTGTCAAGAGGTTCCCGACTCTGGAGCCCTTACCACCGATAGCTTGGGCCCTGGTCAAAAAAGGTTTCCGCCAATAAGCGCCAGCTTTTTTATATTTTGAATATCGTTTTTTTTTTTATAAGAAATAACCATAACTGGCATTTTGTAGTGTACATACTCTGCTTAGGCAGTGTGGCATTAATGAGATGATACTTTTTGTGAGTTTGTGGTAAAGTTTACATTTATATATTTAATCCTCACCTGTGGAATTTTTGGTCCACTTCTGATTCGTCACCTGATTCAGCAGATTCATTATCCTCACGATCTTCAAGTCCGCTGCCTTCATCAGAACCTCCACTGTCACCGCTGCCATCTGTCTTCCCATACAGTTTGTCAGGGTCAGGCAGCCATGACAGATCAGGCCCATCAGATTCTGATTGTGATCCAAAGTCATCCTTTTCCCCTTCTTCTTCCTTCTTTTTATTTTTAAGTTTTCGTTTCTGTTCTTTATGCTTAGCTTTAACCTTTTCTCTAAATCTGATCTTGTCAAATTTATCTTCTTCTTGTAACACTTCCTTTGCCTTTTCTATGTCAATGCCTCCTACATTCTCATTTAAGAACTGTTTTGCTAATTCTGACTTTACATCTCTCTTTTCATCTTCTATTGCTTCTCCCTCTTCTGTGAACTTCACTGTTGTGTTAACTTTAATCTTCTTCTTTAGAATTTTCTTGGCAACGGCTGCCTTTGTCAAAGGCTTCGCTTTCTTTCTCGACGTCGATTGTACTTCTTGAACTGGCTCGTCGCCAGGGTCGACATCCACCCTTTTGACTTGCAGAAAGTCTTCCTCATCTGAGTCTGCATCATTATGAAAATCGAATTTTATTAAGGATTCCTTCTTTTTCTGTTTCTTAAGCTTCTTTTCGAGTTCTACTTTGGGTTCATTTTCCTCACTTTGATCAGTTTCTTCATCAGATCCAGTTTTAGCTTTCAACTTTTCAATGGCACTATTGTTTTTATTTTCTTCAGCTTGCCTCTTTTGTGCATATTGATATTTCTTCAAAAATTTGATGTAAGGAGGTACTATCAACCCCAGGGACCTTGCATAAGCATCTGTATCTAGTAGCTGGACATTGAATATCTCTTTGTTTTTCATTAAGAATACTGATTTCAGATAGCTGACAAAAGCTCTCTGAGCACTCTGTTTGAGTTCTGTGCTGTCAGAGAGGAGACTTTCTATCTTCCTCTGTGGTGCAACCACTTTGGATGGGTCAACTTGAATTTTATTAATGGGAATTTTACTATTTTGTAGTTCTTCAACTAGTATCTCTTCATGTGGTAAGAGCATTAATAGACCTTCACCTTTACCGGTAAATCCTCTTGCCGTGCGACCAGCTCTATGGATGTATGTCTCTACATCTTCAGGACAATCCATTTGTATAACCCAGTTAACACGGGGAAAGTCGAGTCCTCGAGAAGCTAAATCTGTAGCAAAAAGCACAACATTTGATTTCCTACAAAATTCATTGTAAATTCTCTCCCTTTTCTCTTGATGTAGAGTTCCATAGAGAGCCAGCAAACTGATGCCAGGCCTCAGTTTGCAGAACAACTCATATGTGTACTTGACCTGTTTGCAAGTAGCCATGAACACTATCACTTTTTGCTTCAAGTGGTTCTTAATAAAAGACCAAAGGATCCCAATCTTCTCATCAATCTCACAAACAATATAGCTTTGTTGCAGCAGCTCAGGAGTCACAGTCTCTGCCTGTTCATGTGGAGCAATGTATGTTGGGAACGACAAGCTTAGGCGCGCTAAGTCTTTTACTGATTTAGTTTGAGTGGCCGAGAATAGGAGAGTTTGTCTTTCAGATGGCAAGTTCTCAATTATTGCATTCATTGTTGTCTCAAAGCCCATGTCTAAACATCTGTCAGCTTCATCTAATACAAGAATCTGAAGGTGGCTGCAGTCAAATAAAGGATTCTCATCCATATGTTGGAGGAGCCGACCTGGTGTACAAATTAATATATTTATTTGATCCATCCTCTTCCTCTCAAACTTTAAATTCTGTCCACCAATAATGAGGCCTGCTGAGAAGTCATGGAGATGTCCAACTTTTCTCAAAGCCTCATATATCTGATAGGCTAGTTCTCTGGTAGGGGATATGACCAGCGCCCCAACCCCATCCAGTCTAGTCCACTTCTTACAAAATAAGTTTTCTAGTATTGGTATTAAGAAAGCCAATGTCTTGCCTGATCCAGTTTTAGCAGCACCTAGGATATCTTTTCCTTGTAAGGCATAACCAATAGCTAGTTTTTGTATTTCAGTAGGAGTAACATAGTTATTTTCTTTCAGCCCTTTAAGAGTCTTTTGTGACAGTGGGAAATCTTTAAAAGATTTTATTTCAACCGAATTTATCTGTAACCATAAGTTAAAGTTATTTTATTATTATTTTAGCATTTTAAACATTATTTAAAGTACCATTTATATGTAATCAATTTGCAAAAGTGGTCATTTTATAAAATAGTTACACCAATTCAACCGCATTAAAAACAGATTTCTATGTTTTTATTAAAATGTTATAGCCCACATGGCTATTTTGAGGTTCACATTTGACTTGCTATAAAAACGTTTTCTGCATTTTACACAAATGAACCAGTATTATATAAGTTTGATAATTGATGATACAATAAATTAAGTCCTGAGTTCTAGGATAAAATACAAAGAATAAGTTGATTCAATTATAATTCAGTACCTTTTCATACTGAGCCTGTAAATATTGTATTGCAGCATCTTCCTCAACGCTCTTTTTCTTCCTGGGTTTATATAGCTGCAACTTTTTGCCACTCCTGCCTTCCTTTTTTTGCTCTTTTCCATCCTGCTTCATTGTATCTTTCTATTCATAAAGAACTCATAAAATCCTAAGTTACAAAACATGAGGCTGACAAGTTTTTACTGATTAATGACGGTTGTTTTGACATTTCATTTGTCAGACTTTCAAGTGAAATCCAACGATTTGGAGTGGGACTATTTTGAATGAAAAACCGTAAATTTCTATTACGTCAGACATGTTTTTTTTTTAATTTTTAGTCATTTAAAGTAATATTTCAATATTAAATCATGCAAAAAGATAATTTTGTGCAAAGAATTAATTTTTATTTATTACTAATTCCTCAAGGTTCCTTTGGATCTATCGATAATAATGCTCGATAGAAGCACGTACCTAGTCACAGTTAAATATCGACATTACGCAGCGAATCCGGAGAACGCGCATAAACAATTGAAAAGTAGTGGCGTTAGTACGCTTCTGCACAAATACAAAAGTTCAAACACGTAATTTTAACTATTTTAATTTATTTGAAGTTTAATTAAAATTAAAAAAAAATTGGTAAGTTTTCTTTCGTTATATTTTTCCACGACTAAAATAATTATTTGTCGGGGTTAAGTGGGCAGTGGTTGTAAGCCAAGGGTATCGGAGAACCTCCTTTGTGTTGAATCATCCCACGGTCCACGGCAAGTCAAACGTAGTTTGTATCGCGTGTTGTTGTTTGCTTTCTTTGTTGCGTAAACGTTTTTTATTCCCGAATCCAGTAGATGGTAGATTGAGTTCGTACCTAATCCATTGTTCTTGTGACCGAAATCTTTATTTTTACAGAATTAATTACAAAGTTCGTAGCTTTAGAGTAGTACCTATTTTGTAGTGATTAAAATTAATGACTACCCTCTGATGTATGCCTTTCAATGAACAATCCATCAAACTTTAACATTGTTTTTTTAGGTTCAAACCCTTTGTAAACCATTAATAATTTAAAAAATATTAGGGGCGTATCTAGGTACATATTTCTACAAAGCCTCCCCCCCTTTTCTTTGGAAAACATCCGTGTTAATTGACTATAGAATAATTAGGGATCTATTCATTATTTTCTAATATAGATCCCATCAGGATTTCAAACCAATTAGGTATACGCTATCAGGGTAACAGAAATAAGACTTGAGGCATTTACATTTATTTACTACTATTTCCTTATAGCAATCAGGCAGTTGGTCACAACATCAGTGTCCTTACTTCCTCATTATTAGTAATAGTTCTAATAGTACGCCGTAGTTGCTTGTGTTGTAGGCATTCACGCGATTTAAGTCCGTTGCTGCCGACATTGATATTCCGTCAACGTTCACGAGGGCGACTTATATGTTACCGTGCTAAGTAGTTATGTACAATTAATCAATCATCCCGTTACGAGCTGTTGCAGCACTTCACATTTGACGAACATTGATCCGCCTTGTAAATTACACACTAGATTATGAAATTCCCAATCATTTACGATTTTTTTTTCTATAGAATTCAAGTAGGTAGGTACCTACCCTGCTGTGGCATTTTATTGTCTGTCGGTCGGGAAAAATTTATTTTTGACTCTATTTCATTCCAAAGTCCCCGATTTTACGACTTTATGCTCTTAATAAAAATAGAATAGACTCCTGGATAAAATGCTAAGACCCAGATCTAGAAAATGGAAGGCGCTTAGTAAAGTGTGATTTCGTGCTGCCAGATGATGTTCAACCAGAGTAAATAATAGTAGGATACACGATACACATAGTTTATGCGGATCTTTCAGTACGGAAATTTACGTTGAACAACCTGTAGTTGAGAGATCAGCATTAACTGGTTTTATGTGTCGTCGTGTGTACACTTTATAAAAGATTAGTTCAGCTAGAACATATTCATAGCGATGTTCACAGCTCAAAGGGCAGCTGTGCTCGTACTCGTACGGCACTTACTCTAACAAAAAACTTTCTAGCGATATACGGTCGTTTATTTTATGACAACATTTATGTCTAATGGTTAACTTCCTGTTTGGAACTCACCACAAAGAGCTGAGATAATTTCGTGGCTACATCACCTCAGTGTGATTCACTGTGTTTCCCTTATCTGCCTCTTCGAGACGACCCGGTTAACCATATATATACCCTAAACTTGACTCCCTTTACTGGCCTCACCCAACATAAGTTCATTTTGTACAGCAATCGCGTCACCATGAAGAGTATAGCAGTGCTGCTGTGCCTGGTAGCGGCCGCTAGCGCCGTGTCCTTGATCGAGCTCGTCAGGGAGGAGTGGGGAGCCTTCAAGGTATGTTGACAGCCTTAGTCTGGCTATGCTGATTAAACTGATAAAGATTTGAACATGTGGGATTGAAAGTGATTCCACCGAACTTGATAGCTCACTTGAGTTTGCTGATTGCATTTGGAAGAAAACCAAACAGAAAACAGACCATCTACCAACTCATCTAGTGAGTAACTGAAAGTACTTTATTATGTTGTACACCCGTTTTGTTCAGGCAGGGACTGTCCTACTATTTAATATCCAGCACCTGAAGCTCCATTCCGTTGTAGTTGGAGCACAGCCTGCAGTACGACAGTGAGGTGGAGGACAAGTTCCGCATGAAGATCTACGTGGAGAACAAGCACCGCATCGCCAAGCACAACCAGCGCTTCGAGCAGGGTCACGTGTCTTACAAGCTGAGCACCAACAAGTACGCGGACATGTTGCACCACGAGTTCGTGCACACCATGAACGGGTTCAACAAAACTAGCAAGTGAGTGGTTATTTTTACATTTCTAAAAACAAAGTAGTATATTATGTATAAACAGTATGCGACCAATAGTCAATTTAGTCACTCATTTCACCAAAATAATGATAGGTATGGATGGAGAGGGAGAGGAAGGCCAAAGAAAAGATGGAGGGATTGTGTAAGGAATGATATGAAGGGAGGGTTGTGCCGACCCTAAATAGAATGGAACAACGGCAGGAAAAGTAGTCCTGTGATTACATAGGTTGTTTTTTAGTTGCTTTACGTAGATCATGACTAAACACTTAGTTAGTACCTATTCTAAAGAATCGCCAATCAATTATCATCGTATTTATTAAAACATATGAATATTACGCACTTAATATTGTGGTGTTACAAAGCGGTTCCATTGCTTTGTTCAATGTCTCGGGTTACAACTGATTGCGTTGTTTTTAGTCGTTTCTTTTATAGGTCATTATTGATAGCAAGATTTAAAGATAAACAAACTCTGCTTACTCGCGCTGTAGAGGTCAGGCGTGTCAATGTCGCTGTCAATTCAAATGAGTTATGCGCGTTTTTTTTTCCATGGATTCTGTTTAATCAATGCCATGAAAATTAAGTAGTAATATTTTGTTAGAATAGTAGAAACGCATATAACACTGTTTTATATAATCTTAGCGCAGACGAGACTTTCTCTGACCACTACAACAAATTACCTATTGAGTGTATGTCTAAGTTTGTAGGTGACGTAGGCTGGTCGTTTTATTGGTGCACACTTTCAGATTGGTTACAAGTTTCCGTTTTAATTAACTGCTAATCTTTATCCTCTTGGACGCGGAATGAAATAATATGAGAATGGAACCATATTATCGATTGTAGGTATGTGATGGGTAGACGCGTACATATTGCTGTAATGTAAACTAAACCTAGCAGAATCCCAGACTCTTCTAAGTATTCATTTTATATTTGCATAGGCACGGCAAGCCCCAGTACGGCAAGGGCCGCGATGGGCGCGCGTCCACGTTCATTGCGCCGGCGCACGTGACCTACCCCGACCAGGTAGACTGGCGCAAGAAGGGTGCCGTCACCGATGTCAAGGACCAGGGCAAATGCGGCTCCTGCTGGGCATTCTCTACCGTGAGTATTTTATTACCTACTGATCTTTTTAATGTGTCGCTTGTGCAAATTGCATACCAATGCTTTAAAAAAATTCGTCTGTCGGTAATTTGATAAAAAAGTACATGTAAGTATACAAGGAAAATAAGACGAGTTTCCCAGTGGGAATAATAAAACCGGAAACAGTTTCTGTCGGCAAAACAAAACGTTACACGTATTACCAGTAGGTACTATTTTTTATTCTGGTGTTACTTAGTAATACTAGAACCTAGTATACAATGTAAATGAATAATCAATAGAATTATCGTTGACGCAAACAAAACTCAAATCCATAATCTGTATTAGTTTGCATACAAGGTCTGTCCGTGAGTAGCCACCTAATAGGTAGGTACGTCAGTACATCAGACCTAGCTACCCAAGTACCCACCGATACTCAACTAGTTAAATCAATCGATATTGTGCCTAGTTCAGGTATGATTTTCTCATAAAAACAATTGAATGTGATTGATTCGTCAAACACAATAAAAAAGCAAAGTTATTAACGCGAAAGTAGGTAAGTACTTATACGTATATATATGTGGCAATAATATGTACTTAACTTCGTAGGTATTTAAGTATCTAAGACTTGCTCGTGATTTAAATCGGCTTCCAGTCTTACCAGGCACACCTGAATATTTTATATGGACCGACTGCCTATCTGACCTCCATAATCCAGTGAGTATTAGCGATACGATACTTACCCTTTTGTTAGACTGGTTGTCAGACTTCCGGGACACTATCAAAGACACCTAGGTATCTATAACAACAAAGATCTACAAATGCCAGCCGGGACCATCTGTCACAAGCTTCCGAGGCGCAGACGAACAGAGCCTGTCGACGAGTCTATCTGTGTCTAGTTACCAACTGTAAACCAAAGGTTGTATCAAACTGAAATCACCACTTGTTTTCCTTTATTTTTCAAATGCTGAGTACATTTGAAAAATGTAGTTATACTACTATTCGAGGTGAAGACAAACCCTACAAATCAAATATTATAACAAAGGGGGCAGCTGTTCTGGAGTTATAGGTAAATGGTGTAACTAACACGACTTACTTGTAAATCAATACTTATCCAAGTAGGTAGGGTCGTTTCGCCGGTTTCGCGACCACCTTCAGTAGGCGACCATTTGACGGACTAAGTTTCTTTAAATCAAGAAAATAGTATTTGTGGAGGTAACATACATAAAAAATAAATCTAACGTGCTTTATAAATGATTATGAAATAAGAATTTGCAAAGTTTGAAACAAATGGGTTAACCCAGAGCCGAAAAAATATTGCTCAGTGCGCGTCTTGATTCGTGGTGAGTGGAAGTACCGCGAGTTTGTAAAAAAAATAACACGACGCGCGGCGCTCAAAGGTAAGTATTGATACTTATTTCATGTTTTACACAATAGTTACATGTAAAATTGTACAACCGATAAGTATGGGTTCTCATTTAGTTGTATTTTGCTTTATTAAAACTTATTATTAAGATAAAATCAAGTGGTCGGTAACCGAAATGGTTATTTATGAAAAACGTTAGATAGCGACCACATGGTCGCAAACCGATGCGATCAGCATTATTTTGTTTTGATTAATATGATCCCAATGCTTCAAAAAGGACTGTTACAATTTTGAATGTAGTATTGTAAAAGGTTTTTCTTGTAGTTCTTTGGTAAGCGACCACCAGTTTCTTTGTAAGAAGTTTGTTTAATTTGCCTACAAAATTTGGCGCTACAGCTGGTCGTAAACCAAAGTAGGCGAAATAAAGACATCGGTTTCCGGCCAACATAATTTAGTATGAGAGAAATAACGGCCGCTTACAGAAATAAGTGTGAAAGTTCACTGAGTTTGCTACCACGTCTGATTTTTTTTTTGAATTTCGTTAGTTATTGAAATGTCCGTTTCATAATTATTTGTTACAGGTCCGTCAAAAACTAAATATTACTTTTTTAGTTTAAAACAAACTTTAGTCATAAAAGGCAAACTACTTTTATTTTTTTAGATGGAGCTCCCAAATAATTTGGAGTCAACAAAGAAAAAGACTGTCGAATACACAGAAGAAGCACTGAAAAAAGCTCTCGATGATATCCGAAAACAAGGGAAGGGAATAAGAGAAACATGTAGACTGTATCAGAGCCCAAGGACCACGATACAAGATCGCCTTAGTGGGAAGAGGTGTGATACAATCGAGACAAGCAAGACCAGATCAGATGTATTGGGTATAGAAGGTGAGAAACAAATTAAAGAGCGGCTTTTGGACATAGCAAAATGTGGATTACCAGTCAAGAAACAGGAGCTGTTGGACACAGTACAGAAAATAGTCAAAGATAACGGAAAAAAGAATCCTTTTAAGGATGATCGTCCGGGGCAAACCTGGTACTAAAATTTCCTAAAACGCCATCCCGATATATCATGCCGTGCTGCCGAAGGAATTATTAAAGCCAAAGCGAGAGTAACTGAAGAAGCCAGACACGCTTGGTTTCTATTACAACTAGTGACTAAGTCTCTACAAAATGTAAGATTGTTATTTTTTAATTATAAGAAAACATTATACCAAATGATTACCATTTTTATTTTAATGAAAAGGCAAAAAAATAAAGTATTTTAAAGCGATTATAATTGTTTTATTGGCAAATCTTTAATTATAATAGGGCGGTCGCAAACCAGCTCACTGGTGGTCATAAACTGATAAAAATGGTCGTAAACCGACGTTTTCGCTATATTTTCACTTTTTCAGCATTTTATAAATATTTTTGTATGAATGTATTTTATTTTATGTTTTGTATCCAAACTACATTATATTTGGGACAAATTCACATTAACATATACTATTTTGAGTGTAAACAACATTTTTTTTTCTTCATCTTAAGTGGGCAACCCAGCTAACTGGTCGCTAACCGGCGCAATCACCCTACTAGAATGACTTCCTGCATCTAATGACGATACGAACTGGCTTTGTGTGCGACTACTAACTTCACACCAAGACAAAACCAAACATAATTATGTACCTATAGACTAATAATTTAGACTGATTAGACATAACAAAACAATTCAGTAAGTACAGATAATGAGTAGGGCATTGTTGATTGTTGTTATCGAATGTTAATGTTATTGTGCGCCGGTCATGTGCCTGATATCTGTGTCGTTTCGCACTCGTCTGCTTTGATTAGCATTTCGTATCGCATTTCAATGTGTAATGGTCGATTCGAATTATATCGAGTGCGTAGGAATGAGTAGTACCTACTTCTAACTTTATGTACTTACACCAGCTCAAAGAGACGTGTCATTACAGGCTCTGTGATATGATAATCCACAGCTGCTGTACTGCTCATATTAGGTACTATGAATAAGAATTAGGTACTTAATTTTAAAAAATGCAGAATTACCTAATGGCTCTAGACACTTTTTACAAATATAGTTGTGTCAAGCGGTACCATTTACCTAGTACCTACTAACTGCGTTGTAAAGGTCAGATAATAGTACTGGTTCGGTAAGATTGAAAGCTAATGGCAATAAAATTGGAAAAAGGCAGATTATGATTCCTTGAGGCACGCTTTTCCTTTTCACATCCACTCCGATCACCAGAAGGGGGAACTAAAAATTAAAATAGCCAACATAGTACATTTCTTAGACCAGACCGGTTCCAAAAACTAAGATTTACTGTTTGAAAGAAAACAGTAAATCTCAAACCTTCTCACTCACTTGATTACGGCGAAGCCCGAAATGAGTCATTTTAAAAATATCATAAGTGTATTATATAAAACGTAGTCATCTGCTTAGATTGTGGCAAATCAAAATACTTGACCTTTACGTGTCAAGTGTCGTACACTCTCAGGCTCTACCGTCTTACTACTCGTCTTTCTCCACTCATTACAGTCATCCCCTTTTTTACTACGATTTGGGGTCGGCTTCCACTCTAACCGGATGCAGCTGAATACAACAAATTGTAATCATTTTTAAACAAAGCTGACACAGTAGGTATCTACCGTACCTACATAATAGGTATGTGTAATAATAATCAGTGTTTTCAGGTCGAGTCACAGTCGTGTCAGTTTCAAATGTTTTGTTCAGCATTGTTCACTGATAATAGCGCGATGATTCATTAATCGATGTTTAATTATTTCCGTTCTGCACAAGTTCAACTTAATCACAGATTAAATAATAGTACTTAGTAAAGACTTAAACAAACTATATTAGAATCAAGGTACCTACCTACAGGTAGGTTGGTAATGGTATACGTTTTGTAATATCACTCTAATTTTCTTATCTTATAATTATTGTGGCCGACCCCGTCCCCGACCCCGACATCGCTGAGTTTGGTAATTGTCCCACGAAGTCGTTTAAATTTGTTGTAAGAAATTTCATCAAAATCCTTAGTAGTAGGTATTTGCGTGAAGTAACATACATCCATACATCGTCACAACTGTCGCGGCAACAATTTGTTCTCACTGATGGGATCATGAGATCAACCAGAACATCAGTTATACGAGTGAAGACCTGCAGAGTCTGCAAAGGATAGTTCCTCGTTCTTGTTTACCCCTCTATCTTTTCTCTCATTATTCTAAGAAGCGGCGATCCGAATATCACAAATAAACATGATACCAATTCGAAATAGGTATGTGAAATCCTGACAAAAAGACAAAAAAATCTCTGTTTTTTGGTACAGACGCCTGCAAGTCAAGCTACCCGAAACTGACAATTTTTCCCAATGAACCTTGAACCTTAACAATTTAGAAATAAAGTCGAAAATCTATCCAAGAAATCTGGCAGATTGTAGTAGCTTGATGTGCAGGCGTCTGTACTTCAAAATATTTTAGTTATCGTTTTGAATTCTCAAATAAATCCCTTTCACTTCAATATTCCGAACAATTGACAATACCGTAAGGATGGCTAAAGGTAATCCTCGATTCTCAAATGGATCAATTTAGTTTTCTAGTGGCTATGCAGTCTATGTGAGTAGACCGTACTGATTTCGGGCATACCATCATAAATCGAACACACAACTTGTCCCCACAGACTGGCGCGCTCGAGGGCCAGCACTTCCGCAAGACCGGCTTCCTGGTGTCCCTGTCGGAGCAGAACCTGGTAGACTGCTCGGGCCAGTACGGCAACAACGGCTGCAACGGCGGTCTCATGGACAACGCCTTCAAGTACATCAAGGACAACGGCGGCATCGACACCGAGAAGTCTTACCCCTACGAGGCCGTCGATGACAAGTGCAGGTGCGCTGACGTCAGCACAAAACCTGCACCCAGTTGCTGGATATAATCCAGCCATAATCCATTAGATATTTTTATTTCACGAATTCCAGAATCGGCATTTATTGAACGTCAAAAATGTAATATTATTTGCCCCAACCCACGCCGTTTACCACTTCCAAGTATTTTATCCTGGAAGAAATGACGAGACCAACAGTTTAGCAACGCAAATTACTGTTTTTGTTCTCCCAATCTCTTTACTAAAAAACTTATAGTTATACCCGCCTATCTAGCTCCCTTGCGTATACAAAGCACTCTCTCACAGGTACAACCCCAAGAACTCGGGCGCCGACGACACCGGCTTCGTGGACATCCCCAACGGTGACGAGGAGAAACTGATGCAGGCGGTAGCCACCGTGGGCCCCATCGCCGTGGCCATCGACGCATCGCAGGAGAGCTTCCAGTTCTACTCGGAGGGCGTCTACTACGACGAGAACTGTTCCTCCACCGACCTCGACCATGGAGTACGTATAGGTTGCGCTTGTATTGCTGCTAAGCCGTGCCAGTTATACTAGAGCGCGTCATGGTTCTTTTGGCGCGTGATCGTGGTTGCAACACGATTTCACAATGACCCCCTGAAAATGTCATTAAATCGCCATAAACAGAATGCAACATGATCTACACTTCCTATTGTCTACTGCTATGTTTTTGACAAAATATAACAATGACTTAAAGTGGTAAATTTTTCAAATTTTTCATACCTCCAAGAGACGACAGACTTGATTCTATACTCTATACCTCCACGCGTTTCCGGAACAAAAGCTTTTGCACTTGTTTTTAACAGAGAGAGTGACATTGTAGACCGACTTTAGTTGTTAACTCAAAAGTTGGCATTACTACTACACTCTAGTTCGTAACTTCCATGATCTAAGATCGGTTGTAGGTATGTATGTATGCGCTAATGTTAATATTAATTTCCAGGTGATGGTGGTCGGCTACGGCACGGACGAGAAGGGCGGGGACTACTGGCTCGTGAAGAACTCGTGGAGCCGCACGTGGGGCGACATGGGCTACATCAAGATGGCGCGTAATAAGAACAATCACTGCGGCATCGCTTCCAGCGCCTCTTACCCGCTCGTCTAGTGCCAATAAAACCACTCTATTCATTTTATTGACATAAAAAAACACGTAAAGAAATAATAAAATCAATTTTCGACACATACAACTCTAGATTTTTGAGTCGAAATTCGACATTGTGATGCAAGTTTACAACAATACTTATCTAAAAATGTGTGTTCAATTTAAATATAAGTATTACCTACGTCCTACAATATTGATAATACACTGATGTGTATGAACATTGCTAAATAACTGTAAATAAAGTCTCGTAACATTCCGAGCTCGTACACGTGTCGTTTATGGTTAAGTATAGCATAGTAAGTGTAAAGTTTATGAACATTTAGTAAGTTAGCGCGAACTTAGTGTAAAGCACTTGTGATATTATAGTTATCTACTCGCGTCATGTAGCCGCTAGCGTTGTTGAGCTGAATATAAACATATTTTATAAAACTCCTGGTTTTATTATGCGATAAAATTCTACTACTTTATTCATTCATACTATATCCGAGTTTGTTCGAAGGAGTTACCGCGGCCGCGGAACAAATAGGGCAAAAGAAGGAACATGTTTGGGTAGGTAGTCAGTCAAAATCTAACACTCCCTCCCCCGGCTCAGCTCCGCCTATAGCAGGGTAAGATATTTGATGATATCCCATCTGAAATAAAATCTATTCCATACTAGCTATGCCCAGCGGTTTCACCCGCTGCTTACTTAGGGGTATGAAAAATAGATGTTGGCCGATTCTCAGACCTACCCGATATGTACACCAAAATTTCGTTGAAATCGGTCCAGCCGTTTCGGAGGAGTATGGGAACGAAAACTGTAACACGATAATTTTAAATATTAGACTAGTTGTGCCCAACGGTTTCACCCGCTGCTCACTTGTACACAAAATTTCGTTTAAATCGGTCCAGCCGTTTCGGAGGAGTATGGGAACGAAAACTGACACGAGAATTTTATGTATTAGATAATAATATTACAAAGGGTTATTCAGGTTGTGTGGATTTTGAAAATTCTTTTACCAATAGTGCTGACTATTTATACACGTTATATTTGAGTATTGCGTCGTAGACAATCACGCTACGAACTACGGGGGCTAAGCAGTAGGGTAAGTGTGTATAGTGTCTCTACGATAGGTAAAAGACTCCAATGTGGAAATCCCACAAAGCCAGACTTGGAAAACCCACAAAATATTATCCTCTTAAATCACATGCAGAAATCATTACCTGTTCATGTACCTAATTTTGTTGTAGGTTGGTTTGTATACAGTTTGAAGTTTAAAAAAAAATGTTCGAAGGAGTCTGGAGATTGGGATTAAAACTTGATAAATTAATATATAGCTTAAATATGTATACCTATACATATAGCTTGAAATAGATATTAACCTATTTTTTTTAAATAATGTTGAAATTGCATTACTTCTTACCTATTGAGTTTTTGAAAGATCGATATTACTTGCCAGGAACCTCACCTGTTGGTTTTGGAAAAAAACATTGTGTCGCTGAATGTGATACCTAATCAATTCGGGTTCAACTCTGCTTGTGTTATATATTTACCTACTTACATAGGTACCTACTTATAATATGAGAATATACTGACCTACTTCATTCTCTTCAATACCTCACAAAACTATGAAAGTTATCTTAATCATATGATGAACCATAATTATTCATGTACCTACTCGCCCCGATATTTTGCTGCAATTAGAGCAGATAATGATATGAAATGATTTGCCCTGTGAGGCGTCGCGGTCACATGACTGCGTCCCTACAAAACAAACAGCGTATCATGTTTACAGCCGATATTATTAGGTCTGTGTTTGTATGTGTGTACATGATACGCCTCCTGGTGCTGGAGGCATTGCATACCCGTTACGAAAACATAATACAGACCTAAAGTAGCATAGATGGACATGAGACTTGATGAGAGGTACTGTGGCGCCAGATTCACAGGTATTAACTTCATCACAGAAGACTGTTCATATGCAGTAAGTAATAGCTTCATTGTGCAACGTGAGGCCTCAAAGATGAACACACTATCGAGGGATGCAAAATGCATGCAACGGCAGTTTTGAGTCTGCGAACACACCGAACGCACCGAATGGACCCAACATGCTCAAATCCCTATAGCCGACGGTACAGACGCCTGCACATCAAGCTACTACAAACTGTAAATTTTTTTTTGATAGATTTTCGACTTTATTTCTATAGTATTAGGTTCAAGGTTCATTGGGAAAAATTGACAGTTTCAGGTAGCTTGACCTGCAGGCGTCTGTACCTAATATATTAGAGCAAGGAGATGCATGTTTTGAAGGCATTCATTTTTTTTAAGTGTTTATCAGCAGAATTGCAGTATCCTGAAACCACAAACATACATTTATTTGAGTTCTAAAATCAAATCATTTCAATATTTTATTTTTAATATTCGAGTATTTAGCGATGTTATGCCTTTGTTTCCCCTTCAGTATGAGACGTCAAAGCGCGGGGAAAAACAAATTAAATCGCAGTTTCATATTGATTGATGACAAAAGTACTTTTTGTTATATTAGTTTTTCTCCGAAGTCTATTGAAAAATGTCGTTTGATTCACGGAGAATTTGTCACTGCTGTTCTCGGCTGTATAACACTCTGATCCAGCAGGCGGGCAGGCTTGGGCATTTTATCTGCCTCGTTTACATTGACAAGGTTTCCTCACTTGAATCAAAATGTACCTACCACTTTGATATATTTTCTGTACAGCACACACTGTCCTTATCCGCGGATTAGGCGTGAAAGGGTAACATATAGGATTAGATTAGTCGACACCCTCCCCCCATTAACGTGTGACGTAATTATTGATGGCCCTTAGCCATCTCAAGACAACAGCAAGTTACAAATAAAAGGTAAAATGGTACAATAAAAGATGCATGGACATTGATAAAACGCTTTATATTATAAAACAAAACTTTCGCACTCTTGTGTGCATACGGTACCTATGTACAGATGTCATGTATTACTATGTACGTAGCTAGGGCTGGGGCGCTTGCTCCTTTGTAGCTAAAGTTCAACTTTCATCATCATTGTTTCAAATGGTCGTGCAGGCGCGAGGCGCTACTTGTCGGTAGGGTATTAAACAAAGATATGCTTACTTTCTACCCACTCTAATAGTTTCGTACAATAAATAAATAATACTGATTACGATAATATACTTCGAACACATTAATATTTACACTAACTTAATTATATTACTTTTCCAATTATTTAATGGATTACTGGGTATTTCACAATTGTTTACTATCAACAAACACAATGTTTGGTATTTCCACAAAATAATATTTAAATACCAAAAACAACAATGACTATTACTTCGGGCCGCAAGTAGGTATGTAGCTACAAGTACGGTACGGTTTTGCGATTACGCAAAACGGGTGACTATCGTAATTAAACATAGGCAGAGAAGGTACCTATTGTTTACTTAGTAACGAGTTCACGCGGCATCTGAATCAACTAAGCAGCCGAACTGAAGGAATGCTTCACACAGCAGTGAAACACAAACGCTTTGATAAATAGTGACTAATGAAGCTTTGTTGTCGGAAATAGAGCAAAACGCGACCTCCGCCGCCTCTAACATACATTGTTCCAAATTGATACTGAATCCAAGAGATAAGGTTCACTATAGGATGCTTTGTTGTGAAGTGTGGTTGTTTTATTTACAATCAGCTGTACTGGCTGTACCAAGAATTATAAATTAATATTATAATTTCGTTTATGGAAGAAGACCAAAGTTCATGGAGGAAAGTCAAAGAAAAGATGGATGGATTGTGTACGGAAAGATATGAAGGAGAAAGGAGTAAATGTTGCCGTGACGTTCATTATCTGATAGGGGAGAATGGAAGAAGAAAACGTGTTGCGCCGACCCCAAATATAATGGGTCAAGGGCAGGAAAATAATGAATGATGATTCATTTTTGTCTGATCGATCTACATCGGGTCCATGTAGGGCCCGGAAAAAGCGTCCGTGAAGCTCCTTACTCTGCCATACCCCCTTGCGGTCGTTAGTGTCAAGTACTACAGGTTTGCGCCAGTTCTCTTTAGCCAAGGAGAGCGGGGTAAGACCCTTGTCCACCGTAACCACATCTCGATGCATCCCCACGTCGGCTTCCAAGAAATATTCCCTGAGACTGCATATCTCACGATTGGAGTCTTGGAGTTTTAAGAAGTCTGGACCTCCACAACTCCGCGGGATGCAAGTCTCATACCGAAGAACGTGGGTGATGCATACGATATGCCGTCAACAATGTACGGACCTTCCTATCCAGAGCATTTAATTAGGTACATCAAAGATTGCGAACGATTTGTCAGTCAGGTATTGATGCCCAGCACTTCCGACATACCCAAATACTTGTGTAAGATTTCGGTTGCTGAGAGGGATCTTAGGTTTATGGAATCCGAGTGCTGGAATTCTTCTCACTTCTCACAGAATTCACAATTTCCCCTCGCTTTACATGACCGCACATTTGTCCACACCAAATTCCATCCGATGGCGCCATGACTGATATCATAATTATTTTTAACACACTTAGGTGTACCTTTTTATACAAAAAAAAAAACATACAATTTGACCATGATATTTATGATTACTCAGGTCACAATACAAAATCATGAATATCACTCCATACAGATTTCAGGTAAAGTATTCTTTTGGCACATAAGAGACATGCTATATTATTATAATTTTGGTTTTGGCACCTACTCCAGTTCAGAATTTTACAGTTGGTGTGATATTTATACTAACGACACGGCCCTACTAAGCACAAGCGTCACCGGTCGGACCAGAAACTGCCCCTGTCAAGTTGTTTGGTTCCGGAGTTTAGCCAGATAGTTATATCATCACTTGAAGACCTCAATCAAAGAGTCAAGCCAGTTTTGAAGGAATACTACCTCGTGTCATTTTAGTTGGGTCACCGAGTGGGGTGTGTCGCTTTTTGTATTCGTTCGGTAAAAGGATGGCGCCCTCTGTAGAACACACGTTGAACTTCACAGAACAAAACAAAAACGCGTCGGTGGTGTATTTAATTTACGCGAGCATCGCTTCGCTCTTGTTTGGAGTGTTTCTGAAGGGCTAACCCACACGATTTGACTGAGTGCTATTATTTCAGTAAGTCAACCACAACGATAAGTTAGACATTCTGTTAGCAAATAACATAGTTATGTGAAGCCATTCAGGAATTGGGTGCTAGCCTTGCTTGATTTGGGTGCTTGACTCCACACTTACCTAACACTAAGCTATATTTACAGACTCACATTCCATTCCTATTTACATCGTCGTTCTTTGTGATCTTTTGTGGGTAATGTCAACAATAGACGTGAACTGTAAAGAGTATTTATATATGGATTTATGGATCCAAAAGAGTGCAATCCTTTTTAGACAAAATGTAAGTGTTAGTAATTGTTCGTGTGCAAAAGTAAAACATTGTAACATATGTAATGCAGGCAGTATTACATAATATTAAGATGTTTTGTTATCTTTAAATATTTTACTGCTGAATACAATCAGCAAAACATGGCACACATCTTATATGGCAGCAAAGTACCTAACAACTGACAAGAGGTGTGCATGAGTAGCGACTACGCTACTCATGCACACCTCTAACTCAGTAGAGTTACAATAAAATAGAACATTGAGATCGATGCGATCCGGCCGCGTGTGGCGGGACGGAGAGCTCTCGCGCGACTATTTCTTCTTGGGCTTCTTGGGGTTGCGCGAGCGGCTCTTGGCCTTGCACAGCGGACAGATGGGCGCGTTGCGGTGGATCTGCTGGTGGCACGACAGGCACGACTTCATGGGCGGCGGCTGCTGTCTGCACACAACACACACATGCAACCATCGCACGCCACGCCACACGATACGCGCTACACTCAACGGGGAATGCAATGGTGTTATCGTATATAACATTTATTACAAGTGACGATTGATTCCAATATTATGTATGTACATCAAATATGGCATGCAGATAAAAAAAAAACAAATAAAAAAATAAATCATAACATTGGATTAAAAAAAAAAAAACGAATAAATGAACAGTTAATAGGTGAAGAGGTCAGAGCAGGTAAGGAGGTCCGGAGGGAGTGAGGAAGAGAACAGAAAGGAGAAATAAAACATAATCGAACCTCAGCGAGACCGTAATGAAATCTTGGTCGAGGGCAGACCTGAACGCGGGCGGCGGCGGCGGCGGTTTGCGCGGAGCTGCGGGCGGCAGGAACGACGCCAGCGCCCTGGGGCCCGCGGCCCCCCCCGCGCCGGGGCCCGCACCCGCCCCGGGCCCCCCGCCCGGCAGCGTGGGGAAGCGGCTGTGAACATGCAGTACGTACTTAGCACACAACTTTACTCACTATATGCATATCTAAAATTGTTTATGAAATAATAGAGCTAGAGGTTTTTGTATGTAGCGGCGCCTGGCTAACTTCCGCCACAAACGTCTTATGATGAGTAAGTTTTTAATGTAATAGATCTTTAAATAAAACCATGACCGACCCTGTATTTGTATCACCCAAATCGAGCGTCACGACACACGCTATCGTAAACTGCGATTTGTAAATATACCTAAGGCATTTGTCAGCAATATGTTTTGCTCAGTGTGTGTTTGTTATACACAATGGTTAGTTGATGGCAGGCAAGGAGCCTTGGCAGTGAGGAACGTACTCGGGCGTGATGGGGCTTCCCTCCTCTTCGTGCAGGTCGGGCAGGCGCTCCAGGCCGAGGCACTGGCGCCGCAGCAGGTCCACCTCGGCCTTCAGTGGCCGGTAGTCCTCGTGCAGCCGCGACGCCGCCGATAACTTGCGCGTCATGCTCTCCTCTGTCTGCTTTATCACCGTCTCCATCTGGGCACATACAAAATATCAAGTTTATCATGCAACAAACACACAATTAGTTTTTTTTTTAAACCGACATCACTAGTCTGTAAAATCTTCCGCAAAATGTAAAGCCAAGCATTAAAACAACGTGGCCACAACTATCACTTAGAATTTGAAGTATGTAGAACAGAGTTCGAGAGTATTCATAGCGGGCCATCACAAACTGACAGAGAAAATAAACAGTTTAAAATGTTACAATTGTGGGCCAACAATAGCGCGCGCCTAAGTAAACAAACATTTGCGCCATCGTGCTGGCCTATTAATAGCTCAGATCCTACTCTGTTGAATGTGATTCTGTACTTTCAAACATTCCATTATTATTTTGTTATTAATTTTTTTTTTATAAATTAATGTTATATTTAATTACTATTGGATGCGAAAATAAACTAGTTAAAAATTAATTTATCATTTCAAATTTTTTCCCAAGAGAACCATCAACCATGTATGAGAGTGAGATATAGAAGAAGACATTTAATGTTCCATCATTAAGTAGTATAGCATACAGCATTGATATCGGCATGTATCTGACGCAGCTCCTCTACATGGCTCATCTTCTCTTGCTGCAGCAGCTCCATCTCCCGCTTGTACTGTGCCAGGCAGCGCCCCTCCTGGTCCCCACTGCGCACCTCATTCAGGATACTGCGCTTCATACGCTCCAGGGTTATTGTTTTATTTCTGTAAATATGTAATGCATGCATTAACTTGCTCAGATAAAATGAGAATACTCAGTATATTTTTTTCATTAAGGTAGTCAGTGGCCCAAAAGTCTGTAAACCAGTCTACCAAGTGATATTGTATTACCCAGTACTATCTGAGTTGTAGCTGTCAGATGCTCTATGTAAATAATGAAATTCAGCTGCTTCCAGTTAGGCTGGAAACCAGGCTAATCCCAAATTAGTTAAGCAAAGGTAGGGCAGACGATGATGTTCTTGAGGAGAAATTAAATTTGCTACCAGAATGTGAAAGATTTCTGAACCTATCTATTGTTCTTACATTAGTTATTGTTTATTATATTTTCACATTTAACTATAAATTGTATAGTAACACCTCTAGTCTCTTGGGCAAATTTTTAGATATGTAAATGGTTCATAATTTTATAAAATAACTAGCTGTGCCCCGGCATGCATTGCAATGGAATTTTGTACCTGCCCTTCCTACTCTTCATACACTATCTTTTAAGTTGGATCATACTGCACACGGTTTGCAAATTTAATTTTAAATTGGTTAAGTAGTTTAGGAGTCCATCGTGGACAAACAATGTGACACCTGATTTTGATATATTAAAAAGAAGATATTATAATAATTAAAAAAATATAAATATATAAAATTACTAGTTCTGCCCAGCGGTTTTGGGTTCCAATAACGGGTTTAAAAAATAGATTACGACCGATTCTCAGACCTACTGAATATGCATACAAAATTTCATAAAAATCGGACAAGCCGTTTCAACTAAAACTGTGACCCAGGAATTTTATATATAAATAATATAAAATTCTCGGGTGTCGGGGTAAGAAAAGAGAGAAAACCCACAGCTGAGCCTTTTTTTATTTAGTTTAATTCACATAAAAACTATAACCAAAACGATAACAGTCTGAGGGCCCTCAGAATCAGTCATTCCGAGTTTATTTATTCGAAGCTCAGCGTACACTGCAAAGAGCAATTTGTAAAAAAATTGGAGAAAATAATAAACTTTTCAAACGATGTCAAGTGTTTATTGATCCGAGTCCACAGGTGCGGAGAGGGCATTTTAAAGAATTTATCAATAATAAAACAACGTACCTGATCTCTTTCATAGCTTCTAATTTATGATATATTTCACGTTCGTTTTCAGCGGTCATTTCTTATTCAATTTCTTTTAAAAAATACGAAAATAAACGAAAATGCAACCACAACCACAAAGCGAAAACCACATTCGTTGCTATCGGTGTCGCCCGTCGCCGTTCATGAGTTAATAGTGATGGACAAACGTTTTTGAAGTTTACTTCACTCGTTAATTGTTTACTATTGTTCAGAGTTTAGACGAACTTTTAACCGGCTCATTCACTACTTCTTGCCCTTTCATTTTTGATAATGCACAAAATTTAATATTACTAATTAGTAATATTAAATTTTAATCCACACCTTAATTAAGGTGTGGATGTTTACTAAATAATGTGTGTCTCAAGAAATAATTTTACTT
This sequence comes from Ochropleura leucogaster, assembly GCA_958449745.1. Classification (NCBI taxonomy): domain Eukaryota; kingdom Metazoa; phylum Arthropoda; class Insecta; order Lepidoptera; family Noctuidae; genus Ochropleura; species Ochropleura leucogaster. The sequence goes on from OY288201.1 coordinate 21,919,646, forward strand.
ATAACTCGACATAAGACGATTTAAATGTCATTATTAAGGATTTAAGTTTGCTTTATATTTTTATTACAGTTTCTTCGCTGTTTTTACGTAACTTACTATAATGTTGTCTTTATTTATAGTTCGCACATCACTACCAAAAATTAAAAAAAAAAGAATTGAAAGGAAAATGGCCGCTTGACCATTGATAGCGGCTTGCTGTCAAAATAGTGGAATCATTTTATTACAACGCGTACTCAATAACTTGTGTGGAAACAATCTTGATGCATGTTATTATTTAGCAGACCGAATGAATTTCCCATATTTTACCTTAGTTGACTCGAATATTACTTGTCGGAGGTCATTTACACCTTTGCAACTGGCTTCGTGTCGTGCCCACTAAATTCCAATCGACACTGTTTACTTGTGAGAATGAGTGAGGAAGGCAGCGAGGATTCGCCTCCACGGCCCAAGCGCAAGATCAAGAAAGTTATGGTGCTCTCATCGGATTCTAGCTCGGATAGTGACGAAAGCGTCACCGCAGCGGGGTCACGCAGAAAGAGATTGAGGGTGATTTAGCAAGCTTCAACACGTTGTATTAGCACTGGGGTCGACGAAATACTATATTGAGTGTGTTTCAGGTGCTGAGTGATGACGGCAGCGACAGCAGCGGCAGCTCTGTGGTGTGCGCGGGAGCCCGCCGCAAGCGCGCGCTACCCAAGCTGCGCGACTCGGAGAGCGACAGCGACACGTCAGGCTGGGCCACCGACCACTCGGACGCGCCCAAACAGCCTTCCTCTACCGCTAAACCCGCTTCGGGATTTGCTTCGGACAGTTCAGAAGGCAACTCAGACAAGTGCTCCATTTGCCTTTTGCGTTTCACTGATCAAGAAGTGGGGACACCACAGAGCTGTGAACATATCTTCTGCTTGGATTGTATAACGGAATGGTCAAAAAATGTCAACACCTGCCCGGTAGACAGAATGACATTTGATTTCATAGTAGTGCGAGCATGTGCAGGTGGTCGTGTGCTACGTACTGAGCCTGTAAAGGTGGTGGAGCGTAGACCTTCAGTTGAGCTGCTTGTGATCGAGGACCCTACTGTCTGTGAGGTAAATAAATGATGATGCTATAATATTCTGAGTATTTGCAGTAACCTGGTAACTAGTTCATTGAAAATTCATTGTTGTTATTACTCACATAAAATATTGGTGTTTATATCAATTGAACAAGTAAGTCTATGGTCTGTGTTTTATACTGGTTCGGATTGGGGAATGATATATGCAATAAATACTTTTGAATTATAGGTGTGTGGCCGCACAGACAATGAGGAAACCATGCTTCTGTGTGATGGATGTGACCTGGGATATCACATGCAGTGCCTCACCCCACCACTGTCAGAGGTAATCTTTACAATATATCAAGCTACTTGACATCATACTCATCTCTGCCCACAAGGGCCCATTCAATAATTTCAATTGTTGGTGACTTCTTCCATTCACCTCGGTGTAGATATCATGTCATCTTTTACTGTTTCTTTCATATAACTCTACAGAGAATCCTTTGAAATGTTCTATGACCCTCATCACCCTCTCCATTCATTAACATTCATAGCCACCACTCTTTCTACTTGACAAAAGTAGTCCATACAAAGTACAAAAGTACATACAATACAAAAGTAGATGAACAAAGTTTTATGTATCCTTTTGCAGGTTCCTATTGATCAGTGGCTGTGTCCCAATTGTGACAATTTGCTGTCAGATGTGGATTTATTATTTTCTGGCATCACGGATATGGACATACCAATTTCATCTAGAAGTGCATTAATTAGAGAAGGTAGGAATGTTAGATCATCACGGACTCACAGTGCAGATGAACCATCAACATCTTCAGGCCACAGAGGCAGTCGCAGTCGTGTCAACTCTGATGATATGCCGACAACATCAAGAGGTACACACTCAGCACAGGGGAGCTCTCGAGCTACTACCAGCAGGCGTAAAACAACTGCACACACAAACCGGAGAAGGCCAAAGAGAAGAAGAACTAAAACTGTCATTATTGAGTATGAAGTTCAAGAAAATGGTAAATTTCCTGTCACAAAACGAGTAAAAAGGAAACTGAAGAAAAGGAAGGTAAGGTCACGTCATCCGAATGCTATGGCATAGCTTACAAAGTCGACTTCGGCACTGGAGTCTGTTATCTCTGTGCAGAAGGCGCGTCGGTCGCCGCGCACAGCGGCGCGTCGCTCGCACGTGCTGGCCAGCGTGCGTGCAGCACTGGCGGCGTCGCTGACGGGCGGCGTGCGCGCGGGCGGCGTGCGGGCGGGCGGCGCGGGCGGCGTGCAGGCGCTGGCGGCGCGGCGGCAGCGGGCCGGCATCCCGACGCTGAGCCTGTTCGGCTCGGCGCAGGCGCTGGACTACTTCTCGGAGGACGAGGAGCGCGGCGTGTCGGAGAGCGCCAGCACGGCTGTGGCCGCGCGTCCCACCTCGTCCATACTCAGCGCTTACAGACAGGTCGGTGCGACTGCACCATTTTCGTTTTATTGTTTTTGTCAGTGTTTACTTTTTGTCTAATGATTGCTTTTGTCTTTGTTTATTCTCAGGCAAGACGAAAGATGATCTCCATTCCGTCTCCGACACACGCGTCGTCGGCACCGGACGTCCTCTCGTCTATACTCGAAAGTCAAACTTTACTTCACTCAAAAAAATCGGTCGTGTCTATAGCTGTAGATGGTAGTGTTAATATAAAATTAGAAACTCGCGAATTGTCTAAGGTTCCAAAGAAAGAATCCGACGAGCCGAAGAAACAGGACAAGATAGATCTCTCCCAAGGAGAGGACGCCGCGAAGAAAGTGCCGTCGTACCCCGGACAGTCGCGCGGCGGGCGCGGCTGGGGCGGCGGGTACACCGGAAACTACCACCGTGAGCAGGGCACTAACAGTCTCAACAGCAGGGGTGGCAACTACGACAACAACTACAGCAGTGGCGGCTACCAGAACCGCCAGGGGAACGCGTTCAACCAGAACAACAACGCACGCCGCGACGATATGGACACGTATAATAACTATTCTAGGAGACCGCACCAGTATCCGCAAGGAGATGACGTTCATTTGGAGCGCAACAGGAGACAACCTCACGAACAGAATCGCGGCCAGAACAACCAGCCGCCGCACCCGCGCAACGAGCAGGGCCGCTACAGTCTGGCGCCGGCCTGGCAGCCCTACGTGCCGCCGCCTGTACCGCCCAGGAACGACCCGCCTCCTGTGCAACACAGGCACTCTTTTGGGGGCTTCGAAAACCCTCTTGACATGAGAATGGCTCCAATTCGGCGACAGAACTCAACAAACAGTAATCCCGAGCCTTCGGTCACGCCACAAGCTCAGCAAGCGCCGAAGCCACAGACGCAGGCTTACCGCCCGCTGCCGGAACCGCCTATGTTCAAATTCGACAAAACGCTAGAACTTGACAAGTCAGAGGATGAAAAGAGCGATTCTAGCTTAGTCATAGATACTGAGAAGTACGACCCCACCGAGCCGACCAACGACGACGACAGTGGAGACGAAGACCACGTCGCGCCGGCCGACGCGGAGCAGCCGCCCGGACTGCAGCCCAGCTTACAGCCTGACCAGCAGCCCAGCGTGCAGCTTAGCCAGCAGCCCAGCCTGCAGCCCGGCGAGCAGGTCGGCGAGCACAGCCAGCAAGCCGCGCGGGCCGTGCCGCGCACCGTGCTGGACTCGTGCGTGCGCGCCGTGCTGCGCGAGCACCGCGCGCTGCTGGCACCCGCGCCTGCGCAGAGCGCTGCCAGCGACGACGACGACGAGGGCGATTGTCCCAACTTCTCCATCTACTCCGCTACCAGCGTGCACATTGCCAACACCTCGGCCGAACTGCCCAGCGCCACACCGCCCGCGACCGCGCCGCCGTCGCTGGAGGGCCTGGAGGATCTGGTGCAGGAGGACGACGACACGCCCGACACCGGCGACCCGCCCCGCGTCCCCGACCCGCCCCGCGCCCCCGATCTGCCACCTCGCTCCACACCCGACCACACCGTAAGGAGCAAAACTGAAGAAGAATTGAAAGAGAAAGTCTCTAAAAGGTGTCCCATCACGACTAATCCGCGTAACCCCATCAAGATTAAACTCAACACTCCCTCTTTGATTAAGCGACAAGTTAGCCTGTACGACGAAGAAATGGAGGACGAGGAGGATGTAGTTTCTGAGGGCAACGAGAGTGCACCCATCGCGCTCACTGTGGAGATCAGCGACGAGCTGCCGCACGACAAGAGCGCGCCGGAACACGATGTGCAGGCTGCACGCGCAGACACACCCAATGAGCAAGAGGACGAATCCAATCCCGATCTAGGGACCAGAGCCATCAAGCTGGCTAATGTTAACCTCGAGTCTACAGATGGATTAAAAGAGGAAGTCACAAAGAGAGAAACTGAAATAGAAAAAGATGCTACTACACCTGACATCGAAGACGAACCGACCACCCCCACAGAGAGAGCAGCTTCCGTGACCGACGACAAGCTGGAGGACGACGACGACAAACTGGACGACGAGGACAGGCTGGAGGACGACGACGAGAGTATGGAGAGTGCGGAGCGCGCCTCCACGCCGCCGCCACGACGTCGGGCCTCGTCCTCCGGCGACGAGCTGTCGGCCGCCGACACCGAACTGCCCGCGCTCGACCACGACCACACCAATGGCTCTGCAGACAGGAATGATGACCTCATCGAGAAAATGACTGAATCCATCAGTGAGACCGAAGACGAGAGGAGTTACACGCCTTGTCTCGACGAGAACAAGTCTAAGGACACGTCTTTGGAGACCGAGAAGGATAAGGGCATCGAGGGGCTCGACACCGAGATGATATCCGAAGACGAGGGCAACGGCATGTTCTCCGACAACGAGCGCGCGCCCTCCGAGCCGTCGCGCTCCTCGCCCGCGCCTGCGCCCGCGCCCCCGCCCGACGACGAGGAGGGCGAGATCGTGGACAAGAAGAAGGAACCGCGCACCGATGAAACTAAGAAGAAGAAGAAGAAGGACTCTAAGAAGGAGGGTAAGGATAAGAGCAAAGGTAAGGGCAAGAAGTCCGAGGTGGCTTTTAAGAAGCTCAGCAAGAGCGGTAAGGAACGCAACTATCGCGACAAGGACAAGAAACGCGAGCGCCGCGACTCCAGCTCCGCCTCACGCGAACGCAAGCTGCGCCGCAAGGAGAGACGCAAGGACCTGGAGCGGTACGACGTACGCACGCTCGTGTCCGAGCGACGCCGCCGCCCTAAGGACGCCTTCGGGCGCGACGTCTCGCCGCGCGCCTCGCCCTCGCTCAGCCGCTCTCCGCCGCGCCTCACGCCTCGCGCCTCGCCCGCGCCTCGTGCACGCCGCGCCTCGTCCTCGCCGCGCCGCGCCCGCACCTCCGCCTCCCCGCGCCGCGCCCGCGCCTCCACCTCCCCGCGCCGCGCCCGCGTCTCGCCCACCCCGCGCTCAGCCTCGCCCCGCGCCCCCTCGCCCCGCGCCGCGTCCCCCTCGCGGGCGTCACCCGGGCGCGCCCCCCGCCGCCGGCGCCGCTCGGCCGCCCCCCGGCGCCGCCGGGAGCCCGAGCGCACCCGCAAGCGACGCCGCTCGGGCTCCGGCTCCAAGAGCCCGCGCCCCAAGCCCGCCAAAAGGAAGAAGCGCATCCGCTCCTCGCGCTCCGCCTCGCGCCGTCGCTCCCCGCGCAGGCGCAGCCCGCGCCGCCGCCGCGCGCGACGCGCCAGCCGCACGCCGGAGCCTTCCCCGGCGCCGTCGCCGGCCGGGGCGGAGCCCGGGCAGGGCTCCGTAGACTCGCGGCTGCTGTCGCCGCGCACGCCGCCGCCCGAGCCGTCGCCGCCGCCCGTCGCACCCGAAGAGCGACGCGAGCGACGTCGCCGCGACCCTGCGAGGCACCGGCGCCAGCGCGACGCCGCCGGACCTTCCAAGGAGGTGTTCACGTCCGGAGATAACATCCTCGTCAGCGTCAGTTTCAAGGAGCAGGAGCGCGTCGAGGGCGACGAGCGGCGAGAACGTCGCCGCGAGCGAAGGCGCCGCCGCCGCCGGGCTGCGCCCCCGGGGCCCGAAGAAGCGGCACCGCGCCCCGTCGCCATCATCGACCTGGAGCGCTCACCCTTCCGCGAGCTCACGCCTTCGCCGCGCAACGTCATCGTGCTGAGCGACAGTGATCCCGGCGAGAAGGAGCCGGAGCGGCCGGCGGCCCCGGGCCCGGCCCCCGCGCCCGAGACTGCCCACGCTGTGGGCCCCAAGACGCCGCCGTCGCCGGGCCGGGCCGCGCCTGCTCCGGGCCGGGCCGCAGCCGCCCCGGCGCCGGACGCGGCGGCAGAGGAGGCCCGAGGCCCGCTGACGCCGCCGGAGCCCCCGGACTCCCCGGACGCGTACGACCCGTACGAGCCCACGCGGTCGGCGTCGGCGTCCCCGGGCTCGGCCCAGGCCAGTCCGCCGCGCACTTGTATGACGCTTGAAGCGGCGCAGAAGACCAACATGTCCGCCGACGAGGTCATCGACCGACGTCCACTCTCACCGATAGAGAAGGTACTTACTTAATATTGCGACATTTTATGAATATAATAATATACCCCTTGAGATTATGAACTACATGCTTGAACCGAGTCAGTTACTCATCAATATGAACAACATATTTTACTGTAAAAGTTAAACAGACCCTACACGTTGTGTGGATGTTTTCATTAAGAAATATCATACGATTCCATCGACATATTCAGCTCTGTAAAAAGTACTATTTGTTACCACTCAAAGATCGACGTCAGATTGCCGATTGTCTGCATTTTTTTCGACGGGCCTCTTGGTCTAGTGGTTAGTGGCCCTGACTGCTGAGCCAGAGGTCGTGGGTTCGATTCCCACCCAGGACAAACTTTGTGTGATGAGCATGATTGTTTGTTCTGTGTCTGGGTGTGATTTATCTATAATATGTATGTACCTATTTATAAATTATATAAGTATGTATATCAGTTGTCTGGTTACCATAACACAAGCTCTGCTTAGCTTGGGATCATAGCCGTGTGTGAGTTGTCCCAAGATATTTATTTATTTATTTGTTAAAGATCTTCAATAGTAACTATTTTTTCTTTTTGACATTGACAACCCCGAACTTTTATCTAAATTCCATTTTAATGTGCCGAGTAAATTATTACGCCATAATCCGCCCTTGTATGTGTCCATGTGCCCGTGTACTTCAAACATCTATAAACAACAGGCAAAAAAGTAACCATTATTTTTTTTCTCATTTTTTATGTATACAAGTTAACTCATTGTGTTAAGTGCTGTTGTGCTCACATTTCATTTTAATTTTTTAGTCAGATATCATAATGTGAGGACTTGTATTTGAATTGGCTTGCTGCTGTCTATGATGCTCTTTTTTGTTAAGTTTTATAAGCTGTAAGTCCTCCATGCTGTAATAACGAAATAAATAAAATTCTGTACTTCAAAAAAAGTAAATCTGTGCAAAAGTTAGGAGTTCTAGGAAACGAATATTTTTTTGGTTTTAAAAATCACATAAAACATTATGCTGATGGATCCATGAAAAAATTCCAAGCCGGCATTTCGCAATAAAATTAAACCCGATTGTTGTGTTGTAGTATTATGGACTAACAGAAATGGCGTGTACAGGTAATGGCATTGCTGCAGTCCACGCGCGACGTGTCTCCGGAGCCCCCGCCGGGCGACGCGGCGCCCGCGCCCGCGCAGGGCTCCCCGGCCGCGCCCGCGCCCGCGCCCGCAGCCCCCGGGCCTCCCGTGCGCATCGTGCTGCCGTCGCCCACGCGCTCGCAGCCGCCCAAGCTGTTCCTGGCCAAGCCGTCCCCGATCAAGTCGGACCCCATCAAGCCCATGCAGGCCGCCAAGCTGCAGCTCGGTCCCAGCACGGCCTGCGTGGCGGCGCGGCGGCGGGACGAGTCGGACGACGACTCGCCCTACTCGCCGGGCTCCAGCGACTTCGGCGACCTGTTCGAGCCGCCGCGCGGGCCCTTCGACGCCCTGCTGGAGCGGCCCGCGCGTCGGGCCCGGCGAGGGGCCGCGGCCAAGGTGCCCGTGAAGCTCAGCCGCAAGAAAGGTACTGTCCCGCCCGCTTCCGCTGCGGGAGCGACCCTCGCTGCCGCTCCTAGTGACGCTGTGTTTCTGTTCGTAGGTAAGACGCAGGTGGGCGTGAAGATCGACGAGGACAACCTGAAGATCCTGGACGATCTGCCCAGCTCCGCCGTCGAGATGCAAGTGAAGAGCAAAGTGAGCAATCACGCTGTTTATGTGTGTGATCTAAATTATCATTATTTAGTACGTAGCGCTTTCCGCTTTTGCATGTTTCGCTTGATAGAGCTCGATTTTGTTGTATGTTGTTCGATCTTGTAATGTGAGACTACAGCTGGCGACATATTACAGTTCCTGAAGAAGCTGAACCGGCAGGAGCGCGTGGTGGAGGAGGTGAAGCTCGTGCTGAAGCCGCACTACAACAAGAAGCACGTCACCAAGGACGAGTACAAGGACATCTTGCGCCGCACCGTGCCCAAGGTACACTACTCACCTCCATGTTATTGATTGCCGTTCCGTAGCACTAAACAATATAAATAAATAATATTTTATACGCTCATTCCAATTAAATATACATGTCAATTCTTGTCCAAAATATTTTTCGTTTAAAGTTTTATTAATCACAAACCTGATTCTTCTGATTTTTCCTCCTATTGCTTTATTAAATAATAGATGTTAACTGCTTTAGAAGCAAATATATCATCAACCATTAATTTCTTAAGGAACCTCAATGTAATTTTATTTGTATGGAGAGAGAGAAGAGCCATCCTTCATTTTATTTTTGTAAGGCGGTTTATAAAGGACACCTACTCTCTTAACTTTAACTGTGTGGCCAACAGTCTCGAAGTATGATAAATGACTGCCATACGAACATGTCATTTACACACATCAAAAAAGTCCAAGCAACACAATCATACAGATTTCAATTTTACAAAGTGTTTTCGTATTAAATCCTTAGTATTTCATATTTAAATTATTTTAATGCGTTTTGAAATTAAACAACAATTTTTTTTTTAATAAATTTATGGAACAATAATTACGAGTTAGTACTGTAAGTACGTAGTACAAAGTAAGGTGCCTAATCAACTATACTTTAACTAAAATTAAATGATTGTACAAAAATTGCATAAATTAATGCAAAGTGTGGCCTCCTCTGTTATTGAGAACTTGCTGGCTGCGATTACTCATAGTATCAATGAGACTGTTAATGTAATCCTGCGGCAATTGATCCCAATGAAATTTTTATCAGTCCATCAATTGTTCCATACATGCTTGATGGGGTTGTGGTCTGGCCATTGTGCAAGCCAAGCAAGGCAATACCGGATGTTTTCCCTTACCAAGTACTCCCGTGTGTACAAAGCTGTATACGAACGATCATTGTCATGCATCAACGTGAAATCAAAGCCAAGCGTTTGTGCGAATGGGCGCACATAAGACCTTAGAACATCCTCAACGTAATTTACAGCGTTCATGTTACCATTTACAAAAACGAGCTCAGTTCGTCTGTTGTTCATAATACCCGCCCATACCATAACTGTTGAGCCGTTGTATGGATGCACTTCCTGAGCGCATCTCAGTCTTTCAGTATTTCCAGGACGACGGTACACTCTTACCCTTCTGGTATCAGGCTTGAACCTAAATCGAGGCCCATCGGAAAATATTTTTTTATCCCATTGTTTCCGGGTCCATGTAATGTGTTCTCCTTCACCATTAATTTCGACGAGCGCGATTCCTGCGACGTTTCGGTAGCCACCTGATTGGCCGTCGTGCTCGTAGGCCATACTCAACTCAGGCAGTCAATTTCGCACAGTTTGGCAGCTAACAAAAACACCACTTGAATTTTGTCGCCTTAAACCTACCTCTCGGGCGGTTAACATTGGCTGGCATCTTGCAGTTAGTTGTATGTATCGATCTTGCCGTGTGGTTGTACACCTTCCTCGATCTGGGTGCTGCTCAGCAGGATCTCTCGTGTTAGTGTAACGCTGACGAAGATGACAATAACGCGTTTGTTGACACTAAAATACCGAGATACATGAGATTGACTTCTTCCCTCTTTCTTACAACAGCCCTACAGCTCTTTGCATTCCAATGACGTCGCTCCATGACGTAAAAAATGTCTCAAAATCCAAATTGTTACAGAATACTAAATTCTAATAATAATATTATGAAATAGTATGTGTTGCTAAGACTTTTTTGATGTGTGTATATACTTTGAGACAGACAGACGGAAAAAGCGAATCTACAAGGGTTCCGTTTTAGCCATTTGGTTCCGGAATAATGAGTATGCTAATATGTTGCGTTGTTTCAGATCTGTCACAACAAGACGGGCGAGATCAACCCGGCCAAGATTCAAGCGCTCGTGGAGGCTTACGTGAAAAAGTTCAGGAAAAAACATAAACTGGGACTATAGTGCCGCTAGTAATAGTTGTATACATAGTGTAGCATAGACGAGCCGCGCCTCACGCCCGCGCACGCGCACGCTCAGATGTTTTATCAGAATATTGTAATTATAATTTATGTACGGACGATCTATTTTACTTAAACTTTTATTTAAATAAATAGTATTTAATTATGAAATTAATACGATATTGTTTGTTTTGGTCTGATCTTCTTTGAGTCATTAATGCGGTATTATTAATATAGGTAGTCAATTTATGTGAATATGACATCGGAAGTATTAATTTAATATCATGTAACTACTAATCACACAATGCCATGTGAGTCAAGAGTCTCTCGCTCACTGCCCAGTTGCCCACTCATGAACCAATTATTTATTCATCCCAAAATTAAACAAAGCAATTAGAATAAATTTGCCTAACATATACATGGCAATACTAAAAACTTAAAAACAGGCAATCGAAAACGTTATCCTTACTGATATTATAAAAGCGAAAGTGAGTTTGTTTGTTACCTCTTCACGCTTTAATGGATTAACCGATTTTGATGAATTTTGGTACAGAGATAGTTTATTTATTTTATTTTATTTATTTGGCTCACCAACAATTGAATACACAGTACACACGGCAACAGATCAACCTATACAAAACCAGTTTATGCGGATCTCTCATTGTACTTGAAATTTATGGTGTACGATCCGTTGTTGAGAGAGCAGCATAAACTGGTTTTGTATAGGTTGATCTGTTGCCGTGTGTACAGGTTAAGAAGAACATCGAATAAACTTATTGACTAGTGTACCAATTTCTTATAGGTAAGCACATCATGTATTAATGTGTTATACTAACTCTACAAGTTCAAAGCTTGTAGAATAGCTTTATTAAGACCTAAAACTATATTGGTTTAAATTTTAAATTAAATTAACATGTAAGCCTAAACACTAAAGTTATTTTATAAGTTGTTATAAATAACGCTTCTAAACCTACTAAGTGAGTCGGAGTGAATATCGACCAGATCGCTGCAGCTGTTCAATAACTTACATAGGCGGGGGATAGGGGAATTAGCACCAACGACAGTTCTGCGAAGTGGGGGGCGCAAAGGTGTTATAGGAGCTCTTGGACTTTTGGTGGGTACACGAAAGTTGATCCTGCTCAATCATTGTGGACAAACAATTTTTTTTTATTTTAGATTCAGGAATTAGCACTTGTCGGTTTAAACTGCGACATCCTTACTAATATTATAAAAGCGAAAGTGAGTTTGTTTGTTTGTTACCTCTTCACGCTTTAATGGCTAAACCGATTTTGATGAATTTTGGTACAGAGATAGTTGGGAACCAGGAGACGGACATAGGCTATTATTTTTTTTAAAAAGAGTGGGATATGAGGGAGAAAGAGGAAAGAAACGGGAAAACTTAGCGTTGCTATTACAAATCAATAAGGCGCTATCGAATTTAACGCGAGCGAAGCCGCGGGCAAAAGCTAGTTCTATTGTATTTTCTCAAACAAAATACATTAGTTATTAAAAGTAACCCGAAAGTGTTAGCGACAGGCTCATTGTTGCAAATAATTTAAGTAAATTGACCAAGGACAGTTCTGTTGGACGTGTACACGTCGCGCGCGCAGGGCCTCGGTCCATTTCACTCGTGACCGCACCACTCCGGATTTCCCATGATTTTCAATAGAGGATGATAATATTATTGTAACGGATGACAACGCCAAGGAACGAAACACTTCGAAAAACGTTGAAGTCGGCGACCGACGACGTCGCGTCATTTAGGAATGTTTCATGTTTATTTATTTATAAATTGATTATTTTTTTCAAAATGTCCGTCATCTGCGAATAGTAACACTAGCAAGTCAGTATTTTTTTGTGAAGCTTCATTTGCTCATGCAACTGTATGTCGTATGTCCATGACATTGTTGTTGACCCATCACACCGGATACATAATGTCGGAGCCTCTCCCAAGCAATCGCGTACAAGTGGTGCGTGGACAGTCGGCGGGGTCCCCTGCACGCTGCCGACTGGCAAGTACTCGTAAAAGCTCCGCACAGTAGGACGGCCGCACCTTTACAACATTCGGCCTCATAGTAGCAAATGCATTTATTGAATGCATTTTTGTTTTTTACCGAACATGAGATCAGAAGAGCCAAGAGAGCAAATAAAAAGGAAAAATGCCGCATTTGTATGACCAACCATTCTTATGTGGAAACCACTTGCAAACATTTTGCAAGTACTGCTTGTCACGGCATGCGGCACTCATAGCGACCCGCTCGTAGCTGGCCTCTCGCCTCACTCTGACTGAACTCGCTCGCTAACTGCTAGTTACACTCCTAGCTATATCAGCACTACTTATGTACTGATATCAGGGAAGAAGCGCACCGGAATTGGAACCATTATTTATTACCATTTACCATTATTTATTATAACATTTTTTTGATTCTCCTTCTTCTGGTGCAATTAATGCGCAGATATCGGGGTTAAACTATGAAGGCATTCAAAGAAAAAAATAAACACTACATATTATTATTTCCTTTATTTGCTTTCCCACTCACTTTAAAAATTTTAAATACTTTTTTCTTAAAAAAAAAAAAGATTTTAAAATAGTGGTCCGCCGATATCGGGAGCAGGGGCCAAGCTACCGGTGGTTAGAGCTTCAGAGGACAGGAACCTCCTCGCAATGCGGGTCCTCGACAACCTCGTTTTAGTATATATTTTAGTTGTTTTTCTTTCTCAGCTTTCACAAGGTTCTCGCCATGCGGGATGGTAACATCGATTATATATCATTGCGCGGCGCGCTGGTCGGTCTATCACCACTGTGTCAGGCTTATTGACGACAATAGTCCTGCCAGTAATGATAGACCGATTCCAGTACAGCGTGACATCGTCTTATCTATCTCGAGAACTGGGTCGGGCACATACTTGTAGTATGGTAGGTACCTTAGAGTCCACAAGATTATATTTGAAGGAAAGATGCTGGTGAACAATTCGTTAGCTAGACGACAACAATCAGAAATAATGTCTGATGGACTCATTCGGAAGGTGGCATGCTCGACACACGTCTACCGTCCCGTCCTTCAGAAACCGTAAATTCGTTTAACAAATAATCAAAGTATTAAGAACAAGCTGACACCCGCGTGATATCGAAATAAAAAGTATGCTATGTGTTATTCCGACTACAATCTACCTCTGTGCCAAATTTCATCAAGATCAGTTTTGACGTAAAAGAGTAACAAACATCGATACATCCATCCATCCTCACAAACATTCGCATTTATAATATTATATAAGTAGGATTTATAAAAAATACCTAACAAAAACTAGTCACCAGTCTTTTTTTTTTTTTTTGTTTTTTCGGGTGGGAAATCATCCAATGACTTCCCCCGCTCTGGGTGGAGCGGGGGGGCATGTCAGGCTTGTACTGACTAAAACCCACCCATGTTTCTTCTATTGCCCTTTACGTTCCGAGGCCGCGGTATCTTTCCGAGGCCGCGGTAGTCACCAGTCTCAGATAATGAAATACATATTTACTGTGTGTCTGTTTGTTGTATTTATAATTATCATGTTTAGTGACAAGAATATGATATCCGATTATCCTCTGGTGGCAATACTACATGTATTGCCACCAGGTCAGATTGGGTAAATCTGGCCAAAGGTCGTTTTGGACATGTTATAGTTCTGACCAGATTCTTAAAATCCGAATCTAAATAAGATAAGAATATTTTTGTTAATTATTTAAAGTTCCAACTTGTTAAATAAACTGCCTTTCGTGTTCACTGCTGCCGAAGTGAAAGGACTAGACAACACTCGTTAGTAATGTTAACAGATTACCATGTAGCTGTCAGCCTCGGCTCGAGTGAACATTATACATAACTGGCTTCTGCTCGGATTAGCTTTGGCCTTTAGAGTGTACATATTTTCTCATTTCACAGTAAACTAAATATCATTAAAAATAACGAGCATAACGTAACTTTAACCGGCTGTTATTGATCACAAAATCAGTTATGTTTGTATTGTAGTAGTTTAGGCTATCCGTTCAATAGAATAATATGAAGATCAATATGTGAAGCGAGTAGGTCGGCGCGTGCCAGAAGCATGCGTGTGGCGACCTCGCGCGAAGGTTGTCTGACTCACAAATGGACATTTTCATTATGGAGATCGAAAGTGTTTCATATTTTTTGTATTCAGATTCCAAGATGTGAGAACCGCTCAAATAATGTTATAATATATAAATAAAAGAAAGATATATTTTCACAAAGTTTTATTTCTAAAATACAAACATAAAAAAAAAACCTTAAAGGACAGCATTATCATGTGTTATTTTGTCAAATATTTGTGACTTGGCGATAAACAGGAGATGGCGGATCATTACTTCATTAATAACTAATCGATGTTAGCAAGTCGTTGAAGTCGATGCTATGACTACCCTACTCAATGATCGCGTCGTGAAGCTGTCGCCGGCGCGCGGGACTCACACGGCGGGCGCGAACCCGATGCGCTTGCCGGCCACGTCGAACTCGGTGTAGTACTTGCCGATGAACACGTCGCCCAGGATCCACAGCGGGCCGTTGGGCGGCGGGATGTCCAGGCCCATGAAGCCCGACAGGCACACCGTCTTGCCGAACTGCGACACCTGCGCACACACGAGCCTCACTCTCCGCGCTACCACTTACAGCACCACGGTTTTTACCAAAGCGTAAAGATGAAATATTCTACCAATTACAGGAATTGGTAGAATATTTCTCCCCGCGTGATTTGGACATCAACCATTGAATGGGTTGTTTACTCTACGTCTTCTCACTGACGACTTCGCTTTGGTGAAAACCGAGCCTTCAACCTTCCACGTTAACCAGCTCACAGTCGAGTTACTGAAATGGATCAGAATTTAATTTAAAGTACAATTGTATATGTAGAGTGCCGTCTGTGTCGCGTGTGCGTTATCCCAGCGGTTATTGCCAATGTTTTGTTATTTGAGTGTGACAGTTCTTTAGTACGTCTCATCCTGTAAATAGACATGATCATTTCAAATTAGGTTAAGCAGTTTTTGGGGTATTTACAAAAATATTGTTTCCGCAGCAGAACGGAACCCTGGAGGAATATTGTTTTCCCAGCAATAATTAACATGGCTAATAAATGAAGAGATACACCATTCTCGCTGAATGAACATCAATAACCTTTTCACTGCCGTGCACTTCAATACAAGTTCCAGATTATCGAACCACCAAACTCGAGTTCATATGAAGCTGTTAATTTTAACTATCATATCAAATTAAATTTACTGTATTTTAAATACATTAAATTTAATTCATGCTTGTTAACAGGCTAGGACGTGCTAAAATCAATGACAGCACTCATATAAAATGTACATCACCTTCTGCCTTCTGCCTTCTTACCGCTGCATTGCTAGCGTGAGCGACACACTTGTATTGATTTTGCATATTTTATGGGTCAGTTAAGATTATCCACATATTACATTTTAAAGCTTGCATGGATAATGTCGCAGTTCGAGAGGCGAGTGTAGGCATGCGTGGCGTCGCTATCGCGCGGTACTCACGCGCAGCACGTAGTCGGAGCCCTCGAGCGTGAACTTGGTGCCGGCGACGGTGAAGGCGACGGGCGGCAGCTGCGCGATGAGCGAGCAGTCCACCACGTACTGACCGAAGGCCATGGGCGTCGCGCCCAGCGCCTTGTTCAGCGCCTCCACGTCGGCGCTGGGGCCCGCGATCAGCGATGTGCCCGTGTCCGCGATGGCCTCGCAGCCCTGCCAAACGTGTGTTATACCAATATAATCGGGGACATCGTAACTAATTGAAACGCCTCACATTGGTTCTCCCCTTACCCTAATAGCTAGTCACATTCAAAGTGTAAACTTTCGTCTCGATATTTTCCTCATTCGTCCGTATCACATCGCCATAACATAGCAACCAATTACAAGCCACTGAACAGAAACAGAAGCCACACTTCATGTTCTACACGGTAGAAGTGACAGCCACGCATCAACGTGACGGAGAATCCATAATTATGTAAGTCTGAGTAGGGAATGCTTTCTCGTTCGCGGTCGGCATGTCATCGATCGACATCCATTTATCGAGATCCAGATCTCGTTGGAGTCGCGTTTTATGATTCGGTCATATTCAGCAGGTATGCTCGAAATTTCATCACACGTGTGATTTTAATCCACATCAAAACAAGGAGGAGATTCTCAATTTGTCTGTATTTTTTTTTTTAATGTTCATTACTCGATTTCTCCGTCAATTTTGCGCCGGTTTTTAAATATATTTCTTACCGGTAGGGATAGCTCCCGACCTGAGGTGGTCCCATATACACATATTTACATAGGTATACATATTGCTTCGTGTTTCTATAATACATATTTTTCTTCTATAGATACCATCATACAACAACTAAAATGGCAGATATAAAAAAACCTCATTTTTGCCGCACTTCCGAAAAGACAGTAAAACATAACATTAATGGTTTGATAATGTGCCGCGTGATGTGTGTTCTTCATTGTATTTGTTATTTTTGTCGAATTTATTTAATAAAGAAAGCACAACCTTTATATTATCAGATGGTCGATGGTCGGACTAAAACAACCAAATCAAGATGTCTCTAAAAATTTTCTGTACATGTAAGTAGAATTAATAAATTTAATAATAGGTCTTTACCTATGAAATTGTCGTTTTGTATGAAAAAATAAAAGAATTTAAAAAAATAAATAAAATTTAAAATATTTTTTTTTTCATGTATTTTTTATTTGTATTAATCGAAGTAATCACCCATGCTATCAATGCATCTTTGCCAACGCAACGCAGTGGCAGTTGATTGATGCCCTTCTTATAGAAATCAGCTGGACGGGAGGCAACAAATTCTTCAAAGGCATTTTGTACTGCGTCTCGGGTATTGAATTTGACGCAAATGGACAATATTGTTTTGACGCTAACGTCGAAAGCTGCTGCTAATTCAGCCGCAGATTGTGTATCGTCAGCTTCCAGAATCGCCTTTAATTCGTCAGTGTCGACCAAAGTCTTCGGACGACCGCGAGGTTCATTTTTCAGGTCGAAATTTCCAGAACGGAAGCGAGCAAACCAATAACAGGTGGTGCGTTGGTTTGTAGTGTTAGCTTCGTAAACGTTGTTGATGTTGCGTGCCGCTTGTGCCGCGTTGCTGCCACGGCGGTACTCATATTCCATAATTACTCGATTTTTTAACGTATCCATGATGACGAAAAAGATTGAAATGCGATGAAAATGTAACACTAATCAATAAACAAATGACTACTTTTGGAAAAAAAACATGTTTTTAAAATAAAATTAATTAATTAGAATTCTTAGCCAAACAAAAATGATTTTGATTTGAAATGGCCAGTACTGCAGAACGGCAATTTCATAGGTAAAGACCTAAATATGTACGCCATTAGTATGGCAAAATATGTGATTGCACGCTGTGCGCGTTTAGTAGGTAGAACATGAGCCAACAAACGCTCGGGTAGGGACCGACCTTGGCGCAGAAGGTGTGTCCGGCGACCTGCACGGCGTCCATGCTGAACTGCCAGTAGGTGGCGCGGTGCACGGGCACGTACGTGAAGTTGCCGCGGTAGTGCGCCGGGTCCGACCCGCCCAGGATGATCTCGCCGCCCTGCGCCGCGCTGGGGTCCCTGCGCGACCCAACTCAACACGTCAGCTACACACACTCGTTCTCAAAAAAGTCACATGACAAAGTTTGTATAACACCGTTTTTATAAACTTAGCTTAATATATCGAATTAATTCAATTCAACTGTTTTACCAGTGCTACTCCTGAAAACTAGAACTAACAGGAGCGTCCACCGGAAAAGCGCCGATGCCGCGATGTAATAAAGCTCCTTCACGAATCTCGTAAAAACAATTTCTTTGCCTTGGATCGAGCAAAGATTTCATTCCAAAAAGATGATTAACATCTGTAAAACTTTTTGCAGGATGAAACATCTGTATGTTTAGTGTGTCACAGTGAAGTGTATGAACCAACCCCAAGTGTAAGCGACACATCGCCTTGTGTAGATGTGATCGAAAACGTGGTTACCTGTTGAGATAGAAGGAGAACACGGGCTGCACGAGTCCCTGCGCCACCATGTTGTCGAACACAGGCGTCACGCGGTCCACCGAGATGCTGCAACACACACATCAATATTACCAATGCTGGTTGTTGACATTCTAAACGCCACGCATCAACACGTCTGAGCACTACTGACACCTCGACAAAAAAAACCGTACAATTCGCAAAAAAACTACTAACATTAAACTTGTAAAATACAAGGAATTAAACATTTAAAATCCGTGGGGCCAACGAAGAGAGAGCAACCGGCCACAAAAACCAGTGGGCATCCAATAATCCTTGCATTATGCAAATAATTGATTAATTTTCGTGCGTGTTATACATTTGTATAGGTACTGTCGTTCCCTAGACGTCGCCGGGGCTGGTATCGCGTCGTGAGCACAAATTAGTTTTTAATCTGCATGACGAAAAAATAAGTTGAACTTGTCATGAAAAGCATCGCATCAACTGGCTCAATCAGTACAAAGAAATTATTGCTCAATACACTTCCTCGGAACATAACACGCGTGTCATCTACGAAGGGCGTTAGGCGTACGTGTACATAATAGTACACTGACAATTCGCCAGTTGGCACAAAGCTAGGCCCCGTGACAGCTACTTAGTAATTCCTGATGGGAAAACACAATAACTATACCAATATCCATTCTACATTAATTCTCCAAAATATCTCAGCACAATATATAACATACATAGTACCGAATTCAAAAGAGATATTTTCAGGAAGGAGGGTTTCCTGACATTGACTGGAATTTATATATTGGTATTATATTTGTATATTTTTTTCAATTCAAATACGAATGCGCTGTACGGAGTCCGCGTTTGAAGACTTGGTTGCATAAATAGTTTAAGTTCTTACACAATATTGGATGTAGAGGTACCTACCTGGTTTTTACCTTGTTTCAAGAAAATATGTTTTCTACAAATGTCTTAGAGAGGTCACAGACGATTCTTAACGCGTCATGGTGTTTTAATGAAGTGACACCGGTGTCAGTCGTACAACGAGTTTTAGTGAAACCATACAATTGCTCATATACGATTTGATTAATGTTTAAGTGGTTTAGCATTTGAAAATCGATTGATCTGTTTGTTGAGTGTGTTACCTGCTGAACGCCATGCCGAGGATACCGTCGAACTTGGCGGCCACGAAGGCGAGGCCGGGCTCCGACATGGCCTCCGCGAACGTTTGGCCGCGCACCGTGATACCGCCCACCTGCACAGCAACACTTGCGTCAGTCAGTACGCAAGCACTTTGGTGGTTGTGTTAGTTCAGTACTCACGGTGACGTCGTCCTGCGAGAGGAAGCCGGACAGGCTGCCGGAGCCGTAGTGGATGGCAAACTCGGTGCCGTTGGCGCGGTACGAGCTCGACTTGGCGCTGTCATACTTGTTGTGTAGTACTGCAAAACGAATCTACTATTATATTATTTGTCCGCAAATAGTTTCGCAAATAACGTCGTTTAAAAATGCTTTTGCCATTTCACGGTTATTGATTTGTTTTTGCTAATAATTTATGCGTTCTATATTCGAAGATGTTGATGTTGGGGTATTTTATATATATTGTTATATATATTTTATATACTTCAACACAAATGATGATGACCGCAACATTACAGTCAGACTAGTCCCCCAATTCCGACAAGTAATACACGCAGCACTACTACTACGATACAGTGATCAAGTACTTTGTGGCCACACGCCCCACGAATTAGTTGGGGACCCAGACGTGTGACACATTGCCGAGCGACTAGTACTGAGCCAGTTACGGGTACCCGGTGCAATTGAATCGACATGCATGCAACCGGTAAAGTGTCAGTCTTCCTTTTTTGTATTAGGACCGTGCTGTGTCACTGCTGGACAAAGGCCTCCCCCTGTTTCACCCTCGAACGAACGAACTAAACTCACTCCACCACCTCGAACAAGCCCTACGTACGTTTCTAAGTACTGACCTGCTGAGACCTGCCTGATCCCATTTCATCCAAGCTGCCTTCTGCCCAACGTACACTACGCCCGTTTTTAACGTACTGTCTTGTATTTTGGCGCACAGAATGCTGAGAATGCTTTCATTTATTTAAATGAAAGTTGTCTCAAAGTCTTAACAGTACCCTATCCAATCATACTATTTAACTGAACTTGGAACCGAAAGTTAGTTAGTATCGTTTTTTAACTTTTTAGTTAGCGGCAATATACTCACGGCAGGCGATGTTGGTGAAGTGGCACTTCTTGGAGGGCACCCACAGGTTGGACGAGCCCGTGTCGAACACCACCTTGAAAGTCTGTGGCGGCGTGCCGATGGTGATGGGCCCGTAGTATTGCGCCTGCCACACAGTTTAGGTTAATAGTCATTGTTACTGTTCCGATCTCTTCTATATGCGTATTATAAACACGGAAGTTCCGGTGGTGAGCTGAATCGATTGCCGCACACCCAACCTAGCTACCCTACTCAAATGGAGTATTATCGATTCCTCAAACAGTTTTAGTGCGGAGCCCCAGATTTGATCGCCCCACATGCTGGAGTGTCTCAGGTGTCCGTCCTCCTGCACCCTTGACGACGTTAACAACGTAAGTCAGACGCCGCAATAAATGGGGCCAGTTACTGGGCCCACATACATTAGTACCTACATTATGGATGTACAGTCGAAACGAAAAGAAGACCACTGAAGCTTTGTCCTCTTGTATACCTACGCTGACCACATGCCGATAAATATACGGTTGCATTACTGAGCTATATTAAAATAATGTTTTGTCCTTATAAGTGTAACAGCGTCAATGTGGTATTCTTTATCAACAATAAACAAGTATGAGTCAGAGTTCAGTTCAGAGTAGGTAGGTAGGTATATTGACTGAATCAGGTGCCACACAATGCAAATGAATCAACTGAACCCGTAGGAGCACTTGGTTACAATAATAGGTACGCATTAATACTCTTTATTCATTTGTTACTCTTTAAATATTTCTTTAAAAAAAAAACAAAAAAGAAAAAAATATATATATATAAAAATAGGTCTCCGGCGGTATCGGGAGCAGGGACCAAGCTACCGGTGGGGGCTTGGACCCTGCTACCGATACCGGCGAGCACAATGCGGGCCGTATCGAGGAGTACTGCTTTCTGAATCAGGCCCTTAATCCAACCGCCTAAGTAAAGCTTCGAGAGATGGTCGTCGATGCTTTTGGCCATCAGGCCATTGGCCGTAACTACTATCGGCATAATGACAGCCGAGCTCACATTCCGCATATCGACAACCTCGTGTGCCAAATCAAGATATTTGAGTTGCTTCTCTTTCTCAGCTTTCACGAGGTTCTCGTCATGTGGGATGGTAACATCGATTATCATTACGCGGCGCGCTGATCGATCTATCACCACTATGTCAGGCTTATTGGCGACAATAGTCCTGTCAGTAATGATAGACCGATCCCAGTACAGCGTGACATGGTCTTTCTCGAGAACTGGGTTGGGCACATACTTGTAGTACGGTACCTCAGATTCCACAAGATTATATTTCAAGGCAAGTTGCTGATGAATAATCTTGGCTACTTGGTTGTGCCTGTGCAAGTACTCGCCGTTAGCTAGACGAGAATAACCAGAAATAATATGTCTGATGGATTCACCCGGACGGTGGCATGCCCGACACACGTCAACTGTCATAGGTACGCCAAACTTCGCCAGCTCTTTACCTAAATAAAATAGAGAAAAATCCTTAGAAGCAATAGAAACACAATATCTCGTTTTTGGATTTGATTTTTACAGAAAATGGTTTTATTCACTTTCAGAACCAATTTTTTCTCGAAAACTTTAAAAATCTTGCCTCCACACCCCACACGTGAGCATACTTATTTTATTTTTATATGATTTTGAATTACTTTTTTTCGGCGATCCTTTTCACGGTAGCGTTTTAGTCGTTTTTTTGCCTAAATGTTGCTCATTATGGTAACTATCGCCTCAAAAGAAACACTTGTAACAAACCCAAGATTTCGGATACCTATATTAAATTTAAAAAAAATCGGTTAGGGTTCTGACTCAAACCTGTGTGCAACATACAATACTTTTCTTTTTACTTTTTTGCTTTTCAAAAAGATTTTCATGTTAACTCGCGTTTGTGTGGGTATAGCGAACCAGCAGCTAGCGGCGCGGGGGTGGCCGTGACTAGGGCTCCCTCTGTCAGGTTCTCCGCTAAAGAAGTCGCGAGATGTATCCAGGACATGGTGAGGGGAAAGTCCCCCGGTCACGACGGCCTCAGCGTCGAACATCTTAAATACGCTGGGGTACACTTACCACGAGTTCTTGCTATGTTTTTTAACCTATGTCTTAGCCATAGTTACTTACCTGTGGAACTTATTCATACAATCGTTGTGCCTGTAATTAAGAATAAGACTGGTGACGCCGCCGATATATCCAACTATAGGCCGATATCGCTGGCCACTGTCTGTGCTAAGGTATTGGATAGTCTGCTTAATCAAATCTTATCTAAACATATTGATCTCGAGGATGGTCAGTTTGGTTTTAGACCAAACCTGTCTACAGACAGTGCAATTTTATGCCTTAAGCAGACTGTCCAATATTATACAGACAGAAAGACTCCTGTTGTAGCTTGTTTTCTGGATTTGTCGAGGGCTTTTGACCTGGTCAATTATGACCTGCTCTGGTACAAACTCACTGAGGACACTACTGTGCCAGCTGATGTAATATCACTGTTTAGACATTGGTACAGTAGTCAAAAGAATACAGTGAAGTGGGCAGGCTCATATTCTCATATGTTTGGACTAGATTGTGGGGTGAGGCAGGGGGGTCTGAGCTCCCCCCGTCTTTTTAACCTATATATGAATAAGCTGATAGGTAGGCTCAGTAGTACTAAAGTCGGCTGTCACGTGGGCGGTGTTTGCGTGAACAACATCAGTTACGCTGATGACATGGTGCTGCTGAGCCCATCTATCAGTGCTATGAGAAAATTACTCAAAATCTGTGAAAGTTATGCGGTGGCTCATGGGCTCAAATACAATACCGATAAAAGTGAGTGGATGGTTTTTAAATCGGGTACTTTGACCTACGACCAGCTGCCTGAACTCTCCCTCTCTGGGTCTCTTTTAGGTCGCGTGTCGAAGTTTAAGTATTTGGGTCACTGGGTCACCGATGACTTAAAAGACAATGTGGATATAGACAGGGAACGCAGGTCGCTGGCTGTCCGTTGCAACATGCTGGCCCGCAGGTTTGCACGCTGTACTGAGGATGTAAAGATAACGTTGTTTAAGGCCTTCTGCCAGTCGTTTTACACGTGCAGCCTGTGGACCAAGTACACACAGCAGGCATACAGTGACCTGCGTGTCCAGTACAATAATGCATTCAGGGTGCTTTTGGGGTTGTCGAGGCGATGTAGCGCGTCAGGGATGTTCGCTTGCGCGGGTGTCGACGGGTTCGCCGCGATCATGCGGAAGCGATGCGCTTCCATGTTGGCGCGCTTGCGCTCGTCCTCCAATGGCATCCTGAATGTGTTTTCGGATCGGTGGGACTCTCCCCTCTTACGAAGGTGGATAAGTGTACAGACACACCTATCCACATAACGAGTGTGATTATAAATTTAATTCTAATACTAACATTAGGCTAAGTTACTTTACTACTAACAATATATGGATTTATCTGAAATAAATTATTTGAATTTGAATTTGAATACTTACTTCATTCAAACATTACTCATTGTGATTATTTTAGATTCGGGAATTAGCACTTGTCGGTTTAAACTGCGACATCCTTACTAATATTATAAAGGCGAAAGTGAGTTTGTTTGTTTGTTACCTCTTCACGCTTTAATGGCTAAACCGATTTTGGTACAGAGATAGTTGGAAACCTGGAGACGGACATAGGCGATTTTAGAGTGGGATATGAGGGAGAAAGAGGGAAGAAACGGGAAAACTTTGCGTTGCTATTACAAATCCATAAGGCGCTGCCGAAATTAACGCGAGCGAAGCCGCGGACAAAAGCTAGTTATTTATAAAGTTATATATATATATATATATATATCTATTTACTTTAGAAAAAAAATAAAACGAGCATGTATGCAACTAAGGCAAAATAATACACTGTGCATTTTGATCATGATTGCTTGGCGAGGACACACTTTATCGCCAACACAGAGCGAGACAGCCGCCGCCGCGTCGCCTCGTGAGGTTATCGCCACAGGCCACACACTTTCAAACATGTCTCCTTCTATTTATAACAACATGTAAGGCTACCTCATCATGAGCATCACAGAAAGCTAACAATATAATTCTCCTGTAACATTGTCATGTAAACAGTACTGTGACTCAAGACAACCTTCATTTAACATTGATCAGTCAAAACATACAGGTCTTTGCACTGTAGTACCACTGTTTGTTTTGAATTAATCATCTCTTATCTAGTTAGTTCACAAAGCTCAAGATAATAATGCCATACTAAAATAATGATTTACAATATGTAAGTACCTAACTTTAGGTACATATTGTAAAAAACAGGAAAATGTTACTGATGCCAACTGGTCACAATCACAAATATTATAATTATTTTATTGCGTTTGTGCATGCATGAGACGGAAGTTCAAATTCTTCCACGTCTACAGAAGACAATTACTTTTGTTAGCTTTAATAAAATTGAAGGTTTGTAGGTGATTGACAAAATGGAAAGTAAACACATACAACATGTAATCTAAAACCATGTTGTTGTGAATGACTGTAGCGACATGATAACTTAGACAGCAAGTATTACTTACGTCGAGGTAGTTGGATAGTGGCTCTGGAGCTGGCCCAGACACCGTGTACTTGATCCTCAGCACCTGCAGGTCTGTGCCCACCTCATGGAAGTGCCTGCGCACTGTTTTCATGCGATACAGCGGCACTCTACACACAAACAGTCAAGTTACTCTAACTTACATAACATAAGGTACCAAAATACAGAAAATATGCTTTACGCAGGCAAATTGATCATTGTAAAGATCTAGTTGTTAAGATACAGCATTATTTTCGTTTATAAATGCGAAAGATTGTGAGTATGGATGTATGTTTGATCCTCTTTCACCAAAAAAACTACTGAACGGATCTTGCTGAAATTATACACAGAGGTAGATTGTAGTCTGGAATATCACATAGGATACTTTTTTATCATCACGCGGGTGAAGCCGCGGCGCGGTGCTAGTATTTTTATATAACATACACAAGAAACATAAAAACCCATTTTAACATTTAGGACTACGGTAAAGTATGCATTTGTTTTGAAATAGTTTATACAAATACCTTAGAAAGCCAGACACGCATGTGGCGGCGAGTGCCAGGAACACTAGCAGCAATTTTCCCATTTTTCTTGCAAGTCACGCACGACTCTGCGTTACAAAGAAAATAAACATTAAATAAACTGAAAATCTTACAATTAAATCACTGTATCGCTTTACATACCGCAGTTACTAGTACTATTTTTCCTTTATGACCGAGAACAATAGCAGATAAAATTAAAAATGTGTCGTATTTATTCGTCCGCAAGCGCAACGAAAATATAATTTAATTATTACACCGGCGCGATTTGACGCAAGGGAATGATTGATTTGATGGAAATGGAAATATGACTTGACATCTGTCAGGATTGTCAACTGTCAATATTGCCCATATCGCCAAACGTCATGTCCAAATAAACGAACTAAAACTAAATTAACAAGGAATTTGCTGATGCTGCTGGGTGGCGCCCTAAGTATTCGTACAAATGCTATACTTTTTTTTATTGCGGATGGGAAATCATTAAATAACTTCCCCGGAGCGGGGGGGAGGGGGAGTGTCGGGCTTGTACTGACTAAAACCCACTCATGTTCCTTCTACTGCCCTTTATATTTCGGGGTCGCGGTATCTCATTCGTTCGAACAACCCGCAACCCCCGCAGTGACCCTGGCAGACACCTCTGCTTTACTGACTCCTCTTTGTGGCACGCGTGGAACACTAACGCGCCGCCGTCGACACGGCCTGTCGTCAATATGTCGTCAGCTGCCCATTGCTCACTGTCGGGTTGGTTTGAAGTTCTCTCCCTTAAACACCCGCATGTCTGCTTCGCAGAAGGAGGTGGCCGTTTCCCATTTCCTCTTACTCCTGACTATGGACTGAACCAGGGCCGAACGAAAGAGATCGCGAAGCTAGGCAGACAGTCACTGTGTGCTCCACCGTGTCCTCCGGGCGATCGTCACAAATGTGACACTTGGGCGTTTCCTCAAACCCGATTATGTGTAGGAACTTCCCGAAAGTTCCCTTTCCAAGTGTGTGTCAAGAGGGGACTTAAATAGCACTATTGTGGCGTGCCATACAATGCTATACTTATACCACAAATTCCTAAACATATATTTTAAATACAACACGGGGCTCAGGGCTACTGGAATTAAGATAAATTAGTATTCTACAATTTAGAATCACGCGCCATTAAAAGTACCAAGCAAAGGAGTAGGTCAATGAATGTATGAGCCTAGAGCCTAAATTAATTTTAAATTTGAAAGTAAATCCGACTCATGCAGGTTGAAAGAGTAAGAAAAGTGAGTGAAGTTGCAAAAATAATGTTGTATCGCTACAAACATTATTTTAAATGGTTGGCAACCCTGTAGCAATTAAATAAATAATAATAAATATCTTGGGACAACTCACACACGGCTATCTGATCCCAAGCTAAGCAGAGCTTGTGTTATGGTAACCAGACAACTGATATACATACTTATATAATTTATAAATACATACATATTATAGATAAATCACACCCAGACACAGAACAAACAATCATGCTCATCACACAAAGTTTGTCCTGGGTGGGAATCGAACCCACGACCTCCGGCTCAGCAGTCAGGGCCACTAACCACTAGACCAACAGGCCCGTCAAATTGAAAATTGACGTTATGTTTGTGCATCTGTGGTACTTATACGTACATAGAGTATATAAATTCTATGGTGGTACCTCGAGTCGCTTGTCCAAGGGGATGGCGAAGGAGACCGTCTCCTCGCTCCACTGGGCGCGGCCCGCGTCTCCTGGAGACGCGGGCCACGCGAGAGTCTATGTATGGGTCGTGGCGTATGTGCATGCAAGCTGCGTATAATCCAACAACAGCTTACCTGAGGTCAATCCGGTGGTGGTTTCCCCCGGAGGTGGCGGGGGGCGACCTTGTTGGACGCGGGCTTTGCGCAGGTCGCCCCCGAGATAATAGCCGTGGTAGAGGGTGAGGAGGGCGGTCCAGTCCACCGAAGACGACCAGCTGCACGTCCTGTCCCTTCCTGAAGGACGTAATGAGCTCCGGAGGCATTATAGGGCATTCAATACCGGTTTCCCGGTTTTCATATTTACCGGTAAACCGCCCATTTTCGCGATTATTAAATTACTGGTAAAAAAATTATGTAACCGGTAATTTACCGGTTTTTAATAAGTTGAATTATAAGTTCATTTTGATTTCATACGATTTGTTTAAAATATTATCGAGAATTTAAATTGAAAGTTAACCGTTAGGAAAAAAAATATGCACTGATCCAACGGCCACCACTGGTGCCCGTTTTAGTGGTGGCCGTTGGGAGTAAACCCTTTCGATGGCTTTGTTTAATTTTATTATTTTTATACTAATAAACATCTATTATTGTTAGAGCTGTGTTTATTCTGAAGAGCTCCCGAAACTACCAATACACACAAAACTCTACAAGTCTACTACTCTTTCTAACAAACTTACTTCGGCCTCTCACTTTTCAGTAAATCGTTGTTCAATATTGTTGTAATCGAGATCGACTAAAATTTTTAACTTTTTTTATTTGAGGCATTGATAATGCAGTCTAACACTTTATAATTATACAGATTCATTGACTGCCCTTGGGTTCCGAGATTTAACCATTTTTGTCTTACGTACGACATCAACACTCCACTATTAACCGTTTTTATCATACCTCATAGTAAATATATTTCATTCAACTATAGTTTAGATTTCTACATGTTTTTCTCTCTTGAAAGCTTTGGAAAAGGCTAGGGTACTATAAGTTCTAATGTCCGTAATTCACATTAAATGAATATGGGGCAAAAAAGGCATTTTCTTATAACGAATTTCTTTTATTTGCGAATTAACAAATTGCCGCTAGGGCACCACAATTTATCCATATCCAACAAGCCATGACAGTCGGCCGCGAGGCACACTCGGCACAGCGCACTCTACAGCGCGAGTCTGAGCAAGGCACGAGCCTTTCACGTCATACATTGTATGACTTCTCACTATTATGGCGCAATTTCATTAGTCGATAGGGCCCGAATGCCGGGTGCGAGAGATTTCTGGAACGAATGCCACAAGGCCCGCATTCGGAGAACTGTTTTCATTAGTCGATAGGGCCCGGATGCCGGGTGCGAGAGATTTCTGGAACGAATGCCACAAGGCCCGCATTCGGAGAACTGTTTTCATTAGTCGATAGGGCCCGGATGCCGGGTGCGAGAGATTTCTGGAACGCGTGCCACAGGGCCCCGCATTCGGGGAACCGTTTTCATTAGTCGATAGGGTCCGCGTGCGGGGTGTAGGAGAACCTCCATGTTCGTCGCCAGTTATTAACAAGAGTGGCACTGAAACAGACGTTCTAGCCATGGATCAACAATTATTGCTGTGTAGAGAGATTTTGAGTGTCTGTGTCTTATTGAAGAAGAAACTATTAGCTTCACTGAAGAAAAAGAAAAAAAGATTTTGGGTGCGAACGTTACTAAAAAATAGAAAGACGCATGGCGCGTCAGAAACATTGTGTAAGGAGTTACAATTAAATTTGGAATGTGATGTAGAAGATCATGATAATTTTTTCAGATTATCTAATGACTTATTTGAAGATTTATTAAATAAAATATAAATAATTTGACATTTCACTTAGGACCCGCAAGCTGTATATCGACCGATTAATTTCATTGGTCGATATCACGATCGGTATAAAGCAAGCGGCCAATCCCTGCAAACGGTTTAACGAACACGTATCGACTTGCAACTTTCATAGGTTGTTATCTCGCCTGCGGGGACTCCCCGTATGCTGTATACCGAACGAGTTAACGACCAATGAAATTGCACCATTATGACTTAACATACATACGATCGCTCACAACTTACAAATTGAACAAACGCCACTCATAGTACCACAGGTAGAATGTGACCAATTCAGAAATGTTTACCAGGATAAATATAATGTCCCCGACGAAATTATGAGCACACTATATCGTGTACGTTACTCCGGCAAGAAAGTATCTCCTTGAGTTATATGAGTAGAACGTATAGTTTGTGCCTTATCTGCTGTAAATGTGCGGGCCCACATAAAAAATGTGTGGTTTTGAAAAAAAAAACCGAAAAACGATTCCTGCTAGGGTAACGTTTTTCTAGCAGGAAAATTCTAAACGAGTGATCGGAGAGAGAAAAATGGGTCATCGATATGTATGAATCCGTCGCTTTTTAGTAGTCATTTTAATTTGGTCGGATAACCAGCCGTTGTTTACTTAATTTGTTTTTTTGTTTATATTTACTTAATGCGAAACATTACAAGCTCAGTATTTTCACCATATATTTTTGACTAAAGGCACATGATTTTAGTTTACACCTACACATCTGAGATTGAGGCAGTTCCATGTATTTTGCCGTCAAAGTTGTGACACCATCGTTTTGACTTTTAGCAAGATTATTCAAAAACGCATGCATGCACAGTTTTGAAACTTTCTATGGTTATTATTAGCGCCAAGAAGGATTGAATACAGTTTTCAGTGAACTTATGCCTTGCCTCATTTAGGCGCTGCGATGTTTTTTTGGGTTTTGATAAAACCGCGATAACTTGAAAACTATAAATTATTCCTTAAATCTAATTGGAGCACAAAGGGGCACATATTAAGAGCTACTCGTGTATGTTTATTCTACAGGGGCACATGCAATGGTTTTAGAGATATACGATTCATCAAAACGTTACTCCAGCAGGAAACGCAATAACTCGAATACCTGAAAGGGCACATATTTTATTTTTTGGGGCACATTTTGGCACACATATAAACTCTCTGGCCATGCACAATTTTTCTTTCTCCGATCACTCGTTTAGAATTTTCCTGCTGGAAAAACGTTACCCCAGCAAGAATTGTTTTTCCATTTTTTTTCAAAACGACAGGGGGCACACATTTTTTATGTGGGGGCACATTTACAGCAGATAAGGCACAAACTATACGTTCTACTCATATAACTCTAGGAGATACTTTCTTGCTGGAGTAACGTCCACCACTATATCGTCCAGACCGACTACACAATAGGTATTTCCTTCATTGACTTTACTATAAGTGCTGCTGTGCCCATAAACAGTTGGCTTGTACAAACCATTATTTATATTTCACATGCACCAAAAGGACGACTATGAGTAACATAAACCAGAAGGGTTACCATTACATCTTATAGCAGTTCTTATTCCTGTGTGAGAAAGAGATGATGCTAGACACCCTGTATAGCTCTCTCTTTCCCTTAGTGGAATAAGTTCTGCTTCTGTAGACGTCATGGTAGGGCAGCTGGTTTTCTTGATTAATTTTAATTGGCCGGGAATATACATACAGAATGATAGTTGGGGGCTTTCCTTAGGAATAGGTTACTAGTAACTTCAGGCGGGCTGCTCAAATATCGCCCTAATATAATCCCAAACCACCCTGTATACAATATTGCACACATCGACGGTTCCTACGTAAATAAGGTTAAGTAAAAAACCGAGGTTTACAGGAGAGCGTAATTTGTATTCACAGGCCCTAGAAATAATTCTATGAGCAATAATAAATAATTTCTTTCTACAATATTTTAACAGTTTTAAGAGCTTTAAGATGCCATTTACACACAAATATTACATTTTTCACGTTTTATGAGAGATGACCGTTTACGTGACTACGACACTTATTCGTTGTATTTATAAGGGTGCGTCCACATCTGGCGAATGTGCCGCGAATGTGCAGCTCGCGAGCCGTTTGCGATCTGCCCGCGTGCATTTTTGTTCGTGCGCCGCTTCCGCGCCGCCCGCGCGCAGTTCGCGCGCGACCTAAGCGCCGTACGCGATCAGCGCGCGGGCGGCGCGCTAGTTATTTCGCTCAGTTCGTTTCTGATTACTGGAGGCTAAGTACGTGTTGTCATGGAGTGGACGGAGGAGAATTGTTTACGCTTCATTGAAACATATAAAAGATTTCCAGTATTATGGGATCCTAAAGATCGATTATTTCGAAGATTACTATAGAAAAAATCTAAAAAATGAAGCGTGGAAAGAAATAGGGGCGAGAACTGAGCGCGCGCAGATCGCGCGCCGCTCGCGCGCTCTATACGAGCCTTGTATGAGTTGCGCTAAAGAGGCGCACCAAACCATTGCAGTGACTGCACGCGCGCAGCTTGCGGGCAGCTCGCAATCGGCTCGCGTGCTGCACATTTGCGGCACATTCGCCAGATGTGGACGCACCCTAAGACTTGTTCTCTTAGGCCCGGCGCCTATTATCGGCATCCCAGGAAAAGGATCCTTCGGCATCCTACTTGCAAGCGCACTCTGTCGGAAATTATGCTTTGGCATGCTGCAACGTTCTTAGGGATGACGAGGCGTCCTTAAGCATGCCGCGCCGTCCTGTAGCTTGCCGAAGCGTCTCATATCGTATTACCTCGATTGTGTTGTGTGTGAGTCAAATGATTCAAATGGCGAATGCATCTCCTCGCCCCGCAGGGCAAACTATCCCAGAGTGTGGCCTCGGCGCCGGCGGCGTACCGAAGGATGCCAAAGCATCCCGAAGCATTCTCAAGGCTGCCGATACAGCAGCCTCAAGCATGACGAAGCGGTATTTTTGTTATTACGACCATCTATAATAATATATAAATAATTTATAATCTAAAACCAATGATACAATAAAGAAATGGCATTTTGACATGTTTTTATGTATGTACGTAGGGACCGTCGACATACCTATAGCTTCTATTACTTATTATGTTCATAATACTATTGTTGCGAGCTAACATTATAATATTCCTTTAGCTTACGTGACACATATATATGTATCAAACAATACTTGATCACATTTGTAAGAAGTTGATACAAGTACATACATCAATATAGTAATACATACCAAAGATATAACGAACGTATTAGTGAAATGGAATAAAAAAAAACAGTGAATAAGTCGACATATTCCGTGATACAATATAATTATTGCAATTCATAACCAATAGTTTTGTACACTATTGAGCGATATTCACAATTTCATTTAGTTTATATCAATTAAATAATCGTAACTATGATATGTTTTGCAACTACATATGACTATGTCAACTGGCAAATGCGCCGCCCTTTTAAACAAACTGTTATCGAATAACCAATTATTAATTTACTTTCATTACATTTACATGACAGACATTCCCATTTGGCATGTGTGTAGTGCATTTCATGATTTGCTTGTTTGGCAATTAAATACAAGATACTGCTTGACTTAGCAGATAAAACAATTATATGTCACTCATTTTGGATGTAAATACCTATAACGAAGCCAAAAGGCACTTGATCTCCCAGTCATGCGATTATATTCCATACTGTACAATGTACACACTTGGGGACCTTCTTGTTATGGACATATTGAAGATCAAAGTTCCAATTTGATACCAAAGTATTTATTGTTATATAACTTTACTTTTATTACCGCTACACGATTCAATGCATTTTACAGTACAAAGTTGCGTGTATGTATGTTGAGTGTTACCGTAATCCGAGAGTTTTCACCTCACAACATGTTTCCTAATGCCAAGCAGCGGCTGGGGCTAGTTTTTTAACGGCTTCGTGAAAGGTCCGTTTACACCCCGTAGATCAGACACGACAATTCATATTAACTACTTAAATGAGAAGGGCTATTACATCTAGATAGTTATTATAATTAAGGGCGGTTTCAGATTAGTGTATTTTCGGCACGTATAAATGCGTTTTTAAAAGAGCGTGTACGCGCGTTTCTAGTTTCACACTTGTCTTGTTGGTGTTTTGACGTGCTTGTTAGCTCATAAAGGCGTATCCCGCGAGAGATACTTACAAACCTACCGGGTCACGCAATGTCATCGTTAAAAAATCGCTCTCTCGCAAATTAATGGCATTCTGAAAAGACTGTTTTGCGAAAGTGACAACTTTCGAAAATGCCATAATACGATAGTGATGAGCATGTACGCGCGCTCGATTGGTTGTAGCGCCAATTTTAGTGCCTTCGACGATACGGGCTTATACGTGCCGAATAATACGCTAATCTGACACTGCTCTTGCTTGATGTCTGAAAGGACGGTATAATTTTGTATCAAGTTAGATAGTTTCGACCTAAACAGTGATGAATTGGATATTACTTTATGTATAGTCAACCGCACAGCAGGGGGAACAACATTGACAGCACCTTTATGTTGCAGCAGTAAGGGCCGATTTCGTAGTGCTTTGACTATACATGTCATACTAATATAATTGATATTCTAACAACAATGTATTAATTCGTTATGTTTGATAACTACTTCTCTGTGCCTCTTTTCATACTTATGTACATTTTTACAAACGATTAGAGATCTATAATATAATAATACTAAGTGACCGCATCCGGGTAGAGTGTCCTGCCGGACGTAGTGGCGGTACCCGGCGCCAGCGGTTACACAATAATGTTACCCTGCCCGCCATACTTACTGTACCCGCCGCACAGTGGATCGTCCCCATACAAGAGGGCGGACATAGAATTAAAAATTAATAAAGTATTTAATTGAAAAAAATGAAATATACAGTTGCTTTACTCTATTAAGAAACTACAAAAAATGTTACTGCATTTTTTTTATTTGACCAGTACTTTATGAGCAATTCGATGAAAACTGTTATTTTTCTATGGAAATGGTTACAAAAATGTCTGTATCTCGTGATTCCCTTCTTGTTTCGATTTGCGGTTTTCACTACTGTTATTTACCCATTTTATGCCACATTTTCTTCAAGGACACATGGTGCCCCCCGCGACCCCCTTCCGAGATATTTTGCTTTTAGTAACTATACATTTTATTGTATAACTGATGAAATGGAGGTACATTAAGTATATTCATTACTGAGAATAAGTTATCCCTAAGTAGTTCCTTAAATAACAGGTGCATTTGTGATTACTTTAATGACTTATGAACGCTTCTGTTGCCATACAACAAAAGCGTTAATGAGTCCTTAAGTAAAGATTACCAGTACTTGCTTAATCTAATTAGTGATTGAAAATACTATGTTAACAGCCCTTAATCTCTGCATTGTGATTGTCTAATGTCATCATTAGGTTAGTAA
Source organism: Ochropleura leucogaster (assembly GCA_958449745.1). Classification (NCBI taxonomy): domain Eukaryota; kingdom Metazoa; phylum Arthropoda; class Insecta; order Lepidoptera; family Noctuidae; genus Ochropleura; species Ochropleura leucogaster. The sequence continues at coordinate 21,954,466 of OY288201.1, forward strand.
TGCCTAAGTCGCATTTACAATAACACATCGAAAAGAAATAGAGTTTTAAGATCAATAAGAAAATATGTAGGTATAAGTATTTTTCTTTTTGCCGATGTACCAGATATGATTGAATGTACCTTACCATCAATCATGGTTAGCCATAGATTATGAGCAACAGTAGCATTGCCGCAATCAGTCGGGTTCAGTTCACGAATCTCGGTCTCAAATATATCCATTTCAGCCTTAACATTCGCTTCCGTTTCTTTCATAAATGTAAATGAAATCGGGCGACAATATGTGGTTGACGATGGCCGATCATTCTGCCACACTATACTTCCACTAGAAGTAACTAACTTAAGCGGTACAAGAATTGGCATGAATACACTGGATAAGTCTTGTTCACTTGTTGTTGTCGTTTGATGGTAAATGCTTTGACTTGAAGCTCCATCAAAACCCCATTTACTGTGAAGTACAAGTTGTTCACCAGCATCAAAATTTGATTCAAGTGAATCGATCAGCCTTCTAACTGTGAGATCAAGGAGGGCTTGGATCCGTATCTTTGCGGAAGTTTCAGTCACAGTTATGTCTTCTTTTGCCGGGTAGCATTTAAGCTTTTCTTTAACTAACAAGTAGTAGCTTGGGTATTTAGCATGACCTTCTTTTAAACTAAAGTCCCGAAGTGTGATGTAACGCCATTTGGATAACTGCAAGTAAACGTAAAGAGCAAGTGCTTTGTGAGTAGGAACCTCACGAAGCGTAGGATTCTGCTTAGTTTCCAGGACATTTAAAACTGTTGAGACGTGTTCAGGATTTTCCAGCAAATTTTTCATTATTCTGGCCATATCATTTTTTTCCGGCAGACTTAAGTATAGTTTCAACAGTATGCACAAGCTCATCTGGGCGACTAGGACTGCAACTAGCAACATTTTCATTAACACGTCTTCTTTTGTGTCTAGTCGATAAATCTTCAAAGCGTTTGCGAGGCGATGTATATGTTGAAGTTGATGCATCTGATTTTAATGGACTGACTACCTCTTCTGCCTCATTTTCATTTGCTTCTTCAGTGTCAACAACATTTTCTTTAAAGCAATCTGGCCAAATGATATCGGAATTTAACCACTCTCCGTTCTTGTTAATGAACCTGTCGACTGTCCTTCTTGATTGCACCCATTTGATGTAAATCCTATAGCAAAATCGTCGACACCAGTTCTTGAGTTCCGTCACATCGCTTTCACTTAACTGGACGTTAGTATTCGACTTCAATGTGTTCAATAAATTGTCATAGTCACGAAGATCTTTATGATTACGAAGAGCAACGTAAAGATCTAGATAAGTAGAAAACCCACGGAAAGCCATAATGACAACACTTGGTAGAAGTTATAATTACAACTGAATTACATTTGCTAAACACACTCAAATATATAGGGCAGCAAGTAGGCAACTAGCAATGAATTTGATAAGCGAATGATGACATTAGACAATCACAATGCAGAGATTAAGGGCTGAACACATAGTATTTACAATCACTAATTAGATTAAGCAAGTACTGGTAATCTTTACTTAAGGACTCATTAATGCTTTTGTTAAATGGCAACAGAGGCGTTCATAAGTCATTAAAGTAATCAGAAATGCACCTGTTATTTAAGGAACTACTTAGGGATAACTTATTCTCAGTAATGAATATACTTAATGTACCTCCATTTCATCAGTTATACAATAAAATGTATAGTTACTAAAAGCAAAATATCTCGGAAGGGGGTCGCGGGGGGCACCATGTGTCCTTGAAGAAAATGTGGCATAAAATGGGTAAATAACAGTAGTGAAAACCGCAAATCGAAACAAGAAGGGAATCACGAGATACAGACATTTTTGTAACCATTTCCATAGAAAAATAACAGTTTTCATCGAATTGCTCATAAAGTACTGGTCAAATAAAAAAAATGCAGTAACATTTTTTGTAATTTCTTAATAGAGTAATGCAACTGTATATTTCATTTTTTTCAATTAAATACTTTTTTAATTTTTAATTCTATGTCCGCCCTCTTGTATGGAGACGATCCACTGTGCGCCGTACAGATACCACTGGCGCAGTACTACTTACTTATCAAGGCTTGTACTTATAAAAATACATTTTGTTTAATTACATTAGCTTATTTACTATATTTACAAAAAAAAATATCTTTACATATATTTTGTTTATGTACAATATCTACCAGCATCAGCTATAGCTAATGTGTTATGATATAGCTATGCAATATACATACAATGTATATTTGGATTTACGTGTGAAGTTTTAAAAAATAATGTATAAGAAATGGGTCAAAATGTAAAAAATAGGGAAAAACAATTTGCTATTTGTTAGGAATAAGTCAAAAAGAGATAAGCAATCAGGAACAAACTATAGTGTTCCACAATACAGTAAATTGCACTTGAAACGTGGCGTGGAAATTGAAGAGCAAAGGAACGTGGCGTCGCTCAGGGCGGCGCTGTACAGACGCTCGTCGTCCGACAGCAGCTGCAGCGAGAGGTCGCGCGTCGCGCCGCTCAGCGCAGGAACTGGTCGGCGTCGGCGGCGGCGGCGGCGCTGTACAGACGCTCGTCGTCCGACAGCAGCTGCAGCGAGAGGTCGCGCGTCGCGCCGCTCAGCGCAGGAACTGGTCGGCGTCGGCGGCGGCGGCGGCGCTGTACAGACGCTCGTCGTCCGACAGCAGCTGCAGCGAGAGGTCGCGCGTCGCGCCGCTCAGCGCAGGAACTGGTCGGCGTCGGCGGCGGCGGCGGCGCTGTACAGACGCTCGTCGTCCGACAGCAGCTGCAGCGAGAGGTCGCGCGTCGCGCCGCTCAGCGCAGGAACTGGTCGGCGTCGGCGGCGGCGGCGGCGCTGTACAGACGCTCGTCGTCCGACAGCAGCTGCAGCGAGAAGTCGCGCGTCGCTCCCGGCAGCACGCGCACGTTGCCTGCGTTCGCCTGCACACATACACACACACTGTTATAGGCTATTGTCCGCCCATAATACAATTTTTAGTCGAAACCAGCCCTTTTGTTTTTGGCGCCAGTTTAGACTTAAACCGGAATTTATTTATCAATATGTAGTTTCCTTCGAAAACTGGCTGTTATTGCGGTTAGGTTCAATATGTTATGTATTTTACACGCATGTTTTTTTTCTTATTTATCGCAACTAGGGCTTTAATTTTTTTTTTCGTACCACTTGCTCAGAAAAGTGACATTCTATGCCACAAAAAGCGAACATAACAATAGTCATTTCTAATCTGTTAGAAACAGGGAAAGAAAATTGTACTGAATTTCATTCATCCCCTAGGGGGAGAATGTGATTTAAATTTAGAATACTCACCGAAATTTATACTGAACTACATCTGTGAGTTTATCTTTAAAGCATTATACATCTTTTTGAAAAAGGAATACGCATTTAATAATATTTAATAATCATAACTGCATATTATGCAGTTATGATTATTAAATAAAATTACGAAAACCGACGAGGTCGTATGAGCTTGAAGCCTTTGCTTTTCCGACAAAAAATATTAGACTAGGAATTTGCCGCTTTTTTGTTTTCTTCAAATATATAAATAAACGTTAAGTTTATTTTAATTTATTTTTATAAATAAGTTAATATTCTAAAATACGTGAATTGTCGGATTCAAATCAACTCATCAACAATAAATGTACCAAACAATAATGTAACTCACTATCAATAATTAGACCAATGTTTCGAATTTTAACTTTTAGTTTTAATCGTCATTATTTTTAACAAATGCTTATGTCATATTATTATTGTGTTAATTTTTTCGCAAATGGTACGAAAAGTAGAGTATTTTCCTCCGTGATAAAGCTGTCTTAGTCTTGGGTGAACTTAAATCCCTCGCTACACTCAGGACTCGTCTTAAATCACGAGCGAAGCGAGGGAGTTTTTAACACCCTCGGTACGCTCAGGAGTAAACCTCGAGTCCTTCGTCACACTCGATATTTAAATCGTTACCCGCGACAGAAGACACGGCTTTATCACCTTGGTTAATAATCTACTATTATTTCAACGCAGTAATCGGCGGTGTTTTTTTTTTTTTAGCAGTTTAGAGCTATTTCCATGGCCTTCATATTTAATTAAAAAAAAATGGGTCTATCAACAGAATAGCACAAATAAACATGATCTTTTTATAAAATAAATGCTGTTTAGCCCATTGGCGTATCCCTTATAAATGTGCAGAAGCCTTGCTTGCCCTAATATCAAACTCAATACCTATATTTTAAAAAAACCCTACAAATCAGTGTTTTTATAAAAATAATAATAAAATCGGATGCTCTCTCTGTTTCAGGTGCTTGAGCCAGCTGTCAACGTGTCGGCACAACGACTATCGGAACAGTAGGCCTACTATGACATCTTAAAGCAGAACTTATTCGACTGAGTGAAAGAGATGGTGATAGACACCCTGTATAGCTCTTTCCCTTTCCCTCAGCGGTTAATAAGTTCTGCTTTAACACGTCATGGTAGGGTAGCAGGTGCGGGTAATCGTATGTTGGATGACACCGTACTTGATCGCTTGCGAACAGAAATACAGAGTAGCCAGGTCATTACCTCTTCGTCGCAGGCTGTGGTACCACCACAGTCCCACCAACTTGTTAGTCACGCTGACGAGGTAAGTAATGACATGGATACTAATGTTAGTACCCAGTGCAATGAGGAAATGAGGAGTGCTTTGGAAGGTGCGATTCGAGAATATCGGTACATATCGCCCGAACTTAGACCACGCTTGCCTTGTTTGCCCATGCATAATAAAAATAGGGCGCTGGTAGCTGTTCTGCATTCGCAGTTGTCAAACTATTTTGACAATTGCAAAAACCTCACTGATGCTCACTCAATCCTGTATTAGACACTATAAAGTTCCTACATCCATTTTGAGGGCTAAAATCACTAAACACATAGATGACAATTCTGTCATGTCTGCTTCTCAGAATGGATACTAGAGCGAGCTACTCCTCATATATATGGCCATTAGTCAACAGGTTCGCTGTTCCCGAAGGCATCTGTCGACATGTTGGATAATAGGTCCGCATAGGGCACCGCGCCCCCTGCCGAGTGAGCAGAGCTACTCACCAGGAACAGCGTGGCGAGCAGCACGTGCGACACCTCGCGGTCGCAGCGCGCCGTGCGACGCAGCACGTCCGCGAAGGGCAGCGCGCCCCCCCCGCGCCCCCAGCCGAATGAGCAGAGCTACTCACCAGGAACAGCGTGGCGAGCAGCACGTGCGACACCTCGCGGTCGCAGCGCGCCGTGCGACGCAGCACGTCCGCGAAGGGCAGCGCGCCCCCCCCGCGCCCCCAGCCGAATGAGCAGAGCTACTCACCAGGAACAGCGTGGCGAGCAGCACGTGCGACACCTCGCGGTCGCAGCGCGCCGTGCGACGCAGCACGTCCGCGAAGGGCAGCGCGCCCCCCCCGCGCCCCCAGCCGAATGAGCAGAGCTACTCACCAGGAACAGCGTGGCGAGCAGCACGTGCGACACCTCGCGGTCGCAGCGCGCCGTGCGACGCAGCACGTCCGCGAAGGGCAGCGCGCCCCCCCCGCGCCCCCAGCCGAATGAGCAGAGCTACTCACCAGGAACAGCGTGGCGAGCAGCACGTGCGACACCTCGCGGTCGCAGCGCGCCGTGCGACGCAGCACGTCCGCGAAGGGCAGCGCGCCCCCCCCGCGCCCCCAGCCGAATGAGCAGAGCTACTCACCAGGAACAGCGTGGCGAGCAGCACGTGCGACACCTCGCGGTCGCAGCGCGCCGTGCGACGCAGCACGTCCGCGAAGGGCAGCGCGCCCCCCCCCGCGCCCCCAGCCGAATGAGCAGAGCTACTCACCAGGAACAGCGTGGCGAGCAGCACGTGCGACACCTCGCGGTCGCAGCGCGCCGTGCGACGCAGCACGTCCGCGAAGGGCAGCGCGCCCCCCCCGCGCCCCCAGCCGAATGAGCAGAGCTACTCACCAGGAACAGCGTGGCGAGCAGCACGTGCGACACCTCGCGGTCGCAGCGCGCCGTGCGACGCAGCACGTCCGCGAAGGGCAGCGCGCCCCCCCCGCGCCCCCAGCCGAATGAGCAGAGCTACTCACCAGGAACAGCGTGGCGAGCAGCACGTGCGACACCTCGCGGTCGCAGCGCGCCGTGCGACGCAGCACGTCCGCGAAGGGCAGCGCGCCCCCCCCGCGCCCCCAGCCGAATGAGCAGAGCTACTCACCAGGAACAGCGTGGCGAGCAGCACGTGCGACACCTCGCGGTCGCAGCGCGCCGTGCGACGCAGCACGTCCGCGAAGGGCAGCGCGCCCCCCCCGCGCCCCCAGCCGAATGAGCAGAGCTACTCACCAGGAACAGCGTGGCGAGCAGCACGTGCGACACCTCGCGGTCGCAGCGCGCCGTGCGACGCAGCACGTCCGCGAAGGGCAGCGCGCCCCCCCCCGCGCCCCCAGCCGAGTGAGCAGAGCTACTCACCAGGAACAGCGTGGCGAGCAGCACGTGCGACACCTCGCGGTCGCAGCGCGCCGTGCGACGCAGCACGTCCGCGAAGGGCAGCGCGCCCCCCCCGCGCCCCCAGCCGAATGAGCAGAGCTACTCACCAGGAACAGCGTGGCGAGCAGCACGTGCGACACCTCGCGGTCGCAGCGCGCCGTGCGACGCAGCACGTCCGCGAAGGGCAGCGCGCCCCCCCCGCGCCCCCAGCCGAATGAGCAGAGCTACTCACCAGGAACAGCGTGGCGAGCAGCACGTGCGACACCTCGCGGTCGCAGCGCGCCGTGCGACGCAGCACGTCCGCGAAGGGCAGCGCGCCCCCCCCCGCGCCCCCAGCCGAATGAGCAGAGCTACTCACCAGGAACAGCGTGGCGAGCAGCACGTGCGACACCTCGCGGTCGCAGCGCGCCGTGCGACGCAGCACGTCCGCGAAGGGCAGCGCGCCCCCCCCCGCGCCCCCAGCCGAATGAGCAGAGCTACTCACCAGGAACAGCGTGGCGAGCAGCACGTGCGACACCTCGCGGTCGCAGCGCGCCGTGCGACGCAGCACGTCCGCGAAGGGCAGCGCGCCCCCCCCGCGCCCCCAGCCGAATGAGCAGAGCTACTCACCAGGAACAGCGTGGCGAGCAGCACGTGCGACACCTCGCGGTCGCAGCGCGCCGTGCGACGCAGCACGTCCGCGAAGGGCAGCGCGCCCCCCCCCGCGCCCCCAGCCGAATGAGCAGAGCTACTCACCAGGAACAGCGTGGCGAGCAGCACGTGCGACACCTCGCGGTCGCAGCGCGCCGTGCGACGCAGCACGTCCGCGAAGGGCAGCGCGCCCCCCCCGCGCCCCCAGCCGAATGAGCAGAGCTACTCACCAGGAACAGCGTGGCGAGCAGCACGTGCGACACCTCGCGGTCGCAGCGCGCCGTGCGACGCAGCACGTCCGCGAAGGGCAGCGCGCCCCCCCCCGCGCCCCCAGCCGAATGAGCAGAGCTACTCACCAGGAACAGCGTGGCGAGCAGCACGTGCGACACCTCGCGGTCGCAGCGCGCCGTGCGACGCAGCACGTCCGCGAAGGGCAGCGCGCCCCCCCCCGCGCCCCCAGCCGAATGAGCAGAGCTACTCACCAGGAACAGCGTGGCGAGCAGCACGTGCGACACCTCGCGGTCGCAGCGCGCCGTGCGACGCAGCACGTCCGCGAAGGGCAGCGCGCCCCCCCCCGCGCCCCCAGCCGAATGAGCAGAGCTACTCACCAGGAACAGCGTGGCGAGCAGCACGTGCGACACCTCGCGGTCGCAGCGCGCCGTGCGACGCAGCACGTCCGCGAAGGGCAGCGCGCCCCCCCCGCGCCCCCAGCCGAATGAGCAGAGCTACTCACCAGGAACAGCGTGGCGAGCAGCACGTGCGACACCTCGCGGTCGCAGCGCGCCGTGCGACGCAGCACGTCCGCGAAGGGCAGCGCGCCCCCCCCCGCGCCCCCAGCCGAATGAGCAGAGCTACTCACCAGGAACAGCGTGGCGAGCAGCACGTGCGACACCTCGCGGTCGCAGCGCGCCGTGCGACGCAGCACGTCCGCGAAGGGCAGCGCGCCCCCCCCGCGCCCCCAGCCGAATGAGCAGAGCTACTCACCAGGAACAGCGTGGCGAGCAGCACGTGCGACACCTCGCGGTCGCAGCGCGCCGTGCGACGCAGCACGTCCGCGAAGGGCAGCGCGCCCCCCCCGCGCCCCCAGCCGAATGAGCAGAGCTACTCACCAGGAACAGCGTGGCGAGCAGCACGTGCGACACCTCGCGGTCGCAGCGCGCCGTGCGACGCAGCACGTCCGCGAAGGGCAGCGCGCCCCCCCCGCGCCCCCAGCCGAATGAGCAGAGCTACTCACCAGGAACAGCGTGGCGAGCAGCACGTGCGACACCTCGCGGTCGCAGCGCGCCGTGCGACGCAGCACGTCCGCGAAGGGCAGCGCGCCCCCCCCGCGCCCCCAGCCGAATGAGCAGAGCTACTCACCAGGAACAGCGTGGCGAGCAGCACGTGCGACACCTCGCGGTCGCAGCGCGCCGTGCGACGCAGCACGTCCGCGAAGGGCAGCGCGCCCCCCCCGCGCCCCCAGCCGAATGAGCAGAGCTACTCACCAGGAACAGCGTGGCGAGCAGCACGTGCGACACCTCGCGGTCGCAGCGCGCCGTGCGACGCAGCACGTCCGCGAAGGGCAGCGCGCCCCCCCCGCGCCCCCAGCCGAATGAGCAGAGCTACTCACCAGGAACAGCGTGGCGAGCAGCACGTGCGACACCTCGCGGTCGCAGCGCGCCGTGCGACGCAGCACGTCCGCGAAGGGCAGCGCGCCCCCCCCCGCGCCCCCAGCCGAATGAGCAGAGCTACTCACCAGGAACAGCGTGGCGAGCAGCACGTGCGACACCTCGCGGTCGCAGCGCGCCGTGCGACGCAGCACGTCCGCGAAGGGCAGCGCGCCCCCCCCGCGCCCCCAGCCGAATGAGCAGAGCTACTCACCAGGAACAGCGTGGCGAGCAGCACGTGCGACACCTCGCGGTCGCAGCGCGCCGTGCGACGCAGCACGTCCGCGAAGGGCAGCGCGCCCCCCCCGCGCCCCCAGCCGAATGAGCAGAGCTACTCACCAGGAACAGCGTGGCGAGCAGCACGTGCGACACCTCGCGGTCGCAGCGCGCCGTGCGACGCAGCACGTCCGCGAAGGGCAGCGCGCCCGCGGGCGGCAGCGCGCGCAGCACGGCGCGGCCCAGCGCCTGCGCGTCCAGCGGGCCGCGCGCCTCTGCCGCGGCCGCGCGCGCCAGCACGCCCGCCTGCCACGCCGCCCAGGACGAGTCGTCCGCACGCGTCGTGTCGTTGCCGCGCATCGAATCGTCTGTGCGCGTCGAGTCGTCAGCGCGTGTCGTGTTGTCTGCGCGCGTCGAGTCGTCGGCGCGTGTCGTGTCGTCCACTCGCGACGTGTCACAGCCGTCGCCCACGGAGCTCTGCTCGAAGAAGCCGTCGTCGTCGCTGTCGGGCTCGAGCCCGCGCCAGTTCTTAACGGTGGCCGCGGCATCGGCCGCGTCCGCAATGCTCCAACCCGCGAACTCTGTGAACCGAGTGAGATCATGAGTTTCCCACTTCTGGACTATTGGCGAGGCCGTGCCGACGAATGTTAAACTTACCGGCGCGCGGATCCGGTTCTAGTTCGCGCAGCCGTCGTCTTTCACTCAAAATATAACTCTTTCTCTTTTTTACTGTTCTCCTGATCCATCTTGTTGATATACTAAACTCTCGTATCTCGAGCAACTCGTGTCGCAAGTCTGCAAAAGAAAAATTAACTTAGTATGGTGTTAATTTCTGACCGTACTTCGTGAAAGTCATTAGTTTGAATAAACTACTACAATAAATTCTGATTTAAATAGCATGATGCTGTTGCTGCATTTAAATGTTGTATGAATGAGTGAGTAAAGAACTAGTGCAGCTTTTTTTTATAGATAGGAAAACCTTAAATAACTTCACCGGGAGTCTTCGCGGGCGTAGTAGTATTGACTAAAACTCACTCATGTTCATTCAGTTGCTTTTACGGTATCTCTCTCGATGAACCCAACATGCTTGTGTTGGAGACCCAGAGAGCCTGGCCAAGGCCAACCCTTCGCGATGGCATGGGCAGGCTCTCTACATTGCTTTGCGGTCTGTACTGTCGTCGTACACTAGTACGCGCACAGAACGACTCATTTTAATAATATTATTTAGTACATTTTAATTGGGGTAATCTATCTATGTCACGCTCACCTTCATTTATGTTTATTTTTAAACCACCTGCGATAATGTCATCAATATTTAAAACACTATGCCGTCTCTTCCGCACTTTCTTTACTGGCGTCGGCAGGGTTAGGTCGGAGGACGCGGGCGGGGCGGGCGCCGGCGAGCCCGGCAGCGGCGTGCTGGTGCGGAGCGGGGAGCTGGGGCCGGCGGGGCTGGCGGGGCTGGCGGGGCCGGGCGGGGTGGCGGGGCCGGGCGGGCTGGCGGGGCCGGCCGTGCTTGCGGGCGCGTGCGGGCTGGCGGACCGCAGCGGGCTCTCGGGCGGCAGAGGGCTCACAGCCGCTTCGATGGCCTCCTGAAGTTCCCGAATAGATATCGGACGGGGGCCCTCCGGGTCGAACAGAGTCCGGGGTTCGAAGTCGTCTACCAGCATCCCCGTCTCAGACTGTGACAACATAACATGGACATTGGCGTAAATAGTTAATTTGCGGGGGGATACATAGACAAGTTATAGTTAGCCTTTCTTTAGTCCTTTCAGAATAATATTGATGTTGCTTAATCGACTTGGAAACAAGGCTGTAGGAGTGATCTCGGAAATTTTAACTCCCTAACTTGCAGAGGTCAGAAGTGTTTCGAACCCACCCTTCATACAAGTTACTAGGTCGACTTACAAAGTCAAGAGGAAGCAGGCTGTAAGAATGAGCACAGCTAACTCAAAACAGTTAACACTATGCCTTAGACAGGTTATACCTGATAAAAGGCTGTATTAATATTTGATTTAAATGATTTTTGTCTGAATAGCTTCAGATCTTTAGCTGGCCATACACGCACAGATTTGCCCGACGGATCTGTCCGACAGACGTGCTTGGCGGACAGATCCGTGCATTTATGGTGAGTACGGACACGGATTTGCACGCCGGGTGCCTGCCTGCTGCCCGTGGTCAAATCGAGCGGATCGGGCAGGGGGCGGGTAGATCCGAGCTCCCAACTGTACGTGTGTGCGTAGCGATGTATGTACCCGCGAGATTTGACATCAGTCGCGCACTAACACTCGAAGTAATTATACATGAGTTTGATCACAGAAATGGTGTTTAGTGAAAATAAAGAATTTTGGACAAGTTTTATAGAGCTTTATAAGTCTATACCTAGTTTCATATGGCTATATCGTTTTTTTAGTCATTGCTTTACCCAAACTCTTCTTCGTTTTCTTTCTTCGAGACAAATAAAACCGCCACATTTTATTGCTAATTTATGCTTTGAAATAGACATTTTTACAGACGACCGTATTTGCTGGAATTACGATCTGAACTGCTGCCCGTACTCGTGTGTGGCGAATCACGGATATGCCTGTCGGACAGACCCGGCGGGCAGATCTGTGCGTATATACTGGCTAGCTTTTAGGTATCATAGAGTTTGGAATCGGTAACACATCATCCTGGGGTCGAAGCGCACGCGCCACCTTGGCTTGCGGATACTGACGTGGAAGATATCGATGGTGGCTGTGAAGTCGTCGGGCAGGCCGATGAGCTCGTCGTCGTAGTCGTAGAGCGCGCCCCACGAGGCCGCGGTCATGACGCGCGGCTCCAGCTCCGTGAACGTGTTGGGCAGCTGCGGGTGCGGCCGGTTGCCGGCGGGCGCGTACTCGATGCGCTCGGGGCTGACGCCCAGGAAGCCCACGCGCTGGAAGCCGGCCAGGCCGCTGGGCCCGGCGCGGCGTGCGGGGCCAGCGGCCGACGGGCCCGCCACGGGCTCCGCGCCCGGCTCCGCGGAGGACGAAGCGCGCGCCTCCTCAGCTGCCTCCCTGCGGACGGAGCGAACGAGCTAGCTGTACTGAATGAGCTCCTCCAGGAAATTACCATATTTATACCTATGGGTGCCAATGTGATAACCCTATCACATGTGACATTGGATTATTGTTTCCATTTCTCAAAACTTAGAATAAAGTAAAGCAATGGTAACGTCAACCTGATGTCTCAAGCAGTACAAAGCTTGCTTAAAAAAACATTAAATATATTCTTCTGTAATCTAGATAATTATGCAGGCTTGAAGTCATCAAGGTAAGGCGCATCATGACTCACGGCGGCGCCTGCAGCGACTCGCTGACGTCGAGCACGTGCTGGTACAGGAAGTCCACCTTGCGGCCGTAGATGGCGGCGGACTGCTGCAGCAGCAGCGCCAGCTCGGCGTAGTTGGGCGCCACGGCGCCGCCCGTCTCCAGCGCGTGCAGCCCCGCCTCGGTCAGATACTCCTCCAGCAACTGCGACAGGATACGGTCATACAACACACTACCGGGTCGACTCCAGCTGGACTACAGACAAATTACCGGTCGCTTTATATTTAAAAAAACTTTTTTAAATAAATAATTTTACTTTTAAAAATTTAACTACTTCCGGAAGTCGGTGACTTGTTTGTTTCATTGGCTTCTTTATATTTGTGACTTAGGGCCTGTTTCACAATGTACGGATAAAGTGCCAAATACTTATGTTACACATAAATTATTCGGATGATAAAAGTTCTGCATAAGAAACTTTGTGTTTCACAAACTTTTTTTATCTGACACATAACTATCTGGGACTTATGTGTAGGCTTGGTGGCAACACCATATGCGTACGCTCCGTTTTTTGGTGTCATTTTATTAAACATGAAGAAATTTAACAAAACTACTTATACATTTATTTTAACATACACTACGAGTATTGTTTTACTTTAATATTTGTATATAACTAGTTATTATTCTATAACGGTTAATATTCTAAACAAAAACTTATGAAGAATCATTTGATGGTAATTGAATATTGCCTGTAACGAAACGGGATGTCGTTAAATAATGACAAAAAATTGACAGTCACTAAAACCGTGGTATTTTTAAGCTATTTCGTCCAGTTGTTTGCGTTTCATCTTTGTTTTGTAATTATTGCGATTATCTATTTATTAAATAGATACTTTTGGAAAATGACGACACCAAAACGCGAACGAAGTGTTAACTTCAGCCGGGAAGAAGTTGAGCTTCTAACTTCTCTTGTTGCTCAACACAAAGGTATATTAGAAAATAAGACGAGTGACGCAGTCACTTGGCATGAAAAAGAACAGTGCTGGAAGACAATGGAGTCATTATTTAATAGCACAAGCGGTACAAAATTTCGGAGTGCTAAAACCCTAAAAGCAAAATATGAAGGGATAAAACGGAGTACAAGACAAAAGTCGGCACTGATACGTGCAGAAACATATCGCACAGGAGGGGGGCCCAGTGCTGCTCCTCCTCTGACGCCTATAGAAGAAAAAGTAAAACAAATGATTTTGTTATCAGTCGATGGAATCGAAAGTGAATTTGATTCTGATCATGTTGGTAAGATCTTATGTTTTAAATAATTTTTAGTTGTATACAAGTGTATTAATTTGACTAGCCAATGTGTATTTTGTATATAATTGAATTAACTTATTCACCCTTATAGTGAACCAAATACAATTGTCCCATCCCTTCTCTTGCTAACAAAGTTCTTTATGTTGCAGATTCTATACAAACACAACCTCTTCCTAGCCAAGAAATAGTTTCTACACTAGATTCACAAATTATAGAAATAAGAGAGATTGTTGCAGATAATAAATGTATCCAATTAGTGGATGCCGATACAATGCATCACCCACGTAAGTTATTATTTGTACATGTAAAGCCTAGTTAACTGTAATATGATGGCCACTTGTTAATAACAAAAATGAAATATATTTACTATTAACTAACTTTTCATCTCTTTTAAACTCCCCTATTTTTTGGTTTTCAGTTGTAGACCAGCTTACACAAAATGACGTCTCTGATGAAGAAGAGTCATCAAGAAAAAAGATAGGTAAGTAGTGTTTCTCTTGTGCCTTTGTATTGTTGATAAGCACACATCAAGATCTCACCTGTTTTTTTTAATTTCAGGTCAACATACTACACCTAAAAGAGTTGCCAATGATAAGTGGACTAATTGGAAGCCAAAATCTCTGCGTTCTAAAAAACATCCGGCTTTATGTAAGTTCTTTTAATAGCATTAGAATATATGGCCATGAACTTCTCTCTGGAGGAGACCTACGTAAGTCCTGCAGTGAGACATGGTCAAAATAATGGTACTAACCTGTGTAATTTTTACCAATATTCGAAATAAATAAAAATCTTGTTTCAGCTGCAGAAAAGATGAAAAGACCATTTGAAAGAGTAGCAGATGCAAAATTAGAAGTTACAGATTTACAAAAGAAGATTCTGGAGGAGGAATTAATACAAAAAAGAAGGCAATCGGCCTTCGAAGAGGAAGAAAGGGAGCACAAACGAGAAATGTGGGCATTAGAAAAAAAATACTTTTTAAATAAATTTGAAAATTCGATTTTTATTTAACATACAATATTTTTAAATCTTTTGTTTGCCATTATGAAATGCAAATTATTATTATTATAGTAATGAAGCAAAATAATCATTAATTAAATTACTTCGCACTGTTGCATCTCCCACACTATCTAATCTACTTTGATTCAAATCATGTTCATCTGGCTCATCTACTGAGGTGATGATTTCAAAATGAACATCCCGCATATCTACTGCAATATTGTGCAATATTGCACATGCCACTATTACGGCCTGTACACGAGTTACAGACAGCAAAATTTTCTTTGATAAAATGGGGAATCTATTTTTCCATACACCATAGGTTCTTTCCACTACATTTCTACTTCTTATCTGGGACTCATTATAAAGATGTTCTGCTGGAGTCCTGGGAAGTTGTAGAGGTGTAAGCAGGTAAGAAGTATTTTCATATCCTTTATCACCGACAATCATGCAGTTTCCAAATTCTCCACTTTGTATATGTTGCTTTACAAAAGAATTATTAAATATTGTTTGGTCATGTGCAGCTCCTGGCCATCTAGCCACAATGTCCAAGATCTTCAACTTTGCACTCACTACAGTTTGCACATTAAAAGAAAATTGTGACTTCCTGTTTCTCCAGTCTTCTGCATTGTTTCCACCTAAAAATAATGAAAACATTTATAAGAAGCAGGAGTTATATTTGAACATATAGAATTATAGATGTATAGTTCTATAGAATTTATTTTATACCTGGAGATTTTATAGGAACATGGGTACAATCAATAGCACCAATAAGTCTTGGGAATTTAGCTATATTATAAAACTCTTGCTGGATTTCTTGAGTGTTGGTTGGAAATTTGATAAACTCCCGACTCAATCTTGCAATAGCTCGTGACACCAGGTAAACAATGCGACTGGCAGAAGCTTTGCTGACACCAGAGAAATCGCCTACAACCGTGAGAAAGCTTCCCGTCGCGTAAAACCGCAATGTTAACAGTAAACGAGTAATCGGCATTATAGCCCAATTCCTGAAAAAAAAACAGTTTGAGTTAGATCGAATAGAGCTAGACGGAGGCGTGCCATCATAAAAATGCAGGTTGTAGGTAGGTAAGGTAGGTAAGTGCTTACTTGCCTTTCTGTAGTGACAGATATTGTCGTCTCAATAATTGCATACACAAACATTACAGCTTTCTTAGTAAGTCTGAAGCGCGCCCTAAAGTCCGTTTCGTCTAATGTCTCCATATAGTTTATTCTTTCCCGATACACAGGATTCCTGCGTGGTATTGTAAGGCTATCAAAATCTTCATCAAACTCGTCTTCAAGAGTCTCAAAAATGTCCATTATTGTTTTATGGCGTTTACCTAGGTTATTGAGACAAAATACCACGCGCTGATTCGCCCGTAAAATTCACCTACACGAAATGTTTTTTACGCAAGAAAATATATAATTTTAATACAACACCAAAGAAAGAAAAACAATATTTTAAATTTTAACTGTCAAAAATACTACCTCACACTACTTATGTCTAAGATAAATGTGCTATTTGCCACTTCGACTGACCCATAACTTACGGTGAACTTTATGTGACACATAGTGTTATTTGACAGTTGTGAAACGTAACAATTGTGTTTATCTTACAAATAAGTAACAAATAGCTTATTCGAAACTTATGCAGAACTTATCGGTACATTGTGAAACAGACCCTTAGTGGTATTATTTATAGTGTGCTGTGATGCCACTGCTGGTACCAGTAGGACCGTCATAGTGATACGAGGTAAAAATACGCGGAAGACGTCCCTGTTGCTCCCTCTAACCATGAAACTAAAAACACTTATTTTTTGTTTTCAGGCGTAGTAAACATGGTTTTGTTAAAACAATAAATGCATTTTCCGGAGATGAGTACAGCGCAACGCAATCGGCAGTGCTTCGAGAGGTGGTTTGTAATGCAAGTCGTAGTTACCGAACAGTTACATTTTTCTATTTCTACGTCTATTTAACTTTTTATACATAACATACATGTATAGGAGCACTTTTATTGATGCAAATGAAATAGGTGAAAATGAATATATCCTATGATGTTGGCGCTTTTTATAAAGCCTTCAATTGACATTCAAATTAAGAGGTGCCTGACGCTCGCACACTAACGGTTTCGAACCACCGCCAAACATAAACACGGCTTATGTATCTCTGAGTAAAAATCCTTTAGATGCGGAACCCTTAAAAATACATTAATAGCTCAAACCAATCAGACGCAGTGCAGAACCACACAGAAACAATTCGACCTGCGAATCCAAATTTAATTCGTACGAAGAGCAATTGGTAAGTATTCATTGTGCTATTACACAAAACATTAATCATATAGAGTATATCATCTGAATATTCTTTTTTTCCAACTTTATTAATGAGAATCTACTAGTCACAATATACAAGAAGTGACAAGTTTGTGCTGATTTACATTTCCATTATAATATAGACTTGCAAGGCTCTTGGAACAAACGAGTCAATGTCCTGTTAGTGAGTTGCTTCACAGTAACATATTGCATTATCTTGCATGCTAGTTAAACCAAAATGGAGGGATTTTGTTCCAATGTGGTATATATTTTCTTTGAATTTTTGTTGTACACTGACTGTAAGGGGTATGTTTTCAATATAGTATTTTAAGATGTTTCCATCTTTGTTTGTGATCCACCTAAAACAACAATAAATGATTACAACTCTACATATCACAGTGATTCTGCACTTGTTGTGGATGGTACATAACACATACAATGATTTTAAAGAAAGAATTTATTATGTTTCTTTAAACCAGCGAGATTAATGGAGTGGAGAAGAATGGAGTAAGTATCAGTCTGATCAAGCAATACACAGGAAATGGATTTAGGAGCCGAGGTTGCATGAGGAGATGGGAGGATCATTAAATTGTACAAAGGTCCCCTTTGGCGAAGAGTGGCAGCGGAAAGGCACCAGTGGAAGGTGTTGAAGGAAGCTTATGCCATAGCAAACCGAGCTTAGAGGTGAACTAAATTAACAAACTAGTATTAAGGTTAAAAACTGTTAAAAAATCGAAATAAAAGGCTTTATTGTCATATTGTGTTAGTAATTATTAAATCATTCAAGCATCATTTATTAAATTTTTGTCTGTGTATTTGTTCAGGCTTATATCGAAATAACTGGACTGCTTTTCCAATACTGTTACTGGCAGACAGCTATTCTTTCAAGCAGTAAGTATTTCAAGAAAATTTGATATTATTAAATTGATAACAATCAGAATAAATGGCTTTATTATTATAAACCCTACATTTCTTCAGTGTCCATTTGTTCAGGCTTATTTCCAAAACGGCTGAACTGATTTTGACAGTACTTTTACTGGCACATAGCTATTGTTATAAGTAGTAACTATTTCAAGAAAATAAGAATCCATTAAATTGTTAAAAACGCTGTAATAAATAGGGAAGTAATATTTTTCACAGAAGGTCACTATATAGGCACTAGAAATTTGTAAATAGAGTGTGTTGTACAAGAAAAAATACACTTTTGTATTGGAACTTTATCCTAAGTGGGTATGAATTTTATCTGACCTGTATCTCTTTAGGAAAAACTCATTTTGTGGCGACATTGGCTTAAAGTAACAGGGTCATCTTCATCATTTACTGCTCCAAGGATCAAGAGGCAAATAGTGAGGAATGAGGGCAAGCAACCAAACTATGGCCGCAACCTTACTGGCCTCAATTGGGAACTGGCTCATACTGTTTACACATGCAGATAGCACACACATTACATACATTAGCTGCATATTTCTAAAAGAAGAAAGTTTTAAAATTAGCAAAAGAGTAGGAGTATTTTTGAACAATTTGTATACAGAACAAGAAAATCATGTACTTTATTCTGTTGGCCTCAACATATTGGGGCATTGCAAAAAAACATTTGAAGGTTATTTCATTGAGTTGCACCTGTCTTATACAAATAAGTTGACACAAGACACTTGCTGCTAATCAGTCATCTCACTGACGATGGGAAAATGTTTAGCCTTGACTCACATGTCAAAGTATGAACAGGGTCCACTTTATACCGTTCTTTGAAATTGTATTAAGTTTATGTATTAACTGTTGTTTTTTAAGTATAACCAATGAATATAAATCAAGATGTGTATATGTCCACTTATACTTATTCTGTTGTTGCATGTACCCTGTTGACAATATTAATGTATTGAGCCAATAATGTGAGTTATGTAACAAATAAGCAATACACCACATGGTATATAGCCCTTCAGGTATTTATTGTGATTTTGTTAGTAAACAACAGCTTCAGATAAAGTCTACTATTTCGTGTGGACTGAGCATATGAACTCACCAAGCAAATATTAAATTGACTTGACACTTTTTTTTATGAAATATTGGAATGCAATGTGAGGACAAATCACAACAATGTTCAGTGCATGTCTTATATGTTTTTATTGGCGAGCGCGCGTCGAAACGTTTTAAAATATATTCTCAGTAATATATCGAAGGACCATCGACTGCAGAAGGTTAAAGGTGTTCTGAAGTTAAAAAGCATAAATGATAATAAAAGAGGGAGAAGCGCGCGGCGATGCACCGGCGGAGGTGTCGGCCGTCAGGGACTCACCGCGGCGAGGTCTGTGTCGAAACATCGGCGGGAATCGCTGCTGATGGGCCGCATCAGCACCGCCACAATTTCGTCTATTCTTTGAGAGCTCATACTCCACCGTTTTTCTCTCCGGGACAAACGTTGATCCCTGGAAATAGCGTCCTTGCATTGAAAACATTACTGACTGATGCTGGAAGGCGTCGCGGACAGCGGAATACAACACAACTACAAAGTTTTGCTAGCTCAGTGGCGCGAAACTTTCTGTCATCGACACCTTTTCAATTTATAAAACTTTATTTGTAAACTAGATCTCATACACCCGTTTTTAAAGTTACTTAAACACATTATATTACCTTTGCCTTTCAATGCAGTCGGCGTCCATTTTACAAACATAAAATTGTACAAATAGGAAGAACGTAATAACAACGGTGGCCATTTATTTATGTTTTCAAGGGAGACATTCCGCGTTCCGCGCTCGCTGTCAAAGCCCCGAACGTTCGCTATTCGACGCTATAAAACTGTACCGAATAAATTTGTCTATGGTTTACTAAATTCACTTTGTGACTTTATGGTTAATGAATGTAAACACGAGTTTTGTAGAAAAATACTCATGAAATGATATGACTTAAAAAAATAATTTAAGTCTAACATTACATTTTATCCATACTTAGATATTTTTTAACGTGTAAAAAAAACACAGATTTATTTTTTACTTCTAGCAATAATTTACTTTCATCGTCAAACTCGAAGGCATTGAACTTGGGTAATGTAAATAATATTTTGAAAAAACAATAATATATAAATAAGAAATCAGGCAGTGAAAATTAATATTTGACTGTAATGATTAATTAAGTCAAACATACAACATACATAAGTCGACAGAGATAATCACACTAAAAGCTATGGGTATGTCTCGGTGCTATTCGCTAATGAAGTGCTTGCTGATACTCTTCAATATAATATTTTTGGTAAGAAGCTGAAAAAATTATTCTATTTTTTTCCTGTGTTATTATGTAGAAGTAGAATACAAATGTAAATCAATATTTTTTTGGGCTAACGATATAAACCCATTGATGATTACGATTAACTCCACCAACATTATGCTCCGTAAACAGAGATGGTTTCAATCCAGCCATGTGACTATAAAAACGCGCGGCCTGTTTACATGAAACGAGATGTAAATAAACAAATACTATGTGTTAGTGACTGGGGCTGAGAGGTAGCAGAGCTCGTTCTGAATTGATTACAGAAGTATAATAGTGTGACGAGTGTGCAAAGCGTCGCACTGTGTACAATGAAAGTTTATGGGTCGTATTGCAGTGCGTGGGCAGTGCGGCGTGCGGGTTCGCGGGCTGGGCGCTGTGGGACGGGCGCGGCAACGAGAGCGCGGCGGCCCGCGCCGGGCTGCTAGCACTGGCGGCGTGGGGCGGCGCGCTGGCGCTGGGCGCGCTAGCGGCGCTGTGCGGAGCGGCGCGCAGTTCGGCGCCACTGCTGGCGGCCGCGTTCTCGCTGCTGGCGCTCACGGCGGTGGCGGAGGCGGCGGCGGCGTGGTGGGGCGCGGCGCACCGCCCGCAGCTGCGGCGCGCGCTGCTGGACGCGCTGGACCACACCGTGCGCCATGAGTATGGTGTGCTGCAGACCCGCACACAGCTGCTCGACGTCATACAGCAAGGGGTCCGTTGCTTTCCAACTTACTTATAGTGACTTACATCCTTACATAATATTGTGTTCTTGATGTTATCATCATCATGATCATATCTTTTTGCATTGTTGTGACACAGGACTCTGATGAAACTGTAGAAGTTTCTTGGTTATGGAACCCAGAATAAGTTGTACACTTTTTCCAAAGCAAAAATCATAAGTGACTCTTCTGAAACAATATCTGTGTACACACGGCGACAGATCCACCTATACAAAACCAGTTTATGCGGATCTCTCATTGTACTTGAAATTTATGGTGTACGATCCGTTGTTGAGAGAGCAGCATAAACTGGTTTTGTATAGGTTGATCTGTCACCGTGTGTACATACACAAAAAAATGAAGAGTAGTTTACGCATGTAAACTACTCTTCATTTTTTTTTCATATAGGAAATCCAAATAATTTCTCCCGCTGTGGGAGGAGTGCCAGACTTGTACAACTTGTATTCACTAAAACCATTCCATTTTCCTTTTTTTGCCCTTTGTGTTCTGAGGCCACGGTATCTCTTTTAAACAACACAACTATGGGTGAAGAAGTACAGGGATATATATTATTTAACAATAAGCTTTTGACAGTCTTCTTTTTTACATGTAGATAAAACTCATATTGTAGCCACCTGCACAGCTCAAACATTTGCTTTCATAATATTTAGACTATACACAACAATGTGAAGCCTGTTTCAAGTAATTTTTAAAATAGTATTTACTAATAATAAGACACAAAAGCTTTCTTCTTTGTAGCATGTCAATTGTCATTGTTCTAGAGTCAGGCCAAATAGCATGATCTCTTACAGCAGTTGTTTTTTTTTTAAATCAAATCTATTGTGTCCCAAAATTAGCTATGAACCCACTTCCCAAGCATCCACTAATTCCTGTAATGTGCAAACATCAGGACATAATATGAAGTACCATATATTTTGCAGGAAAACACCAGAAAAACCTTTTTAATAAGATTATGTGATTTGTTTTTTTTTATATCACCATTATAATCCGTGTGTAGCTGGAGTGTTGTGGGGCGGAGGGCCCGCGCGACTGGCAGCACTCGGCGTGGGCGCGCGCGCAGGAGAGCGCGGGCGCGGCGCCGTCGGACGCAGACGACGCGCTCGACCTGTCCGTGGGCGCGCCCACCAACTACTACTGGGTGCCGCCCTCATGTTGTGTGCTTGCAGATAATCACGAGGTATCTGTCACCATTTATTTCATCTTTTTATGCAGCATAATCTGCCTAACTTTATCCTAACTATATTGGCGGCTTTAAGTCTAAACAGGTATTTAAAATGGAGTGACTGTCTATCTGACTTGATCTCTACAACCTGGTTAGAACTAGGGTTTCAATTATACATAACTAGCTGTGCCCCGGCATGTGTTGCAATGCAATTTTGTATCTTTCTACCTACCCTAACTACCCCTACCTACCCTACCTACCCTCCCTACCTACCCTACCTACCCTGCCACCTACCCTACCTACCCCTAAATACCCTACCTACCCCTACCTACCCTACCTACCCCTACCTACCCCACCTACCCCTACCTACCCCACCTACCCCTACCTACCCCACCTACCCCTACCTACCCCACCTACCCCTACCTACCCCACCTACCCCTACCTACCCCACCTACCCCTACCTACCCTACCTATCCTACTTCTATTACCTGGATGAAAAGTATCCTATGTCCGTCTCCTGGTTCTAAGCTACCTCCTCACCAATTTACAGCTAAATCGGTTCAGCCGTTCTTGAGTTATAAGTGGAGTAACTAACACGACTTTCTTTTATAAATATAGATTATGGTATGTAATAATTATGACATTGATTCATGAAGAAGAAACAAATTGTTCAGGGATATATTATTACATTATACATTTGCCTAGAGGAGCTAAATAGTAATGCATCAGAAACATCTTCAATTGACACTAGAATGTCAATTGAAGATGTTTCTTTCGAAAACAGCATACTATAGGTAGTGTCTCCGATTTTCTAACTGATATAGTTTTTGAATCAGAAGAATCTGAGATTCAGAGAATTGGAAATCAACTTTGGCACAGCTAATTTAATGTGTAAGTGCATGTCTCACAGGATTGGCCAGAGGAGGCAAAACACAGTGGTAGAAATAACACCAGCAGTAGGAAAAAAAACAGTCTCAAAAACAATAAAATATACTAATACACTCTTTTGCAAAAAAAACGGACTGCCCGGCTAGACAGGTTGGCGAAGCAGCGGTCTGCGTGAACTGCACCAGAGCCAAGCTGGGGGAACACTCCCACGATGCGTTTAGCAAAGAGTGCCCTGTACGCAAGAAGGGGGACGCATTTGCGCGAGCAACTATAGCGTATTGCTAAAGTTGTCAGTGTGCCCACTTTTGCATACATAGAGACTACCACCTCGACACAATCAAATAGCAGATGCATTGAGCGAACCACTGGGGTTGGCCCAAATGATAATTGTAGCCACTTTCATGAGAAAGTGGTTACAATTATGGTCTATGAGTCAACTCTAGTGGAATCGCCGAATTGTGTCGAGCTGGGTGAAACAATCTACATTTCTTTCTTGTTAGGCAAAATTTTAGGCTATTTAAAAATACGTATATGTATGATATTAAAGTATATACTAAGTATATTACGGAAATATTATAACAATAGATTCATAAAAAATAATAAGAAGAGAATAATAACAAAAACTAAATTAAAATTAACCGACACAAACAGAAATTATCTCTTAAGGGTATAAATAAAAGAGGACAGGACAAATCATTCTAAACAAAAAGGTAAAACTAAAACAAATATATACATCATAATAAATAGTAGTTATTTTGGTCAAATTAAATTGTAACTTAACTTAGTAAATAACAATTAATAAAACATTAACCTAACTTTGTGTATAAACAGTATTATCTTCGGTGACTAAGATAGTCGAGGTGTCCGCGGGGATTTCCCACTACTACCAAAACAAAAAAAAAAAAAATCTTGCGTAATATACGCTTCCACGTCATCAGAACGGTGCAGGCGAGCATTGTCGTCCATAAAAATGGAATTAGGACTTCCATTATGTACCGGTGTGCATTTAATGTTCCATTTTCTATGAAAACTAACTCCGTACGCTCCGTCAAATTAATTGCTGCCCAAAACATAACGGAGCCCCCGCTATAAGGAGTGATTTCTTCGAAACACACTTCCGCATAGCGTTCCCGTGGTCTTCGCAGCACTCGCCGGCGGCGGTCCTCTCCACACAAAGAGATTCTAGTTTCATCAGAAAACAATACTTTATTCCAGTCCTCCAGAGTCCATGAAGCACAGTTACGAGCAAACTGAAGTTGAGCAACACGGTGCTCACGGGGTAATTTAGGGCCCCGAGCTGGGCGGTAACTCCTTCTACTAAAAAGCCTTCTCCTGACCGTCCACAAGCTAACTTCTACTCCTCTTACTTCTCCAAGGCTCTTCTTCAGGTCCACACTTGACGCCTTACGATTCCGCAACGCCTGACTCACCAAAGAGCGGTTACCTCTTGGTTCTGTGCATTGTTTTCTTCCCGAACCGGGTCTTCTTTTGACCGAGCCGGTCTCTAGATACCGTTTCCAAGTCCTCTGGACAGTTGAACGGCTCACATTTAGCCGCTGAGACACTAAGTTTGCGAACAACTTCCTTCAAGTAGGGCTATAATTTTGCCGGCCCTTATCACTTTATCACTCATATCAAAAAGTGGTATTGAATGTAAAAAGAAAGATTAAATTGTTTAATTTGCAGAAATAACCAAAAAGTTTAAAAATATCGTAATCAGTTAAAAATCGTTTCAGCAATTCGCGCCATTAGTAAAATAATCCACAATAATCATTATTTTTCTTTTAAGTATCTATTAATTTTAAATTTGGGACGAAAAGAATCTTGCCAGGATGCTTCAAATAACATGGCAATATATTGTCAAATGAATAAAACCTATTTCTTGCTCTTTTTCATTGAAGTAGAGAAAAAAATCTAAAGTGCCCGTTTTTTTGCCAAAGGATTTATTTAAATTTAGAACTTACTACTCCAGTTTGATGAATTATCTCAAAAAACTAACTATAAAATCCCAATTAAACCAATTTTCGTTAAGTTTTTTTACACATTCTAATAACTATTTTTTGAGAATTAGCCAACAAGTTGGTTAATAAAATCAAAGTTGATTGAACTCAAGACTGAATACTGTGGCATATTTGAATAGATTCCAATTTGGATAACTTATGTTTCGAAAACGTGATAATGACTCATTGTACTAATTTTAGTTATTAATTATTGGCTACTAACTAATAAAATGGCAGAAGTTAGGCAGGCTAAGCTTCATTATAATTTTATTTAAATTGCAAGTGGAGTTTATGAGTTATCTTCTATATTACTTATTTTTCTATGTCTTTCATTTCATTCAGTTTCAGTGTAGAGGTATTTTAATGGAAGTCTACTTTGAAAAAGAAAACTCGCTTCCTATCTCTAGTATTATAGTCGCGTCTATCACGCGTTCACAAAATAGATGGTGCAGTGTATTACAAGTGTGAGATAAACGTGCGGTGTGGTGGCAGGAGTGCCTCAGCGCGCGGCGCGTGGCGGCGGCCAGCGCGGGCGGCGCGCGGCTGCACGGCGCGGCGTGCGGCGCGCGCGCGCTGGCGGCGCTGGCGCGGCTGGCGCGCGTGCCGCTGGCGCTGGGCGGCGCGCTGCTGGCGCTGCACGCGCTGGCGCTGCCGCTGGCGGCCGCGCTGTGGCTGCGCGCGCACCCGCACCCCGCCTACAAGGCCTAGGGGCCATAGCGACGAAGCTGCGGAACGCGACCGTGTTCAGATCGTGATGGGCGATTCCTTTTCTATAAAATCTGAGCGCACTACCGACGGAATTGAAATTTGTTTCGATCGTATCGTATGATGAGTACTTCACTTCGTACTGTGACATCGTAGCCTCCGAACAGAAATAGAGCTACTTAAATATAAACTGCTACTCGCCGCCATTGGTACTTATTGAAATAGTGAAATGAAGTACTAACTACGAGATCAAAAATATATTCTAATTCTGCTGGAGTGCCGCCCATTTCAACCATCATTCCCTATGTATTGTTATGTTATCGCCGCCCGCAGCGTCATCTTGCACGATACGAACACGAAGTAAAAAAATAATGGAACAAAGCGTGAACCCGCCTGCAGCCTGCAGCCTGCAGGTGTAATACATTACACGCTGACCGTAACACGACGGCCTACTTTTAGAAATGATTATCTCTCCGTTTACTTCCTACTCAGTGAATACAAAGTTACTTGTGAATTGTATGAAACGAGGGAGGAAGTTATGATCAATCGGTAATAATGTTAGTGTAACTGTAGAGCTTAACCAAATGTGTGTTAGATATAAGTTATACTTGTTATGTATGCTTTATTTATTTAAGTAACGACACTTGTTAAGAAAATCTCGTTGCGGCGTGCCTCTTATGTGCTTGCGCCTCGACTGCGCCTCGACTGTTGGTCGTGTAGGCGACGCCTTAGTAATTCTTACCGAAGTGAATGCAGAATAACTCCAGTTTTAGAATAACGTAACAGCACACGGTCTCTAATAAAATGTTGCAATTTAAAGGAAATGTTATTAAATGAAATAAATAGAAACACATAATAAGTTTAAGCATTGTTGTGAATAATTAAAAAAAAAACCGGCCAAGTGCGAGGCGGACTCGCACACGAAGGGTCCGTAGCACCAAACGAAATGTTTTGTCTCGGCTAATACTATACATCTGGTCGCGTGTAGCTCTCCCCGGAATGGTCGTTACTTAACTGAATAAAGCACTTTATACAATATTCTATTAACGTACTTGTGTTTTTTCTAAGTTCAATTGAACGCATTATTGTGTTGGTATGCGTGTGTATGCACTAACTGCTCTGCCGAGAGTGTCAGCTCACGGTCCACGCACTGTCCACTACAGAATGCGTTCGTACAAATACTCACTTATAATACAACACTTGATCTCTTTACTGCCATTTACACAAACCTATAAGACTTTTATGTTGAGACTGATTTTATTTTCTTTTCGTTAGTACTTAAGTTTGAACCCAGTACAAATGTTTAAGTAATTATTTGTTAAATTAGTTCCCACGAGTCTATATTGTAATGCATTTATTAAGTTGACTGATTTTTTTTATAATAAATAGGGTTAAGTAAGTGTGTCGTGTGTAGCGCCGGCCGCGTCATCGCCACTCACACATCAGCCAGGCTCGCGAGTCTGCTGACTGTACCTGACTGACAGCTTTTCGTACCTACAATTCAATGTGGATAACATTTTTATTTCTGTACAACTTGATATATTTTTGAAATAACTTATTTTGACACGAACTTTATTATTGAAGTTCATTCAGGAAGTTGCCGATGTAAATTAATTCAACTTCAGGCCGTAAGTAGTACACACGGCGAAACATCAAGGTATAATTTCCAGTATTACATGGCTTCGCTTTCCAAAGACAACATCCGCGTATACTGGCTAGGCATAGCTTGATTAATCGGCCATCTGCCAGAATTCTGTACTTAACAGCTTGTGCTATATAAATCGCAATCATTCTTGCTATTTCCACATGAGCACAGAGCATTATATGGTATTTACTATTTACGAAATAGTTAGCAATGATGTCTGTAAGTATATCGCAGTCGCAGAGGTGTGAACCCGTCAGGTATGAAGTGCCAGTAGTGTGTGTGTGCGTGTAGATGTGCGATGTGTCAGTGTGGTGCGCGCCACCTGGTGCCATGTAGCGTAAACCCGTCGGGTATTAACACAAACTGAATGTTAAAACTAATAAACGTCTTCTTGTGTACGCTTTGTTTTATTTCGCCGCTCGTGTGCCGCGTGCCGCGCTCACGAGTAGGCACTTGTTGCCTCTTTCCCAGAAAGTTTCGTTGTAGACATAGACATAATAAGTTGTGAAAGTACCTACTGTAGTTGCCCTTTCCAAAGGGTTGATCTCAATGAAGAAGAATAGACATAGGCTCCATGGACACTCTTTTAAATTAGCATATTATTACAAAATCGTATTTACTTCATTCGTGTTGAGATTATACAAATATGTAAGAACGATGTAGAAAGACGTGTGAAGTAAGAGCGTCCAGAGTAAAAGCAAAATTCAATGTAAAATCTAAATAGACTCAAAATGAACCGTGGCAGCTAAAAGATGACCAGTCCCAACTGACAGCGCCCGTTTACGAACATGACGTATGGATCACCCCCATTCAACCATTTTGAAGGGAACTACATGACCCGCCACCATCAACGAGACATTATTAAGTGAGCATGACACTATCAACCACAGCCTAATGCAAAGATAGTATTACAATCTGCTGCAGCTTCCATAATAACTTCAGATGCTAATTAATGGTTAACCCAAATGGTTGTGGAGCAATCCAGCATTGAGCCAAGCATTTTTATCTTCAATATAGCCCCCCAACTTGCTTAATATGCTTGCATACGTAGTGTGCGTTTTAAACAAGATTTAAATTTCGTCTCATTCAGTTGTAGTATGTGGGGAGGTATTTTATTGTAACATTTTAAACAGTACCCCATTAAAGATGAGTCTACTTTAGCTAACCTGAAATATGGCTGAATCAAATGTTAACTTAGTTATTTAATGGCGTTTGTGGAAGGAGACACCACAATTTTGCCAATATCACGTAGGTACTATGGTAGACAATCAAACGCTGGAGAATATATCAGTAATTATTATTGTTGTATAGAACACAGCAAAGAGATTAAATGATTTAAAATATTTTAACAAACAAATGTGTTCTAAGAGAGAGAAAAAAAAAGACAAAAGTTAATAGTTGTTATATATTACAACTTTATTTTAATAACTTCAAGAAACTTACACAGTTTATATACAAAACAAGAGAACACAAGGGAGAGGAGACATTTAAAGGATGTGGTACGAGAGATATGAAGGGGAATAATTTCGTGTAAAGAGAATCTCAGTTTAGGGTAGCAGAAAAGTAAATGGTCCACGTTTCCGTCATCCAAACCGCATTCACAAATAGAGCTATCCCTAATCCTAAGTTTGGCCAGAAAAGAGGGGGAGCAACAATGATTCAAACGTAGACGTCAGATAGTCGATGTAGTTAATTATTTTGCCAACTTGTATTTGAAAAACCAAGGTTTATGGGGAATGACAGGTTGAATATCGCCATAATATTTACCTTTCACAGACTTAGAGATTTGCCATTTTAAAGACCATGTTTTAAACAAAATTGTCGGTAAAGTGGTACAAATGTCATGAAAGTAAATTTCAGAATGGGCCAAGGAGCCTGTGAGAACAGCATTTTTAGCACATGAATCAACTGATTCATTCCCATGAATACCAACATGACCTGGGATCCACGCTGACAGTTTTAAGACCAAGTTCGTGGCATTCAAACAGCAAATCTCTAATTTTCAGAATAATAGGGAATCTTGATTTACATTTAAAAGGGTTAGATATAATAGATTGAAGACAACTCTTTGAGTCAGAAAATATTATAGAATTATTCATGTTGTCAGATTTAACAAATGAAATGGCATCAAAAATTGTATCGATTCACCTGTAAAAACAGCTACCCTACTATGACCTCTTAAAGCAATTGAGGGAAAGAGACAGAGCTATACAGGGTGTCTAGCACCACCTCTTTCACTCAGTGGAATAAGAATTGCTATAAGATGTCATAGTAGCCCTTCAGATGTAATCGAGGGGCACTTGTAATTTAAAATAATTTTTGTAGATGGAATCCAAACAGCTACACCAACTGGACCATCATCAGAGGCTTTTGTAGCATCAGTAAAAATAGTTACCCAGTTGTGGAAATCAACGGAAACTCTCATTATTAAACACCGAATTTGCTTCCACTGTGCTTTTATTAATACCCAACTCTAAGAGGACATCAGGCCGGAAAACTAGAGCATTATAGGGGCTAGAATAAAGAAGTAAAGTACGGCATTGAAAGAGTGGGCTAAGAAGACGAGAGAATCTACAGAAAGAAGTAAGTCGAAAGTGTAAAGGTTGAAAAGAAGAGGACTCAAGGCTGAGCCTTGTGGTAAGCTTTTCCAGATAGTCCAAGGGGAAAGAAGAGAGTTTTGGGACCTAATAGAGATGGATCTCTTCATCAATAAGTTGCATATAAAACGAACCAACTTCACAGGGATATTTAACTGATTGACAAATTTGTGTTTGAGCACTGGAAGTTGAACGTTATCATAAGCTGATGTAATGTCTAGAATAGCACCTACTAAATACTGATTTTTTAACAGAGAGATTCGAATATTAGAAATTCATATGCTAAGACGATCTATAGTGCTCATACCTTTTCGATCCAAACGGTCAAAATCCAACCTGTGATACAGGCAACAAGTTTCCATTTTCAACAAACCACTCAAGCCGGTGTTTGATCATATGTTCGGCAATCTTACACAGAACTGACGTCAGAGCAATTTTTTGAGAGCAAAAACAAGCAAAGTTCTATAGCTATTTGATTCTGACGGGTTTTTGCCGGGTAACTGGAATGATAATTTGGTTCTTCCACGGTTGAGGGATAAAACCAAGCTCAAAAAAGTTATTAAGCAGTTTGTTTGGATAAATTTGTTTGAATAAATTTGAGGCCTTTTTTAAAAATGAGTACGGAATACCGTCTATCCCAGGAGAGGAATCCATGAGACCATCAAGTGCCAGTTGGAGTTCAGTAAATGAAAACGGAGAATCAAATCGGAGGAACTAAAGGACAGTTCCCTGGCCTTTAGTTCTTCTTCCTTCCCTAAATGATTTCTTCAGCAGCCTAAATTTGGGACTGAAGGAGGAGATAATTTATCAGAAAAGGAATCAAGCCATGAGGAAGGATCATTTGCTAAAATATCAGGAATATTACAAGAACATCTATATCTTTTAATTTGTTTCCAAACCTGGGAAGAAGGAGATCGGGGAGATAAACTCTGGCAATAGCGGAGCCATCCCTCTTTTTAGGGTTCCGTAGTCAACTAGGAACCCTTATAGTTTCGCCATGTCTGTCTGTCCGTCCGTCCGTCCTCGCTTAATCTCTGTGACCGTTAGCACTAGAAAGCTGAAATTTGGTACCAACATGTATATCAATCACGCCGACAAAGTGGTAAAATAAAAATTTGAAAAAAATGTTTTATTAGGGTAGCCAGTAGGTAGTAGTAATTAAAAAAAATCACTTCCCACTTTACATACCTATAGGGTTATATGTAAAGTGGGAAGTGATTTTTTTTTTAATTTCAACCCTAACGTGTGATATATTGTTGGAAAGGTATTTAAAAATGAATAGGGGTTTACTAAGATATTTTTTTGATAATGTCAATAATTTCGGAAATAATCGCTCCAAAAGTAAAAAACAATGTGTCCCCCCCCCCCTCTAACTTTTGAACCACAAGTTTAGAAAATATGAAAAAAATCTGAAAAGTAGAACTTTATAAGGACTTTCTATGAAAATCATTTTGAACTTGATTGACATAACAGTTTTTGTACAAAAAAGACAAAAAGTTGTACAAAATAATTTCTGGACTAAGTTTGTAGTATAATCGTTTATGCAAGCATTTTTTGTAACTTTGTTTACATATTTTATTATCCTGAACGTATCTTTTTTCAAACAAAAAAAGAATTATTGAAATCGGTTCTCGCAATCCAAAATTACCACCGAAATTGCACGTCTTTGTATTAATTAGTAACCCAATTCCCCGAGAGGTGGCGCTGTAGGTACTTATTACATTGGATCGAGTATTACCGAATTGTTCGGTTGGCCTCATAACTGGGAACACTTATTGTGACGGACGGGAAACTACGGAACCCTACACTGAGCGTGGCCGACACGCTCTTGGCCGGTTTTTTCTTTTTAGAAAGATATCTAGTGGCAAAGGCAGCAGCTTTCCTTTGATAAATAAAAAAGTTTGAAAAATTCATTAACCCATTATAATTCTCCTCTGCTATTTTCCTGGCTTTCACAGCTGATGTGCATTCTGAGTCCCACCAGGGAGTGGAAACTTTAAAGCTGAAAGGTTTTTTGAGAGGAAAATTTTCATCAGCGCTGGCAGACACCGAATCCATAAACTACGAGTAAGAATCAACAAAGTTATTGTGGTCAGGAGAAGGGAGTGATTCTATTTTATTATCCAGAGAGGCAGAATAATTACAACACTTGTCAGCCTTTAGTCTATACTTAAGGAAAGGGTTGAAGTTACGTACTGGCACTACTCTGTCTGAAATAGACACAAGAATAGGAAAATGATCGCTACTCGCTACCATGAGAATTGGGCAAGATATTCCAAGAAAGAATAGAAGCTAGAGAGGCCGAGCACACTGTAAGATCGACGGCTGAATTGTGATTTGAATATTTGACGAACTCTCCTAGTAGGAGAACTATTATTACTAACACAGACATTTGCTTCATCAAAAATTTCGTGGAGAAAAAGACCAAAACTAGCATCATAGTTCGAACCCCACGAGCGATGGTGGGCATTTAAATCACCCATGAAAACGAATGGAGAAGGGACAGCTAGACGAAAGAATGCATAAAAGATCAGGGGTTAAACGGGAACGAGCGCCTAACTAGAAGGGCACTTCCGGCATACCCATCAGCCCTATCATCACGAAGACAAGAGTAACCCGGAATCCTGAAACGAGAACCAGGAACCAACCATGTCTCCGAGATGGCAATAACAGACGGGTGTTTGTTAATTAAGTAAAAAAGATCAGGCTTTTTCCATCGTATGCTTTTCGCGTTCCACTGAAAGAGGACTAGGTCCATAATTGGATGCTGAAAGCGGATGAGTAAGTTTATGGGCAACGTGGGGCGGTAAATGGGAATAGGGTATTTTACTCCATATGAAAGAAATTCTATAAATATACAATTCAGATAGCTTAGGCAACAAGCAATCGGAAAATGAAAAAAATAATTAATAAAATAACTGAATAAATTTTAAAATTGATTTCAAAGTTTTCACTTTTTTTAGTCTGTTGTTTTAAAGCGAAACAGTGTCCGCCATGATTATTACGTCTTAAGGTCATGTACAAAAAACTGACAACTGTCAACTGAGCAACTATTAGGTACTATTTTTTTATTATAAAACTTTACATTTTATTTTTTATTAAAATAGTAGTAATAATACCATGGAAGAAATAAATACTACCGTATAATAATACCATAAACTATAGTGAAAAATACAACTAAACAGAAAGACTAATAACAGCGCATTTGTTTACATAACCAACTGACGTCATGACCACAGAGTAACATGGCGTCAAGCGTTTTTGTGATTTTACGCGCGAAAATAGAAATTGTAAAATTGAAATGCAGTTTTATGGCACTTATCGATTGAATATTTTTTTTTTGTTTTTTTGGTGGTTTACTAGGACCCTAGGATCAAAATGAGATACTTTTTAAAAATGGGTGTAATACCGTATTGTCAGTGTCAGTGGATACAAGAGGCCATTGACTCCACCACATTGCAAGTATCACCCGTATGCGTTTGAGTGCACTTAAAGCACCTTGCTTTAGAACGACACTGGGCCTTCACATGACCGAAACGACAACAATTAAGGCATTAGATATTGGGAAATTGATACGTGAGGGAGAGAAGTATGGAAGCAGTATATTCTTTGGGGGAGAACTTGACCTTGGAAAGTCAGGACGATAGTTTGTGTCGGGAGCCAAGAGCACTTCCTCTCCTCTTTAGCTTTACGATTTAGTCTACGGGCTTTTAAAATAATACCGCATTCGACAGGAATGATAAGAGACTACAAACTCATCCATCGACATGTCCACCGGCACTTGACGGACGACACCCATTTTGGTGATGTCATATGATGCGATTGAAGCAACATATTTTTTAACTTCTAGGACCGGAAGATCTAGAAATTTATTGGCCGCAACACCAGATGTGAATTCGACAGAGATTTTATTTCTGCCCACTCTTTTAATACCGTCGGTACCTACAAATATTCTTAATATTATTTTAAGCTAAAACTGGCCAAACTTTATGGGTCGAATGGACGTCCCGGCGGATAGATTCGGTTCAACTCTGGACACGTGGACAATGAATGGACCTTTATCATTGGAATTGTAAGCCTTAACACCCACTAGCTCCAGCGAGATGGCGCTGCTGTGATCGTGTTTACATAGTCTCTGTAGTATTTTTGTATTTAAAAATAAGAAAAAGTTCGTAAACAGTCGTGAAAATTATAGAAAGTGTCGAGCTTACACCGATTCTACTGGATAAATGTTATTAGCTCCGAGAGTTCACTATTTGCGAAGATAATAAAAGAAAACCGCCATCAACTATCACATCATTGAAAGTTCGAACACAAAGGATTCTAAGAAAAAACCGTCAGGACGAAAGAAGGTTAGTCTTTCAAAATTCAAGATATAAAGAAGTGCATAAAAATCAGTGTTAGAGAAAATTTTCTGATCATACTATAACCTATACTTTCATTTAAAACAAAAGTAAAAGTCATGATTATCAAGAATTCTTAGAATAACGCCATCTAACGGCGAGCGGCTAAACTACTAACAAAGCAATACATGAACTCTCGCGCAAACTACTGTTGCACCTATAAATCGTGACACTTAAAAACTTTTGCCAAAATACGCTAGAGGGCGACAATTGTACCATTAAAACTATTGTCAACTTTAAAATAAAAACATGGAAGAAATTTTAAACGCTTTAAAAACAATTCAAAATGATTTGGACCATCAAAGGCAAGAAATTCGTGAAACAGGAAAACTTGTTACAGAACAAGTCACGAATAGTATTAGTTTGATGATTGAAGAAAAGTTTTTAGCAATAAATAAAAATCATGAAGACCTGAAAATAAAAGTGGAAATTCAGGAAAAGAGAATACAAAATTTAGAGAGACAGTCAAGAAAAAATAATCTAGTATTATTTGGTTTAGACGAAAATGAAAAATCGTACGAAAACTTGGAGAGAAACTTCATTAACTGGGTGGAGCAATATCTGTCTGTAAAAATAAGCAATTGCGACATTCAAGAAATAAAAAGAATTGGAAAAAAAGGGGAAAGGACACGCCCACTTGTAGTGAGCTTCCTAACTCTAGGCACAAAAATAAAAATCTTGAAACAAAAAAGAGCACTAAAAGATACTAGCTATTTCCTTAATGAAGATTATCCAAAGCAGGTCCTGGAGAAGAGAAAGGAACTTCAAGTACAATTAAAACAAGAGAGAGAAAAGGGTAACACGGCCAAAATTATATACGACAAATTGATAATATCAAAAACCAACCCTAAAAGAAGTTTTCCCACCTCACCCGAAAATGCCATGGCAACCAATACTGAGAAGAATACACAAATAAACAAAAGGAACAAAATACAGCAAAGCGATCATTTTGTCAAGAGGTCTAGCAGCTTTTCGGAAGGTGTTATAAAACAGGGAATACTGAATTACGTGGTCAAAAATTCATCAAGCAAGAACAATAATGACAACAAGCAAACATAGCAACTAGGCGCCTCCTCCTCATCTTCACACATGCAACGAACAGGCACACAAAAGGATTCAAGAAACATAACAGATCTTCCAAACCGGCCGGTCACCGTGGAAGAGTATGACCACAACCCTCCAAAAAACACAAACAAACAAAATCAACAAAATAATAAACATATTTACGTAGCAACCTATAATGTTAAAACCCTATCCTCATACGAACGGCTATCAGAGTTGGAAGAGGCCATACATAGTATTAAATACGATGTCATAGGATTATGCGAAACGAGACGGCAAGGTACCAAGATAGAAGAATACGAAAACTTTATATTTTGTCACGTGGGTCACACACCTGGCCTCTACGGAGTTGGCTTTTTATTAAACAAAGTGCACAAAAATAATATAGAGAGCTTTATTGGTTTGTCGGAAAGAATGGCAGTACTAAACATGAACATCAAAGGTTTCCAAATATCTATCATTCAAGTATATGCACCAACAGAAGCAGCAAGCGAAGCTGAAATAGAAGATTTTTATAGATCAATAAATACAGCTCTAGATTCTGCATATAAAAACATTATATTAATGGGAGATTTCAACGCGAAGGTCGGATTTCCAAAGAAAGAGGAATATTTAGTGACAAAAAGATTTGGATATGGAACAAGGAACGAAAGAGGTCAGAGACTAGTCGACTTCGCATTGGAGCATAAACTAAATATAATGAATACATGTTTTAACAAGAAGCCAAACAAAAGATGGACGTGGAAATCTCCAGATGGAAAAACTCTAAACGAGATAGATTATATTTTAACGAACCTACCGAATATGTTCCAAGATATTGGAACAATGAATCTAAACTACAATTCAGATCACAGAATAATTAGAGCAAAAATTAACATAAGTATCAACAATAAATGTAGAGTAAAATATACAAACCAAAAAATTAATCAATTAAGATATGATGGGGAAATTTCAACGTACAGGGAAGCACTAACGAAACTTATATCTAACCAGGATGTTGCTTGCCACAAGCACAGCTCAGTGCAAACCCAGTATGACTTCATTACAAATGTAATTACCACGAGTTTAAGGTCAGTGCAAGCAACAAGAAAAGAACACAAACGACACAAGTGGTTATCGGAACGAACAACATCTCTTTTAAAAAGAAGAAAAAAATTACAAAAAACCAAAAACAAATCACGAGCATTGAAAAATGAACTCTCTGCGCTCTACAAGCTTGTAAATAAATATATAAGAAACGACTATGCAAAGTACAGACAGCATACTATTGAAAAACATCTCAACCTAACCGGAAGTACCAAGAGAGCCTTTAAAGAACTCCGTACAAGCAAGTCCTGGATAGAAGGTTTGAAGGATTCTGGAAAAGACCTAAACAAAAGAAAAGATATCATCACTACAGCAACCGATTTTTACAAAAACCTCTACGACTATAAAAACGAAACCACCGCAATTCAAAACAATACAATAAACACAGACGAAAACCTTCAGGTCCACTCCTGCACAGATAATATTAAAGAAGACCATATCGAAAGAATCACTGAAGTAGAAATTATAGAAGGAATAAAAAGACTAAAATCGGAAAAATCACCCGGTTTAGACAACATACCAAATGAAGCTATAAAGTATGCCTATCATATACTAGCAACTCCGCTGACCGAGCTATTCAATTTAATACTTCAAACACTTGAAACGCCTACACAATGGTCCATTTCTAATATTATTTTAATTTATAAAAAAGGAGACCCAAAAGATATAGGTAACTATAGACCCATTAGCCTACTTCCAACACTATACAAGCTTTTTTCTTCCATCATAAACTCAAGAATCAGCCCCATAATTGAAGCAAAACAACCTGTAGAGCAGGCCGGTTTCAGAAAGGGTTTCTCTACGGTGGATCATATACACACGTTAGAGCTAATTATAGAGAAGTATCGGGAACAACAGAGACCACTGTACCTCGGCTTCATAGATTATCAGAAAGCATTCGACACAGTATCCCACGACAGTGTTTGGCGAAGCTTGAAAGACCAGGGAGTAAGCGAAGTGTATATAAACATCATCAGAAACATATACATTAGCAACATAGGCAGAATAAAGTTAGAAACACTTGGCCCGAGCTTCCCCATAATGAGAGGCGTGAGACAGGGAGACCCTTTATCACCATTAATATTTATAGCTTTACTCGAAAGCGTCATCAACAATCTTGTTTGGAGTAAACGCGGAGTCTTGATACATGACGCCTTTCTAAGTCATCTACGTTTCGCTGATGACATAGTTATACTATCTGAGTCTAGCTCACAACTGCAGATCATGATTAAGGACTTACAATCGGCTAGCACCAAAGTTGGGCTAGAAATTAATCTATCAAAGACCATGATACTGACTAACAGCTACAAAAAACAAATTAAAATTAATGAAAAACTATTAGAATACGGAGATAAATACATTTACCTAGGAAAAACCATCAGCTTTGGGAAAGAAAACAACGAACTAGAGATAGACAGAAGAGTACAGCAAACATGGAACAAATACTGGAGTTTGAAAGAAATTTTTAAAAGTAACATGCCCATAGAACTGAAAGCTAGGACTATGAACTCGAGCCTACTACCTTGCCTGACATATGGGTGTCAGACATGGAAATTTACCTCAAAAGCCAGGCACAAAATTATTACCTGTCAGCGGGGAATGGAGAGAAGCATGCTCAGAGTAAAAAAAATAGATAAGATCAGGCACACAAGAATTAGAGCAACAACAAAAGCTATAGATGCTTTGAACTTCGCATTAACAGCAAAATGGAGATGGGCCGGTCACGTAGCCAGACTCACGGATAAAAGATGGACCTACGCAACCACCATATGGAGAGGTCCGCTAGGCAAGAGAAGAAGAGGAAGACCCTGTATGCGCTGGGACGACGAAATTAAAAAAATCGCTGGCCCGAAATGGTGGCAAACAGCACAGGATAGAGATAGATGGAGATATTTGGAGGAGGCCTTCACCCAATCTGGGGACCTCAATAACTAGCTAAATAGCAGTTATAGACACTATTATAGATATATGTAATATTAAGTAAATATTATACTAAGAAAAGAAAAAAACAGTTTTGTAAATATGAACATTTTATTATTAGCTAGTTAAAAAGAAAGTTAAAAGAAAGAAACGTAAAGTAAAGTTAAGTAATAGTAGTTATAAGTATAAACGTTAATTATGTAGATATAAGTAATAATAACCTAATCATCTAAGAAAAAATCTTTTTTGTAAATGAGGTCAAATAAAGGCTTTTTTATTTTATTTTATTATTAACACCCACTACAAGAGACGGATGAACGTATAAAGTTTGAATAGATGCAACTGTTCTATCTTTATCAGTTGTTTTCTTTTTTTAAATGGGCTCAATTTCGATGGTTTCGTCATCAAAAAGGCGACGCTTACCCAAACTAGGGGAAGAAGAAGAGAACACGTCGGCTGGGGGATCAGGATGTTCAGGCGGAGGACTAAAGTCCATCTTGGAAGAGCTACTGAAAAGGTCTAAATCTGTGCAGAAAAAGAGAAATTAACTAGAAATTAACTAAAAAATTATTAAAATTACAAGATTTAACGATTTTTTTCTCACTGACGCGTGTGACAGCTGCCACCTCCCGCCGGTAAAAAAGCAAATTAAACGTTGCCGTTGATTAATATCATGTCTTTAGTGACAGTCACAAGATTAAAACAAATCGATTGACGTAAGACGTCGGTTCTTCTATTTTAGTTCCACAAAGGAACAATGGAACATACATAATATAGCCTTTTAGAAGTATGAAGAACAGGGTGTAAAGTTCTACATCCTCAATGGAAAAGGGAGGATCCTCCGACCAGACGGCCGTCGTGCCTGGTAGGCCACTGCCCGACAGTTGGTGTTCGGGAGTTCGTATTATGTATATGTTAACTTTTTTTATCAAATAGTTTCCCCCGATATGGGCGGAGCGGGGAAAGTTATTTGTATCAGACTTGTACTGAATAGAACCCACCCATGTTCCTTCTATTGCCCTTTATGTTCCGGGGCCGCGATGTCTTTTTTATGTTTTATAAGAACGTTTCCCCACACTATAACTATATAGGAATATCTCCTGTATCGTGGGTGCGTTTATAAACATGGAAACTCATATACACAAACAGTCAGACCTGAAACAACTATCTGCAGGTCATACAAATATTTGTTTTGTGCAGGAATCGGACCTACGACACATGTTTTAAAAAATACAGTTCACTTTCAAAAACATTTAAGAGTGACAACCCTAAGGCTGCAGTGGAGCATAGGTATTTATTTCTACTACTAGGCCTATAATAATTTCCAAACTGTCCATATTTATACTGTGCTATAACCCTGGAATATACCTCGCTGATTATACGTCGATAATTGTTAACTACCTTCATTAGAGATTAACATAATTATACTAATAAAAAAATTAATCATCGAAACTAATTAGATTACTTACTTATAAGAAAAAGTGAATGTAGTCAATATGTAATAATCACTTATTCAGACTCATTAGAAGACTAAGCAATTTTGGTATTTTAAATGTTCGCAAAGTGTGATTACATTGCCCTCAGATGACTTATTGACACATGATAAGTGTCTAGCTCAACAAAAGCTATCGAAGTGTGTCTGGCTGGCTACTACAAACCTCTGCCTACTCCTACGGAGATATTAGGCGTGATGCTACTTTATGTTGCGTG
The DNA here is from genome assembly GCA_958449745.1 of Ochropleura leucogaster. Lineage (NCBI taxonomy): Eukaryota > Metazoa > Arthropoda > Insecta > Lepidoptera > Noctuidae > Ochropleura > Ochropleura leucogaster. Next base: position 21,994,500 of record OY288201.1, read on the forward strand.
TTGTGTCATGTCTGCAACACTAAAAGGGACCGTTTTAAATATCATTAGATTAGATTGAGAGATTAATAAGAGATTGAATGAATAAAAGAAAAACGGCTTCTAAATCGGTCATATGAAGTACCTATAACAAAAAATCATTTATTAAAAAAAAACGATTTCTGCAGAATTAACTTAGGTGACATTTGCTATTATACATAATAATATAACATTCTTTAGAACTTGAAAATTGAAATGCCTAAGTCTATGAAAGTCCATTACCGCACAGCGCGCAGCGTGACGCGAGATGCAATCGATGGCACCAGAGCAACATTCACGACGCGCCGCCGCCGCTGCCGCTGTGCCCAATTATAAGGAACATCAATTCGAAGCTTCGGACATACATCAGTTACACGTGTAACGACTGCATGTCATGCCTGTCCATAGTGTTTTATTGAGCATTTGTCCATAGTTCCAGTCGGATGTAGGATAGCGGCGCCAGCGAGTCGGGGACGCTATGGAAGCAGTCAACGTTTGTGGTGTCTGCCGCTCTGCCCACCCGTCCTGTTCGTAATTGTTGTTCATTGGCATCTTAAGAGCTCGTAATTGACGACAGCGCTCCGTCTGTACAGCGCCGCTCCCCCGCTCCCCGCGCCCCGCGCCCCGCGCCCCGCGCCCCGCGTGCCCTCTCTGACCGATCAACGAGCGCCGCCAATGATCACCTATTGAAAGCAATCAAACGAACCCAATTGAACACTATGCATGTATGTACGTAACTACGCATTGTTGCATCATTTAAATTCGACTTCAATATCTGTTCCAACGAGAAGTCTTGTTTACCTTCATGTAATTACATGCAGGGAGGTAGGTATCACATAAAATGCATAACATTTTAGGTTAAGTACCTACATCAATGTCGTGGGATTTTTCGAACAAACAATTGTTTACAAAAATCCCCATTTGGGTAATTGTGCCCACACTGCCCACACATATTTATTTAATAAACTAGCTTTTGCCCGCGGCGCGGCTTCGCTCGCGTTAAATTTCTTGATTTCCACTTTGGAGGTACCTGCTACCTGCAGTTTTGCCCTTGCGCCTTATTGATTGTAATAGCAAAGCTGTTTTCCCTTTTCTTCCCACTTTCTCCCTCATTTCCTAAAAAAATAGCCTATGTCCGTCTCCAGGATCCCAACTATCTCTGTAACAAAATTCACCAAAATCGGTTTATCCATTAAGGCGTGAAGACGTAACAAACAAACTCACTTTCGCTTTTATAATATTAGTAAGGATTACATTTACATTGCTCTATTTTAATAGGCTCGCTATTCCTCTGGGTTTGTCGACATCCTAGATAGCGATGGACTGTACAGGAAGGCGGGCAAAGCTGCATCTCCTCTGGATACAACTCCAGCACCCTCATGAGCCATGTATGTGGCACGGAGACATAGGCTTTCTTATAGTTTATCTAACATGTCGACAGATGCCTTCGGGAACGGCGAACCTGTTGACTAATGGCCATATCGATGAGGAGCAGCTCCTTAGTACCGCGGGACCCGTTCGTACATCCATTTGAGGAGCAGACAATGATAGAATTGTCATTAATGTGTTTAGTGATTTTAGCTCTGACACTGCCAGCTCTTTATTACGATTATTAATAGTTGAAACGTAGAAAGAAGATATTAACTTATAATCAATCGTGTCCTCTACTAGAGCAGGCCAAGAAAATAAAATCGTATAAAAAACAAGTTCAAAAAGTCGGTCTAAAACTAAACGAAGAAAAATTCTGGTCTGAAATTGTTATGGTTCAATTGTTGATTCAAAATATTTATCGTCTAAAAACGTACTTTACTGTTGCAACTATGTTGTTAATAAATGTTCAGAGGATACCTACTGGTTTATACTATAACTTGTGCATAGTGTATTTCGCTTGTCCTAATTATCGGGTTCATTCAAGCAAAACCACTAACAACGACTAATAAAAATGCATTTTTGAAACGGTTTTTAAGCAGTTTATATACCTACTTATACCAATTTATACCAGCTCAGCTGTGATATAATTGCCGCCAGAGAACTTTAAAACGTGTTCCTAGTTCACCGTTCACGATCATAATTTATTATTTTTTTTGCCAATTACATTGCAGCTCTATGATTCTGACCGCGGCGATCCGATCGTTCGTATCAGCTCCTAGATTATTCTTCAAATAAACTTTGAGGATGAGGATACGACAATTTTAATTGGCAAAATTGCCCATATTATAAAATTAACCGTAGCGCCAGAACTCAAAAGGCTAAAGAAAGAACGTGAATTAGTTTTAAGTAAGTACCTACAAGTCTGATATATACCTACTTCTTTCCGCTCCGCCCAGAGCAGGACGCGTCATTTGGCGGTTAACCATAAATATGAAAAACAATCCAGACAAGTGCGATTTGAACTCGTATAGACAAGGTTCCGTAGCATCAAACAATGCAATATTTAAATATTTTAACGCTCATTCAAGTTAATTGGAAGTTTACACTCAACGGCAAAACTAAATTTATTTTTCATCGTTTCTTTAAGCAGTTATAGCCGAATGGTGTGACTGGCGGACTGCCAAGTCATAGGTCCCGAGTTCGATCCCAAGGCACGCACCTCTGACTTTTCGGATTCATGTGCCTGTTGTATAACTATCATTTGCTTCAGCAATGGAAACATCGTCAGGAAACCGAAATGCCTGAGAGATATTTGTTGTCGGTACGCGGCCTGTCAGCCAAGTCCAAGGGCGGCGCGGGCGGGCTATGGGCAGCTCAGCAACTCTGACACCAGTTACTCAGTCACCAGTACCACTCTATAACGAACGATAGTACCAAAGTTACGGCTGCTGTTTGATGAAAAACTCCTAAATCTCAACCAATGTTCATACAATTTTCGTTGGATGTTTTTTATATGAACTACAAACCTGTTTTTTAAGTTTTCCTTACTTTTGAAATTAGAAGTGAGTGACGAAACTTTTACGACTTTATAAGCAAATATCTCATCAACCATTTACTTAAGTTAAATAAAATATACAAAACTTCGGTTTCTTTCTATCAGGTTTTAAGAGCTATCGATAAACAGCTCACACATAAGATATATTATTTAATCCTCAGTTGCATGAATAGAATAGATGCCTTCTATAAACCGCTACACAAATATGATGCGAAGTTATAAAAACTCTCCAAAGTTCAGCTATGTGGTGCCAATATAATCAGAGTAAAATGGCTGTATAATACGGACAGGGAAAATCTATAATAGTTCCGTTTTTGCCAATTTGGCAACGGAACCCTAAAAAGATTCCAATAAATTGAGAACTTAATCTTAGTAGGCATATTTATCACTAGATTTTGCCCGCGGCTTCGCTCGCGTTAAATTCGGGGTAACACAGTTCCCCTGGCCTGAATTGCAGGTACCTGCTACCTGTAGTTTTTGCCCTTGGGTCTTATTGATTGTAATAGCAAAACTTATTTTTTCAATTTAAAAAAAAAAACTTTATGCCAGACAGCTCTGCTCCAGAGAGAGTCCCAAGCCCATCTATCTCTGTACCAAAATTCATTATAATCGGTTTAGCCATTAAGGCGTGAAGACGTAACAAACAAATTCAATTTCGCTTTTATAATATTAAGTAAGGATTGGTTTTGAAGATTGACTTATTAAAAAAGCCGGAGATTCTCAATCCGTTGAAAACTTTGATTTTGTAGCTAAAACATGTTCTAATCTGTAATCTAGGGATGCAGCGGCAGCAGTCTTCTCATAGTAGGTCTGTACGTACAAAGGCATTATACCTACGTATATCGCCAGTCGCCATAAAGGGAGGCTCAAATCCAGTAGGTATTGTCAAATAAAATATTTTAAGTTTAAACAAGGGTGTACGTTTGGCGGGTTTGGTTGGCCTAATTACTGTGCGATTAGGGGTCGCGAGCGGGGCTGTGCACCTGCGCCTCCTGGCGGCTAGCGGGCGCAGCTCGCAGCGCTCGGCTCGGGTCGGCCGCAATCGGGTTGCGTCGCTTCGGGGTGTTCACTGTAAGTTCGCCACAAGAGCTGAAACTTTTTCCTAGGTGGTTCGTTTTTATATTCATAATTCTATATAATATGTGTTGTAATTCTATGTAGTATGTGTGTAAAGTTAGCTTCTAACAGACCTAACAGTTATTATTTGCGATTCCAGATTCAGCTGATATTTGCGGTCAAATTCACCCAATGAATTATACCTATTATATTTTCCCATTCGACCTTAAGTTGTCCGATTCATCAGGTATGCCATTTCGTTATTTATCGCGATGATCACAAAGTAACGATTCACTCACAAGGAAGTGCGTTGTCGTCTGTCGGGACGGGACGATGGTCGGGTGGTGCCCGGGGCAGGGTAGCGGCTGCGGGCCGTGCGGCCGCCTCGCGCCTCTCGCTCAGTGCCTTACGAGGCGCGACCGCGAGCACGCGCCCGCCGCGCCCACGACGCCCGACGCGACGGCATGTAGTGAAGTGCACGCGACTTCATGACACAGTGCTGACACATCACACAGAGAGGAGCTCGGCTGCTCTGGACTGCTACCATGGGTTGTGCCAGGGGACTTTGCACCGCTGAGAAAATATTCATCTTCATCAACATCGCCTTCGCGGTCAGTATTCCCAGGTTTTAAAAAAATAATAATTGGTATCTTATTTTTGGGATTGTCTTTGTATTAAAATACTTATAATATTGAAAAAATATTACATGTAAGTATCAAGTACTTACATAAAATTACAATGAATAAGTAATAGCTAACTACATAATTATTATACCCTCAATTAAGTGGGTATTAACTGCTTACCCACTAAAATTGGTTAACTTGTACTTAAATAAATAAATTAAATAAGCATCACCATTAGAAAGTAATGTGAAACCAAAATTTTAGCAACGAACAATAATAATACTTATTAAAGTTGAACCATTACGTACAGACCTACACGTACTACTAGCTCTTATCTGAACTTTTAGTCACGAATACTTTATAAGCATCATATTCAAGTTCTTAAGTTACGATGGTCAGACCGGTTTAAATGTCCGTCTCAGCGGTGTTGGTACATATCTCGTAACGTGAGGAGTGCAGCTTGTAAACAAAGCGAGCCCCTCGCACGATGCACGCTGAACGCGAACGGTGCGCGCGCTCGTGTCAGCGGTGAGCGGCGAGGCGAGCTTACAAAAACCGGCCAAGAGCGTGTCGGGCCACGCTCAGTGTAGGGTTCCGTAGCCTGTCCGTCACAATAAATGTAAATGTTCCCACTTATGAGTTTAAAGGTGGAATGCACGGAAATCTTAACATCGACTTTAAAAAAAATTACGTCATTACACAACGCCATCTATCGAACCATTTATGAAATGGTTTTTACCTTAACATTTTGATGGTGTTAAAAAATTAATTTTAGTTTTGTTCTAAATTGCCTTAGCATGTTCGAAGAAATTTAATGTAGTTATAAGATACCGCCAATGCCAAGGAGAAACCAACGGAACAATTCGGTAATATCCGATCCAATGTAATAAGCACCTACAAAGCCATCTCTCGGGGAATTGGGTTACTAATTAATACTATTTTAATAATTTTGGATTGCGAGAACCGATTTCAATAATTCTTTTTTTGTTTGAAAAAAGATACGTTCAGGATAATAAAATATGTAAACGAAGACATAAAAAACATTATACTACAACCTTAGTCCAGAAATTATTTTGTAAAACTTTTTGTCTTTTTTGTACAAAAACTGTTGTGTCAATCAAGTTCAAAATAATTTTCATAGAAAGTCCTTATAAAGTTCTACTTTTCAGATTTTTTTCATATTTTCTAAACGTATGGTTCAAAAGTTAGAGGGGGGGGGACACATTGTTTTTCACTTTTGGAGCGATTATTTCCGAAATTATTGACATTATCAAAAAATGATTTTAGTAAACCCCTATTCATTTTTAAATACCTTTCCAACAATATATCACACGTTAGGGTTGAAATTTAAAAAAAAAACACTTCCCACTTTACATATAGGGTGGCTACCCTAATAAAACATTTTTTTCCAATTTTTATTTTACCACTTTGTGGGCGTGATTGATATACATATTGGTACCAAATTTCAGCTTTCTAGTGCTAACGGTCACAGAGATTAAGCGAGGACGGACGGACGGACGGACGGACAGACAGACATGGCGAAACTATAAGGGTTCCTAGTTGACTACGGAACCCTAAAAAGGACGCTCTACTGACACCGGCGGCAGCGGGCGCGGCGTTAATATCGGCTACCTGCAATGCAACCCCAGTCATCGCGCTGCTCTGCGTTTCGAGTTAATTGTGGCTTGAAATAAATGTCATAGGGGGTTTGACACATTAGCTCTAATGAATAGGTAGTCTGTTTTTCCATAGTTTTTTAATCTTAGCTTAAGAAAGTTTCTTCGGCCTTTAAACACTTTTGGTGCCCAGCACCGAGCGTGTGGGTTATAATTTCTCCGTGTGCCTACAACCCGCCTCTCAAGTCGTTACGATAAGAATCTAATGTAGACTTGGCGGGACGTAGACACACATGGACGAATTATTGGTGAATTAATGAGACAGGAAGCGAACAGAAACGATGAACTACACGCCGCGCTGGCCAGACAGATCTCCGAGACCGAGACGAGGCCCTTGATCTCAAGCTCAAGTGAGGAACATCTTCGAACGATATCTGACAGATTACACGCTTTAATCATTCCCAGATAGGATCTAGTACAAATAAGTAGCTACTAACATTGGCGAGTAATAATTGTGAAGTGATGTCCCAAAGCCCCGATCACCGACAGCGAAGCATGGTCGGGTGGTAAAAAGGGAATCTCACATCGCATTGATTCGATAGAAGCGTATGTATGCTGTTGATACACGACATGATGCGAGCGGCGCTGACTGCCGCCTGCCGCGACCGCTTCGCGCGGCTCACTGCCCATACATTAGCTTCGGCAGCTTGGCCCGGTTGACCATGGCGCAGAGCAGTGTGTGAGAGAATAGTCTATCTATGGCATCGGGAGGAAAGCAAAATAAAAGATTGCAGTGTGTAACGGCTGATGGGGAGAAAGGAAGACACATTTTGCGCCGATCGCGAGGTAGTTAGGTACATACGTGGGGCAAGTTCAGGGCAGGTGAAAGACGAACGCTGGCATCAGTTGGATCATGGCTGGTTCCAACATCACCAACACTCTAAAGTTATTGGTACATTATTAAGTGTTGTGAATTATAATATTTTCGGCACCGGTTAAGTATAACTAATTGCAAAAGTGCTTAAGTTTTTACGTACAAGAACATGTACAGTAAAAACTTGCATTTTCTGTAGATACTCTAGCTAGATAATATTAAATGTTCTAAAACTATGATTCGAACACGGCAGCAAAGCGCACAGGCCTCGTCGTCGTTGATAAGGATCTGGAGTGCTCTGGAGTGCCGCTGAAGTGACCGCGCGCTCTCAGGCTGTACTGGAGCGTCTGGAGCACCCGGGCTCGTCGAGTGTGGAGCACTTGCAATATCGACATCCGCTTGCTCCTTCATACTGCCTTACGTCAGTCCTATAAGAGCCTTATATGTATACCTAACACATTTGTTATAGTTGCTATACGTATAATATCAGCCGCCCGGGTCCATCTTTAGGTTGAGCCGCTTTTGCCTAGGTTGATCTCTGGATAGGTAAGCACCCCTTACATACCGTGTTTCCTCCGTGCTTTGAAAAACACCTTTAGCTGTCGGTCCCAGCTATCATTTGTACGTCTTTGACAGTCTTACCAAGGGGTCAATACCCCTTGCCTACTGCCTATCTGACCTTAACGACCCAGATAATAGTGAGTAATGGGTTGTTGGGTGGAGTTCAGTTAGGCAGTCGCTTCACGTACAATATTGGTATTCAACTACATCCGGTTAGACTGGACGCTGATCCCAACATAATAGATGATGATGTTTGTTATAGTAAGTGTCGCCGTATCAGCCCCCGAGCCTATGACCTGATGCCGTGTATGTTGTTTTTCTTCTGCTTCCTGCAGTCAAGTTTGTTAAATTTGTTCTCCCGCAGCTGGAACCTTGGGAGCTTCTCGTAGGTGCATTTTAAGTCCTAGCCATTTTACGGATGGAGCGGGGAGAAGTGTCAACCGATTTTTGACTAAAACCCACCCATGTTCCTACTATTGCCGATTATGTTCTGGGGTCGCGGTATCTCTTGCCAACAACCCGCAGTCTCGGCAGGCTGCTCTGCTAAGCCCCAGCCATTGTAGAAAGAATTTATACATATTGCAATGGGTTCTACGAAGGCTTGGCTGCTTTATTGTAGTCCTACCGGTCTAAAAGTGGAAATTCCAAAAGCTCATACAAATTGTACATTCATCATTTGATTACTCATGTTATTTTCATATTGTCAATGAGCTATATGTATAACCCGTTGACAACATTTCCTGCACTTGTTATTTCGTCGAATTAGAAAAATCCCATTCCGCCTGCGTTGTTGCATGTTCGTAAGAGCGATCAAGGAAAACCAGTGTCTTTATTATTTACGTATCAAACGTAGTAATAAAACGTTCTGAAACTTCGCATTGTAGCTAATTGTGCGAAGTAATTACACATCCATTAGTCACGCGTGTGTGAAACAAAGCACTGTTTGTTTTAGATATTGGATATTTATAAACCAGCTGGGACTTTGGCTAATCTACCGCGCAATGGCATCCCTTCCTGTCACATCAACAATCTACGTGGAATGCCACAATATACCCGACGCCAAGTAAACTTACCCACGTCGGCCACGTCATACGTAGCTAGGTGTGGCGATGGCGGTCAGTAGAGTCTCTTGAGTCAGGCCCACTACGTAGCGTACGTCTTTGGGCTTCCCGTCCTTTCTTAGTCCAGCCTTGTCAATTATAATTTATCGACATTACGGGATATATTTTAAGAAATCAAAAATATCCCGTCTTTATTGTGTATGTGTATCATCTGGGTCTGGTTATTTTCCGACATGATAAGAGGGGGTGCCTGCAGGGACACCCACCACCCAACCTTCTATTCTGCTCCCCACCTCGCGATCCCGTGCGTCCTCCGATATCTACACAAAGTCTCCACTTAGCATGTGAACCGTATACTTGTCCAACGATGGCAATGTTTCAGTTACTCACGATCAGGATCCATACCTACCTTGTATTTCATACGTACAATTATATCACTAAACCGCAAAATGCGTGTGAACAATTTAATTTAGCAGTCGTGTTGAAAGAGTCCAATTCCTACAAACGTAAGCACTTCTGGCGGGGTCGCGGGGCGGTAACGCGATGGGTACGCCAATACCTATCTATTGTGCACTACAAACAGTTAGTATAGTTGATTGTTGACCACTGACCAGGCTGTGGGACAGTCGAGCACACAGTCCACGGTGACCACGGCCCGGCGCGCGCCGCCTCTGTGCCTTAATGAAAATAATCTTCTAATAATAATATAAAATACCTGTTCCCATACTCCTCCGAAACGGCTCGACTTATGATTTTGTTATGCATATTTAGTTATTCTGACAATCGGCCAACATTTATTTTTCATACCCCTAAGTGAGCAGCGGGTGAAATTGCATGGCACAGCTAGTGTTGTACCTATCGTACAATAGTAATGCTCGCTAGTTGTCACCTGTTGACAGCCGCACCGCATTCGTAACAACTTGTTTTGTTTCGTCCTTCAACATGAAGTGCATAGGTACTATCTTGACTTTATAAAAATAGGCAAAACAAAGGCCTTCCATCATTACCAGCATCGTGAGGTCTTTATACCCAGGCCGTCATCGCCAGGGCATCAGTGACAACGCGACGTGTCATCATTACGTGGGGCTTAGCATGCAACTCTCGTTATACAACTCATTGAGATTCATAAGTAGGTATATTCGGTACTCACAAATTATTCACTATCCCCGCGCAGTTCATTGCGTTCCCGTAGTCACGTCACTTACCCTACTGCTCAGACCTCGTAGCTCGCAGCGTGATAGCCTACATAATACACTTACAAATAAAGTGGCTGTCTAATGGTAAAATAGTCAGTAGATCCAGAGATTACCCCCCCCCCCCCCCCTTATACAGCTTCACAAACTTTACCTCTATAATTCACAATTTTTTTTCTGTCTATTATGATTATTAGTACCTACATTATGGTTTAGAAATTATTTTGTCTGAATCTGGGCCAACTATTGCTGAGCAAGTAGAACTCGATGCGTCGCCTCATATTGTATTGTATGTATTCGAATTAGATAAACTTCCTACTACAACAGGCGCTGCCGTACCGTACCGTACTGCTGACATCGCGCTCGTGTACTCGTCCGTCACTCGTGTGTTCGAGTCCGAGTGCGAATGTCAATAACATTGCTCGTATGCGCTCGCTTGCGTGTTGGACTCACTAATTGTGTATGAAATACCGAAGACTTGTCGATACCTACTACAATTAACATTAGTGAGGTCACGGACTCCGGCCGAGGCGGCTAGTTGACCCCGGCCGCGCCGTTGTCTTCGAGCATCTCACTTATTTGAATACTTAAATCTACTGCTCTTACATCAATTAGTCGACCTTGATCAGCCACCAGCGTGTTTGTCCGACCGTAGTCCGGCCGGCGTAAGCGCGCCGCTGGCCGGCACGCGTGCGGCGGCGGCGCGCGGTGTGACCCGGTGTACAACAGTACAACCAACCTGCTGTTGGTAGGTTGGTACTACTTACACATAAAAAACGTCGATCAAGATCGAACGCCGAGAGGAATGTCTTTGAGTTGGTTGTACAATATTTATTATGCTTAGGATTGTATCTGTGTTGAATCGGTTAGTTCATTGCCAAGTTTTTTTCCGGTTTTTTTTCACGCTTATTTTATCTTGATCTTTGGTGCCTACACCTATTGCCACAATCGCTATATCGATGTAGTCTATAATACTGCTACCTACTAGGTACTTATCTAAACTCTGTTTGTCTTGTCATAAATTAGTTTCGGTTGGGTTTAGAGCTAGCTGTCAGTGGCGGGTGTCACCATACCAGTCTGAGTCGACTGACTAGTCTAGTGAGTGTCTGCGATTCATTTTGATGTAACAACTGAGCTAATAGGTAGGTAACCTAAATGTTGTCGATGAGCCACAAGTAGGTCCCTACAAGTACACCGGCATTCTTCGGCATTTACGTACAGAAAGGAGCTACATATAGGTACATATAATTATATACGTATAGGTAGGTATATGTATAGTCAGTGAAGCAGGTGGACAGTTTGAATAGGTAATGCTTTATCCGCGTTCACGTTCGGATTCCGATCGCTGGAATGGAATTCTCTGAATACCGATATGTAGGCCAGTGGCTCTCTTAAGCAACTGTAACTGCCTACTGAGACGCGTGTCATATAAATGTCTAAGTACATTTAACTTAACACCATTTAAAGTAAAATATAAACCTCAGATTGGTTTTAATAATAAAAAACCGGCCAAGAGCGTGTCGGGCCACGCTCAGTGTAGGGTTCCGTAGTTTCCCGTCCGTCACAATAAGTGTTCCCACTTATGAGTTTAAAGGTGGAGGAGCGTGCAACATTGCACGCTCCGCGGCACGGCGGCAGGCGCTCCGACTGACGGTTTTTAACGCGAACACAAAGGGGAGCGCTCAAACCTTGACGACTAATTAGATTATGCACTCATAAATAAAATTACGAATTATATTTAATTGCAACTTACTTTACCACGGTAGGTCACGAAAGCACGGAAAATCTTAACATCGACTTTTAAAAAAATGACGTCATTACACAACGCCATCTATCGAACCATTTATGAACTGGTTTTACCTTAACATTTTGATGGTGTTAAAAAAATGAATTTTAGTTTTGTTCTAAATTGCCTTAGCATGTTCTTAATAGAAGTTTAATAGAAAAAATGCTTGCATATACGAATATACTACAAACTTAGTCCAGAAATTATTTTGTGCAACTTTTTGCCTTTTTTGTACTTACAAAAACTGTTGTGTCAATCAAGTTCAAAATGATTTTCTTAGAAAGTCCTTATAAAGTTCTATTTTTCAGATTTTTTTCATATTTTCTAAACTTATGGTTCAAAAGTTAGAGGGGGGGGGGACACATGGTTTTTTACTTTTGGAGCGATTATTTCCGAAATTATTGACATTATCAAAAAATGATTTCAGTAAACCCCTATTAATTTTTAAATACCTTTCCAACAATATATCACACGTTAGGGTTGAAATTAAAAAAGAAATCACTTCCCACTTTCCACATTTTATTCCAATTTTTATTTTACCACTTTGTCGGCGTGATTGATATACATATTGGTACCAAATTTCAGCTTTCTAGTGCTAACGGTCACAAAGATTAAGCGAGGACGGACGGACGGACGGACAGACAGACATGGCGAAACTATAAGGGTTCCTAGTTGACTACGGAACCCTAAAAATGTAGGTAGGTATATTTATAAATTATGTAAAGTACGGCCAACGAGAGCGATATCAAATGTAAACAAAACCCATGCTAAAACCCCATCTAAAATGGCCGCCCGAATGTTGGCGAACCCGTCTTAACGTTGTCATGTTTTTGCCGGGAGAACGAGACATTACGACAAAGGCACAAGATGGAAAGAGCTAAATATTAGATTGTCAACGCCACAGTTGTTCTTTACGTTAATGACCTTTCGCATCGCTGCTAGTTGGCCTTAGTGTAGGTACTTACTTAATATAACTTTGTGACGATGGATGGTTATTTTTAACGCAAAAAACTACCTATTGAACGGTTTTGAAATTTGATGAAATTTAATACACAGATAGTTTATATCGTGGATTAATACAGTAACAATAAAAGCCTACTTTTATCCCGGTCGCGGATGAAACCGCGGATATACTTAGAATAAATAATTATTAGTACCTACTTACCTATAGTAGCTACAAGGCGGGCGCGAAGAACCATCATGTCACTAGGGTTGCCGACTGCTCCACTCGTGCATATCCATATGAAGTACCTACTTTGGATATTAAAGATAGAAAAAAGTACACAAACAAAAAATATACTTCTTATAACATTTAGCCATTTTACGGTTCCGTAGCTCAAAAAGGAACACTAAACCCTTATTGGATCCCTTTTGTCCGTCTGCCTGTCTCTGTCAAGGCCCTTAATCTCGGGAACGCGTAGAGCTTCTACGCGTTTCGTAGAGGTATCGAGTTGTAATTACATCCATATAGTCAACTCTCCGGTCCCTTTGGCTGTGAATCAACATTATAAAAAATGAACCCTCTAAGTGTATGCAGCCGAAAGATGTGAAGAACGGCTGTTTAAGTCGTAAGTTTGTACGGAACGGAACCCTGGGTGCGCGGGTCTGACTCGCTCCTGGCCTGAAGATCTCGTGCGTGGCTAAATAATAGTAGCCGCTCGGGTTAATCTTATGGTTAAGCCGTGCTTAGCTAGGTTGGTCCGTGGCGTGGATGGGTTGACCATCCGTTACATACCGAGTTTCCACCGTACCTCGGAAAGCACGTTAAGCTGTTGGTCCCGGCTATCATTTATAGACTTAGACAGTCAATACAGATAGTCAGTATCCTGAAAAATTTGACAACCAGTCTGGGTATCGTATTACCCAGTAATAACTGTGCTGTGGAGGTCAGATAGGCAGTCGCTCCATGTAAAATACTGGTACCTATTCAGCTGCATCTGGTTAGACTGCAAGCCGACCCTAACTTAGTTTGGAAAAGGCTAGGCTATAATTATTCCGACTGAAAATCTCCTCAGCATAGGTATTTAGATTCAATAGTTTGAATTAAAATAATTAAATCATTCGTTTTTAATCGGGTTGAGAGAGGGTTTGTTTCTTTCATCCCGCCACTCATCACACAAAATAAAGTATTTTCGTGTACTTTATACTAGTTGGCATAAAGTATGGAGTACCTGAAATAACGTTACAATACTTTATAATAAAGTACCTACGCGTGGAAACCGTAAATATCATCGAGTAGGTACACAACACGGTACACCTACACTATGCGACTGCAAATTGTACATTTTGATTCAAGCGTGGAAACTTAGTCATTGGCCGAGCCGCCCGCCACGCCGCGCCGCCTGCCGCCAATTCTCACGTGAAACAAACAACGTTTTTCAATACACTGCGGAGAAATTAAATAACACAGCAAAAAGTACTAATTTCATAAATCAATATGAAACTATGCCTTTTTTTTTTCGGGTGGGTTAATCATCCAATGACTTCCCCCGCTCTGGGCGGAGCGGGGGAAGTCATGTCAGACTTGTACTGACTAAAACCCACCCATGTTTCTTCTATTGCCCTTTACGTTCCGAGGCCGCGGTATCTCTTTCGAACAACCCGCAACCCCGACAGGCGGAGGCTCTGGCAAGCCCCTCTGATGAAACTATGACTTAATTGGTTTTTCCCCGCGCTTTGTCTTCACAGAATGAAGGTGACACAAACGTATGATACCGCTAAACAGGTTAATATTAAAAATAAGTAGTAAAAATAAAGTCAGGAGTCCCTCCTGACGTCGGCGTTGCGTCGTTCAGTATTTGTGATTGATTTTTATTACAAATTCATTCGGGCAATAAAGCATGAGGCATACATTTAAAAAATGAAATTAACGCTAAATTCAACGTATAATTAGATCGTTACTGATGTAAGGGCTCCCCAAACATACCTCCCCTAGCGAAGCCCTACAGATTACAGATCAAGTAAACGAACAATTGACGCAAACTACCGCCTACCACCGACTGGGAGGTACCAGTGATGGTGCGGTCTGGCCGACCCGCGTCCGCGCCGCGCTACGCTCGCGTCTTGAGCACTTCAGCATTGCATAATTAATACTATGTCATGTTTAATTACCCGTTGGCATTGTTTAGCTTAAGTGTGTAAGTATTTTGTTTACTTGGACGGACATTGCCTGCCGTGCGATGAGATAACGTGTTGCGTCCTTATAGATTACTATGCCACCATGCCACCTTGATGTCTGTCACGCATCGCAAGCAGCTGTTCTGCTCGAGCAGTTTGTTTATTTGCACCTCGGCCCAACCCGCTCGGCACTTCAATACACATTCGAAAACTGCATCATAACTAAGTACTTACAGCTTCAGAAAGAGATAAATGAAACTTAGCAACGTTGAGCAAATATAAAGTGATGAGTACGTTATTGATGCATTGTTGCAAATAATTGCTCTCGCAGCAACATTTCACATCGTCAGTTCCAAATATTAGTGATGTAAGTACATCGATGTGTAGGTATGTACCATACCATGTAGTTGTAGTGTGTCACAGTTGATTAGTTTGCTTATTATTTAGCAGCTTGGGAACTTGACCCACTGACATATTTCAGCCAAGGTTTTACACAATTGTGTGCAAATGCAGCCTCGGAGCGGTCGACTCACGGGCGGCGCGCGGCGCGAACTTCGTGCGTCCATTGCATCGTGACGTGGCGTTATCTAGCACATAACTTTAGACCGCGGCAGCTTAGCACTTACGCAATTGCGTCTCAGTATGCACAGCTGCACCGCGCTAAGCGTTGTCTGAGATAATCATCTTGTGTCACCCGTTGTTCGATCACTTCGACTACATCGTCGCACATATTTGCGTGGGCTTAACTGTCATGGATATAGAAATAGAATAGAACTTGATTCTTGGAGAGCAAAGGATAATCTCTACTAATCAAGCGCTTGATTGGAGTCCATTGAGGCCGACGCGCGACGTGAGCCTTGCAGTCGTGTTACTGGTTCCAAGACGTGGCCCAATGGCCCAACAGGAGGCTCACGTGCTGTATTGTGACACGTCTGCAGCCGCTAATGTTTGGTCGCTGCTCATATTAGCTATGCGAATGGAAATAACAAGTAACAATGCAAGAAGCACGGTGCACTCTCATTCACTACTCAGAAAATCCAGATGCGTGGTCGGACATGTGGACACGGACACGGACAGCCGCTGGAACCGTTTGTTGCGTGCGCTGCGTCCGTGCGGGCCACATACAACCGACAACAAACGGTTTGGTAGCTGACAAGTGACACCTCTCCAGTGAACAATCAAAATGTATATACATCATATAATTTATTTCACACACAACGTTGAGAAAAACGTGCACGTCGTTTCCTACGAAGAAGAACCGGCTGACAGCTCTATGGTTACTCTTAAAAAAAAAATGGAAAATAACTTCTGGAAGTCGGGTGCAAAAAAGTGAACGAAACCAACAAAGTCACAGCAGTCTTCCGAAAGTAAAGTTATTTTCCACTTTTTAGTTTTTTCTTTTTGGAAGTTGTTTTTATTTTTTAGTAAAACTTTTTTAATTTAACTTTAGTTATGGTATAATGATATCCTTACTAATATATTATAAAACCGAAAGTGAGTTTGAATGTTTGTTACGTCTACATGCCTAAATGGCTAAACCGATTTTGATGAATTTTAGTACAGATATGGTTGGAATCCTGGAGACGGACATATGAGGAGGAGATATGAGGGAGAAAGAGGGAAGAAAAGGGAAAACTTAGCATGGCTATTACCATAAATAAGGTGCAAGGGCAAAAACTGCAAGTAGCAGGTACCTGCCTGTAAATCAGGAAGGAGAACAGTGTTACGCCGATTTTAACGCGGGCGAAGCCTCGGGTAAAAGCTAGTATCGTATATTTTTAACCGACTTCAAAAAAAGGAGGAGGTTCTCAATTCGTTCAATTCCTCATAACTCAGGTCTGAGTGAACCGATTTTGATGATTCTTTTTTTATTCGAAAGCTGGTGGTTGTCGTTTGGTCCCATAAAAAAAATATCAAGATCCGACAAGTGGTTTTTGAGTTATCTTTAATAATACGTATTAGATTGACTTCGTGTACGTTGATGATATACTCATTCGTCGATTATATTTCAGAAGTTGTCGAAGACAAATGATCAAAAAATGGTATGTAGGTACTACTATGGTTTGGAAGGTCATCGCAGTAATTTGGTGATAGATCTTCAGTGATATACAACGGCACTCTTTAATAAATGACAGCAAATCTGCCGTGATTGCTGCAATCACATGTATAAGTATGGGTTTCGCCAGGGTAGGCAGGCGAGTGGGAGTAGGGTGACCGTATCCCCTCCCCACCCCTCACCTAGTCATTAAGAAACATAAACATCAGATCAAGTATCAGCTGTATCCCCTAGAGGATGATGCATATGATTTCTGAATTGGTTTAATACTAAAGCATAATATAGATACTTAGTATTTAATCTATAGCTTGATGTGGAACTAAAAATTGTATCTAAGACGGGAATAAAGCTAAAAAGAAAAACTTTTTAACCGTGTTTGCGTATTATATCATAATACTATAACTAAAAATGTTGAAATAAAAACTTTTTAGTAAAAAAATAAAACCGACTTCTAAAAAAAACTAAAAACTAGAAAATAACTTTATTTCCGGAAGTCGGTGGCCAATAAAGTCAACGAAACCAACAAAAGCCACCGACTTCCGGAAATAAAGTTATTTTCTAGTTTTTAGTTTTTTTTAGAAGTCGGTTTTATTTTTTTATCGAGTATTCATTTTCGATTGTTACTAATAAAATCATTTGGTTTTGCAGTATGAGCGCACAGCATAGGAACGACAATAACTCATTGCTTACTTTACAAAACGTGAAATTAGATAAAAAGTTAACAAACATCTATATAGGCATTCACTATGTCTTCTCATTCACATATCGGTTAAAAAGAATGTATACAAAGAATATGAACAAAAATATTAAATAAAAACTATAATTGTATTGGCATCAGTACTGTAGCTATTCTGAAAAAATGATTGATACCATCGGAGCCGCATGAGCCCAAGCACAACGGACTACACGTAGGCTGTGACCACACCCAGACTTCTCTCATTCTCTGTCTTCAGCGTGGACATAATTTTTTACCCGACTGGCGGAGGGTAATGTGTGTTGGCACTTTGGCAGTATATTATTATGTATGTATGTTCCTTTGTGGCAATAATACAGAACAGACGCGTGGGTCGGTTCTACGTCAATGGATTTGTTTTAATAATAATAATAAATATCTTGGGACAACTCACACACGGCTATCTGATCCCAAGCTAAGCAGAGCTTGTGTTATGGTAACCAGACAACTGATATACATACTTATATAATTTATAAATACATAAGTACATATTATAGATAAATCACGCCCAGACACAGAACAAACAATCATGCTCATCACACAAAGTTTGTACTGGGTGGGAATCGAAACCCACGACCTCGGGCAGTCAGGGCCACTATAACCACTAGACCAACAGGCCCGTTCTTCGATCTTGTGACTTACTAAAGACATGATATTAATCAACATTTGATTCAGCGATATTTTAGGTTAGTTAAAAATCTGTTTAAAATGTAACAATAAAATACTTCCTCATGCCATTGTAATGTAATGATGAATTTTGCATGCTTTAATATTAAGCAAAACGTGTTTGTACTCATTCAGTATTGTGACATCTTTTAAATCCGTGTTTTTTGCAAATAAATATTATTATTATTTATTTGTTGTTCTTGAATTTTCTTCTCTAGTAAGAGAGTACAAAAACCCTACCAACGGGCCGGAGCCAAGTTTGTAGGGGGGAGTTTAAATGGAGAATGTTGATGATATTGTAGAAGAAGTAAGGAACTTCCGGGTGATGCGACAGGTGTTAAGAATTGTGGCTTTTTGCAGCATGTAAAGTGTATGAGTAGGCATTTGTAGAGTATTGAGGCTTTGGGTGAGAGATTTTGGTATGATACCAGTAGATGAGAGAACAATAGGGACTATATGAACAGTCTGTGCTTTCCATTGGGTTTTAATTTCAATGGCAAGATCTTGATATTTACTAAGCTTTTCAGAAATTGTAGTTTGAATATTATGTGAGTTAGGTATTGCTATATCTATCAGATAAACTGTTTTATTGGTTTTGTCGTGAACGGTTATGTTGGGTCTATTGTAATGAATTGTTTTATCGGTTATAATAGCTCGGTCCCAGTATAGTTTTTGATGGTTATTTTCAAGTGTTACTTCTGGTTTGTATTTATAATATGGTATCATTTCATTAACTAGTTTATATTTAAATGCTAACTGTTGATGTATGATTGCAGCAACTTGGTCATGGCGGTGTTTGTAATCAGTTTGTGCAAGTGATTTACATGCTCCTGTTACATGCTGTATAGTTTCAGAGGCAGTGTTACAATGTCTGCACAAGTCAGTCGGCTGATTTGTGTCTTTCATGATGTATTTTCTATAGTTACGTGTACGTATTATTTGATCTTGTATGGCCAGCATAAAACCCTCGGTCTCGGGAAACAATTCGCCTCGTTTGAGCCATTCGTTCGACTTTATTTTATCGACGTATTATTCACATACTACGACTGAATGAGCCTAGGCATTCTATACAATGCCAGATTATACATATTGCCTATAACATACACTCAATTTCGTTGTTTTGTTTAATTGTAAAGCCCATGTGTGAGTACTTTATACCATCATTGATTCGACTATACCCTGCTGGTTGAGAGAATGTTATGCTCATAGAAATATTCTTTTTGATATCTATGCTCATGCTCATTTAAATGTTTCACTAATGTTGGCGGGTGAGTCGTAACATTTGTATAATCTCAACATGTATCATTTAACCATGATCTTGTGAATATATAAAAAAATATTTAAAAGAGTGTCCATGTAGTGTCTTGACCATTCTCCTCCCTAGAGGTCAATGCTAGGAATCGCGAATCGGCAACAACAGTACGTTCACAAGTTATTATGCATTGTGTCTGGAACTCGGACTGTAGCTTCTTCCTTTTCGAAAGAGCCAGATTCAAATGGTCTAATTGAAATAAATGCTTTGAGCTTAATATGGCAACAATTAGACACCATACTGTGGAGATCAAAAAATGTGAAAATCATCGAACTATGTCGTGTGTCTGAATAGTATACATATACATATAGTATAGTCCGAATTAACTTGATAAGATTTTGCTCGCAAAAGGGTTGACAAATCGCCAAAAAGATCTTGCTTACAATATATTCTTGCTTATGCTAGGTACCTACCTAATATGTGAAAGATTTGCGTTTAGTAGTTGGGCCATAAGTGTAGTAGACTTGCTGATAATAAACTAACGAAAGTCGGTGGTCGGTGGTCGGTGGGTACTTTTGTTGGTTTCGTTGACTTTTGCCACCGACTTCCTTAAGTATAGTAATTTTCCACTTTATAGTTTTTTTTTGGAAGTCGGTTTATCTTTTTTTTTATTTCAGCATTCTTAGGTATGGTATAATGATATGTCACATATTTTTATCGAGTACCTATTAATTTTCCATTGTTACTATTAAAGCTTAGCGATATAGACATAGAAGAAAAAGTGTATTATAGAATAGACGATAACTCATAAACTTAGCAATATAAATAAAAATGATATGGGGCCACCTGGGAAGTATACCCTATCAAACAAAAAAATTATTTGCAAATCGGTCAAGGCGTCTGAGTAATCACTGTATTTTTTGTTTCAGTCGGCTAAAAACACGGGACAGCTGATTTATATTATATCATGTTTTGATTTTCACACAGCCTTTGGGTCATAAGTTCTTTGGTAACAAATACATTTTAATGGTGTTCTTTGTTATATTTGTAGATCTCCATACGATAAAAAACAAAATTTGGTAAAACCTCGCCTTAAACAGGTACAAGATATATACCCTTATACCCTTAATATGTTATGCCTTTTTTGCGGATGGGAAATCATCAAATAACTTCCGCCTAACTAACTGGGGGGGGGGGGAGTGTCACACTCTTACTGACTTAAAGCCATTCGTGTTGCTTGTTTTGCCCTTTATGTTCCGGGGCTGCGGTATCTCTTTCGAAGTCCACAAGACTTCCATCTGACATCTCTTTGCGGCGCGCGTGGAACACGCACGCGCCCTCGACACGGCATCTTTTAAATGCTTCGAGTATTATTTATTAAAAAGTAGGTACTTACTTCCTTATAAAGTGCTGCATATAACGTATACATTCAATACTTTGTGTCGCTATGTACTGTTAGCTTTTAAAGTCGAAGTTATTGAGGACATGTGGGGCGCTCACGCTCAGTCGCCGCGGCCGCGGCCTTCCACGTGCGAGTGTGCGCGCGTCTCGCCAATATTGCCAATGTTTCCGAATATAGGTCAGTACGCTTCATCGCTTCAGCTTTGGTGTCCCAATTGTTTGAGTGGCACGGTGTCAGCCACGTCGCGTGTCTGTTTCTTGTGTCGTGTGTGTTGTTGCTCGGCTGCAGGCAGCGCCGCGCGCCGCAGCAGACAGATCTAGTGCGGCGCGGCGGCGCTGCCTGCTGACGAGCCTGTTCACCACCGCGACACGACTATTATGTGCTTTGATTACTTTATTCTATCACAATATTTATTTAATGTCGTAGTCGTGACCGTGACCACATGATGCCGACGAAAAGATAAACCCAAAATTAGAAGAACTAGTGACGTGTAGATTTATAAATAATTTATTTCTATCCCAGAAAATCATACTAATGTGTGCCAAACTTAAACTTAATATAATTATGTATATGGCTCAGTAGCTAGGTTCGAACTTCGAAGCAGATATAAGCAGTTGAATACAGATAACATTTAAAACACGACATCTTTTAAAAGTTCCATTTTTCTTACTTAAGTAACGCTTACAAACTATATTGTGTTTTATGATATATTTTTTTGTTTATAAAACTTATCACTAAAAGGTTTAAAAAAAAAAACACGACTGCCAAAAAATCATCGCAGTCGGGGGATTTTTTATGCATGAAAGTATTCTACAGATTGGTCCCCCGACTGGGATTGTTTTGTTGAAACTAACATCTTGTTTTTTTTTTATTTCCTTTTTTGACACGGCAGTCGTGTTTTTTAAATATTTTTTTTATTATTATTATGCTTAGCTTTTGCCCGCGGCTTCGCTCGCATTAAATTCGGGGTAACGCAGTTCCCCTTTCCTGATTTGCAGGTTACCTACCTTCAAACCAGGAAAGGGTTTTTCGTTGGTAACAGAGTGTGTTTACCGATTTTTAGCTTCCTACCTTGAAAACTACGAAATATCATCCTCTCTTTTAAGGGGTTGGTGGCAGATTTAAAAAAAAATGCACGATGTTTTTGTTAGTGAAGTCCGCATAGGTACCAATTGTTCATGTGACGATTTATGAGTTTTAGTTGTTGGTTCATATTATTATCATGCTCTGTACGTTTAAGAAGGTTGTTTTCAGCTTCCATGAGTGAAGCCTGATTTCTCCAGAGGGAAACTATATGCTTCTCGTTGTCTCGAGGGAGAGAAATATGTATCGGCGATATTTTTCAGCAAAACTTTCGTCGAGCACTTCAAACAAGCTGTTTGCAATATCTTACCCCACGCCGTTGATAAGGCCTCGGCGCTGATGCGTATCGATATCTCAAATGCGGTCTCACGACCGGGTTTCACAAGTGAGATTTGTTTTTATACACTGCCTAAGAGGCTGCTGCAATGAAATGCTATCTAACTGATTTGTTAGCAGTATTGAGTATGTGACTAAAGTTCCTAAGTAAGTTCCATTGTTTTTACCCAAATTTCTACAAGAAAATAATTAAAAACTTGAGTACAATCTTAACCGAAAGATGAAATAAAAATCATTTTTCCAAAAAACACTAAAACAACAAACAATCTTAGTTTTTTATGGAAGCCTGGAGATTTTGATAGAAATGTATGTCTACCAGACTGAAGTATATTGTATTGAACTTATTAATTGGTGATTTACTTTGTTAACGTAATGCTTCCCTAAGATAAGTTTGACGGATCTGCGTCTGCGTGCATCCTGCGCCTACTCGGCTGGTGTCGCGCAGCGCCAGGAGACGGCGAACGAACGTCTCGTGCGCGGTGCGCAGCATGCGCCTGGAGCCGCGCCGCAAGTTGCGTGCGACTTGCGAGCTCGACTACATTATAGTTTAGTGTATGTCAGGGTCAGCGGGAGCGCTCGGGTGAACGCCCGCGCTCCTTGCACGCGCCATTCGCCACTCGCGGTCGCGAACGCTCTGCTCCTTAACACTAAACGGACACTCCCCGAAGCTGCAGTGCTTCTATCTAAAACAATGTGGCGAATCAGTTATGCAATCGATAATTTGCATGACTAGTTAGAGTTAAGATCAACTTTAAGAACCATAATTAGCCTAAGTATTCATTCTTTGACGGATTCTTTTTCATTGTTCTTAAATACAAAATATTCTGAAGATATCTCCCTGTTTTCTTTATAATGACAACAAGGAACGTAGCAATATGATAGTCCATCTGTACAATTCCGTCAACGAGACGCTGCGACGCGTGGGCTGCGGGCACTGGGCAGGGAGTGGGGACTCAAACATCTTACTATGCTGCTCTCGCTCCTTACCGATTAACGTATGACGGACGGTCTGACACATTGCGACGAGGTCGGCGACCCCAGCACCTATACCAAACCTTTACAATTACATCCAGTAGGTAACATTTCGGAATAGAAGTAATCGTAAAATGTCGTCATTTTCCTAAAACACATAAAGGCCCTTTCTAACAATAGAATCTTCATCGGAGGGTCGAGAAGTCTGGACTAATATGGGTCCAGACTGATCCGGACGGTTGGTAAACCATTACCTCTGCATCATTTATAAATTAGTTTGCTATTTGTACACATTAAGTTATTTAGCGAAATCCTTGCATAACTAGCGTTAAGCGATTGATGCAAACTATATTATACATATAAACTATATTTGTGGGTTCAGTGGATTCTTCATTAATACCTATCAATTAATTAAAGGACACTTAATCGCAAAACAAAGCGTGGAACAGCTGAAGGTTGGAGTTTGTTGTATATCAAGAGCATTGTATGTTATATGTGCGTCCTTCACTGGAATGTTCAAGTAGTCAGACGTTACAATTTGGCGCCTTGGCGGGGTAAGTAAGCATCTGACGTCATGCGTCGCGCGTCGCGTCGGCCGCTCGGCTGATTCTGCAATATCGAACAAGCCCGACCTCGGCTTCGGCGCGCCCTGGACGAATTCGCGAAACAATTGCTATCAGCCATATTCGTTACTTGTTCATACTACTCACCCTGCACTATGTCGTATGCCACCTGTTCTGAGGCGTATCAATGAACACATTCGTGAATCCGGGGCTGCGTTCGTATACGAGCGTCCTTTACCGCACTGCCATTAGCTAGAAATGGCTGAAGTCGACTAAAATACACATACTAGTAAAACCAATAAATCAAAAATATTTTGCCACTGGAAAGCTACAATATCAGTGAGTAACAGGCTATACGTCACGATAAAGTCACGATACTACCCACGGGAGCTTGTAAGCAGTAACCTCAAACGCTGGTGCAACCAGCTACAGCTACAGACAATAATATCCTTACTAATATTATAAAAGCGAAAGTGAGTTTGTTTGTTACCTCTTCACGCTTTAATGGCTAAACCGATTTTGATAAATTTTGACACAGAGATAGTTGGGAACCAGGAGACCGACATAGGCTATTTTTTTTTTTAAAAAGTGGGATGTGAGGGAGAAAGAGGGAAGAAAAGGGAAAACTTAGCGTTGCTATTACAAATCAATAAGGCGCAAGAGGAACTGTGTTACCCCAAATTTAACGCGGGCGAAGCCGCGGGCGAAAGCTAGTAATATATAAATTTACATTTTAATGTTCATGTTTCTAGCATAGCATTCCATACACTTGGCCGAAGGTGTAGGAGACCCGTTATTAATAGTTGAGACACCACTTCATCCGCGCTTCATCGATTTGGCGGCGCGGCGCTCTTTGTTTCCGAACGATACAGCTTAGCATCTCATACCAGTTCAATGCTTATCATCACACATTTGATAGTTTAATTGAAAGCTTCTTTTCCATGTACTTTACACTACTATGCAATATAATATGTAATCTAGTACCTAGTCCACTTTTTGCAATTTGCAAACATCAGAAGTAGAGTATTTTCCTTGGTGATAAAGCCTGTCTTTATCACCGAGTCTTCGGTGAACTTAAATCCCTCGCTACACTCAGGCAGGACTCATCTTAAATCCCTCGCTTCGCTCGTGATTTAAGTTTTTAAAACCTTCGCTACGCTCGGGAGTAAACCTTGTGTACTTCGTTACGCTCGATATTTAAATCGCCACCCGCGACAGAAGTGACAGAACACACTGCTTTATCCCCTTGGTTAATAATCTACTATTAATTATTTGTATAGTTACTCTATTGACTGGTAGTCAATAGAGTCCCCCTGTTACATTTTTATATTCGTACAATCCATCCATAGGTTGTCTGGAAGATATCGTTATCAGCGATAAGACCGACATTGTAACAATACAATTAGTTATTTTTGTAAAACAGTTATGTTTCAACTTTTGGGGTGTAATAAAGTAGATATATTATATTCTAAACCAGTATTCATTGCCGTTTAAGTACACTAATATCAAGAATGTAAGAATAATGTTGGATGCAGATAATATTGACAGCCGCGAATATTTGATTGTCAATGACTACCACTGAGGTCCAGTACTTATCAGTCGGCCTTCCGTGAACACCTGGCTCATTGAGTCACATCCACAATGAACCATTCAGCACACTTAGATAACGTATTGTCATGTTCTGAATGTGCGCATGTCGTGATAACGCAACTATTTCTCTCGTGGCCGTCGCCGTCGGACAGAGCCGAGTCCGTCCGCCCGCGCGCTCGCGGCCGCGCCGTGAATGCGGCGACTGTGGCGCTACCGATAACGTGCACGACTCACACAACGACTGCTGCTGTACCAAATGACCAGTTCACATTCTATCGTTATCACTTTACTGATTTCATCAAAGCATCCTTGTTTCCCCGTAAATCGCATCTTCTGATAAGAGCTGGGAGCGGGAGTGACTGTAATGTTATTGTCACTGTAGGTATATGACATGCGAGCGGGCGGCGGCGGGCGGCGGCGCGGCGGCGGTCGAGCGCGAGGTCGTCACTCCTCGGGTTATCAACTTATCTGCATAAACAGATATTATAAATAGGTTACCAGTTATAGGTACCTACTGCACTTTCATCTATACAAATTAATAAATTTAAGTGTCTCTTTGTAACTTCAAAATAAGAGACATACTTATTAATAAACAATTAAAATACCTAGTCAATAATAAATAATATAGGTATATGCTGCTTTGTTTAATAGTATGGTAAAAGAAATGTCAGGCCTCTGGTAACGTGAAGAGTCAAAAAGCCCAAAAAAGAAAGTAAACACTCGGTCGCCATGGCTCTATTTTTTCAAGCCCAAACGGCTCACACAACATAAATTATTACATTTGCGCCGTTTGCACCTGCATCGGCCCGCCAGCCGCATGCTACGAAGATTGGCTGGCGCGACTCGTGACGGGTTGACACGACATTTTACACCAAAGTCCGTCGCTAAACTTACATTATGTACATATAGTAGTAGTTTGATGTGTTCGCAATTTTTCAGTTCCATAATTTGTAGAGCTGTTCCCACGCCGATACTTATTCACGATGTGCTCGCACCTATCCGCAGATGTACAGCGGTGCGCTGCTGGCGACGGCGGCGCGGTTGGCGTGGGACCCCAGCACCTACACCTGGTTCCGCTTTCTGTGCGCGCCGCAGTACCGCGTGTCGGCAGCCTACGTGTTTGTGGCCGGCGTGTGGCTGGCTGCGCTCGTGTACCTGGCCGCGGCGGCCGCGCAGCGCCGCGCGCGCACCTGCCTGCATGTCGTCAGTATTATATTATTAAATATGCTAGACATCATCATCAGCTTACAGCAGTCCACTGCTGCTCGCAGGCCTCTCCTATCGTACGACACTTGGCTCGTCGTTGGCATCCACACCAACGGTCGTGGGTTGGTTCTTTGCTGTGTGATCTTGTTTTGGATTCGATCCCTCAGAGAGACTAGCCCATCATACCGTAGCTTTCTTAGCCACCTACAATGTAGCAATAATGGCATTTTTCTAGGCCAATAGATGTGGCTTAACCCTATGGGCCAGCCGAACTGTGAGTGTACACGTTTTGGTCCTCTAAGTCAAGTTAGTTCAAATTGGGTTTTCCAAAAAAAAAACCCTAATGTCTTCACGATGACTAATCTAGTCTTGCTGCTCTGAATCATATTGTTAAAATGAAACAGACTTGCTTGCGTGGGCATGACCTCCAACAATGCAGCTATTGCTGAACCTAACATCATATACTATGCTACTTTTGTACATCAGCTTCACACTGTTAGTAAGTCGTCTCAGGGTTCTTGTTTTATCAAGCTCTATTCAAAAGTTGTCCACTGGGCTCCCGTGGTGGATCGAGCGGAATCTTCATCGAGGTGGTCGAATCGATGAGGCAGATTCTTCTTACCAAGAGATCGTAATTATCTGTGTTGACGTATCGGTCAAGTGCCCTTTTATTTTGGGGTGGGAAATCATCAAATACCTTCCCCCGCTCTGGGCGGAACGGGGGTGGGGGTGTCAGTCCACAGTTAGTGAGCTAATATTGAAATAATTCTTGGTACCATTTGTTGATTCTGGGAGATGCATGATTCGCCTTTTTGCCGACTTAGTCAGTCGTCAGTCCTCGACCGCGGTCGGTGGTGACTCACGTGTAGTTCGAATGTGTGTGCAGTATGCGGCGGGCGTGGCGTGTCTGGCGCTGAGCGAGGTGGGCTACGGCGCGTGGATGGGCGCGTCGCTGGCGGCGTGGTGGCGCTCCGCCCCGCAGGCCGAGCTAGCGCGGCGCGGCATGGACCTACTGCACGACCTCAAGCCGGCGTTGCTGGCTGTGGAGCGGTATCGCGACGTGGCACGCCCGCTCTACGACATGATCGAGGTGAGCCGTGGTCACAAGGGTGTGTATGCAGTCCATAACTGCTCCGTAGCTGATCTCGAACCCAAGTGTTCGTGCCTTGGAAACCACGTAAAACCGTTGGCCCTGCGCCTGTTCTCTCCCCGCGAGTGTGGAGTGGCCGTTCGGCCGTTCCATTCGAATAAACGAGTAGGTACAGTAATGAAGTGTGCACGGTCTGTGTACACACATACAATTAAGAGTGCTGGCAAAATTTGCACTCTATGTGTAGCTCGCTACCTAACCCTTGGATCTACCGCTGACATGTTGTTGTTGCAGGAGGTGGAGCGCGAGGCGCCCAACAATGCCTTCGTAATCATCGTGTTCGGCGTGCTAGGCATCGTGTTGCAGGTGCGTACCGGACTTACTTTCAACTAAGGAAATTGAACATTCAATTATGCTGGAGCTCGAGTAAATTCCTACTTGTTGAAAGATCTGTTTGGCTATGTTTGCCTGTCAAGTTGGCGTAGGCGAGCTCGTTCAAGTTGTGCAAGAGTTGCCGCTCTGTATCATACATCATTGCCATATTGAACGCTACCGGGGCTTGAGCTTAGAGCTTAGCTAGAAATCAAAGTATCGTTTCGTGGGTCAATGAGCGTCTTTGTCTTCTTTTCTCCACCAAGTTGAAACATGGTTCCTGATTTAGTGCGTATGTAATGTTCCAGGTGGCCGCGTTTGTGATGGCGCGTCGCCTGGCGTGCCGCGCGGCCGAGCGGGCGGCGCCGGGCGAGAAGGACGCCGGCGTGTGCGCCGTGCCGGCCGCCGACGACGACTCCGACTGCGCCGACGCCGAGCGCGTGCCGCCCGGCTGGCGCAAGAAGGCCAACCTGCGCATGTACACCATTCTCGACAAGATTTTCTAGCAGGTCAGCGTCAATTTGTTTCCCGGATCAGATCAAGCGGCTCCAACTTCGGTGCTTAAATGTATCCCACAGCTAGCCTGTAACAGTATTAAATTGAATATCATCAGTGCTGGTTTTAACACTACCAGCGCCCTGGGCGAGATTTCTACAGCTACTTCAATTCAAACCCATACGAAAAAAGGGAAAACATATAATGAAATAACCATTTATTAAAAGAAATAATTATTAATTAGAAAAAATAACCGTTTATTGGAAAAAAAAAACTAATAAAATTTTACTTTTCTGGCCTTTCTATCAGCAAACTCTTTTATAAGGTTGTCAGTGTCGATGTTTTCAGCAATTTCGTTTTCAATTGACAAAGTTGCTAACCCCCGAATACTGAAACGTCGCTCAAAATGTGAGGGCTGCTTAACATTTGAGCAGCTCTTAAACTTTAGATTTTGTATGGTCAAACGTCACTTCTGCTGAGTCTCTGTTAAATTTAAGTGGGACTTAAATTTTGAGTGACGTTTCAGTATTCGGGGGTAAGTTTGTTAGCAATATCTCAATCTTATCTAGATTGAGATATTGTCGATCGAAGATAGGTTTTTATTAATTTTGGAAAAAAAAGGGGCGCTTGCGGCGCCCTTTTTTATCCGGCGCCCTGGGCGATCGCCCAACCGAGCCGTACCATAACACCGCTACTGAATGTCATTTTAGAATTCCGTTGCCAAATGGTAAAACCAGCCAAGCACGAGTCGGACTCGCAAACACAGGGTTACACTGGATTAAATAATATTTTAACGGTTATTAATGTTTTACACTGAACGGTAAAACGAAATTGGTTTTTCAAAACACTTCTTCGAAAACTAGTTCTTTTTGCACTACGATTAGGTTCAACATGCAATGGATTTCACACGCGTGCTTTTATCTCAATTATCGCAACAAGGGCTTTAAACTTTTCTGTTTCATCTTGGATGATAATAAACAGCTGCTCAAATCCCTTTAGCCAGCAGTGATTTTATATTAGAACAAGTACAGATTATGTGCTTGTTTTGGTGGCCTTCTTTTTACCCAACTGCCTCAAAAAAGGAGTGTTGTTTTAGGGTTCATGTATGTTTGTATGTAGGTATGTGAGTTTCTTTATTCCATCATAACTTCTAAACGCCTGAACCGATTTACATGTTTGGGGTATCGTTAGAATCCTTGCATCGTCCCGAGTATCATAGGCTATTGTAAACAGTACAGAAATCCAATGTGGCGGGTATGATCAATAATTGAACACCCACATATTTTTTTTTATTATTTATTCTGTTTATGCGTGTGATTATCGTCTAGGATTTGACGAGTGGAATCAAAACTGTCGATAAAAAAAATATCCCATAGTGGATTCGTTTAAAACAAACAAGGTGCGCCATCTAGTGGCAATTAGAAGAACTAGTGACGAGTAGATTTATAAATAATCTATTTCTATCCCAGAAAATCATAATAATGTGTGCCAAACTTAAACTTAATTGGCTCAGTAGCTAGGTTCGAACTTCGAAGCAGATATAGGTAGTTGAATACAGATAACATTTAAAACATGACATCCTTTAAAAGTTCCATTTTTCTTACGTAATGCTTACAAACTATATTATTATTGTGTTTTATGATATATTTTTATATTTATAAAACTTATCACTAAAAGGTTTAAAATAAATAATTAAAAAATAATAAAAAACACGACTACCGTGTCAAAAAAATGAACTAAAAAAAAACAAGATGTTAGTTTCAACAAAAAAAATCATCGCAGTCGGGGGATTTTTATGCATGAAAGTATTCTACAGATTGGTCCCCCGACTGGACTGCGATGATTTTTTTTTGTTGTAGTAAGCAAATTATTTTATAAACGATCATGTTTATTAAATGTCTAATATTTTGTTGAGAAAAACATTTTTTTTATTAAAATTAATAAGAAGGCCTTAAAAACAAGCACCTTTTTGCTCAAAAGTAAAAAAATACTGCCGGCTTTAGGAATTGTTGTTGTTTATTGTTATCCGGGATGTTACCGAAAAAAATAAAGCCCTTGTTGTGCTAATTGAGAAAAAGCACGCGTGTGAAATATACTACTCTGTCAAGAAAGTACCGGGAAAAGATCAATAATACACAAAATGTCTGTTATTCATCCAAATTTATTTTATCACCTTCAAAGTATGCTCCTTTAGAAACGATACACTTGCGCCAACGAATAATCCATTCATCAAAACATTTTTTAAACGCTGCTTCCGGAATTGAGTTCAGTTCTCGCCGCGAATTCTTCTTTATGTCTTCTATCGATTGAACGTTTTCAATTTCAAAGGTGCCACGAAGTGGTAATTTGAGTTTAGGAAAAAGAAAAAAGTCAGCAGGAGCCATATCTGGTTAATATGGTGGTTGCTGGATGGTATTTCTTGAGTGTTTGGTCAAAAATTCGTTCACAATGATGATAGCCTTGTGCGAAGGCGCATTGTCGTAGTGCAAAATCCAAGAATTTTCTTTCCACAAATCTGGCCTTTTTCGTCGAATTTGCTCTCTTAAACACCGCATAACGCTTAAATAATATTCTTTATTTACCGTTAGACCTTCCGGTAAGAATTCAGAGTGCACAACACCGCGATAGTCAAAGAAAACAGTCAACATGACTTTGACTTTTGATCGACTTTGGCGTGGTTTTTTCGGTTTCGGTTCAGTTGGAAGGCGCCACTCCGAAGCTTGTTGACTAGTTTGCATGTCAAACTCCTAAACCCACGTCACCAGTAATAATGCGTTTCATGAATGTTGGGTCCGAACTGACTTGTTCTAGCATGTCCTCAGCCTCAGCGACTGTCATGCGATTGAGTTTTTGGAGAAAATTCAGATCTTTTGGGACTAGCCGAGCAGCAACATGTTTCATACCCAAATGATTAGTTACAATGGTACGGATCGACTCGTGAGATACAGAAAGTTCGGCGGCTATCTCTCTCAGAGTTGAATGGGGATTTTCAGTCACTATTTTCTTCACTTTTGCGATGTTAACTTCAGTTGCAGACGTTGACGGCCTACCAGAGCGAGGCAAATCTTCCATCACATGTCGACCGCTTTTGAACGCTTTGAACCACTCATAAGCACGAGTTTTTGATAAAGTCGATTCACCGTAAGCCTTCTGTAACATTTTCAGTGACTCCGAACACGAAATTTCATTGGCGATGCAAAATTTAAGACAAACTCTTTGTTCGATATTTTTTCCATTATGAAATTCGCAATACGCACTATATATGATATTACTAAAACCAGCACTGTATTTAATATAAATAACAGATGCAACTCAAACGCCGCGCCAAAATGGAAAACAGTTGTGCCAATCTAACAACTACAAAAAAAACAAAAATTTTAATTTGGAACCATAAACAAATCATCCATTCCCGATACTTTTTGACTGAATGTATTCCATGTTGAACCTAATCGTAGTGAAATAAGAACCAGTTTGCAATGAAGTGTATTGAAAAATAATTTACTCTTTAACAAATTTTATTTGTTGGACTTTTTAATTCAAAAAGATTTGGATTTATAATTTTTAATATTAGGCTGTTTAGCGATATCATGCTTTGTTTCTTCTTCAGTAGAAAAGACATCGTTTGGTTGACGTGAGAAGTGACGAAGTGAAGTGAAGACGTGAAAGTTTCCATTTGAATCAAAATGTGTATTGTATTGTTTGGGTCTACGAAACCGTGTCGCGTCAAAGCGCGGATCCAGGGGGAGGGTCATGGGGGTCATGACCCCCCCCCCCTGGGCGACAGGCTGGGTCATAGGTGGCCACTGCAATTTTATCTAATTTTATTTATAAACGTAAACAAATTATACGCGAAAAACGCACATAATCACAATAATATAATTATTCTATGTTGTTATTGGTTATATTATAGCTGTTTATAGTGCAAAACATCGAATGAAGTTTTATTATTCAATCGGTTGTAAGTTTAAATTTGTCGCGCAGCGCGGGCGCTGTAGATACTATTTGAGAAAAAAAAATGCACAGAGGTCACACCATCACTGGCTTGTATGGTCGCATAAAGATTAAGCCCTTTACTTACTGTACTAATTTGCTATGTTACGGACCGTTCACGACCTTGCCGCGGCGAGCGGCGGCGAAAGCGTTGGCGGCGAGCGGTGAGAACAAACGTATGAAAATGTATGAAGCACGCCACGACTCGCCGCTTATAGCGAAAACGCGCGCGGTTTTGTCCGAGCGAATCGCCGTAGCGGCGCGCGGTGCGGGGAGCGGCGGGATCAAAAGTACAAGCGAATGAGTGCGACGCACACACGGGTACTTGAGTGATTTGGCCGGCCAAAATTCAATTTCCTAAAATTCTAAGCAGGTAGATAAAAGAAGGGTACTCAGGTAGCTAATAGTTCTAAGAAACGTAAACAATACTTAATTGTTTCTTTTCCGGAACGGGGATGCGGGACGGTCAGTCCAAACTTGATCGTTCATTTGAGTGCATGTTTCAACGTTTGGCGTTCGCTGCGCAAACGAAAGTTTTGATTACATTCCTATCTTTGTTACCAAATTAAATAAAGTGAAAGCTATGGATTGCGATAAAGCAGGTAAATGTGTATACTTTTTATATTTTTCTCGTAATAATAGCTCAGAAATCTATTTAATACAATTTTTCTAGCAAGTGCTGTTTTAAAGGCATTATTTTCGATATGTATTTGATAGTTTAGCAGTTTTGGCCGGCCAAATCGCTCAAATACCCCTGTGTGCGACGCCACGAAACAGAGCGGCCGCGTAGGTGGGACGGACTCGGCGGCGAACTTATGAACAGGCATTTATAACAGAAATTTTAAATTGACCCCCTAGATGGATGTCAGACATCCCCAACACACAACAACATATTTTCTGTAATCTTCGTAGGTCACGAAATTCACCATTTAAATATCGTTCTTTATTAAGTTCGTGCACTCCTTTTCTCATATTAAGAATATCTTGTTTTAAAAATATACTGTTCTCTAAACAAAGAAGGGATAATTTTGATAATGCCATCATTTTGAGCACGTTCTGACTACCTAAATCCGTCCACGTCGGCCGCTGCCGCTCGCCGCTACTGAGAGTACGTGGCGTGTAAATCGCACCGCTTGCCGCCGCCGCGCCGCCCGTCGCGCCGCGAGCCGCTAAGACCGAAGTCGTGAATGGGCTCTTACTGCACCTGGTGATGGCACACAATCAAAAACGCTTCTAAAACGACTAGTTAAAGAACCTTTGGAAGCATTTGATGATTTTCTAGGTAACAATGGTGTTCTTCTAACAGACCAGCGATACCAATATCACGAAAGGACCGTCAAAGCAGGCAAAATCTTTTTATTAACATTCCTTAACCAGATATTGAGGTAATGAATCAAATTAATAGTCAAAGAATGGCGCACGTTCATGAGAACAGGGGACGCTTGCGAGTTTCTTCCCAGTAACCAGTATTATAGGCCCCAGTATTTGAGGTTGGCCTGATCTCTTTTTGCTTGCACATGCTTCTTCCAAGTGAGTCTGCGGCCCATATGCATTCCAAGGTATTTGACAGAGTTCTGATGAGGCAGTTGAGTACCGTTTGCGAAGATTCACACTTCGCGTGAATCGACTTGGACTCACTAGCTGCGATTCTCCATTTGGCCAGCGACTGTGTACTCTTGGCTATTTGGTAGGTCAGATGTATACAGAGAGTTTAACACCGGTCCAAGAACCCACCCTTGAGGCACTCCTGCGTCGATTTTGTGGAAATCTAATGTGCAATCATTTTCTTTGACTTGGAATATTCTGTTAGCTAAGTTGGACTTGAGTGTTCCGAAGTACGTGTTTGGTAATAGGGATTTTATTTTGCATAACAACCCCTTGTGCTAAATCTTGTCAAAGGTCTGCTGTATATCCAGGAAGGCTGTGGAACAGTTTTCCTTGCTTTCAAATTCCTTCCTTATTACTCTTGTCATCCTGTGGACTTGTTCTGTAATCGCATGTTCTTTACGACAGCCGAACTGGTGGTCAGGAATTATTGATTTTTCTTTCAGGACTGTGTTCAGTCTGAAGAAATATTTTTTCAAATAGTTTGGCAGTAAGCTAATTGGTCTATAGGATGTAACTTTGTGAACCAGTTTGCCGGGTTTGTGAATCATTATGATTTGGGAGACTTTCCACAAACCCGGAAAGTTTCCTACCCGCAGAATGGCGTGCTGCATTACGCGGTAGCTCTTGCAGTATTTTTTTTAATGAGATCAAACCTCGGTGCCTTATTTACATGTTGTTCATGGATTTGAAGTATTTGACGATTTCTCTCGGTGTAATAGCTTTGAGTGGTAGATCGAGTTGTAAGTCTTGGTCGAGAATAAGGTCTACGCCTGATTGGTTTTGGTTCGGACTAGCAGCATGCGTTTTAAAAACTTGACTGAGGTGGTGTGCAAATATATAAGCCTTTTCTTGTGCGATTTTTGACCAGTTTCCATTGTGTCGAAGAAGAGATAGTTTGTGGACATCTGGGGATCATAGTGTTGGCATGCTCTCCATAGTGAATGGTTTGTGGCTTTTGTAGGTGTTACCTTCCAAGCATGTTCCAGGGCGACTTCATTGGCATCATCGTTATAAGGGTTTTCTGTTCTTTGGCTGCTTTGTTCAGCACTCTTTTATCGCTTGGATATTTACTAGTGTGTCATACCCGACGGAGTCTACGAAACGCGACCAATAATAAAAACGATTTTTTTTTGTGGTCGTTAAAATATACCATTCCGAGGCCATCGTGATAATAGTAAATTATTGGATGAAGAATCCTCGGTTAACAGGTGTAGCACTGGCCAAGATTTTGGAAAACCTCGGCCTCAAATTCAATGTAGATTTAAATCAGTGTGTGGCTAATTGCTTCAAATGCAAAAGTTGCAGTACACGAGCTAGCAAAAAAAGCATCACACGCCAAACGTTCCCCGTGCGCCAATCATACTTTAAACAACTCATTGGCTAAGTCATCCGACTGAATTTCTTGTGGCAATACCTCAGGCACAATGAGAAAAGTTGTAGCATTTGCCAATGCGTTTTTTGTGCATTCTGGCGATATTAGACAATATGTAATAAGAGACGAACAAGAGAAAGTATTTTTCCACACTAAGAAGGGTCAAACCTTGGCTTAGGGCGTATACGGCAGAAGACCGCCTGACGGGCTTAGCTCTTTTGCAGGTGCATAAGTCAATAAATATAGATGACGGGAAACCCCATGAAATCTTATCCGTTTAGCGGTTTCAACGTGAAAAATTTACGAAAACACTTTCATGTTCCTTTATAATATTAAGTATAGCTATATCTATCCAAACTAGACTGTGAAGACAAGCTGTTTGCGACATGGTGACCCCCCCCTGATAAAAAAGCTGGATCCGCCCTTGGTCGCGTGTGTGCGCGAAATGAATTTTACGTTACTGATTAATTGAAACGAAAATGATATCACGCTTGACCTGTTACCTAAATATGGAAACAGTTAAAAAAACTTGGTGCGAAACTGAGTGGAGCGGTTCTTTAAAACCGGTTCCAGAGGAAAGGGATTCATGGCCTATGGCCTACCGATCTTCATTGGCTTATTTTGACCCAAGCAACGACTGTCCCAAAATTTAAATGGTGTCATAAAAGGTGTTTGCTTTAAAAGTAAGTACTATGATACTAGGTATTTATTTTGTTTTTTTTTTAGGACGAAACAGGCGCTCGCGGTGCGTCAGCGCCTGTCGCGCGGGGTGCCTGCGGGAGCGCGGGCGGGGGCGGGGGCGGGGTTGCAGGCAGGGCGCGTGTGTCCCGCCGGCGCACGCGAGC
Organism: Ochropleura leucogaster; assembly: GCA_958449745.1. Taxonomy (NCBI): domain Eukaryota; kingdom Metazoa; phylum Arthropoda; class Insecta; order Lepidoptera; family Noctuidae; genus Ochropleura; species Ochropleura leucogaster. Next base: position 22,030,959 of record OY288201.1, read on the forward strand.
CGCGCCGCGCCGCGCCCGCGCCCCCGCGCCTGTGCCGCGCGACGCCGCGTGGGACGCCGTACACGCGCAGCTGCGCGCGCGCACGCCGCGCCTGGCGCCGCCATCCGCGCCGTCCGCGGCGCTGCTGATCCTGCACACAGAGCTGTAGCCAGCTGCGTACCGCGTGTCGGGGCTCTAATGTGTGACAGCGACTCGCATGCTCGATCATGTGTTGATCATGCCAACAATATGTATATTTAACGAATCGAGAACGATGTGATTATATTAGTAGAGAGTCGATGAAACTTGCCTTCCACTTGTAATGGTCTGCCCATATCTCATAGGTTTCTATATTGTTTTCTATTAAACTGATTAACGAACACAGACTGCCATATTAAGTAGTAGTAAACAGTAATGTTAAGTGAAGCATGCGAGAGAGTATGAGTGCACCACGTGTTGTGCAGAGCGCGACGAGTCGTGCGCCGCGCCGCGCTCATGTCGCGTGTCGCGTGCTGCGCGGCGCGGCGGACGCTGTTGTTGTTCCATGTATTCCTATGTACTTGTAGGTAAATAGTGTAGTTATACGGGACGGTGTGTAGTAAATATAACTGTAATAAACTATATTTTTTAAAAGCATGTTTTCCAGCTTTTCGAGTAGGTAGTGACTTCTTGCCTTGTAGCGAACTTATCAAGAGACGCGGTGCTATCCTCACTCACAGAGTTTTCTTCGAACACTTTGCTCAAGGGAGGCGGAGCCCCGGCACAAACCGCAATGGGCATGCAGCACGTGACGCCTACCCGCGCGTGCGCATCGCATCCATCGCTGATCATTTGTATCATAATTATAATTAAATCTGTGAGCTAGTTTGATTTATAAGTTAAACGTTACATATTTCATATCCGATTATTGTGATGCCATTTTGCTGTGATTTGAGTTAAACTGCAAGAGCGAAGTGTGTTGCAATAGTGTATGTAGGTACAGGTAGGTGTCGGGCGGGCGCGCCCGGCGGTGACGGTCGGTTGTTGTCGGTGACCTGGTGCCAAATAGCGTAAGATAGTTCGTACGATTCGTTCACTGTTGTAGACAATATCTTTATAGTTAAAGCGCAGTCGGAGACAAGACAATAAGCCAGCGATACGCACACGGCGCGCGTTCCAACAATGTTGACACGTTACTATTAAAGCAATAAAGTGATATTTTTGTAAACAAACTGTTTCATTTGTGTCGGTGTAGTTACAGTACAAGTCTGTACAAGCCGTGTGGTGTTGTAACACCATAACACCGTCATAACTGTACGAGCTGCCTAACGAGAGCCTCCTTAGGTAATGGTCGAGGCTCTTGGCAATAATTCAGCCATTGGCAAATACGACTATCAGCACCATGATCGCCGAGTCCACATCGCACATGTCGACAACCTCGCGAGCCAAGTCAATAGGTACGCCACGCAGCCTGTGGTAGCGAGGTAGATTGTTTACGCCACAACGCATTAAAACTGACAACGCGTGCGTCAGTAAACATTGCTGAGGCCCTCCTCCTGCGTGGCCTCACCGTGCACTCCGGCCGGCATAACTCGGATAACTCCACCCAGTCGCAGTCTTGAGTTTATTTTATCACGTATTATCGTAAAACATTTGGAGCCCTACCACAAAAGATTTAGACTAGGTTCTATACACTGTTTAACAAGTGTCTAAGAAAATGTCTACCACAAATCCATGTTTAGCGCTAAACACACTTTAAAACACTGTTTAAAACATGGTCCAAGTTAAACACGCTGAACCCCTAGTTTACCCCGTGTTTAACCTCAAAAATAATTTCGATTTGACAATTTGTGGTGAAATTGTGCTTTTGTGTGTTTAATTATTATTTTTTATAATAAATGGATGATTTTGCAATAGATTTGTTAGACATTAACGATATGGAAGATCTAGAGGACTTATCAGAAATTAATAATTATACGCATCGAATTCCAAGATATCGCTTGAGGATGAATCCATTTATTGAATACAGTGATGACGATTTTAAAGCTAAACTAGCTATACCCAGCGGTTTCACCCGCTGCTCTCTTAGGGGTATGAAAAATAGATGTTGGCCGATTCTCAGACCTACCCGATATGTACACAAAATTTCGTTTAAATCGGTCCAGCCGTTTCGGAGGAGTATGGGATCGAAAGCTGTGACACGAGAATTTTATATATTAGACTAGCTGTGCCCAGCGGTTTTACCCGCTGCTCATTTAGGGGTATGAAAAATAGATGTTAGCCGATTCTCAGACCTACCCGATATGTACACAAAATTTCGTTTAAATCGGTCCAACCGTTTTGGAGGAGTATGGGTACGAAAACTGTGACACGAGAATTTTATATATTAGAAGATATAGGTTTTAGAGATTTGCTTTAAAAATTGTTGACTTGGTAAAGGATGACCTTTCAAAGTCACGTCAAGGTGGATCTATCTGCCCACAAATACAAGTCGCAAGTGCTTTACGTTGCTGGGGTCGGCACGAAGCAAGTTTGTATTCTATGTATGTACCTACTTTTGTAATAAATGTTAGTTACCTACCAAATACCTTTGCAAAACTCTCTTAACTAAAACTTAAAAAAAACTAAAACAGTATTCTAGCTAATCCATGCCTAGCTAACGATTTGTGGTACAACATTTTAAACACTGTTTCAAACCTCGTTTATATTCTGAAACAGAGTTTAAGTAAACATGATTTAAAACATTGTCTAACTGATTATTTGTGGTATCAATGTTGGTTTTGACGATCATGACGTCGAAGTTCCAAACAAATAAACAAAAAAATGTGGGTATCCAAAAAAAACATTTAATACATTGTCTGTAACATTTCTATCATTTATTTTATAAGGCAAAGCTACATCAAAAATGTTGTTAATCATCGTTACAGGATTGTCGGATATATCTGCAAGCATGAGCTCAGCCCTGTTGAGAAATGTACCTACACATTTGTAAAACTAGTATCCTTACTCCTTAAATACTAATAAAACCAGGAGAAGGCCATAGGCTAACAATTTTTTGAAAAAGTGGGTTGTGAGAGAAAGAGGGAAGAAAAGGGAAAACTCAGCGTTTCTATAACAAATCAATAAGGCGCAAGGGGAACTGTGTTACCCCGAATTTAACGCGAGCGAAGCCGCGGGCAAAAGCTAGTACTTAAATAAAATTCAAAGCCATTTTACTGGTTTATCATTTACATTTATACATCAAATTGTTTATGCTCACTACCGCGGCCTGCGTATGACGACGTTCGAAAAAACTTTTTAGAAAAAAAATAAAACCGACTTCTAAAAAAAACTAAAAACTGGAAAATAACTTTATTTCCGGAAGTCGGTGACTTTTGTTGGTTTCGTTGACTTTATTGGCTTTATTTTTTAAAAGTCGGTTTTATTTTTTTTCTAAAAAGTTTTTATTTCGACATTTTTAGTTATATTATGATATAATACGCAAACACGGTTAAAAAGTTTTTATTTTTAGCTTTAGTCCCGTCTTAGATACAATTTTTAGTTCCACATCAAGCTATAGATTAAATACTAAGTATCTATATTATGTTTTAGTATTAAACCAATTCAGAAATCATATGCATCATCCCCTAGGGGATACAGCTGATACTCGATCTGATGTTTATGTTTCTTAATGACTAGATGAGGGGTGGGGAGGGGATACGGTCACCCTGCTCCCACTCGCCTGCCTACCCTGGCGAAACCCATACTTATACATGTGATTGCAGCAATCACGGCAGATTTGCTGTCATTTATTAAAGAGTGCCGTTGTATATCACTGAAGATCTATCACCAAATTACTGCGATGACCTTCCATACCATAGTAGTACATGCCATTTTTTGATCATTTGTCTTCGACAACTTTTAAAATATAATCGACGAATGAGTATATCATCAACGTACACGAAGTCAATCTAATACGTATTATTAAAGATAACTCAAAAACTCCTTGTCGGATCTTGATATTTTTTTATGGGACCAAACGACAACCACCAGCTTTCGAATAAAAAAAGAATCATCAAAATCGGTTCACTCAGACCTGAGTTATGAGGTAACAAACACAAAAAAAAAAAAAAAACATACAGTCGAATTGAGAACCTCCTCCTTTTTTTGAAGTCGGTTAAAAAAAACTCTTCTTCTTAGCCTTTTCCAACCGTAAAAGTGACCTTTCAGTTTGTGCCAGTTCACAGTATTTTAGGCGACTTCTGTTCACTTCATTAGCGTAGCGACGACTCCAGGCGACTCTCTATGAAACTTGACGCTGCGGCAGCGCTTAGCTCGGCGCTGTATTCTTATAGAAGCACGATTGCTATTAGTATGGTCGTTGTACCCACACAACTTTGGCCTTCCTAGTGGAATTAGTCCTTTAATTAATCCTTACTATCCTTACTAGTCCTTACTAGTAATAATATAATAATATATAATAATTTAATATTATAAAAGCGAAAGTGAGTTTGTTTGTTTGTTTGTTTGTTACCTCTTCACGCTTTAATGGCTGAACCGATTTGGATGAATTTTGGTACAGAGATAGTAGGTAACCAGGTGATGGACATAGGCTAGGTCTCGTAATGAGACCTTGAGAATTGAAATATAATATTCGGGTGTCCCTGCGAAGTCGAATCGGCAGCCAATTTATTTCCTTGCGGAATTGAGTGACGCGATGATTCAAATCAAATAATTTATTTCAATAAGACCATTACAGGCACTTTTGAATGTCAAGAAACAAAACGAATTTTTTGGTACTACAATGAGTACCAAAAAATCTCTTCCCATAACTTCCCTGATATGAAATTCGGATCTAGATACGGTTACCTATGGTTAATTAATAAAATTATATCGGTTTTGGATAGGAAATTATTTCGGTATAGTCAAAGAAAGGAATAATTGCCTTTGCATTTTGGATAGAGGACAAAGGTTGGGCAGAGCAAAACCCGGAAGTATAAGCATGGCTATTTGTGCCACTTCCAGAGGCTTATAATGAAAATTTCCCTTCGTAGAGGTGGGTATTAATTGACGTAATTTGGTATAAATAAGTATTAGGTGATGATATTATATATTTTTCGTGAATGACTAGGCCGATGTATACCTATACGTATAAAAATGGAATACCAGAAGATAATGATATCTAGCGGGGCGTGCGAGTCGGCGCGCTCGCATTCAGCTGACTACGCTCACTGTCGACCCACCTGCCGAGATATCGCGCTGATAACATACTGCTGATATCAGTGCAGCCGTTATCGCACTATCACAAACACGCCGTTTGATACAAACCACATTATTGTGAAGTGAGATAAGCTGTGTGTGACAGCGTTTGTGTGTGGGACTGACGGAGGTCCATGTTGTGCGTGCGGAGCCAGGCGCCCGAGACTTGCTGACACGAGTGACGAGCTGCGCGGAGCAGGAATGGGCGGGCGCGCGGCGCCGGCGCTGCTGGCGCACGTCAACCTGATGCTCACCGTGAGTCACGCTACTCGCTCTATGAGCGCTGCGACACAGGCTCCTGTGTCCATGAACTCGTTTAGTATTCAGGTCTTTGTTTTCGTTTGGTTCGTTAGAAGGATTCCTAAATTATGGTAGGTTAAAAAGAACGACTCGAAGCATTGGTCGAAGTCATAACATTCTATTTTTTTTATGAGAGATTCCTGAAATAGTGGCTACTTTCGCAGTCACGGCCCCGCGGTGCTTACTGTAACTTACACTTAGGTACCTATAGACATACACACAGCACATCAGACATACTTGCGTGATGTCTGCGCCGACCGACTATTCTGTACAATATACAACCTAGTAACTAGTACTAGTCACTAATATGCACTTATGTGGCCATGAATCACTGAGAATGGGCGATGGGTTTTGTGCAGCTATACGGCGGCGCGGCGCTGGCGTCGGCGGCGCGGCTGAAGTGGGACCCCAGCACGTATGTGGTGCTGCGCGAGCTGTTCCCGGCGGAGTACCGCGTGGCGGCGGCGGCGCTGGCGGCGGGCGGCTTCGCGCTGCTGCTGCTGCCGCACGTGGCGGCCGCCGCGCTGCACGCCGCCCGGCAACTGCACCGCGCCGTGCTGCTCTATGTGGTCAGTACTCACACTTATTCTAACTCTGACGTTGGCTCGGACTCTGGCTTGTCATCTACAACATCCGTCAACTGTAATGATAATCTCCGTGTTGATAGTCGTAAATAAAGTCGTCGCTTTCTGCGATTTTCTGATAATAGGTTTATCAGTGATCGTCTTTCATGTGATGATCAAATATTTCACATGCCTACTTTGTTATGGGATTGATTAAACTACCAGTTCGTTGGCTAATATCATGATGTCGCGTATGGTCTGAACGCTGTGTTGCAGTACGCGGGCCTGCTGACTGCACTGATGGTGGCACAGCTGGTGTTCGGCGGGTGGCTGGCGGCTCAGGCGCTGGCGTGGTCGCGATCCCAGGCCGCGGCGCAGCTAGGGGAGGCACTGGCGCTGACGGAGCATCTGCGCCCTATACTGCAGTACCTGGCGCGCTGGCACCCGCTGCCTCACCATATCCAGGCGATCATAGAGGTGTGCTGTTTGCTGGCCGTGCTATAGTAATCCCGCGGAGCCCTCGGCTGCGCGTCACTACCACGTGCCTGACGTAACTACCGTCGGGTGAAGGGTACAAGTGCCGGTTTCAATACAGGCACATTCTGCTTAGTGTCAGCGTGGCTCATCACAACGTCCGTCGAGAGCTCGCCGCTCACTAATGTTAGGAACACTCCAGGCAGTACGGCTGCACTCTGCAGCATCACTGCACACTGCTGGTGGTGGTGGTGATGCGGCCCGTAATGAGCCAGCAGGCAGAATCACTTGTCTGTTGATGCTGTCAATGTTGTTACTGTCAGGAGTGTGGCATTGTGGCTAGCTCTGGATGCCTGCTGGTTAAGCGACAAAGGAGGGAATGACTGGCCTACTCAAGAAATTAGCCGGTTCGTCTTAAATACTAAGTTATTATTTATTAATCTAGCTTTCGCCCGCGGCTTCGCTCGCATTAAATTCGGTAGCGCCTTATGGATTTTTAATAGCAACGCTAAGTTTTCCCGTTTCGTCCCTCTTTCTCCCTCATATCCCACTCTTTTTTTTTAAATAGCCTTTGTCCGTCTCCTGGTTCCCAACTATCTCTGCACCAAAATTCATCAAAATTGGTTTAGCCATTAAAGTGTGAAGAGGTAACAAACAAAAAAACAAACAAACTCACTTTCGCTTTTATAATATTAAGTAAGGATTGGTGCCACTGTCAGAAGGTGTAAGGATTTCGCCTTGACAAATCTTGGGTCAAACCTGAAATTCTCTACTCTGCGTGTAAATGTTTTCGGCAATCGTTCACAGCTTAAACCAGTGCTAATTTACTGGCTATCCTGGCTTTTTGCGACTGCGTGTCTAGGAGGCGAAGGAAGATGCGCCGCGCAACGCGTACCTGGCGATGGCGCTGATGGCGCTGCTGGCGTTGCTGCAGCTGACGGCCGTGGTGGCGGCGCTGCTGGCGGCCCGCGCCCCCCGCGCGCGCGCCCCTCGCGCTCGCCGCGCCTCCTCCCTCGCCGGTTCCGACTCCGAGCTGCAGCTGCAGCCGCGACCTCCCTCCTACAACAGGTAACGTTCTAGCCCGTTTTGTGTTGTGCTCTGTCGTCTCCAATCGTCCTCCTAACGATCCGAACGTGAGTACGGACTTTGTGTGACTCTGCTGTTAAATCAGGCTGGGCGAACGCGTATCAGTTATGTAGTATCTACACTTACTAATTCCTTGTACGATGAATGCGTCTGCTAAGCTTAGAGGTTCGATCCCCAGTTTGGCAGTCAGCCATAACGGATCAGTCAAATGTGAACATGTTTCAAGCTTCCGTTGTCAGTTGCGTCGTTCATTGACACGGTGTACGTCATACATATAATTGATGACGACGCTAGCCAGCTGTCACTTGTGTATTTGCAGTGGCTGGGCTTGCTGGCGTGACAGGCGGCCGCGCACCGTCCGCGTCGTCGCCTCTTGTGTTACCTACGTTGTCAAGATTTATTATCGACAGAAATATGTGAGAAGGAAACCAATCGACAGCTGTTGATGTTTCCGCAGTTCCGCAAGTTACGAATACCGGAAGATGCCGCGCACTGCCTTCCGCAACGGCCGCATCGTGGTCCTGGACCCGCCGCGCCCGTGACGTCACACCAAGCCGAGCGCCCCGCACCTTCGCACCCCGGGCACCCCGCTCGCCCGTCTCGACAACCAACACTTTGTGGACTGACTTCAACTCGAACTTTTGTTTCATAGTAGTAGTTTATTAAAAGATACCATTAGGTTAACGTATTTAGGTTTGTAAAGAATTACGAAACTGCTAGTCGATTAACTGCAAACTGCAAAACACATTTTCGCCCAAAAATAATCTATCCATGACAGATCATGTTTTAACATTAATAGACGTTGTTGTTCGATTTTTCTGCCATGGGTTAATAGTTTTAGGATAGATTAGGTTAGTTTAAATGCAAAGTATTTCTTTAACGTCAAGTCTAGGCCTCGAGCTTTACGAGTAGTATCTAAGATATCAACGAGACGAGCGCACATGGATACATGGATGGTACCCGAGCGCGTCGCTATGGACTCTTGGCTTCTCTGAATGAGCAGCCAGCTCCACCGCGCCGCCACAATTCTTTTGCTTTTACTGACATTTAAAAAGATCAAATAATCTCTAAATATTGTCAGATTATTCTTATCCAAGCGTCGTCGCTGCGTCTGCCAATGAAACAAGAAAATGAACAACAAAGCGGTCCCCCGACGCAACGATGACGCTTGGATTCAAATATTCTGCTTATAAGTAGGTACTTAGGGACAATTTTTTTTTGAGCTTTATTTTTTGTGTTATAATTGAACTTTTTAACTTATATTAGGTGCTACTTTAATTTTGTAATAAGTGTAGGCTTTTAATTTAAATATGTTTCATCTATAGAAACCTGTACTTTATACGTATTGTCCCTAATCACCCAGCGTGCTCGCCAAAACATGATGCGTGTTGTCGAGCACGCTGGGCACGATGAGCCCAAACAAGGTAGACGCTAAGACGCCGCACCCCGCTGAGGACTGCTTCAGGCAGGAGTGGCAGGTGGGAATGCTGCACCTGCACGATGCTGGTGATGCCTGCTCATCAGGGCAAGGTTATCTTTCTTTTATAATATCATTGGCATGAATGATTTGGCCTGACTAAACTTCGCCATGTTATTCTATTTTCTGAATTTGCAATAACATGGTATTGATCAAAAGCTAGTAACAATACAATCAAGTTTGTACAGGGCCGGATTTAGGGGTCCAGAGGCCTCGGGGCAACAAAGGAGTGGAGGCCCCTCTTTTTTTTTTTTTTTTTTTCGGGTGGGAAATCATCCAATGACTTCCCCCGCTCTGGGTGGAGCGGGGGGGCATGTCAGACTTGTACTGACTAAAACCCACCCATGTTTCTTCTATTGCCCTTTACGTTCCGAGGCCGCGGTATCTCTTTCGAACAACCCGCAACCCCGGCAGGCAGAGGCTCTGGCAAGCCCCTCTGCTTTGCTGACACTCTTTGAGGCGCGCGTGAAACACGACACGTGGAGGCCCCCTTGCCCCAAATTATTTTCCAAATAAAATGAACAATTTTTTTCAGTTTAGTTTTTCAATAAATAATGTATTGTGAAACCAAGTAGATTCTCTTAGTATTTAACAAACACATATGAATATAATCGGAAACAAGAATTATTTGAAATTAAATTTTAGTGTTAACGAACGGAACCTTCCGAGCTTTTTTGCCGAAAAATCGTTGATGATTTCGCTGAAATCCAGTTCTAGGAGTAAATCGCTTTCAATGCTCAGGAGAGAAAGCTTCGATAGACGGTCTTGTCCCATCGTGGTTCGAAGCCTATTTTTTATAATTTTCATTTTTGAAAATGAGCGCTCTCCAGTGCAATTTGATACCATCAAAACCAAATACATTCTCAATGCAATTTCGAGGTTTGGGAATGTAGCTCTGAATTTTTGATCTTCGAGAATTTGGTAGTAAAATACTTTCGGCGATTGATCTTTTCCATAGTCCTTTTTGTATGAATCAATCAAAGTTACAAATTGAACCAACTCATTACCAAGACTAGGCTCTAAATCATCCGTATACGCTTTCACCAATGCTTCTGCTGCAGCGTGCAAATTTTCAGCATCCAGCTTCTCGTTGCGATTCAGAAATCCAAATCTCGAACGTACAGCTTCATAGGCATGCAATCTTTCAGTAAAAGAAACAGATAGCTGGTTAACCACTGGGATGAAGGCGGATACTTTGTATTTCTCCTTGGGTGACAGATTTGCGTTTTGTGCTTTCCCGTAATCGAGTGGATTCAACCTCACATTTCTCGTTCTGGTGCGGGTGTGCGATTGTACATATTCATCAGTATGGGATATTTTTTTGGCTGCTTCTTCTTATTTATCGAAATCATTTCGTTTGGATTCCACGAATGATTTCAATGATTCTATTGCACGCATTGCCGATTCAAGAATCATTTAGAATTGAGTTTAGAATTGAAGAACACCAATTGTTCACATACTGCAATTAATTCATATGTATATATTTATACTTTTTTTTAAATGGTCGAGACACGGAATACCCAACCTCCGAGGTTGCGGGCAAGTACCACCCCACTGAGCCATTGAGCCATTGGGGTACTCCCTCAAGATGGGTAGTAAATTGGAAGTGCTTATCAGGGCCATTTGAGATTTTGATATTTCACTGGTTGCCTGATTGGAGTGAACAAATATAGATCAATGATTTCTGTTTCTGTTAATATTTAAGATTAATATAATCAAATAATCATGTATGTATAAAGTACTTTAGGCTGTAGGTAAAGGTAAAAGCGAAAAAAAAATATCAAAGGAAAAGATGTTTACTAGGTTTACTATTTGAAAGATTTTTTTTCCGAAGTCTCTATTGTGGAGGCCCCCTGCTTGTGGAGGCCCCGGGCTTTCGCCCCGGTTGCCCCCCCCTAAATCCGGCCCTGAGTTTGTATGAGAACAAATGTACGCAAGCGTCACGTTTCGGGAATATAAACCAAGTGAAATAAAACCGCGGAAACCAAACTTCCAACAGTGGGAGTGTTGTGTTTTGTCTAGGGGTTACAACTATATTTGAATTCAACGTCTATGTGAGCGGTGAGCCGTGCAACCGAGCGAGGTACACACAGGTCGTTCATTAAGTTAGTGATGTCATTAGGTATTAAGATTACTTATTTTATAAGTTTTTAGAATTTACAAAATATATTAAGTATATACGAAAACTCGTTGTTCTTCTGATTAATTACACCCGGACGTATCGAACCCTAATGAGATAAACTTACTTCGGCATAATTATCGTACTCTTCCTAGTATATACCTCATAATTATGCAAAAAGACTGTACCTACACCAGGCAATCCGATTTCATCTACTGTATGGTTCAGAGGTAGCCGGTTAGTTAGTGTTGAGTTGTTGGATGTGAGCTGACGAAAAGCACAGACTTCACGATATTTCAGTTTTATTCGTACAAGCATGGGGTCTCATTGCGAAGAAAGAAAAAGTAGTTCAAAAAAACATTAATAGATGGCGTTATGTGTATCGATTTGTTTTCGAAGTTTGTGTAACTGTTTATATTTGACCATGGAAGAAGTATGTTCTTGTTTTTAAAAATCCCCATAACACAAAAAACAGGAATAATGGGCTCCTAGTTCCAAATTCCATGATTTTTCTAAATAATATTATGGTGTTGGCTCTGGTGAGAACAATTTGTACTACGTTGTGGTTAGGTAACTCATTTACTGTTATTTATACCAATAGATGGCGTTGTTTTCATTTTCTGAGTTTTATTACACAGCTCAATATTACCATTTACCATACCTATTTTGATAGAATGAAATATTATGAAATACAAACTATCTATATATACCTACTTATAATAAATCTGTAGAGAGGTCAATTTTGTACATGAAATATATTTCCAAAATAACTATCAGGGGGTGATTTAGTGATCGATACTGATGCCAAAAATGCAATCAGTAATATTTTTGTCTGTCTGTATGTCTGTATGTTCGTTATAGAAACAAAAACTACTCGACGGATTTTAACGAAACTTGGTACAATTATTCTTCATACTCCTGGGCAGGTTATAGTATACTTTTCATCACGCTACGATCAATAGGAGCAGAGCAGTGAAGGGAAATGTTGGGAAAACGGGAGAACTTACTCCATTTTTTTTAACTTCTGTCGCGTGTGTATCCTTAATGGTTAAAGCTACACAGAAATCATGTATGACGGAAATATTCTCCCTAAAATTATATAAAATATCATACGACAGCATATGTCTATCTTTAATGGTTAACTCACAATAACACGTGTAACTCCCGATAGCTAAGCAGTTCGGAGCTTTCTGATTATATTTATCTACTCTTACGTTTATAACACTCTCACTCATCTCTTATTAAAAATAGTTAACATTATTACGGTATCCTCTAATTGTGTAATGCGGTCTTTGGGGAGTCAATAATAGACCCTGATATATGTATACCATTTCGCCTTGTCAATAATACCTACACTTGAGTTGCTGATTTCAAATTAATATATTTGTAATAAGCGATTATTTAAGTATAAAATTATAAAAAAAAATGATTAATTTTAATGCAAATAAAAAATTCAGACATTTACCGTATTTTTATAGTGTCAATAATGGGGGCTTTTACCTTATAATGCAAAAAAAGTTCACTTTTACCGTGGTTTCATAAAACCACACAATCCCTTTTTTCATTTTTTTATTGTGAGTGTTGGGCCCCTGGTCATAGTTGGCCATTAAGCACTGGCCTAAAGTGCCTTATGGATAATACGGCAATGGCTATGACGACAGTTTCCATATCGTACGATAATATAATATATTGATATTATATTATCTGTACTACTATACTGATTTGCTATTTCAGTTCAAAAGGAAAAAATACTGTTTTTCCCTTGACATTTTTTTTTGTATTTTAGGCTTTGGAGATTATGAAAGTTTCTTACACCAAGATATTTCTGTATACCACGGTTTTAGTTTTGGCATCCCTTGCATAAATATAAAGGTTTTGTGGTTTCGACACTCTAGAGCACGCAACGTAGAGTTATCGTAGAGTTGTGTGACTAATATATCAAATTAAAATATACATTTAATGAATAGTTCAACATTTATTTATTCATTATACACATTAAATTGAAAGTGTCGGCACCGTGTCGGCGGCGGTGGGGCGCACTTGCGCGAATGTCACACACCCGAGCACGACACGCGAGCGTCGCGAGCACGAGCCGCGCGCACCCGCGCGCGCGTGCCCGACTTGCGCGGACGAGCGCAAACGCGCCCCGCCACCGCGATGAGATCCCTCTAGAGACTGTGCAAAAATATATAACTGGTGCAGGCGCGGGCCGATTCCCACGATACATCTTTACAACAAACGTTATGTATACATATAGCTATCATAATAAGAATATCTATCTATTACATTATCAACAAAATAATACATTAGAAGTGAAGGCGCGTCCGCCTCGCTCTACCTCCTGCTTCCATTACATCACACCATGATATGACATCGCGTTCCACGTCCCCCATAAGTTACACATATGTGAACGAAATACTTGTAAGTTTACACACTCTGACTTAGTTATCTAGTTTACAGCAACGGTCCACATCGCAGACTGTCACAGTTACAAACGATGCATTAGAACGCGTCGCGAGCAGCCGCGCGACCGCGACCGCGCCCGTAACCCACGCGCGTCAAGCGGCCTGCCTTGCAGCGCAATCATTAGGCATTTATCGAATAACATTGATGAAGTAACAAAAGCAACGATTATCGCTACACAGTTTAAGTTTCGCAGACGCTCTCGCACTCGACATTGATCGACAATTTTGCTAATACCTCCATCCATACATACTTACACATACAGTTGTGTATCATTTAAATCCATAACGTACTGCTCGTCGTAAATCCGACAGTTATCCGATTATTCACGGATAATAAAATCATATTAATGCATAACAAATATTGGAACTTGTCGCCTACTCTTGACTTATTTTGTACATAGGACAGTAGAGAGCCGGTGAGCCGGAGAGTGGTCGAGTTGTTGTGTCCGAAGTCGCTTATCTGTAGGCGGGCGCAGCCGGCGCCGCCTCCGCCAGGAACGGGTTGGAGGGCCGCGGTGCCGGCGCCTGCCCCGGCACGCTCAGTGACTCCGCGCCGCTGTAGCTCTGCGGACACAAGCGAACGGGGTGAGCGGGGCGAGTGACGCAAGCGAGCTGAGCGTGGCGACAGGCAGTGAGCGCACCTGCGTGGCGCCGTACTGGTCGTGGTGCGCCAGGTCGGCGAGGCGCGTGGACGACAGCGCCCGCGGCAGCGGGTTGGACGGCACGCCGTGCGGCGCCAGCACTCCCGCCTCTGCCACGGCGCGCGCCTCGTCGTCCACGACGCCGGCCGACACGTCCGGCTCGCCGCGGAAGTTAATGAACGCGAAGGCAGCCAGCACCACGGTACACAGCAGCCCGTAGCCCGCGAAGGTGCGCGTCGTGCCCCACTTAGCCACGGCGATGCCGCCCAGCACCGCGCCGCAGCCGCGCCCGAGCCCGTGGTGCAGCCCCTGCAGCACCCCCTGCGCCGACGAGCGCAGGCGCGGCGGAGCGCCGTGCGCGATGTACGAGCAGCACGCGGCCCACACGGCGGCGTGCGTCACGCCCTGCACGAACTCAAAGGGCAGCACCCACCACGGGTCACTCAGCCACGCGATGTATAGGAAGCGCAGGACGTTGCCCGCCAGCCCCAGGCACAGCACCTGCCACACACATGCTCCGTTAGCAATTGATCATAGCAATAACTTAGTTGTACAATTACTTCAGGCGGGTACAAATTTTTCTTCCGGTAAAATATGTATAATATGCAGTACCGCCTGTTTTTTCTATACTAGAATAAATGACGCGGCACACGTACTTACGAGGAACCGATTTACTCGAAATTTTAGGAGATCTAGGTTACAATCTAAGAAATGGTAATTACTGAAGGAGGTGCAGGCAATCTTATAATACCTTTACATGTCCCATCTGTGTGATCAGCTTAAAGCTGAAGAAGTAGGCAAATATTTCGGATATGTGATTGATGACAGAAGCCACTCCAAACAGCGTCGGGGAGCCACCGATGTCCTGGGAGAGCGAAAGTGAAACATTTCAGTATTGCTGACCCTGACAGTGTAAGCTTAATGCATGTGGGGCGTGGCGGTGAGATTGTGTACCTGCAGGTGCCAGAAGAGAAAGGTGAAGATGAGGCCGATGCCGAAGCCCATGAACCAGGCGACGAACAGGAACGACGCTGCCTTCACGTTCTGGAACTGGCGCAGCACCGTCACCCACTCCGGCATCTCGCGGGTTGTCTGCGCGAACACCTGCAAGCCGTGGCGCCGTGGCACCGTGTCAACCGATACGCACATGTGGCGCTTTAATCAAAAGCAACATCGGTAGATGTTGAGCTACTAGGACCTGCCGTTATGAACGAGTACCAAGCAGAGCAGTACCATCGCTTTATGAAGAAAAAGAACTATATATTACCATGAGAGTAATTAGTCTGTAAGCCTTCGTAAAAGTAATAAAATTAAATAAACACCTTCCATAAGTAAGTTAATAAAGGGTATAAGTATTCAAATCGGAACAGCGACTTTGGTGGCTTGCCGGAACTGTGACAACGTTGTTAAAATGAGGCTGTTCTTCGCTGTGCCTGGGTTTGGGCATATCTGACGGCGTGTACCTTGGCCTGCTCGAGCACTGGCTGCCGAGGAGGCGGCGCGCTGGTGTCGAGCCCGGGTAGCTGCAGCTGCTCAGCCAGCTGCTGCTGCAGCTTCTCTTCGTGTGTGGGCTCGGCGGGCGTTGCCGGCGCTGCTTCTACGCTCACGAACTCGTACTTGAACCGGATCTGTTGCGCCCATACTCATTACTTCTAAATCCTTAAATACGGGTGCAAAATACTAAGACGTTGCACTTCAGGACGGGAGTTCTCTTTGAGCTAGATCCATATTAATTAACTGTTAGGAATTAGGGTTTAGGTACTGTTATATATATTTTTAACACCCTTGCTCGTAAAGCTGATGTAATTCCACCGGTTTTAAATATGTAAAGAAGTGTTACCAAAGCAAATAGTTAAGTTATAGTCCATACAAATTCCATAACAGTATTATTTGCCATTTCAAATGTGTAACTGATCGCCGCCGCACGACTCCAGCTACCAGCTAGTGAGCAGCGCGCTGTTGCTATTCAAATGAACTATTTGCCGCGAACCGCCAATCAGTAGGCAGCACTAGCGCACTGTTAAAATGGCGGGAAAGCATCGGTGTGCATTCACAGATTGAGTTTATTTATGTGATTTTTTTCTGTTTCCTCGCAAATGTGTTAAAAAACGTCGTACGATATACGTGCGTATTGGTTATAATATGCTCGGCTCAATAACGCCCTCGCCTTCGGCTCGGGCTGAAATTCCGACTCGCATGTTATAACCATCTTAACGCACTAATATCGTTATCTAATATATAAAATTCTCGTGTCACAGTTTTCGTTCCCATACTCTTTCGAAACGGCTGGACCGATTTAAACGAAATTTTGTGTACATATCGGGTAGGTCTGAGAATCGGCCAACATCTATTTTTCATACCCCTAAGTGAGCAGCGGGTGAAACCGCTGGGCACAGCTAGTCTAATATATAAAATTTTTGTGTCACAGTTTTCGTTCCCATACTCCTCCGAAACGGCTGAACCGATTTAAACGAAATTTTGTGTAGGTACATATCGGGTAGGTCTGAGAATCGGCCAACATCTATTTTTCATAGCCCTAAGTGGGCAGCGAGTGAAACCGCTGGGCACAGCTAGTGTACTATAAGTGTTAACAGCCGTGTACAAATGGGTACAGTGCATAAATACTTCTGTAAAGCTTTCGACGATGTACAGACGCCTGCACATCAAGCTACTACAATCTGTCAGATTTCTTCGAAAGATTTTCGACTTTATTTCTAAAGTGTTAAGGTTCAAGGTTCATTGGGAAAAATTTACAGTTTCGGGTAGCTTGACCTGAAGGCGTCTGTACGTACACCATGAAATACTTAGAAAAAACTTTTTTGCTGATTACTAAATTTTTATAAACTTTTGGATATATTTTGCAAATTAAACAATTTGATCTTGTAATGTATCTAATGATAAGCGTTTTGGCAGCAATTAAATCGCAGGAGCGTACGAAGTGAGTTTTTATATAAAATGAAACATTAAATGCAAACCCGTACATAACGAAACTCCGTATGCCACATGTACAACGTGCATTGAGTGCGCTTGGGGAAGATTCTACATATTCTATTTCTACATATCTCCCTTAAGTCGTTGAATTCAACAAAACGTTATTAAAAGTATATACTGAAGGATGCAATCTGTGATTTTGGCAAGAATTTTATATAACTTTATTGAATTAAAAAAATCGTTTTGTTTTTACTGCTGACCCTTCACTTGACTTTTGTTTTGTCGTTTTTATGGAATACAACCAAAATTAATTTGAAATTGCCAGAATTGACTACATGCATACACAGCATACTCGACTACACGAGTATACAGACTACAATCAAATTAATTAAATTCATTGATCATTACAACGTAAATTTCCTCAATTGCCCGTTCTTTTTTCCAAGGCTGTGTACAACTATAGAAATATGATATTTATGGTTGTAATCAATGAAAGAAAAATTGTAAAATAAAGTTTTCAAAAATCAAAGTCAAAATATTTTATTTCACATAGGGTACCTGGGTACTTATAGAACACGTGGAGAAAAGGTGGACGGTTTGGGTTGGTCGTTTCCTATGGAGAAGAATGAGCAAGAGATTTCTTGGTAACACTTTTAAAATCGTTTGAAACTCCTATGTTGTTGTTACGTTAGAACTTAAGTGTAAGGATGGCGTAGGCTCGACAATATGTAATTATGTACTTTCTTGACAAAACATATAATAAGATAAAAAGTTAACAAGCTTCTCTAACAGTCAAGTTACAATCAAGGTCAAGTAAAGATTTAACTTGACTATATCAAGTCAAATCCTTAGCCTGTTAGTTATAAAACCCAGGGGTAGGGTCATTTATTTCTCAATAGTATGATTGAGCCGTCTGTGATTATTAATTGAAAATTATTCTATTTTATTTTAATTTGATAACTATCGTTACACATCCGCCGAGGTCTCACTTGGCATTATTTGAATTAAGTCCAATTTAGTATAATAATTTACCCTCCAAATATAGTCTTCCTGAGAAAACAAAGTACAGATTTTAAATTTTAATATTCATTATTTTGACCAAAATACAACAGACCTGAGTAGCAGTGATGAGCGCCGCTCCCATCAGCACAGAGAACGTGGCGAAGCAGATGGTGTAGTTCTTCTCGAAGCGCTGCGGGCCGCCGCACGGGTGCGAGCTGAACGCCGTGCTGTGGTCCAGCGCGATGCCCACGAAGAACATGGCCAGCCCCCAGCCCAGCGAGCCGAACATGCGCTGGTGCCCGTACCTGCGCATGCGCATCTTATTTATTTATTTATTTAATATACTATGGAAGACTTACAGCTATATAAAAACATAACATAAAAAAAAGAAATCATAGAAACCGAAAGCCAATTACAAGTCAACACGTGTAGAAATGGAATAGAAATTAATTATGTGAACACACGTCAGTACAATGTGTTAATTTATAATAAAGTTTAGTTCTATTAAATAAACAACATTTCAGAAAATGAGTGTCAACAATCTGTTCGTTTACAATAAAAATGAAAGGTTATAGGTTTAAGTTATAAATATAATAAAACAATTAAGAAAATGGGGCAAAATACCCAATTTGTAGGCTATTTGAAAAACTTGAGGCTTAAGCTCCTTCTGGCTGATGTCACACTTCGCTGTACTGACTCTGAGTGCGGACGCACTGCCATGCGACACCGGACTAAGGCTCACCTGTCGGCATCCTCGCCCAGCAGCGTGATGACGGCGGAGTCGGCGAGCGTGATGGCGGGTGCACTGAAGAACTCGCCGATGACCACCAGCAGCAGTAGCAGGAAGAAAGTCTTCTGGATATCGGGCGTGCGGTACACGATGAAGGAGTGTAGTGGCGTCACCCAGTCACTGTTGGCCTTGGCATCGTAGTTGAGCGCGTCGCTGACGGGCAGCGGCGAACCCTCGCGGCCGGCCGGCGGGCCGCGGAAGGCGCGCGTGGTGGCGCTGGGCCAGTCCTCGTCGTAGCGTGGCTCCGTTAGGTTGTAGGCGGTGGAGTTGAGCGGGTGCACGCACGACACGGCGCCGGGCTGCACCCAGCTCAGGGGCAGCGTGAACACGATCCAGGCGCCCAGCGACGCCAGCAGCAGCGTGCGCCCCTTCTGCCAGCGGTCGGCCAGCCCGCCCCAGAAGGGCGCTGACAGAAACTCCACGAAGGGCCGCGTGCCGATGAGCAGGCCGCACTGGCCCGCGTTCATGCCCATCTGCTTGAAGTACACGCCCATGAGCGGGAACAGCGAGCCGAAGGCCGAGTAGAAGAAGAAGTAGAAGGTCTTGACGGTTAGCAGCTCGGGGTCTACTGCGCCTGCGCCACACATTAGCTCCAGCAGGTCGGAGCGCCCGCGCACCTTGTTCGTGGCGTCCTTAGGCGCCGGGTACCTGCGCACATGCACCGTCCTCATGTATTGTGAGCCACGAACACTGATGGAGCCAGTCGCCAGACGCTACTGTCCACTCATCGTTACCATTGTTACCATAGCCGCGGTAAAAGCTAGTAGTTTACAAAATCAGTTTTAAAGTATGTATTATGGAAACCTTACTGGTGTGTTCATTCATGGTACGTGATGCTCGTGAATGACCGAAATCGTATTGTGAAAAGAATAAGCAGCGGCGACACATGCACCAGTATCTTGTAAGACACGCTGTGCTTTGTACAACAATAGCACCGACGGACTTTGTTAATTTAAGTTATTGAACCAATTACAGGGTGCAACATAATAAACTCAACACATCTCTGTGGGGTGTCTCAAATCATCTTACTGAACCACATCACCTGTTTTTTTTTGTAAATTTAAAGACATCTTTATAACAAAAGTTGTGCCGTTTAATGGTCTGAGACAGCAGCTGGAGCTGGAGCTGGAGCCAGGGCGGTGTAGCGCTTATCATGTTACACCTTGTATACGCATGAAGTAAACAGACGTCATTGAGGCTTAGTTCAAGAGCAGAGCATCGCGACTTGTAATCCGCTTATGTATTGTATGAGTGTGTGCTTGTGTGGGCTGGCAGGAGGGCTGGAGGGCAGGAGACCGCTCACTAGACACTATCGTAACGTCGCTCAGCCCAAATTGTATGAAGCATCAGATGTAGCGGTGTAACACATTGTTACCCAGTCGTAGCCCATTCTTTTCTTTAGCTCGATCTAAGATTGTAAATATGAATTGTTATCGAATAAGTATGTCCGATTTAGTTTAAATTAAGATGTTTGGTATGTACGAGACAAATAAGAAAAGGCAAAAGAGTGTAGCGGTCCAGCGAGCGCGGCGGCGGCGCCCCGCCCCGAGCGCGGCCGAAACGGAGCGTCGCCGCGACCAGCTCAGCCCCAGGGCTCCGGGGGCTCCGCATATAACGCGGCTCCTACTCTCCTACTTCAGCCACTTCTTATTCCCGCAGGCAGTCACAACTTATTGTGCTTCTTGTTAATTATATTTGTGTCCTTCTAAATTACTAACTCATGTTCGAAATGTTAGCGTCATTGATGAAATGCATGTTTTTGCCTATGTAGGTTAATTGCCCCCAAAACTGCTTGATAGTGTTAGTACTTAAAACCGTGCAGAGGGAAACATTGCGTTACGTAAAAACTAGGGAATCGGTTAGACGTATGATATCGGTCGAGCGCACTGCACGCGCAGCACGCGGGGAGTAGGGTCTGGGCTGAGGAGCGCACCTGGAGGTGTCCACCTCGCCGTACTCGTCGGGGTGGACGAGCGGGCGCGCGCCCGGTGCGGCGGCCGGCGGAGCTTCCTGCGGCGGCTCCATGGCGCGGCGGCGGCGGACTGAGCCGCAGCGCTACCGCCGCCGCCGCTCGATAGCGCCGCGCATGCGCCGCGCTGCCTGCGCGCGCACCCCGACCTGGCTGCACTCCCCGCGTCCGTCGCACCGCGCGCACACATCCACGAGCCCAAGGTTGCGTGCTGTCCGAGGGCCATTCTTGCCTCTCCCCGGTAATCTTCGTGTCAGGGCGAGGTGCTGATGTGTGCGAGCTCTGCGCTGGGTGAAGGACGCAGCCACTCTTGTGAAGCGTGGAATCTGTGGCAGTGGTGTCAATGTCGGCGCGCTGCCGGACGCATGCGCGGTGCGGCGCCAGTCGTCAGGGACGAGTTCACACTCGATACCGGAACTAGGTTTTGGTATTTTCCGTCCTCGTATCTTGAGACAAATATGTAGCACTTTGAAACTTAGAGTTCTTTTGGAGACGTACAAAGGTGTCAAGAAAAGATTTTATATTTATAAGGTTGATTTATCAGTTATTATACTACTAATAATAAATTAATTCTGTTCCGTTGTCTGGCAACACTTTAAGTGACAAATACTTCAATTTCTCTTCCTGATATTTTATTCTTGTTTTTATTCAAAACATTATTTTTAACAGTTTTTACAAATACTTACATCTAAAGTTGCAATAGCTGACCCTCATTTATCGATTTTTAGTGCAAAATGATTTTAATTTTCTCAAATAGAGTCAAAAAGAAAAAATATGACATGAGTGACAAATGTCATTTGTAAAATCAAAAACATGATGAAATGAAGATAAAAAGAAAATGTTGACCAGATCAGCTCACGCCAGAAGCGCACGCCATCCACCTCCGGGCTCGTCGCTCAGCTCCGCCTCGCCGCCGCCGGAACCCAGCCTCGTCGTGAGTGCTGTGACACCGGCCGTGGCAGTTGCGTCGAGCTCGAGCGACGAGTATTTTTCCCCGCCCACGACGCCACCACCAGTTCGTCGACGAGGAAGACGCCGGCCGCCGGACGGTTTAGGACCTCGGGGCCCACCGGCCTCTGAT
This sequence comes from Ochropleura leucogaster, assembly GCA_958449745.1. Classification (NCBI taxonomy): domain Eukaryota; kingdom Metazoa; phylum Arthropoda; class Insecta; order Lepidoptera; family Noctuidae; genus Ochropleura; species Ochropleura leucogaster. The sequence continues at coordinate 22,053,053 of OY288201.1, forward strand.
AGGGTCCCAGCTCCCGGTGGAAGTGTGCAGCGCATGCGATGGACTCAATCCATCAATGAAAACGTCATGCGCTCATACTATGGGGCTACAGAGGGAGGAAACAACCTGACCGCGTACCGTGTTCGGATGCTCTCTCTGTTTCAGGTGCTTGAGCCAGCTGTCAACGTGTCGGCGCAACGACTGTCGGATCAGGTGCGGGTTATCCAGCGTAATCGTATGTTGGATGACACCGTACTTGATCGCTTACGAACTGAAATGCAGAGTAGCCAAGTCATTACCTCTTCGTCGCAGGCTGTGGTACCACCACAGCCCCACCAACTAGTTAATCGCGTTAACGAGGTAAGTAATGACATGGCTACTAATGTAAGTACCCAGTGCAGTGAGGAAATGAGGAGTACTTTGGAGGGTGCGATTCGAGAATATCGGTACATGTCGCCCGAACTTAGACCACGCTTACCTCGTTTGCCCATGCATAATAAAAATAAGGCACTAGTGGCTGCTCTGGATTCGCAGTGGTCAAGCTATTTTGACAGCTGCGAGAACCTCACTGATGCTCACTCAATCCTGTATTGTGCGGCTGTAGCGGTGTGTCGTGTAGCTCACGTCAAATTTCCTGATGACAGAGCTACACGACTGAAACTAGCTATACCATTTTGGCAGTGCAGGATTGAGCGGCGTATTGGTGTGGCCAGAGCACTCATTGGCAAACTATCCTGTTTCAGGGAGGGTAACACACGACCTCGAGTGATGCGCTTTGTGAGGCGGGCATTTGTAGGGACTGATATAAGTCCTCCAGACTATATGTCCCGCATCACAGAGCGCATCGACTTCCTGAAACAGAAAGTGTATGCATGGGCAAACCGTATTCGTAGGTATAAGCGGCGGGTGGAACGGTACACTCAGAATCGCACATTCCAAAGTGATGAAAGGTGGGTGTATAGAGCATGGGAGCGACCGGACCAAGGTGTGTCTGGCACGCGCCTACCGGATGATGACGCCATGTGTTTGTTTTGGCGCAGCATCTGGTCGGTGCCTGTCAGTCATACCGAAGGTGAATGGACTCGGGAAGTCGAACGAGCATGCGATCCAATACCAGAAATGGGGGCCCTAACAATCAGCCCCCAAGATGTAGCTTGTGCGGTCCGTCCGTTGCCTAATTGGAAGTCTCCAGGGCCGGACGGACTGCACAACTTCTGGATAAAGTGGTTCCAGAGGTCGCACGTTCGTTTGGCGGCCCTATTCCAGACGGCCTTAGAGTCAGGGTCGTTACCTATGTTTCTGACAACTGGTATAACCCACCTGCTCCATAAATCGGGTAGTACGGCGGAACCCAAAAATTATAGACCAATTACGTGTCTTCCGACACTTTATAAAGTTCTTACATCCATTTTGAGATCTAAAATTACTAAACACATTGATGACAAGTCAATCATGTCTGCTTCTCAAAATGGATGTAGGAACGGGTCCCGCGGTACTAAGGAGCTGCTCCTCATTGATATGGCCATTAGTCAACAGGTTCGCCGTTCTCGAAGGCATCTGTCGACATGTTGGATAGACTATAAGAAGGCCTATGACTCCGTGCCACATACATGGCTCATGAGGGTGCTAGAGTTGTATAAAGTTGATGCAACTCTGCGCACCTTTCTGATCTCGTGTATGAGGCAATGGAGTACAGTCCTTCGCTATCCAGGATGTCGGCAGATTCAGAGAAATAGTGAACCGATAAAGATAGAGCGAGGTATATTCCAGGGCGATAGTTTGAGTCCACTTTGGTTCTGCTTAGCCCTGAATCCTCTAAGCACGCTGCTGGAGAATTCAGGTCTAGGTTATCGATTGAGGAGAGGTGGTCAGGTTATATCTCACCTTCTTTACATGGATGACCTGAAACTCTTTGCCCCCAACGATTTGCAGCTGATGAAGCTACTGAAGGTAACTGAAACTTTCAGTAGCGCCATCAGGATGGAATTTGGTGTGGACAAATGTGCGGTCATGCATGTAAAGCGAGGGGAAATTGTGGAATCTGTGGGAACCCAGCTCTCAGATTCCATAAACCTTAGATCCCTCTCAGCAACCGAAACCTACAAGTATTTGGGGATGTCGGAAGCGCTGGGCATCAATGTTGCTGACATGAAGCAATCGTTGAAGGAGCGCTTCTTTGACCGCCTGAAAAAAGTATTTAATAGTCTTTTATCAGGCGGAAACAAGGTGCGTGCTTTCAACGGTTGGGTCATGCCGGTTTTGATGTACTCTTTCGGCATACTCAAATGGACTCAAACAGAACTGGACGCCCTGGATAGGAAGGTCCGTACATTGTTAACGGCATTTCGTATGCATCACCCACGTTCTTCGGTCATGAGATTGTATATCCCTCGGAGTTGTGGGGGTCGAGGCTTTTTAAACGCCAAGACTCTCCACAATCGCGAGATATGCAGTCTCAGGGAATATTTTCTAGAATCAGACGTGGGAATGCATCGAGATGTGGTTGCAGTGGACAAAGGCCTCACCCCGCTCTCCTTGGCTAAAGAGAACTGGCGCAAACCTGTAGTGCTTGACACTAACGACCGCAAGGAAGTATGGCAGAGTAAGGAGCTTCACGGACGCTTTTTCCGGGCCCTACATGGACCCGATGTAGATCAATCAGCGTCCGTAGCTTGGCTACGTTTCGGGGACCTCTTTGGAGAAACCGAAGGTTTTGTCTGTGCAATTATGGATGAAGTTATGATGACGAATAACTACCGGAGATTTATTGTGAAGGATGGTACGGTTGACATATGTCGGGCATGCCACCGTCCGGGTGAATCAATTCGACACATTATCTCCGGGTGTTCTCGTCTAGCTAACGGAGAGTACTTGCATAGACACAACCTTGTAGCCAGGATTATCCATCAGCAACTTGCTCTAAAGTACAACCTTGTGGAATCGGAAGTGCCGTACTACAGGTATGAGCCCGACCCAGTTCTTGAACATGGCAATATCACATTGTACTGGGATCGCTCCATCATCACTGACAGGACTATTGTTGCTAACAAGCCTGATATAGTGGTGGTGGATCGATCAGAGCGGCGCGCAATGATTGTTGACATAACAGTCCCGCATGATGAGAACCTCGTGAAAGCCGAGAAAGATAAGCAAATCAAGTATATTGACTTGGCTCGCGAGGTTGTCGACATGTGGGACGTGGACTCAGCAATCATTGTGCCGATAGTCGTTACAGCCAATGGCTTAATTGCTAAGAGCCTCGACCAACACCTGAGAAGGCTCTCGTTAGGCAGCTGGATCAAGGGCTTGATACAGAAAGCGGTACTCCTGGACACGGCTCGTATTGTTAGGAGGTTCCTTTCTCTGGAGCCCTGACCGCCGGTAGCTTGGATCCTGCTATGCGATTCACTAACAGACTCATCATAGATGTTAACAACGACGAGTTCACGGATGTCTCATCGTAAATATCGCTTTTAAAAACAACGTTGATAAAAATCGTATTCGCTTAGCTACATACGCTCGTCGACGATCTGCTGAACAACGATGCTGTGTTCGATGTTAACAGTGTTGCTATATTAACTCTAGTGTTTAATCGAGAAAATCTCGACTAACCTATTTTTAAGTTATTTCGTCATTTTAAATTTATATAAATACACAATACGTATGTCTAAAACACGTAATATTTTTTATGCAACGAATATTAAATTAATTATATCATTTTAGATTTGGAAAATATTGATTCAAATCTTAGACATTTGTAATTGTAGGTCATGTATAGTCTATGTTATTTCAAAACTTCAAAACTTGTTCAAAACAAACAACTTGATCTTATCTTGATTATAGTTTTTTTTTAACAAAATACGAAATTCCAAAGCTCCAAGTGGTATTAAGTGGACTGTTAAAAAATGCTGCACCCCTACCCTATGGCATTCTACTTGAACCGAGTTTTAGTTTGGTTCCAAATCTATCGAAAGTAAGTACACGATAACATTTATATTTAAATATACAACACAGTTTCTGGAACTACTATCTATGTAACCAAAATATTTATTTTTTAGTGTCTCGCAACGCAGCTCCTTCATTGAATCAGCTGGAAACGCTAGAAAGCAAACCATGGTTGGCTATGGGCCCTACTCGTCTAGTCGTCAGGCATGATGCGAAATAACAATAGCCCTGAACAGTGATGATATAGTTGGTGTATAAACATCGGAACAGTGGTGTATGGTTGGTAATTATATGAATTATTGCATTGAGTAGGTAGCCTTCTACGGTATAGTATCCTTTTACTTTTGTTTTTTTTTTACTAAATTTTTCTTTTTTCTAATTTGTTCTTTTACTAAATAAGTATAAACTACAAGTATGTACTGTAATTTAAGTCTTCGAATTGCAGTTATAAAACCATTTGAAAATGCAATAAAAAGTTAAACCAAACCGAGCAAATAGGTGTTCTATTTATCATATATTATCATGTATTTTTCTTGTATTGCAGTACTGGAAGAATAAAAAAATAGCAGTGACGAAGAAGTCCAGCTTAATTACAGCCGCTAGGCGTTGCACTGGTGGTGATATTGGAGATTTGCAAGAACTCAGTGAAATTGAGTTCAAAATACAAACCGTTCTGGGAGGAGAAAATATTGGTTGTGGAGATCAGAACTTAGAAATAAATCGCTCTGAGATGGATAGCATCACACAGCGTTTCATAGCCATAGAAAAACGTCGAGCACAAGCGGAGCTCTTGATTACCCAAGCAATTAGTCATCAAGTAGCCATCAGGCTGTAGATGGAATAAGTAGTGCAATTAGAGATTTAATAAATAAGTAAAAATAAAATGTATGTTAAAAGATTGCTTTATTTTATTTATTCATTATATTAAAATTAATTTGCCAAAGTACATACTATTTCGTTAGACGGTTATCCTAATCTTTAGGTGAAATATATAAGAAAAAAACATATACTTTCTATATTTTATGATGAACAGTATAGTTACACTACTAACTCACACAGTATACACAACTATTTACCAAAGACTTTACTTTACTTTTTAACAAACAAACTGTGTTACAACATATATTAGTAATTTAATCAATTATATTAAGATTAATTTGCGTAGGTACATACCATTTCGTTAGGCTATCTTAATTTTATCTTTAGGTTAAATATATAAGTAAAAACATCCACTTTCTATATTTTATGATGAATACTACATAACAAACTCTCACTACTATCACTACTATATAACAAACTCTCTTACAACTTAAATTTGTAATATCTTAAGTCTTGTTCTTCTTCTATTATTAACTATTTTGTCCACACCACAGTCGATTAATTAGACGAGCTCTAGCAAGACATCCACTGTCCAAATCACAGATAGAGTTCTGGCTTCCTTGTTCTAATAACCGGTTCACCCTCGCTTCTTGCCTCTATAAATGAGCTGGTAATTCCACTGGGGAAACTCCAGCTTGATTGCAAATGTTATGCAACACACAACAAGCTTTATAACACATAATTTTTCCCACCATCTCTGGATCATAGTGAAAAACACGATGAACCAAAAGGCACCTAAAACGGCCTTTAAGTATGCCAATGGTTCGTTATGCAGTATTTCTTGCAGTGGCATGCAGATCATTATAATATTCTTCTCTTGATCCAGGCTCAAGGTTGCTACATGGAACCATCATGATTGTCTAACCTAAGAGCAAAACTGGAGGCCCCTGAAATCAATTAATAGGAATTTAATTTAACTACTATAAAAAAAAATCAATATCTATTTATCATTTTAACTAAAAAAATAACTAGTTTTACTTACATTTTAATCGTCTACAACTCTACATCCAAGAAAACATCTACAATTTACAAGCTTGACGGTTTGACAGTTAAAATCAAAGGCGAAGGCGCCGTTGTCGTTGAAGGCGAGGATGATTTGTGTGTTGCGAATACCGTTTTTCATACATTCGGGACCATTTTTAGTTCTATGTCGCGCCGTCGACATCGTTGAGGCGTTACGATCGCGCAGTTTTTATTTAAAGAATACCGATATGTTTTCATCAGATGTTTCAACGATAATGTCTTGGTTGTAAAGATGTTTTGCGTTAGTGAATCGCACTCCTGTTCCCGATATCGGTGGGCTACTATTTTTATATTTTTAAATGTTTTTTTTTTTTTTTTTTTTGTTTAAGAAATATTTAAAATATTTATGTAAAGAAATCAATAAATGGACGAAAAATTAATTCTATAGTACAGCTTTAGTCTGTTTTATTGTCAGTCGTCTATCTTTGCAATATTAGTAAATAAACGTGTAATTCTGGATAAAAATATGGAGCATGGTTGGAGTCAAAAGGAAGATTAAAAGAGGAATAAAAAAATATAACAAATTACCAACTAAATGAAACTAGTGATACTGAGTCGTCATTTATAGAGAATGAAAAGAATGTAGTCGAAAGTAGTAGAAAGAGTGAATCGAGCAATCTACAGTCAAGCGCCACTTCAGTCGACGTCTTACGAAGGTTCCGCAGCAAAAACGTCAAATATTGATATTGAAAGTGAAAATTTAATAAAACCTTGGGAAACTGATAATGACATATTTTCATGCAGCAGTACAAGTAAAGAAGACGATTTTTTTAGAAAATTCACTGATCCGTCGTAAAATTATGGAATGGGCTATAGAAAGAAATATGAAAATTTATTTGTTTTTTGTGTCATATTTATTTGATCGTCTAAAATCAATTTTAAGTAATTTTCAATTTGATTCACATCAGTGTCTTGCTATGCGTATTTGTGTTTCGAAATCAGTATTTTGTGTTGCCACATCAGAGTCATTTATATGTATATTGAATAACGTATTCAGCTGCAGTTGTTCGAAGAACCGGTGTTCATGTTGTAGCTGTAGATGAAGTTAATGACTTCTCTGGTTGATTAACTGCCTGAAATCACAAATAAAATGGATTAATGATGTTTTTGTCAATCACTATTCAAACATTTTGACTTTAAGAGATACCGTAGTCTGGATGTGGAGTTGGCCCAAAATGTAGCCAATAATGCCCAGTATGTAGATATACTATACATATATTGGTCAGTGGGTCGTCTATTAAACACTCATAAAGTCACGTCTAATAGACATGCGGGGAAGGCTAACTAATAATGAAGTAACAAAATAATACTTACCAATTGCCCAGCTAGAGTATTGTTATTACTGAAGTTAATATTAAGTACTATTAGTTGTGATTACTTCTGTCTGATTATCAAATTCGGTGTCGCTATTTTGTAGCATGAGATCTAGTTCTCGTGTTACTTCGTCGTATGATGATAATAATTGTCTTTTGACACAGCAATGTAAAGAAGACAAATTATCTTCAGGCTGCGAATATTCGTCCTTGACAAATTTATTGATATCTAATTGCTTTTTTGGCCATTTTAAAATACCATTAGTCTCCCAAAAACTAGGTATAATACACAGTCGTTTTTGGCCTTTTTCTATTGTTTCAATTATTTTGACAACATATTTCTGAAAAATATTGAAAAACATGAAAAAAAAGGCACACAACACCACACACTAAAAACACTACTGCATATAGTCCTTAGTGTAAACGGTGAAATCTAACAATTACAAGCGATCTAATATACATGGTTTTTCATTTTGAATACGTATCCCTAATGAGCTGTACAATTTATGTTTTCAAAACTGATATACAGCCTAAATATTAAAAATATTTTAATATAAAGCCTATTTAAAGGCAATAACTGTACAATGGAATTTAAAAACTGCGTAGTAAAGCTACAGGACCTATAATACCCTCCAGATATACTTTAGGCTGTTTAATATTTATCGCCAATTTGGAATAAACAAAAACAAAACATAATACAAACGATATTGATAATAGCTACAGCTGCTATCGAAATTTTACAGCTAAAATAATGAGCGTACTCTAATATTATGCAGTATTTTCAAGCATATTATATTATTCTAACCTCAAAACCATAAACTTATTTACCTGTTTTAGTTATATTTTTTTACTTAATCTTGACTATATTGCGGGCGCGTGAATATTTTGACACCATACTATACACTATTTCACAACAAAATTAAATCGGCACGTCGAATCTACATATTATCTATACATATATAACAGAAAGTCTAAGATCATTACTTATTTATAATTTTGCATGAAATATTAATTGATCGCCATTTATGTATCTAAAATAGAAATATTTGACAAGTTTCACAAATTTCCCCTTTGTGATTCTCTTAAAACACTGATTAAGAACCGTTATGTTTTAAATACATTTATAAAAAGATAACTATATTCCGGTGGTTTCTTTTTACACTATACTACAGCTCCACTTCAGCTATATTACAGCCTATTTTTTACTTCTACAGCTGCTGTACAGCCATAATAATGCATTAAGCTGTATAAGAATGGGCCCAATTTTTAGTTATAAGGGCTGTATAAGCGCTGATACAGCCCTTGTACAGCCTCACTATACAGCTAGTGGTATAAAAATAAAAGAAAATATACAGCTTTTATACAGCTTGTGGTGCTCCTTGGGGCATTCTGTGATGCTGTTCGGTATAAATATTTAAGAACTAGCTTCCGCCCGCGACTTCGTCAGCGTGGCATAGTTACTTTGGGCTAACGCTAACTTTAACCCGCGTGATAATCGAAAAAAAATATCTTTCTCTCCCCTTTTCTTCACTCTTCCTACCACACTTGCCACTTAAAAAATACCATATTTCATCAAAATCGGTTCGGTCATTTAGGCGTGAAGCCGTAACAAACAAACAAACTCACTGTCGCTTTTATAATTTTAGTAAAGATTAATTAAACCAATAATTGAAAGGCATTCAGTTACCTAACAAAATAAGTTACGTTAGAGGTCCTAACTATAGCTACCTACACTTAAAAATCCAAGTGCCTACTTAAATAATAAAACTGATCCTAAATAAATCCTTAAATCAAAATTAAATTCTTAAAAATATAAGTAGGTACCTAAACTAAGTCTAATAACCTAAAAATAATAACAAGCCAAATTTACTGTCATGCCGATTAATGTGTAATTGTTATATTTTGTTTACTCTGGATCTGATTGTCCTGGTATCGTATCTTATTTAGTAAATAATACTTTTGCAGATCGGTTTAATATAAATCTGCAAGAAACTCGACAGGTGCTATCGCTTATAAGCTTGGTAAGCCTAAAAATAATTTAAGTAAGTGCCTACTTACGTACGTAGTATAATTATTATTATCTATAAGAACCTATTAATTACCAAATAATGTAGGTACTAAAACTAAATAATTCTAATAGAACTATACCCAGAAATATGTAAAGTAAGTAGGTAGGTACAACTTGAAACAAAACAGAAATGAAAATAAAGCTAAAACGCCTGTGCCAACACTATCTACCTATACCTACTTCACTTAAAAATAATAACCTATACCTACTATAATTAATAATACCTATAACTATAATTAATAAAAGTACCTACGCTTTTACCTACATAATATAAAAAAAAAAACTGAACATAAATAAGATAAAACTCGGTATCTAAAAACCTATGCGTACCTACTTCACCTAAAAAGAAATAAAATGTAAAATATTCATAATTTGTAATTTAAACGAATATTTAAAAAAAAACAAAATAACTAATAAGTACCTATTTTATAAAATGACAACAAAAGAAATCTTAACATATACAGGGTGTTTGGAAGATCGATGCAAAGCCGTGAAGCAGACCTAGTATAGACTATTTAGAACCATTTGAACCTAACTTGTCTTCGGCGAAGTGTGACTATTTTTTTTAAATCAAATTTTAATGATTTTTGATGATAATCCTAAAATTTTGCAGTTATTTGCAAATAATTAGTCAGTTTGAAAGATAAATCATTTATTTTTTTAATTTATTTTATTAAAGTAATGTCTGAACAATCAAACGAAACATGATTAAGGCATCTGTGTCATGAGAATTTTTTTTTTTAGACAGTTGAAGTTAATACTTCTGTTTTTAGATTAAGAAAACAGATTTTTGACAGTTTAAAAAAAATCACGGATCGTGCTTTTTCTGTTCAAACATTTTTAAAGACATGCCTAGTTATTAGACTTTCTTTTGAGGTATCAATTACGCAGATAGCTTACAAATTATTGAAATTAGGGTCTACAAACTAAAGTGAGGGAGAAAATTAAAATGTATCGGTGAAATAATTAAAACAAAATTTTAATACAAATCATTTATTTTTCATGTTCAAAATGTCCGCCGCGGTTCCTAACACAAGCACGGGCCCGTCTTCTCACTTCCGTTGTTGTAATTTTCAACTTCATCTCTAGTTTCATTGTTTCAAATGCTGAATTTATTCTCGCAATCAGTTCTTCTTTAGTATTTATCTCTACGTTTGTATAAACTAGTTCCTTGGCCCGACCCCACACGAAAAAGTCAAGCGGCGTTAGATCGGGTGACCGGGCGGGCCAAGGGATTGGTCCGTCTCTGCCGATCCAGCTGTCAGGGAAGCAATTGTTTAAGTGCTCGCGTACATTCAATGTCCAATGCGCTGGACAACCATCTTGTTGGAAAATAATTTCTCGGTCTCCTGTGAATATTAGGGCCCCGGATTCCTCTACAAGCTCTGGAAAATCATTTTGTAAGAATTCCAAATAACTATTGCCAATCAAATTATCCGGTAAGAAATGGGGCCCAACCAGTGTTCTGCCGATCACTCCGGCCCACACGTTGACCGAGAATTTCCTTTGAAATGACTTCTGCTTTTTCCAATGTGGATTGTTGTGTTTTTCAGCCCATTGATGAAGATTGTGGAAATTAGTTATGCCTTCCCTAGAAAATTTACTTTCGTCTGTCCACAAGATTGACTTCAGAAACCATGCATTTTCAATGTCAGAGTTAAGAAGAAAACGACAAAACTGTATCCTTCTCTGAGGATCTCGCTCTTCAAGACCTTGAACGCCCGTGCCATGATACGCATACCTGTTATTTTGGTGCATTGTATTCCACACTTTCCAATGGGAGATGTTTAAATTTCGAGCTACTTTTCTAGTGCTGGTATGTGGATCAGCTTGAAATGCCGCTAAGATATCTTGTTCGATGTCAGTACCATGTCTACCTGGATTGACTCCAGGTTCCACACGGTGTATCCCATCTGCAGCAAGCCGACGAAATGTGTTGTAAAACACTCTTACGTTCGGTACTCTCCGATTAGGATAGCGTTCTTGGTACATCCGTCGTGCTAAAGATCCATTGCCGTCTGCTCTGCCATACATAAAAACGATGTCAGCATATTCCTCGTTCGAGAAAGTAGCCATAGTCAGTTCTCACAAAAACGGCTGGTAACGCACTAAAAGTTCAACTTAAAATAAAAGTTCAAGAGTCACGTGCAGGAGCGCAAAGGGCTACAACTGAACACGATGAATTGTCACGAAAAAGGAGATAACGTCTAGTCACAAGCGCAGTTGTTACTCGACTGAGTAAACTGGCGTCCCTTCAAAAAAACAGGTAGTTACTGACCCTATCTAAAGAAACACGACCCTATTGTCTTACCAATAAAGTCGTTTTTGCTGTGAAATGTGTTCACGTAACTAGGGGTGCGCGGGCGCTACCTGAAATTGTCAAAGTTATCGCCATCTTATCGCTCGCGTCACGCGTCGGCAGTGTTAGAGAGTCTCCCCTAAATTTTATTTCGAATGTCCAAAATTAAAGTTATCTTCTTATTTTTTTTTAACATAAAATCTATTTTTTAATAAGTATAATAATAAATGTTATTATTTTAAAGCACTAGTCTCGTTTTATCACCCTATTTAAAATGTTTAATTTTCTCCCTCACTTTAGTTTGTAGATCCTAATTTCAATAATTTGTAAGCTATCTGCGTAATTGATACCTCAAAAGAAAGTCTAATAACTAGGCATGTCTTTAAAAATGTTTGAATAGAAAAAGCACGATCCGTGATTTTTTTTAAACTGTCAAAAATCTGTTTTCTTAATCTTAAAGTTTTTGATGAAATTTAGTTAGGTGATAGATAGTAACCTAGAAAAGGATATGGGCTATTAATACTCTTGCTGTCGTACTTAAGGCGTAGGCAGTAGGCAGAAAACTAAATTAATCCTGTAACAGGTCTTTCCTTGCATAACAAAAAGGTTTCATGCATGGATTTTTATGCCTACAACATGATGATACGAGAAAACAACTTTAACATTGTACTAAGATGCAAGCAACTGGCCAATCAGTTTTACGTTGACATGTACAGACGCCTGCACATCAAGCTACTACAATCTGTCAGATTTCTTTGATAGATTTTCGACTTTATTTCTAAAGTATTAGGTTCAAGGTTCATTTGGAAAAATTGACAGTTTCGGGTAGCTTGACCTGCAGGCGTCTGTACATATCATTAAATCAAACTAAACTAAGAGCAGAGAATTATATCCATCTGTATTTAATAATAATAGGTACTGTTTTCGTTGTTGCAATGGTGCGGGTGACATTAGAAAAATGTACCATTCCTCTTCAATCTGGAACGTTACCTCGATTTCTGATCATGACTGAAAGCCTTTAAGGCTTTACCCTGAATATAATAGCCGTATAGGACTACCCACAGACATGTTTACTGTTGGGATGTATTACTATGAAGTACTATCACACATATGAAATTTTGGCTTGGTTCGTTTTGACAATATGGAGTCAAAATTTATGATCAGTAGAGTAACCATGCATTACGTCTTAAAGCAGTCTATTTTAATCTTATTCCAGTGTGGGAGAGTGATCATGCCAGGGTTGCGGTTTGTTCCAAAGAGAAACTTTGGCCTTGAAAAACAAAGGGCAAAAAAGGAACATGTATGAAGATGATGCTACAGTCCAGCTTTTAGAAGGGTTACTATGACATCTTATAGCAGTTATTATTCCTGTGTGAGATAGAGATGGTGCTAGACACCCTGTATAGCTCTGTTTCTTTCCCTCACTGGAAAAAGTTCTGTTTTAAGACGTCATGGTAGCGGGTCACTATTTGTTAGTTGTTGGACTTATAGATAAACAGTCATATCTTTTGACTGCGTAGATTTAGAGAGTTGGTTTTCACAGCACAAAGTGACTACTTAGTTAAGTACTTATATGGTTTTAATGTCAACTCAATACCTTCACGCGTTCCAGAGATAGACGGTCTCGGCAGACAGACAGACGGACAACAAAATCCTTACTAATATTATAAAAGCGAAAGTGAGTTTGTTTGTTACCTCTACACGCTTTATATAATGGCTAAACCGATTTTGATGAATTTTGGTACAGAGATAGTTGGGAACCAGGAGACGGACATAGGCTAATATTTTTCTGAAAAATGTGGGATGTGAGGGAGAAAGAGGGAAGAAAAGGAAAAACTTAGCGTTGCTATTACAAATCAATTAGGCGCAAGGGAACTATGTTACCCCCGAATTTAACGCGAGCGAAGCCGCGGGCAAAAGCTAGTTTTTAAATATTTCTTAGAAAATTAATTTAACAAAAAAACATTTTATAAAAATAGGTTTCCGCCGGTAACGGGAGCAGGGTACCGGTGGTTAGGGCTCCAGAGACAGGAACCTCCTCACAATGCGGGCCGTATCAAGGAGTACTGCCTTCTGAATCAGGCCCTTGATCCAACCACCTAAGGAGAGCTTCGACAGATGAAATTATTCATATTATTATACCATTATAATAATATAAATAATTTTGTTTTAATGCAAGGGCATTGAAAAAGATGTATTACATAAATGAAAACTGATTTTATTAACACTAATATAAATGCATACGGTCTTTATAATCATACTAGCTTTCGCCCGCGGCTTCGCTCGCGTTAAATTCGGTTTAACACACCAAGTAGACCTGCAGTTTTTGCTCTTGCGCCTGATTGATTTGTAATAGCAACGCTAAGTTTTCCCTTTTCTTCCCTCGTTCTCCCTCATATCCCAATTTTTTTATATAAATATTAGCCTATGTCCGTCTCCTGGTTCCCAACTACCTCTGTACCAAAATTCATCAAAATCGATTCAGCCATTAAATCGTGAAGAGGTAACAAACAAACAAACTCACTTTCGCTTTTATTATATTAGTAAGGAAGTAAGGAAGTAAGGATAATAGCCGAACAATGTATTGTAAACAAGCGTGTTAATAGTTATAGCTGTGTTAAAAAATAAACTTAATATAGGGAATAATAGTGTAACATTTATTCGTGTACTGATATATAAATTGCTTTGACCTAGTCATGCAAATTTCCCAAGAGTAAAAATATTAAATAGTTTTTCATGAATTTCCTGAATCTGGTTGATGTTTGAAAAAAAGTAAATATACAAGTCTATAGTTTTATTTTTTAGCTATAATTCGATAATACATTATCTATACCTATTTACAATGAAATGAGCGTTATTGAAGTTAAAACGTTTTTATTTTTAACTGAAAAGTTGTCATTTTTCTCTTACACGTTTATTCGGTGGGGCCATCGATATAATGCATTGGACTAGAGTGGCGGTGATATCCGCACACGTCGCTAGATGGCGCTGTCTGTATTTTAAAACTCGCTCGCGTTTGTTTTTTCGATAACCTTATATGGCGAACTGGCAACCGGTCGCGTTACAGTCGTTTACGACATTTTTCTTTTGCGCTTGAAAACGTTTGCTAGGGATTATTTGCAGCAAATAAATAAAGTAAATCAATATGCTCACGTTTCTACAAAAAGAAGTGAAATCCCACCAAAAACATTCTGCAAAACTAGGCAACTCTCGATGGAGCTGCTTGTTTATCTCTAAAAAGTAATGAAATCTAGACCAACGGGCAAGTCACAACATCTATACTTACTATAATATTATAAAGCTGAAGAGTTTGTTTGTTTGTTTGTTTGAAGGCGCTAATCTCAGGGACTACTGGTTGGAATTGGAAAATTCTTTTAGTGTTGGATAGTCCATTTCTTGAGGAAGGCTATAGGCTATATAACATCACGCTACGACGAACAGGTGCTGAGCAGCGTGGGTGAAACCGCGTGGAACAGCTAGTTAACTATAACAATAAAGAAATCGCAGTAAGGAACCTTAGACTTGGTACGACTTTGTCTAGATTTCATCTTCTACTATTAAAAAATTAGTCGGGTTTTCCTTCCTGACGCTATAACTTTTTCTAAGAAAATTATATAGGACCTTTGACGTCTCAAAAATCACGTCAAATGCTGTACTTTAAAATGGTTTTTTGGAAATAATTAATTGAAATAAGACGTATTACCTATTGAAACAGGTGGATGAGTGTACTCATTTTTTATTAATTAATACTTACTTTTAATTTGACAGCACAATTCCCCGTCTAAATAATCTCCATTAACAAAATGACCCGTAATTTTTTGAATACATTTGTTACAAAAATGTGATAAATGAAGAACCACTCGACCGATTTTGTGCAAACTTCACATAAACCATCTACTAAATAGTCCAATCAAACCCTAAACATTTGGTTTGGATAGGTGAGCCCGATCTTGAGTTATAAAGTGATAACAAAAAATGCCACTTATTTTTATATAGGCACTAGCGGCCCGGAACGTGCTTCGCTACGTATTTACAAAAAATGTGTGATGCAGCGCCATCTGTCGGACTGATTTGTAAATCTAAACCATTCCCATGCAGATCCCCTTGAACACACACAAAAAATTTCATCAAAATCGGTCCGGTCGTTTGAGAGAAGTTCAGTAACATACACACTCACAGAAGAATTATATAATATAAAGACTAGCGGCCCGGTATGTGCTTCGCTACGTATTTACAAAAAAATGTGATGCAGCGCCATCTGCCGGACAAAATTGTGAATCTAAACCATTCCCAGATCCCCTTGAACACACACAAAAAATTTCATCAAAATCGGTTCAGTCGTTTGAGAAGTTCAGTGACATACACACTCACAGAAGAATTATATATATAAAAAAAGATATAATATATTATAAGAAGATTAAGAAGGTATTCTTCAAATATTCTTTTTGAAAAAACCTTGTTTCAAATGTCAATAAAATAATACTAATAATATACTTAGCCTTTTCCCAATTATTTTGGAGTCGAATTCTAATTAAACCGGATACAGCTGATTATTACATGGAACGACTGTCTATCAGATCAGACTGGACTGGTCAGTCTTTCGCGTCACTGATTCACCTATCAAAAATTATGAATGACAGCCGGGAACAACGGCTTAACGTCATTCGCGATACTTAATTCAGTTATAAATTCGCTGCCGGAAGTAAACTAACCATGCCAATCCCTAGATTTATCACGACTGGCTCCAAAAATAAACATTATAGGTACTTAAAACATACATGACCTCAATAAACCAAATGGATCAAAAGGCCAGAAGCGAAAAGTTTGTAATTTGTTAATCAAATAGGTTTATCCCAGAATTCAGCATTTGTTAAAACGCAGCTAGGCGCGGCAATAAGGTAATCTTTAGGTATTCGCGGAAGTGACGCTAGGTGCATAGGTACACACGGCGACAGATCAACCTATACAAAACCAGTTTATGCGGATCTCTCATTGTACTTGAAATTTATGGTGTACGATCCGTTGTTGAGAGAGCAGCATAAACTGGTTTTGTATAGGTTGATCTGTCGCCGTGTGTACCATTGACCACTAAGATGGCGTTTCTTTTTGATAAGCTTCCGTTTTTATCAATTCATTTTAAAATTGAATTTATATTCATAATAATGTTTAGTTAATTCCTGAAATATTATATAACGATAAATCGAATAAGTAAACCTAATCTATAATTGTTTGTCTTATATTCATATTATCCGGTTGTACCAACCAAAGTGGGTTGATGTTTCGAGTTTTGTCAGTTGACAGTGTTGCGCATTAGTTTCAAATTTAGTCGGTTATGATCGTAAAGTAAGCAAGGACTTATTGGCGAGCCTACGCTGTAACAACAACATTGTAAAACAAATGATTTAAATGAGTAACCACGGAGTTTCTTGCCGGTTCTTCTCCATGGAAACAACCAACCCGAACCGTGCATCTTTTGATTTGATTGGTGTGCCTAGAAAGTCAGTGGAACAAAGTATTTTGTTGAATTTAAAAGTGCGTTTTACTGTACGAGTTCAACAATCGATAGGTTTTAGTTTGAATCGATGGTTTGAATGGTTGATAAAATAGTTGCTAGTAAAGTCGTAAAAAATGTGTCCTTCAAAATTTCTAAAGTAGGAGGACGAAAATCTTCCTACTAATATTATAAATGCGAATTTTTGTGATGGTCTAGTCGACAAGTTGAAAATGGTACAAAATAGAGACACATGTTTAAAGAATGGTCATTAATAATTTAATATATTTTTTTATAATTTTGCTGCACAAGACAAAGGCCTATGCACACTCTTAGTCCTGTTGGACTTCTCGCGGGCTTTTGACTGTATAAACATTGATCTGTTCCTAGCCAAGCTACAATACTATGGATTTGACCAAGAATCAATAGGCTGGTTCCAAAGTTACGTCAGCAATCGAGAACAACGTGTCGAAATACGTCTGAGCGATGGAACAACTCTTGCCTCATCACCAGTCTCTGTAAACAGGGGAGTCCCGCAAGGCTCCATACTTGGCCCCATAATTTTTATTTTATATTGCGCGGACATAATTAAAACACTACAGTGTTGCAAATATCACATATATGCAGATGATATACAAGTTTATATCTCGTTCAAGCCTGGCGAATATGAGGGAGCCTTAAAGGATCTGAATGAGGATCTTGGAAGGATAGCCTGCTGGGCCGAAAGTAATGGTTTAGTACTTAATCCGATCAAAACTAAATACATGCTACTCGGAACCAAGCACCAAGTAAATGGTTTGCCTCCAGAGCTCAAAGTTACTCTATTGGGTGAGTCGGTCAGTCGAGTCAGTGAGGCACGAAATCTGGGTCTGTTTATGGATGCTGAGCTGAGGTACGAAGGTCACGTGGCAGGGTCGGTGCGGAACTGCTTTTATAGGCTCAAGGTCCTGTACAACATAAGGCCGTATCTGTCGGAAGAGCTGCGTATTCGACTAGTTGAGTCACTAGTACTCTCTAACCTGAACTACGGAGATACCGTTTTCGGTCCTCGACTACTGGCAAGGACTGAGCGACTGATCCAGAGAGTGCAGAACGCTTGTGCGCGATATTGCTTCTCAGTTCCGCCTAGAACCCATATAACACCTTTTTTAAATGAACACTCCATTCTTAAAATGAAGTCACGCCGTAAATTACACTTAGCATGTCTGTTGTTTGGGGTTATTAAGCACAAAGAGCCGGCTTATCTTTACAAAAAGCTGAGCTGGATCGCTAGTAGAAGAGAATGCACGATCAGACAGTGCTCTCAGCAACTCACTACAGAAGTGCACAAGACGGCAGCCTTCAGAGGCAGTTTCAGGTACGCCGCGTCCAAATGTTGGAACAACATTCCCCCGCCGATAAGGAATTTAAAAACACTCGGTACCTTTAGAAATAGACTACGGCAGTATCTGATCGACGCTCAGAAGAAACTGGGCCTGACCGTCACCAACACTTCCATAATATAGAGGGTTTTCTGGTCCTAACGGCTCACTTTGTCCTATAACAACAGACACTAACTTTGAAAAATGAAACGTATACACGAAACACATTACACATTACAATACATGTTACACAATACACGAAACACATTACAACTATACTCACCGTACATTATGCTAAAAGCTGCAACATAATGATACCTACATGAACAAGTAACCTCGTACAAACACAAGTCTAGACACACTCCATACAACTTAAATATCAGTAATTCATTACACATATTACCTATGCTGTGATAATCAAGTTTATAATTTTTAGTACATATTTCAATTCAAAGACTTTCTTACCGACAACCCACCTGTGTAATATTCGACGCACATTATCTCGACATCCGTGTGTCACTAGCAGGATTCAGCAGAATACCAGCGTCAGGTTATCCACCTGGCATTATGCTGAGCTGGACTCCTTTTTGGTGCAATTTTGAGACACACACCGCCCATTAGTGGGCGACCTCAGTAAATTTATGTGATGTGTCTAAATGCTAATGGGTCGATTTAACTCTGTCTACCTTACTTTTTTTTTAACGTGTTCCATTTTTTTTTCTGTGTGATTTTTTATTTTTATTTTAATTCTTGTATTGTGTCTTGTATTGCATCAAATAAATGATTTATCTATCTATCTATCTATCTTATCATTAAAAAAATTCGCTTCGTAGAGCCTTTCTTACATACAATTATGATTTTTAGGAAAAAAATAATTTCTTCTTCCTAAAAATCATAATTGATAGTCCTATATAAAATAACAAAAAAAAAAAAAATGTTAAGTATAGACAACTTTTTTTTTTTCATAAACAACTTTTAATTTTTTCTAAAACTTCTAAATTAACAAAAACATAAATATTTTTCAAGTAAAAAAATTGTTATAAACAAAGTATAAATATTTTTTTAACTTTTATGGCACGATCTTGTTAAGTATATTGTATGTAAGAAAGGTTCTACGAAGCGAATTTTTTTAATGACCATTATTTAAACATTTGTTTTCACTTACAATTAAGACGCTAGTTCGAGAAAATTTTATTAGTTAACAATTGTTTAACTTGTTGAAAAATTAACTTTAAGAAAAAATTCCAACGGGAATAAATTACTTGTAGTGTTCAGAACACACCATATTTTATTCAAATTTAAAAAACTATATTCAATACCTTAAATAAATTAATTAACTTTGCCGTACTTGCTTTTGACACCACGCGCGCAGCTTTCAGCGTTAAATTAAAATTATAAATAATGGAAATAGAGTTGGGATATTCCGGGAGTTGGAAGTTTTTTATTGGAAATTTCCTCTTCTTTCAGAATCATTTTTTTTGATATTTCTTAAATATTAATAGTTTATGAAATATTGGCAAAAAACCAAATGCCATTTTTTTGCAATCTTTAATTGTTTATAACTTTTGCAATTTTTTATGTGCTAATTAACACGCTTTTAGCACATTTTTCTAGGCGTCATTCCGGATCCAATGAGCTATCGCATATAATTTTATGTATCTCTATTTTGTACCATTTTCAACTTGTCGACTAAACTATGAGGATGGATGTTTGTTACTCTTTCACGTCAAAACGATTGACACAGAGGTCGATTACTTATAGTCTGGAATAACACATTAGTAGGATATTTTCTTTTTCGATATCACGCGGGCGAAGCCGCGGCTGCCAGGTAATTAACAAAAGATCGAGAGCAGAATAACAAACGAACTTAAAAAAAAAACCGGCCAAGAGCGTGTCGGGCCACGCTTAGTGTTGGGTTCCATAGTTTTGGAGACTTCAGACAATTACCACCTGTTGCCTTTAGCAGAAATAGCAGGTACGCCGCTTTGGGATTTATTTGTACTGACAGAGCTTAAAGAAATCATGCGTCAAAGGGATGATGTTGCCTTTGCAACGGCATTAAATAATATGGCTAGTGGATGTATGTCACCTGATGTCAATTTAAGATTTCAATCGGATATGATTTTAAAAATTGTAAATGACACTCGTTTTGAGGCACAGGCTCTTTTAGTTCCGGGTAAAGAAAAAGAGACACTGCAGGTCTAGGCCGAAACGATGTGTGTTGGGCTAACAAATCATGAAAGGCGCGCACAGCGTCGTCCATAACATGATTATCACTTATATCACTGTTCAAAATATACGAGAGAGAACATTTTAATACCGGACAAATCAAAACTCGACGACTAATTAGATTATGCACTCATAAATAAAATTACGAATATATATTTAAGTGCAACTTTTTTTTTTTTTTTTTTTTTCCTAATGTGGCATTCACGTCTCTTGTGTGTGAGACGTATTTGGCCAATTACGACGTTGTATGAGAGTGACACGTAGGGCAAATGTACGGTGTTTAATTTGAGGGTGATAGGAGTTTGGTTCAGGATACCTAAAACAAATAACATTAAATGACGACACAAATATCACAGGACAATAACGATATCGTGCAAAGAAAAATATATTAGTTGGAAGTGGAAAGTGTTAGTAGGAAGAAAGAAAATAGTCTATGTCTAGAGAAAAAAAAAGAGACCATAAATAAAATACTCTGACAGATTTTAAAACTTTAAATCGTGAAACGAAATATATTTCAATAAATAAACTATAAAAGGAGTGTGCGAATAAGTGAGAAGAGACTGAAAGTTAATAGGCCGAGGTATGTCTTGAGGGAGAACATCATATAAAGAAAATGCTAATTTAGGGCAATTGAAAAAAATGTGATCTACCGTCCCATCGTCCAAACCACATTCACAAAGAGAACTATCGCGTACTCTGATTTTGGCAAGGAAGACCGGTGTGCATGCATGACCCAAACGAAGGCGACAGATGGAAGATGTGGCTTGCTTGCCACCTTTTCGAAATCGGAAGAACCAGGGTTTCTGTGGTATCAGAGGTTGTATATCACCATAGTAACGCCCTTTAGTAAGTCTTGAAGAATCCCATAATTCTTGCCAATCATTCCTCGTATGCAGGTTTGCTAAAGGTGACAAATCTGTGTGGTATATTTCAGTGTGTTTAACTAATCCGGTTTTTGTAGCATCTTTAGCCCAAGAATCCACCGCCTCATTACCTGTAATACCAGAGTGCCCAGGAATCCAAGCCAGGACTACATCTAGACCTTTTTGACTACAACTAAACAATAACTCTTTAATTTTGAAAATAAGAGGGAGCTTAATTTTCATTTTGAATAAGTTGCTGCAGAGTTTTTGTAAGCAGCTTCTACTATCTGTAAAAATAATAGTTTTGGGGAAACCATGAGAATTGGCAAATAGAAGTGCTTCATATAAGGCAACAGCTTCACCTGTGAACACAGATGTCTGAGAAGGGCATTTAAAGGATAAAGTCACTCTGAAACTTGGAATCCAAACCGCAGCTCCAACATTGTCATCAGAGGTTAATTTGGAGGCATCAGTGAACACCGGTATCCAGTCTTGCCAATCGGATAGAAGTCTGGTGAAGTTTTGATTAGCTGCAGGGTCATCTTTTCCAATTCCAAAGTTCAAAATAACCCTAGGAGTAAATACAAGTGAAGAATAATTAGTTTGGAATAAAGGGTTGATATTACAACTATGAACAGGCGCAGAAAGATTTTTAATTTTTAAAAAACTCTTAATAATTTTGGGGGTTTCCTTATGATGCCAATATCGATTGTTTGGTACCTCCTCAGAAAGACTCTCTAGACGAGGAATAAGTGGATGAGACGAACATGACATAACCCTAAAGATGTATCTATCAGACAGATATTGTCTGCGGAGGAATAGTGGAGGATCTAAGCATTCCACTTGAAGGGCATTTTTTGGTGAAGATTTCATAGCACCAAGAATAATACGTAGGCATTTAGTCTGTATGCTGTCAAATTTCTTTAGGGCTGTTTTATTACAGGGTTCCAAAATGAACGAACCATAGTCAATACAACTGCGAATAAGAGCATTATAAATGAGTTTTTGGTTATATGGATGGGAACCCCACCAAACACCTGAAAGAGCACGAAGGACGTTAATACCTTTTTCACATTTGTTAACTACATAATTTAGATGAGGGACACCAGTCATTTTGGAGTCTAGGAAAATTCCAAGAAATTTGGCAAAAGGTTCATTAGAGATGACGTGTCCTTCATATGTGACGTTTGCAAATGGAGTGCATCTTGACCGGGAAAAAACAACGACTGTACTTTTAGATGGGGATAATGAAAGGCCATGTTCGTCTAACCAGACACTTAGGTAACTTAATGCCTCATTTATTTTAGATGATGCTGTATCAATGCAATCAGAAGATGCATACAAGGCGATATCATCTGCATATTGCAGGATATTACAAAAGGGAAGGACTGACTGCTCAAGGTCATAAGTATAAATGCTGTACAGTAAGGGGCTCAATACTGATCCCTGCGGGATGCCCTGCCATAGAGTTCTAGGTGGAAGGAGGAAGCCGCCGTTTCGTATTTTGATAGTTCTGCCCATAAAAAGTTGACAGATATAGTGTACGATTCTCACTGGAACACTCAGCTCTAGCATTTTTGCTCTGAGCACCGGAATAATGACACTGTCATAGGCAGCTGAAACATCTAAAAAACATCCCACAAGGTGTTCTTTTTTGGACAAGGAGAGACGTATATCAGTCGTAAGTATATTCAGACTATCCATTGTGCTTTTGCCTTTACGGAAACCAAATTGACTCTTTGCCAGAGACTCACTACTTTCCAAAAACCATTCTAGGCGATTTTTAATCAGATGCTCTAGAATTTTACTTAAAGTTGATGAAAGAGCAATTGGTCTATATGAGCTAGCCTTGCCTGCATCCTTATGTGGTTTAAGAATAGGTATAATAATTTGGCATTTCCAGTCATCAGGTATTTCTCCCGTAATGAAAATGTCGTTCAGGATGTCCAAAAGATACTGAAGACTAGATGTGTTCAATTTTGTAATAAAACTGTATGGGATACCATCTTCACCTGGAGAGGTATCTCTCAACCCTGTAAGTGCCGTATTCAATTCGTCGAAAGAAAACTTTTCATCAAAGGAAGTTAAAATACAAGAGGATACAGAAAAAGGGAAATCACAGGGGACAGAAGGAGGGGCTAGGCTGTCTGCAAAGTCCTCCAGCCAAACCGAAGAATCGTAAGAGTGAAGAGAGTCAGGCTTCAACGAACCCCTAAACCGTTTTATATTTCTCCATACAAGTGACGGGGGAGTTCTGGGGGACAAACTCTCACAAAACCCGCTCCATCCTCTCTTCTTCCTTTTAGAAAGAAGTCTTTTAGTACGGGCAGTAACTTTTTGTAAAATTCTAAAATCATCGAGGCTCAAGGATGCGTTGAAGACGTCCTCAGCACTATTTCTTTTTTTTACAGCAGAGGTGCATTCAGAATCCCACCAAGGAGGTGAGGCAAGTTTAGAAGTATAAAGCTTTTTCCTGGGGATGAATAAGTTGGCAGCTTCAATCAGTGTATTACGAAAGTGTAAGTAATTTTGGGAAGAAGGGTTTTGGTCCAAATTGGTTGTATTACGCTCAACATAAAAAGAAATTTTTTCCCAATCAGCTTCTTGTATTTTATGTTTCAGGAGAGGTTGGGGAGCAGGGATTGGGACTACCGAGGAAGGTTTTGATATAATAATAGGGAAATGATCGCTGCCAAAAGAGTGGGGTAATGTGTTCCAATTTAATAGACATGAAAGTTCTGGAGAGCACGCTGAAATGTCAACTGCCGATTTCGGGTTTTGACCGGGATATACACGACGGGTAGGAGAGCCATCATTTATGACGCATACATTAATGTCGTCAAAGAGATCCACTAACCAGGGGGAAAAAGAGTCTGTATAATATGATCCCCAGGAACTGTGGTGGGAGTTGAAGTCTCCTAAAATAATAAGTGGAGAAGGGACTGAAAATAAAATTGTAGAAAGGTCAGGAATCAGGGAGAGTTTAGGATCAGGGATATAAATTGAGATAAAATTAATATTACCTATGCAAGCCGCAACAGCGTTAATTTCTTGGGAATGAGGAGGAAGGGGGATAACAGAAAACGGATAGGATCTTTTAATCAACAATGCACATCCTGCCCTACCATCATCACGATCATCCCGTAGACAGGCAAACCCCGGGACCCTAAAGCGGGACCCAGGCCTCAACCATGTCTCAGAGATGGCCGCAACAGAAACAGAATGAGCATTAATCAAATTAAATAAATCCGGTTTTTTAGGGACAATACTTCTACTGTTCCACTGAAGAATTCGGGTTAAGCCCGGGGAAGCCATTGGATACAATTTCAGCGAGTCTGACAAGTAAAGGGGCAGCGTCGTACGGTAACACTTCGCTAAATTTAGCGAGGATATTTGTTATAAGCATAACTAGCAGTTCAGGAAGATTTTCATTTGGCCGTGCATGAGAGCTATTCAGACCACAGCCATTGGTAAGAGATGATGTTGGTTCTCTAATAATGTCATTGTGAGCATGACGATTGTAGCCCTCCGGGAGGGGAGTCCTCGGGCGGGCAGGAGTTACTATAGTTTTGCGATAAGATTTCTTTTGCGGAGTAGTTTCGGGAGTTGCGTAGTAAGATGGTGAGTTTACAGACTGAGGCAGAGTTTGCGAAAACATAGTTTTAGCGACGTCAGAGTACGCCCGTCTTATAGAAGGTTCCTGCGCAGAAGCCTCCATGTATGAGATACATTGCTCAGACATTGTTTTTTTAATTCGTTTTTGTCTGTCAAATTCGGGGCATGACGGGTCAGTAGCAAGGTGTCTCCCAGTACACAGAAGACACCTGACATGGTCAGAGGGAATGTTACAAGTATCACCAGAGTGTGACTGTCCACATTTGTAACAGCGGGCATTTGAGCGGCAAGCATTCTGGACATGGCCAAACCTAAGGCACTTCCTACATTGGATGGTAGGGAGTTGATAAACCTCGACTATCAAAGAAGTGTAAAAAGCGAATATCTTCTTTGGGAGGGATTGGCCCTCAAATGTCAACACGACGGACTGTGTAGGCAACCAAGCAGGAGAACCATCTTCCTTTCTGACCTTGCGATTTAGACGGCGAGCTTTCAGAATCTTTCCATGTCCTTCTTTGTATTCGGTGGCATTAACAAATTCCTCCATAGACCAATCTGTAGGAACACCACGAACCAAACCTAATCGGGAAACATTGTATGACGGGATTTCTGCCTTAAGTTTATGCTTGATCAAAAGTCCGTGGTCAAGAAACTCGTTAGCTGCGTTAGCGGAGCCAAACTCCACCGACAACCTATTACGACCAATCTGCTTAATGCCGTCTTTTTTGATGTGTTGGACGCCACCTTCAACCAGGAACGACCCCAATCGAATAGGTTTTAAGCTCACACTGGAATTCGGGGAATCAGTAATGCGGGACACATGTACAATAAATGGACCAAAGTCATCAGTGTCATATTTACGGCAATTTATGTCTAAAGATGGGTGTTTGTAGATACTGGATTCTGATCCAATACCACTCTCTGGATCAGTAATGGTACGTTTGGACGGTGGTTCAGTAGTCAAATTGTCGGCATTTCTTTTGCGAGAAGGAGTTTGTGAAGCTGCAGAAGTCGGAAAACCTTCAGTCTCCATCACAAATTCGTACTCACCACCCCCCTTATCAGGGGGTTTCAAGCGCTCATCTCCATCCATGGCCGTACTGGCCAACAATAAATATAGTTAACTCACCTATTCAAAGTTAATAATAACTAACACAACACAAAAATATAAGGGATAACTGGATTCAAAGGGAAATAACCTCAAAAAACCAACAAACCCACACGGCACCTCAACGTCGAAAAAACTAAGTGCAACTTGCTTTAAATGTTAACATCGACAATTAAAAAAAATTACGTCATTACACAACGC
Source organism: Ochropleura leucogaster (assembly GCA_958449745.1). NCBI lineage: Eukaryota > Metazoa > Arthropoda > Insecta > Lepidoptera > Noctuidae > Ochropleura > Ochropleura leucogaster. The sequence goes on from OY288201.1 coordinate 22,079,427, forward strand.
CATCTATCGAACCATTTATGAACTAGTTTTTACCTTAACATTTTGATGGTGTTAAAAAAATGAATTTTAGTTTTGTTCTAAATTGCCTTAGCATGTTCTTAATAGAATTTTATGTAGTTACTAGCTGTTCCACGCGGTTTCACCCACGCTTCTCAGCACCTGTTGGTCGTAGCGTGATGTTATACATATAGCCTATAGCCTTCCTCAAGAAATGGACTACCTATCCAACACTAAAAGAATTTTCCAATTCCAACCAGTAGTCCCTGAGATTAGCGCGTTCAAACAAACAAACAAACAAACTCTTCAGCTTTATAATATTAGTATAGATAAGATACCGCCAATGCCAAGGAGAGACCAACCGAACAATTCGGTAATACCCGATCAAATGTAATGAGTACCTACAGCGCCATCTCTCGGGGAATTGGGTAACAAATTAATACAAAGACGTGCAAGAAGTTTTCGGTGGTAATTTTGGATTGGGAGAACCGATTTCAATAATTCTTTATTTGTTTGAATAAAGATACGTTCAGATAATAAAATATGTAAACGAAGTTAAAAAAACGCTTGCATATTATTATACACATTCTACAAACTTAGTCCAGAAATTATTTTGTACAACTTTTTGTCATTTTTGTACAAAAACTGTTGTGTCAATCAAGTTCAAAATGATTTCCCTAGAAAGTTCTACTTTTCAGATATTTTTCATATTTTCTAAACTTATGGTTCTAAAGTTAGAGGGGGGGGGGGACACACATTGTTTTTTACTTTTGGAGCGATTATTTCCGAAATTATTGACATTATCAAAAAAATATTTTAGTAAACCCCTATTTATTTTTAAATACCTTTCCAACACGTATCACACGTTAGGGTTGTAATAAAAAAAAACACTTCCCACTTTACATATAGGGTGGCTAAATAAAAAAAAATGTTTTATTAGGGTTAATAAAACATTTTTTCCAATTTTTATTTTACCACTTTGTCGGCGTGATTGATATACATATTAAATAAATAAAATAAAATAAATAAATATCTTGGGACAACTCACACACGGCTATCTGATCCCAAGCTAAGCAGAGTTTGTGTTATGGTAACCAGACAACTGACATACATACTTATATAATTTATAAATACATATATATTATAGATAAATCACACCCAGACACAGAACAAACAATCACGCTCATCACACAAAGTTTGTCCTGGGTGGAAATCGAACCCACGACCTCTGGCTCAGCAGTCAGGGCCACTAACCACTAGACCAACAGGCCCGTCAAATAATATTGGTAAGTACCAAATTTCAGTTTTCTAGTGCTAACAATAAATAATAAATCACGGACGGCTAACGGTCACAGAGATAAAGCGAGGACGGACGGACGAACGGACGGACAGACAGACATGACGAACCTATAAGGGTTCCTAGTTGAATAAAGTTAGGGGTTTATTTTTTCGTAAAACAACATCATTGTGTTTGTATTCCATACCTACTATGAAAAAAAAACTTATTTCGTTTTGCTGTTGAGTGCAAATTGACGTAGTAAGCGTCATAATGTCGTTGGCACTAGTCCAGTTTTTTTTTAATTTGACGGCACGGTTGGCGCAGTGGCTGAGCGATCGACTGGTGCGCTGCGTGTCGCGGGTTCGATTACCGCACAAAACAAATATTGGTATGACCTGCAGATAGTTGTTTTGGGTCGGGCTGTTTGTGTATGTGAGTTTCAATGTTTGTAAACGCACCCACAATACAGGAGAAATTCCTAGTACGGGGCAACGTTTTTAAAAAAGAAAAAGAAATGTTTTTGTTTATCATTATTACGTTTTCTATCTAAGCAATCAACTCCGAACACAAAGCAGAGACCAGGGTTGACAATCTAAGTACTGGGAAACGAGTAATCGTTCTCGTATAAGTATGCAAAATAAGATTGGACACCAGAAGTACTGCCGGCATTGCACATAAAACAGACATTTTAATTTGGTTACATTATATTGTGCTATTTTTACAAAACTCTTTAAGAGATGGCAGTATTACAAGATTTATAACTATGTAGTACTACACATTACGGTCAGTTATTTCAATATCGATTCTAATGTTTTAATAGCGTGTTGGGTAAAGAATCAGATAGTCATTAGACAATACGCTGGATCAAATCCATGGTCTTGTTTCTTTTTGCTTCTTTTCATTGGAAGTACTTTCCAAAACCTGCGTCCAGAGGGCGACATTTGACGTTTCTCACTTACGTCGCAGAGTTGTACCTCTATTCCATATATTATAAAAGTACTCTGTGGCAGAGACAATGAGCCATCTTAAAAAGGCAAAAGTTTTGATTGGGATCTTTGTTTAAAACTACGGAGAATTAGTGTTTACAATAATGTTTTATGCCAAGAACCTTTTCATATCCCAAGGAGTCTACCAGCGACATCTCTCTTTAAACTCAATAACAATGAGCGGTGTGGTTTCAGGAGTTTGAACACCGCCGCGCCGGCCGATCCTTGAACCTCTACAGTAAGTAGAATATTCGAAAGTCTATGAAACTGGAGAAAGAGGTCGCTAGCATAAGGTTAAAAATCCTCGCTATGATTTAGATAAATATGATACTGTAGTCCTTGTACTTTCGGTTAACCTAATTAGAGCGTGGTTATTATAATTATATTATTTATTGACGGATCAATGTTTTAACGAAATTTCATGTCACTTTGGTATAGTTCCAGATATCTGTTTTCATAAACTTAAAAGGTATAGTGGAACTATTAGGAAGGTTAATAATATAGTATTACAATGCAATGAAGTAATCTGCGATACACGACATTGCTCGAAGATTATAACGTGTTATACATACAAATCGGGAGCAGCTCTAATTTTAGCGTTGCAGTTAGGTATTAGAGCTAGCAGAATAGTGTAAGAGGTCACCAAACTAAGTTTACCATAATGTTTAAATTAGTCAGGTCATTTTAAATAAAGAATTAGGAAAAAGCTTAAGAGTAGGTTTGACATAAAATTGTGACTTAAAATATGATTTAAATTATAATTAGTCCGGTCAAATTAGACATACGAAGTTACCTAAATTCCCACCAAGCTGAAAATCGGTAAGATTGTTTGAAATATCATTAAAAACAAAATTTGAAAGTTCCCTATCTTTCCCTTGTAAGGAAAAAAAAATATTCAAGGTCAAAGGTAAAAAAAAATGAGTTTTTCGCGATTTTCAGCAAAACGGTAAGTTTTATCATAAAAATATTTCAGACAAAAATTGTAGATCATCAAATTATCTACAAAATAATATTTTACTTTTTTTTCTACGAGCCACCGTTTTTGAGATATAACGATTCAAAAAGTTGTAATCGTCATAATATGCACACGTTTCCACGCCACCTATGAGGTAGTGTACTTGGCGCGGTTTTTTTGTGGTTTCCCCAGTAGGCCTATTCCACGGGTCAGTTTTGATCTCGTTTAATTTGAAACTATTGAAAAATAATGGATATTAGCAGAGATTGAAAAGATAAAAGCAATTTAAGTTAAAAAAGTAGTGAAATTTAATCGTCCGAGTCGTAACTTTCAAAATCTTCTTATTGATCTTCTTGTTCTTCTTCATCTTCATCCTGAGTGGATGTAAACTGCATTAATAGCGATGTATCGCATGTTGCCTCGTTGGAATCAAACGGATCCTCTACTGTTGGTGATTCAATATTACAGCACAACCGGCCTTGAGAATGTGTACATGCCGGAGAACAGAACAGTCCGACTTTTTGCAACCACATTTAGCACTGCATCCCTTTTTGCAGTTGCAAAAAATCGAGTTCAGCAATTTTTCCGGCGCAGGTGGAAGTAAAGTGTGCACTGGTTCTAATAAATTGTTGACCAACTTCCAATCCCAATCTGTAGGGTCTAGCACTAGCACACATTTGAACAGGGGACAGATGTTTTCTCAAGGTTTCAATGGCGTATAAATTAAGGGACTGGGCTTCATTTTACCTGATATTCTTATAGTTATAACTTATGTTTATTTTATATTAGTAGTGTAAATTACAATAACTGATAGAAAAATATTTTAACATATATTACAACTATAGAGATGTATATATACGTGGCGTAGTCATGCATATTATGACGATTACAACTTTTACAACGTTTTGAATCGTTATATCTCAATAACGGTGGCTCGTAGAAAAAAAAGTATAAATATTTTTTGTAGATAATTTGATGATCTACAATTTTTGTCTGAGATATTTTTATGATAAAACTTACCGTTTTGCTGAAAATCGCTTAAAACTCATTTTTTTACCTTTGACCTTGAATATTTTTTTTTCCTTACAGGGGAAAGATGGGGAACTTTCAAATTTTGTTTTTAATGATATTTCAAACAATCTTACCGATTTTCAGCTTGGTGGGAATTTAGGTAACTTCACTCTTATTTTTTGGTTTAATTTGACCGGACTAAGTCTAATTATAACAGAAAATTATAACATAAATTTTTACAGCTTTCAGAAAATGTTATGGGTTTTTAATTTAATTTACTAAACCATAAAATAAAACGAGTATAAAAATAAGCATAATAAGTTTTATTACAATTTCAAACAAAAACAACAGAAAAAAATACAATTAAATGCTAAAACATAACTAAAAACCTAATGATATCCCATTCCTCAATGACAGTGTCTTGAAGCTCTGGGAGAGTGCTAGGAGCAGGATCTCGGGCCAGCACTCGCCTTTTCAGCTGATCCCAAAGATGCTCGATAGGGTTCGGATCTGAACTTCGAGCTGGCCACTGCATAACAGGGATCCCAACCTCTTGCAAGTACCTGTTAAAAAGAAAGGAAAATGAAGTTGAAGCAAGTGTCATAAAAACATCTCTGGAGACATCGTAGAAGCACCTTCGTTTTTCAAAAACATTGTTAATAATATATTTTATTTTTAAAAGCAACTTCTAACAGACTCCTATTTTCAGAGAAACGTATTTGGAGTGTTTGGTCCAACTAAAAAGGGCTCACTATAGCATATTCAATCTCAAAGATTTTGTTGAGATAACCCCATATTATTATAGATCCATTGTTAATATCATACACACATATCTATTGTTAATCTTCATTCATATCACTTGACTAATTCTTAAGTAGTTTTTACTAATTTATTAATTTTACTTGGATATCTCTGAAGAGTCGAAAGAATTTGGGGACTATTTTATATAACTTTTTACGTTAAAAATGTTGATTGTCTGCATAATTTAAGTTGACCAGTTGTCAGATGTACTCACGGTGGCACGGCCACCAATAAAACTATAAAAAAAACAGTTTTTAGGGTACCTACTCTTATTGTGCGCGTAAATCAACACAAACCGATTCCATGTACTGGAAATTGAAAACGTTTGAATCGCCGTGTATACTTTTGATTGAAATTACACATTTTAGCAATATTCTGATATACTATATTGTTGCAGATGCTATATTGTTGCATGATGTAATATACATGATGATACCATCAACATTGTTCAATTGCCTGATGATGACGATTACAGGCTCTACTAGAAGTTTACTTCCAATACAATTTAATTTCAGCTATGCTATTCTGAAACGTTCAATTGCGATCTCACGTCTGAATCCGCTGTGAACTCATGAGAAATCAACGTTTCGTATTCTGAAATTGAATGAATTCGACACAAGCGCCACCCGAGTGAGATCGTAAGCGGGAGGAATTACAACGGGTGAGATTTTGACGTTTGTCAATAGGATTTCGTATTCTTTCACACATTTTACCTGCTATCTCGAAAGTCATCTCGCATGTCAAACACGAATTCATCTGTCAAATGAAAAGTTACTATTTCTTGAGTGAAAACAAGTTTGTTGATTAAATTAATCAATCTAATAAGCTCCAAAAGAAAGGAATTTACATATACATACATTATTGATTGTCTTGCAGAGAAATTTAAACGGCTATTATGAACTATAAACTAATATAGCGACCATAAAAAACTTCATAACCTCAGTATTTTCATCTATTTCTAACTTTTGTAGATGTCTCGTTCTTTTTTGATACTGAGTTTGCTGAAAGAATCTGATAGCTTAGACATTGCTGCAAGCCGCCGCCAAGCCCAGAATATGTGAATGGTCAAGACTATGTGCATGTGTACAGACTTACATTACATAACATAACCTCTAAAACCGGTGATTGCAAAAAAGGGAAGAAGTCTGACCAATACAATTAAGGTATATAAATGATTTATTAATTACTTTTAAGTTACTTAAAACCTGTTTGACTCATTTTCCTATTATGATAAATGATAAATGATGTTTATTTTGCAAGTAGGTTTTCACAAACACTTTTACACGTCATCTTTTTTTAAAACTAGATGAGGCCGGTGTTTCGTACCCGACTACTCTGAGAAGAAACAGCCGAAACAAACTCAGAGGTCATAGTCTCTTTTAAAGTCCAGACAAAATAATCTTGGTCAACTTACATGAGGACTATGCTGTTGGGGCGTCTTGATGGGAATATTATAAAATAAAATAACGAGGAACAAATTTCAACCCGTTTACTCCGACAAACAAGAACACACACACTCATTTTAAGAGGGAAACGGAAGTTACAATAATGTAGTTGTTGACACGGTCACCTAGATGGCGGCACATATAACGGTGGGTATTGACTGGCCCACGTGGCGCTGCGATTGCCCAAGAGATGGCGCTGGCTGTAGCGCGTGAACATGCCGGCCGCCTTGGAATCCTCAGGTTTCAAAGCTCGTTGGCTGCATGGCCGTGCTGCGATGGCTCCGTTGTTATCCTTGGAGCATGACTCATCGCCGAAGGCACCGGAAGTGGACAGATCTTCGAAAATGCTCGTTGTACTGTGCCCGTCGCTGTTCGGAGTACCGCTACCCGGCTGACACCATCACTGCCTGTGGACACCTTAATAATGCGACCCATGCGCCATTTTAGAGGGGGTAAATTGTCCTCCTTTATGACGACAAGGGTATTTAGGGTTAGGTCTTGATTAGGCGTCCTCCACTTAGTCCTCATCTGGAGCTCCGAAATGTAGTCAGTGGACCAACGCTTCCAGAACTGCTGTCTGACCTTTTCCACCCTCTGGAACCGAGTCAGGCGATGCATCGGCACTTCTATCAGGTCCTTGCAAGCTGGTGAGAGGAGTGGCCGGCCGATCAGGAAATGTGCTGGACTAAGAGGAAGAAGATCTTGTGGGTCTGCGGACATAGGGAACATTGGACGGGAATTCAGGACGGCTTCGATCTGTGTCAACACCGTGCTGAATTCCTCGTAGGTTAGATTAGCGGTGCCCATAACACGCCTCAGGTGGTGTTTACAGGATTTAACTCCTGCTTCCCATAATCCCCCAAAATGAGGAGCGTAAGGCGGTATAAATTTAAACATTATGTTATCATTAGATAGATCATCAATAATATGATGTGATTGCTCGTTAAACATTAACTGGAGCTCCTTCATGGCTCCGACAAAATTTGTCCCATTGTCAGAGAAAATTTGAGCCGGTTTACCACGACGGGATATAAATCTTTTAAGTGCTAAGAGATACTGTTGTGAAGAAAGGGTACTGACTAGTTCGAGGTGGATAGCTCGTGTTACAAAACAAATAAATAGGCATATATATCCTTTTTCAAGCTTAGCGCCCCTGCCTTTGCGGTTTAATACAGATACAGGTCCAGCATAGTCAACCCCACAGCGAATGAAAGGAAAACCCGGTTCCAACCGCTCTGCAGGTAGGTTACCCATGATTGGGGAAACGGTCTTTCCCCTCAGTCGTGTGCAGCGGACGCACTGGCGGACCACTTTTCTGGCTAGATTTCTCCCCCCTAACGGCCACCAACTCTCACGCATAGTAGCCAACAGCAATTGGGGACCACCATGGAGAAGTTTATTATGTAAATGCTGAAACAATAATAAGGTAAGCCGATGTTTACCGCATAGTAGGGTCGGGTGCTTTTTATCATACTCGAAGTCAGGTGAGTTACTTAGGCGTCCGCCTACTCTTATTATGTCATTATTATCCAAGAATATGTTAAGGCTAGAAATTGCACTTGTAGTTTTTAATGATAAGTTTTTCTTCAAGCTATTATATTCATCAGGAAAAGATTCCCATTGTGCAAGTCGCGACAACAGCTGTGTTGACTCAAACAACTCATTAAGAGATAACGGCCCTACGGTCCGATCGTGTCGCTGTGTGCGTGCGTTACGGATGAACCGCAATACATAAGCACCTGTACGCCGTATACGGTTATAAGAAGAGAACCTGTCAAAACTAATTACTATATTTTTATTTTGTGTTACCTCACAAACCATAGCTGTTGCCTGTGATTTTAATTCCGGCAAGTCTGTAATGGCATAGTCGCAATGTGAACTTATTCCCTGTTGCGACCACATTGACTCAGGTTTCTGTAAGAACTGTGGGCCGTTCCACCACAGACTACTGTCACTGAGTGAGTCAAGACTGAGCCCGCGTGAGACTAAGTCCGCTGGATTATTTTTAGTACCTACATGCGACCAAATAGCATTGCTGGTAAGTTCATTTATTTCTACAACTCTGTTTTGAACAAAGGTTTTCAACGAGTGAGGCGACATACGAAGCCACCCAAGAACAATGGTTGAATCTGTCCAAAAGAAGGTTTTATAAAAGGTCAATCTTAATGAATTAATTATTTTTCTGAACAAACGTGCACCAACCAACGCTCCACATAATTCTAATCGCGGTATACTAGAAGGTTTTAATGGCGCGACCTTACTTTTGGCACAGAGTAACTTAACTGTAACAGGCGAGTTATCTGAGAATGTACGCACATAAGCGCACGCACCGTACGCACATTGCGACGCGTCACTAAACATATGTAGTTCTATATATTGTGTGTACGAACTCAATACATGACGCGGGATGCGCAGTGATTGTAAACATTGTAACGTACTTATAAACTTTTCCCAAGATAGCACAACGTCATTAGGAACCGGGTCGTCCCAATTTATTTTACACAACCATAACTTTTGCATAACTATTTTTGCTATTATTATTGCCGGTGCTAACATACCCAACGGGTCATACACCTGTGCTATTACTGACAACATGTTACGCTTGGTTAGGGGGCTTGTGGTATTTATTACTCTAGATGTGAAGTGTAGTTCATCATTTTTATTAAACCACCCCATACCTAAAGTTTTATTTTGACACTGATCTCCTAATGCCAATCTTTTTGATATATCGTGGGCAGTAATATCGAGATTAAATATCCACTTACGTAATGGAAGACACGCCGATGATAAAGTATTGGTGATCTTATCGCACATTTCTAGTAAACTATTTAAATCATCATTTCCTATAAGTACATCGTCCACGTAGAAATCATCCCGTATCACGGTAGCCACCTGTTCATCTTTACACTCACGCGCGAGTTGGTTCAAACACCTCATGCTAAGATAAGGCGCTGACGCCGTGCCGTAAGTCACGGTGTTAAGACGATATATACCTATTGGGTCAGAGGGATTTTTACGCCATAAAATTAATTGTAAGTCCCTTTGATCTGGGTGAATTAAGATTTGACGATACATTTTTTCCACATCGGCACATGCTACGTGTTTATACTGCCTAAAGCGTAATAATATGGAAAAAATGTCGTTTTGAAGCGGCGGTCCTACAAACTGAATACTGTTCAATGACTTGCCTGTAGATGTCGCTGCGCTAGCATCGAACACTGTGCGCAACTTAGTTGTACTACTATTTTCATTCATAACACCGTGATGCGGTAAGAAATAGTGAGGTGACTCGTATGTATCTATGCGAGTCATGTGCCCGAGACTTTCGTATTCATTCATAAAATTAATATATTTTTCCCTAAATTCCGGCAAACGAGTAAACTTTCGCTCGAGAGACAGCAAGCGTTTTTCAGCGGTATTATGACTTTCTCCGAGAACTACAGGCGATTCTTTGAAAGGGATACGCACACAGAATCTACCTTCTTGGGTACGTGCTGTCGTTTCCACGAAAATATTCTCACACTTTTTCTCGTCGGCACTAAGAACATTCCCAACGTTGGGAATCTCTTCGAGTTCCCAAAATTGTTTTAATTGTTCATCTAACGTTTGTGAATGATTACACTGTACCTGATTAATGCGCAGGCCGTTATTATGATTATACAAAGGTCCCGACATTATCCACCCTAGTTTAGTATTGTGTAAGTAAGGTCCATTTTTTAACCTAATTTTACCATCAATTAATAAATCCCAAAACTTATCCGCGCCTATCAAAATATCTATGTCCGACGGCAAATGAAACCTCGGGTCAGCTAGTTGGATAGCGTCAGGAATACTAATATTTTCTATATTTATATTAAATGCCGGTAACCTATGAGTGATACACGGCAACACTAAACAGTTAATAGTAGTGTGGTAGTGCTTAACCTTCGAATGTGATAATATTGTACAAGTGTGGGTAGACTTTGAGATTGAATGACCCACACCCGTAACTTCGCAAGTGGACTGTATTAACGGTGCGTTTAGTCTTTCGCACAAAGATTTAGTGATAAAACACTGTTGGCTACCACTGTCAAGCAGCACTCGTACAGTGTGATACTTATTATTGGCATCTGCAATATCCACAAGCGCAGTGGACAGCAGAACCGTGGGTAACACGGAATATGTTTGTTTGTTACAATACGAATCAGCTGATGTATGTAACGAGGTAACATTGAAGGCGTTAGTAGTTCCCGGTTGCGGCTGTGACTCACTCGCACCTACCACGTTGTTTACGCTACCTATACAAATTAAACTATTATGTTTCTCACGATGACACAACCTATACGGGCCGAATTTGCAATCTTGGACCGTGTGGCCTGACCGTAAACAATTCTTACAGATATCTTTTGTGTTGACTAAGTTGATCCTCTCTTCTAGAGTTAAATTGATAAACTTAGTACACGCATACAGTGAGTGATTATTTTTACACATTAAACATACCCGCGGACTTCGCTTAGGTTTATTTTCGCCAGCGGCAACGTAACTTTGCGTAGATTTTTTGTTTTGATTGTGTTCACTAAATTTGCTGTCTTGTGAATGTTTACTGTGGTTTATTTTAATCATATCTAACATATCCGCCCTGTCCTTTTGCGATGCACTACTTGTTACACATGATCGTAAATAATGGAATTTTTGGATTGAGTCTAGGTCCTCACGCTCATGTATCATACTGAGGTACGAGTTCTTAAACTCCAACCAACAATCGTACGAGCCGTCAAAGGTAGGTATTCTAATGTCAGGTAACTTTACACCCACCATTTTACTTTTAGTGACTACATTATTATTATTATTTTCTAATACCTCTTTCTGCAGCAACAGCTTAGCAGAAGCTACCACCTTATAGTACTGATCTTCAAAGCGATCTCTGTCTTCCAGTTGTTTTGGAAGATCGAGCTCATCTGCGTTTTCCTCAATAAAACTTTGTAACTCTGAATAACTATTTAACAAACTAGAACTGTTTTCTATGCGTAACTTTATTTCTAATAATTGTTGTTCACTTAACGGGCAAACACATCTTTTAACGTAATTTTCCAAAATAGTTAACCGACCTTTGATCACTGCTCTTTTCTTAACGAATTCCGACATCTTAGCTTCACTCATTTTAAGGGACATTAAGAACACAAGAGTACTCACTGTAATCCTTCCTGTATGGACGCGCGACCTGTATCACCCGCGTAGACCCGCGAGGCTACCTACACCTCACGGCGCCGGGTTAGGTACCACGTGACCGACCGGGCACCGCCGCTCAACACCTGCGAACACAGCACAAATATTAGCACAGACCGAAAGATAGGATGGGGAAATGGATAGGAAACTCAGACCTGCCACTCCTTTAATCCTCTTGAAGTCTTGATACAGCTTGTACTAATAGGCACGTGTCCGCGAAATGGCGCCGGTGAATTTCTTCAATTTTCTTCTTGCTTCGTATATTTATGCGACGAATGCTTCGAAGATTTGAAATATAATTCTTCTTAGTTAATTTGGCTCGGATGGACCATATGTTGGGGCGTCTTGATGGGAATATTATAAAATAAAATAACGAGGAACAAATTTCAACCCGTTTACTCCGACAAACAAGAACACACACACTCATTTTAAGAGGGAAACGGAAGTTACAATAATGTAGTTGTTGACACGGTCAACTAGATGGCGGCACATATAACGGTGGGTATTGACTGGCCCACGTGGCGCTGCGATTGCCCAAGAGATGGCGCTGGCTGTAGCGCGTGAACAATGCAGATAGTGTCTGAAATGGTCTTTTTAAGAAAGCACCACACAGATTGAGTGGACCTGTCCAATCAGTGCAAGCATTTGTCAGTTATCGTGTAGCTCAACTCATAACCCAAGGAGCTCAACGACACGACGAACAATACCAAAAAAAGGACATTTGTGTAGGTCGCTTATAGCACTCAAACTGCCAGACCTTCGTCAAAAAACAAAGTAAATAAAAGAAATGATCCACATGGTCCTCACATTTACAATAAACAAATAAAATAAAAAAAATAAATAATTAATGAGATCATAATGAAATCATAAAATGTCATAAAATAATAAGAAAATAAAATGTCACTAATCATAATAATAATAATAAAAAGAATGTAAAAATAAAATAAACATTAATGTCAAAGTGTATAGAATAAAGGAATAGACAATAAATAAATGAAACAAAGGCAAATTTTGACACTCACTGAGTAAACTAAATTGGAGCAGCTTAATCCCAAGCCTTTTTATCTTCAAGGTAATGATTAATATTATAGTAAGCTTTGAGACATAGTTTACGTTTTATAAAAGATTTAAATTTATTGAGGCTTAGTGTTTGAATATCGCTTGGCAGTTTATTATAATAACGTATACATTGGCATGTGAATGTACCCCCTATTTTTTTGAGCCTCGTTGCAGGAACAACAAATTTGTGTTTGTTCCTTGTATTTATGTCGTGGATATCACTGTATTTTTTAAACAATTTTATATTTTTATGCGCGTACAAAAGGTTTTCGTAAATAAACTGAGAGGGCACAGTTAGTATGTTAATCTCTTTAAATTTTTCTCTGAGGGAGTGTCTAGGACTTAATTTATACATTGAATATGCTACAGACCTACCTATCACTGCACCATTTTAATTTCTTGAAGGACATACAAATACTTAATGTGTTTAAAAAATGTTTTTTTTTCAGCTACTCTCAACTCTGTCGTTTCTGGCTAATGGAAGCTATCAAAAAATATTAATTAAAAATGTAAATACTTTCTCTTGCAAGCTTCAATATCATGCAGCATATATCAAATAGTTAATGTATTAAACCAACCTATAATAGCAAAAAATATACATAAGGTATCTGTTACAGTACAATATCTTTGTGCTGTATCTACAATCTACATCGCAATCTTATGTTCTTTATCGCACGTTCAATATCTATTAAATGTTTCTACTGTCTGTTATCGACACGAAGTCGTTAGTATATAAGATGCACCTTTGGATAATTATAACCAGACTATACTACATCTTTTGTCTCATTTATACCTAATCATATACTGCCAAGAAGTTTGGCAAATTGGTGACCCCGACGAACGAATACGCAGCAAGAAACATGGCACAATCACCGTGCAAGGCGAACATAAATCAGCAAGGAACACTTGAAGTAGCTGCTGGCACCTCGGTTTTATCCCGCATTCCGGAATTTTGGAAAGACCAACCAAGATTATGGTTCACGCAACTAGAAGCCATATTAGCACCACAGAAGCAAGGAGACGAATACAAATACTGTACAGTAATAGCAAAGTTATCCAAGGAAGGAATACTACAGGTTAGTGACCTAATCACTTCACCACCGACTACAGATAAATACAAAAACATCAAGGAACGTTTAATTGATTGTTACGAAGAAACAGAACAGCGACAGTTTCAAAAATTAATATCAGAGACAGAACTCGGTGATCAAAAACCTTCGCAGTTATTACGTCAAATGCGAGTCCTCGGGAGAGGAAAAATCAGTGACGAAACAATTAAACTACTATGGTTCAGGCTTTTACCAACATCAGTTACTACGGTTCTAGCAGTTACGGAAGACATGGAAATTGACAAACTGAGCCAAATTGCAGACAAAATAATAATGAATTCAAAAGTAACCGAAATATCAGCTGTTAGCAACGACACTTCAAACGACAACAATACAGCATGCATTTTAACCCAGCTAGCAAAATTACAGATAGATATTGACGCAATTCAGCAAGGTCAATATGGCTATCGACCCAACACGCACAATCATTTCAAGAAACGTCAACAATTCCCGATTATGAGGCCGAGAACAAACTATAGAGGAGCAAATCGATTTTGTTACTACCACGAAAGATTCGGAAAATATGCAAGGAACTGCATTAAACCGTGCGGTTGGAAACCAATGACTTACGTACGGAACCAGGGAAACGAATAAGAGCACAGACAACGGCGAAACTCTGTGCATCGCCTCACCATTACCGACCGAAAAAGTGGTATGAAGTTTTTGATTGACACGGGCGCAAATATCTCAGTCATTAGCAAGCAACAGAGATATTCAATTTTACAAAATGAACAATACACACTTTACGCTGCAAATGGGACTAAAATTAGGACTTACGGCGAGAAGACGCTTACCTTGAATTTAGGACTACAACGATGTTATAAATGGAATTTTATAATCGCCGATGTTACACAACCAATAATTGGAGCAGATTTTCTAGAGCACTATAAACTATTAGTCGACATAGCAGGTCGCAAACTTATCGACAAAGTTACAGAGCTGACAACGCATGTAACTTCAGAAAAAGCGACACAGCAAACAATTCGTACTATCGCAGTGGGAACGAATCCACGTATTACGCAACTTTTAAACAAATACGAAGACATCACGAAAGAGTCCTCTCTACGCAATGCGCCCAAACATAAGATTGAACACCGCATTATCACTACAGGACCACCCGTCGCAGCTCGGGCAAGACCATTACCTCCAGAAAAATACGACATAGCCAAAAAGGAATTTCAAAATATGATAGAACTCGGAATTTGCCGACCGTCAGATAGCCCATGGGCAAGCCCATTACATATGGTAAAAAAGAAAAATGGCGAATGGAGACCGTGCGGAGACTATCGAATGCTCAATAGCACGACAGTACCGGACAAATACCCACTACCAAGAATAACTGACTTTACATACATATTAGAAAATAAGAAGATACTAAGCAAGATAGATATACGCAAAGCATACCACTGTATTCCTGTTAAAGATATAGAGAAAACAGCCATCATCACACCTTTCGGACTTTTGGAGTACTTAAGAATGCCTTTCGGATTACGCAATGCGGCACAAACATTTCAACGATTCATGGATTCCTTATTTAGAGATTTAAATTTCGTATTTATATTTGTAGACGACTGTCTCATCGCATCGGACAACGAAGATTTGCATTATCAGCATTTAGAAACGGTTTTCAAACGTTTACACGAGAATGGAATAACCATTAATCTCGAAAAATGCGAATTTCTCAGAAGGGAAATAGATTTCTTAGGTTATCATATAACGAGCCAAGGAATACAACCTACCGAAGAAAATTACAAAGCAATCATGGAATTTCCCAAACCGAAAACAATTCAAGAATTAAGAAGATTTTTGGGCATGGTCAATTTCTACAGAAGTAATATTCCACGCGCAGCGGAAAATCAAAGAATTTTAAACGAATATCTACATGGTTCAAAAAAGAACGATAATTCACCTGTTCCTTGGACAACGGAAGCAGACAAAGCTTACGAAAAATGCAAGGAAAGCATGAAAAACGCAGTATTAACAGCGCATCCTTCCCGCAACGTATCACTAGCGCTCATGACCGACGCTAGTGCTACTTGCGTTGGTGGAGTTTTACAACAAAAATCCGGACGCAATTGGGAACCATTAGGATTTTTTTCACAAAAAATTGAGCGAAACTCAACAAAAATATTCTACGTTTGACAAAGAGCTGTTAGGAATATACATGGCCGTCAAACATTTTCACAGATTAATCGAGGGAAGAGAATTTACAATATTTACGGATCACCGACCTTTGACATACGCATTCTCCCAAAAACCAACATCAAACGATACACCGCGACGGGTCCGGCAGTTAGATTTCATTTCACAATACAGTACCAACATCCAACACATAAACGGACGTGACAATATTACCGCCGATGCCTTATCTCGAATAGAGGAAATATACGTGCCATCACCTATCGATTACGCTGAATTGGAAAAATGTCAATCAACAGATAATGAACTAAGTAAATTACATGACAATAAAAGATTAAAATTCAAAAACATTACGCTTCCGGGTTCCACAATAAACATCACCTGCGACACGTCTACTGGAAAAAGTCGCCCCTACTTACCAAAGCATTTTCGCAAACAAATTTTCGATACCATTCATGGTATGAGCCATCCAGGAAAAAGAACTACGAGAAAAATGATAACCCAAAGGTATTTATGGCCGTATATGAACAAAGATATCAATAATTGGTGTAGATCATGTATAGCCTGCCAAAAATCAAAAATACAACGACATACGATATCACCTCCTGGTACATTTATGACAGCGCAACGTTTTGAACATTTACATATTGACATCGTCGGACCACTTCCGATTTCACAAGGGAAGAGATATTTAATCACAATCATAGATCGTTGTACGTCATGGCCTGAAATATTTCCGGTAGAAGATATAACTGCAGAAACAATAGCCAAGACACTTTTCGAAGGATGGATTACTCGTTTTGGATGTCCATTGCGCATTACTACGGATCAAGGCCGACAGTTTGAATCAAGAATATTTGAGTCACTCTCACAATTTTTGGGAATACATAAAATTAGGACAACACCTTATCATCCGCAATCCAATGGAATGATAGAGAGATTTCATAGAACTTTAAAGGTAGCGTTAATGACAAGAGAATCCAACGAAAATTGGTTAAAAGAAATCCCAACAGTTTTACTCGGGTTGCGGAGTAGCTTGCGAGAAGACACAGGTTATAGTTCAGCAGAGATGACATATGGAACGCCAATACGACTCCCTGGAGGATTTTTTGAGTCATCAGCAGCACAGTTATCAACGTACGAAGAATTTGTAAAACAAATTCAAAAAGGACATCACACAAATGACATCAATTCCGAAAAGAAAAAACCATAACCAAGCTATATTTGTGCATCCCGAACTCAAAGAATGCTCACACGTATTTGTTCGGTGTGATAGAATGAAGAAAGCCCTGACACCGCCGTATGAGGGACCCTACCCAGTAATTAGTAAAACAGATAAAACATTTTGCATTAGAATTAGGGATAAAGAGACAGTGATATCAATTGATAGATTGAAACCAGCATTCATGATCAATGACGAATCAAACTACGTGCCAGATTCAAAGGATTACGACAGACATTCACACACGTACACGATCGGGACGTAAAGTAAAGCCAGTAGTACGTCTATAAAAATCGCTGATAGAAGCAAGTTATTCGTATATATATTAACATAGATCTTAACATATACCATTAATTCACAACTACTCGTAACAACAAGACATCTAAAATGGGAAATCAAAGTTCTAAGGACCAGATAACATACAATACGGACAGTTGCCTCAATCAAAACGAAGCGGACAAACTCCGCAACCTGATCCAGGAGGACTTACGGTGGACAAGAAATGTTGCAATGGGACAGATTATTTTAACAATCGGTGCGATCCTAATTTACGGCATAATGAAAACACTGGACAGAAGAATGAAGAGTTTAACGGAAAAAAATAATAAACACTCGTGCAACAGCTAAGTCAAAATTACAGACGTCAGCAAATCACACCACAACAGGCGTCATCAAATTCCACCGCGTACAATAGCATTATTATTTATATACATCAGCAAATAACTAGTAAGGTCTAGATCAAACTTATATTGTAAACACTATTACCATAATATTTATTTTTTTTCTTTTAAAGGGGGGTGTACTGTTACAGTACAATATATTTGTGCTGTATCTACAATCTACATCGCAATCTTATGTTCTTTATCGCACGTTCAATATCTATTAAATGTTTCTACTGTCTGTTATCGACACGAAGTCGTTAGTATATAAGATGCACCTTTGGATAATTATAACCAGACTATACTACATCTTTTGTCTCATTTATACCTAATCATATACTGCCAAGAAGTTTGGCAAAGTATCCATAAAATGCAGCTGAAAGATAAACATTAAAGGAATAGTAAGTATGTTTAATGTTCTATTAGATTCTTCTTTATAATAATATGATTTTAGATTATAGGCAGCCTAGGTACAAATCATCACTTTTAGAGCACCTTTGATCAGTATGTATGGCTTATTGTGCTGACCCAGTATCATTTGGTTTACATGTATTTTTAGTCACTGGTCTCCTTTACCAGTAAAATTAAAAAAAAAATAAAGCCATTATTTAGATGTACTAGTACTTATTTAAAATGTTTTTTTTTTAGGTTTCATAAGAAAACTAACATACCCAGTGTTATAGAATGTATAGATAGCACATTGGTTACTATGATAACACCTAAGGAGAATGAAGAAAGATATTACCGTTGCAAAGGATATTATGCAAGAAATGTTCTATTGGTAAGTTCAGTCAAAGAAACACATGCTTAATTTTTTATCTGTTTATTTGGATATCAATCAGTGTAATCATCAAATTACTGTACATTTAAAAAACTTATAATTTATGTTATATAAAGATACCAGCACGAAAATAAACCAAATTTATTATTTTACTTTAAACAAAGTGAAAGTAATAAGTATTTATTTACTCTAATTTCAGATAACAGATGCAGATATAAATATAATACATTTGGATGCTTCATAAGGTGGATCATTTCCTCGTCATAAGCAGCCTGGCACCTCAATTAAATATTCATCAATATCCTGAAACAAACAATTTTAATGTCAAAACTTAGATAGTATTAAACCAATATAAATCATTGAGGTTGTTGTATTTGTCCGTTTAAGCCCCTTCTGAAGCTCCCTGTGCATGGCAGTGTATGTATATATAATGTAAACACATTATGTACGTCATTGATCTCAGCTGTTGTTAGAAGATGACAATAATTAAGCAAAGTCAATGGGCTGCATCCCGCTTGAAAACACTGGCCTCTGCCTAGCCAGAAGCAGCATTATATTATACATATTTTTATAATACTTAAGTATATACAAATGACTCACTAGTGTATTTGTGCAACTGCCAAATACCTGAACATACCTGATAAGATTTTTTTTTATTAATAATTAACTTAAAAGAAAGACTGGGTCCGTAGATTCCAAAAAATAAGTGTGAGTTAGTTACAGAATGGGCTTATTAACTACCTTTATAAATAATATACATTAAATGGTTGTATTTGTAAATGTGTGTCGCCTGTAGCAAAACCTTCACCACCAATAACATTTCTATGCGCTCTTCTATATTTGATAGCTTTGATGTGCCACCTTCAACCATTCCTAAACCTGTAGTATTTCCAAAAGCAGCGCGTGCAGCAGCATTCTTTTTCACTGCACTTGTTTTGTCAGACCAATACTGTAATGAGAAATACAAAAATAATAATTATTTTACACTGCATGATAAGCAAAGACGCAAATAGCACAACACACAATGAAATATATGAAGTATACTATGTAAATAAGATAACTGAAATTATCAACTAACCTTAAATCATTTTTTTGCAGTCTTCACCGTTTTTCCACCCGTACTGTTTAGTTTTACAGTTATTTGATCCCAGTCCTTATTAGCAGCCTGTTTGGCGCTTTGATTTTTGGAAAATCCCATTACCAAGCTAAGCTTCCTTTCTAAAAACTCTGGGAATTACGCTCGGCGCAATCGGCACTGAAATAGGGAATTAATAATTAAATATGAATATACCGATACCGGCTGTTACTAATTACCTAAGAAATCGTACTTACTTCATTTTGTTAAAGACTTCACTGAGAAAACTCGAGGAAATAAAATTAATACTTTGTAAACAAAAAACACTTAAGACGATTGACATTAATGACATTACGTGATGAGAGTTTTTTTTTTAATACAGAGGCATCTCATCGGACCACGAAGCAAGGGCGACAGCCCATTCAGCCTAGTTATTTCATTGTCGATCTCAAATAAGACTTGTAAATTTTAAAATGTGCAAAATAATACATTTACATTGCATTTAAGGCCAGAATAAACTATAAACTATTAGTGTAGAGCGCAAATTCTGGTAATTTAGTGTGTCGATATAAATTTTAGCAAGACACAATTTAGCGTCACTCTATATTACCATAGAGAAATCTCACTTGAGTTTTCGGACCTCACTTCACTTCACTTGGCTTTGATCTTGTTTTGTGAATACGAAAACTTTGACAGGTGATGTGACAAGTGAAGTGTGTATGACTTTCAAGATGGCTTGCGAGGTGAGTTCTGAATTGAATCACTGTTTACAGAATAGCAGTGCAGATTTAAATCGTAGGTCTCAACTAAAGTTTGTTAAAAAGTAGATCAAGCACAACAAGCAGGAATTATGTGTGACGACCCTATGGTCGTCACACATCTAAAATCAAACAATAGACATATTAAGATTTTCAAACAGTAGACATAGATCCATACAAACACGGCGACTAGAGTATAACAAAATTAATTTCATACTTGAACTTTGGAGCTTACCTAGACTAAAAGGTTTTTATTTTTCACTTTTCGTCGCTTAGATTTTTTTTATGCATATGAATAAATATCTTGTACTTATTCTCGTCTTACTGTAAATATTCTTTCTGAAATTAATTATCTTTTATCAGTTTTACCTAGCTAGACCATTTTTGGTATTGGGCGATTTTAATACACAACAGCAGTCCTGGGGGAGTTCTAGTACCAATTACGATGGGGAAAAATGATTAGAAATTCTAGACTCTAATAATTTATGTATTTTAAACACGTTTCTACCAACACGCCAAACAAATCCAGATGAGGGAATAAGTGCTCCTGATCTCTCAATATGCACACCTGAATTAGCATCAAAGTTATCCTGGTTTCCTTTATCTTCTGCTCATGGTTGTGGTCATTTTCCATTAATCATTTCTTTCCAACATAAAAAACCAGAAGCTTATAGTCCAACACCAAAATTAAAGTACAGACTTCAAAACGCAGACTGGGATGCATTCAAAAATTGTGTAGAAGAAAGATTTCTTGCTTTATCCAATTCCTTACCATTACATGACCCTCAGTTATTATCTACTGAAATAACAAGAATTTTAATAGAAGTGGCAGATAATACATTCCCTATTAAGAATGGTGCTACAGGCAAAATTCCTTCACCACCTTGGTGGGATGCTGAGTGTACTCAGGCCATTAAGAAAAGAAAAGAAGCAGAAAAAACATTATTATACCATGACTCGTCACAATTTTGAGATGTACCTAGAAACTGCTCGTGCAACAACCTTAGAACAAACAAATTCGAAGGTTGGCAAAGGTTTTGTGCATCTATCTCCCCAGAAGGTAACGCCTCTGTAGTGTGGCGAAATATTAGGCGATTCAGGTCAGCATTCAGTGACACAACGGCTTCAAAGCTACCATTAGAATTGGCCAATGAGTTCATGGATCACTTAGCACCTCCTTCAGTCCCAGAACAGAGATCTTTAATTCATTTTCCCTATGTTCCTACTTCTGATTCTGAGTTGAATTCTCTCTTCACACTAAGTGAGTTGAAAGGAGTCCTTTTACATGTTAAGGATTCAGCACCTGGTGAAGATGGTATACCATATTCATTTATAGCTAATCTGTTTGACTCTGTTCTTTTAATATATTTAAATCTCATAAATACAGCTTTAATATCTGGCAACATTCCGTCAAGTTGGAAGTCTCATACAATTATTCCCATTTTGAAACCAAACAAACCTTCTAATGTTACTTCTTATCGACCAATTGCACTTTCAACAGTTCTTGCTAAAATTGCTGAACATCTCATAAAGAATCGATTGAAGTGGTTTTTGGAAAGCAAAAACCTGCTAGCTACATCACAGTATTTTTTTAGAAAGGGTAAAAGTACGATTGACAGTCTCAGTATATTTACTACTGATATTCGCTTAGCCTTTTCTTCTAATAACTCTGTAATTGCTGCCTTCCTGGATATTAACTCTGCTTATGATAATGTCCTTGTATCAGTCCTGGAACACACGTTGAAATTATTACAAATTCCAACAATGCTGGCAAATTTCATAATTAATATGCTCTCAGACAGATCTTTAAATCTACATATTGAAGAGTGTACATTTACTCGTTTAGTATGAAAAGGTCTCCCTCAGGGTCTGTTCGTAGTCCACTGCTCTATAATATTAACACTTATGATTTAGAACACTCTCTAAATAAGTCGGTACAAATCCTTCAATATACAGATGATTTACATACGACATACGACGTGCGACCTTTGCTCTGTACACAGTGTGTTTATATCAGTCCAATATAATAATTAGAAATAAGTGGCAAATATCTGCTAAATACGTAAAATTTTCGTTGTGCTATATACAGTGACTATTGTGGAACCATAATCAACAGTTGTTTTGCGAAAAACACAGTTTAATATTCAAAATTAACTAAAAACAGTTCAAAAATTCAACGTTTTTAAGTGTTCAAAGTGACTTGTGTATTTAAGAACAAAGGACCTCATTACTCACGATAATATTGCAAGTCATTGGATAAATTAAGCTCTAAATACTACTTCGAAATTTTGTCAGCAGCGATCAAGACACCGTGGTCGAGTGGCATTGCTGTAGCTTTTTGATTTCTTGCGGCTACACAGCGAGTTGCCGGTTCGGATCTGACCAAACGCAACTCTTTTTCTATTTTCAAATCACTTAATTTGAACAAAATATAGCGCTAACAGTCCCTAAAGAAATAATAATTACAAATGTTCTGCTCACCAGACAAAAAAAAATTCCATTCGGACACAGACCTAGCATCGAGTTCGGAAATGAGCGCCGAACAAAACGTATCAGTACGTAAGCGCAAACAACCGGAATCTGAGTGGGAGATGGCGTTTAAACAAATGTCCATTGAATTTAAAACTACCTTAAATGAATGGCGACTGGATATGGAATCAAGTGTCAACAAAATATCCGAGAATGTGCTATTGATGAAAAATGAACTTGCATCGCTCACTCAAATCACGACAGAAATCAGAAACGACATTAATTCTCTTCGCTCTGAACAATTGTTGATACAACAGAGAGTCTCCGAGTTAGACGCACGGTATAAAAGTACTGAGAACTAAAGTGGCTGAGAGAGACAATAATATTATAGTGTTTGGCCTAGAAGAAAGTGAAAAATCCTCTTATGAATTAATACAAAAGCTCAAAAAAACCTTCAATCAGGATTTGAATATTAAGTTGGAGGAATACGAAATTAACAAAATTTATCGCCTAGGGAATAGAAAAGGAGAGAGCAACAAACCGAGACCGGTATTGTGTTCGTTTATAAATAACTGGAAAAAGACCGAAATCATCAAAAGTAAAAAGAACCTAAAAACTATTTATATTATGGAGGATTACTCGAAGGATGTGTTAGAAAAAAGAAAAGAGTTGCAAGCCAAGTTAACTGAAGAGAGACAAAAGGGCAACATAGCATATCTGAAATATGATAAATTAATTGTTAAAGAGAACAACTACAGCCAAGAGAAAAGGAAAAGAGAAACATCCACTTCACTCTCTCCAGATAATAATCAAGCAAAGAAGCAACAAATCGCAAACGCAATGAAGACAAACAGAACAAATGCTTTTGATTTAATGCGGTATAGATCTAACTCCTTTTCCAATATGCCTAATACTAATAAAAACCAATAGCAACTGAAGAACGGCAAACGGAAACCAAAAACAACGAAAGAAACCACCAATAAAGAAACAAAAAACAACGAACTCCCCCAAGCCGACTGGTCCTCGAGGGGGAAAGAGACCACAACCCTCCATCATCAAAAGACAACAATTACCGAAAACCAGTTATACAGGGTGGCCAGTTGATAGGCGTCCAAAGAAAAAAATTAGATGCCTTATGCTAAGGGGTACCCGAATTACCCCCATGTATGTTCCGCGATTATTTGTAGTTTATGAGCTAGAATTTTTTTAAGTACTTTTTCAAAATATTCACCTAGCATTGGTTTTTATTTTTTATATCTTTATTCCTATCATTTTTAGATATTCTTTTTTGTGGAATCTATTAGCGATAGCAATAGCTACCATGCAAAAAAAAACCGTTTGCCTAGGCATTGTAGAACTTACCACAAAATTAGTCCAAAGTTCAAAATTACCATTAGAGTTCGATAATCAAAAATGTTCAGAGCTTAAAAAAAATAAGTTAGGGGTGCCAGAGGTTTCTAAATGATCTTAAAAACTTCTATGGACCTTCAACAGACAAAATCGGTAAAAAAATATAGACCTTGATCGGGGATTATTTCCTGTAATTAGCGTTGATAGCAATAAAGGTATTTTTACAGTTATTGTTATAATTTGGGATTTCTTTATTTTTGCCACTTTTATGATAAAAAAATACGGTAGATAGTTTACAAATTTTATTAAAACACGTCACAAAAGGTTTTCAAAGTGCCGCCTTACCACAGAAATGCACAATCTACATCTACGGAGGAAATTGTCTTTTAGTTGTAAACCATGTCTCGTCTCAGTGTTAAGTTAACGTCTGACAGCAAAATTGGTAATTCTTCAAGAACTCTTTGTAGGTGGCTCCATCGAGCTTGGACAGCGGTCTAGCTAAGGATTCTCCATAGTCCGCTATCGAGAATCCTCATTCCGTAAGACCATCAAATTTTCAACACCGCTTCGTTACAAAAGGTTTTCAAAGTGCCGCCTTACCACAGAAATGCACAATCTACATCTACGGAGGAAATTGTCTTTTAGTTGTAAACCATGTCTCGTCTCAGTGTTAAGTTAACGTCTGACAGCAAAATTGGTAATTCTTCAAGAACTCTTTGTAGGTGGCTCCATCGAGCTTGGACAGCGGTCTAGCTAAGGATTCTCCATAGTCCGCTATCGAGAATCCTCATTCCGTAAGACCATCAAATTTTCAACACCGCTTCGTTACAAAAGGTTTTCAAAGTGCCGCCTTACCACAGAAATGCACAATCTACATCTACGGAGGAAATTGTCTTTTAGTTGTAAACCATGTCTCGTCTCAGTGTTAAGTTAACGTCTGACAGCAAAATTGGTAATTCTTCAAGAACTCTTTGTAGGTGGCTCCATCGAGCTTGGACAGCGGTCTAGCTAAGGATTCTCCATAGTCCGCTATCGAGAATCCTCATTCCGTAAGACCATCAAATTTTCAACACCGCTTCGTTACAAAAGGTTTTCAAAGTGCCGCCTTACCACAGAAATGCACAATCTACATCTACGGCGGAAATTGTCTTATAGTTGTCTAAAGGCTTCTCTGTTCCTTCTTACAACATTTCCCGCTTCTTCAATTTTCCGTTTTAGCTCTTCCTCATTGTTAGTGTCCCGTGCGTATCATCACGAGTCTGGACGGCAGCTCGAATGGTGGTGGTAAACTAATTGGTAGTTCACCGTTGAGAACGCCGGACCACATTTTCACACTGGTGCGGTGTTGAAAATTTGATGGTCTTACGGAATGAGGATTCTCGATAGCGGACTATGGAGAATCCTTAGCTAGACCGCTGTCCAAGCTCGATGGAGCCACCTACAAAGAGTTCTTGAAGAATTACCAATTTTGCTGTCAGACGTTAACTTAACACTGAGACGAGACATGGTTTACAACTAAAAGACAATTTCCTCCGTAGATGTAGATTGTGCATTTCTGTGGTAAGGCGGCACTTTGAAAACCTTTTGTGACGTGTTTTAATAAAATTTGTAAACTATCTACCGTATTTTTTTATCATAAAAGTGGCAAAAATAAAGAAATCCCAAATTATAACAATAACTGTAAAAATACCTTTATTGCTATCAACGCTAATTACAGGAAATAATCCCCGATCAAGGTCTATATTTTTTTACCGATTTTGTCTGTTGAAGGTCCATAGAAGTTTTTAAGATCATTTAGAAACCTCTGGCACCCCTAACTTATTTTTTTTAAGCTCTGAACATTTTTGATTATCGAACTCTAATGGTAATTTTGAACTTTGGACTAATTTTGTGGTAAGTTCTACAATGCCTAGGCAAACGGTTTTTTTTTTGTATGGTAGCTATTGCTATCGCTAATAGATTCCACAAAAAAGAATATCTAAAAATGATAGGAATAAAGACATAAAAAATAAAAACCAATGCTAGGTGTATATTTTGAAAAAAGTACTTAAAAAATTTCTAGCTCCTAAACTACAAATAATCGCGGAACATACATGGGGGTAATTCGGGTACCCCTTAGCATAAGGCATCTAATTTTTTTCTTTGGACGCCTATCAACTGGCCACCCTGTATACATAGCATCCCTCAATGTACTCACCTTATAGGAGAGAAGAATAACAAACGGCTTGAAAAGACATACTGGAGTCTAAGAGAGGCTATGAAAGATAAAGTGCTCCATATAAGCCTAAAAAGCAAACTGTTTAACACCTGCTTACTACCTGTCCTTACGTACGGTTGTCAATCATGGTCCTTAAACCAAGATACCTCGAACAAACTAGCAAGTTGCCAGTATGCAATGGAGACGAGCATGCTAAATGTTAAAAAGTCCGACAGATTAAAAAAACATCGTCATTAGAAATAAAACAAAAACTACCGATATAATAAACAAAATCAGAAGACTTAAATGGCGATGGACTGGACACTTGGTAAGAGGACATGACAAATGGTGCAAAAGGGTGACATGGTGGTACCCAAGGGAAGGCAAAAGGAAGAGAGGCCGACCACGGAAAAGGTGGGATGACGACATCAGACAAGTGGCAGGAGTCACGTGGAACAGAGTGGCTCAAGTAAGGAAAGAATGGAAAAGGATGGAGGAGGCCTTTGCCGACTGGCAAACAGATCTTAGAAAGATAACTAAGCAACAAATATTAGTTAAAAATTAAATTGTTTATTAAGTTAAGTTTCAAAGTTAGTTATTCATGTAAGTTTAAAAAAAAACCATTGTACTAAGTTAAGTGATCTGAATAAAAGGCTATATTATATTATATATTATTATATAAAAGTACGACGAAAGATATTGATTCCCTCAAGACTTCGATCAATTTTGTTACTGCCGAGAACACTGATCTCAGCACAAAAATCGACAACATTGACAGGCGATTACAAGAGACCATTGATTTAAAGCCTATAGTCGTAGAACTTGTGGCAAAGATTGACAATCTGGAGCAAAATGCTCGGAATTGCAACATAGAGATATGCAATGTCCCGGAGAGACGAAATGAAAATCTTTTGTCGTTGATGCAAAACATCGGGTCTGCAATAAAGTGCAATGTTCATCATAATGAAATCATTTCAGTTCACCGCGTACCACACGCACACCAACAGAATAATAGACCCAAAAATATAGTCGTAAAATTGGCTTCACGTATATTGCGTGACAATATCCTTAGTGCTCATCGCTTAAGTAAGGGTCTTGCCACCGACCAACTTGGCATATCTGGAATATCGTTGCCAATATATATGCATGAGCATCTTACTTTAAAAAATAAGCACTTATTTCGTGAGTCTCGCGATTTTGCCAGAAAGCACAATTATAAGTTCGTCTGGGTTAAGAACGGAACTATTCTTGTTCGTGAAAGGGAAGGGGCAAGGGCTTATGCTGTCCGTACTTTGCAAGACATCGCTAGAATTAAGCCTGGTTTTGCAGCGCCGCCAATTTATAATCAGAACGCTGCCGAGGAGCAACCGATTGACAACCAGAGCGCTGCTGCGGCGCCGACAATTGACAGCCAGAGTGCTGCTAGCTTCCCTTAATGGCGTGCTCGTTGGCAATGGATCTACACGGCTTTTTGAGTTCGCGAGTATATTTTTCTCTAATTTCCTGCGTACATGTACTTATATTTATGTCATAAACCATTACAATAAGCTGGAATTAACTTCTATAAAATATTGTCCTACCTGTGTAATAGCTAACCATAAATGCGATTTTTTTTGATAGGCGGTAACGTTCGTATGCTTTTATTTTTTATGTGTGTTTATACTTGTTTAAATCTAACACTTTGTGATCTGGCTGGTATTTTGATTATTTTTACTATAATTGATCTGTTTCTTGTAGCCTGCTTGTTTCTTGCATCTGTTGGTATCTTTCAATTTGTTGTTTTATTATCAAACAATCTTGCCCTTTTATTTGTGAAAATTGTGATTGCGTTAATAACGGGTAATGCATGGATGACTACACTTCTCTGTAGACTAAAGTGTCATAATGACTGATAAATTAGTCATATACTACCAAAACTGCAGGGGAATTCGTACCAAATTGCATATTCTTTATATGAATATTTTAGCTAACTGCTATGACATTATAGTTTTGACTGAGACCTGGTTGACGCCAGAGATATATAACACAGAGTTCATTGATGAGCGTTACGAAGTACATAGATGTGACCGTGATCGCGCGGCGACTAATAAGAGGGATGGAGGTGGTGTCCTCATAGCGATTTTAAAGGGGGTGCGATCGATCAGAGCAACTCTGCGTTCATCTGCGCACGCGTACATTGAACAAGTCGTTGTACAGTTACCAAACTCAGTTACAGGCAAATATCAAGTTATTGGGGCAGTGTACATACCGCCTAATACACCTGAATTCATTTATTCTGAATATTTTGACCTATTGCACGCGCTACTTGAGGATAACAACTCCGAAAAATTTTACTTGTTTGGTGACTATAATTTACCTGAAGTCGATTGGGTTGCCAGCTCTAATAGTAATTCTCTTAATGCCCAAATCTGCAGGGGCCACACGCCCGTATGTATTCACATGAGTGTTTTTATGTCCCTTCTAAACGCTTATCAATATAACACTATTAAAAATCTGAACGGGAGAATATTGGACTTAGTGATAAGCAACGATAATTGCTCGATTTCTACACCCACCGATTATTTATTACAGCTTGACAACCACCATCCTCCATTCTGTATTCTCATCTCGCGACATTTGCCTCATATGCCAATGACACACAAGACAAACAAAAGGTTTAATTATTATAAGGCAAATTATGACAAAATTAATGACGACTTAAAGGAAATAAATTGGAATGACATCTTATGTAATCAATCTGTTGACACTTCTCTTGATACGTTCTATAATATCATTTATGAAATTATTAAAAGACATGTGCCATTGACTAATTCCAGATCTTCTAAGTTTCCCGTGTGGTTCTCAAAACCACTTAAACATATTTATAAAAATAAAACCAAGGCCTGGGTTAGGTGGAAATTGTATCACAATGTCTCCGATTATGAGCAGTTTTCGCTGTACCGTTCTAGATTCCAAGATGAATGTAAAATCTGCTACAAAAAATATATGAATTCCGTTGAGGATGGTATACGAAGCAATGTTAAGCATTTTTGGACATTCATGTCCAACAGAAAGAAATCGACCGGTATTCCGTCCACTATGACGTATAACAACAACTCCACTAACAGCCCAGAAAACATTTGTGACCTTTTTTCAAATTATTTTAATTCGGTTTATGAACCATCGACCTCTACTAATATATCATTTACGTACGATGACTGCTCTGAAAGCTGCACTCTGATGAATGACATCGAATTTACTATTGATGAAGTACTGAGTGCGCTTAACACATTGGACCCTTCTAAAGGGCCAGGATCGGATGGAATTCCGGTAATTTTCATAAAACAGACAGCCGTTAATCTATGTGTACCGTTGCATAAAATATTCAACTTATCCATTTCCCAAGGATGTTTTCCTCAAGCATGGAAACTCGCAAACATAACCCCAGTACACAAATCGGGATCTAAGGATGACGTAGAGAACTATCGCCCTATATCTATACTATCTGCTTTGTCAAAGGTTTTCGAAAGGTTAGTACATAATAAAATATACCCTTTGTTGCACAATATCATTGTGCAACAACATGGATGGACATGGATTCGTCAAAAGGAGGTCAACTACAACCAACCTGGTTACCTTTGTTGACTACCTGTTTAACAACATGGACTCTCGTGTTCAGGTGGACACTATTTACACTGATTTCCGGAAGGCCTTTGACAAAGTAGATCATCAGCTGCTCTTAAAAAAGATTGCGTTCAATGGTATACGTGGCGATCTTTTAAGATGGTTTGCTTCTTACGTGTCAAATAGAACTCAGAGGGTAGTGATAAACGGTTTCACTTCCAGCACTTTAAGTGACATAACATCTGGAGTGCCCCAGGGCTCCATTTTAGGTCCCCTTTTATTCATTATGTTTATTAATGATATCACCACATGTTTCAAACATTCCAAATTGTTGCTGTACGTAGATGATCTCAAAATTTTTAGGCCTATCAAAGACATGAATGATTGTCTCCTTTTACAAGAAGATCTAAATAGGTTTTCTTCATACTGCTCAAAAAATAAGCTCCAACTTAGTGTGTCCAAATGCTGCTGTATAAGTTTTACGAAAAACAAAAATGTTAAAAAATTTCCTTACGCTTTAAATAACGTCATTTTAACGAGAGAAACAATTGTTCGCGATCTCGGAGTTATGTTAGATGATAAATTACACCTTGACTCTCATATAGCAAAAATTGTAAATAATGCCTTCCGCATGTACGGTTTTGTAATGAGATCAGCCACTGAATTTGTCCGTCCTTTTACATATATATATCTCTATAAATCGTTAATCAGGTCCCAGTTAGAGTATGCGGTTGCAGTTTGGAGTCCCTTGTACAGTAAGTACTCAGACGCAATTGAAAACGTTCAAAGAAAGTTTTTGAAAGCCGTGCATTGCCGTTGTTTTCGCACTTACGCATCTTACGGTGATCTTTTGAATAAGTATAAGCTTCAAAACCTCAAAGCAAGACGTATCTTTTTGGAAACAATGCTTCTATATCAATTATGCAAAAACACACTTGATTGTACTAACATTATCAATAAGATCAGCTACGTAGTACCAAGAACAACCATATGCCGTGGGGTACGTATGCGGCCCTTGTTTGCCGTGTCATCTACACGTACGAATGCAGGTTTACGAGCACCCTTGCGTCGCCTGGCTGATCAATATAATAAACTTTTTATTGATATTGATATATTCGCTGTTCCATCAGGACAATTTAGACGACTTGTTTGTGAAACTATTGATAATTCCAACTTTAATTCTGATATATGAATTGTTTAGTTTCTATATTCAGTACTTTATTAGATTCTTATTTTTAATTCTTGGAAGCCTGTTCAAATTTATCAAAATGCTACTATTATCATTCTTTTTTTTAAATATTCATTGTAAATTAATTATTCATTGTTATATATTTTTTTTGCATTTATTTGTTTCTTTTTCTTTTAACTTGTAAGCGCACGTCGTCGTTCTGATTTGTATTTTTTTTTGTATTCTGTGGAAAATGTCGTTAGTTGTGCATTTGTCTTTTCTCTTTAT
This sequence comes from Ochropleura leucogaster, assembly GCA_958449745.1. NCBI lineage: Eukaryota > Metazoa > Arthropoda > Insecta > Lepidoptera > Noctuidae > Ochropleura > Ochropleura leucogaster. The sequence continues at coordinate 22,110,983 of OY288201.1, forward strand.
GTCATTTTTTTTATTTTGTTACTGTATTGTGCAACTGTTAATTTTCCCTAATAAATAAAAAAAAAAAAAAAATTTACTTCTTCAATCTTTATTTATCTGGCCACTCTGTTCCTAATATTTGTATTTCCTTAACCTCTTCTTTATGTATACCAAGACTTGGTTGGAAACCAATGGTCTACACCTGTCAATTGCTAAAAGTAACATTGTCTTGTTTACTAGAATGCGTAAACCTCCTGTAGTTACAGTAAGTTATAATAATATCCCTATGGTGGTTAAAAAGCAAGTATTAGGCCTTATTTTGGATACACACCTTACAGGCTTACCACACTGTGATTATATAGCTGCTAAATGTGAACGAAATATCAACATTATTCGATGCCTTTCTGGAGTTTGGTGGGGAGCATATCATTAAAGTTTTCATTAAAGTTATTGAACAACACCTTGATTAGAAGTGTGTTGGACTATGGGACCTTTTTGCTGGAACCTGCTATTGTGCTGGTCTTAAAAAAATTGACAGCATTCAATCCAAAGCGCTTAGAGTAGTTTCAGGTGCAATGAAAAGTAGTCCTATTAATTGTCTCCAAGTGGAATGTGGAGATCCCCCACTTCATTTGCGACGGCAATTTCTAGCTGATAGATTTATGGCTCAGTGCCTGCAATTTTACATGTCATCCTTTGAGAAATAAACTTTCCACTCTCTCTAGGGTAAGTTCGCCCTTTCGCGTCCATCGCCCGGTTCGCGTCCATTTAAAAATGCTCGAAAATAAGTATAATCACACAATAATAATATGGAAAAAAATTACCGCTAATACCTCAACGTATAAGAGATATGCACATATAGACAAAAGTTCCGCCCGCCCCGCTAATCCTGTCTAGAAAAAATATTTTGTCACGGTTGTTCAACAGCAGAGTGCGGACTCGCGGGATTTAGATAAAAAAATAGTGTGCAACGGTGCGTTTAACGGGAAGTATTTTATTGTTTTATGTGATTTTTACGAAACATAGCTGTGTCTAGACATTAATAATGAAAAAACGAATACTGTGAATTATTAATTTGTTTGTCTTTTTTAAAGTTAACAGTTAAAATAAGGTGGACGCGAATTACAACACCGAATTTATAAAACGTGCACTTTGCGTCCGCAGTGGACGCGAACTCGTCTAATTATGTTTTCTTTAGTTGTTTATTTTTATGTGATTAAAATATGAAAGAGAAATTGGATTTTGGTTTATTTTAACACTTATAGTATGCAATTGTAATAACCAATTTGCGTCCACATTATTATGATTGTAGTAGATAGACAATATCGATATAATCGATTACACGTGGACGCAAACTAGACCTACAGGGATAATATTGTATAGCAAATTGCGTCCATTTTTTTATTTCATAGAAATGATAGCATAAATATATTTTATTTATATTTTTTTAATAATTTAAAATGTATAGTACAGTTTTGATTAAGACTGTGAGTTTAAAATTCAATTTTTACTAGTGCAATGAAGTGCGTAATAATTCTTTATGTTTTCCTATTTAAGATGAGTTCTTCGGAGATAAGAAAGAAGAAGGAAAAGAAAACCTACACAGAAAAAAAAAGAAAGAAAGCGTTAAGTGAGATTCGTGAAAAGAAGAAATCGATAAGACCAGAACCACCGCTAGGGTAGATGGTGAAAAAAGGTAGTTCCATGGCTTCTTAACACATCGATGTTGAGAAGAATAAACATGTTTTTTATTGTATTTTCATAATGCTAATTAATGTTGATTTATTATAACTTTAATCTTAAATAAATAAATTGTTAAAATCCAGTCTTTCTTCAAATTGTAATAACAATATTACCCCTATATTCCTTCTTTAAACTGGTGGACGCCAAATGGTCCACTGGTGGACGCAATTTGGATTTTGTGGACGCAAAGTGGGTAAAAAGCCTAATTTTGGAATTTGTCTATTTTAAATAAAAACACAAGGAGTTTCGAACAAAACTGAAAGCTAATCTTAAAATAGACTATATAATGAACGCATTACGTTGATTTTTTCATTGAAACTAGTGCTGGGACATTTTTATTTTCTCCTTCAAACTTGCCAACTGCACTAAATGGACGCAAACAGGCGAAATGACCTGAAGTAGCGTCATCCACGTACTGGAGGCACAAAGCTACTCCGTGTTTGGTTAAAAGCTTTAGAAAATACAATTCTATTGAAGCACCTTGCCACCAATCTCAATTTATTCCTATTTTTCACAATAATTACTGTTCTTAATTATATCACCGAATATTCATTATAACCTCAACATTTACCGAGATGACGTGTGTCATAATGAATACTTCAACTTCACCATTGTTAAAGACTGGAATGGCTGTCAGCTCCTGTTTACAGATGCTTCGAAGCATGGAAGAGACACATGTGTGGGAGTAGGTGTATACCAATCTCAATTTAATATAATTCGAAAAATAAAGCTCCCGCCCGAATCATCTGTATTTACAGGAGAATGTTACGGTTTATTCAAAGCTGTCGAGTAAAATTGAAATTTAAATGGTTGTTCTCCCGCAGCGAAATGGTTTTGTCTATGTAATACAATCGTTTCGTAGTTATATAAAATACTAGCTTTCGCCCGCGGCTTCGCCCGCATTAAATTTAGGTTAACACAGTCTCCCCTGCGCCTTATTGATTTGTAATAGCAACGTTAAGTTTTCCCTTTTCTTCCCTCTTTCTCCCTCGCATCCCACTTTTTTTTAATAAAAATTAGCCTATGTCCGTCTCCTGGTTCCCAACTATCTATGTACCAAAATTCATCACAATCGGTTAAGCCATTAAAGCGTGAAGAGGTAACAAACAAACTCACTTTCGCTTTTATAATATTAGTAAGGATTAGAAACAAAAACTGGCATATTTAACATTGTGAAAAACTAAACTCGAAAGCGATCACGAACCAATAGTAATACCTTCCGATATCTACGGCCGAACGACAGCGGGGCGTTGACCCGGGGGCTAAGTAGGTCAGGGTCACCGTCGCGTCGAAAGGATTAGGTTCAAAGTCGGCTCTGTTTGATATTGTTGCGCGCGGGCTAGATTATGCCGTATTACACGCGAGAGCTTATTTTACTTTGAACATTAAATCGGTCTTTCCTTTGTCTGCTTCGCGGGGATTTTTTGATGTCCGTAAGGATTGAGGAGCCACATCAGATTTTTTAAATCTGATCTCTCCATTATTTAGCAGCAATGTAGCTTATTTTGCAGCACGAATTATGCTGCTAAATCTGGAATTGTTGGTTTTAGATTCCGTTGAGATCTCAGGTGGCTACAGTCAAACATGTATAATTAGAACGTCAGGATTGAGGAGCCAAAGAAAATGTGTTCATATACAAAATTTATTCTGTTTTAAGATTTTACTCGTATACTGCAAAAACAAACACAAGACCTGCTAAATGATCAATATACTAATTGATCGCTCACAGCCAATAGAAATTCCCTTATTGAGGTTAAATTGAGGAGCCATATAAAAAGTATTGTATTTTCTTTCGTGTTAAGCTATAAAAGCTAGATTTTTAGAAGGTAATATGCTAAATTGCTACTAAATGATATAAAATTTTCATAAATATTCATCTATTACTTAACGCGTTCCAGGTGGCTCCTCAATTCAGATGTTTAGGTTGAGGAGCCACTTTTGCATTAAAATAACTACTGATATATTTTGCTGCTAAATGTAGAATTCGTGCTGCAAAATAAGCTACATTGCTGCTAAATAATGGTGAGATCGGATTTAAAATAACTGATGTGGCTCCTCAATGCTTACGGACATATTTTTTGTACTGTTCCGTGCAAACTATTTTATGCCGTATCACAACACGCGAGAGCTTATTTTGGTTTGAACATTAATTTGTGCATCGCTTTTCTCTGTCGGTGGTGAGGGTGACGCGAGTAGTACCTACAATTACGTTTAGTGTTACTACGTTTTTCCATATGAAAACAACTCCCAAGATCTGGCTGCTCTGCCCAAAGTTTATCTACAGGAATCCTGGGCTCAGCTTTGGTCGAAGCAGTCACTGAAAGGGAAATTTTATCGCACAATTCAGCCATCCATTCCGACCAAACCTTGGTTTTGCAGGTACAAGATAAGCAAAAAAATGTCAACCATATTTTATACGTTTTCGATTGGGCCATGTGTGCACTCCTGCTCATCTTGCCAGACTTGGAATTGTACAGACCCCTGTGTGTGAATGAGGTGCTGAGGTGGGAGATCTGAACCACCTTATTTTGGCTTGCCCTCTCTATGAGCATTCCTTACTCTTCCAAAAAACCATTGCATTTTTTCGGGTAAATGATGACATATCTATTTAAACGTTCATGTAAATATTTGTTTTATTAAGTAGTTGTAGGTGTAATATAAAAATAATAACAATAACTCCAAGCTGGCGGTTGTCGTACATTTTTTGTTTTATCATATTTTAGTAACAATAATTTGAAAGTATTTTGTAATTTTATTTAAAAACAGTTTATATCATTTCCTTTCCCGAATTATCCTTATAATATTTTTTAGTTTCGCGTGGAATCGATTCCTACGTTTTTAGGGTTCCGTAGTCAACTAGGAACCCTTATAGTTTCGCCATGTCTGTCTGTCCGTCCGTCCTCGCTTAATCTCTGTGACCGTTAGCGCTAGAAAGCTGAAATTTGGTACCAATATGTATATCAATCACGCCGACAAAGTGGTAAAATAAAAATTTGAAAAAAATGTTTTATTAGGGTAGCCACCCTATATGTAAAGTGGGAAGTGATTTTTTTTTTAATTTCAACCCTAACGTGTGATATATTGTTGGAAAGGTATTTAAAAATGAATAGGGGTTTACTGAGATCATTTTTTGATAATGTCAATAATTTCGGAAATAATCGCTCCAAAAGTAAAAAACAATCTGTCCCCCCCCCTCTAACTTTTGAACCATAAGTCTAAAAAATATGAAAAAAATCTGAAAAGTAGAATTTTATAAGGACTTTCTATGAAAATTATTTTGAACTTGATTGACACAACAGTTTTTGTACAAAAAAGACAAAAAGTTGTACAAAATAATTTCTGGACTAAGTTTGTAGTATAATCGTATATGCAATGTTTTTTTGTAACTTTGTTTACATATTTTATTATCCTGAACGTATCTTTTTTCAAACAAAAAAAGAATTATTGAAATCGGTTCTGGCAATCCAAAATTGCACGTCTTTGTATTAATTAGTAACCCAATTCCTCGAGAGATGGCGCTGTAGGTACTTATTACATTGGATCGGGTATTACCGAATTGTTCGGTTGGCCTCATAACTGGGAACACTTATTGTGACGGACGGAAAACTACGGAACCCTACACTGAGCGTGGCCCGACACGCTCTTGGCCGGTTTTAATATTTTAAATACATTGTCAGTGGCCAGTGGCAATAAGCTCGAATAGTGCAAAGCCAAAAACAAAAAAAAAACAAAAAAACTCTCGTTCTCTGATTGGTGTAAATGGCCGGTCGCTGTCGTCTCGCGTACTCGCGCCAAATCATGCAGTGGCTATTTTCACGATAAAATAATATCATGCATTATTTTACATGCTAAGTTATAATAAATGATGCTTTCTGTAGAAACTTGATTTACTTATATTTTTTTGAAGACATTGCGTTGAAGCTGTAAAACGTAAAATGGTGACGAGATATAAAATCTGTGGCGAAGTTAATAAATTATGTGGCAAAGCATAAATAAGAACGACAAGTCACAATAATTGATGATCTTTACTTGACGCTTTCTATAGAAAATTTTGTGGGCGTTATAAAAAAGACGAATTAGGTTATTAGAGGCTATGTCATTTTCCCGTTGCTTAGTTATAAAATTAGAAGTTTAATCACGTGTCCAATAAGTAATTTTGTGGCTAGACAATAGTATTTTCCAATAGGTATACATATCGTTGGTAATCCTAAAATAAATAAATATATACTTATATTTTTTTTTTAATTATTCGTACATTTATTTATTTTTCAACGCATAATTACATTTTTAAATGTTTCTTAAAATCATAAAAAAAACATTTAAAAATATAAAAATATATTTTTAATTTGTTATAGTAGAGCAAATCTTATGCACTTTGTTTTTTTCCCATTTAATACTAAATTATTAGCGGTAAACCAATTATGTACCTGAATTAGGGCATTATTTCCGTCGTCAGGATTTGTGGCACGTCTGTTTATCTTAAATATTAAAGAGGTATCGTCAGCAAAAAACATTTGTTATTAATAAGCTGGTAACTATAAATATTTTTTTTAGATTTATATTGAAATCTTATGTGTAAAGTTAAAGATTACCTACTGTGTGAGAAAGAAATTATTGAGAACCATGTAAAGAAATAACTCATTTATTTTTATATATGTCGTAGGCATTTTGCCTACGACATAGCCGAAGCTATAGTGGAAGCTGCAGAAGATTGTAAGACTATCTTTGCAATGTATAGAATCAATTCTCTAGTATTGTATAATTATTAAGCCCATATGTGAGTGCTATGTATTATCATTGACTTGACGAAGCCCTGGTGGTTAATAGTGTCATGCTCACTTAAATGTCTCGCTGATGGTGACGGGTGTGTCGGGTCATTTAGCTCCCTTCAAAATGGTCGAGCTGAATGGGGCTGATCCATACGTCATGTTCGTGAACGGGCGCTGTCAGTTGGGACTGGTCATTTTTTAACTACCACGGTCATTTTTATTTTATTTAGATTTAAATTGAATTTTTGTTTTTTATTTACTCTGGACGCTCTTACTGTGCACGTCTTTCTACATCGTTCTCACATATTTGTATAATCTCAACACGAATAATGTAAATACTATTTTGTAAAAATATTAGAATTTAAAAGAGTGTCCATGGAGTTTCTTGCCCATTCTTCTCCATAGAGATCAACGCTTTGGAATGGGCAACTGCAGTACTTTCACAAGTTATTATGCCTTGTGACCGGGACTGTAGATTCATTTTGTTTCTTGACATTCAAAAGTGCCTGTAATGGTCTAATTGAAATAAATGATTTGATTTGATTTGATAGAAATGAGCATACATAGTGATTCCGATTTAATGGATATCGACGTAATACCAATGTTAGAATGCGATGATGAAAACGACGAGAGGATTGAAGCAACAATAGAAAAATCACAGTTATTTCCCATCGCTGATTACGACGAAACAATAATGAATGAGAATGATAATGAGGTTGAGAAGATAAAAAATAACGACGAACAAAAATCAGAATGGACGGAGGCTGGCCAAATAAACGATTAATCGTCGTCGTACGTTGAGAGCGCGAACGTGTTTATTTGTGGAATAATTAATTTTTTTAAAGTGATTGAAATAGTAACTTAAATGGATAAGAAATGTAACGGCTGTGATGATGCCATTAAAGACGTTTTACATATGGAGTGTTCAGGGGACAAGTGTAAAAAACTGTATCATCTGAATTGTCTTGCCTTATCGGAGTCTCAGTTCGGGGCATTCACACCGGAGTACAAGAAAAGATGGATATGTCCAGAATGCACATGCACTCTACCGAAGAAAGGTAATTCTGAAACACCAGTCCGAGGAAACACAGTGGTAGACCAAACTGTTACACCAAGTTACGTTAACACTGAGCGTGGTAGTCGTCGCAATCCAAAGGAAGTCACTGTGATTGATAGCGGGAACCAAGTGCTTAATGAACTACGGGAGTTTCGCTTAGAGATGAAAACTCGTCTGGATGAACAAAAGAAGAAATTTATACTACTGCAGAATAAATTAGTTAACACAGAGACAGAGTTAAAAGATTTAAAAAGCATACTGAAGGTAGTTCAAGAAAAAGCAAATAAAGTAGACGTTCTGGAGACTGCAATTAAAGTGCTTTTAGATAAAAATGAACACTTAGAAAACAGTCTTACTGCTAGCAATGTCATGAGAAAAAGTGAGACTGAAGAAAAATCTAAAAGAGTACCAGTCTCATTTGCGAACATTGTTAAAGAAAGACAAACGGAGGTAGGAAGTAAATATGTACCAACTAAGGAATGTGAGGCCACGAAATCGGTGAACATAGTAATAACTGGGAAAAATCAAGAAACAAATAATGAGAGAAGTTTAAATAGATCAGTTAATGTTATCGAAAAAGAAAATGAAAATCCAGGAAAACAAGAAAATTGGACATTGGTTAATAGAAAAAAAAAACAGATATCCAAATTGTGAAGTGATAAAAGGAGGAAACGCTGGTTCAGCAGAAATTCAGGGAACTGAGCGGAAGAAATATTTGCATGTATGGCGTCTACAAAAAGAAACTACTGTAGAAAATTTAGAAAAACACGTGAAGACGCTATATGGACAGGCCGACATAGCGATTAAAATTGAGAAAATAAAACACAAAACAGAAAGAGACTATGCTTCCTTCATTATTGGAGTGCCGGAAAGCAAGTATGAAGTATTGTGTCAACCTGAAAGCTGGGCGGTGAACATTGAGTTCTGCGAATGGGTGTGGTTTCGGAGATACACTAATAAACAAAAACCCCCGGAGTAAGTTAGTGGATATATTTTATCAAAATGTAAGGGGTCTTCGAACCAAGTTGGAAGACTTTTATGTGGGAGTTTTGTCTTCAACCGCAAAATTGTTTGCCATAACAGAAACAGGCTGCAATGAATCTATAAATGACGCAGAATTAGTTCCACCTGGTTACTCCATAATAAGATGTGACCGAGCAGATGGGCGAAAACAAGGAGGCGTGTTTCTCGTGGCCACACCGAGTTTCGAACTGCGGCGATTGTCCCTACCCGGTGACGTAAACATCGATCAGCAGGTATTTGAACTGGTTTGTGCGTCAGTGTACCAGCGGAATAGATTATTGTTTTTGTTATGTGTTGTTTATATCCCGCCTAATAGTAACGAAACCGAATATACATATGATCCTCTTTAGAATTATTGAACAATTGTGTAAATGTTATAACGATTTTATTGTAGTGGGTGACTTCAACTTGCATTCATGTCCTATAAATGTTCTCAATTATTTCCAATGTTTTAACATATTGTGGATTCACTCAGAGTAACAAAGTAGATAATTGTAATGGTCGACAACTAGATTTAGTGTTGAGTTCACTCGCGGAGGAAGGGAGCGTGAGCGTGCGCGCGGCTGAGGCGCCTCTCGTGCCGGTGGATGCGTTTCACCCGCCGCTCGAAGTTTTGGTTAGCCTGCGCGGGCGCCGTAACTCGCGCGCGGGCTCATCGGTACCAGCTGAGGATACTCATGAACATGTAGGCTGGAATTTTAATAAAGCCGACTTTTTTGTTTTGTACTCATCATTAGCGTCGGTAGATTGGACTCCAATGTATGAGTTAGATTTGCAAATGAGTTTAAACTACTTCTACGCTATTATTAATTCCATTTTAGATAATTGCGTTCCAAAGAAAAAGCGAAGTCGTGTAAGTTCAAGGTATATATACCCTGAATGGTACACTGCTGAAATAATTCGCGACATAAAATTAAAGGCTGTTCTACATAAACGATACAAAACAAGTGGGCTGAGTTGTGATTACGAAGCGTTTGCTCAGTGTAGAACTAATGTTAAAAATTTAATATCAGTAGCTCGGGAACAGTATGACTACCGTGTTCAAAATCAAATGCTGGAAGACCCAAAGTCGTTCTGGAATTACGCAAAATCTAGAAGAGGTAGTAGAAGAAGTCCGCAAAAGATTTTAAAGAACGGCGAGGCGTTGACTGAGGAACAGTGCGCTCAGGAGTTTGCAGAGTACTTTTATTCGGTGTATAGTACGGAACAAGCCGAGTTAAATGTAAGTGCAGCTATGGCGGAAGCGGGAGGGGAGAACGGAGCGGCGCGGGTACATCTTGATTTCTTGCAACTGTCGGACGTAATTAGCGCGCTTCAACAGCTAAAATCAAAAAGATCTTCGGGACCGGACGGTATCCCGCCTTATATCTTCAAGGATTGTCGAATGGTGCTAGCCAAACCATTGCAATTTATTTATAATAAATGCTTAAATGGGGCTGTGTTTCCCGAGACGTGGAAGATTACCCGCGTTGTTCCAGTTCCCAAGGGTGGCTCTGCGATGACGGTGGATGGTTACAGGCCTGTCGCAGTGCTGTCGACCCCAGCTAAGGTGTTTGAAGCTGCTATTCATAGGGTCATTTTTCCACAAATCCGCAGCCAGTTATCAGACGCCCAGCATGGATTCCAACCGGGAAAAAGCACTACTAGCAATCTCCTGAGCCATATGATTACTCTTGTGCCATCAGTGGACAATGGGGGGCAAACCGATGCTGCTTACTTCGACTTTAGGAAAGCATTTGATTTAGTCAATAATGATGTTTTGCTTAAAAAGCTAGCAGCATTTGGTTTTACTCCTCATCTACTTAAGTTTTTTGCGAGTTACTTAAACGGAAGGCAACAGTATGTAGAATATGCGGGGCACAAGTCAGAGCCATATTTTACCAGATCTGGAGTTAATCAGGGCAGTAACCTAGGGCCTTTGCAGTTCATTTTAGTGATTAATGACCTACCAAAAGTTGTAAAAGACGCCAAGTGTTTACTGTTTGCTGACGACCTTAAGCTGTCGCTACAGATAAATAGTGTGGGTGATTGCGAGAGACTTCAGAGGGACATAGACAGAGTGGCGACCTGGAGCAAGGATAACCTCCTGCAGTTCAATACCTCAAAGTGTTTAACTATCACCTTCTCTCGCGCACGTGCTCCTATCCTGTATAATTATTGTCTAGACGGGACGCCAATGCTAAGAGCTACTGAGGTAAAAGACTTAGGAGTAAAATTTCACACAGGTCTAAACTTTCGTGATCACATCATAAGCTGCTGCAAAAAAGCTTATCGTAATTTGGGGTTTGTGCTGCGTATGGTACGTAAGTTCACAAACCTAAAAGCGGTTATAGCTTTATATAATGCATTGGTTAGGAGTCAATTAGAATGTAACGCAATTATCTGGGCTCCACATGAATCTAAATATAGATCCATGCTGGAGAAAGTCCAAAATAAATTTGTTCGGTTTTTATATTGGAAATTGTATGGTGTATACCCATTTTATCCGCTTATGTACCCAACCTTATTTATTTTGGGTATGGTTGGGTATAACGAGTTGAGGGTCAGGAGAGATCTCACACTCACCTCGTACATATTCGAGATACTGAGGGGGAAAGTACATAATGCGGATATTTTACAGCAGATAGGGTTATGTGTTCCAGACAGGTACGTAGGGCGACGTCGACAGCCACGGTTGCTGGCGGTGCCGCGCGCGCGTACCAATCTGTTAGGGGAGGCTCCAATGACGCGCGCAATTCGTACACTCAACCGCATAGCGAGTGACATTGATCTGTTTCTTTGTTCTTTGAATGAGTTCACAAGGGTTGCATTATTTGTAATTAGTTACAAATTATAATGAACCGTTTTTTTGTTATTGTGTACACTATCGCATTAGGTAACCCTGTAAGGATAGTTGTAAGATAGAGAATAAATAAATAAATAATTAAATTTTACCTAAGACTCGTGATAGAGAAGTGCAGCATGATGAATATAAAGTTTGACGTAACAGAAAAAGACTTACTGAAGAAAAAGACTGATTTTGAAGTTAACAAATAAAGTTGTGTAAAAGACTCATATAATATAGGAGAAACAGTTTTCATAAGATATTACAAAACAAAATCATGGAAGTATTATATCGGTGAGATAGTGAGTATCAGTCCAGATACAAAATTTTGTACCATTTCATTTTATAAAACTATTGGCATAGAAACAGATAGGTACTTTAAAATTTATTATGCCTAAACGTAACACAGATAAAGATATTGTTCCAGAAGATAGTATTGTGAAAGCAATAGAAATGTTGCAGATATCTGAAAACCCTAATTCTTACGTTATAATGGAAGATCATGATCAAGTTTATTTTTTGAAGTAATTTTTTTCCTTATATTGCTTTCGAACTAACTACACTTACTTTGCTCAATTCAGCTTTTTACATAGAAAAAAAATGTAACAGTTTTGTATGGAGATGCAACAGCAGCGTTAAAATGAACGAATGTGCCGTTCAACTTAACGTTGCTGCATCACCATACAAAACTGTTATTTTTTTATGGAATAAGTTGAATTGAGCTGAGTAGGTAAGTGTAGTTAGTCCCTAATATTTTTATCACCTACGTGTGTAAGTAAAAGTATTTAATTTTATTGATTTTTTTGCTAAGTACTTAAACAAGTTCCTACTTTTTTGATAATTTTATTTCAAAATAATTAGATTTTTTTACAGTTTACATACAATATTGTTTTGAAGAAGTTTCTTCATAAAATTGTTTTCTTAGAACTTAGATAGGTACTAAGATGTTTTCACATGTTTATGGAAAACTAATTGTTGATCTCACTAATGTAAAACTCTTTGTTGATTTTATGTAAAACTATTTGTTGATCTCTCTGCAGGCTGCTGTTGTAATTTATAGTATAATAATAGGTACCAATATTATTATTTTTTAAATGTTATTACCTACCTACATATTTGTTTTCCTATGAAAAAATGTTATTAGAATTTAAGTGCAACAATTTGATTTCTTAAAAATATATTAGAATATTAAGAAAAATTGTTGCATTTCCTTTAGAGAAACCTGCACAACTTTGCCAAGCATTGTAAAAAAAAATTCTTGTGCTATTCAAGATTCAGTGAAGTCTGACGTGGAAAAGAACTTCATGGCAATATGGGTGTCAAATCCGTTACCAAAATACCTATTCATTTAAAAAGATATTATGACAGGCAATGTTGTAGTTTTTACCTCAACTTTGCCTACGTTTTCAAAGCAATTTTTTAGTGCTTAATAGGTGTTTTTTTTACTAGTAGCAAATGTATTCCTATAGCTTAAAGTCCAGTATTGGACAGTAATTTACTTACTTAAAAATGAAACATTGCAAAATATATGTAACAATTTCTGTGAAACGTTCACAAAAGAAGTCGATATAATTAAACATAAATGTCAACAAAAATTTTTGGATAGAATGAGCTATGTAAATGATTGTCATGTAAGTTTTAGGTTTAAAAAAGTGCTGCCAAAAGATGTCAAATTTGTCATAGAAAAATTAGACTGCAACAAGTCGCCGGGGTCAGATGGTATTAGGATTAAAGATTTGAAACTTATTAAAGAACAAATTAGTCCAGTAATTGCTTATTTTATCAATAACAGTATTAGAAAATCTCAATATCCAGAGGAACTTAAAAAGTCTATTGTGAGGCCTATATATAAACAGGGATCACACCAGGATTATAGCAATTATAGACCTATAGCGATACTTAATACTTTAAATAAAATAGTCGAAAAAATTATAGTTAAACAACTTACCAACTTTTTAGAAAACAACAATATTTTAAACGATGTCCAACACGGTTTTAGAATCAATAGAAGCACTGCTACTGCACTAACGAAATTCACAGATGAAGTTAATAATTGTCTCAACGAAAAAAAAATAGTTATGGTTATATTTATAGACTTCAAAAAAGCATTTGATACACTGGACCACGGCGGCTTGCTGCAGGCTATGAATGAATGCGGTATTAGGGGCCCTATGAATGCATGGTTTAGCAACTATCTAAAACAAAGATCACTTAAGGTATGTGTCAGTGGAACTGAAAGTGTACGGGGCGACATTAAATACGGAGTTCCGACCGGCTCAGTGTTTGGACCATTAGGATATATTATGCATGTTAACAGCATGTCCAACGTTTTAAAAAAATGTAAGGCATTTATGTATGCTGATGATACTTGCCTGGTGTATAGCCATAACAATATTAATATTATACAGCAAGATATGCAAAGCGATTTTGACAGTCTGGTTCAGTGGGCACATGACAATGGCATTATTATAAACATAAGTAAAACTAAGTGCATGCTTATTCACTCGCCATATCATAAAAATAAAAATAAATTGTTGACAGTGGGAGTGAAAGGCCACTCGTACGAATGCCTACATAACAACAAATTGAATTGTCAATGCTCATATTTAGATATAGTCACATCTTATAAGTACCTAGGATTAGTTATAGATAACACATTCACTTGGAATCTGCATGTCAACAACGTTTGCAATAAGCTACGATCCATTCTGGGTAAATTAAGGACACTTAAATATGCTGTCAACAGAAAAGTATTGTTTGCCTTATACTATGCACTGGCCGACTCGGTTATCGAATATGGGTTGGGTGGATATGGTCTTACGTTCCCTACACATTTAAATAAAATTAAAATCTTACAGGTAAGATTACTTAAACTACTAGTCGATAAAAACACTAAAAAGAGATTAAATAAAAACTATGAAAAACTGTTCAAACTTTGTAAAGTACTCCCAGTCCATAACAAAACTAAACTTTATATTATGACTGAGCAATTTAATAATGAAGATTACAAGGTGGAACTTAAACATATGTACCCAACTCGTTCATCGAAAAAGAAGACGCTTGCTGTCCCCAAAGTAACAAACTACTTTGGCAAGCGCACAAGAAAGTATTTAGTGCCTACATTAGTGAATGAGCTACCCCCACATTTGATAAAACATATCAAGTCGAAAATTCAATTGAAAAACATCCTGAAAAAACACTATCTGTCATTGTGTCCCTAGTTAATTTTAAAGTAAGTTTAGTTTTTAATTTTTCTTAATGTTTCATATTATAATATATTCAAAATAGAAATTTGTAATTAATTGTGAAACGAGAACGACTGCCGACAAACTGTTTTGCAGTTTGGCAGACTTTTTATACTGTATCTACTGTTGTACAAATTTGGAATAAATAAATAATTGAAAAAACATACGACTTTTTTAACGATTAAAGATTTATCGAAGAAAAACGTCAAAATCTGTGCAAAGTTGCAGCATTTTAGGTATAAGTATAGTCGCCTATACAGCATACCATATGTACATATGGTATGCTGTATAGGCGAGTGTATTAAGACGTACGTCTTAATACACTCACAGCCAAATTAGAACCAAAAACGTGACACATTTTCGTTACTTTAGTAGGTTTTACCCCTCGGATTTTTCTCATACCGGGCGCCTTATATATGAAAATCGATTCTTAAGGAGTAAACTCCAAAAACCTTTTTTTAAACACATTAAGTACTAGTATGTCCTTAAAGAAATTAAAATGGTGCAGTGATAGGTAGGTCTGTAGCAATGCAAAGTCTGTAATGGGAAAATGAGTCACACAGGTTTTAAGTAACTTAAGTAAATAATAAATCATTTATATACCTTAATTCTACTGGTCAGACCCAGGGGGGGGGGTACAGTTAGAACATCAGTAGCAAAAGTGACATCTATTATCGTTAACAGCGATACATGCGATTGCATTTGCGGCACTGCCAAGAGAATCAATGTTTATTACATTGGTTCTCTTGGCAGTGCCGATAGGTGCCGCTGCATTAAAATTTAAAATCAAAGCATATATATTTTTATTATAATGGCAATCTATTTTTATTTTTTTTAAATATTTTTTGGTAATGTAAACACTGGCACACACAAATGGTCGTCACGACTTGCGCTTGCGTTTGTTTGTTTCGTATAGTTACTTACCTTAGTAATCATTTGGTTAGAGATGTTACTTCCCAAAGCTATTTTGTTTTAATAATTTAGTCTCTTTAACTTGCTAAACCAAAATAGCTTTTTGGGAAGTAACATTAATAACTCTAATCAGAAGGGCTATACGATATACCTACATATCTATAGTATGGGTATATATAATGGCGTTAGTTCTTGTTCAGAATACCAGGAGGCGCTTTCAATCGATATGCTTAAAATTTCCTCAAGAGGGCTCTCTTTACCCTCTATATTATTATACTCTTTGGTCAGACCTCTTCCCTTTTTCAGGTATTAGAGGTCTAAGCTCTTGGTCTAAATTTCTAATAAGCTCCTATGTAATGTTAGTACACAGTACACATGCACATAGTCTTGACCATGCACATATTCTGGGCTTGGCGGCGACTTGCAGCAACGTCTAAACTCTCAGATTCTTTCAGCAAACTCAGTATCAAAAAGAACGAGACATCTACAAAAGTTAGAAATAGATGAAAATACTGAGGTTATGAAGTTTTGTATGGTCGCTATATTAGTTTATAGTTCATAATACACAACAGTGACACACACAATGACAACAGTCCTCCGACTTTCTGTCAATTAGAACTCAAAGCTAGCGAAATATTCCGAACCTTAACATCCTTGAATGAACAAAAAAGCATAGGAGATGACGGTATTCATCCAGTGTTTATAAAAAGATGTGCGAAGGCGCTAGCTTTACCTCTTAGTATTATTTTCAACAAATCTCTTAAAGACGGTATTTTCCCTGAACAATGGAAAAAAGCACTGGTCGTACCCATTTTCAAAGCAGGGCAAAAGAATATGGTGTCAAACTACAGGCCCATTTCTATTTTAGTCATTTTCGGCAAGGTATTTGAGAAGCTTATAACCGAACGTCTTTCATCGCATGTAAAACACCTTCTCACCGGCGACCAACATGGTTTTATCAAATCCCGATCGACAACCACGAATCTCATGTGTTATGTATCAACTTTATCTGAATCCTTAGATAAACGTATTCCTGTTGACACCGTTTATACTGACTTCAGTAAGGCGTTCGATAAGGTGGATCATACTCTTCTGATAGCGAAACTCCAACACTTGGGTGTAGGAGGATCAATGTTAAAGTGGTTTCAGTCTTACCTCAGTGACCGGTCTTCAAAAGTTGTTATGAGTGGGCATCATTCAAAGTCTTTTAAAGCTACATCCGGTGTCCCGCAAGGTTCACACTTGGGCCCAATTCTCTTCAACATTTTCATTAACGACATCACGCAATGCTTTAGGCACTCAAAATGCTATCTCTTTGCTGATGACATGAAAATAATGAAGCCAATGGTAACTGAATCTGACTCCGGTTTAATGCAAGAAGATCTGAATAGACTAACGAACTGGTGCGAAACGAACAAAATGCTTCTTAACGTCTCAAAGTGCTACTACATGCAATTCAGTCGTAATAAAATAATCAAACCTCACATTTACACTATAGGCCAACAACAATTAAAACAAGTAGAGGAAATACGTGACCTAGGAGTCACATTAGACAAACAGCTCAAATTTGACAAACACATCAGGAACACGTCGTCGAAGGGGTTTCAAATTCTTGGATTTATCTTACGCAACAGTAAAGACTTTAAAAACTCATCTACCAGAATAAAACTATTTAACACACTGGTTCGCCCAACACTTGAATATGGCAGCCCGGTTTGGAACCCTCACTACGACATATACATTAAACACCTGGAAAGTGTCCAAAGGCGCTTCATGTATCACTTATGTTACAAAGACCGATTGGCTAAAAAAGTAAGCAGTTATAAGGACAGACTGGGTCACTACAAAATGGTTTCACTCGCTGACAGACGAAAAACGGCAGACTTGATACTTCTGCACAAAATATTTAATGGTATCATAGACTCTAGCGAATTACTAGGCAAACTAAACATTAACGCGCCATCTCGCTTGCCGCGAAAAAGCAGCTATAACCTATTTTATGTGTCAGGTTCCAAAACTAATCTGGGACATTTCGCCGCTCTCCCAAGACTCTGTAGGCATTACAACGATTTAGCAAAACAATTCAGCTTGGACATTACCCTCCCCATTACTAAATACAAAAAGAATTTGACCACTACAACAATTGTGCAACAACCATTATAATTATTATTTTTATGTGAATCAATTTTAATTCTATTGTTATATTCATTTAATTTCTTTATCTCTTTTTAATTGACATTATGTTTCCTTTTCCTGATTTGTTATCATTTCAAAATAGTTTTAAATTTTCACCTCTATAAATATTTTTGTGTTAACACCTAGTTATATGTGCATGCTGTGGTCTCCTATAATTGAAGGAACACAGTTAAATTAACCCATAGTATTGTGTTTTATAATGTATCTGTGTATCCTTTGTTGGAGATCCAAATAAATAAATAAATAAATAAATAAATAAATAACTGTTTAAATTTCTCTGCAAGACAATCAATAATATATGTATATGTAAATTATTCCTTTCTTTTGGAGCTTATTAGATTAATTAATTAAATCAACACACTTGTTTTCACTCAAGAAATAGTAACTTTTCATTTGACAGATGAATTTGTGTGCGACATGCGAGATGACTTTAGAGATAGCAAGTAAAACGTGTGTCACAATACGAAATCCTATTGACAAACGTCAAAATACTCACCCGTTGTAATTCCTCTCGCTTACGTTCTCAGTCGGTGGCGCTAGTGTCGAATTCACTCAATTTCAGAATACGAAACGTTGATTTCTCATGAGTTCACAGCGGATTCAGAAGTGAGATCGCAAATGAACGTTTCAGAATAGCATAGCTGATGACATTTCGACGTTTTCAAGATCTGATGATGGATGATGGAGACGGAAAACACTCGCAACTTGGAAGAGGTCTTCAACAGTTTAAAGCAGCGATATATCGTGTTTCAACTCATTTCATTCACGTGGACGAAGACTTCAGACCTTACACTAGGCTGGCGCTGTCATTGAAGGTCTGACGATGGAGACGGAATGCAATTGCAAGAGGTCCGCATGGATTAACAGCAGCTATACTGTGTTTGGGCTCCTTTTATTCACCTTAAAAAGAGCTTGAGCCAAGCTGGATAATGACTGTCATGGATGATCTAACGATGGAGACGGAAGGTATTTGCAAGGCGTTCTTAACAGTTTACAGCAGCTATATCGTGTTTGGGCTCATTTCATGCATCTTGACGAGATCTTATCAGCTAGCTGGAGAATTACGGTCATAGAAGGTCTGATAATGGAGACGGAAAGTATTTCCTAGATGTTCTCAATAGTTTACAGCAGCTGTATTGTGTTTAAGCTCATTTCATGTACGTCGATGAGAACTGTTGACATTGGTTGGATTATGATTTTTATCGAAGCTCTGGCGGTGGAGACCGAAGACAGTTACATCAGATTACAGATTCTTTATAATTGGGCTTATATCGTGAACTTTATTGACAACTTTAGACCTTATTGGGTTAAGGGTGCCATTTACCCCGGCCCTGGTTCAGTTCATGGTCCAAAGCGAGAGGAAATGGGAAGCGGTTACCTCCCTAAAGAGATGTCAGCAAAGCAGAGAGGCTTGTATCGGAACATAAAAGGCAATAGAAAGAACATGGGTGGATTTTTGTCAGTACAAGTATGACACTTTCTCCCGCTCCACCCAGAGTGGGGAATTATTTTGATAATTTCCCATCCACAAAAAAGGGTTTCATCGACGGACGGATTACTTATTTGAAAAAAAAAAAAAACATGATAAGTGTGTTTTAGAGATTACGGCAAGAATTAAATTTCTGTATAATACATAGTGAGTTATCCTTTCAGTCTCTGCATTTCAGTCAGCGCGAAAATCATGCGGGTAGATAAACACCTTATTTGGTTTTAAATCTGATAATTTTGCTAAAACTTTCAGTCTTAGGTCAATTCATGCTTTATCGAGGGCCGACCCTTGCAGTTTATGTACCGTGACGGCCCAGCTTAGAATTACCGGCAACATCACGTGTTAAAAACATTTTGAGAAATATTCTTTTAAAAATTGCAATCAATAGAGATCCAGCAACAAACCCATCGCTTTCACTCTATTTCCTCTGCTTTCATGGGTACCACAATTCTTCAGTTTTTTTGGTAGGAACAACAATATATGGAGGTATCCCAAGGACGCGATACTGTTTCGAATTCATGTTAGTCATCTTAGTACTTGTCAACCTGTTTGACGGTAAGGAACATTCTTATCGAAGCACCATCCTTACGCTTACGCCTCTCTTCACTTATCAAGGATTTTCAATAGCAATAACAAGTTATGTAGGTTCCTAATAATAAAACCCAAATATTGAGCACGATGTAGATTTCAACAAAAAATCGACATAAATAGGAAACTAGAAAGCAAAAAAACAGGGAATTTTAATAACAACCAATCAATAAATAAGTGAATGTTCTAAAAATACGTTACGATGTTGATTCCAAGCGACAGTGATAGTGTATTGTCGGATTCAATACAACTCACCAACAATAAATGTACCAAACAAAAATATAACTCACTCTATCAACAATTGGACCAATGTTTCTGTTAACTTTTACTTTGAATTGTCATTATTTTAAATAAATGCTTATCTCATATTGTTATTGTGCTATTTTTTTCGCAAATGGTACGAAAAGTAGAGTATTTTCCTCGGTGATAAAACTGTCTTAGTCGTGGGTGAACTTAAATCCCTCGCTACACTCAGGACTCGTCTTAAATCCCTCGCTTCGCTCATGATTTAATTTTTAACACCCTCGTTACGCTCGGGAGTAAACCTCGGGTCCTTCGTTATGCTCGCGATTTAAATCGTCACCCGCGACAGAAAACACTGCTTTATCCCATTGGTTAATAATTTACTATTTAACAAAAAAATAAACCGACGAAAAGTGAAAAATAAAAACCTTTTAGTCTAGGTAAGCTCCAAAGTTAAAGTAAGAAATTAATTTTGAGGCGGCGCCAACATACAATGATTACTCGTTTTAAGTTATTAGTTTTCTTGCTTGTTTTTTCACTTTTCGTCGGTTTTTTTTTTGTTAATTAGTTTTTATGTTATTTATTCAATGCTTTTTAGATAATCTTCTTATTAACTTGAAGAATGTAAGGTGTCGTCAAGCGAAAGGAAACACGTTTGATCTAGACAATCGTTTATTGTTGACTACTTACAAGAAACAATGATGCTTATTACTAAGTACATTACTACATCTACCCTACTACTTCACCTCCTGGGGTGAAAGAAAAATAGTAGATTATTAACCAAGGGGATAAAGCAGTGTCTTCTGTCGCGGGTGACGATTTAAATCGCGAGCGTAATGAAGGACTCGGGGTTTACTCCCGAGCGTAGCGAGGGTGTTAAAAACTTAAATCACGAGCGAAGCGAGGGATCTAAGACGAGTCCTGAGTGTAGCGAGGGATTTAATTTCACCCAAGACTTAGACAGCTTTATCACCGAGGAAAATACTCGACTTTTCGTACCATTTGCGAAAAAATAACACAATAATAATATATTTAAGCAATTTTTAAAAATAATGACAATTCAAAGTAAAAGTTAACAGAAACATTGGTCCAATTCTTGATGGAGTGAGTTACATTTTTGTTTGGTACATACATTTATTGTTGATGAGCTGATTTTAATCCGACAATTTACTGCCACTTTGATTTAACATCGTAACGTATTTTAAGAACATTAAGTTATTTATAAAATAACTTAACTTAACAAAACGTATTTGAAGAAAACAAAAACGGCAAATTCCTAGACTAATATTTTTTGTCGAAAAAGAAAAGGCACCAAGCTCATACGGCCTCGTCGGTTTTCGTAATTTTATTTAATAATCGTAACTGCATAATAAATGCGTATTCCTTTTTCAAAAAGATGTATAATGCTTTATATATAAACTCAATGGTTTAAACACAGATGTAGTTCAGTATAAATTTCGGTAAGTATTCCAAATTTAAATCACATTCTCTCCCTAGGGGATGAATGAAATTCAGTACAATATTCTTTCCCTGTTTTTGACAGATTAAAAATGACTATTGTTATGTTCGCCTTTTGGGGCATAGAATGTCACTTTTTTGAGCAAGTGGTACGAAAACTATATTTTTTTGTTTTTTGACAAACTAGCAAAGTTAAGCCAAAACTTTTCTTAAAACTTACTTACTATTTTTATTTGTCCTATCTTTATGTGCTACATCTGCTTTACCGTTTTTAATTATCTTTCCATTAACACCTAAATTATCCAGCACTTCTAAAGGTCCTTCAAAAACGCAGTCTAATTTACGAGCACATTCATTCCTAACTAAAATAAGATCAGTTTTCTTATAAAATACAGGATTACCTACATGATTTATCATATTTGTTTTTTCTTTTTTCCTTACAAGCTACCAAATTGTTTCTTGCATCTCTTAAAGCTATAGTGGAGCGCCGTAAGGTTTATACCTCGGAATCCAGGGCCAGCCAATGAATCTTGATATAATCGTTGGAAATATGTTTTTGATAGTATATAGAAAAATTTAAAAAAAATGCGATCCCAATTTTTTAATTATTATAGTTATTGTCTTTATTTTTTTACACACATATTTTTTATATTTTTAAATACTTTTTATCAAAAACAAAAAAAATATAAAAATATAAAATAGTAGCCCACCGGTATCGGGAACAGGATCCAAGCTACGGCGGTCAGGGCTCCAGAGAAATGAACCTCCTAACAATACGAGCCGTGTCCAGGAGTACCGCGCACTATATCAAGCCCTTGATCCAGCTGGCTAACGAGAGCCTCCTCAGGTGTTGGTCGAGGCTCTTTTTTTAAATATTTGATTTAAAAAGCCGAGGGAATTTTAATAACAACCAATCAATAAATAAGTGAATGTTCTAAAAAAACGTTACGATGTTGATTCCAAGCGACAGTGACAGTGTATTGTCGGATTCAATACAACTCACCAACAATAAATGTACCAAACAAAAATATAACTCACTCTATTAACAATTGGACCAATGTTTCTGTTAACTTTTACTTTGAATTGTCATTATTTTAAATAAATGCTTATCTCATATTATTATTGTGTTATTTTTTTCGCAAATGGTACAAAAAGTAGAGTATTTTCCTTGGCGATAAAGCTGTCTTAGTCTTGGGTGAACTTAAATCCCTCGCTACAATCAGGACTCGTCTTAAATCCCTCGCTTCGCTCATGATTAAGGTTTTTAACACCCTCGCTACGCTCGGGAGTAAACCTCGAGTCCTTCGTTACGCTCGCGATTTAAATCGTCACCCGCGACAGAAGACACTGCTTTATGCCCTTGGTTAATAATCTACTATTAATCTGTTAAAAAACAAGGAAAGAAAATTTTCGAATATCCGCCTAGTCCGCACTTTGCGCCCGCTAACGGATAGCTCGCTAGCCGAGTTTCCGGAACGCGTATGGCAGGGTCGCCATGAAGTATGTGAGGTGTCGTCAAGCGAAAGGAAGCACGTCTGACCTAGACAAGCGTTTATAGTTGACTAATTACAGGTTACAATGATGCTTATTACTAAGTACAATTACTACATCAAACTCTTATACAATTACTACTTCAAGAAACATGAACTCGCAAGTGAATGACACTTTGTTAATTCATAGATAATGTGGGTCCAAACTCGCAATGATCCTTTAGACATTTGCTTTAGTTCGCATTCAGTAAGAGATAGTAGGTAAGCTGCGAACCATTTCGATAGAACGGTTAGTCTTTTTAAACATGTACAACATTCAGATTCTTTCTATCTATTTTAATAATTATCGAAGTGTCGTCAGCAAATAAAATAATAAACACACCTTCTCGGACTTCCTAATACTGTTTGAAATATATTACGTCTGTACATTATATAGCCAATCATTCATGAGTCTGTCGGGGCAACGTGTGTGTATGTTAGTGTGCGCGCGTGTTCGGGGGAGGAGGTTAGCCAGTGAACGGTGCGGAGTCAGTTTAGTTCGACGCGGCGCGCGCCTCGTCCTGCTGCAGCTCCGTGTCGGCCGCCGACGGGAGCGTGTGCAGCGGGCGCGCGGCTACTGCGCTCGGGGAGCCCGGCGCCTCGTCCTGCTGCAGCTCCGTGTCGGCCGCCGACGGCAGCGTGTGCAGCGGGCGCGGGGCTACTGCGCTCGGGGAGCCCGGCGCCTCGTCCTGCTGCAGCTCCGTGTCGGCCGCCGACGGCAGCGTGTGCAGCGGGCGCGGGGCTACTGCGCTCGGGGAGTCCGGCGCCTCGTCCTGCTGCAGCTCCGTGTCGGCCGCCGACGGCAGCGTGTGCAGCGGGCGCGGGGCTACTGCGCTCGGGGAGTCCGGCGCCTCGTCCTGCTGCAGCTCCGTGTCGGCCGCCGACGGCAGCGTGTGCAGCGGGCGCGGGGCTACTGCGCTCGGGGAGCCCGGCGCCTCGTCCTGCTGCAGCTCCGTGTCGGCCGCCGACGGGAGCGTGTGCAGCGGGCGCGCGGCTACTGCGCTCGGGGAGCCCGGCGCCTCGTCCTGCTGCAGCTCCGTGTCGGCCGCCGACGGGAGCGTGTGCAGCGGGCGCGGGGCTACTGCGCTCGGGGAGCCCGGCGCCTCGTCCACGGTAGGCGTGTCGATCTAAAATCGAAATATCGATTATTTTGAATGATATAATTTATTTAAGTCCTTAAGCTAACATGGTTACTAACATTATATTTAATACTTGAAACGAGATATTTACCATGTTTGTTATTTGTTATATCGGAAACTCGAAACAAATAACAACCATGATGGTAAATATCCCGTTTAAACTTCA
The DNA here is from genome assembly GCA_958449745.1 of Ochropleura leucogaster. NCBI lineage: Eukaryota > Metazoa > Arthropoda > Insecta > Lepidoptera > Noctuidae > Ochropleura > Ochropleura leucogaster. Next base: position 22,135,343 of record OY288201.1, read on the forward strand.
TGTACAATAGTGGTAGTAGGTAATGATAGGCAAACCGTTCCAAGTGTTAATTATGGTATAATTGATTTTTCAGATCGAATCTTTGATCGAAAATTGGAATCGGACCGATCAATTCGAAGAACTACCGATAATATTCTTAAACTAGCTAACCTATTTACGGGCCTGTTGGTCTAGCGGTTAGTGGCCCTGATTGCTGAGCCGGAGGTTGTGGGTTCGATTCCCACCCAGGACAAAACTTTGTGTGATGAGCATGATTGTTTGTTCTGTGTCTGGGTGTGATTTATCTATAACTAGCTTTTGTCCGCGGCTTCGCTCGCGTTAAATTCGGGGTAACACAGTTCCCCTTGCGCGTTATTGATTTGTAATAGCAACGCTAAGTTGTCCCTTTTCTTCCCTCTTTCTCCCACACATCCCACTTTTTTCAAAAACATATTAGCCTATGTCCGTCTCCTGGTTCTCAACTATCTCTGTACCAAAATTCATTAAAATCGGTTTAGCCATTAAAGCGTGAACATGTAACAAAACAAACTCACTTTCGCTTTTTAACCGACTTCAAAAAAAGGAGGAGGTTCTCAATTCGACTGTATGTTTTTTATTTTTTATTTGTGTTTGTTACCTCATAACTCAGATCTGAGTGAACCGATTTTGATGATTCTTTTTTTATTCGAAAGCTGGTGGTTGTCGTTTAGTCCCATAAAAAATATCAAGATCCGACAAGTAGTTTTTGAGTTATCTTTAATAATGCGTATTAGATTGACTTCGTGTACGTTGATGATAAACTCATTCGTCGATTATATTTTAGAAGTTGTCGAAGACAAATGATCAAAAAATGCTATGTACTACTATGGTTTGGAAGGTCATCGCAGTTTTTGAGGTGATTGTATTTTAATTTGGTGATAGATCTTCAGTGATATACAACGGCACTCTTTAATAAATGACAGCAAATCTGCCGTGATTGCTGCAATCACATGTATAAGTATGGGTTTCGCCAGGGTAGGCAGGCGAGTGGGAGCAGGGTGACCGTATCCCCTAGGGGATGATGCATATGATTTCTGAATTGGTTTAATACTAAAGCATAATATAGAAACTTAGTATTTAATCTATAGCTTGATGTGGAACTAAAACTTGTATCTAAGACGAGACTAAAGCTAAAAATAAAAACTTTTTAACCGTGTTTGCGTATTATATCATAATACTATAACTAAAAATGCTGAAATAAAAACTTTTTAGTAAAAAAATAAAACCGACTTCTAAAAAAAAACTAAAATCTGGAAAATAACTTTATTTCCGGAAGTCGGTGGCATATAAAGTCAACGAAACCAACAAAAGCCACCGACTTCCGGAAATAAAGTTATTTTCCAGTTTTTAGTTTTTTTTTAGAAGTCGGTTTTATTTTTTATAATATTAGTAAGGAAGTGAGGATAGTAAGGATATGTATGTATTTATTTATTTATTTAGTTTTAAGGTTTAGTACCTTTCTTTTTTCGGGTGGGAAATCATCCTATGACTTCCCCCGCTCTGGGCGGAGCGGGGGGGCATGTCAGACTTGTACTAACTAAAACCCACCCATGTTCCTTCTTTTGCCCTTTACGTTCCGGGGCCGCGGTATCTCTTTCCAACAACCCGCAACCCCGGCAGGCGGAGGCTCTGGCAAGCCCCTCTTCTTTGCTGACATCTCTTTGAGGCGCGCGTGAAACACGAACGCGCCGTGTTGTCAATCGACGGACGGACGGACGGTGAGCTACCCATTGCTCACCATCCACAGGCCCACATCTACGATGGCCGGGAGTCGTCTCGCGGCGCCCGGCGCCCGTGGCGTCTCCCGCGGCGGCTGGGTTGGGCAGATGTTCTCTCCCTCAAACGCTTGAACGCTTCCCATTCCCTCTCTCGCTCCGGACCATGGCCTGAACCAGGGCCGGACGCGAGAGATCGCTGCCGCCGATCGCCTCCACGAAGACACGGCGGTACTCCGCCCAAGCTGGGCAGATCGCCACTGTGTGCTCCACCGTGTCCTCCGGGCGATCGTCACAATGGTGGTTTAGTACTTGGTTGATAATTTGAACGCATCTTAGTATACTTTTATGAACGCTTCATAAAAGCGTAACATATACTAATAATAATAAATAAAAACCTGACGAGCTCACTGGAAGTGCTTTATGGCAAACTTATTGTTAACCATTCAACTATAATATAATTGCAGTCGTCGTTATTTCCGGAAGTCGGTGGCTTTTGTTAGTTTCGTTGACTTTATTTGCCACCGACTTCCGGAAATAAAGTTATTTTCCAGTTTTTAGTTTTTTTTTAAAAGTCGGTTTTATTTTTTGCTAAAAAGTTTTTATTTCAGCATTTTTAGTTATAGTATTATGATATAATACGCAAACACGGTTAAAAAGGTTTTTTTTTTTAGCTTTAGTCCCGTCTTAGATACAAGTTTTAGTTCCACATCAAGCTATAGATTAAATACTAAGTATCTATATTATGCTTTAGTATTAAACCAATTCAGAAATCATATGCATCATCCCCTAGCTAGGGGATACAGCTGATATTTGATCTGATGTTTCTTAATGACTAGGTGAGGGGTGGGGAGGGGATACGGTCACCCTGGTCCCACTCGCCAGCCTACCCTGGCGAAACCCATACTTATACATGTGATTGCAGCAATCACGGCAGATTTGCTATCATTTATTAAAGAGTGCCGTTGTATATCACTGAAGATCTATCACCAAATTAAAATACAATCACCTCAAAAACTGCGATGACCTTCCAAACCATAGTAGTACATAGCATTTTTTGATCATTTGTCTTCGACAACTTCTAAAATATAATCGACGAATGAGTATATCATCAACGTACACGAAGTCAATCTAATACGCATTATTAAAGATAACTCAAAAACTACGTGCCATATCTTGATATTTTTTTTATGGGACCAAACGACAACCACCAGCTTTCGAATAAAAAAAGAATCATCAAAATCGGTTCACTCAGATCTGAGTTATGAGGTAACAAACACAAAAAAAAAATAAAAAACATACAGTCGAATTGAGAACCTCCTCCTTTTTTTGAAGTCGGTTAAAAATATCCAGTGCTTGTTACGCATTGTCAGTTCTGGCAGAAACTACGTATTTAACTGTTACTAGAAGTGCTTATTTTGGAAATGTATACCCACTGTTAACTTATGGTATAATATATTGGGGGAACTCGACAAACGTACAATCTACATTCATTCTCCAGAAAAAATGTCTAAAAACAATGTATAACATGTACAGTACCGATTCATTGAGCGATGTTTTTAAAACGGAGGGTTTCCTGACACTGACTGGTGTTTATATACTTGAATTATGTTTATTTGTTAAAAACAATATGCAATATTTTAATTTTAAATCTAAATCTAAAAGAAACATTCGGAAACAATATAAATATGATATTAATTTACCAGCCATCAACAATATGATATATTATAAAAGTACTTATGTAACCGCTATTCGAGTTTACAACCATTTTATTTACAACCAGCTATTAAGCAATTGAATGGAAATATGTTTAAAAATGAATTGAAAAAAATGTTAATTAACAATGTGTTTTATAATCTGCATGAATAAAAAAATAATATTTTGTATGTCACTAAATCTAATAAAATACTATTGCATATCCGACTTGGGTAGACTGTTGGAACCAAAAATGTAATGTTTATTAATAAGAACTTCATGTACAGACGCCTGCACATCAAGCTACACTTTATACATATCTACTTATAACTACGACGTGCCATAGAGTGTTAGAAAGAGAGTGTGCTTGGCATGATTGGTGGAGTTTTTAGCGTTTCTAAAATTGTCCAATCGTTGCACATACTAATATTGGAAGCCAATTATGATCTCAAAAAAAAAGTCACACCCACTTGTCTATGCGCGTTCGCAAAACTGCGCCCGAGTTGATCCGATCTTTCACGAAATTAAACGAAAGTCTCTCGATCACATCGTGGTTCGCTTCGTTCGGTCGGCCATTACGTCATTTGGAACCGAAGTGTGTGGTGTGTGCTACAATACTTATAAATAATTAATATAAATGGCGCCTCCACTGAGTCACCTTGAAAGACAGTGCATCATAGCGCTTAGATTGAGTGGATCCCGAGTGATAGACATTTGCCGACAGACGGGCATAACCGTGAGTTATATTTTTGTTACTATAATTTTTAAATTAACATAAACTTAGATTTATATGGAAAAAAAAGTGTGGTGTTTTCTATAGAATTTTCGAAATTAATTTTTGCTGCACGCTGTTTCAAGCGTCATTAAAATGTAAAGTAACCGTGAAAGCTTAAATTCAGAGTTATATTTATGTAAACAGAATTCATTTAGGGCTGTTTTTTCAAACGTAAGATAATTTGCCGGTTTAAGACTCAATAACAATACAATGAATGAAACGAAATTCTTCAACTGAATGAAACGAAATTTAAATCTTGTATTAAACGCACACTATGTAGGCAAGCATATTATAAGTTGGGGGATTATATTGATGATAAAAATGCTTGGCTTAATGCTAGTCCTGCTCCACAAGCATAGGGATAAACTCATTGGTTAGTATCGGAAGCTGCAGAAGATTGTAAGACTATCTTTGCAATGTATAGAATCAATTCTCTAGTATTGTATAATTATTAAGCCCATATGTGAGTGCTATGTATTATCATTGACTTGACGAAGCCCTGGTGGTTGATAGTGTCATGCTCACTTAAATGTCTCACTGATGGTGGCGGGTGTGTCGGGTCATTTAGCTCCCTTCAAAATGGTCGAGCTGAATGGGGCTGATCCATACGTCATGTTCGTGAACGGGCGCTGTCAGTTGGGACTGGTCATTTTTTAGCTACCACGGTTCATTTTTAAACTTATTTAGATTTAAAATTAAATTTTGCTTTTTATTTACTCTGGACGCTCTTACTGTGCACGCCTTTTTACATCGTTCTCACATATTTGTATAATCTCAACATGAATGATGTAAACACGATTTTGTAAAAATATTATAATTTAAAAGAGTGTCCATGGAGTTTCTTGCCCATTCTTCTCCATAGAGATCAACGCTTTGGAATGGGCAACTACAGTACTTTCACAAGTTATTATGCCTTGTGACCGGGACTGTAGATTCATTTTGTTTCTTGACTTTCAAAAGTGCCTGTAATGGTCTAATTGAAATAAATGATTTGATTTGATTTGATTTGAATGCCCTAAATATCAGAAATACCCCTTTGAATCGATACTCAAAGGGGTTTTTCTCATAATTAGGGCATAACGATTAAAGTTTCTACGGGGGAAATTTAGGTATGTGGGTATTCAAAGAAAAATTAAGACATCCGATGACATACAAGCTAATTTTAAAACTAAGCAGGTTCATACCTGTTGTTGAATGTTGAATGACGAAATAACAAATAAAAAGCCTATTCTAAATTGAACTGTTTCATTATTTAAAAACTATCTGTGTATTAAAAAATCAGCCCTTAGTCATGAAACAAAAGTAAATCCAGTAGACACTGATTGGATTTTAAAGTATCTTTATCTTTTGTTGGTATAAATCAATGTAATACCTTTTATACTGGCAACATTATTGTAAGTTGGTTAACTTTTGTAAGTTGGTAACATTAGTTTCAGTCTTATAAAAACCGCCATTTTTCACAAGTTACATTTCGTAGTACTGTTTTTTATTTATTCCTTCAGGTTATGGGCCCAGACACATAATCCTGAGTTTAAATAACGTAAAAAAAAAACAGGTCGTAAAAATATATAACTCGTAAAAGTAATTCGTCGAGGAAAGTAAAGAAAACGTTGTCGGCGTCACGTCGTCACGGCAAATGCAGTTTGAGGTTAAGTTGGCGGGAAAGAAAAATACTTGGTAATACAATAAACAAGGAAAAGAAAACGAAATGGAAGAAAATAAAACGCTCGGTTCTCACATCAAGCTAGAGGGAGTGTCAAATTGGAATGTGTGGAAATTCCAATCCACAATTTTGCTGCGAAGTCAAGACCTACTGGATGTAGTGCAAGGCGCACGTGTGAAACCGGAAGATGCAGCCGGGAAAGCATTGTGGGAGAAGCAAGATGCAAAGGCACAAACATGGCTTGTGACAAGAATGTCGGAAAATGCGATGATGCACATTTTAACATGTTCGACATCTGCGGAAATGTGGAAGAAGCTTTCTAGTGTTTACGAGCAAACATCAGAAACTAGCAAACATATCATACAACAACGATTCTTTCAGTACAAATATGAAGAGGGAACGGATATGTCTACATTTCTTTCTAAAATCGAAGAATTAAAGAATCAGTTAAAACAAATGGGTGAAAACATTTCGGAAAATTTCGTGATAACAAAAGTGTTGATGTCGCTTCCAGCTAAGTACAAACATTTTGTCTCCGCGTGGGAATCTGCGCCGGAAGAAAAACAAACATACGATAATCTTGTTGCAAGATTACTTATAGAAGAGGAGCGTTTCAAAGACAATGAAGAGGGGCATCAGCAGTCAGCGGCTTTTATTGCGAAGAAAGTAGAAAAGAAAAACGTTAAGTGTTATAAGTGTAATAAACTGGGACATTTCCAGAGTGAGTGTAATAGTAATACTCGAAATAATAACAGTTCAGACAGTGGTAATAAGCAAGTTAAAAAGTGCTTTTACTGTAAGAAATTGGGACATTTAAAAAGAGAGTGTTGGTTTAAAAAAGGCAAGGAAAAAGACAGTAATCCGGGTAATGCATTCGTTGTTGTGAATTCAAGTGAACCTTTTCAAAAGTCACAGTAGCTAGTAGACAGTGGAGCTAGCCAACATATGTGTCGTGAACGTCATTTGTTTACAAAGTATTCACCATTATCGAACAAATCTGTGATTGTCGGTAATGGCAGTGCGATTAGAGCACATGGTTGCGGAAAGGTGGCGCTACAAGTCTATGACGGGCGGCAGTGGATAGACACGACCATAGACGATGTTCTATATGTGCCGGAACTAAAAACAAATTTGTTATCTGTCAATTGCGTGACAGATAGAGGTTACGTTATGATTACAGACGAAAATAAATGCAAATTATACAAACAAAATAAACTGTGTGCAGAAGCTAATCGTAACGGAGACATGTATTTCTTGGATGTACGTTACAAATACGAAGAAGCAAATGTGACTCAATTGCAAACCAGTCTTAAAGAGTGGCACGAAAGACTAGCCCATCAAAATTTACAACACGTAAAAACTGTGCTTAAGAAAAATAACATTTTGTTTGAAAATGATGTAGAAGTAAAGTGTGAAAGTTGCCTACAAGGCAAAATACATCGTTTGCCGTTCAGCACGAGTGAAACAAAAACAACTAGGGTGTGCGAGCTTATACATGCTGATACATGTGGGCCAATGGAGGTGCCGTCTGTGGGAGGCTCCAGATACTTCCTTGTTATGAAAGACGACTATTCCAACTACAGGTCAGTTTACTTTATTAAAGGAAAGGATGAAGTGAAGATGTGCATTGAGAACTTCATAAATAAAACTGAAAATACCACTAACAACAAGGTACGCTATTTTCGTAGTGACAATGGGTTGGAGTTCGTTAACAAAGAAGTGCGTGAACTGTTTAATAGACAAGGTATTACACATCAAACCACAGTGCCTTATACACCAGAGCAAAACGGCAAAGCTGAGCGTGAAAACAGGACTCTAGTTGAAGCAGCGAGAACAATGTTGTATGCAAAAGGGCTGCCAAAGAAGTTATGGGCGGAAGCTGTTCAAACAGCAACATTTGTTTTAAACAGAACCAGCAAAAGTAACGAGCCTGAAAAGACTCCATTTGAGATATGGACTAACAAGCACTTTGATATTAATGAACTGAAAACCTTTGGTACCTCAGTGTTTGTTCATATCCCTAAGCAGAACAGACGAAAATGGGACTCTAAAGGGGAGAAAGGAGTCATGGTAGGTTACGGAGAAGATGTGAAGGGTTTCAGGATATTCTTCTCGAACAAAAACAGAGTGGATATTAAAAGAGATGTTGTGTTTCTACATGAGGGCAAGGAGAATACAGAAGAATTGGTCATGCTGGAATACGATACAAATATACTCGAAAGAGATAGTCAGGATCAAATATCTAATAAAGAGAAGGATAAAGGAGTTACACAATCTCATGAAAGCATGGAGGACAGTGAAATCAGTGAAAATAAACAGCAGTCTAGGAGACAATCGCAAGAAATGTCAGAAATATCTTCAGAGGATGAAAGTAGTATGTATATGCCATGTCTAAGTGATGAGGACTTCAGTAATGAAGAAGAGGATATTTTACCACCACGCCAGAGAAGTACACGTATCAAGAAAAAGACTTCATTCTATAGGTGTAATCTTGTTTCCACTCAGGGAAATGAACCTAAATCATATTGTGAAGCTATGCAAAGGCAAGATGCTGGTAAATGGCAAGAAGCTATAGAGAGAGAACTGGAAACCTTGAATGAAAACAACACCTGGGACTTCTGTGAAAAACCATTGAGTGTGAAGACAGTCAGTAGTAAGTGGGTATTCAAAATTAAGAACTGTAATGGTAATGTACAACATAAAGCTAGACTAGTGGCTAGGGGCTTTGAACAAAGTGATAAGTTAGATATGTATGAAATTTATGCGCCAGTGGCTAAATTATCTACTTTTAGGTTATTTGTGTCAATTGCAACAAAGTTAAATTTACATATATATCAGATGGATGTTACAGGGGCTTTTCTGTATGGTAATATTGATGAAACTGTTTATTTAGAGTTACCAGATGGTGCCTATAGTGGGGATAAAAATATTGTAAAGCTAAAAAAATCTCTATATGGTTTGAAAAAGTCACCAAAATATTGGAATGAAAAATTTAATTCTGTCATAATGACAAAAGGTTTTGTAAGATCCCAAAGCGATACCTGTTTGTATACAAAACATACTGGTGAAGCCAAAACATATGTTCTTTTATATGTTGACGATTTGTTAATTTTTGGTAATGATAATAGTGAAACTTGTGACCTTAAAGCATTGTTAAACAGAGAATTTAAGATGAAAGATCTAGGATATGTGTCAAAGTTTTTAGGCATACAGGTAACACAGGATTTGAAGAATAGAGTCACTAAACTTAATCAAAAAGAATATCTTGAAAATATCTTACAGAAAGTTGAAATGCAAAACTGTAAAGAAATGAGTACCCCTATGGACCTTAATTTTAATATCAAAATATTAGAAGAAAATTGTAATTCTGTTACTGATAAAAATGTTGAAAAAAAATGTAGACAAATCATAGGCTGTCTGTCTTATGCAGCACTGGGAACAAGACCAGACATTTGTGTAGCTGTTTCCATATTAAGTAGATATCAAAATAAGGCAAATCATTTCTTGTTAACAGCTTTAAAAAGAGTATTAAGGTACATCAAACATACTATTGATTACAGTCTAGTATATAAATGTAATAATGACAGTTTAAGGGGATACTGTGATGCTGACTGGGGGGGAGATTTAAGAGATAGAAAGTCAACAACGGGTTATTGTTTCATGTTTGCAAACTGTTTAATTTCATGGTGTTCCAAAAAGCAAACTAGTGTTAGTCTATCCTCCACAGAATCTGAATATGTGGCAATCAGTGTGGCTGCGACTGATGCTTGCTGGCTTATAAATCTTATAAATGATTTTAGTATTGAAAAGATTAGTCAAGTAGTGATGTTTAGTGATAATCAGGGTGCCATAATGGTTGCAAATACAGATAGTGTCAAGAGGTTAAAACATATAGATATAAGATTTCATTATATAAAAGAGTTAATTAAAAGGGGTAAACTAGTTCTCAAATATATAAAAACTGAAGATCAAATTGCTGATCTGTTTACAAAAGCCCTAAATAAAAATATGTTATGTAAATTCACTAATAACTGTGGTATCTATAAAGAGGTATTACCTTGAAGGGGGGTGTTGGTATAAATCAATGTAATATATACTGGCAACATTATTGTAAGTTGGTTAACTTTTGTAAGTTGGTAACATTAGTTTCAGTCTTAAAAAAAACCGCCATTTTTCACAAGTTACATTTCGTAGTACTGTTTTTTATTTATTCCTTCATCTTTATTAAATATTTTAATAGATCATCTTTCAAATCTGATTTTTCGCATTGGCTGATTCTAAGTCGTTTAAGAATATCTCTATTTTGCCTCTCGACTTCGCCGTTTTGATGTGGCCAGTAAGGGATCGTATTAAAAAGTGTAATTCCTTGTTCGATACAGAATGATTTAAATTCCTGACTAGCGAACTGTCTGCCATTATCTGATGTTATACTAGCAAGATTTCCGGTTCGTGAAAATATTTTTGTTAACACGTTTATTGTTTCTAGTGTTGAAATAGATCTCATGATTTCGATTTCTTTGTATCGACTATAATAGTCTATAATCACAAAGATATAATTTCCACTTGGCAGTGGACCTAAAAAATCAAAAGCGGTATCCACCCAGGCTTTTAAAGGAAGTTCACGCCTTGTCATTGGTACTGGAGGATTAGGGCCAGAGACTAAAGTACATCCTTTACAGTTTTTAACTGTATTTTCGGCGTCTTTGTCTATTTTTGGCCACCATACCTTGGTGCGTAACCTAGCTTTCATATTTACAATGCCTGGATGACCTTCGTGGGCTGCTTCTAATACTTGTTTTCTGAAATTAGTGGGTATCACTATTTTGTTTCCCCTTTCAGTTTTGTTTCCCCTGTAATATGTTATCATGCAACCAAAGTTCATGTCCAAATATTTTGTAGTTGTTTATTGAAATATTCCAAACATTATTCATTATAGCGTCTTTAATTAATTTAAATTCATTATCACACTTTGATTCTTCAATGATTTTTCCGTACCCTGCATTCTATTGTTTAAATAATTCTCAATTAATTTAAGTGCCTCTTATTCCTATCATTTCCAATTTATCAAGTAAGATGTCATATTTTACACAGTCAAACGCTTTTGTCATGTCTATGAAAAGAGCAGCACATTGCTTTTTGTCATTGATTTTGTCCCAAATGGTATTGAATAATTTATATATTGCCAATGATGTAGTTTTATTGTTTTTGGAATCCAATTTGGTTAGCGTTTAGAATATTATTTACATTTAAGAACTTTGTGATTCTAGCATAGATAACCTTTTCAAATATCTTCGAGAAACTTGGCAACAGTGCAATTGGTCTATAATTATTTATGTCTTGCCGTGATCCTTTTTTATATAATGGCTTTATGAGAGCTATCTTTAGGGTGTCGGGAAATTTACCCGTTTCTAACATAAGATTTATAATATATACTAGTGGATAAACAATAAATGAAATGCTTTCTTTAATAACTTTAATGGGTATATTATCGTGCCCGCAACTAATTTTAATGATGTATAATAGTACACTTCACCCCTCCACAGGGAAATCTCCATCCGAGCTGTTCTACGGACGACAGTTTAGGGATAAATTACCTTAACTAACTAAACTAAACTTAACGAAGACAGGAAAAGACGAGCTATAGATAGAGAATTAGAAATTGGCGAAAAAGTATATGTAAAGAATATGATTAAAGAAAACAAATTAACTTCAGAATTTAATGCCACACCTCATACAGTTATAAATGCTCACGGAAGCGATATCAATATAAGGAATGATGAAACTGGTCAAGAGTACAGGAGAAATATCGTACACTTTAAGAAGATAGAAGGCAAATGGAAAGCTATCAATCAGGAATAAAATAAAGAAGGTTAAATTAAATCAGCGCAAACACCTACCTACTGTATTATTATTAAAGATTCTTAGATCTTAATTTTAGTCTAAGTCCAATTCTAACTAAATTTTAATTTTAAAATGTAATTAAACTTTTTAATTTTAAGTCCAAATCTAATTGTATTTTAGTAGCACAAATCTTAATTAAAAGCAAAATATCTAAATGCTATCCAAGTAGCCATTTAGAATACTAGTGCTAAAGGTTATTGTTATTGTACTACGCTGTCCTCTTATACTTAAGTACTAACGCTGTAACAACCTTGTAAAACCGAATAATTTAAAAGAGTAACCATGTAGTTTTTTGCCGGTTCTTCTCCATAGGAAACGAGCCACCCGAACCGTGCACCTTCCTTTAAATTTAATTATCTTTTATAAAGGAAGAGATGTGATGTATACAAATAAACGTAGCAAGCAACTCGACGGCTACGTCCGATTAGTCCTAAACTAGCCCTCCTGGCGACTTGACGGTCCCTTCTAGTTGCACGCTGCTTACTGTTCAAATAGTGTTTTATTTAATATAAACCACCAATATCAAACAAGTGTTATAGTGAACACCACAGGTTTGATATGAACTCCGCGATTACCAGTAGCACAGGGTTTTCGCCGGCGCACCTCACCTTTGGGAGAGAGTTACGAGCTCCTTCCGACTCATCGGTAGACATGAGAGCTATCGTAGCACGCGGATAACTTCGTGCCCGGCATTACTCCTTACTTGAAGAAAATGGCTGCTACTCTGGACGAGGCTAGGGACGTTCACGAGAGGGCGCAGGCCATGCAGAAGGAGAATGCTGACCAAAAAAAAGAGACCGCCACCAGAGAATAAGGTAGGCGACCTAGTTTTATTGAAAACGCAGGGACCTAACGACGCCAGCCGCGGACAAACCGCGAAGTTTATCCCACGTCGCGACGGCCCATATAAAATAGGTAAAGTTATTAGCCCAACCACTTATGGTCTGGACAACATACAGACCGGAACGAACGTAGGAAAATATCACGTTTCGCACCTCACGCCCTTCACCGGCCAAGTAGAGCCTCCTATTCGCGAAAAACGCAAACGGGGCAGGCCACGTAGGTATTTAGACTAGCCCAACTGTGGGACACTTAGTTAGGCTAGAGGGGGAGGATATAACGCGGGGAATAATATTAGGTAGGATGTGGTTTGTAAGCTGCCTTTGCTACGCTGTGCCAGTGTGCGTTCGCGCAGCGGAATGTTGTTGAATTGAAAGATTTTAATTATGCAGATATTTAGTGTATGACGTCGTGTAATTGTGTATGGTAAAAAAAAATTGTGCATGCAGCCATTGTGGAGAAATTCACCAAATACTGATTCCGCTGCGCGAACGTTCGCCCAGCGGAACTTTTTTTGAAAAATAGACTTTAGAAGAAAACTGATGTGTCTAAAAATTAGTGTGTATTTGTGTGTAATTGTGTATGTATAAATAAAATTTGTGCATGCATTAGCTTCGGAGATATTCAAGTTTCCGCTGCGGGAACGTTTGGCCATTAGCTAGTTTTCATATAAAGCGCATACATAAAGAGCTGTAGATTTTTACACATATTGTTTTGAATTTGTGTGTATTTGTGTAAAAAACAGATTTAGCAAAAATCGCAGGGCTTAAAAGATAAAAATATAAACGTCAAAAACGCTTATTAGGTCGTAGTTCTTAAAGTCAGCACTTTGGGGTCTAGATTTTCACGTTTATACAAATCTTGTAAGTGTCTGCAACATGTTGCCAAGTATCAATGATGTTCCGTTAGTAATTAAAGAGTTATAGGACAATTTACCATGAATAGATCACTGTTTACAAAGCAGTCAAATATCACGACATTCTAAAGGAATTACATGGTAAAATGTATGACCAATAATTAGTGTATTCATTCAACTATTCACATGCCAAATTTCATGTCATTAAATTCAATAATTAAAGAAAAACAATTAAAATACTGACGAAGCATCGAAAACCTACATAACCCGACCAAGTTCGGATGGCTACAAAAAAGCGGCCGTGCAATATATTTAGGTAACATCCCAAAATTTACAGTATAATACCGGTATTGAATTGGTATAAGTGATAACACAATTGTTGTTTCGATATAATTTAGAGGTCATTTATTTTTGTACACCTACTTTTCTTAATGTATTTGACTATGACAGAAAGTAGGTACTATTTACGTAGGTACTTTATGTAAGTATGCGCTTGAGATTTGAGATATAATCTAGATAATTATATTGTTTAAGACAAATAAAATTCATACAACTAATTTCTATTGAAGATTTCACGGATCAGTCCAGTTATGTGATGTGATTTTAATTTTTATTAAAGCTCGTTTTATTATACTTACCTTACTATTGCTGTCGTTGCAAGCGACTGTTAACGTAATTATAATTACACTAGCTGTTCCCCACGGTTTCACCCGCGATGCTCAGCACCTGTTGGTCGTAGCGTGATGTTATATAGCCTATAGCCTTCCTCAAGAAATGGACTATCCAACACTAAAAGAATTTTCCAACCAGTAGTCCCTGAGATTAGCGCGTTCAAACAAACAAACTCTTCAGCTTTATAATATTAGTATAGATAATTATTTTATTATATGTATAGCACGGCCAACGAGAAGCGATACCAAATGTAAACAAAACCCATCTAAAATGGCCGCCCGAATGTTGGCAAACCCGTCTTAACGTTGTCATGTTTTTGCCGGGAGAACAAGACATTACGACAAAGGCACAAGATGGAAAGAGCTAAATATTAGATTGTCAACGCCACAGTTGTTCTTTAGGTTAATGACCTTTCGTATCGCTTCTCGTTGGCCGTACTATAATTAAAAATATTTTTGTACACGGATATTTAAATAGAGATTATTATTTAAAAATATTTTTCATTCAAGAAATGCAATTGTTTTATTTTTTCCTAGCGCTTGTGTACGCAACTGTACCAAATTAATAAATACTATATTGGAAGGTTAAGAACGTTTGTCAGATATATGGCACGGCCGCTTTTTTGTAGCCATCCGAACTTGGTCGGGTTATGTAGGTTTTCGATGCTTCGTCAGTATTTTAATTGTTTTTCTTTAAATACTGAATTTAATGACATGAAATTTTGCATGTGAATAGTTGAATGAATACACTAATTATTGGTCATACATTTTACCATGTAATTCCTTTAGAATGTCGTGATATTTGACTGCTTTGTAAACAGTGATCTATTCATGGTAAATTGTCCTATAACTCTTTAATTACTAACGGAACATCATTGATACTTGGCAACATGTTGCAGACACTTACAAGATTTGTATAAACGTGAAAATCTAGACCCCAAAGTGCTGACTTTAAGAACTACGACCTAATAAGCGTTTTTGACGTTTATATTTTTATCTTTTAAGCCCTGCGATTTTTGTTAAATCTGTTTTTTACACAAATACACACAAATTCAAAACAATATGTGTAAAAATCTACAGCTCTTTATGTAAGCGCTTTATATGAAAACTAGCTAATGGCCAAACGTTCGCGCAGCGGAAACTTGAATATCTCCGAAGCTAATGCATGCACAAATTTTATTTATACATACACAATTACACACAAATACACACTAATTTTTAGACACATCAGTTTTCTTCTAAAGTCTATTTTTCAAAAAAAGTTGTACAAAATAATTTCTGGACTAAGTTTGTAGTATAATCGTATATGCAAGCATTTTTTGTAACTTTGTTTACATATTTTATTATCCTGAACGTATCTTTTTTCAAACAAAAAAAGAATTCAAAATCATTCAATCCAAAATTACCACCGAAATTGCACGTCTTTGTATTAATTAGTAACCCAATTCCCCGAGAGATGGCGCTATAGGTACTTATTACATTGGATCGGGTATGACCGAGTTGTTCGGTTGGCCTCATAACTGGGAACACTTATTGTGACGGACGGGAAACTACGGAACCTTACACTGAGCGTGGCCCGACACGCTCTTGACCGGTTTTTTAAATTTAACTATTTGAGAGCCAGAAGGTACCTTGGTGTCTGTTGTCTTACTAGCTTTTTTTAAATAAGCCGGAGTGAGCGACAATACTCCCCCGCTTTCCTTGTAAAAAGGTATATATTAGTATTAGTACTAATAGTCGCAGTGTTAATAATAAAACAAAACATAGACATAATATTTATGTTCGAGTGAATATTATAAGCTAATATAGCCTAGATATTTTGTGTCTACGCCTAAGTTTATCAACAACAGGGTTGATATCAAGATATACAAGTTTGTCACAATAGTGACCTACCAAGAAATGTACATGCTTATTCAGCATGTGAATATATTTGTTTTGTTTGTTTGACGTTTTATTTAAGTATGGAAAAGCACAATTATATTAAACTACTACTATTATTTAACTTTAACAACTCAGTTACACTGTCTGTGATGTCTTCTTTTGTAATTTTGGCACACATTGTTATGATTTTCTGGGATAGAAATAAATAAATAATAAATAAAATAAATATCTTGGGACAACTCACACACTGCTATCTGATCCCAAGCTAAGCAGAGCTTGTGTTATGGTAACCAGACAACTGATATACATACTTATATAATTTATAAATACATACATTTTATAGATAAATCACACCCAGACACAGAACAAACAATCATGCTCAACACACAAAGTTTATCCTGGGTGGGAATCGAACCCACGACCTCCGGTTCAGCAGTCAGGGCCACTAACCACTAGACCAACAGGCCTGTCAAATAGATTATTTATAAATCTACTCGTCACCAATTCTTCTAATTGCCACTAGATGGTGCACCTTGATTGTTGTCAACGGATATTTTTTTTTATTAATCGACAATTTTGATTAACAATGAAACATATTTATATTTTTGGAATCTCCTTGTTAAATCCTAGACGATAATGACATGCATTAACAAAATAAATTTAAAAAATATATACATACAGGAAAATTTTTAACGAGTGCGTAAATTTTGCCATAACTTCAACAAGTTTTATTAAACACGTATATTTTATTTTGTCTTAGTACTAAAAAAAAAGTTATCGCTTACGAAACATGTTTACTTAAAAACCATATTTTATTGTCACTCGCCGGGCGATCGGGCGGCGCGCGGCGCGTTTGTAGGCATCAGCTGAGTCGGCGTGTGTGTAGGCCGCTGCGACTACCTACGCGGTGCGGTTACTCACCTTTTTTAGTTTGGACTGCGATATGAAGTTCTTGTTAACGTAATTCCAACGTTTCCTTCATACTTTCATAGGCTTAGGACCATCAAAATGCATAATAATAAAACTGAATGAAGCACTAAGATAGTTATGTAACTAAAAATAAAAATGGGTCCTATTATTTTATTTTTAATAATCCCCGCCCATACGTTAGCACTAAAACGTACTTGGTGATGCGTCTCTCGTATCAATTGGGTTTTATTAAATGACCACCAATGCTCATAATGTACATTGTACAGTCCTACACGTGTGAACAAGGCCTCATCAGTCCACAAGATGTTGACATCAGGATGATTGAGAAGCCAATCGCATAGGGCTCGACGTGGTGCTAGTCGTGGAGTTGCTGTACCGGCTGGAGTCCGGCTGTATTAAGCAGCTTCCACACCGCGTGTTGGCTCACACCGAAGCGACGTGCCGCGTCGTAGGTACTGGCTCTAGGATCCCTCTCAAAAAAATCAAAAACGGTTTCTTCGACTTCGATCGCCAGTCGAGGTCTGCTAGATCCTTGTTGTCACGGCCAGTTTACGACCCCGAATCATGTATTCGGGGTCGTAAACTGGCCGTGATCAAGCAGCCTCTAATTAGGCTGCTAAAATGGTCCTTTCATTAGGGACGGCGGGGTTACGGATCCCCTGGGCTCACATACGAGGTACGCTCGCCCTCTCATACCTTCTTCGAGCTGCTCGTAGATTCTCGTTGCTTAATAAATACACTCGCACCATTTCGTAGTATTCGCGGTGTGTAGTTTGACATCGTGATTGATACGACGCAAGTACGCGGCAACTGCAGGGCGGAGGAGTTGCGCGGGGTAAGAACGCTCGGACGTCAGGACACCAATTGCGCGTGAAACGTACTGACGGCGGGCGGGCGGGCGGCCGGCGGCGGCCAGGCGCTAGCGCATTACCCACCCCCTCACCCCTGCCATGCGCCCGGGCGGCGCCCGCGAGTTTTCATTGATAGTATGGCGAATAGATTATGTCCATGTTTTGCTTATTTCAAACTCGGATAGGGATGAATTTATTTTTTATTTTTTAGGGTTCCTTAGTCAACTAGGAACCCTTATAGTTTCGCCATGTCTGTCTGTCCGTCCGTCCGTCCTCGCTTAATTTCTATGACCGTTAGCACTAGAAGGCTGAAATTTATTACCAATATATAAATTAATCACGCCGACAAAGTGGTAAAATAAAAATTTGAAAAAAATGTTTTATTACGGTAGCCACCCTATATGTAAAGTGGGAAGTGATTTTTTTTTTAATTTCAACCCTAACGTGTGATATATAATTGGAAAAGTATTTAAAAATGAATAGGGGTTTACTCAAATCATTTGTTGATAATATCAATAATTTCGGAAATAATCGCTCCAAAAGTAAAAAACAATGTGTCCCCCCCCTCTAACTTTTGAACCATAAGTATAGAAAATATAAAAAAAATCTGAAAAGTAGAACTTTATAAGGACTTTCTATGAAAATTATTTTGAACTTGATTGACACTACAGGTTTTGTACAAAAAAGACAAAAAGTTTCTGGACTAAGTTTGTAGTATATTCGTATATACAAGCATTTTTTTTAACTTCGTTTACATATTTTATTATCCTGAACGTATCTTTTTTCAAACCTAAAAAGAATTATTGAAATCGGTCCTCGCAATCCAAAATTATTAAAAAAGTATTAATTAGTAACCCAATTCCCCGAGAGATGGCGCTGTAGGTACTTATTACATTAAATCGGGTATTACCGAATTGTTCGGTTGGTCTCTCCTTGGCATTGGCGGTATCTTATAACTACATACATAAAACTTTTATTAAGAACATGCTAATGCAATTTAGAACAAAACTAAAATTCATTTTTTAACACCATCAAAATGTTAAGGTAAAAACCAGTTCATAAATGGTTCGATAGATGGCGTTGTGTAATGACGTAATTTTTTTAAAAGTCGATGTTAAGATTTTCCGTGCTTTCATGACCCACCGTGGTAAAGTAAGTTGCACCTTAAATATATTCGTAATTTAATTTATGAGTGCGTAATCTAATTAGTCGTCGAGGTTTGAGCGCTCCCCTTTGTGTTCGCGCTATAAACCATCACAAGTCGGAGCCGGAGCGCCTGCCGCGGACTCGCTCCTCCATCGTTTAACTCATAAGTGGGAACACTTATTGCGACGGACGGAAAACTACGGAACCCTACACTGAGCGTGGCCCGACACGCTCTTGGCCAGTTTTTTTTTAACTAAACACGGAAATGTGTTCTATTACTGACACTGAACTTTCAAAAAAAAATTACGCACTGGTTAAAAACTTTTCCTGTATATGGGTGTTCATTTATATATCATATCCGCCACATTGCATGTATATGTTATAGGCAATGTGTATGATCCGGCATTGTATAGAATGCCTAGGCTTTATATATGTTAGAGATATTAATTTATTCAAATAGAAACTCCGTGCAAACATCATAGACGACTTCGGACTTGTCAATGTCGTAGCTGTCAGTAGTACGTTCGTCTACATTTCGAGGCTCTCTTGCTTTCGAGACAGCGCCTGTGCCGGTCGTGCGCACTGATTGATAAAATAACAACATGACGGACACCAATCTCGAACACGTGGACCCTAATCTGATTGAATCTGCGACAGCAGCGGTGGGATCACTTCCACAATCCCTCTACGAGTCGACCGCGATGCCAACTACTCCAAATCAAGAATATTTTACGCCGGGGTATGAAACTCAAGAAAATATGGCGGCTGGGCCATCAACATCAAGAAACGACGTACCTGGCGCGCCTACATCTGAAACATGGGCGATATTTTTTTAAAATATGATGGCTGGCTTCCAGAACTCTAATCAGAAACCCTCTACGAGCACCGTGGAATCAAGAAAGTTGAAGGCAAGTGAGATTTATCTACCGCCGTTTGATCCGGACGACTGTCAGTTTACCGCGGCTCAGTGGTGCGAAGAGATTGAACATCATAAGAAAAACAACTCATGGACGGATTATGAAACTAGGAACGCTGTATTCACTCACCTACAAGGACGCGCCAAAAAAGTGGGCTGCGCGCTCGTATCCATTGTGCAAGACCTGGGAAGAGCTAAAGGAGCGGCTTACTCGACAGTTTGTTGCAACTAGGAGGTTCTACGATCTGTTTCGCGATATGGTGGAGTACAAGAGCGACCAGGCGGCTACGTACATCGAGTATTCTACCAACAAGTTGGCGCTGATAGATCGACTGGATGCAGGCTGGGGTGAGTCAAACAAAATGGAGGTGGTGATCTACGGCATCACGGATATCCAGGTACGCACAGAGTTGCTTAAAAATACTCCAACAAATTTTGTGGAACTTGATAGACATTTAAGTACTTACCTTAACATTAAGAGCCTTTTTTTTTTTTTTTTTTTTTTTTTTTCGGGTGGGAAATCATCCAATGACTTCCCCCGCTCTGGGTGGAGCGGGGGGGCATGTCAGACTTGTACTGACTAAAACCCACCCATGTTCCTTCTGTTGCCCTTTACGTTCCGAGGCCGCGGTATCTCTTTCGAACAACCCGCAACCCCGGCAGGCAGAGGCTCTGGCAAGCCCCTCTGCTTTGCTGACTCTCTTTGAGGCGCGCGTGAAACACGAACGCGCCGTCGACACGGCCTGTCGTCAATCGACGGACGGACGGTGAACTACCCATTGCTCACCGCCCACAGGCCCGCATCTACGGTGGCCGGAAGTCGTCTCGCGGCGCCCGGCGCCATGGGCGTCTCCCGCGGCGGCTGGGTTGGGCAGATGTTCTCTCCCTCAAACGCCCGGCCACCTCCTTCGCTAACATTACTGCTTCGCAGAAGGTGGTGACCGCTTCCCATTCCCTCTCGCTCCGGACCATGGCCTGAACCAGGGCCGGACGCGAGAGATCGCCGCCGCCGATCGCCTCTACGAGGGCACGGCGGTGCTCCGCCCAAGCCGGGCAGATCGCCACTGTGTGCTCCGCCGTGTCCTCCGGGCGATCGTCACAATGGTGACACCCGGGCGCTTCCTCCCGCCCGATGATGTGCAGGAACCTCCCGAAACTTCCGTGTCCGGTGAGGACCTGCGTCAGGCGGTAGGTGAGGACGCCATGACGCCTCTCCAGCCACTCCTCAAAGAGGGGACTTACCGCCACTATTGTAGCGTGCCCTGCACGGGGTTGCGACAGTCGCTCTCTCCATGCCACCATGAGATCGCACCGGAGGTCTGCCCGCCGAGCGGCAACTTGCCGCGGCAGTGGGTTTTCCCCCCGGTGTAGTGCCTCCGCGCGCCACTCAAACAGGCGCGCGAGGACTATCGCCTCCAGATCCCACGGTGGCAGTCCGGCAAGGAAACATTAAGAGCCTTAAGCGACATTTTGATAAAAGTGAGCATGAATCTTCTCATTTTAAACGTTCTAAAACTAGTGATAAATCTACAGATCTGCGTTGTCATTACTGTAATAAAGTAGGTCATTTGAAACGACATTGCTCACTATTGCGCAATAAGAATAAAAGTGAGAGTACCCCCCAACCTCGGCTGTCTCCTGATAAAACTAATGATAAGTCAGTTAGTATGCGATGTTCTTACTGTCATAAACCTGGGCATTCCAAATCTGTTTGTTTCACGAAACAACGAGAAGAAAAATTAAAAGATTCTAAAGACTCTAAGTCTCTAACAAAATCGGTCAATGTTTGTTCACTATCTAAATTCTTTGATTGAAATATGTCTAGGCGGCTATAATCTACAAGCATTGATCGACAGTCATTCGGAGTGTTCATTAATTAAAAAGGAAATCGCAGACTGTTTACCCGATAAGAAAGAATCTCGTTTACCCGCCTTACAGGTATTGGCTCGGTACCATGTTTTTCATTTCGGAAAATGACAACTTATGCTGAGTTTGATGGGTTCCATACTGAGATAACGTTCGTCATTGTTGATTCACATTTGCTGCCGCATGACGTAATCCTAGGTAGGGACATATTTAAGACCCCCGGTTTAATTTTCACCCTTAATAGTGATGGTGCCAAAATAGTACGTAACATCAATGTCAATATGTGTCATATCCAAAACAAGAACATGGACCTTGACAACATTAACACAGATTTGACTGAACAGTGTGATATTGATAGGTTGAGATTCATATTAAAAAAATACGAAATTAATTTCGCTAGCGGCAATTCTAGGTCTACCATCAGTACAGGAGAAATGCAAATTAAACTTAAAAATCCCGATAAAACCGTACAACGACATCCGTACCGGTTGGCTCCTTCTGAGCGAGCCATAATGCGTGAAATAATAACAGACTTGGAGAGCAAAGGCACAGTGCGTGAGAGTTCCTCGCCTTTTTCAAGTCCTGCTCTACCTGATAAGAAGAAAGACGGGTCTGACCGTCTTTGTGTAGATTATAGGGAGCTTAACTCCAACACTGTGCGTGATAGTTATCCTTTGCCTTTGATATCAGAACAGATTGATGCCCTCAGTCAGGCGTCTTATTTCATCACCACCATCACCAGGTTTTGATGGCATCCCAGAGCGACATCGAAAAGACCGCGTTTAGTACCCCGGATGGTGTATGGGAATATTTTAAAATGCCCTTTGGACTCTGTAACGCGCCTTCCGTTTACCAACGGGCCATCAATAAAACGCTAAAAGGGCTAAAAGACAAAATAGCACTTGTCACGTGTAACAGACGAATGGTTACA
The DNA here is from genome assembly GCA_958449745.1 of Ochropleura leucogaster. Lineage (NCBI taxonomy): Eukaryota > Metazoa > Arthropoda > Insecta > Lepidoptera > Noctuidae > Ochropleura > Ochropleura leucogaster. Next base: position 22,157,998 of record OY288201.1, read on the forward strand.
AGCCGAACAAAAGTTAGACTCTGATTTTAGCGCATTATTGAATCAATCGAAAACGACACAATTGATGCCAACCTTAGATCGTCATACACCTATAAAGACAACTTACTATACAGAAACTTTCAAGTCGATGGTAAAACTTTTAGTCGTATTATGGTTCCCAAAAATTTCCGTTGGCAAATAATTCAGAGATTTCATGACGAATTAAAACACCTAGGTTGGGATAAAACTTTGTCCAAAGTTAGAGCATATTTGTGGGTTCCCTATATGAGTTCATCCGTTAGGGCATATGTTGACCATTGCCTGCCGTGTAAGATAAATAAAAATCCTTCTGGCAAAAAGCAATCTGCTTTACATCCAATCGACAAAATTGCAGAGCCATTTCTCACCATTCACATTGATACGAGTGGCAAATTGACTGGTGGAAGGTTTTCTAAAGAATGTGATCGTTATTCGCGCTTTCACCAAGTTTTGTTATTTAATTGCTGTTAAAGACTTAACTTCCGATCCGCCTGTGAAGCTCTTCGAAATTTTGTTCACATTTTCGGAACACCCAAGCGAATAATTTCCGATCAAGGCACTTCGTTCACAGGGCAAGACTTCCAAAACCTTTGCAGAGAGTGGTCAATTGAGTTCTATGAAATCGCCAGTGGCATTTGCTGTGCCAATGGACAGGTAGAACGGATAATGTCCGTACTGACTAATTGTTTCACAGTCGCCGAAAATCACGAAAACAAATCTTGGAAGTCTGTTATCGGTGAGGTCCAATTCGTTTTGAATTGCACAGTGTTCAAAAGTACGGGCAAAAGTCCATTCCAGTTGTTTGGTTGTAACAAACCCCCACCTAGGCTAAACTATTTCGCGATGGATCTTGATATTCACAATGAACAGGACTTAATAGAAACAAGAACAGCAGCTAAGAATAGGATGGACGAGCAAGCAAAAAAAAGATAAAATACGCTATGACGCTAATAAAGTCGCGATTCGTCCTTTTGTAGAAGGCGATCTAGTGCTAGTTCAAAAAAAAAATCCCCGCATTATTAACAAATTAAGCGAAAAGTTTAGTGGTCCTTGTAAAATCACGAAAGTTTGTCCGAATGAGCGTTACATGGCTGAGACATTATCTGGGGGACGGGGTCAATATGTGTGTCATAAAGGTTACGCAAGTATCCAGGTAGCCTACCCCGAATTGTCCGAATGTCTTGGTCCTGTAGTTTCCAAAGATGATTAACTTTGAGCTAAACAATTTGTTAAGTACTGTCGCCGCAGCGTGGTATGATATTAAGTAACTAATTATTGAATTAAAATTTGTTCTACATTGTTTGTAGAATTGTTGAGACGTTTTTAAGTTTTGTTGAACTTCTATGTTTATTGTTTTGTTGATTACGAATTTGAAGCAATAAATATGCGACTATTGCTGATTTATAAAATGTGTTATTAATACGCTGGAAACTGTGACGCTTCGTCAGAGAAATGGATTGAAAGTTTTATCGCTTTGTCCTGATGAACTGTTGAAAGTTGCTACGCTTTGCGGTGAAGTTGAGCCATCATGTATTGGTCAATGAGTATTGCTGAAAGCTTGGACGCTTTGCGATTTAATGAAAGCACTGCCTGCTAATTAATGCTGAAAGCTTTCACGCTTTGCTTTGAGTTCTTTTGACTTATGAGAAGGTTGAAAGCCATCTGAAACGCTTTGCCTACAATGGTGCCGTTTAGGCTCAACGCGAGAGCGCGTTGACTAGCAGAATGGCCGTGTTAGAGATATTAATTTATTCAAATAGAAACTCCGTGCAAACATCATAGACGACTTCGGACTTGTCAATGTCGTAGCTGTCAGAGTCAGTTGTATCTGTCAGTAGTGCGTTCATCTACATTTCGAGGCTCTCTTACTTTCGAGACAGCGCCTGTGCCGGTCGTGCGCACTGATTGATAAAATAACAACATGACGGACACCAATCTCGAACACGTGGACCCTAATCTGATTGAATCTGCGACATATATATTGCCTAAAACGTTCAGGAAATGTATAAAATACGATTCATGTCATACATTGCTTAAGTATTACATATATAAAATGCCCAAAGCGCATCAGGCAATGTGTATAATGAACGACCACGAGAAAGAGATACGTGTGTGCGGCGTGCGGGTCTAGCCCGTAAACAAGTTTCACTTTATCTCATCTCTTCTTTCTATAATACAGGTCGTTTTTGGCACTCGCCGGCCGCTGCCGCGGCACCGCTCGCTCCGCTTGCTCGGCTCGTGCGTAGGAGGTCACAGTTTTAACCTAACCTAACCTACCTATTTTTTTTTTACCATTGCGTCGGTGTTGTGTGTCGGCGTTTAGTCGTACACTTCTACAGATCAGCGGCACTTACTAATGAAAGAAAGGTTTTACTCAGAACTGCGTACTAAAAGAGAATCGGCTTCTACAAAGAATCGAGGGTTCATTGATGATTTACGTTACACACAAAAAATCGATTGCATACATTGCCTGTGCTTCAATTGGCATTCTATACAATGTCTAGGTATTTTATACATTTCCTAGGTAAAGTGTAAAATAGTTTAAACATTGAACATCATTTCATACATTGCCTGAACGACCCCGGCATTCTATACATTTCCTAGGTTTTGTATAGTATGCCTGCATTGTACACATTGCCTTTAACATATATATTTTTTTCAATAGCCTATGTTACTCGGGATGTTGCAAGAATTCTAATGATACCCCATACATGCAAATCCGTTCAGGCGTTTAGAAGTTATGATGGAATAAAGAAACTCACATACATACAAACATACATGAACCCTAAAACATAACACTCCTTTTTTGGGGCAGTCGTGTAAAAAGATCCTGCGTTCGATCCCCACCTCTACCTATTCTTTCGAAGAAATACAGGCGTGATATTATGTTTCCAATTATCTACTGTCCTGTCTCTACATATTATTATATTAGGCATGTTTGAAATTGGCGTGATTAATCGAAAATCGATCTTTTAATGCTCGATTTGAACAAGAATCGATTCTAGTACGTTCGATTCGAAACGAATCGGAGATTGATTTATTTAAAAGTCGAATCGACATACCTTGTACTCGACCGGTTGGCGCGTGAGCCGTGGCCGGGCCGCGTCCACCGCGATGCCGCCCGAGCGCCACGTGCGCAACGTGCCCGTCGACGCCGTCAAGTTGGAGCCCGACGAGACGTCGTTGCGAGACGACGATAGGTTGGAGTCCTCCGGCATCTTGCGCGCCGTCAGCCACGACACGACGCGCTGCATCATAGGCGGCGACCGGCTGTACGTGCGCTCCGAGTTCGAGCTCGACGACGAGAACTTCACGGACAAAGACACGGAGCCCGAGCGAGTGTAGGCGGGGGCACGAGGCGCGTCAGCGACGAAGCCGCCGCACGCGTACAGCCAGCGCAGTAGGCAGCACGGCTCGGGCGCGGCGTCGTCTCCGCCGTGCGTCGAGCGCTCCGCCAGGCTAATGGTGGTGGCGCCCGTCTGTCGGTTGCTGAAGTTGGACGAGTGCTGGTTGCGCCCGATGGCGCACGCCACTAGCGGCTCCTCGATGGCCTTGCACACGAACTCGCAGTCTTTCTTAAATTGCTTGGTGAAGATGGTATAGAGGAAGGGGTTGCAGCACGAGTTGAGCGGCAGCACGAACACCGTGACCACCTTGGCCTGTTCTAGCGACACGAGCTGCATGCCGAACGCTTTGGTCAGTGCGAAGAAGGTGATGGGCGACCAGCACAGAAAAGCCGTCAAAACCGGTAGCGCCATACGCTTGGCGATGCACGACTCGTTGGTGTTAAAGGTCTGCGACTCGTTGGTGTTAAAGCTCTGCGAATCGCGGATGGCGCAATACATTTTCAGGTAGCAACCCAGCAGCACTAGGAAGGCTACGCTGTTGCTGACGAGCAGTACCGTCACGTAGCCCAGCGCAACCGGGGTGGACGTCTCAAAGGGCAGACACACCGCGAACTTGAGGTATTCGGACACGCCCAGTAGCGGCAGTGCGGCGGCCGTCAGCGAGAAAGCCCAGCCCACCGCCATCATCACGGCCGCATACCGCTGCGACAGGCGCTTGTTGACGTGGATGGTGTGCGTGATGACGTAGCAGCGCTCCAGCGTGATGACGGCGAGCGTGAACACGGACAGCTCGGTAGAGAGCACGCCCAGGAAGCCCGCCAACTTGCAGCCGCCTGACATCTGCCACGCGATGGCGTGCGCGCGGAACTCACCAAGCGTGCCCGCGTCTACTACTGCCAGGAAACCTGCACAACACATCATGTTTTGGGCAAAGCATTCTGAGACTGTGACGACAACTTTAGTATTGATCGCATCAGTTATTGAATGTATAAACCTATTGCTGTAGTAAGTTGTGTGTTAAAAGTCATGATGAATCAATTCTCAGTAGTCAGTAGTGTCTCTCAGTCTCAGTAGTAAGCTCAGTTTAGATGCCGAATTAGGCGAAGCAGATCAAAGAGATGATTACCTAAGTAGATGCCCATGAAGAAGTCGGCAGTGGCGAGATTGGTGACGAGGAAGCGCGGTACGTCCCTGTAGTTGCGGCTGAAGATAAACACGAACAGCACGGTACCGTTGCCGATCAGCGCCAGCAGAATCATGACCCATACGGCGCAGCGCAGTATCCACCAGTTGAACAAATTCGCGCACGAAAAGAACGGATCTGGACAGGTAAAAGCGGGGTGTCACTTGCCAAGAGGCTAACCGTTTAAGGATCGCTTGAAGGCAAACATTGGCACAGACCAATAAATACATAGAATGTCAAGTAGATAGTTTCGTAAGTTTTTGTCACCTGGCAGCGGCAGACACTGCACCTTGCGCTTGCGCTCGCCCAGTTCCACGGCTCCCGCGCCCGCGCCACTCAGCTCCGACGTGTTTACTGCCAACAGGAGAGACTCGGTATAAACACCAGAAGTCGGGTGATATGATGCGATGAGCGCGTTTCAATCTCGGAGTACGTACAGTAGTGTGACCAGATGTCGGTGGTGTTGGCCCAGGCGGCCGGGTCGATGTGCTGCGGCGGCAGGTTCACAAGGTCGGACGGCGACTCGGCCGCAAGCTCCTCCTCCGTCTCCTCCATCAGTGGCAAGAACTCGCAGCAGAGGTACGCGTACGACAGCACCAGCGTCTACGCATTCATTATTGAGTGACCAGTTCTCGACAACACAAAAAAAAACAATCTCACTCCAGAGGGAGTGAGATTGAATTTTTTGATTTTGTAATGTAGTATGAATTTGCTCATGGACGTTGCCAGCGAGAGGAAACATCACGAAACGTCAACTCAGAAATCATAGCTATGTAAATTAAAATCTTTAATAAATAATATAGCAGTATTTAAGTGACTAAAATAAGTTAATCAGTGAAACGACACACCAGAATATATCGTCGTATTGTGGAAAAATATTCGTCTGTAATGAAGTGATAAACAATATAAAAACCGGCCAAATTATACGATTATACGGGTACATTTTAATACCGGACATCTCAAAATCAAACCTCGACGACTAATTAGATTATGCACTCATGAATAAAGTCACGTTTGTTTGTAAGTGCAACTTATTTTACCACGGTAGGTCATGAAAGCACGGAAAATCTTAACCCTTAACTTGGCAGAAAGGTTGATGTAATTTTTTTATTATTTTTTTCATATAATTGGGTTGCTAATTGGTAAATAGAAGCTTAAAAATTAAAAAATAAATTCTTAGAATATTAGTTTTATTTTTATACGTTGTATCTAATTATGCACACTGCCAAGTAATCATACATGTACCTTTGGCAATTTATGTGCACTGTAGGATACACCGCTAGATGAGTGATAAAATGAAATTTCTGTTTTAATTTATAAAAATGTTTATTTTTGTAAAATAAAAAATGGCTTCTATACATAAAAAACCTTAATTAAAATATGTAAAATCACAGTCGTACAAATTATAGCGTTACGCGAGGATAATAATTATAATTTATGAGATTAATCAATCGGTACTACACATACAAAAATTATTAAGGTAAACAAAATTATGAAAAGATGTTGACTAACACATAGCTACTTGTATGAAGAAGTAGTAAGGCTATTCTGCCCACACTACTTATTGTGATAATTATTAAAACAGTTTCGAGCTGTAAATTTGGATTGACCCTTTCTACAAAACCTACATCGTCCTTTGGATGTAAAAGATGGCATGTGATCCACTTGTTCATAACGTGTGTCCGACTGATTTTGAGGAGTCACGATTTTTTTAACTTCTGTTTTCATATTATCAACAGTTCGGTCGACAGTCATAAGACTATGAGCTATCGCACATCTAAAATCTTTCAGTTTCAGAGGTTTCGGACAGTTGCTTTCTCGCCGATATATTAGGCTTGACTTGAGGTAACATTTGTAGGATTTCTGGCTGCCACCACTACTTCTCTGTACTCGTCTTCACTTCCGATAATATGTGGAGATTTTGTATAGATGATGGCAACGATGGTGCACACGAACTATCATCGCCGTCTGAAAAAGGTCTTATTACTCTATCAACAGAAGAGTCGCAGCTATCAACATCTGAGCTTGCTCCTGGTTTTGGAACCAAAGTCAATATTTTTCGGGCTCTTTGTACCAGCCTAAAAGTAAACAAATAAATTGTACGAGGATTTATTTTTAATATAGTGAAAATATATTTATATGCATTAATAATTGTATTGCATTGGCAATGTATCTCAAAATGCACACTACAAAATTCAGGTCATAACATGGTCACTTGGCAGTGTGCATTTGTAGATACATTAATATAGACAGTCATGTTTTAGATGTAAAACCTTATTGTTAGTTCAAAATTCTTTATGTAAACCAAAGAATGCACATTCAATAAAATAATGATTATGTTTATTTATCGTAGTATAGTAATTTAATTAGGATTATAATCAATTCTTACCTTGTAACTCGTAGACGCACGCGCACACTCCGGCATCCTGCGATCTACTGACATTCTATGTAACTAGATGCAATAAATATATTTTTTTTTATCAACTGCAAGGGTCCTTTATAACAGATAAAAAAAAGAAAAACACAAATCTATGATAAATGTTCTCAAATTTTTTTTTTTAGAATGTGTGCATTATTAGATACAGTACCAAGTTAAGGGTTAACATAGACTTTTAAAAAAATGACGTCTTTACACAACGCCATCTATCGAACCATTTATGAACTGGTTTTTACCTTAACATTTTGATGGTGTTCAAAAAATGAATTTTAGTTTTGTTCTAAATTGCCTTAGCATGTTCTTAATAGAAGTTTAATGTAGTTATAAGATACCGCCAACGCCAAGGAGAGACCAACCGAACAATTCGGTAATACCCGATCCAATGTAATAAGTACCTACAGCGCCATCTCTCGGGGAATTGGGTTACTAATTAATACAAACACGTGATTTTGTATTGCGAGAAACGATTTCAATAATTCTTTTTTTGTTTGAAAAAAGATACGTTCAGGATAATAAAATATGTAAACGAAGTTAAAAAAATGCTTGCATTAACGATTATACTACAAACTTAGTCCAGAAATTATTTTGTGCAACTTTTTTTTTGTGCAAAAACTGTTATGTCAATCAAGTTCAAAATAATTTTCATAGAAAGTCCTTATAAAGTTCTACTTTTCAGATTTTTTTCATATTTTCTAAACTTATGGTTCAAAAGTTAGAGGGGGGGGGACACATTGTTTTTTACTTTTGGAGCGATTATTTCCGAAATTATTGATATAATCAAAAAATGATTTTAGTAAACCCCTATTCATTTTTAAATACCTTTCCAACAATATATCACACGTTAGAGGGTTGAAATTAAAAAAAAAATCACTTCCCACTTTACATATAGGGTGGCTACCCTAATAAAACATTTTTTTCCAATTTTTATTTTACCACTTTGTCGGCGTGATTGATATACATATTGGTACCAAATTTCAGCTTTCTAGTGCAAACGGTCACAGAGATTAAGCGAGGACGGACGGACAGACAGACATGGCGAAACTATAAGGGTTCCTAGTTGACTACGGAGCCCTAAAAAACGGTTTGAAAAGCTACTAAGTTTCGGAAATCATTGAACTTTTTGTGACTTAAAATGTGCGTGTATGTAAATATAAACGCTTGCTAGTGATAGTGCGTATGATTTTTTGACCATAATCCAGCAAAAACAGTAAGTGCAAACACAACGAAAAAGATTACGACTCACAATTATTTCAAACCGTAAGCGTCGCAAAAAACATTCGTCTCACTAAAGATTGAACTTTGGACCTACTCGACACATAATTCATACTACTATTATAGATCAAGAACCAAAAATACACTTAATTCATACAAATACGTAATGAGCATTTTGACGCAGCGGTTACCTCAGCCGCTTGCTTCGGACTACCGTATTATAGAATCTATTTGATATTTGACTTGAGTTCGAATCCCGCTAAAACATTACAACTTTTTGAAAGATATTAGAGGGTTATACAGGGTGGCCAGTTGATAGGCGTCCAAAGAAAAAATTTAGATGCCTTATGCTAAGGGGTACCTGAATTACCCCCATGTATGTTCCGCGATTTTTTGTAGTTTAGGAGCTAGAATTTTTTAAGTACTATTTTCAAAATTTTCACCTAACATTGGTTTTTATTTTTTATCTCTTTATTCCTATCATTTCCAGATATTATTTTTTGTGGAATCTATTAGCAATAACAATAGCTACCATGCAAAAAAAATCCGTCTGCCTAGGCATTGTAGAACTTACCACAAAATTAGTCCAAAGTTCAAAATTACCGTTAGAGTTCGGTAATCAAAAATGTTCAGAGCTTAATAAAAAATAAGTCAGGGGTGCCAGAGGTTTCTAAATGATCTTAAAAAACTTCTATGGACCTTCAACAGACAAAATCGTTAAAAAGATATAGAGGTTGATCGGGGATTATTTCCTGTAATTAGCTTTGATAGCAATAAAGATATTTTTACAGTTATTGTTATAATTTGTGATTTCGTTATTTTTTCGACTGTTATGATAAAACAATACGGTGGATAGTTTACAAATTTTATTAAAACAGATATCTATGCACAAGCTACATCTACGGAGGAAATTGAAGGAAAATAGTCTTTTAGTTGTAAACCATGTCTCGTTTGCTAAGTTTAAGGGCCTATGCACACCACGTTTTTTAAACGCGCCGTCGACGCGCGTTTGTAGCGATACAGACGCGATACGCACGCAAGTCAGACGCAGCCTGTAGACCTATGCACACCTGTATAAATACAGACGCGCGTGTGTAGCGATACAGACGCGCGTGTGTAGCGATACAGACGCGCGTGTGTAGCGATACAGACGCGATGCAAACGCGCGTGTGTAGCGATACAGACGCGATGCAAACGACGAATAATCCGGCAATCGTGAATTACACAATATTGGCCGGTTTTGAATTTCAGTTATGAAGTTTTCTGTGTCGAAAGGCTCCATTTTTTTGTTCCAAAGGGGTGCGGTGCACCAAATCGCTCGATTGCTACTAGCGTAGATTCACACTTCCCTTTCCCTCGTTTCGTTTGTATCGATACACACGCGCCGGTGCCGCGCGTTTGTATCGATACAATCGACAACAAACTGCTCTGCAGGATAAAAACGCGCCGGCGACGCGCGTTCCCAAAAGGCGCGTCGACGGCGCGTTTGAAAAACGTGGTGTGCATAGGCCCTAAGTCTGACAGCAAAATTGGTAATTGAATTCTAAGTAAAAAGTCGAATGGGCCAATTAGTTCACCGTTGAGAACGCCGGACCACGTCATGTTCACACTGAAGCGGTGTTGAAAATTTGATGGTCCTACGGAATGAGGATTCTCGATAGTGGGCTATTGAAAATCTAGCCAGGCGGCCATCCAGGCTCGTTGGAGCCACCTACAAGGAGTTCTTGGAGAACTCCATAGCCCACTATCGAGAATCCTCTTTTTAATGTAATTTTGAACTTTGGACTAATTTTGTGGTAAGTTCTACAATGCCTAGGCAGACGGATTTTTGCATGGTAGCTATTGTTATTGTTAATAGATTCCACAAAAAAGAATATCTGGAAATGATAGGAATAAAGAGATAAAAAATAAAAACCAATGTTAGGTGAAAATTTTGAAAATAGTACTTAAAAATATCTAGCTCCTAAACTACAAAAATCGCGGAACATACATGGGGGTAATTCAGGTACCCCTTAGCATAAGGCATCTAAATTTTTTCTTTGGACGCCTATCAACTGGCCACCCTGTATATATTTTTATAGGAGTTTCTTCGAGAATATCACACTACGTAAACGGCGACGATGATCTAATACAGAAATACCTACGTTCGAAGATAGTTCTAACGTTTCGACAATAGGGGGCGCCACCAGTAGCAGCGTAGCAAATATTATAGACGAAGTTAATGAAATATTAGAGGACCTCAAACGTCAAATCAATGACTTAAATTCGTAACTGCAGACTGCGCACGAAGAATTTAATAACCTGTATATTGAAAACGGTCAACACTGTGGTGATAACCTCCAGAAGAAAGAAGTGAATTAAAATATTTATAGTGATCTTTGGATATTACCACCGTCGACAATCACTAGTGGAAGTACTGCGAAGAGCTTGCAAGTAATCGGTTTTGTGCAAATAACGAAGACATCCGTGAAATTAGAAGCGCATTATCATAATTGATTTAAGGTTAGAATAATTAATAATCATTTGCCATTTGGATGCAACGTCAAAGCGACAGCACACGTCACGTCTGACACTATAGTCAGTGTTGCCAAGTGTGAAAATAGTTACTACCACCTTCCGCAATTACGTTCCAATCTACGCAAATCCATCTTCACAGTTCTATCATGGAAGGTCAATTTCAACTACTATTTGATAAAATGAAGATCGAGATGCAAAACCAAACTGCTGAATCAAAGGATTCTATCAAGAAAAGCATTATGGACAAAATTGAACAAAAGTTAATCCCTATAGAGGAAGAAAATAAAAACTTAAAAATCAAAGTTACTAAATTAGAAAACGACGTAGAACACCTAAAGAGAGAGAATAAGAGCAACAACATTATAGTATTTGGCCTTGAAGAAAAAGAAAAAACCTCATTTGAACTACTACAACAAATAAAGAGAAATCTGAAACATGATCTAAATATTGAAGTAGAAGACTGCCAAATCAACAAAATATATCGCCTAAGAAATAAAAACAAGAAAATTAATAAACCGAGGCCTGTACTATGTTCGTTTGTAAATAACAAGAAAAAGACCGAAATTATTAGAAATAAAAATAACCTAAAAGATATTTATATCACCGAAGACTACTCAAAAGAGGTACTGGAAAAGAGGAAAAAATTACAAGCGGAGTTAGTTAGAGAGAGGGCAAAAGGGAATATAGCATACTTGAAATATGATAAACTAATAGTTAAAGAGAATGGTAACAGTCAAGAAAAGTGAAAACGAGAAATATCTACGTCACCCTCTATATCGCCCTTGTTTTGTAAAAACCAGCCGAAAAAACAGCAGACCGTACCTTCATTCAAGTCAAACAGAACAAACGCTTTTGATTTGATGCGGTCCAAATCGGGCTCTCTTTCTAATATCACTGATATCTTGAATATAACTACTGCCAAACAAAAATAGCAACTAACCATCGGCAAACGGAAACCAAAACCAACCGAAGAAAGTAATAACGAAGAAAAAGATAAACACACAAGCCGACTGGTCCTCGTGGGGGAAAAAGACTACAACCCTCCAACAAAACAAAACAAAACTATAACAAAAGTCAAAACAAAAGATCCAAACAACTTAAATCTAAAATATTTATAGCGGCCCTTAACCGTATAGTTCGGTACGGACCCCTTCGGGGGCTCGACATTCAAACCTCCGCTGGCTCGGCACTGGCCCCGAAAGGGGTCGGACATTTAAGTCATATGACCTCCTCATTATATTTGTAAATATTTTATTTTCTGGTTAAAAAATAATATGGGTGTGCATTCATTAAGATAGTAAAATAAAAATCTCATATGTAAACGTCATTAGAAGTTCTTTAATTATTGAGTAAGTTTCTTAATTATGTCTTATAAAATCCAAATGTGGAAATTACGATCATCGCCATTTTGATGGCAGTGTAGGTCGACGCTAAAAATCATAAAAAAGTAGGTTTTCGGACATTTAAACTCCATATTATTGGGCATGCTTAACGTATCCTTTTATTACGTGAAGAAATCATTCGTAATTAAACTTATATTAGCAGTGGTAATGATACATTTTGAAATCTAAAGTCGAAGTATCGCGCCAATCGTGCTTGTTTACATTTTTCATTCCACATTATATCACACGGACGCGAATAGATTCTATAACAAATGAGACAAATATCATTGCAAATATTATAAATAACATGACCATGCCCAGATCTTATCGTAATTTGCAATAATAGGACCATTAAACACGTAATATTCATAACCGCTGCTAAATTCACTTTCGAAAATGACGTCCATTTCTTTTTTTTTAATTTTGTGATGTATAAATGCGATTATTTCAATCGATTATTTTCTTGTAAATCAATCAATTCGAATAATTAAAATAAGGAATATCAGAAATTGATAGATGAAAATAAGAATAATTTTGTAATACGTGTAAAATACTATGAATATTGATAATAATATTTTTTACGCCACTAAAACCGACTCAACAACAAACAGTAGAATCTGGTCTATGGCTAAATTCGCGCCAATTTTTTTTTCAGATAAAAATTCAAATAAGGAATGCGCTCGCTGTTCGAATTTATATTAAAATGTTTATTTGCTATTTTATTAATAATTTGGTTTTGTACCTACTATTTGAATGTGAATTGCAATGAGAAATAAATAAGGTTGAATATAGAACGATCTTATTATGATCTTGGTCAGTAAAAAAAATCAGCCAAGATAAATTATATTTGTTCGACAAAATTGTTTGTAGTATGGTTGGATTAGTTATTTGGAAAGCGTTTTCATTCTTTCCTAAATCATGGCTCGTAGGCCAAAGTGTTCTTGGAGTGGAAGCCTCGGGGTAAAAATGGCCTAGAGGGAAACCACAATTGAGATGGAAAAAAAAATTTTTGGGGTGGGAAATCATCAAATAACTTCCCGGAGTGTCAGACTTTTACTGGCTGATGTCCACCGATCGATGTTCCTTCTTTTACTCCGGGCTGTGGTATCACTTTCGAACAACCCGCGATCCTGGCAGGACCCTACTGGGGTTGCGGGTCTGACACTCCCCCCCGCTCCGCCCAGAGCGGGGAAAGTGAGGCGCCATGGCATCCTCACCTACCACCTGACGCAGATCCTCACCGAGCACGAAGGTTTCGGGACGTTCCTGCACATCATCGGGCGGGAAGAAACACCCAGGTGTCACCAATGTGACTATCGCCCGGAGGACACGTTGGAGTACACAGGCAGTCTGCTCTTTTGAGCGGAGCACCGCTCTGTCCTGGAGGAGATGGTGATGTTTGAAGGAGAGAACCTCAACCCAAGCCAGCCACCGCGGAAGGCGCTACAGGGATCGGGCGCCGCGAGACGACAACGACTTTTTGTTAAAAGTTTAACAGGAGCGGATATTTGATGATTTCCCATCCAAGTGGCGCAAGACCATAAATAAGATATAAATAAGTTCCTAAAGAATTCCTGAGAAGTTTATGAGAAGGCCTCTTTTAAATTCCTAAAGAAGTCCTTAAATTCCATAAAATAGAGATACACTATTTAAAAATACTTTTTAGGGTTCCGTACCTCATAATAAATAACACAACCCAAATATAAAAGCTGTGAAAAAAACAACCCTCCAAGTCTGTACGGAACCCTTGGTGCGTGAGTCTGACTCGCATTTGGCCGGCCTATTTTTAATAATCTAAATCGCTTACTGCTACGCAAAGATCTCCTTATTAGTATGACCTACAAAATTGGTTGCCGCGAAACCGTTTGACAGCAAATGTGCCTACCAAATCTTGGCGCATAACATAATAATTAAACCATAACAAAAAAGCACGAGACAAAATGTTGTTGTCTTTCTTTTCTAATCGATGTCATAGATATTTGTACAACTATAATATCTATACTAGAGTAATATGCCATCTCCATAGGTAAATTCCTCAATGGTCCCAAAACTTTTTTGAAAGTTTACTCTATTACGATTATCGATTAGGTTGAATGCAACTTTTTAATCGTAATGATGGAACTTAGTTTTACGGTCAGCACTAAGAAATGTCATATTGCAACACATTTTGTAGTATTTTTTGTCGAGATTTGTATCGTGTTTTTTTATTAATTTATATGTAAAATGGCAAAAATAAGAATGCAGATGGAATGTCACTGTTTTTATTTTGGATTTCCGATTTTATTATCAAAGGGTTATCTTATGTATGTGCATTATTTCCAGCGTTTTTAAAGTACCTAATTTTTGGAAGGGTGTAGTTATATGTATTTTACACACATTTTACAATAGATCGACGCTGTTTTATCGACCATAGGAGGTTTTTGGAAATATAAATCTCAAACTTATCGTATGAAACAGCCGCTGTGACTTATTTTTAATAACAAAATTGAATGCTGTAAATTGATGAAAATTCTTGAATTTCATGACAATTCGCGTCACCCCACCGATTCAGCTGATGTGTCATGTGTCAAAATCCTATCGTGCAGAGTGGTTAATGTACTTACCCTGAAAAATGAAGAAAACCTTACAGAACTAATGCATGCACTAAAAGACATCAAATGGGATATCGTAGGCTTGAGTAAAGTGAGAAGAATGGGTGAAAATATCATATCTTATTGATAGAGTATGTAGAAGATAAAGTATGTAGTCTGTACTTTATCATCTAGGAGAGACCCCAGGTCAATATGGGGTAGAATTTATTGTTAAAAAACACCTCGCAAAGTATGTAGAAGGACTTTTGGGAATTTCAGAGCGCATTGCGATTATGAATATCAATCTACCGGGATATAAACATTCTTGGACTATTGTACAAATATATTCACCTACGGAACAGTTGAATTTGGAAACAATAAACACATTCTACATGGATTTAAACAAAGCAATTGAAGAGCACGGCCACAAAAACCTTATAGTAATGGGAGATTATAACGGACAGATTGGTGATAGGCGCCCAGGAGAAAATAAAATACTTGGACCTATTGTATACAGTAACAAAACAAGAAGTAGAAACGGAGATCTTATCATGAACTTTGCACAAAGACATAATCTCACTATCTTAAATACTATTTTCATTCTCATGAAAAAGAAGAAAAATATGTGGACGTGGATCTCACCGGACTGTAAAACGAAAAACCAAATCGATTTCATCATGACCAACAGAAACAGACACTTCACTAACTTCACCGAAATCAATAAATTAAATTTTAACACTAACCATAAGCTTATTAGAGCGGAACTATTAGCAAAACCAACAAAAGGACCTAGACCGAAGCAAGACCCAGGAACTGTAAAACTCGGGAAATATCAATTAGATCAAAATATAACTACCGCGCTAAGAGACAAATTCACTAACTTCAAATCTATCACACATATAGGAACACAAGAAAAATATTATACGATTGGTTAGAGAATATCATCAAAAGTATAACCCAGATGAAACTCATTGCAAATACCAAAACCGAACCAAAACAGTGGCTAACAAAAAATACCACAAGACTATTAGAAGCAAGAAACCTCTTAATAAAAGCTAGGAACGCACAAGACAGAAGGAAACATCTTACAAAACTTAGCAAAGAAATCAAGGACAGCATAAGGAAGGAAAAGAAGCAACACAGAATGAAAATAATAGAAATCTACATAAACAAAACGGGTGGAGTCAAAAAAGCGTATAGGGAACTGAGGAATTCAATAGATTGGATCGTTAAAATGAAAAGTCACAATGGGAAATGGAATCATTACAGAACAGATATTCTAGAAACAGCTGTATCCCACTACAAAGAACTGTACAAAAATGACACAAAAGAAAATGAAATTATTTTGGCAGAATCCTCAGACATCCCCAGCATTCTTCAAGCTGAAGTAGAGAAAGCTATTGATACCCAAAAGATAGACAAAACACTAGGTCCTGATGGAATAAGCAACGAAATTCTAAAACATAGCAAGGAAGGCTTGATACCGGTGTTTACAGACATGTTTAACCACATCGTAGACACTGAAATAATAGGGACTCCAGACGGACACGGCATACTCCAATTGAGAGCGTACGAGCGACTTGTACAAGTAGATATAGGAAAATGTTTTTTTTTTTAAATCAACTGTTGAACGCATTACAAATCCGTATAGTTGGTACGCTTTATTACCAATTTTTCCTATATGTAAGTCTAAGCAAAGCTTTGAATCAAAGATAACACCGAGATAACATTGCACAACGTGTATGTGTAGTTTATTATACTTTTATTTTTTGTAAAGCTTAAGAAGTTACATTTTTGTAAACTTAATTGCAATTTATTGTCCTGACAATAACTGGATAGTCGGTCCAAATCTTGTTGCAACAGAAGGCTATCAATTGATTGTCGTATGGTTCTATATACCTTTAGGTCGTCGGCATATAATAACAATTTGGTATTTCTAAAGCATTTGCTGATGTCATTTATATATAAAATAAACAAAAGGGGACCAAGTATAGAGCTTTGAGGTACACCAGAGGTAACCTGTGCGATATTAGATTTGTGACCATTGATTACAACCACCTGACTGCGGTTGGTAATGTATGAGAGAGAACCACCTCAGAAGATTACCAGTCCTGCATCACCCTAAGGTAGACTGGTAGAAAATGCCTAAGGCATTAAGTCCGCCTTTGTACAGTGTTATACATGTGCATAAAGTTTAATAAATAAATAAATAAATAAATAAGATTACCACGAATTCCGTTGAACGCTCTTTTATTTAGTAGTATTTCATGGTCTACCTTGTCGAAAGCCTTACAGAAGTCCGTATAGACTGCATCCACTTGAACACGGCTGTCAACACAATCAAATAAGAAGCTTGAAAATAATAATGAATTTGTATTCGTAGACCGACGTTTAACAAAACCATGTTGTTGTTGAATTATGATGTTGTGGAGTACAGGATAGATTTCATTATGAACTAACCTTTCGAAGAGTTTCGACAAGATGGAGTGTAGACAAGATGGAAATGGGACGATAGTGTCACATGAGTAGATAAACGGAACAGAGACAAAGCTTCCTAAGAACGTCCAAAATTGTTACCTATTTTGGTAGGGTTGTCCCAATAGGTTAAGACAAATAAAAAAAAAAAATTGTTAAATAGTTTTATTATTCAGTATGATATAATACTTTAGAAATTACTTACTCTAATAATTTTCTTTTTATAATTTACCCACCCACATACCTACAAATAATTAGTAAAAGCTTGTAATAATAATAAAAAGGTTAAAACACACCGTATAGTATCCTCTTCTTATTAAAAAAAAGGATCATGCAATACAATAAAGGTATTTACTTGAGAAAGTAATAATCAAATATTTAGTTACCTATTGTACTCCTTGGGATAGTTAAAGTATGATATACTAGCTTTCGCCCGCGGCTTCGCCCGCGTTAAATTTGGGGTAACACAGTTCCCCTTGCGCCTTATGGATTTGTAATAGCAACACTAAGTTTTCCCTTCTCTTCCCTCTTTCTCCCTCACATCCCACTTTTTTCAAAAAAATATTAGCCTATGTCCGTCTCCTGGTTCCCAACTATCTCTGTACCAAAATTCATCCAAATCGGTTCAGCCATTAAAGCGTGAAGAGGTAACAAACAAACAAACAAACAAACTCACTTTCGCTTTTATAATATTATATAAAATATAATATAATATAATATATATAATAGTAAGGATTTTTATTTTTAAAGTATTATTCATACACACAGTACAATAAACAACCATTATTATTATAAAATACCACGTTTTATATTAAAATATTCAATCTTGCAAATAACAAAACAAAAACCGTGCGTCGCACGAACCCTGGGATTGTCAACTGGCTGTGCCTGCGTAAACCGGTTTTTTCCAGTCTCGCCGCGTACGCGACAGGCGGCCAGTGGTCACGCACACATGCTCCGCGTGCTTGTCTCTGTTCCGTTTATCTACTCATGTGATAGTGTTCTACGCTGCGTTTGGATCCACCCTTGTGAACGGGCACAACATACGCATGCTTCCACGAAAAAAAGTCAAACTCCATCAGGACCTGGATGCTTCGCCGGGTCCAGGGTTTTAAGTTCCTTTAGTATGATCTCTTCACTAAAAGAGAGGTCGCAAATAGAGACATCGTGGAGTGCGTTATTGTCCTGGTTCATATACCGAGTAAAAAAAGTCCGAAAACATATTACACGCCATGTTAGGATCATTAGTTTCAGTATCTTTATATTGAAGCTTAGATGGGATTCCTGGCCTGTCCTTTCGATTGGAAACATAGGTCCAGACGTGTTTTGTGTTTCTACTTAGATTGTCTTCCACAGAACTGATGTACGAACGGAAACACTTGAGACATCTATCACCAGAGTAGTAGATTATTAACCAAGGGGATAAAGCAGTGTCTTCTTTCGCGGGTGATGATTTTAATCTCGAGCGCAACGAAGGACCCGAGATTTAATCCCGAGCGTAGCGAGGGTGTCAAAAACTTAAATCACGAGCGAAGCGAGGGATTTAAGACCAGTCTTGAGTTTGAGGGATTTAAGTTCACCCAAGACTAAGACAGCTTTAGCACCGAGGAAAATACTCTACTTTTCGTATCATTTGCGAAAAAAGTAACACAATAATAATATCAGATAAGCATTTATTAAAAATAATGAAAATTAAAAATTAACATTTGAAACATTGGTCCAAGTATAGATAGAGCAACATTTTTGTTTGGTACATTTATTGTTGATGAGTTGATTTGAATCCGATAATTCACTGTCACTGTCGTTTTGATTTAACATCGTAACGTGTTTTTAGAACATTAACTTATTTATAAAAATAAATTAAAATAAACTTAACGTTTATTTTTGTATTTGAAGAAAACAAAAAAGCGGCAAATTCTTAGTCTAATATTTTTTATCGGAAAAGCAAAGGCATCAAGCTCATACGGCCTCGTCGGTTTTCGTAATTTTATTTAACAATCGTAACTGCATAATAAATGCGTATTCTTTTTTTAAAAAGATGTATAATGCTTTAAATATAAACTCAATGGTGTAAACACAGATGTAGTTCAGTATAAATTTCGGTAAGTGATCCAAATTTAAATCACATTCTCCCCCTAGAGGATGAATGAAATTCAGTACAATTTTCTTTCCCTGTTTTTAACAGATTAAAAATGACTATTGTTATGTACGCTTATTGTGGCATAGAATGTCACTTTTTTGAGCAAGTGATACGAAAATGTTATTGTATTTCTTCCACTTGATCCATGCCCTTTGCTTCTTTTTAGAAATAGATATGAGAGTACGAGAGAACCATACGGGATAGCTAACAGATCTAGGTTGGGCCAATGGGGCGTATATTTTAATGATTTTATCCATTTCAGTGTAGAACCTATCCAAAGCTTCTTCAGATTTCATAGGGCTTAGCATTTCAGGCCAGTTCAGTTGCTGTATGTTACTATTAATATTGTCAAAGTTGGCTTTATGAAAACAATATTTGTGAAGAGGAGTTTTGGTCGAAGGGGTGATTTTGACGTTTAAACAGGTCTCACACGTAAATACAGGATGGTATGGGTCAATCGGAAGTAATGTCATTGGGACATTAGAAACATTACAAGTGTTATTGGAAATGACTACACTATAATGTTAAATTGAGAAGCACCCAAGAGGGAAATCAAGATATGTAGATTTGCACAGGCAGAAGGTCCACCAGAATGTAATGTATCAGTTTCCGCAGTAACTGTTGTAGAGGATACAAGCCAATTGGCTTCAGGAAGATTATAGTCACCTATAACGAAGAAAGTATCAACACTAGAGTGGCTTCCTTTGTGATAATACCGCCTATTGTTTAAAATATTATATAAAGTATATTAAAGAAAAGTTGTTATTTTTTGTACCCATTCAAATGAAATTGATACTTCTTAACTAATTTGCTTGTTTTTAATTTGACAAGTTTTCCGTAATCTTATTCTTTTACTCCTGTTAACAAATCAATACTTGTATCAAATTAAAAACACGCAAATAAGTAAGGAAGGTGAAGTATAAGTACTATTGTATACATACCTATAGCTATATCCAAACTTCCAAACTAATATTATAAATGCGAAAGTAACTCTGTCTGTCTGTCTTTCTGTCTTTTCTTCACGCCTAAACTACTAAACCGATTTGTGTGAAACTTGGTACAGACATAGTTTGGAACTTGAGAGAGGACATAAGATAGCTTTTAATACAAAAAATAAAAATAAAAAATAAATTTATTCCGGACATACAGCGCCATCTATTGGTCAATAGTCGGCATCAATTGAGTACTATAAATGTCGAGCTGTTCGGTTCATATTATTGTTTTAATTCATCGGAAAAATAATAGTTCCCGATCTCGTGGGATCGGCAATAACGGCTCTAAGTGAGTATACATCTCTTAAATTCAAACGCAGAGCTCATTATGTTAATTTCAGAAGATCGGGAACTATGTGGGTAAAACCAAAAAAACTGCCAGAAGTTACTATTCCACGCGAACGAAGTCGCGGGCAAAAGCTAGTATCTATATATATAGCTTATATACCTATTGTTATACATATCACAAGTTTGTGGATGGCGATACCAGATGGCGCTATTTACCCGATCAATTGACATTAGCGGTTCACAAAAAGTTGTGCAAGGGGGTTCTCTATACCCGATATACATAATTAGACTGCAATTTTCTTCTGACAAAAAGCTCTTGTCAATAAAAACGTTCCGTGTTTAAAAAACTATTTCTTCCATTTCCAAAGACAATAAAATTCCCTTCTATAACATTCAGTATTTAACACAGAGTAAAAGTTGAAAAAAAATATGGGTCTATTTAATTAAAAAAAAAAAACATTTTTCAGAACACTATTTTTTACTATTAATTATTTTTTTAGTTTTTGTACATTTTAATTAGCCCTTTATTTGATACACATATTGTGAGAGTGCATAAAAAATAACTACTCCATATCTTCAGCGTTCCGCCATGTTGGATTAATAATGACGTTCTATTACTTAGGACCATTTAGGTACTCGGGGGACCAATCTGTAGAATACTTTCTTGTATAAAAGGTGGTGCTAGATAGACCGTATAGATATCCTACAAATGAATTGTATGCGGAAGGTAGGGTACTTACTGTGCGGCAGTTTTTTGTGTTCAATGCCAGGAAGCATAGTCAGGTTCCTCCATTAGATCCAACCACCCGTAACGCCAAATGTTCATGCCCATCTATCTCTCACTAAACGGCTTTTGTTAGCCGCCAGGTTTACGTAATAAGTTCACTTATTTACAGAAGGGTCAATAAACACGTCCCAGTAAATAATTTAAAAAAGCACGATACCAAAATTAAATTACAAAACTGACTATATACTTACTCAAGATTATTACCGTACAGTAAAACTTATTTCAAAATTAATCTAGGCGTATAATAAATATCCTTCTTTTCAAATAAATTTTTATTTATCATATTATAATTAAATTAATTACTAAATATATACAACCTATAAATATACACAAACTAATAATAAAAAAATATATACAGAAAATTACAGGGCGTCAAAAAATTCGTCCGTATCGCCGTCAACAGGTAAAGTGCCCAGAAGGCTGGCAGCATTACCGCGTTGGATGGCAATGCTTATTTTTTGTGCAAAAAACAGGCCAGCCCTCTGGTCACGAGAAGAATCGACCAACCGCTTGGAGATTTCTCGAAATACTACATGGGCACTCGGACCCCATGGCCCTAGTGTTTCAACCCCAAACGGCTCAAAAACAGGGTACTTAGTCTGAACGGCCCAAATCGAATGGCACGTGGGCCATTCGAACGTAAACAAAAATCGTCTACGTTCAAATGGCCCGTTGGTTAAAAAATCTATCTAAATTCAATGGATAAACTACATTATGTACATTCGGGTGCAAAAGTAAAAAGTTTAAATAAAATATAAGTAAATAACAGTCTAGAGATTTAACGTCCGGCAATTGTCGCACGCACAATGTAGCAGACGACACAAACAGCTTATTATAAAGTCCTATTTCAATTTATACAATAAAACCGCTTCTTTGAGAAACACCAAAACCGTTTTCGAATGCAAATAAAAACGGAAAATCGCACACACAACACCAAAGTTCAACAGGGAATGCCAATATTTATTTGAAATGTTGAAATATGCTTAGTGTATTGAAACAGTAGGTATGGTTAAAACTAGATTATTGTTGATCTTCCAAAATAATTTTTAGTAAATAGCTATTTCATTTTTCGTTGCTATGACACCCGCGTCCATTTTTTCCCGTACTTTTCTTTTTAAATTGAATACGGTAATATCTACAGCATCACACATACACACACACACATACCACTCTCTTCACGACCACACACACACACTCAAACAACCTCTCTCCACACCACATCACACCCCACCTACACTTCTTTATACAAAAACTAAAAAGGTGGTAATTCGTTCGGGTTCGCGTCTGTATTGCCAATTCTTCTGATGATTCTATTCAAACATACATAGATTGCAAGGTAAATTATTTAATTATATTTTGAATTAAAAAGAAGCAAGTTGTTGAAATACACAACTTCCCCCTTTATTAGAAGTCGGTTTTAGTACATTTTGTTTCAAGCGTTTGTAGTCGCTGATAAGCTTCTAAGACTGATAATGTTCAATGTCCCACACTGCACGGTCTACTCGCTCGCTACTATTTGAGCGTGGCTGCGGGACGAGGGTGTACCTGTATCCGGGGCAGCATGTCGGGCGGGAGGAAGTGGCGCAGATTGGAGTTGTTGTGCACCTTCAGATGCAGCAGGTGCTGCAGACCGGCGCCCGGTAGCCACGGGAACACGTTGTTACCTACGTTTCTGCATGGAGAACATTCAGTATGTGAATTATGGCGATTAGTTCATTGTTGTGGAGAGTATGTTTGCTAAAGAGCTCCAGTGACCAAGGCCTTAATATAGTCAGGTTCGTAGCTACAAACGCCGCACAGCTTGTACAGCACACAAGTTTTCATTACGCATTGTATATGTCGCGAGAGGTGCGAGTACGCAATACAATACAACAGTAAGTGGAGTACGTACAAGTCTTTCAGCTTGGAGATGGGCACGAATGTCTCCATGTCAATGTGCTCGATGAGATTGCTATCCAGGTTCCTGCAACAGAACGTCCCTCAGTAGGTACTACTGCCTCATCATGAAGACCCACCCCCAAACCTCACCTAAGTTAAAATACAGAAGATGACTGAAGTGTTGATTCTACTAGTACAAGTTGAACAAGTGATGTTGGTACAAGAACCATTGCGTATCAAACTTCACACTTAAGTTTGCTGTCTCTTTCTCGCTACAGTAAAAGACAGAGTAAAGCAGATAACCCTACCAATTAAAAACACCGATTCTATAACGCTGCCTATTGTAAATGTGATAAAGCAAGCAAGTTTATTTTATATGTGCCTTTGTTTAATGATATCCCTTTCTTCTGTTGTGGTTACGAATTCCATAAACTTTTTCATAATATTATAAATTATTCATTATATTTTCATTTGGGATGCCTAAAGAAGCCTCCTCGTGTAGCACAAGCTGTTCCAGCAGTCTCCAAACCGAACCAAGCGCTCGGCGCATCCTGGACAGTCACACCCAACACCTTCTGTGACTGACCAATTCTTTCTTTGCGGTGGTAGGGATCACACCCGCCTGGTTCGCGACCACCCTCCCACCGGAGCTCCGCGTCAAGCAGGCAACTGTGTTTCGTCGATGCGTGGGAGTGCCAGTGCCTTTGGGAATGGGGAGTTAGTAGTTGCGTTGTCCGAAACTGTTCACAGCCTAGGAGCGAACTTCGTCGTGGTAACTCACTCTGGAGGGTAGCGGGATCCGAAGCACGGTCTTGCCGTTGGCCGACCGCAGGAAGTTGGGGGCCCAAGTAGCACACTAGTCGTGCGAAAGGCTGCCCCGCCACCTCGCGAAAAATCCCGATTTGCACCACCGTGCCAGTCGGCGACTGGATGGGAGGACCCGGTGGACATTTTCGGGGGGGTTCGGGCGTCCCCGCAGTCTCCAGATGAGTTTCCCTCTATGTCGAACTAACCTCCAGGGAAATGTATAGTCAATCGCCTCCGCCTCACTTTCCCTTTATTCCCAGAAAAAAAACAAAACTCCAAAAAACTCATGAAACGCAAAATAAAGAGAAGTAAGTGTAACCAACGGCAGAGCACCTCCTCCCTTTTAAAGTGCTCCCTCGAGGCTTGGCTAGTTTTACAGAATGTTTTTGGTGGGATTTCCCTTCTTTTTGTAGAAACGTTGATTTGTTACGTTATTCATTTACTTTATTTATTTGCTGCAAATAATCGCTCCTAATCCCTAGCAAACGTTTCAACCCCAGTAGAAGAATGTCGTGAACGACTGTAATGCGGCTGGTTGCTACTTCACCATAAAAGGTTATCGAAAAAGCAACGCAAGCGAGTTTTAAAATACAGTCATCTAGCGACGCGTGCGGGTATCACCGCCACTCTTAGTCCGATGCATTATAATATATACATATAGTCCATCTCCTGGTTCCCAACTATCTCTGTACCAAAATTCATCAAAATCGTTCGAGAAAAAGGGAAGAAAAGGGAAAACTTAGCTTTGCTAATACAAATCAATAAGGCGCAAGGGGAACTATATTACCCCAAATTTAACGCGGGTGAAAGCTAGTTTCGTATTAAGTAAGTCAGAGTGAGTAAGTCAGAGTGAATACGTATTTCCTTTAAACCAATTAATTTATAGTGCTATAACCTATCGTGATAATCGGGTATAGCTTTTCGAATCCCATTCTTCAAAACAAGAAAACGAAACGGGCCTGAACAGACTCAACATTATTTGTATACTTGAATAATGAATAAAAAGAGACCAAATAACGGAACAATACTCCAATGAGCTCTTTACTAATGCGTTATAGGAAAATAATGCTATTATAGTAGGGTAGTTAGGTAGGTAGGTAGGGTAGGTAGGTAGGGTAGGTAGGTAGGGTAGGTAGGTAGGGTAGGTAGGTAGGGTAGGTAGGTAGGGTAGGTAGGTAGGGTAGGTAGGTAGGGTAGGTAGGTAGGGTAGGTAGGTAGGGTAGGTAGGTAGGGTAGGTAGGTAGGGTAGGTAGGTAGGGTAGGTAGGTAGGGTAGGTAGGTAGGGTAGGTAGGTAGGGTAGGTAGGTAGGGTAGGTAGGTAGGGTAGGTAGGTAGGGTAGGTAGGTAGGGTAGGTAGGGTAGGTAGGTAGGGTAGGTAGGTAGGGTAGGTAGGTAGGGTAGGTAGGTAGGGTAGGTAGGTAGGGTAGGTAGGTAGGGTAGGTAGGTAGGGTAGGTAGGTAGGGTAGGTAGGTAGGGTAGGTAGGGTAGGTAGGTAGGGTAGGTAGGTAGGGTAGGTAGGTAGGTAGGGTAGGTAGGTAGGGTAGGTAGGTAGGGTAGGTAGGTAGGGTAGGTAGGTAGGGTAGGTAGGTAGGGTAGGTAGGTAGGGTAGGTAGGTAGGGTAGGTAGGTAGGGTAGGTAGGTAGGGTAGGTAGGTAGGGTAGGTAGGTAGGGTAGGTAGGTAGGGTAGGTAGGTAGGGTAGGTAGGTAGGGTAGGTAGGTAGGGTAGGTAGGTAGGGTAGGTAGGTAGGGTAGGTAGGTAGGGTAGGTAGGTAGGGTAGGTAGGTAGGGTAGGTAGGTAGGGTAGGTAGGTAGGGTAGGTAGGTAGGATAGGTAGGTAGGGTAGGTAGGTAGGGTAGGTAGGTAGGGTAGGTAGGTAGGGTAGGTAGGTAGGGTAGGTAGGTAGGGTAGGTAGGTAGGGTAGGTAGGTAGGGTAGGTAGGTAGGGTAGGTAGGTAGGGTAGGTAGGTAGGGTAGGTAGGTAGGGTAGGTAGGTAGGGTAGGTAGGTAGGGTAGGTAGGTAGGGTAGGTAGGTAGGGTAGGTAGGTAGGGTAGGTAGGTAGGGTAGGTAGGTAGGGTAGGTAGGTAGGGTAGGTAGGTAGGGTAGGTAGGTAGGGTAGGTAGGTAGGGTAGGTAGGTAGGGTAGGTAGGTAGGGTAGGTAGGTAGGGTAGGTAGGTAGGGTAGGTAGGTAGGGTAGGTAGGTAGGGTAGGTAGGTAGGGTAGGTAGGTAGGGTAGGTAGGTAGGGTAGGTAGGTAGGGTAGGTAGGTAGGGTAGGTAGGTAGGGTAGGTACGTAGGGTAGGTACGTAGGGTAGGTACGTAGGGTAGGTACGTAGGGTAGGTAGGTAGGTAGGGTAGGTCTGTGCGTAACGTGCGTTAAAAACAGAGCGTATTAAACATCACACGTAAAAATGACTTTTAACCGTTCGTATTTAACGTTATTCAACCGTTTGAAACAAACCGCCCTATGCAGGGTAGTTCATAAGTGGTGTTCTTTAAGTTTACTAACGTGACGCGAGCTCACTTACCTACTCACTACAAATACGTTACCCGTTAAATTGGTTAACACCTTTCTTGTTACACGATATTGTTGGCCAATGTTATTGTATTTGTGCCAATAAATACCATTCAGGACTTGTGCTGGCATTAAATGTCAAATTCGTTGTATTAAAATAACCCAACTTAACTTTTTAAATTAACATATTTGCAGCGACATAAGCAATGTAAAGGTAATCCGCGAAAGACGCACCTTTCGGTGGTGTAGGTACGTGGAGCTTGGGGTGGGCGTGGGCATGTGACGTCACGGGGCGTATACTCACAGCACTTGCAGAGCGGGCGTGTGCGTGAACACGTCGGCGGGCAGGCGGCGCACGCGGTTGTGTGCCAGCAGCAGGTCGTGCAGGCGCTGCAGCCCTCGCAGCGAGCCGCCGTCCAGCAAGGAGATCTCGTTGCCCGACAGGTCTCTGCGGAACACACACGTTAGCGCACGCACTGCCACTGCCACACACAACGCACGTCACTGGCGGACACTCACAGCTCGCCCAGCTCGGCGCAGTCGTGCAGGTCGGGCACGCGCTGCAGCATGTTCAGCTTCACGTCCCTGCACACAGAAGGCGAGTTACATGAGATCGTCAAGTACGCGCGCCGGCTCCCACGGGAAGCGGGTGGGAGCGTTATCTTTTGTTTTTGTTTCGCCTTGTTTGATGAGAGAAAATAGGTCAATCAAATCAGGACAATGCTTTCTAATGAATATTCAGAACGTATAAGTGTTACAACTGGGAAACAAACATAAGCTCATAGTGTTACAGTTGTGCACTAGCCCCAGGCAAGCGAGCAGCGCGCAGTCTGCACCCGATCTTCTGCTCCCACTGCCCTACTGTGTATGGCGAGCGTCGCCGACGTCGAGTTCGACACCATGTGAAGGGTCGTGTCCGGACAGGCTCCTTGGACTCCGCAAAGACAGGCGACACGCAATTAATTTTTCGGCTGTTTGTGTATGTGAGTTTCAGTGTTGTAAAAGCACCCACGATACAGGAGAAATTCCTAGAGTAGGGCAGCGTTTTTTTTTTTAATTAATATTATTGTACCATAGCTCAAAAAAAACCGGCCAAGAGCGTGTCGGGCCACGCTCAGTGTAGGGTTCCGTAGTTTCCCGTCCGTCACAATAAGTGTCCCCACGTATGAGTTTAAAGGTGGAGGAGCGTGCAACATTGCACGCATTTATATTTATTTATTTATTATGCACTCATATATCTATATAAAATCACGAATATATTTAAGTGCATCTTATTTTACCACGGTAGGTGATGAAAGCACGGAAAATCTTAACATCGACTTTTAAAAAAATGACGTCATTACACAACGCCATCTATCGAACCATTTATGAACTGGTTTTTTACCTTAACATTTTGATGGTGTTAAATAAATGAATTTTAGTTTTGGTCTAAATTGCCTTAGCATGTTCTTAATAAAAGTTTTATGTATGTAGTTATAAGATACCGCCAATGCCAAAGAGAGACCAACCGAACAATTCGGTAATACCCGATCCAATGTAATAAGTACCTACAGCGCCATCTCTCGGGGAATTGGGTTACTAATTCATACATAGACGTGCAAGAAGTTTTCGGTGGTAATTTTGGATTGGGAGAACCGATTTCAATAATTATTTTTTTGTTTGAAAAAAAATACGTTCAGGATAATAAAATATGTAAACGAAGTTAAAAAAAATGCTTACATATACGATTATACTACAAACTTACTCCAGAAATTATTTTGTACAACTTTTTGTCTTTTTTGTACAAAAACTGTTGTGTCAATCAAGTTCAAAATAATTCCTAGAAAGTCCTTGTAAAGTTCTACTTTTCAGATTTTTTTCATATTTTCTAAACTTATGGTTCAAAAGTTAGAGGGGGGGGGGACACATTGTTTTTACTTTTGGAGCGATTATTTCCGAAATTATTGACATTATCAGAAAATGATTTTAGTAAACCCCTATTCATTTTTAAATACCTTTCCAACAATGTATCACACGTTAGGGTTGAAATAAAAAAAAAACACTTCCCACTTTACATATAGGGTGGCTACCCTAATAAAACATTTTTTTCCAATTTTTATTTTACCACTTTGTCGGCGTGATTGATATACATATTGGTACCAAATTTCAGCTTCCTAGTGCTAACGGTCACAGAGATTAAGCGAGGACGGACGGACGGACGGACGGACAGACAGACATGGCGAACTATTAGGGTTCCTAGTTGATTACGAAACCCTAAAAAGTGAAGAAAAAAATCAAGACAACAGCAAGCCAATTTACAAGTCCTCAAATAAGCACAAAGTACAGAGGTGGACTTAATGCCAATGGCATTTTCTACCAGTCAACCATTGGGTGATGCAGCGACAAACAGTGGTAGGTGTAAAACAAAAAAAAATAGTAGTTATTAATTTATACAATATAAGAATATAAAATACTATAAATATAAAACAAAATATTACAAACATACATGACATAAATTATAGATACACAGATACACTAAAAAAATAAACAAACAATGGGGAAAATATTAACAATGTGACGATACTGCCGACTTTTTGAGAAGAAACTCGCGAACTTTATGTTTAGAAGATAAACAGTTGGCTGCCATTCTCATTTCCTAGGGAAGCGCATTCCATTGTAATAGACTGGACGAAGAATGCTCGGTGAATGAAGTCAGTGCTGTGAGAGGGATAATGTAGAATACGGTTCTCCGATGACTACAGACTCATTAATTGTGGTTAGCACAAATATACTGAAAGTGGGGAGCAAGGTAACTAGGGGATGTAGGAGAAACAAGAAAAGGAAACAAGGTGGTTCACGCTCTTTGCTCCCTACGCTGACGTATGGGCAAAACAAATCGAATGCAGTTATTTAGAAGACGGTCAAGTTTATCGAGGAGTTCTGCGTTCAAAGTTGCACATGTCGATGGTGAGGAAAAAAAATAAGGACTGTACAAGCATTGTTTTCGTTTTTGACGATAAAAGTTTCTCAAACGATACATAGCCCGCAACGTACCAGTAACCTTTTGACTGACAAGATCTTTTACGTGAGAGCTATATGGAATGACTGTACCGTCAAAAAGAACCGGCGGCAAGATCGTGTCATCCAACTTACTAACAGCAAGTTTCTTCATCAACAACTAAAACTATCAGTAAAAGTATTAATTTTTACTTGACCATTACTGACATTTTAACAAATGTGTTTCTTCATCCAGGTAACAGCTAAACTAAAAGTCAATAGAGTTACCCCAAAAAAACGTGGGGAGCTTTTTTTACCCATGACTGGCAATTCCACTGTCAAGTAGTGCCAAATGCATAGAGTACTTTTATTATACAATGTGTCCCACGGATAAGTGACCGCCCGGCGTTTTTTGAATATTTGTACAAAATTATATGGCCAAAAGTCAAATGTCGTTTTGAAAGAACACCAATCGATTGCTTCAATGGAAATTGAATTCATAAATAATAACATAATAACATTATTATGGAGCTTTTCGGAGATAATGAGCTAAGTACATGAATTTGATGCCCAGATGTAAATGA
This sequence comes from Ochropleura leucogaster, assembly GCA_958449745.1. Lineage (NCBI taxonomy): Eukaryota > Metazoa > Arthropoda > Insecta > Lepidoptera > Noctuidae > Ochropleura > Ochropleura leucogaster. The sequence continues at coordinate 22,188,102 of OY288201.1, forward strand.
TGTCTTAATTAAAACTGCGGGGTATCTTTTTGAAACTAGTCATCATTTCTCGTGTCATGGTATTTTTGTAACTTTAGCAATCCTATTTATTTCGGAAATGTATACAGCCTACATTAAAGTGAATTTTGTATTGAACATAGCTGTGAATTGTAAGACCATATAAATCGAAATTATGCTGAATGGAGTTGCTAGAGATACAAAAACAGCACGACATGAAGAAATGGGATTTGCGGGTTTTTAAACTATACCCCTCTATTACTGTAGTTGACCAGATTTTCATTTCAAAATCAAATCAAATCATTTATTTCAATTAGACCATTACAGGCACTTTAGAATTTCAAGAAACAAAATGAATCTACAGTCCCGGTCACAAGGCATAATAACTTGTGAAAGTACTGCAGTTGCCCATTCCAAAGCGTTGATCTCTATGGAGAAGAATGGGCAAGAAACTCCATGGACACTCTTTTAAATTCTAATATTTTTACAAAATAGTATTTACATCATTCGTGTTGAGATTATACAAATATGTGAGAACGATGTAGAAAGACGTGCACAGTAAGAGCGTCCAGAGTAAATAAAAAACAAAATTCAATTTAAATCTAAATAAATTAAAAATGACCGTGATAGTTAAAAAATGACCAGTCCCAACTGACAGCGCCCGTTCACGAACATGACGTATGGATCAGCCCCATTCAGCTCGACCATTTTGAAGGGAGCTAAATGACCCGACACACCCGCCACCATCAGCGAGACATTTAAGTGAGCATGACACTATTAACCACCAAATTACATGTTAGCACAAAACAGGTTATGTTTATTTACGCATTTTCATTTAAGCATTTTCATTTTTATTTTTTTACAATAGATCCCTAATTGTAATGTTTAATTATTTACAATGACAAATCTTCTAATTTCACTGGATACAATTATAACATTTGAAAAAACTCATAAAGAAATATGCAAAAGTCATAATAAACTAAAAAAAAATAATTGATGTATCAAGAGATGATCTATAAAAATGATCTTTGCGTATATTGATTTTATTACGCCGAAGCGTTAAATAACTAATGATAAATGTTCATCATCATTTGAACTTGAACTTTCACAGGACAACGACGAAGTTCGTGTTAACAAGTTAAAACCTGCTAACTTTAACCCTCCACTTCAATCATAGGTATTATAGTAATCTCTAGAAATAAATGCTGTGAAGGCTGTGAAACAATATAATAACCTACAACTTTGTCAAAATGACAGTTACTTTAGCTTTACTGCTTATAGAGGGGCGTAGCAAACTACGCTGACGCCGCTGGGGAGGTAGCGCGCAGCACCCAGTCGTAACCGATGTCCCACAGGAGTGGCCCCAAGACCGATCCATGTGGGACACCAACAATGCCCCGACCACACGACGAAGGTCATCCGGTGGTATCCGAGAGCCTCCCTGATGCAGCGCCAAGGCATGTTGTTAAACGCGTTGGTGATGTCGAGAGACACCGCCACGACAACCCCACCCCTGGACACTGCAGCCCCCGTCGTGAGCGCTCTCACGCGCATGATGGCGTCCACCGTCGAACGCCCCTTGCGGAAACCATACAGGTGTTCCGCAAGATCCGGCCCCGTCCCCACGAGGTGCCCGACGAGGCGGTTTGCAATAACAACCAACCCTCCTCTGATAGTGCAACTGCAAGTCATCGACATACAGATGATATGCACACTAAAGTTCAGAAGTTAGTAAATTTATAAAAGTAGATAACAGAAGAGGAGAAAGAATACCGCCTTAAGGAACACCAGTTTCCAAGTCACAATGTGGGTAATCGCTGATAGGAGCTTCCAAGATAGTTGCGATCATACTACGGGTGATATTATTATCATCACGGGGCCTCCCACGGTCAACATACGAGAGAAGGATTCAAAGTAAGCATGAGATCGAGCCAGGAATCTTTGCCGACAGTGTTATGGTGGGTAGGTTGAAGCGGTAGGTAACACAATCAGACTAACCGACTCGATAAGATGGAGGAGTTTACGGAATCGTGGGGCGTTGTGGGCAAGGAGATTTGTGTTGAAGTCGACCATGAGGATGTGATGTGCATACTTGGAACCCGAAGATTCAAGTACTAATTTTTTACTGTAGCTTTCCGCCGGTCATCTATCGATTTGTTTCGCTCACTCATTGATCTGGCGTCTCAGCAGACCAAGCGTGGAGAGTAAAAGCTCACGAGAACCTTGAAACTCCTTAGCTATCTTAGCCACTGTATCTTTGGCAGGCCCGGCACACTGTATTTGTGCCTCAAGCTCACCCATCTTCTTCAAAAAGTTTTCCTCCAGTGTTTTCTGTGCAGCTAGGACTTGACTTGACGGCAAATTGTGACATGATGTGTATGTGTAGGGTAGTGTTTTAAACTTTTTTAATGGTGGTTTCGAAACAGCTGGCAGGTGGTGTAATGTATGACTAGTCAAAGTTATGCAATATACCACTAATTAGTATTAACTGTTGGAACTCATATACAACTTATTATTATTAATGAGATTTTAACGAATTATTCAATAGTAATACAATTTACATGTAATTAAATTAATTACTATATACAACCTATAAATAGACACAAACTAATAATAAAAATATAGGTATACAAGTAAAAAATGGAAAATTACAGAGTGTCAAAAAATTCGTCCGTATCGCCGTCAACAGGTAAAGTGCCCAGAAGGCTGGCAGCATTACCGCGTTCGATGGCAATGCTTATTTTTTGTGCAAAAAACAGGCCAGCCCTTTGGTCACGAGAAGAGTTATTCAATTAATTTTATTTAAATAAAATTCCGGATTGTTTTAAACGTCTGAACTATTTCACACTTACCAACGAAAAACCACGTAATGGATATGAAAGTTCCGGGGTTGCGGGTTGTTCGCAATAGATACCGCGGCCCCGGAACGTAAAGGGCAATAGAAGGAACATGGGTGGGTTTTAGTCAGTACAAGTCTGACATGCCTCCCCACTCCGCCCAGAGCGGGGGAAGTCACTGGATGAATTCCCAACCGAAAAAAAAATGGATATGAAAATACAAATCATTGGTAACATTGTATGGTGATTGTTGGCATGGTAGCCCGTGAGTATGTGAGGCAGTGAGGCAGTGCGGAGCCGGCAGCGAGGGTACTCACAGTGAGCGCAGCTGCGGCACGTGCGCGCACAGGTCGGCAGGTATGCGGGCGAGGAGCGCGCGGTCCACTCGCAGCGTGCGCAGGCGCAGCGTTCCGTTCAACGACGGCAGCATGCGCAGAGACCGCGCATCTGACAGCACCCTGCACACGCGAACTAACTTATACCACACGGACAATACACAGGCACATTGATTGATTTACACTTCATTTTACACCATAACGGACAAAAACATACATTAAATGAATTAATTAATAAACCGAGAGCAGAACCTCCCGCCTAGCTCAGCCAAACTCCTGCTCGGGTGCGTAGCACTCTTGCGGGAAAAAGCAACCGGTTGTCAACAATTGTGACGATCGCCCGAGGACATGGTGGAGCGCACTGTGGCGGTCTGCCCAGCTTGTGCAGAGCACTGCTGTGTCCACGTAGAGGCGGTTAGTGGCTTCGATTTCTTGCGTTTGACCCTTGTTCAATGCATGGTAGGGCCCGGCAAGACGATTCCCGGCCACTGTAGAAGCGGGTCTGGGGACGGTGTGGGTAGCTCACCGCCCGTCCGTCCAGTGATGACAGACCATGTCGACGGCGCGTTAGTGTTCCACGAACGCTTCAAAGAGATCTTAGCAAAGCAGAGAGGCTTGCCAGGGCCACATAGCATGGGTGGATTTTGGTCAGTACAAGTGTGACAGTACCCCCTCACATCCGCTCAGAGTGAGGAAGTTGTTTGATACTAAATAAAAATTTTGGGAGCTACCTTGGCGAGCGACGACGGTACGTTGAGTATGCGGGACACGAATCTAGTGTTTATTTTACGTTTTCCGGGGTGTAAAGGTGTCAAGGCAGTAATATTGGGCCTTTGGAATTTATTTTATTTGTAAACGACCTGCCTACAGTCGTGAAGGAGGCAAAGTGTCTACTGTTTGCAGATCACTTGAAGTTGTACCTCAATGTTCAAGACACTACAGACTGTAATAAGCTCCAGTCGGATATCGACAACGTTGTTCAATGGAGCAAGTCTAACAAGCTTCATTTTAATGTCGATAAGTATTGTTTGATGAGCTACACTCGCGCGCATGTTCTTTTACGGCACCAGCACTGCTATTCTGTAAACAGTGATTCAATTCAAAACTCACCTCGCAAGCCATCTCGAAAGTCACACTCACTTCACTACTCACCTCACCTGTAAAAGTTTTTGTATTCACAAAACAAGTTCAAGGCCAAGTGAAGTGAAGTGAGTGCCGAAAACTCAAGTGAGATTTCTCTATGGTAATAGAGAGTGACGCTAAATTGTGTCTTGCTAAAATTTATATCGACACACAAAATTACCAGAATTTGCGCTCTACATTAATAGTTTATAGTTTATTCTGGCCTTAAATGCAATGTAGATGTATTATTTTGCACATTTTAAAATTTACAAGTCTTATTTGAGATCGAGAATGAAATAACTAGGCTGAGAGAAGAATGAGAAGAGAGAGAATGAAATGGGGTGTCGCCCTTGCTTCGTGGTCCGATGAGATGCCTCTGTATTAAAAAAAAAACTCACATCACGTAATGTCATTAATGTCAATCGCCTTAAGTGTTTTTTGTTTACAAAGTATTATTTTTATTTCCTCAAGTTTTCTCAGTGAAGTGTTTAACAAAATGAAGTAAGTACGATTTCTTAGGTAATTAGTAACAGCCGGTATCGGTATATTCATATTTAATTATTAATTCCCTATTTCAGTGCCGACTGCGCCGAGCGTAATTCCCAGAGTTTTTAGAAAGGAAGCTTAGCTTGGTAATGGGATTTTCCAAACATCAAAGCGCCAAACAGGCTGCTAATAAGGACTGGGATCAAATAACTGTAAATCTAAACAGTATGGGTGGAAAAACGGTGAAGACTGCAAAAAAATGATTTAAGGTTAGTTGATAATTTCAGTTATCTTATTTACATAGTATACTTCATATATTTCATTGTGTGTTGTGCTATTTGCGTCTTTGCTTATCATGCAGTGTAAAATAATTATTATTTTCTATATATTTCTCATTACAGTATTGGTCTGACAAAAAAAGTGCAGTGAAAAAGAATGCTGCTGCACGCGCTGCTTTTGGAAATACTACAGGTTTAGGAATGGTTGAAGGTGGCACATCAAAGCTATCAGATATAGAAGAGCGCATAGAAATGTTATTGGTGGTGAAGGTTTTGCTACAGGCGACACACATTTACATATACAACCATTTAATGTATGTTATTTATAAAGGTAGTTAATAAGCCCATTCTGTTACTAACTCACACTCATTTTTTGGAATCTACGGACCCAGTCTTTCTTTTAAGTTAATTATTAATTAAACAAAAATCTTATCAGGTATGTTCAGGTATTTGGCAGTTGCACAAATACACTAGTGAGTCATTTGTATATACCTAAGTATTATTGGCGCGCTTGCGCTCGTCCTCCAATGGCATCCTGAATGTGTTTTCAGATCGGTGGGACTCTCCCCTCTTACGAAGGTGGATAAGTGTACAGACACACCTATCCACATAACGAGTGTGATTATAAATTTTATTGTAATACTAACACTAGGCTAAGTGACTTTACTACTAACAATATATGGATTTATCTGAAATAAATTATTTGAATTATAAAAATATCAAGTCTTCAAGCTTACTTCACCATGCTGCTTCTGGCTAGGCAGAGGCCAGTGTTTTCAAGCGGGATGCAGCCCATTGACTTTGCTTAATTATTGTCATCTTCTAACAACAGCTGAGATGAATGATGTACATAATGTGTTTACATTATATATACATACACTGCCATGCACGGGGAGCTTCAGAAGGGGCTTAAACTGACAAATACAACAACCTCAATGATTTATATTGGTTTAATACTATCTAAGTTTTGACATTAAAATTGTTTGTTTCAGGATATTGATGAATATTTAATTGAGGTGCCAGGCTGCTTATGATGAGGACATGATCCACCTTATGAAGCATCCAAATGTATTATATTTATATCTTCATCTGTTATCTGCAATTAGAGTAAATAAATACTTATTACTTTCACTTTGTTTAAAGTAAAATAATAAATTGGTTTATTTTCGTGCTAGTATCTTTATATAACATAAATTATAAGTTTATTAAATGTACTTATGTAATTTGATGATTATACTGATTGATATCCAAATAAACAGATAAAATTAAGCATGTGTTTCTTTGACTGAACTTACCAATAGAACATTTCTTGCATAATATCCTTTGCAACAGTAATATCTTTCTTCATTCTTCTTAGGTCTTATCATAGTAACCAATGTGCTATCTATACATTCTATAACACCGGGTATGTTAGTTTTCTTATGAAACCTAAAAAATAACATTTAAATAAGTACTAGTACATCTAAATAATGGCTTTAATTTTTTTTTTAAATTTTACTGGTAAAGGAGACCAGTGACTAAAAATACAATGTAAACCAAATGATACTGGGTCAGCACAATAGGCCTGTCCGATACTTATGTTAAATTTGTTCAAAAACTTTACTCAGTACAAAATAAATCATCTAAGCGAGTGGACGTTTAAGTTATTTACAACCGTGCCTACAAACAATATTGAACCCTAACGTACTGTACATAGTGGTCATTACGAGCCGGATTAGTAGTTGGCGCGGCAAGACAACTCATTAGCGCGAATACAATAGGGAACCGCATTCCTTAGATAATAGTACGAGAGCCAGGTGCCAATTTGGTTAATTATTTCTTCTCGTTAGATAATTGGCGATACGCATCGGACAACAGTATCATAAAGCCCTATGACCGTCAGCTGCGGCGCAGTGGGGGGGATGAGTAGTTGTAACCTCCCACGCTTGAAGAAAAAAAAAATTAATTCACTCATTTCCTCTCGGCTAAAACTTTATCAAGTTATAGCTAACCCAATACCTCAACAAAAAAAATAAGTCAGCTGGCTATAACATAGTGGATTGTACGTCAGCTGATGGGTAGATCTTGGGAAAAAAAATCTTCACTTTCAGTGATATCCTCTCGGCTAAAAATTTACCAGATGATAGCTTATATGTAACTATTGATAAATATATACGTCAGCTGGCTGTATCTCGGTGGAAAAATCGTCAGCTGATACTTTGAAGGTCGTTACGTAGAAGTTAGCCAGAAGCATTTACTGACTATTTAAAGGCATCAGCTGACCTGGTTTCCCTCGACTTATTGCTAGCTGATTTTTTTTATTTATCACAGTACTAGCTTTCGCCCTCGGCTTCGCCCGCGTTAAATTTGGGGTAACACAGTTCTCCTTGCGCCTTATTGATTTTTAATTTTTGAGTGCTCTCCCCCGAACGCTGTCACGAGCGGACGTGTTTTTGTGACTCCTTATATTTTATTTCGATTAAAGTTGTTTAAAACACAGTAAACAGTAAAACCAACTAATAACTACGTGAACAAAGTGCTAACTTATAAAACAGTGAAAAAACTATAAGAGTGCATAAACAAATACTCAAGTTATCAACGAAATCAATTTAAATGAACTCAAAGTGAACGTTAAAAGTGTGATGTGTCGTGGTGCCTGACCTTGAAGATCAATAAACAGGTCACGGCACGTACCTTAGAAAACTATCAACTAAACGTAAATTTCAACAAATTGTTCTAAGTTCACGTGGTCTAGAGGCACTTGCACTCGCCTTAAAGTATAAGTGCGCTGCGTGTCGCAGGTTCAAATCTAAGTTTCACACAAGAAGCACTTTTTGTCATATCGAATTTTTCCTTTCACTCTGATCACGAACACGAGCAGACGACGTGTATTATTGTTGCTATCCGTATAAGTACCTACGCAGCAACTTCGATATGATTCTAAGCCGATCACCTCCCGCATTATCTTCTCCGACGGCCGAAGCACCGATTAATGCAACCAAACATAAACAAACGACCATTAAATTGACGACATCAACCAGTGATCTGCAGCACTCCCAATCAGTATCTGATCTTCGTACATTAGCTGCAAATATTACAGAGCGCAAGAAACGTAAGTTCGATAAGGATGACTGCGACTTTTATTCGATAATCAAGGAATTGTTTGAAACATTCTCTAAGGAACAGGAATCACGTTTCCAGGAATTAAGCAACACAATCAAAGAAGTAAATGCCCAAAATATCGAACTACGAAATAGCGTTGAGTTAATGTCAAAAAAATATGACGAATTTTTGGTAAAAGTATCTTTCCTGGAGTCAGAAAGACTGGTAGGTAAAAAAACCATTAAAGTACTGGAAGAACAATTGGAATCACAGGAGCGTAAATTACGTGGAACTGGAATTGAGATCCGAAACTTGCCAAAAATTCACGGAGAAACGAAAGACAACTTATGCAACGACGTCATCAAAATTGGCAAAACACTAGACCTCATTATTGATTCCTCAACAATTAGGGATATATATAGAATTCCTGCAAAAGATGGCTCAAATCCTGTTATTGTTGAATTTACGTCCATTCTAACGAAAGACAGTGTCCTGCGTGGGGTAAAATGCTTCAACAAGTCAAAATCTAAAGGAAATAAGCTAAACACAACTTGCATAAACCCTGACTACCCACTAAAACCAATTTATATTTCGGAAACATTAACACAAAAGGCACAAAAGTTGTACTACCAAGCAAGAATATTTAAGAAGACTTATGGATACGCTTTCTGCTGGACCTCAAATGGTATAGTGTACCTTAAAAAAAACGTAGACGCGTCGCAGATACGCATAACAAATGAGGTAGACTTAGATAAGCTAAGAAACTCGGAATGACTAATAATAGTTAAGTCTGGGAATCCTTTTATTATAAATATGTTTCTTTTTCTATTTCATGTTCATTGTAATATTTTGATTTTGTATTACACACCCACACTCTACACCATTCTCTCTCCTATAGTTTTATATTGCGGACAAATCTATAAATACACCGAAATATGTAACTTTTCAACAAAAACCAAATTGGAAAAGTACCATACCATTGCCTTTCAAATAAAAATAGCAACATTCCACACAAAAAAATATACTAAGCCCTGTCACTGTTATAGGCGTTTGGAAAAGTGTGCAGCTTTGTTTCTGTTATCTTTTTACACGACTTGCGGACTGTTCCACGCACATACATTTTACACTATATTATCATTTAGTAAACACCATACCCTAAAACTGTTACCTTTTATGGTAATGACAACATATTATATGGAAATTGCCATAATCAATCAAATTCGGTAACATTAATGAATTGTCAGAGGACATAGATAGGGTGATTGTTTCACAATCGCAATCCGCTGATGTGGACGAATGTCACAAAATTATCACCCCATCATCAGATCACCTTCTAGTTATGACGCAAAACATACGCAGCATAAACTGTAATATGCCAGGACTAGAGGCATTACTTACTAGACTTAAATTAGAATGTGACATAATTATTCTTACTGAATGCTGGCTTTCATGTACACCAGTAATTCCTAAATTGAGTGGCTATTGTTTTGAAGCGACAAAAAATAATCATAAACAAAATGATGGTGTGGTTATGTACTATAAAAAAAACCTTCGGCTATCATTTATAGAACCAAAATTTGAAGAATGTAATTGTTTGGTAGCCACTTTAGATAATCGCACGGCAATCATTGCTATGTATCGTTCACCTTCCTTTCATAATCTGGATCCATTCTTACATTCTCTAAATGCAGTTCTCACAAATTATTCCAATTTTGAGAATATTATTGTCATGGGAGATATCAATATTGCAATCAACCATAATAAATTAGAAGTAAATGGTGAACGATATCTAAACCTTGCTGCATCCCACGGCCTTATTCCCGCCCATATCCTCACAACACGTAGCGAAAGTGACACATGCATTGACCACGCCCTTCTTAAAACAAACAGCTCAGCAATAACCGTCGTTCCTAACTCATCTTTGACTGACCACTACCCCGTCTTGCTTAACCTAAACTTCAAGAAAACTACTCAATTTTCTCTAACATCCATTAAAAAAGTCAACACTGAAAGCTTGGTAAATGATGTCTTTAAAATTGACCTAACACCCATTTATGATTCTTTAAACCCCAACTATTCTCTAAATTATCTCACTGAAAGTATTCAAAAAGCAATAGCAAACAACACCAAAGAAATTACCCTATCAAGACGTAAAAAAATTATAAAGCCGTGGATTACACAAGGCCTTCTGCGCTGCATGAAACATAGAGATAAACTACACCGAAAATCAAGACTCTCCCCAGACAACCTAACCCTTAAAACAACCTACTCACGCTATAGAAACTTTTGCAATAACCTTTTAAAAAAAATAAAAAGAGCCTACGAGAAAAACTTGATGCAGGCCGCGCATAACGATAACAAAAAATTATGGAAAGTTATAAAAGATATAACAAATACTTCCAAAAATACCAATCACCCAAATGAACTACTGACGGTCTCAAAATCTCCTCAATCATCTCTAAACGATATAAACAGTTACTTCGTAAATGTGGGCAAGTCACTGGCTGACAAGATCGGGCAAAAGAGAGCGGAAAAGTTGAGCACTACTTCGAGTCGCAGCCTACCACCTATTACACAGTTAACTTCATTTGTTTTAGAAACTACAAGTGAGGAAGAGGTTGAACGTCTCATTGTTAACTTAAAAACTGACTGTGCTACTGGCCATGACAAAATAAGCAGCTCTTTTATTAAAACTTTTAAAAAGTTTTTGGTTCCTCCGCTCACCTCCATATTTAACTCTTGCCTCCAAAGTGGTGTTTTTCCCGAAAGCTTAAAAAAATCTGTGGTAAGCCCAATTCACAAAAGTGGGGACAGAGGTTGTATCATAAATTACAGGCCAATTTCAATTCTCCCCGCACTGTCTAAAATTCTAGAGAGACTAATTAACACAAGACTTGTGAGGTATCTTGAAACTAAACACCTACTTTCTGCTAACCAATACGGTTTTCGTGAAGGCAAATCAACGGAACAGGCGGTTAATGCTCTCATAGATACTATCAGCAATAGTCTCGACAAAAAAAAGAAATGCCTTACAGTTTTTCTAGACCTTGCCAAGGCTTTTGATACAATTTCTGTCACAATCTTACTCAAAAAGCTGGAGGCACTTGGAATCAGAGGCACTCAACTGGAACTTATAAAGAGCTATTTGTCTGGGCGAATCCAGAGTGTTCGGATTGGAAATCACATCAGTGGAGACCTTCCAGTTACACACGGGGTTCCACAGGGCAGTATCCTGGGACCAACCTTATTTCTTGTTTATATAAACGACCTTACGAGTCTCAAGCTTCCCCATGGCAAAATAATCTCATTCGCAGATGACACTGCTCTTGTGTTCTCTGCCAATACATGGGAAGAGGCCTTTGAGGCTGCTCAGTGTGGTTTCGACTCTGTGAGAAAATGGCTCGAGCATAATGTTCTTACTTTAAATGTGGATAAAACCAAGTATATCTGTTTCAGTATACGGTCCGGCACAGGTCCCAATCACGACCGTCATAACATTGTACCACACGAATGTGCATCTAAAGTAAATTGTTGCTGTTCTAAATTAGAACATGTTAAAACAATAAAATACCTTGGCATTACAATAGACAACAAACTCAATTTTAAAGAACACACTAAATTCCTCTGTGGTAGAATCAGAAAATTGATTTATATTTTTAAGACTCTCCGACATGTCGCCGAACCCACTGTACTGAAGCGGATATATTTTGCACTGTGTCAGTCCCTCATAAGTTACTGCATAACAGCCTGGGGTGGTTCCGCTAAAACTACTATTAAATCTGTCGAAGTTGCTCAGCGAGCTATATTGAAGGTTTGCTTATTCAAACCACGTCTGTTCAGCACCTCGCTGCTTTACGAATATTGTGGAGTCCTAACCGTAAGGCAGCTCTATCTTCTAACTCTAGTATTGACCCAACACAAGAAATTGAACTACGACCCGCTTAAATTAAATAGACGCACAAAACATTTTGTTTGTCCGCAATCGATTGCGGCCAAAACGAAATTCAGCACCCGATTTGCTCCATTTATTGGCCCCTACATCTACAACAAGATAAATAAAATTCTGAACATATACCCGTTAACACAAAAATCTTGCAAAATTGAAGTAAGAGAATACCTTCAAAAGCTCACATACGAAGAGACAGAAAAATTATTTCAGATCCCTACTTAATAACTCTCTTATACAGTTATCTAATTTTGAAACTTTCACAAAAGTCCCAATATACCACAATCTTAAACACCCTCTCACACTCACCCATGCACATCCCCATTTCACACAAAGAGAGGACTGACACACACTTAACAAGTTAAGTTATTTAACTTGTAAATTACCTCTTAATTATTTATATTTATTTTTTCTTATTACATTTTTTTATTTCATCTGTTTTAAATTAGACACGTACATTTTAAACAAGGATTTACTAAAATACATAGCCTAAAAACTAAATGTTAACTCAGGGGAATCGGCGTTGAGGGCTGAAATACAGGCTATGCCTAGTTCTTTTTGTGTACAAATTATCTAAGACTAAGCACATCATTTGTGAAATAATGTACAACTTTTTTGTGAATAAATTATTATTATTATTTATTATTATTATGCTCTTTATTCATCTATCTTCTTAAGATTACATTTTTAAATATTTCTTAGAAAATAAATTTAACAAAAAAAACATTTAAAAATATAAAAATAGGTTTCCGCCGGTAGCGGGAGCAGGGTCCAAGCTACCGGTGGTTAGGGCTCCAGAGACAGGAACCTCCTCACAATGCGGGCCGTATCGAGGAGTACTGCCTTCTGAATCAGGCCCTTGATCCAACCACCTAAGGAGAGCTTCGACAGATGTTCGTCGAAGCTCTTGGCAATTAAGCCATTGGCCGTTATGACAATCGGCACAATGATAGCCGAGTTTACATTCCACATGTCAACAACCTCGTGTGCCAAGTCAAGATATTTTAGTTGTTTTTCTTTCTCAGCTTTCACGAGGTTTTCGTCATGTGGGATGGTAACATCGATTATCATTACGCGGCGCGCTGATCGGTCTATCACCACTATGTCAGGCTTATTGGCGACAATAGTCCTATCAGTAATGATAGACCGATCCCAGTACAGCGTGACATGGTCTTTCTCGAGAACTGGGTCGGGCACATACTTGTAGTACGGTACCTCAGATTCAACAAGATTATATTTCAAGGCAAGTTGCTGATGAATAATCCTGGCTACTTGGTTGTGTCTATGCAAATACTCGCTGTTAGCTAGACGAGAACAACCAGAAATAATATGTCTGATGGACTCACCAGGACGATGGCATGCCCGACACACGTCAACCGTCCCATCCTTCATAATATATTTCCGGTAGTTGTTCGTCAACATAACTTCGTCCATAATCGCACAGACAAAACCTTCAGTTTCCCCAAATAGGTCACCGAATCGTAGCCAGGACACGGACGCCAGAAAATCTACATCGGGCCCATGAAGAGCCTTGTAGAAGCGCCCGTGAAGCTCCTTACCTTGCCATACTTCCTTGCGGTCATCGGTAGTAAGTACTACAGGTTTGCGCCAATTCTCTTTAGCCATGGACAACGGGGTGAGTCCCTTGTCCACTGCGACTACATCTCGGTGCATACCCACGTCGGCTTTCAAGAAATATTCCCTGAGACTGCACAGCTCTCGGTTGTGGAGGGTCTTTGCGTTTAAAAATCCTCGACCCCCACACTTCCGTGGGATGTACAGCCTCATCACCGATGATCGTGGGTGATGCATCCGATTTGCAGTCAGCAATGTACGGACTCTCCTATCCAGGGCATCGAGTTCAGTCTGCGTATTATTATTATTAATAGCAACGCTAAGTTTTCCCTTTTCTTCCCTCTTTCTCCCTCACATCCTACTTTTTTTACCCCAACTATCCCGTTCCCAACTATCTATGTACCAAAATTCATCACAATCGGTTTAGCCATTAAAGCGTGAAGAGGTAACAAACAAACAAACTCACTTTCGCTTTTATAATAGTAGTAAGGATAGTAAGGATTATATTTAAAATCTGCTCACAAATTTTCGTGCGGGAGGAAATGTCGTCTTTTTAATTATTCGGCATAGCACTCCAATATGAGTGTTGAGGGGATAAAAATATTCCATATCAATATTTTTTTGACTTATAAGTATATAATCATATAATTTTAGATATATTCCAATATTTCAATAATCAATTTGCTTAGTATAAATTAACTAGTTACTTGATAAATAATATTTATTATAAAAAAATTATGACAAATTACAATTCAAATGACAATGTTATTTAATCATTTTCGGCTCCGCTTTGGCTTGAGTCACAAACATATCTCTCTGATTCATTGTCCGAGTCACTGTCAGAGCTGTCTGCTGTTATATTTTCATCGTCATCATCTGTAAAAAAAAAAATAGAATGCGTATTTTAGCATAATATCATTAATATGATAATAAAATGTAACCTTTTTCGGGCTGGATAGTTATTTCATCAATCGATGTTGGTAACTGACTTCCAAAGAACCAGGTAAACTCATATTTATCGATGTTGGTAACTGACTTCCAAACAACCAGGTAAACTCATGATGCTTATAAAAATCGTAACCTAACAAATAAAAGGAAAAAAAAAAAATGATACATACTGTAATCTTGCAGTAGGTGCGTCTTCTGGTATTATTTTACGATACTTTGGGGGCAAAGCCGTAAATCGTCTATAACACTCACTGTGATACAGCTGAAAATTGTTTTTTTCCGTAGGAAGTACAGTATGTCCACTGAGTTTATTAGTTTTTCGAACACTTAATATAGCACTACACTTAACAAGATTTTCTTCACTGTTCGATTTTAAATTAAAAGGCGTTACATTCGACATTTTGATCGATTTTTCACAGATGCAACAATGTTTCCAGAATATTCTTTTCGTCAGACAACGTTTGCTCGTCTATTCTAAACGTATAATAGTCCCCTTCTTTTCTACTTCTAAAAACATGGTCGATGCCCTCAACAAAAGGGTCTTCATACCACGAGCATGCGCAGAACTAACCCCCTCCAAGCATACCTTAATACTGTTTATGCTATGCTAGCGTGTGTTGTTTAAATCTTTAAAAATAACAAGAATAATTAAAGAGGCGTCATTTCCTCCCACACGAAAATTTGTGAGCTGATTTTAAATATAATACTGTGATAAATAAAAAAAATCAGCTAGCAATAAGTCGAGGGAAACCTGGTCAGCTGATGCCTTTAAATAGTCAGTAAATGCTTCTGGCTAACTTCTACGTAACGACCTTCAAAGTATCAGCTGACGATTTTTCCACCGAGATACAGCCAGCTGACGTATATATTTATCAATAGTTACATATAAGCTATCATCTTGTAAATTTTTTGCCGAGAGGATATCACTGAAAGTGAAGATTTTTTTTTCCCAAGATCTAGCCATCAGCTGACGTACAATCCACTATGTTATAAAAAATAATAAAAAATAATAACATAACTATGTTATAGCCAGCTGACTTATTTTTTTTGTTGAGGTATTGGGTTAGCTATAACTTGATAAAGTTTTAGCCGAGAGGAAATGAGTGAATTAATTTTTTTTTTCTTCAAGCGTGGGAGGTTACAACTGCTCATCCCCCCCACCGAGCCTCAGCTGACATTCACGAGGCTTCATAGTTCGATTATCTGATGCGTTTTACTAATTATCACTTGAGAGGAACTTGATCATTTAAATCTGTTACTGGCTCTCGGACTATAAGAGACTGGTTTTTTTCTGTGTTGAAGGAACAGTTGAGTGCGAACTTGTGATTTAAGTGATTAACATAATTACGATTGACTTATTACGGTGCTATTATCGAATTACAACGTGAAAAATGACTTCACCGACTGCGGAACAAAGCAGCTTATTAAGCACTTTAGAAGATGTGGCTAAAATGTTACAAAAGGCAAAAATAAACATTAAAAAATGCCCAAAACAAAGGTTAACAGAAGGTTATGTAAAAACTAGATTGTCCTGACTGATTGAAGTCTGTCGAAGATGATTGGAATATGTTCAAGCAAGCACATAATAACCTAAATAAGTGCACACCGCGCGATCAAAGGGGCGTTTTGCCGTATTTCCTGAATGAAGAATACTATAATATTGAAGAATTGTGTGTTTGTTTACGAGCGGATTTAGAAGATCTTTTATCAACATTGATAACTCAACAGCGGTCAAACGAGTCTGCAAACATGTCTACACAAATTGAACAACAGCCGTTCGCTAAGCTACCTACGATACATTTACCTACTTTCTCAGGAAAATATGAGGATTGGCCTACATATCAAGATTTATTCGAAGCGCTCGTACATAGCACGTCAATAAGTAATGTACAAAAACTACATTATTTAAAAACAAGTGTCTCTGGAGAAGCCGAAATGTTATTACGCAATATACAAACAACCGGAAGTAACTACGAACAGGCCTGGAATATTATGAAAGAAAGATTTGGAAATAGAAGAATGATAGTGAGTTCGATCTTGAAGAGGTTATTTGCACAGAAGAGAGTTACCAATCAGTCAGCAAGTCAAATTAAATCACTACTTGATACTACTGCAGAATGTATAACAAGTTTAAATAATTTGAAAATAAGTACTGATTCTTGGGATCCAGTAATAGTATTTCTGGTGGGGCAGAAATTGGATACAGAGTCACTAAAAGATTGGGAACAACATGCACATAAGGATAACTTTGATGAACTACCTACATGGCCTGAAATCTAGAAGTTTCTCGAGTTTAAATTCAGAACATTAGAATTAATAGCTCCAATCACAACAACAACTGCGAAAGAGAAACCTGCAACACAAAAATCATTTCATATTACATCTGAAAAAGCTGAAAATGACGAAATTCAGTCTGCACATTCCAGTGTGACATCACAACAAACATATACCTATTGCAATGAAATCGGCCACTACATTTTTAGTTGCAAAGAATATGCGAAGTTAGCTGTAGACAAGAGACATGAATTTGTTAAGAATAAAAATCTATGTTTTAATTGCCTCATTCCAAATCACAACGTATACAAATGTAAATCAAAGACATCGTGCAGGGTCTGTCATAGAAGACACGATTCGCTTTTGCACCGATCTAAGGACACAAATCAAGAAGAAAACTCACAACCAGAACAGAAGATTACAGCTGCACACTTTTCTCAAGAACAACCTGGTTATAAGATATTATTAGCAACAGCACAAGTCGCAGTCACAGCGAGTAATGGTAACACACACTTGCTTCGTGCTTTAATTGACCAAGGGTCCGAGGCTTCATTTGTTTCTGCAAGAGTAGTGGAACTATTAGGCCTGAAAAGGACTAGTATCAACGGTGCAGTCTCTGGAGTCGCAGAGGGAACAGGAGTACCAATCAAACACTTAGTTGACCTGTCAGTCAAGTCTCGATTAAATGAAAGGGTAACCATACAAGTGAAGGCTTATGTTTTAAAGTCAATATCAACAAGTCTTCCCTCAAAGAACATCGTAATTGATTGGCCAGAGATCCAAAACTTGGAATTAGCTGACCCTACTTATCACACGCCTGGTAAAATTGTCATTTTACTCGGCGCCGACATCTTTGGCAAGATTATTGAAGAAGGGTTAGTCAGAATGCCAAGTGGGATTGTGGCTCAGAGAACAAGTTTGGGATGGATACTTTCAGGTCAAAAGGATAACAAGGGCGATCAACACAATTTAATTTCATTACATGTTACAACAATGGTAGCAGAAGATAATGATTTGTTAAGAAGGTTCTGGGAAATAGAAACAGATTTGTACAAGAAGAAGAAAATACTAACAAAAGAAGAAGAGCTTTGTGAAGAAATTTACAAACAAACTACAAAAAGAGATGATAGTGGAAGATACACAGTACAATTGCCTTTGAAACAAAGTATCGAAGAAACGGTAAAACTATGTGGAGATACTAAACAACAAGCAATAAACAGATTTAAAAGCTTAGAAAAGAAATTTCAACATAATAAACAATTTAAAGAAGAATATACAAAGGTCATTCATGAATACAAAGAGATGGGTCATATGAAGAAATCGAAACCAGAAGATAATAAAAAATCTATTTATCTTCCACATCATGCAGTAATACGTGCAGATAAAGAGACAAGTAAAGTTAGAGTAGTTTACGATGCCTCTGCACAAGGTTCTAATATACAATCTTTGAATAACACCATGATGGTAGGACCTGTTCTACAACCTGAATTAAGAAGCCTTATTACAGCGTGGCGCACAACCAAAATATGCGTAGTTGGAGATATTGAGAAGATGTATCGTATGATAAATATGACTGAAGAACACACAAGTTTACAGCGCATACTTTAGCGAGACGATCCGGAACAGGAACTTGAGTGTTACGATTTAACAACAGTTACTTTTGGTACGGCTGCAGCTCCATATTTAGCAGTAAAAACGTTGCATCAACTTGCTGATGATGAAGCAGAAACTTATGCAGGAACTGCAACTGTAATCAAAACATCTTTTTATATGGATGACTTAATGGCGGGAAATGAAGATATAGAATCAACAAAGAAAATGTGTGAGGAAATTAGAACTATACTAAACAAGGGAGGATTTAACATGCAAAAATGGTCTAGTAATTCTGAAAAAGTTTTAACATACCTACAAGGGGAGAGAAGTACACATGACCAAATAGAAATAAAGCTAGACAAAATTATGAAGATTCTCGGCTTAACATGGGATAGAAAAGATGATACATTCAAAATTACAGTAAACTTACCAGATATGAGATATCCTATAACGAAGAGATCCATACTTTCCGATGTTGCCCGTCTGTTCGACCCATTCGGATGGCTGTCACCAGTCGTAGTCACTGCTAAAGTTCTTATTCAAAAGTTGTGGTTATGTAATCTGGGTTGGGATGACGAGTTACCGTCAGAATTAAGTGATGAGTGGACTGCTTATAGACAAGAGCTAGTGCATTTGCAAGGCATCGAAATACCAAGATGGTTTAAAACTACAACTTTTAATCACAATAAACTACAACTACACGGCTTTGCAGATGCATCTACTCAAGCATATGCTGCAGTTACTTACCTTAGAGTCGTTGAAGATGATGAAGTACATGTAACGATGATTGCCTCCCGAACTAAAGTTGCACCGCTGAAGCAAATATCTGTTCCAAAATTGGAGCTATGTGCTGCTGCATTGCTAACTGAACTTATCAATGATCTTATGGAAATCCTGAAAATTACTAAATACCAAATTTATGTCTGGACCGATTCAATGGTCGTATTGGCATGGCTACAATCTCAACCTAATCGATGGCGAACCTTTGTAGCCAACAGAGACACGTTCAGTCTGCTGATAACCCTGCTGACTCCGCTACAAGAGGCATCAAAGCATGCGATCTAGCAGCCAAAGAGAGTTGGTGGGCTGGACCTAGATGGCTGAAACAAGAAAGGGTAGATTTCCAAAGACAAGTAATTCAACAAACAGGATTAGAATTAAAGGTTTCATTACAAAACACGATAGAAGAGAAACCTATTTGGGAAAGATTTTCGACAATGACGAGAATGAAAAGAGTATTGGCATATTGTAGAAGAATGCTGAAAGAAAAGGAGACATCACATAGAGAGAAAAATCTAACACCAGATGAAATGGAAAAGGTAGTTGAGAACTGTATAAAATATTATCAAAATTTAATTTATGAAAAGGAAGTGGAAGAGTTATTAAAGGATGGAAAAGTAAAGAAAAGAAGTTCCCTGATTGATTACTCTTTCACCATTCTTAGATGAAAAAGGCTTGATAAGAGTGGGAGGACGATTACAAAATGCTTCTATAGCAGAAAATACTAAACATCCTATAATAATACCTAATAATCAACACATCACAAAATTATTAGTAAGTGAAGCTCACACAAAAACACTGCATGGTGGTATCCAATTGATGATGGCGTACTTGAGAAGCAAGTATTGGATTATTGGTTTAAAATCAGCTGTAAGGAAATATATACATACCTGTAAACCATGCATTGTAGATAAAGGAAAGGTGAAAAATCAATTTATGGGCCAGTTACCAGCAGTAAGAGTTAACCCACATCGAGCATTTTTAAACAGTGGTGTCGATTATGCTGGACCCGTGCTAATCAGAACATCTAAAGGCAGAGGACACCATGCTACAAAAGGATACATATGCTTGTTTGTTTGTATGGCTACTCGTGCTATCCATTTGGAAGCTGTGACAGATCTGACATCTCAAGCGTTTAAGCAGCCTTCAAAAGATTTGTGGCGCGCATGCATGCAGTTGTGGAGTGACAATGGCACCAATTTTGTGGGTGCAGCCAAGGAACTGAAGAAGCTTTTTGAGAAAGGAAAGGACAATTTAGCAGCTGAAGTTGCCGAACTCTTAGCCAATGATGGTACTACATGGCACTTTATCCCACCTAAAATGCCAACCTGTGGAGGTTTATGGGAAAGTGGAGTCCAGTCTGCGAAGCGACATCTCACTAGAGTGAATAAAAACACCAAACTGACCTACGAAGAGATGGCCACTCTGTTGACTCAGATTGAAGCCTGTCTGAATTCCCGACCACTTTGTCAGCTAGATAACACCACTACAGAAACAGCATTGACTCCGGGTCATTTTATTTATTTATTTATTTATGCACACACAAAATACATGACAGGACATTACATTAAGACAAAAGAGCACAAAGGTACAGCTTATTTCATAAGAAATTTCTTCCAGCAGACCTGCGAGAGGAAAGTTGGATAAGATATGTAGACACAGTGTGTGGAAAAGATAAAACAGAAAATTTTAAATTATCAATCATATAATAAACTTACATACAAATAATACACATATAAAAATAAATACTAAAATAGTAATATATACCTAAAATATATAATTATGCAGAATATTACAGTAAAGAGGACAGGTAATGCTCTTTGACTTTTCTTCATTTTCTTGTGGGCGAGCCTAAATAAATGTACCTGAAATTAACTACGAATATCAAAACATCAATTTACTTACCAGATGGCAAATGGTCCAAAGGATGACTCAAGAATTTTGGCGTCGGTGGAAAGTAGAATATCTCCACACGCTACAGCAGAGATATAAATGGCAAATTCCTGTTTCATCACCAAATATAGGAGATCTTGTGGTTATCAAGGATGAAGAGACACCCCCCCCAAAATGGTTACTTGGCAGGATCAGGCAATTGCATCCTGGAGCCGACAACCTTGTAAGAGTGGTTACAGTACAGTGTAAAGGTAACCATGAATTGAAACGACCCCTGTCTAAACTAATACCACTGCCCAAAAAGGTTTGAGTACGAGTGAGTTACGGTGGGCGGATTTTGTTGATTAAAAATTAGACTGATTAGTAAGATAATGTCATGAAACCATTGTGAATTTAATTACATTGAGATTATGGTTCGAATTTATACTGATGTTAAGTTTCATATTAGTTTTTGTTGAGATTAAGCGCCATTTACATGATGCAAGTTTGTTGCCTGTTGCATACAATAAAATTGAAGCAATAAATTACTTGCATGGTCTAAACAGAACGTACGATTTTGATCTATTGCGCAAGTTTTGCTTGACAAAACTTTCTTAGTGTAAACAGCACATACAAAAATTTCTTAGGCGATTCTTGCATTAAATTCGACGACACGGTTGGCGCAGTGGCTGAGCGATCCACTGCTGCGCTGCGTGTCGCGGGTTCGATTCCCGCAAGGAACAAATATTTGTATGACCTGCAGATAGTTGTTTCGGATCTGGCTGTTTGTGTATGTGAGTTTAAATGTTTGTAAACGCACCCACGACCCACGATACAGGAGAAATATAGCGTGAAGCAAAGTTTAAAAAAAAAATTGGTTTTCTCTTCATTTGCCAACATAAGTGCAGTAACTGAAGGTAAGGTGTGTTAGTCGTTGCTGCTCTTCTGAGACAAGAAATATTGAGAAATTGTCGTAAAAAGAGGTGTTGGATCAAAACATGGATAGCAAGAAAAGGAGTTCTATGAGCGTCTAACAATCTTTGAATTGCAAATAGAAAATGATATATATATTTTTTTATCATATTTTTTAATAAACAAATTCTTTACAAAACCTTCCAACACTTGAATGAAAAATTTGACAACGCAAATACGTGCAATACTTGAAGCAACCCGCCAATGAATTGTACACGCACATACAACTCTCTGTTTAGACAAGTCAAAACTTGAAAGCAATAATCTCCATAACATAATTGTATTGGTCTAAACAAAAGACATTTGCAACTATTTCTTGTCAAGACTTGCAGTCAATAATTGCGTTCAATTTTTTTACTTTTATCCACGTGTAAACAGTTGCGTACAATTCTTGTAGGGCAACTATTGCACTTCATTTATTGCATTCAATAATGGCACTTGAATGTTCAAGAAAATTGTATCGTCTAAATGAGGCTTTAAAGCCTCATTTAGATGCAAGTCTTGACAAGAAATAGTTGCAAATGTCTTTTGTTTAGACCAATACAATTATGTTATGGAGATTATTGCTTTCAAGTTTTGACTTGTCTAAACAGAGAGTTGTATGTGCGTCTACAATTCATTGGCGGGTTGCTTCAAGTATTGCACGTATTTGCGTTGTCAAATTTTTCATTCAAGTGTTGTAAGGTCGTTTAACCGTATAGTTTGGTAC
This sequence comes from Ochropleura leucogaster, assembly GCA_958449745.1. NCBI lineage: Eukaryota > Metazoa > Arthropoda > Insecta > Lepidoptera > Noctuidae > Ochropleura > Ochropleura leucogaster. The sequence goes on from OY288201.1 coordinate 22,210,907, forward strand.
GGACCCCTTCAGGGGCTAAACATTCAAACCTCCGCTGGCTCGGTACTGGCCCCGAAAGGGGTCGAACATTTAAGTCATACGACCTCCTCATTATGTTTATAAATATTTTATTTTCTGGTTAAAAAATAATATGGGTGTGCATTCATTAAGATAGTAGAATAAAAATCTCATATGTAAACGTCATTAGAAGTTCTTTAATTATTGAGCAAGTTTCTTAATTAATTCTTATAAAATCCAAATGCGTAAATTACGATCATCGCCATTTTGATGGCAGTGTGCGGTTGACGCTAAAAAACAGAAAATATGGTTTTCGGACATATAAACTGCACATTATTGGGCATGATTAACGGGTCTTTTTATTACGTGAAGAAATCATTCGAAATTGAACTTATATTAGCAGTGGAAATGATACATTTTGAAATATAAAATCGAAGTTTCACGCACCTGACCACCGTAGAGGGCCAGAGGGTCAGTGAGCAATGGGTAGCTCACCGTCCATCCATCTGGTGACGACATGCCGATGCGATGGCACGTTCGTGTTCCACGCGCGTCTCAATGAGATGTCAGCAAAGCAAATAGGTTTTTCTTAAAAGATTGACACACCCGCTCCGAGCGGGGGCGTCCGCTCCGCCCAGACCGGAGCGATTATTTGATGATTTCCCATCCAAGTGGCGCAAGACCGATATAAATGGCGGAATTTAAAGGAGGCCTACACAAAATCTGTTGAGAAAAAGAGAGATACACTATTTAAAAATACTTTTTAGGGTTCCGTACCTCATAATAAATAACAACCCAAATATTTAATCAACCCTCTAAGTCTACGTAGAGGAAAGATATGACCGTTTATGTCGTCAGTTTGTACGAACCCTTGGTGCGTCAGTCCTACTCGCATTTGGCCGCTCTGTTTTTAATAGGCAGACAGCTTACTGCTACGCAAAGGTCTCCCCTACTACTTTTTCTATTTGTAATTCTACACAAAGGTTGTTAGACGCTCCGAGAACTCCTCTTCTTGCTATCGATTTTCTGATCCAACTCCTCTTTTTACGACGATTTCTCAATATTTCTTGTCTCAGAAGAGCACCAACGATTAACATACCTTCACTTACTGCACTCATGTTGGCAAATGAAGTGAAAACCAATTGAATGCAAGAATCGCCTAAGAAATTATTGTATGTGCTGTTTACACTAAGAAAGTTTTGTCAAGCAAAACTTGCGCAATAGATCAAAATGGTACGTTCTGTTTAGACCATGCAAGTAATTTATTGCTTCAATTTTATTGTATGCAACAGGCAACAAACTTGCATCATGTAAATGGCGCTTAAGATTACAGTCCATTGCATGAATATTGTTATAATTTACTTATAAATCACTCAAAATAAATCATCTAAGCGAGTGGACGTCTAAGTTATTTACAACCGTGCCTACAAACAATATTGAACCCTAACGTACTGTACAAGGCTGTAGATACATACTGATCAAAGGTGTTCTAAAAGTGGTGATACCTAGGCTGCCTATAATCTCAAATCATATTATTTTAAAGAAGAATCTAATAGAAAATTAAACATACTTACTATTCCTTTAATGTTTATCTTTCAGCTGCATTTTATGGATACCTTATGTATTTTTTTTTGCTATTATAGGTTGGTTTAATACATTAACTATTTGATATATGCTGCATGATATTGAAGCTTGCAAGAGAAAAGTATTTTCATTTTTAATTAATATTTTTTGGTAGCTTCCATTGGCCAGAAACGACAGAGTTGAGAGTAGCTGAAAAAAAAAACCTTTTTTTTTAACACATTAAGTATTTGTATGTCCTTCAAGAAATTAAAATGGTACAGTGATAGGTAGGTCTGTAGCATAATAGGAAAATGAGTCACACAGGTTTTAAGTAACTTAAAAGTAAGTATTGGTCAGACCTCTTCCCTTTTTTGCAATCACCGGTATTAGAGGTCTAAGCTCTTGTTCTAAATTTCTAATAAGCTCCTATGTAATGTAAGTCTGTACACATGCACAAAGTCTTGACCATGCACATATTCTGGGCTTGGCGGCAGCTTGCAGCAACTATCAGATTCTTTCAGCAAACTCAGTATCAGAAAAGAACGAGACATCTACAAAAGTTAGAAATAGATGAAAATACTGAGGTTATGAAGTTTTTTATGGTCGCTATATTAGTTCATAGTTCATACTAACCGTTTAAATTTCTCTGCAAGACAATCAATAATATATGTATATGTAAATTCCTTTCTTTTGGAGCTTATTCGATAATTAATTTAATCAACACCCTTGTTTTCACTCAAGAAACAGTAACTTTTCATTTGACAGATGAATTCGTGTTCGACATGCAAGATGACTTTCGAGATAGCAAGTAAAACATGTATGAGAATACGAAATCCTATTGACAAACGTCAAAATACTCACCCGTTGTAATTCCTCCCGCTTACGTTCTCACTCGGTGGCGCTAGTGTCGAATTCACTCAATTTGAGAATACGAAACGTTGATTTCTCATGAGTTCACGGCGGATTCCGACGTGAGATCGCAAATGAACGTTTCAGAATAGCATAGCAGTACAAAATGGACAGTGTAGTAATACCGCATGTCAAGCAGGTACGAGATCTGGGGGTGCAGATGGTGCCTGAGCTAACGTTCCGCAAACACATAGTGGAAGTGTGTGGTAGGGCCTTTAGGAATCTTGGTTTCATCTCAAACTTACAAACTAAGTGTCTACACGCTAAGGGCACCCCATGTGGGGTACGAGCCTAGGCTTAGGGCGTCGCTGAGGGACAGCAAGGGACAGGCTGGATCTGAGTGATATTAATTTGGGACTGGTTTGAACTAAATGGCTTAGCAGCGCGGGCTGGCTCTTGCAAGGGACGGGTGGGGCAGTTACCTGGACGTCACGATGGGCCTCGTCGTCGAGGAGGGAATGACGGCACTTTGTGTCTGAATTTACAAAGAGTACTTGTCTCCCTGGTGCTCTCCTGAAGCAGGGTTATAGCATCGTCAAGAGTGACGAGGGTATGTCGAGGACGACGAATTTTACTTATTCGCGAGGGATCGTATCGCGGGGTTGCGATGTTTTAACGCGGAGTCAAGGAAGCGCTTGGAAAGGTGCTTCATGAATTGAACGACCGTGGGGATTCTTAAGTCTAAGTGTAGACTATCGTTACGGACGTAAAAAGGGGCTCTCGTGATTTTACGAAGGAATCGGTTTTGCAAGGTCTGCATCTTATGAAGGAAAAGCGGGTTGGCATGGGCGAACACGACACATGCGTACGTACGCATATGTCGTGTTCGTCAAGATTCATCAAGATGGGCCGCGGTGAATAGACGCAATTTGCACGTGCGTGATAATTTGCTTTTTGCCGTAATTAAGAAATGAAGCCTACCCATAGCGTAGACTTTAGGCTGATCCGGGGCTACCGCAAGATCTCCGGCGAGATTGCCTGCTGGATTGCTACCGTGTGATCTGGAGGCGAGCCTCAAAGAGATGTCAGCAAAGCAGAGGGGCTTGTCTCCGCCATCGGCAGCTAATGGCCTATAGGTAGTTATTTCGGGTCTGGCTCTTTGTGTGTGTGTTTGTGTGAAAAAAACCCAAAGCAGGGGAAGTTTTTGATGATTTTCCACCCGCAAAAATAGGGTCAAGTCTTAACTGTAATATAAAAAAAAAACAACTGCAAACTACTAATTCGTAAGGAGTTGAACCTTCTATCATCAACTCAGCTGTATGAGATGTTGACTACCAGACGCAAATACCTAAATAAATTCAAAAAGTATGTGTTAACACGTACGTGCGTACTAAATTTGAGATTTGTCTTCAGATCCTGACTTGGTGATATGGGAGATTTCCAAACATAAATCTTAACTAATCTCAAGAATGTTAAATGAGTGATATGAGAGATTTCCAAGTACCAGCTAATCTCAAGAATGTCAAATGTACGCAACGCCAGTATCGTCCCGACCAAACTAAGTTACAGCGCGTAGTTCATTGGACAAAAATGCAACACTTGTAATTAGTAGATAACACGTAAAAATAATTATAGCCAATAGGAACCGTTAGTTTTAGTTTATAGTTTTTTATCTCTGTGTTCTCATTGGTTAAGGTTTTTGATTTGTTAGTTAGTTGTAACCAATAAAATTCTGTTTTGTCCAAGTTATATAGTTAAGCTTTTGTAAATAAATTCATTCAACCTTCTGATCTGGAGTCTGCCTCATCTCTCTGCTACCATTGACATTGACTTCCCCTGCTCTGGGCGGAGCGGGGGGCATGTCAAACTTGTACTGACTAAAACCCACCCATGTTCCTTCTATTGCCCTTTACGTTTCGGGGCTGCGGTATCTCTTTCGAACAACCCGCAACCCTGGCAGGCGGAGGCTCTGGCAAGACCCTCTGCTTTGCTGAAATCTCTGTGAGGCGCGCGTGAAACACGAACGCGTGTCGACACGGCCTGACGTCAATCGACGGACAGACGGAGAGCTACCCATTGCTCACCGTCCACAGGCCTGCATCTACGGGGGCCGGGAGTCGTCTCGCGGCGCCCGGCACCCGGGGCGTCTCCTGCGGCGGCTGGGTTGGCTAGATGTTCTCTCCCTCAAACGCCCGGCCACCTCGTTTGCTAGCATTACTGCTTCGCAGAAGGTGGTGACCGCTTCCCATTCCCTCTTGCTCCGGACCATGGCCTTAACCAGGGCTGGACGCGAGAGTTCGCCGCCGCCGATCGCCTCCGCGAGGGCACGGCGGTGCTCCGCCCAAGCTGGGCCGACCGCCACTGTGTGTTTCACCGTGTCCTTCGGGCGATCGTCACAATGGTGTGACCAGGGCGCTTCCTCCCGCCCGATTATGTGCAGGAACCTCCCGAAACTTGTCCGGTGAGGACCTGCGTCAAGCGGTAGGTGAGGACGTCATGATGCCTCTCCAGCCACATGCGCGCCCACTTAAGCCAGGAGATTCAATGTGGGAATGTAAATACTATTTTCGTTTTGGTGATCGAGCAATAAGATGTAAGTCACCGTGCAGTCGAAGACAAAGTACTCAAGAAACACACAAGACGCCCGTCACCCTGTTAAACTAGAATCGACATCGACTGTGGCGAGCGTCGGTGTCTCCACTACAAGTAATCGCCTATGCATCCACGATCGCAACACTCACGAACAATTCCTCGTGGACACAGGCGCCGATATCTCCGTGTTAGCAGCAACACCTAAGTCAAGAAGATTAAAAAGCAAGAGAGACGACGCCTTCCAACTCTTTGCAGCCAATAACTCTCCGATCGCAACATACGGAGAAAAAACAATCAACTTGAACCTTGGGCTACGACGTAGTTTTCAATGGACATTCATAGTCGCCGACGTAAAGACATCCATACTGGGAAAAGATTTCCTTCGGCACTACAAAATACTCGTCGACCTGCACAGTAAGAAGTTAATAGATAAAGTCACCGAGTTATCCGTCAGCACCATTGAAGTTACCACACCTTCCGAAACCGTCTACATTATCAGCTCCAATCAGGACTATCATGGCATCCTGAAACAATATCCAGACGTTGCGACCCATTTCACTAAAGCAGAAGCTGAAGCTAAACACGAGGTCGTTCATCACATTGTAACAACTGGCCCACCACTCTACGCACGCGCGCGCCCTCTACCGCCCGACAAGTACAAAGCCGCTAAACAAGAATTTGACCGCATGGTAGAAATATGTAAGCCGTCAATGAGTCCCTGGGCTAGTCCACTTCACGTGGTATGGAAAAAGATGGAGGGCTACGCGTGCTTGCGGCAATTACAGACGCCTTAACGCAGTGACACAGCCAGACCGTTACCCGATACCACGCATACAAGATTTTACTTACCAGCTGCAAGGCAAGAAAATATTCTCCAAATTAGATCTCAAAATGGCCTACTTCTGTATACCTTTAATTAGTGAAGATGCCAAGAAAACCGTGATAATAACACCGTTTGGCCTTTCTGAATTCAATTGTATGACGTTTGGCTTACGTAACGCTAGTCAAACTTTCCAATGATTCATGAACCAAGTATTCCATGGCCTAGAAGGAGTTTTCTGTTCTATCGACGATATTCTTCTGCACGCTAGTTATGAAGAAGCAATGAAGAATATTCTCCATCAAGTTCTTCAACGCCTAGAGAAGTACGGTGTAGCACTCAATGTCGACAAGTGCGAGTTAGGCAAACAAATAAATTAACTTCTTGGGCTACGAAGTATCGGCCGATGGAATTAAACCTACTATAGAACGCATCCAAGCCATATCTACATACCCAAAGCCGAAAACTATCATCGAGTTACGACGTTTCCTAGGCATGCTAAATTTCTACCGGGACTGTTTAGCCCATCAAGCCGATCTACAAACCGAGCTCAACAAATACCTACACAACGAGAACAAAAATTTTAAGACACCAATTGTACGGACACCTGATGCAGAGATTGCATTTAAAATAATGCCGCCAAAGCATTTCAGACACAACTACATTAGCGTACCCGTCAAGCAACAGCAAACTTGTTATCATGACTGACTCAGATAACGGCCTTAGTGCAGTACTACAACAGAAAGTCAACACAGTTTGAAAACCACTGGCATTTTTCTCCAAAACAATGAGCGCGGCGCAATGCCGTTATAGCGTGTACAACCGCGAACTACTAGTAATATATATAAATACTTAATAAATACTTAGGAGGAGAGTAAAACTCAGTCGCCAACGCCTTAAGGTCTCTGCACACAGCCGGCGTGGCGTGACGGGGCGCGGCGGGACGGGACGGCGACGCGACACTGAGCAGTTGTAATGTACTAGATATTACGGACGACGCCACACAGAGCCGTCCCGCTCGACGCGACGGTAACCGTCTCGCCACGCCGCCGCCGCACCGAGCGGGAATACAAGTCAGAAGCGGCGGGGGCGCGGCGGGACGCGAGCGGCATAGGCAGTATAAAAACAGTATACGTTCGGCGCGTCGGGACGGGACGTTATCGCGCCCGCAGTGTGACCGATGCCGCCGCGCCAGCGCCGCGTCGCCGCCCCGCCACGCCGCGCCCCGTCACGCCACGCCGCGCCCCGTCACGCCACGCCGGCTGTGTGCAGAGACCTTTATCACGCAAAGAAGAGATACAATGCCCCACTTTGATCGACTACAATCAGCTGGCCATCGATCAAAATAATAATGAAGAACTAGAAAAGCTCAGATTACAACCGAATTTGAAGTTTAGCGCCATAACACTACCCGGAATGATACGACCAATCACGTGCAAGGTATCCTTATCTCCGCTTCAGCTGGTTTTGCCTGCAGCATATCGTTACGCAGCTTTCAAAGCGCAATACGAATCATGCCACCCAGGAGTACGAACAACCCGAAAGCAGATGTCGTCGAATTTTTTGGCCCGATATCAATAAACAAGTCGCCGAGTGGACGCGAGCATGTATCACTCCGTTATCTACTTTCCCGCCTTCGCAACGTTTTGAGCACATACACATCGATATAGTGGATCCGTTACGCTTATCATACGACTATCGATACTGCATCACTATTATCGATAGGTGTACGGCCGGAAGCAATCCCTGTACGAGAAATTACCGCTGAGATCGTCGCAAAAGTGCTGTACGAGCACTGGATAGCGCGTTTCGGTTGTCCACTACGCATATCAACCGACCAAGGACGACAGTTCGAGTCGCAGCTGTTCAACGCTTTAATGAAAAAGCTCGGGATAACGAGAATACGCATTGCAGCTTACCATCCATAAGCAAATGGAAAAATTGAAAGGCACAGCACGATGAAGGCAGCGCTCATGGTACGCGGCGCCACAACTGCATGCAGACGAGTTGTCCACTGTATTACTTGGCCTACGTAGCGCAATACGGGACGACAACAACCTTAGTCCTGCGCTTATGACCTATGGAGCCACACTGTGGGTACCATCTAATTTCTTCATACCTACACAGTCGAATATTGAAGATGCGGACTACGTACGACAACTAATCCAAATATTGACGTCGTTGGCACCGACCGTGCGTACACAAGCACAGCTACGAACGTTTGTGTACAAGGACCTCGCAACATGATACTCATACAACTCGTTTTCGTACGCAACGATTCCGTACGATACCCGCTCACTCCATCTTACGACAGCCCATTTGAAGCTTGCTTACGTTTTTAACGAACAGGCAGACGATACAGTGTTGCACACACCCATAACACATACCGAAACTCAAGTGCCGCAGGAACTTGATAATAGTGCGATTAGTCCAACCTCTGCAAAGTTGGAAGCCAGTCACCCATACGTCACACGTACCAATCGGATTTCCAAATACAAATCTTAACTAATCTCAAGAATATCAAGTTAGTGATATGAGAGATTCCTCAAATACAAATCTTATCTAATTTCAAGAATGTCAAGTGAGTGATATGAGTGATTTTCAAGTACAAATCTCAGCTAATCTCAAGAATGTCAAGTGAGTGATATGAGAGATTTCGAAGTACAAATCTCAGCTAATCTCAAGTATGTCAAATGTACGCAATGCCGATATTGTCTCGACCAAACTAAGTTACAGCGCAGAGAACACGTTAAAATAATTATAGCCAATAGGAACCGTTAGTTTTAGTTTTGGACTTTTATCTCTGTGTTCTCATTGGTTAAGGTTTTTGATTTGTTAGTTAGTTGTAACCAATAAAATTCTGTTTTGTCCCAAGTTATATAGTTAGGCTTTTGTAAATTAATTCATTTAACCTTCTGATCTGGAGTCTGCCTCATTTCTCTGATATCATACCCCTACAGTGACAATAGGACCACCTGAGGACGATAGGCTTTTGAACAAAACAGTCGGTCCACAGTTGGCAAAGTAATCGGTGAACATAGATAATACGGGGTCAAACATATAGAACCTACTCCTGTTTTAAACTCAAAACCCCTCGAGTTCTCAATTCGTCATTTTATAATTTATTTTTTAATTACGATTACGCCCGTCGAAGAGTCGAGAAAGACGCTGGGCTCTGGGCGCAGCCTCGTTAAGTGTGTACTCACAGGGTGGTGAGGTTCGGCAGATGCGTGAGCGCGTGCGCGTGCACGTGCGCAAGCGGGTTACCGCGCAACTCGAGGCGCGCCAGCCGTTGGCACGCCTGCAGTATGCCCGCCTCCACCACCTCCACGCGGTTGCTCGCCAGCGACCTGCGCGCGACAAGACCAAACTATCCATTACGTATGTGATCCCTGCCCATGAACCACCTGTGTAAGTACAAATATGAATGCGTCGCCATCAGACACTTGCATGATGAGCGAGTTCCGGTAATACTGGCGCTAACAAAATATTGTCACGAAACGCAATATGTCTGCTGAGTTACGCTTGCTTACGTATACTATAATAGCTAACGCTAGAGTAATCAAACGATGCTAGTGGTACTCACAGGTCCTCTAGCAGCGGCAGCAGGCGCACGGCGGCCGGCACGGTGGACAGCAGGTTCTCCTCCAGCCGCCTGCAACAGAGCTCAAGGTCACACAGCCACTAGTGCTAGCTACATGTATTGGCTACACCTGGGAATAGGGCGCCATACGATAAACATTGTGTAGTCGGTTGCCCCGACAGCGGACGAGCGTGTCTGTCGGGCGATTCATTACAGCTGTGCTTGTGCGCCGGCAGGATATTTGGAGCCACACATCTGTTGATGATCATGGCGTACTGTTAATGAACCGCAGACGAAGTGAGCGCCATCGGCATCCCCTCCGCCGCACATCAGACGCACTCACCCGCGCTTCGCGGCTCTTACGCGCACTCGCTGCCAGCGCGACCCGGATATTTTTTTATGCAGTTTTTATTCTCGAGAAAAAATACATCATTTTCGTTTTGACCAACACAAAATTATTAAATTACACATCATATCTGTTGAGTATGTGTGCGTGCGCCTACGCACCGATAAGTAAGTCGGTGTAAACGTCAGTGCGTTATAGCAAGCACTGGTTTCACTTGTCTGTCCTCATAACATTGGCAATGAGGATCAATCTACCTACGTAAAAAAAATGTTAAAGTTAAAATGGCCGGCACAGTTTTTGGATTATTATCAGTATTTGATCACAATGTACAGTCCTGGGAAACATACAAGTGCCGCATTAAACAGTGGTATGTGGCCAACGACATCATCGGTAACAGAAAGACGAGCTATCTTGCTGAACGCACTCGCGGATGTCACGCACAAGTTGGCGGCAGATCTCGCCTTACCAAAGCGGCTGCATGACGTTCCGTATGATGACATACTAACGCTTTTGGATGAGCATTTCACTCCTAAACGGTGTGGTTTCGGTGAACGTTATAAGTTTTAAGCGGCTACGCCACAAGAAGGGGAGACGTATGCACAATGGGTAATTATGAGAGTATGGGCGATTATGATGCGAGATTACGAGGTTTAACGGCGCACTGTGCGTTCTCGAATGTGGAAGAAGCTCTTCGGGACTAAGGACATGGCCGGATCCTGCCCTGATAATGCACAGTAATGATTAATATATGAAAATTCCTTTTGAAATAAATAAAAAATAGTCCCATTAATTACATTTCCCTAAAATAGGCGAGAGAAATGCAAAAAATATAAGTTTGTTCATTGATTGTGTTTTGTGTGGTTTTATATTCTGACATTGCATTGATTGACATTTACATTGTCGTCTTGCGTTGATTTTATCACGTATATTCGTACTTTGTTACTATTGAAACAAGACCTTTGGCTTTCCTTGTGGAATTAGTTCATTTATGAATAGCCTAGTCTATTTACTTAATGGCGCCTGAATAGTCTACCTCTTTTGTTACGCCTATAAGGCCGTGCGCTGCGTTAGGCGTGCGCACGGCGCGGGCGCCCGCGTTGCGTGCTGTTTCATGTTATAGGCCGTGCGCTGCGTTAAGCGGGCGACCCTCTGCACGCAGCGCTGATCTATGAGATTACATGAAACAGCACGCCAACTGTGCATTGTTCAAGTGTATGTATTTAAGTAGCTCAGGGTGTAATAACCGCTCGAAAATTTTGGAGGAAACTGTAGCAAGAGATATAGGCCGATATTTTTTAAGTCGGATGCATTGTCAGAACCGTTTTTAAACAGAGGGATAACTACTGTTCTCATAAAGTATTTCGGTAAATAACAGTGTGATAAACACATGTTATAGAACACAGCTAGTATTTCATACAACAGTTTCCCACCGTAAAGCACGTGATCCACGCTTAGACCGTCGTGCCCCGGTGACTTTCCTCTTTTCATATCGAATACAACATTAGAAGTTATATTGAAACTTGTTTTCGATAAGGAGTCACGGGCACGGCGATCCGCGCGCGATGAGTCACACGGCGGCAGCGGGCCGCCTCCCGCACTACTGACTTGGAATTGTTGTGCGAACATCTCGGCAATTTCACTAGTGTCCTGACTATTGTTTACAGTAACAGGTATTGTAGGTTTGAACGATAGCTTATTGGTGGACTTCCAAAAATTTCCAAAATCTTTTTTTGATCTGTAATTTGCAATTATGTCCATTTGAATCTGAGTTTCGTTATTTTGACACCATTTAATTTTATTTTTAAACTTTTTTCTAGTTTCACACATGTTATCATATATTGCCCCTTGTTTTGGCCTATCGTGTAGCAACCATAGTTGAAACGCAGATCGTGCCTGCATATGTATGTGCTTGATATGATAGTTCCAACCTATAACGCGTTTTTTGATTATAGCATTGTTAGCTTTCGAGTGTGAACAACTGGCTGCTTTACTCAGACAGTCCGTAATTTCTGAGTATAGCTGATCAATTAAACTAAGGTTGGTTATTACACGACAAGCTGTTACCATTAATGTTGTAGTAGTCAGAGTTTATCTGTGATAAGAAGTCATTGCAGAATGCTGTGTAAATGATGCGATTTGTTCATTATTTCTTTGACCCCATAAAATTTTATTGTTAATATAGCTATTGTCGTTCAGTACAGTTTTTGGTACAATCACCGAAATGTCACATTCTATCACCAATGGATAATGGTCCGACCATGAAACATCAGTGATAACATACGCGTTATTTACAATACTTTTAGCTGCTGCCGTCACTAAGCAGTGGTCAAGCCAGCTATAATAGTTATACATTAACTTGTGCTAACGTGCACTTAACGAATCTTTAATCAAAGTATTGAAATTTTGTCGCAGCAAAACCCCGAAAGGCAACGATACGTACCCCTAAACAAATATATGATAAGCTCATATATACCCAGATGGGGTTGAAAAATAAAATTAAACTGTACATCATAATCTTTAACTCCATCGGACGCGATTGAGTCTCAAGGAAGAAAAAGAGGATAAGGTCCAATTTACCTATAACTCTATCCATTTCAGGTTATTCATTGCATTCAATAAAAAAAAAAAATATTAGCAGTCCATATTGACTGAACTGTCGGGCTTCAATCATCAGCTTTACCAATTGTGTCAACTCAATACACTTTACCAAGGCTATGCCTCTTAATTGTAAAGTTGGTTTCACTGAAGTAACAGAAAAGCCTTTAGACAACTAAAAGAACAATTTCCTTGCATTTCTGTGGTAGGGCGGCATTTTGAAAACCTTTTGTAGGGTGTTTTAATAAAATATGTAAACTCTCTACCGTATTTTTTATCATAACAGTGGAAAAAATAACGAAATCACAAATTATAAGAAAAACTGAAAAAATACCTTTATTGCTATCAAAGCTAATTACAGGAAATAATCCCCGATCAAGCTCTATATTTTTTAACGATTTTATCTTTTGAAGTTCCATGAAAGTTTTTGAGAATATTTAGAAACCTCTGGCACCCCTGACTTATTTTTTATTAAGCTCTGAACATTTTTTATTACCAAACTCTAACGGTAATTTTGAACTTTGGACCAATTTTGTGGGAAGTTCTACAATGCCTAGGCAAACATTTTTTTTTTGCATGGTAGCTATTGCTATTGCTAATAGATTCCACAAAAAAGAATATCTGGGAATGATAGGAATAATGAGATAAAAAATAAAAAACCAATATTAGGTGAAAATTTTGAAAATAGTACTAAATAAATTCTAGCTCCTAAACTACAAAAAATATAAGAACATACATGGGGGTAATTCAGGTACCCTTTAGCATAAGGCATCAATTTTTTTTCTTTGGACGCCTATCAACTGGCCACCCTGTATATAATGTACAGTCGGGGGCCATATCTTCCACATTTCATTTTTGAAATCCCGCGATATCGGGAACAATGTGGGTAAAACCAAAAATCTGCCGGAAGTCACTATTCCACGCGAACGAAGTCGCGAGCAAGAAGCAAGCTAGAAATCCTATATGTATATATATATATATAATATATTTATCCTTATCCTTATTCCTTATCCTTACTAATATTATAAAAGCGAAAGTCAGTTTGTTTGTTTGTTTGTTACCTCTTCACGCTTTAATGGCTAAACCAATTGTGATGAATTTTGGTACATAGATAGTTGGGAACCAGGAGACGGACAAAAAGTGGGATGTGAGTGAGAAAGACGGAAGAAATGGGAAAACTTAGCGTTGCTATTACAAATCAATAAGGCGCAAGGCGAACTGTGAAGCCGCGGGCGAAAGTTAGTATTAAATACTTCTTTGCTCGTGATGAATATTATTTGAAATGTATATTTTGTGTCTATATATAAGTATTTGAATTTTTAAATGTAGCTATTACTTCTGAAAAATGCTACACCACAGACTACCTACAGTACTGTCTGTCCTCGTTTAAATCCATCCAGAGGTTGTCTTGAAAAGATTGTTTTTCGCGATAAGACCGCCCAATTGTGTCACCCTATTTGTAAGTTGTTTAATGTTAATAGAATATTGTTATTTGTATGATGTACATAATAAAGAATATTCAGTCTGTCTATCTATCTATATGGTATTCAACGGTGGGGTTCCACTTGTGAGTCCAACATAAAAATCATCTAGAGAGCTTAAGACTCGATACTAAAACAAATGGTAAATACCTAATACTTGGTAAATACGTAATTCCCTGGTTCATAAAGAACTCTGAAAGGATGAAATAAAAGCCTATGCAAAGGCAAAGAAAAACCGTCTTCAACACCATTAGAATCCACTAGCAGTGCAGCTTGCTATTCCTGACACCCTGAATCGCCTGTAAAGACGTAAAATCCTGAACCTGGACTGCCTACAGTGAGCTACCAATTACAAAGAGTCAATCCCAGTGGGGAACTGACTCTGCACGCCATTCAATCTGTGACAACACATCTGCTCATAGTCTAAGGACTGATTGCACGGTTGCCCACAATAATCTGAATCTAATAAGTTAATAATTATTTTGTGGGTTGGAATAATCCTTACTTATCCTTACTAATATTATAAAAGCGAAAGTGAGTTTGTTTGTTTGTTACCTCTTTACGCTTTAATGGCTAAACCGATTTTGATGAATTTTGGTACAGAGATAAAAGCTAGTATCTGTATAAGTATTACCTAGGCAAGTGGCACTAGTCTGGGTTATTCAAGTGGGCTCCAAAAAACGATTGTATGACTGAAACAGGCTTATAGTTTTAGTACTTAACACAGATTTTCTAGCAAATCTATATACTTACTATAGTGTATTCACGGAGACGAGTTAGTAGAGCGCTATCTCACTCACACAATTTTTTAACTGCAATTGGTCAGTGATAAACGCTAAGGCGGTGTACACAGTGCGAGTACTTTTTAGTCTACTCATACTTCCCGTACTGTGCAGACGTGCTCTTACTTGTGACTGTACGCTCAACTTGTGAACCGGCTGGGTTATTGGATTTTATGATTGATTTAATGGCGGATATCGAATAACTTGCTGAGAAAAAAAAGGCGGGCTTTTTTGTCTACCGAGAAGACTATGATTTTTAATATGTACCACGCAATGAGAATTCGGCCTACAAGGGTGACCTTCTGCGATCGGCGGCGGCGATCTCTCGCGTCCGGCCCTGGTTCAGGCCATGGTCCGGAGCGAGAGGGAATGGGAAGCGGTCACCACCTTCTGCGAAGCAGTAATGCTAGCAAAGGAGGTGGCCGGGCGTCTGAGGGAGAGAACATCTGCCCAACCCAGCCGCCGCGGGAGACGCCCATGGCGCCGGGCGCCGCGAGACGACTTCCGGCCACCGTAGATGCGGGCCTGTGGGCGGTGAGCAATGGGTAGTTCACCGTCCATCCGTCGATTGACGACAGGCCGTGTCGACGGCGCGTTCGTGTTTCACGCGCGCCTCAAAGAGAGTCAGCAAAGCAGAGGGGCTTGCCAGAGCCTCCGCCTGCCGGGGTTGCGGGTTGTTCGAAAGAGATACCGCGGCCTCGGAACGTAAAGGGCAACAGAAGGAACATGGGTGGGTTTTAGTCAGTACAAGTCTGACATGCCCGCCCCCCCGCTCCGCCCAGAGCGGGGGAAGTCATAGGATGATTTCCCACCCGAAAAAAAAAAAAAAAGGGTGACCTTCTCAAAGCTGTTGCATCTTCTTTAGGTGTTCACTGGGCTTCTGTTCATAGAATTGTAAAAGAGAAGAATGATAATGGTGAGCTAAAATCTCCTAAGAAATTGAAGCAACGTTTGTCAATTGTTGATACAATTGTTAACTTTACAAAATGTGCCATAAGAAATATATTCCACAATTTGTGGACAATGAAATACCTACTGTAAGATTTTAAAGAAAATAATATGTTATAAACTTGTATAGGTAGATATTATAATAAATAAATAAAATAAAATTCATTTATTTCGGATAACTCGATCCAAATTAAAGACACATTAGATTAGACAAAATAAATTAGATTAGTTTAAAATAAATAAATTGAATTAAATTAAATTTGATCAATATAAATTAGATGAAATGATAAAATAAAGAAAATTTTATCATTACCTCTCGATTTTATTTCTTTCCTTAATATCCATCAGTTAAATAAAAAAGTAGGTAACCATAAATAAATTCTATCAAATAAATGTCTCTCAATTTATACGACAGACAAAGCCGCAGGAATAAACTAAGCGAACTTTTAAGAAGCGCAGTGTGAACGCACATTTACATTTCTAAGGTATTGTAAACGCCCACTAACCCTAAAAATGATTTTTTTGTCTTTGTCATTTGTATGGTAATGTGCGAAAGAGAAGGCGCTATACTAACTCGTCTCCGTGAATACACTATAGCTGTGCCCGGTTTCACCCGCTGCTCACTTAGGGTTATGAAAAATAGATGTTGGCCGATTCTCAGATCTACCCGATATGTACACAAAATTTCGTTTAAATCGGTCCAGCCGTTTCAGAGGAGTATGGGAACGAAAACCGTGACACGAGAATTTTATATATTAGACTAGCTGTGCCCAGCGGTTTCACCCGCTGCTCACTTAGGGGTATGAAAAATAGATGTTGGCCGATTCTCAGACCTACCCGATATGTACACAAGATTTCGTTTAAATCGGTCCAGCCGTTTCGGAGGAGTATGAGAATTTTATATATTAGAAGATAATAAATCTGTAGAGAGGTCAATTCTGTAGGTATATGAAATATATTTCCAAAATAATTATCAGGGGGTGATTAGTGATCGATACTGATGCCAAAAATGCAATCAGTAAAATTTTTGTCTGTCTGTATGTCTGTATGTTCTTTATAGAAACAAAAACTACTCGACGGGTTTTAACGAAACTTGGTACAATTATTCTTCATACTCCTGTGCAGGTTATAGTATACTTTCCATCACACTACGATCAATAGGAGCAGAGCAGTGAAGGGAAATGTTGGGAAATCGGGAGAAGTTACTCCATTTGTTAAGCTTCCGTCGCCTGTGTAGCCTTAATGGTTACAGCTACACAGAAATCGTGTATGACGGAAATGTTCTCCTTAAAATTATATAAAAATTATCCTACGACAGCATATGCCTATCTTTAATGGTTGACTCACAATAACACGTGTAACTCCCGATAGCTAAGCAGTTCGGAGCTTTCTGATTATACATATAAATTGTCTACTCTTACGTTTATAACATTCTCACTCATCTCTTATTAAAAACCGTTAACATTATTACCTATTCAATAAAAAAAAAGAATCGGTAAATCTGTAAAGAAACACCAAAGTTATACATGAAATACGCTAATAAGCCATCGCGCGTGAATACTGAATCATGCCATAAGGATTTTTTTTGTGTGCGCTCGACGCGGCTACCGTAATATTTGGCTGTTAATGCGAATAGACGTTCAGAGTTTTCGACCTTATCTACAGACTTTTAGTCTTTTAATAATTAATGTTGTTATTTTATAAAATAGGTATTAGTTATTTTGTTTTTTTTTTTTTTAATTCGTTCAAAGATGAAATTAATAATAGTTTATATTTTATTTATTTTTAGGTGAAGTAGTAGTAGGTAGGTATGCATAGGTTTTTAGAAACCGAGTTTTGGCTAAATGTTCAGTTTTTTTTTATATTATGTAGGTAAAAGCGTGGGTACTTTTATTAATAATAGTAGTTATAGGTTATTATTTTTAAGTGAAGTAGGTATAGGTAGATAGTATTGGGTATTGGACAGGCGTTTTAGCTTTATTTTCATTTCTATTTTTGTTTCACGTTGTACTTACCTACATATTTCTGGGTATAGTTCTATTAGAATTATTTAGTTTTAGTACTACGTTACATATTTGGTAATTAATACTTAGATAATAATAATTGTACTTAGGCATAATTAGATATAATTTAGTACATAAATACTTAAATTATTTTAAGGTATCGGGGTACTCACAGCACGCGTAGCGCCGGCGTTTTCCTGAAGGCGCTCTCCTCGATGAATGCGATGTGGTTCTTCTTCAGCACCCTGCACACACACACACATACGGTCATAACAATAGTTAAATATTTCGTGATGCGCATCTGCAAAATATTTATTTATTAAACTTTATGCACATGTATAAAAAACACTGTACAAAGGCGGACTTAATGCCTTAGGCATTCTCTACCAGTGTAACTTGGGGTGATGCAGAGAGAAAACATAGTAGATGCAGGGTGCATAACAGAAAATATTCGAAAAATATTAATATTTACAAATAAAGTATAATGATAAATACTTATATACATCCATACATATATATAAAATATTATTAAGTATGCCTCCTTTTCGGAGTGAAATAAGTCAAAAATGTTTAAAGAGGGGAAACGTTCATGGTGGTCAGATTGTCAAAACAAAAGTGGTCGTCCAGTGATTCATGCCTGCTAAGAATGTCTACGACTTGGCTAAATATTTGTAATAGTTGCTCGAAAATTGAGTAGGTACCTAACATTTTCGACGACCGAAGCCTTCGTAGTAAATATTTTTCCTGTTGAATACAAATATTGTTTAGTTGCGTAAAAAGGCCAACTAAGCCAACCAAAGCCAAAAGGCCAACTAAGTCAACCAAAGCCAAAAGGCTCACTCTTTTACAAAATAATGAAAAACTAAATTGATAGCCCTTATCTTTGAGCGCTAAGCGGTAGTGCTTCAAAAACTAAGCTAAACATGCTTAATATTATAACATTAGATTTGAACTGTTAACAAGACCGACATTGTCAGAACTAAAAAGTAAAGAAATAGCGTTGTCTTTATTGTTGCGAGTGCAATATAGCAATACCTTCAGGGTGCTGTTGAGGTTTCCACCCTATTGTAGTGCGTCCGGTATGTTTACCGATGCGCACACTGACGACTATTTAGCAATTATGCGTAAAAAGGTGGCGTCAGTGATGTGCAGTGTGTGGGATGAAGCACCAACATCAGCTTGAGAGTTTTTTTTAATAAGTAAGTATTAACATAGGTTTTAATGATAATACTAACACAATGTGGGCCAATTGTAGTTTTTGATGAGATATAAGTATTCTTCGAAAACCGTTAAAATTTTGTTTGTAAATCATAACAAAATATAATATTAACGAAAATTGGTTCTAATGGTTTTGATATTTAATTTTGAGATAATGGGACCTTTTTGATTTTCTAGAATTTGTTTTTCATTTCTAATACCTATTAATATAAAAAGCTAATTTAGCTTTTCTCTTTTAGGTAAGCTATCTGAATAATATCAATAATGCCCTTATTTATATTATTCAGATAGCTTACCTAAACATTGTAATTATATTGTAATGTTATAATATATTTACTAGAAACCTCCAGTTGTAACATAGTAAATACTATTCAATGCATCCATCACCATACCATCATACCACTCAGCCAGCACAATGTTTAAAGTGCGCCTTGAGCGCTACCATAGATAGTGATTACTCGCTTGCCGCGGCCCCTGAATATCAAAGGCAAAAGAAGGAACGTGCATGTTATGTTATGTTTTGTTAAATAATAGTCTAACGGAACAAAAACTTGTTAAATATTAGTACAACGGACCAAAAGCTTGTTTAATATTAGTAAAACGGACCAAAAGCTTGTTTAATATTAGTAAAACAGACCAAAAGCTTGTTTAATATTAGTGAGACGGACCAAAAGCTTGATTAATATTAGTGAGACGGACCAAAAGCTTGTTTAATATTAGTAAAACGGACCAAAAGCTTGTTTAATATTAGTAAAACAGACCAAAAGCTTGTTTAATATTAGTAAAACGGACCATAAGCTTGTTTAATATTAGTAAAACTGACCAAAAGCTTGTTTAATATTAGTGAGACGGACCAAAAGCTTGATTAATATTAGTGAGACGGACCAAAAGCTTGTTTAATATTAGTAAAACGGACCAAAAGCTTGTTTAATATTAGTAAAACGGACCAAAAGCTTGTTTAATATTAGTAAAACAGACCAAAAGCTTGTTTAATATTCGTAAAACGGACCAAAAGCTTGTTTAATATTAGTAAAACGGACCATAAGCTTGTTTAATATTAGTAAAACAGACCAAAAGCTTGTTTAATATTAGTGAGACGGACCAAAAGCTTGATTAATATTAGTGAGACGGACCAAAAGCTTGTTTAATATTAGTAAAACAGACCAAAAGCTTGTTTAATATTAGTAAAACGGACCAAAAGCTTGTTTAATATTAGTAAAACAGACCAAAAGCTTGTTTAATATTAGTAAAACGGACCAAAAGCTTGTTTAATATTAGTAAAACAGACCAAAAGCTTGTTTAATATTAGTAAAACGGACCATAAGCTTGTTTAATATTAGTAAAACAGACCAAAAGCTTGTTTAATATTAGTGAGACGGACCAAAAGCTTGATTAATATTAGTGAGACGGACCAAAAGCTTGTTTAATATTAGTAAAACGGACCAAAAGCTTGTTTAATATTAGTAAAACAGACCAAAAGCTTGTTTAATATTAGTAAAACGGACCAAAAGCTTGTTTAATATTAGTAAAACAGACCAAAAGCTTGTTTAATATTAGTAAAACGGACCAAAAGCTTGTTTAATATTAGTAAAACAGACCAAAAGCTTGTTTAATATTAGTGAGACGGACCAAAAGCTTGATTAATATTAGTGAGACGGACCAAAAGCTTGTTTAATATTAGTAAAACGGACCAAAAGCTTGTTTAATATTAGTAAAACGGACCATAAGCTTGTTTAATATTAGTAAAACGGACCATAAGCTTGTTTAATATTAGTAAAACGGACCATAAGCTTGTTTAATATTAGTAAAACGGACCATAAGCTTGTTTAATATTAGTAAAACGAACCAAAAACTTGTTTAATATTAGTGAGACGGACCAAAAACTTGATTAATATTAGTGAGACGGACCAAAAGCTTGTTTAATATTAGTGAGACGGACCAAAAGCTTGATTAATATTAGTGAGACGGACCAAAAGCTTGTTTAATATTAGTGAGACGGACCAAAAGCTTGTTTAATGTTAAAAGGGGCTTCATGCGCGGGCGCGGCTTGGGTTTCAAAATTGGATCTTACATGGAAAACCGGCGTCGGGAGATATGTTTCAGGAAATGAAAATGTCGAGCCATAAGTTTAAAACTAAACTGAAGTGGTGTCAAAACAATGAATACCAGATAAAAATGGATATTATTGCATCCCTTCATAAGGAAAAGGAAGCAAACCAATTCTTTGAATCCCCAGCCGTGCCGAGCCTGCCATCGAACGTAGACGGCTTATCACATAACAGTGATATAGCCAATATGTTTATGAGTAAATTTAAAGTCGCTCCAATTATAACAAATGCATCTAGGCGAAGCATTCGGACCCCGTGTGAAGGTGACCCTCATATTAGATTCAACGTGAAAGAAGTAAAAGACGCGCTAAAAATTATGAAACGAGGTAAGTCACCTGGGCACGATGGTTTGAGTGTTGAACATTTAAGGTCCGCTGGTGTACACTTACCTAGGTTGCTCGCCATGTTATTTAATTTTTGTGTGAGACACTCTTACTTGCCTGACGATCTCGTAAAAACTGTCGTAGTTCCCATAGTCAAGAACAAGACTGGTGGCTCATCCGATAAAAATAACTATAGGCCTATTTCACTGCTTGAGAGACAGTTGAAGATACATATCAAACTCAACGACGCGCAGTTTGGTTTTAGAACCGGTTTGTCGACGGAAAATGCAATATTGTGTCTCAAGCAGACTGTGCAGTACTACACAGACAGGAAGACACCTGTATATGGTTGTTTTCTGGACCTATCAAAAGCCTTTGACCTGGTGAATTATGCCATTCTGTGGCAACAAAAGTCGGATAAAACGGACCTCTCACCTGAGATAATAAAGATATTTAAATCTTGGTATGAGAGTCAGATTAACTATGTTAGATGGTCAGATGCTCAATCAGTACAGTATGGGCTGGATTGTGGCGTGAGGCAGGGGGGGTTGACTTTACCCACCCTTATAATTTGTACATAAACCAGTTGGTTGGTGAGCTTAGTAGCACTATGGTTGTTTGTTCTGTGGATGGCAGAATGATCAACAACATTAACTATGCTGATGACATGGTGCTGTTCAGTCCATCAATCTGTGGACTGAGGAAGTTGTTGGCCGTCTGTGAGAGGTATGCGGAGGCTCATGGCTTGAGGTATAATGCTACTAAAAGTAAAATTAAAGTAATATTAGGTTAATGGATCAAAAGCTTTTTTAATATAAGACTAATGCATCAGAAACTTGTTTAATATAAGACTAATGGATCAGAAATTTGTTTAATATTAGACTAATGGATCAAAAGCTTGTTTAATATAAAACTAATGGATCAGAAACTTGTTTAATATAAGACTAATGGATCAAAAGCTTTTTTAAT
Source organism: Ochropleura leucogaster (assembly GCA_958449745.1). NCBI lineage: Eukaryota > Metazoa > Arthropoda > Insecta > Lepidoptera > Noctuidae > Ochropleura > Ochropleura leucogaster. The sequence continues at coordinate 22,233,084 of OY288201.1, forward strand.
ATAAGACTAATGCATCAGAAACTTATTTAATATAAGACTAATGGATCAGAAATTTGTTTAATATTAGACTAATGGATCAAAAGCTTGTTTAATATAAAACTAATGGATCAGAAACTTGTTTAATATAAGACTAATGGATCAAAAGCTTGTTTAATATAAGACTTATGGATCAGAAGCTTGTTTAATATTAGACTAATGGATCAAAAGATAAGACTAATGGATCAGAAGCTTGTTTAATATTAGACTAATGGATCAAAAGCTTGTTTAATATAAAACTAATGGATCAGAAACTTGTTTAATATAAGACTAATGGATCAAAAGCTTGTTTAATATAAGACTTATGGATCAGAAGCTTGTTTAATATTAGACTAATGGATCAAAAGATAAGACTAATGGATCAGAAGCTTGTTTAATATTAGACTAATGGATCAAAAGCTTGTTTAATATAAGACTAATGGATCAGAAGCTTGTTTAATATTAGACTAGTGGATCAAAAGCTTGTTTAATATAAGACTAATGGATCAGAAACTTATTTAATATTAGACTAATGGATCAAAAGCTTGTTTAATATAAGACTAATGGATCAGAAACTTGTTTAATATAAGACTAATGGATCAAAAGCTTGTTTAATATAAGACTAATGGATCAGAAGCTTGTTTAATTGGTACTCTGTAAGTTGACACCACTAAAAAATACTCTCTACGGAATCCGAAACTTGCACTACGAATCACCGTATAAACAAGGCCGACTTTTGTTATCATTGGCCTAAGAGTAATATAGCTACAAACCAGGATAGTCCAGTTGAGCAGCTAATAACCTCATAGGTTCACCTGTCACCACAAACAAATATATCATTATACATTGTACACATCTCCGACAATTAATGATTTGTTTGACGCTGCTCAAGTTGAAACAAGGACTCAGTCAGCCAACCAACGCAAGTCACCTTCAGTGGAGCACGCGAGCTGTGGAGACAGTAAGCTATTTCAAGTGGAAACAGGAGAACGTATCGAAAGACCTGGGGCCTTAGTCTGCTATTACAATAGTGTCAGAAACGACGATTCTAACACTATTGTAATAGCAGACTGAGGCCCCAGTAGTGATGACCTGTAGTAGTAGTGAAGTGTGTGGTAGCGTGTGATGTATAACATAATGTACTTACAGTGTATGCAGCGCCTTCAACGGCGGCAGCGCCGTGTTGCTCAGCTCGCTGATCAGGTTGCCCTCCAGGTTCCTGCAACCAGCCCACCAACGTTAGAGACGTCAGAGCACATCACAGACGATCATGTATGCCTGCCTGCTACCCTACCATGACGTCTTAAAGCAGTACTTATTCCAGTGAGGGAAAGAGACAGAGCTAACCCTACAGGTTAGCCATCTCGATCCAGTACTGGGCGAGAGCAAGCGAGCAGTGCGCTGCGCCCCATTGCGATCATTTGTTCATTAGGAGATAATACAATAATATAAACTTAAGATAAAAAAGCACGTAATGCACAACTAACTTCATTATCTACTGACCGTTTACAATGTATGATACGTGAGTTAAAACAGAACAAGAAATAAAAAATAGTCGCGATAATCGGGCGGTAGGAAACCAAGGCAGCAAGACTCTTTGTCGGATTGCCACCGTAGGAACTGGAGGCGATAGTCCTCGCGCGCCTTTACAAGTAACACGTGAAGGCACTTGAAGGTGGAGAGAGCGACTGTCGCGCCCTCGCGCATGACACGCCGCAATAGTGGCGATGAGTCCCTACTTTATGCTGACTTTGAGCTTGGCTCGAGAGGCGCCACGGAGTCCTGCAAATAAACGGGCAGGTGCGCCACTGTGACGATCGCCTGTAAGACACGGTGAAGTATACTGTGGTGCCGTGTGCCCCGCTTGGGAGGAGTACCGCTGTGTGTGACTCGGAGAGGTGATTTGAGGCGGCCTCCCGTGTCCAGTTCTAGTTTAGTCCATAATCCGGAGCGAGAGGGAATGGGAAGCAGTCACCTCTTTCTGCGAAGCAGTTACGCTAGCGTAGGAGGTAACCGTAAATTTGAGGGAGAGAACCTCAAACCTGTTAGAGAAAGAAATTTTAATTGTCTTTGGTATAAAAAGAAAATGTATTTTGAACTCAGAATGTTAAGGATTGACAAGTCTTGTCTTAGAAAAATTGTTCAGTTGTTCTATGAGTATTGAGCTGTACACTTTATTTTGATACCCTTATTTTTAATATTATGGTTTATAACTAATCAAATAAAATGGAGTGAATGTAAATGAGTCAGTGGTTTTCCTTCAAACATCATGATTGTGTGGAAAATAAGAAAATTCTAACAAAACCAACCCCGCCATTGCGGGAGAGGCTCCGGATGACGGGTGTTGCGAGACGACTACCAGCCAACGTAAACGCGGAAAGAATGGGTATATGAAATGGGCGCACCGTCCGTCCGTATCTTGATGATAGACCGTATCAATAGCGCGTTCGTGCTGTCAGCAAAGCAGAGAGGCCTGCCAGGATCATTGCCAACCGGGATTGCAGGTTGTTAGCCAGATATACCTCGGCCCCGGAATACAAAGGTCAAAAGACGGGCCTGACGGGCCTGTTGGTCTAGTGGTTAGTGGCCCTGACTGCTGAGCCGGAGGTCGTGGGTTCGATTCCCACCCAGGACAAACTTTGTGTGATGAGCATGATTGTTTGTTCTGTGTCTGGGTGTGATTTATGTATAATATGTATGTATTTATAAATTATATAAGTATGTATGTATATCAGTTGTCTGGTTACCATAACACAAGCTCTGCTTAGCTTGGGATCAGATAGCCGTGTGTGAGTTGTCCCAAGATATTTATATTCTTTATAAAAGAAGGAACATGGATAGGTTTTATTCGGTAAACGTCTGACAACGTTTCCCACGGGCGACTCTGCCAGCCAAGCACAACGTTGGCTTATCTCAGTTATGCGGTATCCATCATCTGCCTAGCTTTTTCCCAAGAATATTGGACTCGGCTTTCAGTACCTACACCGGATGCAGCTGAATACCAGCCTATCTGACATCCACAATCTATTAGTACTGGGTAATACTGTAATACGATACATCTTGGTAAGACGGCTTGTCAGATTTTTGGTACACTGGCTATCTGTAGCCAACTATCGAATGATGTAAATACGATTTTGTAAAAATATTATAATTTAAAAGAGTGTCCATGGAGTTTCTTGCCCATTCTTCTCCATAGAGATCAACGCTTTGGAATGCTCAACTACAGTACTTTCACAAGTTATTATGCCTTGTGACCGGGACTGTAGATTCATTTTGTTTCTTGACATTCAAAAGTGCCTGTAATGGTCTAATTGAAATAAATGATTTGATTTGATTTGCAACGGCTGTCAAAGATCTACAAATGTCACATTGCTTTCCAAATGTACCACAACGTGATCTAAATTTAAATCTTGACGGCAAAAATCTTGATGTTATAGCGGAAACTGTATTCTTGGGGATGACTATCGACTCAAAACTGCAATGGGGCGCGCACATAAGAACTCTTTCGGGTAGGCTCAGCTCAGCTGCTTATGCAGTAAGGAAAATAAGGCAGTTAACTGATGTAGACACAGCTAGGTTATTATACTCTGCTTACTTTCACAGTATTATGTCCTATGGCGTTCTGCTGTGGGGATCAGCAGCAGACGTCGATTCAGTTTTCATATTACAAAAGGGGGCAGTCCGCGCGACCTATAAAATGGGTCCTCGCGAGTCCCTCTGAGAAAAATTTAAAGAAATCGACATACTGACTCTGCCTTCACTTTATATCTTAGAATGTATATTGTATGTCCGTAAAAATCGGGGGCTTTTCAAAATTAGGAGCGACTACCACAATATTAATACACGCAGTACACACGAAATTGTAATTCCCAAATTTAGATTAACAAATACTAGCAAGTCATTTCTAATAAACAGTATACGCTTTTATAACAAGTTGCCAAAATCAGTTATAGAACTGACAGATGGAAAGTTCAAAAAATAAATAAAACGTGTCCTATTTAAAATAATCATTACAAAATCAAGGACTACGTTGAAGATAAAGAAGTTTGGCTATAGTTCCTTCTGCGCATGCGGCTTCCCCGGTAGCTATAATCAGCACGTGGATGTCTCTAACTACTCTCAATCTCAATCATTTTTTTTTGCAATAGTTGTCAAATCATATATTTATATCGGGTGTGTAATGTTTGGCATAATAACAAATGCTCTAATTTCATTTGACCTAACGTTCATATGACATAATTTTCATATGACATAATATCAAATGACATAATTTTCATATGACATAATATCAAATGACTTAAATTCATATGACCTAATGTTTCATCTCTAATAGTACGAGAGCCCACGACCAAAACCATGTCTCATAGCAATACGGCAAAAACCCTATAAAATCGTTAGATTGTATGATTCTGAACCCGACTAGGTGTGTACTAACGGTCGAAAGTGTAGCAACTGCGTGGGAGGCCATTTCTGCTGTGTCAAAAAAAAAAGACAGTCGGTATTATAGCAATACGTCTGATAGTGAAAATGTACATAGATTTTATAATTGTATTACGAAAAAGTTTGTTTTCAGACATTTTGCGCGTAGCATATAGCCTGAGCGCATTTTTGAAAATGTCAACAAATTTAGCCGACCTGTATCATAGCAATACGGATAATTTTTTTTTTCAACTTTTCGTATTGCTGCCATGATTACCAAAAACCTGTTTTCAGACACTTTAAGTGTAGCATATACTCCCAAAGGCGTTCTCAACGGTGAACAACTAATTAGTTTACCACCACCATTCGAGCTGCCGTCCAGGCTCGTGATGGTACGCACGGGACACTAACAATGAGGAAGAGCTAAAATGGAAAATTGAAGAAGCGGGAAATGTTGTAAGAAGTAACAGAGAAGCCTTTAGACAACTAAAAGACAATTTCCTCCGTAGATGTGGATTGTGCATTTCTGTGGTAAGGCGGCACTTTGAAAACCTTTTGTAACGTGTTTTAATAAAATTTGTAAACTATCTACCGTATTATTTTATCATAAAAGTGGCAAAAATAAAGCAATCCCAAATTATAACAATAACTGTAAAAATACCTTTATTGCTATCAACGCTAATTACAGGAAATAATCCGATCAAGCTCTAGATTTTTTTACCGATATTCTCTGTTGAAGGTCCATAGAAGTTTTTAAGATCATTTAGAAACCTCTGGCACCCCTAACTTATTTTTTAAGCTCTGAACATTTTTGACTATCGAACTCTAATGGTAATTTTGAACTTTGGACTAATTTTGTGGTAAGTTCTACAATGCCTAGGCAAACTAATTTTTTTTCCATGGGAGCTATTGTTATCGCTAATAGATTCCACAAAAACCGGCCAAGAGCGTGTCGGGACACGCTCAGTGTAGGGTTCCGTAGTTTCCCGTCCGTCACAATAAGTGTTCCCAGTTATGAGGCCAACCGAACAATTCGGTAATACCCAATCCAATGTAATAAGTACCTACAGCGCCATCTCTCGAGGAATTGGGTTACTAATTAATACAAAGACGTGCAATTTTGCTGGTAATTTTGGATTGCGGGAACCGATTTCAATAATTCTTTTTTGTTTGAAAAAAGATACGTTCAGGATAATAAAATATGTAAACAAAGTTACAAAAAAAGCTTGCATATACGATTATACTACAAACTTAGTCCAGAAATTATTTTGTACAACTTTTTGTCTTTTTTGTACAAAAACTGTTGTGTCAATCAAGTTCAAAATAATTTTCATAGAAAGTCCTTATAAAGTTCTACTTTTCGGATTTTTTTCATATTTTTTAGACTTATGGTTCAAAAGTTAGAGGGGGGGGGGGGACACATTGTTTTTTACTTTTGGAGCGATTATTTCCGAAATTATTGACATTATCAAAAAATGATCTTAGTAAACCCCTATTCATTTTTAAATACCTTTCCAACAATATATCACACGTTAGGGTTGAAATTAAAAAAAAAATCATTTCCCTCTTTACATATAGGGTGGCTACCCTAATAAAACATTTTTTTCCAATTTTTATTTTACCACTTTGTCGGCGTGATTGATATACATATTGGTACCAAATTTCAACTTTCTAGCGCTAACGGTCACAGAGATTAAGCGAGGACGGACGGACGGACGGACGGACGGACGGACGGACGGACAGACAGACATGGCGAAACTATAAGGGTTCCTAGTTGACTACGGAACCCTAAAAAAGAATATCTAAAAATGATAGGAATAAAGACATAAAAAATAAAAACCAATGTTAGGTGAAAATTTTGAAAATAGTACTTAAAAAAATTCTAGCTCCTAAACTACAAATAATCGCGGAACATACATGGGGGTAATTCAGGTACCCCTTAGCATAAGGCATCTAATTTTTTTCTTTGGACGCCTATCAACTGGCCACCCTGTATATAAAATTCTCGTGTCACAGTTTTCGTTCCCATACTCCTCCGAAACTGCTGGACCGATTTAAACGAAATTTTGTGTACATATCGGGTAGGTCTGAAAATCTGCCAACATCTATTTTTCATACCCCTAAGTGAGCAGCGGGTGAAACCGCAGGGCACAGTTCGTATCATATAATATTCATTTAACATAATAACATTTAGTATAACGTTTATTTTAAATAATTTTCAATACGTTTAATATTATTTTAATATAACGTTCATTTGATCTAATATTCTTTAGAACTAAAATTCATGTTTAATGGGCACAGTTCTAGTTCTAACCTAACCTAACCTAACTCAAATGGCACTTAACCAAACCTTAAAATATTCTACGCATGGTGGGTTGGGTTTGGTTTGGTAGACGGACTACTTCTGGGTGGTTTGTAAAAAAATAACCACAAAAGAGATGGCGCCTTCTAACCTAACCTATCCGAGTCGGGGTGCCCTAAAGTCCAGATTGTATCCAGTCTGTCCTGGTAACAATAGTTGAGGGTGGCAGGTGTATAGGGTATAAAGTGAAGAAAAAAAAAACTTAATACAATATTTATTTTATCATAACATAAATATTACATATTTTTTTAGTTTTAAATTAGAGGCCAAAGCCCGAAGGAGTTTAATTTCAGTGTATTCCTTTTTTTTAAGAATATTATCGATTCGCTCCTTTTTGTTTAAACTATGAATATTAACTATAATAATAATAATAAGATCTGTGGCCCGACCGTCAAATTGACAGGACGTATTTTACAAAACTAAACAATTTTATTTTATTTTTTCTACTATCTCTAGTCGAAAACATATTAAATCAGCAACAAACAATAACAAAATAAGAAAAATATGAATCCACTAACTCCACAACACCTTCTTGAACTATGTGTAAAAATTACCAGAAAAAACCGTTTGTCAAGAATCAAGATTCTCTAAATAATTGACGTCGATGCTGACCAGACGCCGGGCCAAGAACCTAGAGGCACTCCCACCATCTCCGGGCTCGTCGCTCAGCTCCGCCTCGCAGCCGCCGGGACGCGCTACACGCGTGAGCGCCGTGTCGCCGGTCGCTGCAGTTGCGTCGAGCTCGAGCGACGAGTTTTTCTCCCCGCCGTCGTCACCACCACCACCACCAACAAGACAACGACGAGGAAGAGGACGGCCGCCAGCGAGCTTGGGATCTAGGGGCCAACAGGCCCCGATCAGGGTCCCCGCTGCCGGTGGAAATGTGTCGCGCATGCGATGGACTTCGTCAATCAACGCGAATGTCATGCGCGCATATTATGGGTCTACAGAGGGGGGAACTAACCTCACTGCGTACCGTGTTAGGATGCTGTCTCTGTTCCAGGACCTAGAACCGACCATCAATGTTTCGGCCCAACGACTGTCGGATCAGGTGCGGGTCATCCAACGCAATCACTTGTTGGACGATGCTGCACTTGATAGGCTGCGCTCAGAAGTACTGAGCAATCGTGTCATCTTGACTACGCCACAAACCGCGGTGCAAGCGTCAGCAATTGATGTGACGCAGCCGCGGTCCAATCCCACTGTCGTAGAGGAGGATGATAGGGTTGCTACGGTAAGTAGCCAGTGCAACGACCGATTGAGGAGCGCACTGGAGGATGCGCTTCGCGACTATCGATCCACTCCAGCCGAACTTAGACCTCGATTACCACGGTTACCCATGAATAAAAAAAATAGGGCGCTGGTGTGTGCCCTGAACTCGCAGCTCAAGAATTTATTCGAGAGTAGCGAGCATCTCGTTGATACACACTCGATCCTGTACTGTGGGGCTGTTGCGGTATGTCGTGTAGCTAACGTCAAATTTCCAAATTGTGACGTAGCTACTCGACCAAAACCATCCGTACCAGCCTGGCAGTGCAGGATCGAGCGGCGTATCGACGAGGCCAGGGTACTCATCGGTAAACTATACTGCTTCAGGGAGGGCAATACAAGACCACGTGTGATGCGCTTTGTGAGACGGGCATTCTCGGGGACTGGAATCAGTCCTCAAGAATACATGTCTCGTACCACAGAGCGCATCGACTTCCTGAAGCAGAAAGTTTATGCATGGGCAAACCGTATTCGACGGTATAAGCGGCGGGTTGATCGGTATTCGCAGAATCGCATGTTCCGGAGCGATGAGAGGTGGGTATACAGAGCTTGGGAGCGACCCGAACAAAGTGTGACTGACGTGTGCCGCCCGGATGATGTAGCCACGAGTTCTTTCTGGCACAGCATCTGGTCGGTGCCTGTCTGTCATACTGAGGCTGACTGGATGCGTGATGTTGAGCGCGTGTGTGAAACTATTCCAGAAATGGAGCCTATTTTAATAACATCTATAGACATAGCCAGTGCAGTTCGTCCGTTACCGAACTGGAAGTCTCCAGGACCGGATGGACTGCACAACTTTTGGCTCAAGTGGCTCAGTAGTTCACACACTCGCCTGGCATCACAATTTCAGTCTTGCCTTGAGTCCGGGTCTCTGCCACAGTTTTTAACAACAGGCGTTACCCACCTGCTCTATAAGTCAGGTAGTCCCGCGGAACCCAAGAATTATAGACCGATCACGTGTTTATCGACGGTCTATAAACTTCTTACGTCCATTTTGAGAGCGAAAATTAATTCACACATTGACAAAAATTCAATTATGTCTGCCTCTCAGAATGGATGTAGGAACGGGTCTCGCGGTACTAAAGAGCTACTCCTCATTGACATGGCCATTAGCCAACAGGTTCGTCGATCCCGCAAGGATTTGTCGACATGTTGGATTGATTATAAGAAGGCCTACGACTCAGTGCCACATACATGGCTCAAGAGGGTGCTGGAGTTGTACAAGATAGATGCAACCCTACGCGCCTTTCTTGAGTCGTGTATGGGACAATGGAGGACGGTACTTCGATATCCAGGATGTCGACAAATCCAGGGGAATGATGAGCCTGTTTGGATTAAACGGGGAATATTTCAGGGCGACAGTTTGAGTCCACTTTGGTTCTGTCTGGCCCTGAACCCTCTTAGCACATTGCTGGAGGATTCAGGTCCAGGTTATCGGTTGAGAAGAGGTGGTCAGGTCATATCTCACCTCCTTTACATGGATGATCTGAAACTCTTTGCCCCCAACAAATTGCGACTGATGGAGCTACTGAAAGTAACTGAAACTTTTAGTAACGCCATCAGGATGGAATTTGGTGTGGACAAATGTGCAGTCATGTATGTTAAACGAGGAGAGATTATGGAATCCGAGGGAATTCAACTCTCGGATTCCATACACCTCAGATCCCTTTCCTCATCCGAAAGCTATAAGTATTTGGGTATGTCGGAAGCGTTAGGCATTAACGTGGCTGACATGAAGCAACTGTTGAGGGAGCGTTTCTTTGGTCGCCTGAAGAAGGTATTAAAAAGCCTTCTTTCCGGCGGGAACAAGGTGCGCGCCTTCAACAGTTGGGTCATGCCGGTTTTAATGTACTCTTTCGGCATACTCAAATGGACTCAGACTGAACTCGATGCCCTGGATAGGAGAGTCCGTACATTGCTGACTGCAAATCGGATGCATCACCCACGATCATCGGTGATGAGACTGTACATCCCACGGAAGTGTGGGGGTCGAGGCTTTTTAAACGCAAAGACCCTCCACAACCGAGAGGTGTGCAGTCTCAGGGAATATTTCTTAAAAGCCGACGTGGGTATGCACCGAGATGTAGTCGCAGTGGACAAGGGACTCACCCCGTTGTCCATGGCTAAAGAGAATTGGCGCAAACCTGTAGTACTTACTACCGATGACCGCAAGGAAGTATGGCAAGGTAAGGAGCTTCACGGGCGCTTCTACAAGGCTCTTCATGGGCCCGATGTAGATTTTCTGGCGTCCGTGTCCTGGCTACGATTCGGTGACTTATTTGGGGAAACTGAAGGTTTTGTCTGTGCGATTATGGACGAAGTTATGTTGACGAACAACTACCGGAAATATATTATGAAGGATGGGACGGTTGACGTGTGTCGGGCATGCCATCGTCCTGGTGAGTCCATCAGACATATTATTTCTGGTTGTTCTCGTCTAGCTAACAGCGAGTACTTGCATAGACACAACCAAGTAGCTAGGATTATTCATCAGCAACTTGCCTTGAAATATAATCTTGTTGAATCTGAGGTACCGTACTACAAGTATGTGCCCGACCCAGTTCTCGAGAAAGACCATGTCACGCTGTACTGGGATCGGTCTATCATTACTGACAGGACTATTGTCGCCAATAAGCCTGACATAGTGGTGATAGACCGATCAGCGCGCCGCGTAATGATAATCGATGTTACCATTCCACATGACGAAAACATCGTGAAAGCTGAGAAAGAAAAACAACTAAAATATCTTGACTTGGCACACGAGGTTGTTGACATGTGGAATGTAAACTCGGCTATCATTGTGCCGATTGTCATAACGGCCAATGGCTTAATTGCCAAGAGCTTCGACGAACATCTGTCGAAGCTCTCCTTAGGTGGTTGGATCAAGGGCCTGATTCAGAAGGCAGTACTCCTCGATACGGCCCGTATTGTGAGGAGGTTCCTGTCTCTGGAGCCCTAACCACCGGTAGCTTGGACCCTGCTCCCGCTACCGGCGGAAACCTATTTTTATATTTTTAAATGTCTTTTTTATTTGTTTACTAAGAAATATTTAAAAATGTAATCTTAAGAATGTAATGTTAATAAAGGTGATAATAATAAATAAAAAATTGCTCTGGCAACCCTTGACTGTCACAAGTTTTAAATACTTACTGCTATTTTTATTCCGAAACAAATAATATTTTAATACAAAAAATTACAACAGTTATCCAAAAAGTATCAGAATCACCTTTTAGAAATAAATAAATCAGAATCATACCAATTTTATCAAAATTGTGGTTCAAAAAACAATTTGAAGACATGACATCTGTCAAATCGAAAATGAAAAACACCAAACAGGAGAAAATAAACCGAACATGCTTAAATTTTAAATAGAAGATCATGATCACCAGAGCTGCAAACCGACGCGCACGCCTGACACCCCCGGACTCGTCGCCCAGCTCCGCCTCGCCGCCGCCGGACATCGGATTGCCTGTGTCATCGGCAGCGGCAGTTGCGTCGAGCTCGAGCGACGAGTATTTCTCTCCGCCGACGTCGCCAACACCAGTACGTCGGCAGGGGAGAGGCCGGCCACCAAGAAGCTTGGGACTTAGGGGCCATCCGGCTCCGAGCAGGGTCCCCGCTGCTGGTGGTTGTGTGCAGCGCATGAGATGGACACCGTCATTAAACGAAAACGTCATGCGCGCATATTACGGGTCTACAGAGGGGGGAACTAACCTCACTGCGTACCGTGCTGTCTGCATGCTGTCTCTTTTCCAGGACCTTGAACCAACCGTCAATGTATCGGCCCAACGACTGTCGGATCAGGTGCGGGTCATCCAACGCAATCACATGTTGGACGATGCCGCACTTGATAGGCTGCGCTCAGAAGTACTGAGCAACCATGTCATCTTGAGTCCGCCACAAATCGCGGTGCAAACGTCTACTATTGATGCAATGCAACCGCAGTCCAACCCTGCAGCTGGCGCGCAAGATGATAGGGTTGCCACGGTAAGTAGCCAGTGCAACGACCGATTGAGGAGCGCTCTGGAAGATGCGCTTCGTGAATATCGATCCATTGCAGCCGAACTTAGACCCCGATTACCACGGCTACCCATGCACAAGCATAATAGGGCACTGGTGTGTGCCTTGGACTCGCAACTTAAGAATTTATTCGAGAGTAGCGAGGATCTCGTTGATACACACTCGATCCTGTATTGTGGGGCTGTTGCGGTATGTCGTGTAGCTAACGTCAAATTCCAAAACAATGACGTAGCTACTCGACTAAAACCATCCGTACCAGCCTGGCAGAGCAGGATCGAGCGGCGTATCGACGAGGCCAGGGTACTCATCGGTAAACTATACTGCTTCAGGGAGGGCAATACAAGACCACGTGTCATGCGCTCTGTGAGACGGGCTTTCTCGGGGACTGGAATCAGTCCTCAGGAATACATGTCTCGTATCACAGAGCGCATCGACTTCCTGAAGCAGAAAGTTTGTGCATGGGCGAGCCGTATTCGGAGGTATAAGCGGCGGGTTGATCGGTACTCGCAGAATCGCATGTTCCGGAGTGACGAGAGGTGGGTATACAGAGCTTGGGAGCGACCTGACCAAAATATGACAGACGTATGCCGCCCGGATGATGCCGCCACGAGTTCTTTCTGGCGCAGCATCTGGTCGGTGCCCGTCTGTCATACTGAGACTGACTGGATGCGTGATATCGAGCGAGTGTGTGAAACTATTCCAGAGATGGAGCCAATTTTAATTACGCCATTAGACATAGCCAGAGCTGTCCGTCCGTTCCCGAACTGGAAGTCTCCGGGACCGGATGGAATGCATAACTTTTGGTTAAAATGGCTCAGTAGTTCACACACTCGCCTGGCATCGCAATTTCAGTCATGTCTAGAGTCCGGATCTCTGCCACAGTTCTTAACAACAGGCGTTACCCACCTGCTCTATAAGTCCGGTAGTCCCGCGGAACCCAAGAATTATAGGCCGATCACGTGTTTATCGACGGTCTATAAACTTCTTACGTCCATTTTGAGAATGAAAATTAACAAACACATTGACAGTAACTCTATTATGTCTGTCTCTCAAAATGGATGTAAGAACGGGTCCCGCGGTACTAAGGAGCTACTCCTCATCGACATGGCTATTAGCCAGCAGGTTCGTCGATCCCGCAAGGATTTGTCGACATGTTGGATAGATTATAAGAAGGCCTACGACTCGGTGCCACATACATGGCTCAAGAGGGTGCTGGAGTTGTACAAGATAGATGCAACCCTACGCGCCTTTCTTGAGTCGTGTATGGGGCACTGGAGGACGGTCCTTCGATATCCAGGATGTCAACAAATTCAGGGGAACGATGAGCCTGTTTGGATTAAACGGGGAATATTTCAGGGCGACAGTTTGAGTCCACTTTGGTTCTGTCTGGCCCTGAATCCTCTTAGCACATTGCTGGAGGATACAGGACTAGGCTATCGGTTGAGAAGAGGCGGTCAGGTCATATCTCACCTCCTTTACATGGATGATCTGAAACTCTTTGCCCCCAACAAATTGCGACTGATGGAGCTACTGAAAGTAACTGAAACTTTTAGTAACGCCATCAGGATGGAATTTGGTGTGGATAAATGTGCAGTCATGTATGTTAAACGAGGGGAGATTATGGAATCCGAAGGCATTCAACTCTCGGATTCCATACACCTCAGATCCCTTTCCTCATTCGAAAGCTATAAGTATTTGGGTATGACGGAAGCGTTAGGCATTAACGTAGCTGACATGAAGCAATTGTTGAGGGAGCGTTTCTTTGGTCGCCTGAAGAAGGTATTAAAAAGCCTTCTTTCGGGCGGGAACAAGGTACCACAACATACACTTTCGGCATACTCAAATGGACTCAGACTGAACTCGATGCCCTGGATAGGAGAGTCCGTACACTGCTGACTGAAAATCGGATGCATCACCTACGATCATCAGTGATGAGACTGTACATCCCACGGAAGTGTGGGGGTCGAGGCTTCTTAAATGCGAAGACCCTCCATAACCGAGAGGTGTGCAGTCTCAGGGAATATTTTTTAAAAGCTGAGTTGGGTATGCACCGAGATGTGGTCGCAGTGGACAAGGGATTCACCCCGCTGTCCATGGCTAAAGAGAACTGGCGCAAACCTGTAGTACTTACTACCGAGGACCGCAAGAAAGTATGGCAAGACAAGGAGCTTCACGGGCGCTTTTACCGGGCTCTTCATGGGCCCGATGTAAATTTTCTTGCATCCGTATCCTGGCTACGATTCAGCGACCTTTTTGGGGAAACTGAAGGTTTTGTCTGTGCGATTATGGACGAAGTTATGTTGACGAACAACTATCGGAAATATATTATGAAGGACGGGACGGTTGATGTGTGTCGGGCATGCCACCGTCCGGGTGAATCCATCAGACATATTATTTCTGGTTGTTCTCGTCTAGCTAACGGCGAGTACTTGCACAGACACAACCAAGTAGCCAAGATTATTCATCAGCAACTTGCCTTGAAATACAATCTTGTGGAATCTGAGGTACCGTACTACAAGTATGTGCCCGACCCAGTTCTCGAGAAAGACCATGTCACGCTGTACTGGGATCGGTCTATCATTACTGACAGGACTATTGTCGCCAATAAGCCTGACATAGTGGTGATAGACCGATCAGCGCGCCGCGTAATGATAATCGATGTTACCATCCCACATGACGAGAACCTCGTGAAAGCTGAGAAAGAGAAACAACTCAAATATCTTGACTTGGCACACGAGGTTGTCGATATGTGGAATGTGAGCTCGGCTGTCATTGTGCCGATAGTAGTTACGGCCAATGGCCTGATGGCCAAGAGCATCGAAGACCATCTCTCGAAGCTCTCCTTAGGCGGTTGGATTAAGGGCCTGATTCAGAAGGCAGTACTCCTCGATACGGCCCGCATTGTGAGGAGGTTCCTGTCTCTAGAGCCCTAACCACCGGTAGCTTGGACCCTGCTCCCGATACCGGCGGAGACCTACTTTTATATTTTTAAATGTTTTTTCTATTATTTTTTAAAGAAATATTTAAAAATGTATTTGTAAGTATATTGAATGAATAAAGAATATAATAATAAAACATTTATTTTCAGGTTGTCATAGGTTGTTACAGACAAACATATATATAGCTAATACAAATCGTGTTAGTAAATAAATCCTTAACAACTATGTTAGTAACACTTCACTGCACTATGTCACTGTGCGTTCATGTGGCACTTGTCCGTGGAAGCGCCGGAACACCACTCCTTGCGCCCAAAAGTCCTCTTCCAAAACGAGGTGCAGATAACAGGTCGGTACTCGCAGCACAAACGCCTTAAAGTTGACGTTGCGACGCGACTCCAACAACTGCACTCTCGCTCCGTACTTGAGCTTTTGGCGTACGTACTCAACGATGCCTTCCGTCGTAGTGGTGTAGTGTAGGCGGGAGATGTACACCGGAGTGTTCGGCTTAGTGGCTCTTAGGTTGACGTTTGGCTCCGCTGGAGCCGTGCCACAGCGGTTCTTGTTGGTACGTTGACGACGCTTCCTCCTCAACACCGTCACGAAACCATCATCAGCCCGGATCGGAGCCTCTTCAGGCATGGGCTTGTCAACGCGAGCAATAAAGCTCGCACCTACGCTAGCAGAATTTCCACCAACTCGGCGTGATTCTGCCGACACTGCGAAAACAGGCAGCGGTCGTGTGGCGACACGGGAAGGAGCCACAGGGGCGGGAGCGGGGCAGCGGGGCGCACAAGGAGCGCACACTGCAGGCTCAGCATTCCTTGGTGACGACTGTGACAAAACTGCTGATGCGAAACTTGCCGCCGATATATCGAGGCCAGCTCCGCGACGCGTGTTTACGTTCGATGCACCCAACGATGACCCAGATACCGCTGCCTTTTGACGCAAGTCATTGACTTCATCGCGCAAATCAGCCACGGCTTTTTGGGAAGCATCTAACTTGGTCTGCATATCCACCAAATTGCCTTGAGAAGAACAATGTCCTTCAACAGGCTCGTAACATCGACATGGTCGAATGTGACGGGAGGGAGCTTGTGTAAGTCCTTCGCCACAAACGTCGGCACGTCGGCAGGGTTGGTCTCCTTTAGCAGCGTGATAACTGATAATGTCTTGAATGCTTTTCTTTGTCCCGTCACGCCGGCGGGACACCATCTGGTCACTCTTGTTGAGCAGCCGGTACAACATCAGCTTGGCAGCAGCGATGTCCTCCTCACTGAAGTTCGTAGCGCAGATTTGGACTGCGGACACCTCGTCCATCACATCCAACTTCTGCTGCAGGAAAGCCAATTCATTCGCCACCATTGGTTGTTGACCCATGGTGATTAAAATAACAAGCGAACGACTCGCGTCGCCGCGTTTACGATATTATGTATGCGTCAGCAACACGTCCGCATTGAAACGTAACTAAAACGAGACTGAGATATATAATTCTAATACTATAATATTCATATTCTTTATTTATTCATTATTCTTTGCTGACGATACCTCTTTAATATTTAAGATAAACAGACGTGCCACAAATCCTGACGACGTAAATAATGCCCTAATGCAGGTACATAATTGGTTTACCGCTAATAATTTAGTATTAAATGGGAAAAAAACGAAGTGTATAAGATTTGCTCTACCAAATGTTAAAAACAGTGAGTGTGACATAGTATTGAATGAAGAGAAACTAGAATTCGTCGAAAAAACTGTTTTCTTGGGAATAACACTCGATTCAAAGCTACAATGGGGTCCGCATATAACATCTCTTGCAGGACGCCTTAGTTCAGCAGCATATGCTGTTAGAAAAATCCGTCAGTTTACTGATGTAGATACCGCGAGACTGGTCTATTTTAGTTATTTTCATAGTATAATGTCATACGGTATTTTACTTTGGGGACGGGCTGCAGACATCGAGTCTATATTTATTCTGCAGAAAAGAGCCATTAGAGCCATATATAACCTACGTAGGCGAGATTCTTTAAGGGAACAGTTTAAGGATATTAACATCATGACAGTACCTTGTCAATATATTTATGAAAACATCATGTATGTCAGGAAAAACTCGCATCTTTTTAGTAAAAGAGGTGACAGACACAATTATAATACTAGAAATAGGGACCAATTAGTTCAACCAGGTTTCAGGTTAGCTAAAGTAGACTCATCTTTCATGGGGTACTGTTTGAAATGCTACAATAAAATACCTCCCCACATTCTTCAACTGAATGAAACGAAATTTAAATCTTGTATTAAACGCACACTATGTAGGCAAGCATATTATAAGTTGGGGGATTATATTGATGATAAAAATGCTTGGCTCAATGCTGGTCCTGCTCCTCAAGCATAGGGGTAAACTCATTAATAAGTATCCGAAGCTATAGTGGAAGCTGCAGAAGATTGTAAGACTATCTTTGCAATGCATAGAATCAATTCTCTAGTATTGTATAATTATTAAGCCCATATGTGAGTGCTATGTATTATCATTGACTTGACGAAGCCCTGGTGGTTAATAGTGTCATGCTCACTTAAATGTCTCGCTGATGGTGGCGGGTGTGTCGGGTCATTTAGCTCCCTTCAAAATGGTCGAGCTGAATGGGGCTGATCCATACGTCATGTTCGTGAACGGGCGCTGTCAGTTGGGACTGGTCATTTTTTAACTACCACGGTCATTTTTAATTTATTTAGATTTAAATTGAATTTTGTTTTTTATTTACTCTGGACGCTCTTACTGTGCACGTCTTTCTACATCGTTCTCACATATTTGTATAATCTCAACACGAATGATGTAAATACTATTTTGTAAAATATTAGAATTTAAAAGAGTGTCCATGGAGTTTCTTGCCCATTCTTCTCCATAGAGATCAACGCTTTGGAATGGGCAACTGCAGTACTTTCACAAGTTATTATGCCTTGTGACCGGGACTGTAGATTCATTTTGTTTCTTGACATTCAAAAGTGCCTGTAATGGTCTAATTGAAATAAATGATTTGATTTTGATTTGATATGAGACCATGAATATTATGGTAAATAAATGATATGCTAAATGAATACTATGTGAAATGTGCATTATAGGAAATTTTCATTATGTCAACTGATCGTTATGTTAAACATAGTTAACTAAAATCATGTCAAGTGAACGTTAGATATTTTGTCATTATATCAATCGTTACAGACCCATTTATATAACCCTTGTTCTGAATAGGTACCGTACTGATAGCAACATCTGTGGACTCGTCTCATAGTTATTATTTTGTTTATGCATTTTTTGTTATTCTTGTATAGATTCTTTTCTACCAATTCGTTGTGAATGAGTGGATGTAGATGGCTTTGAAGATTCTTAGACCCTTGTTAACTTTGGTTATTTATTATTTTACTAGCTTTTGCTCGCGGCTTCACTTGCGTTAAATTCGGGGTAACACCCCAAGTAGCAAAATGGTCCTTTAGCAATCGACTTATAAGACTAAACGTCTAATACGCATCTAATAGACGCTTTGACTAAGATCACTGATTTCACCAAAGCATGTCAAAAGACAATTTGCGCTTCAAGTGCTTTCGATCCTATTTCTTAGTTTTATAGACGTTTACATTATAACTACACACGATTCCTACCCGATGTTGCAGTTATATAAGAGCATTGTATAAAACTAATTAGCAAGTATTTCATTTTGATCCTTTAAACGCATTTGATAAGATTGTTTATACTAACACGCACAAGACATGCACTTCTATAAACGTCTTCATATTGGTGTTATAGGTCAAGTATATTAAAGGATTGATTTATCTGAGACGCGACTTCTAATTGATTAGCACGAAACTAGCATGCCCGCCGATGTTTATAGGTAATATTCTGCATATTACCTATAACATGAATCCTACATTTGCTTTTATATACTGGAGTAACCGGCCATATTGTTATTATTTAGAGAAAGCAAAAAAATAAAAATTGATCTAAACAATTGGAAACGATTTAAGCGTAGTGGCAGTTTTCGAAGAAGAGTTTCCAAAAAGTTACTTGAAATGAAATCAGGATCGAAGTGCGGGTCGATATTCTTCTTAAATACAAGAGAGTCTCGTGAAGTTCGTGATGGTTCCGTACAATATAAAAAAATGAAATGGTTCAAGAAGACTGCGAAATTACTTTTACTGAAAGTTCTAATAATCTTGAAGATAATGGAAGTAGTGATAGAGAATTTGGTGATGACAACCACCCTGACTTTGAAAAACATTCCATACTCGTAATTATCAGATCAAAACGCAAAAATAAAGAATTTTGCGAAAAATTACTTAAAGGTGAAGAAATATGACGAATTTGCAAAACTGTTCAAATACCTATTGATTTATCGTTTTGTATCCACGGCCTACTCTTCATCTATGTCGAAATCAATTTTATGAAGAAAGTTTAAAGTGTTGTAACGTAATTCACACAATTCTTATAATATTAGTACTAACTAAGATTATATAAAATTACATTCTAAAAGCGCTGATTATCAGCCTGATTTGAATAAATGACTTTGGATTTTGATTTCTCTTTTTTTAAGGAACCCTAAAACTAAAATATGGTGGCGAAGTAGGTATGTCATGTAGTAGTCTTAACTTTCACTAAATAGTTTTGTAAAGGTTTTGATAAATGCAATATTGTGGCACATGATCCGATCCCATGGCGGTTTTTAAGTATGTTAATTATTACTTAATAAAAAATTACTTAATACGATTACTTTGAAAGGGGCATGAAGACATGTTCATTATCTTCGAATACTTTATCAATAAAATTAATTTCGCAAGTTGATTAGGCATTCTTTATACATAAAAGTAAGACAAAATTTACCTATGTTATGCTAAGGGATAATATATTAAAATGTGGATTACTTTAATATTTTTTTGTTATCAAGACACCCAGCGCGTCACTCTTAAAGAATTAAAAAGTAATGCTCTACTAATAACATCACCCTGATCAATGTAAGATCAATCACACCAGTAGCAGCACGCACTAGATCGTAAGAGGACTAATCGCGCTTACTGAGTGCGTCTACCGGATATTTATAGGACAATAATATCTTGTAAAAGCACCTAATATGATAATTATAAAATCCGATTGCACATTACCGGACTGTAACACAACGGTCACAGGACGTAATAGTCCTATAAACTGCGCCCAAATGCGGTTCTATAAACGTCAATAGGATTTCTATAGTGCAAAATGCATGCTCCTAAAATAACTACAGGACTACAATTTGCTACTTGGGACAGTTCCCCTTGAGCCTTATTAATTTGTAATAGCAACGCTAAGTTTTCCCTTTTCTTCCCTCTTTCTCCCTCACATCCCACTTTTTTTTATATTAGCCTATGTCCGTCTCCAGGTTCCCAACTATCTCTGTACCAAAATTCATCCAAATCGGTTTAGCCATTAAAGCGTGAAGAGGTAACAAACAAACAAACAAACAAACTCACTTTCGCTTTTATAATATTACTAAGGATTTTAGTTTCTGTAAAGTATCTAAGCATTGACTTATTGTCGGGCCTACGCTGTCCTCTCATACTTAAGTACCTACTAACGCTATAACAACAACATTGTAAAACCTAATGATTTTAAAAGAGTAACTATGTAGTTTCTTGCCGGTTCTTCTCCATAGGAAACGACCAATCCGAGCCGTGCATCTTTTCTCGACGTTTTTTAAGTGCCCATGTAGGCCTATGTGAAATAAAAATATTTTGATTTTGATTTCAAGGCACGAAGGAAAGTATGTAACGGTTGGTCACTTATCCACAGACCAATCTAGGCAAGCGCAGCTTCACCTCAAGTTCGACCTGAGCCGCTGCTACATTCGGAGTCACAAAAATCACAGAATTCTTTCAAAGTCATTTTAACCCTATTAATCTTAAATCCATGTTAGACCTATATAACTTTCCCCCATACTAGGAATTTCTCTTGTATCGTGGGTGCGTTTACAAACATTTAAACTCACACACACAAACGGCCAGACCCAAAACAACTATCTGCAGGTCATACAAATATTTGTTCCGTGCGGGAATCGAACCCGTGACAGGCAGCGCAGCAGTCGATCGCTCGGCCACTGCGCCAAGCGTGTCCTCGAATATATGACTATAAGGTATCATTGGAAAGAAAAGGAAAAAATTACCTAATAAAATTGTTATTTAGTTTTCAGAATAAACCATTAAATTTGGTTTTTTGCTTATTAAGTTATTTTTTTTTTAGGAAAAAATACAACAAAGTCCTTAAAAACTACTTTAAACCTAGTATTACCGCCCCCTAACCCTGATGACTGCTTCCATGCGCCCTCTCTTGGTTCTAATTAATATGACAACAGTCTCTTGAGGTATGTCCTCGTCGTATGTCGTACATTGTTCGTAATTATTTGTTTCACTAGTACTTAGGTATGCGTTTTTTTAAAGAGAGTCAACATAGCATTTTGTTTTGATTGTAAATTTGACAGCCGACCGGAGCGTACCATAGACTCCCACGCGTTCCAGCGTTTTGTCTCGTCGAAAAAAGATATTTGGAGCGCTGGGCTATCGGGTATTGGCTAAAAATAAAATACCTAATTTGCATGAAGAATTTTATAGTTATACTTTTGTCCATTTGCATTTATTTATTACTAGCTGTTCCCCACGGTTTCACCCGCGCTGCTCAGCACCTGTTGGTCGTAGCGTGATGTTATATAGCCTTCCTCGAGATATGGACTATCCAACACTAAAAGAATTTTCCAATTCCAACCAGTAGTTCCTGAGATTAGCGCGTTCAAACAAACAAACAAACTCTTCAGCTTTATAATATTGGTATAGATAGTATAGATTTTGTAATGTTTGTATCTTTAATAAGAATATTTATTTAAGTATGTGTTCCGTTCTGTGTCCGTGACACCACTAACTGGCCCTGTCATAATACCAGCGCATATCGCAGCTTATGCTGAGACAGGGACCTTTTTGGCCTCGCACAGACAATAACCTTGTCTACTATTTTATTTCTTTTTTTGTACTATTTTTTTTCATTTTTTTATTGTTTTACTTGTTTTGTGCGAGTCCCATATAAAAGTTTTTCTTTCTTTCTTTCTTACCTCCAAGATATTTATTTATCCTGGAGGTTATTCTATGTGTTCCCATAATTAAATTAAGCAACTATTCAACAATGTTATAATGTTGTATTCAATGATGAGCATGATTGTTTGTTCTGTGTCTGGGTGTGATTTCTCTATAATATGTATGTATTTATAAATTATATAAGTATGTACCTATATCAGTTGTCTGGTTACCATAACACAAGCTCTGCTTAGCTTGGGATCAGATAGCCGTGTGTGAGTTGTCCCAAGATATTAATTATATTTATTTATTATTTAATGTATAATTGGCGTATAGAAACTTTAAATAATTTATTTCAACCTGGTTTACATACACATGGCTAAGTATATTACTGCATTTGACTCCAATGTGAATTTACTCTATGACTTCACTATGTACTCAAAAGTCAACAGAAAAATAAATGACCGCGAAATACACATTGTATTACAAAACTTACAGATATGGATGGATAATCTATCTGAAAGTATATCAACAGAATGAAAACGGAAAACCAGTTTTTTCTATGACAAATATTTAATCATACTACATCAACTATCTGACTGATTTCGAATAGTGAATGGAGTGGAATAGAATAGGGCTATATTTTTATTTTGAAGTTATACTTTTCTTTTGGCGCGATGGAGAAAAATGATTAGAGTGAATTTTTACGATGACAGCGTGAAGTTAGTTGTGGCATGAAAATCGATAACTATGTTCAAGTCGTATTTTTATATTTAGAACACGTGTTTCGTAACAGAACAACAAAACAGTGTGAATAAATAAATATTATTTTGGTGTTTTTATTAAATCAATTTCACATACGACAGTAATAGTATTTACTAATAATTTAATTTAATCTTTGATCTTAACTATTTGTTAAAGAATCATGACCATCAACGGTACTGCTTTTTCTCATGCATCAAGATAAAAATTATATTACAATTATTGTCTTTATATTTGAAGTAATTCATTATTAGAATGCCAATTTTGTATGGAAGTTTATTTTGTAAACTTAATAAGTTATGAAATTGATTTGATAAAATGAATTACCTAGTGCCGGCTATTATTACGTTAAAGTGTTGCCATAATAAAGATAAGTAAATATATTGACAACTCGAATCGTTTTTCTTTTGTATACGATTACAAAGAAAAAAGACTAACGCGTGGTAAGTACACACGCTCTTTTTTTGTAGATATCCTACTGATCCCTTTCGATGTGCAGAATGGATATTTATTGTTGCAAAGGAAAGAGGAGAAGATTTTAATTTGTTTAACGTTAAAATATGATACACCAAAGACACTCTAGTTTAAAATTAGATTAAGCACCAATTGTCAACATTTTATTTAGAACCTTCTGCTTAAAGGTTTTATGTTCTTTTTTAATAAATATTTTTGATCTTACTTAAAAGTAAATTTTGTCATTATTAAATTTATTGCCTGTACCTGCTATCCGATGACAAAAAGTCTTATACAAATATATTGCAAACGATTTTCAAGTTTATGGTTGGGTGTTAAGGTGAACAATTAACTGAAGCTAATAATATTTAATAGCATCTTTCTCGAAACACAAATGTTTACGTTTAGCATTTTCGGCCGCATTCATTGTTCGTGATCCTTTATCTAGTATTATTGATCGAAGACCTAGATGTTTTTTGTATAACTGAGCATTCTATAATGGGGGTTATCAGAACTTGCTATACGTTCCAAACTACTGCTTAATAGCATATTACCGTAGAAAAGACAAAAAGAGAGGAGGTGCGCATGCACCTTCAATGGAAGGAACTTCCTAAAGTATCTAATATGTCAACTCCAGGCATATTTGAATGTTGTGCCATTGAGCTTACCCAATATAAGATAATTATCGTATGTTTTTATAGAGCACCAAATGTAAATAATCTTAACTACCGGCTTAGATAGACTTGAAATTCTTCTTCAAGAAATATCACGAACGCGCTATAAAAATATTGTTATTGATGGTGATTTCAACATTGATGTACATAAACAAAATAACCATACCAAAGCTTTTGAAAATCTGTTACTGGCATATATTAGGTCTTTACCTATGAAATTGCCGTTCTGCAGTACTGATACATTTCAAAACAAAAAAATTTTTGTTGGCTGAGAATTCTAATTTCAAATTAATTTTATTTTAATAACATGGTTTTCTTTCCATAAGTAGCCATTTGTTTATTGATTAGTTACATTTTCATCGCATTTCAATCTTTTTTGTCATCATGGATACGTTAAAAATTCGAGTAATTATGGAATATGAGTACCGTCGTGGCAGCAACGCGGCACAAGCGGCACGCAACATCAACGACGTTTACCAACGCACCACCTGTTATTGGTTTGCTCGCTTCCGTTCTGGAAATTTCGACAAATTTCGACCTGAAAAATAAACCTCGCGGTCGTCCGAAGACTTTGGTCGACGATGAGGAATTAAGGGTGATTGTGGAAGCTCATTATACACAATCTACGGCTGAGTTAGCAGCAGCTTTCGACGTTAGCGTCAAAACAATATTGGTCAATTTGCGTCAAATTGGCAAGGTGACAAAGCTTGACAAATGGGTGCCCCACGAACTCAATGATCGCCATCGCGAAGTACGCGTCGAGACGTGCCTTGCACTGCTCAACAGACACACAAATGAAGGAATTTTGAACCGCATTGTTACCTGCGATGAAAAATGAATTCTGATTCTGTTTGATAACCGCAAGCCCTCAGCAAGTTGGTTGGATCCTGGTTCAGCACCTAAACAATGCCCTAAACGAAAACTTACCCCTAGAAAAGTGATGGTCACTGTTTGGTGATCTAGCGCCGGTGTGATTCATCACAGCTTCTTACCAAACGGGGTGAGCATTACTGCAGATGTGTACTGTGAAGAACTGAACACAATGATGGAGAAGCTGGCACATCTCCAACCAGCATTGGTCAGTCGCTCGTCTCCGCTGCTCCTGCACGACAACGCGCGGCCTCATACTGCACAGCAGACGTTCTCCAAGTTGCAATAAGCGGGATTGGAAGCTCTCCGTCATCCGCCCTACTCACCAGACCTTGCGCCTACAGACTACTAATTTTTCAAGAATTTGGAAAACCTCTTGGCGGAAAAAATAATTCAATACCCGAGAGGCAGTGCAAAATGCCTTTGAAGAATTTGTTGCCAGGGCATCAATAAACTGCCACTGCGTTGCGTTGGCAAAGATGCATTGATTGCATGGGTGATTACTTCGATTACTACAAATAAAAATACGGGCCTGTTGGTCTAGTGGTTAGTGGCCCTGACTGCTGAGCCGGAGGTCGTGGCTTCGATTCCCACCCAGGAAAAACTTTGTGTGATGAGCATGATTGTTTGTTCTGTGTCTGGGTGTGATTTATCTATAATATGTATGTATTTATAAATTATATAAGTATGTATATCAGTTGTCTGGTTACCAAAACACAAGCTCTGGTTAGCTTGGCATCAAATAGCCGTGTGTGAGTTGTCCCAAGATATTTATTTATTATACATGAAAAAAAAATCGTTTTAATTTTTTCATACAAAACGGCAATTTCATAGGTAAAGACCTATACATTTGAAATTGGCATTAAAGCGACCGTATGGGCACGTATGAGACCGTGACCGACTCGTATGAACAGCTTAACATGAGTATTGACAACTTTGCGCATAATAAAATTTTAGTAAATCTTGTAACAGCAAGCAATGTGATTGAGTTGGTGTTATCAGATCATACTGCACAGCTGCTTCACTGTTTAGGTCAAACGACGACATTTTATATTAACTATTGGTACAAGAGAGGCGTTCGTAGAAGCTCGTAGAGGCGATCGGCGGCGGCGATCTCTCGCGTCCGGCCCTGGTTCAGTCCATGGTCCGGAGCAAAGGGGAATGGGAAGCGGTCACCTCCTTCTGCGAAGCAGTAATGCTAGAAAAGGAGGAGGCGGGGCGTTTGAGGGAGAGAACATCAAAGCAACCCAGTCGCCGCGGGAGACGCCCCGGGCGCCGAGCGCCGCGAGACTATTCCCGGCCACCGTAGATTTATTTATTTATTTATTTACTTAAAAGACTATAAGCTGAACATACAGTATATAACATATACTGTACATGAAACCAAATCACTTATATTCTAAAATTTAACAATTACTTAAATAAAAAATAACTTACTAACTATTACTTAAAAATGCTTACTAATATTATAAAAGCAAAAGTGAGTTTGTTTGTTTGTTTGTTACCTCTTCACGCTTTAATGGCTAAACGGATTTTGATGAATTTTTGTACAGAGATAAGTAGTTGGGAGCCAGGAGACGGACATAGGCTAATATTTTTTTGAAAAAAGTGGGATGTGAGGGAGAAAGAGGGAAGAAAAGGGAAAACTTAGCGTTGCTATTACAAATCAATAAGGCGCAAGGGGAACTGTGTTACCCCGAATTTAACGCGAGCGAAGCCGCGGGCAAAAGCTAGTAAATATATAAATTTACATATTTCATATGGTTTAACATGGAAGATATCCAGATGTATGTTCTGAGTGAGCAAAGAGTTGAGCAGTGTGATAGCTCGAGCTGTGGGCGCAGCAGCCGCTCGTCGTGTGCGATTTACTCCACTTCACTCCTCTATGGCGTCTATATCGTCTTGCACCTACCAAAACTTTCCGTTTTAATCTATGTTAGTCCGTCGCGCTCGGCTGATTGCAGCGCACTGAGCGACTGAGCGTCGAAGTGCACAAATCAATAAAATAATTTCGTTTGGATTATTACTATTATTATTCACTAGTCCCATCCCATCTATTATGTAGTAACGCACTTATTTATTTATATTGTCTTGCAGTTTTCTGGTTCTTATTTCCTTTACTTATTCCTATACCATATTTGCCGAACACTTTTTTATGTGAGTAGGTAGTTTTTTTATGATTTTACACAAAGTTATGCTATATAATATATACCGCTTTATACACAGAAACATAAATAAATAGTCTGATAATGATAATCAGTCCGATCGTAGGCCTAGTTGTTTACGGTCGTGTTTAGTTTGAACCTCCTAACGATTTTTATAGCTCGAACAGTCTTTCTCAAAGTTTAAATAATTGTTACGTATATAAAAACCGAAACACAATTTATTTTATTTATTTATTGTTCTACAAAAAGTACATACATAATTTAAATGACACTGAACCCCACACTAGAATACACTGTGTCGTGGGGTTCAAAAAAAAAAACCAAAATATTTTTATTTCACATAGGCCTACATGGGCACTTATAAAACGTCGAGAAAAGATGCACGGTTCGGGTTGGTCGTTTTCTATGGAGAAGAACCGGCAAGAAACTCCATAGTTACTCTTTTAAAATCATTTGGTTTTACAATGTTGTTGTTACAGCGTTAGCACTTAAGTATGAGAGGACAGCGTAGGCCCGACAATAAGTCATTGCTTACTTTACAAAAAGTAAAATAAAATAAAATCAGTCTCTTTCGTCTAAAGTGGAACAATATACTATCGTTAATTCCCAAACAAAGCTTGAGATTTATTAACTTAAGAAAAAAATATAAAAAAAATAACAAAAAGATTAAAATAGAGAGATTGTATAAGGGTACTGTGAATGATGATGTGTGTCTAGCGGCAAAGAATGCCTCAATTCTGAGGGGTCTACTTCTATGGGAGTGAGTGAGGAGGTGAAGTGTGAGTTGTGGGTAGTAAGTGTTGAGTGTGTATAGGTGGCAATGTGTGTATGAGTGGATTGTGAGAGTATATGTGTAGATGAGTGTTTTGAAGTTAACTAATATATTGCTATTACATGTTCAGTTTCATTATAGTTTAAATGTTGAAGCCATTCCGTTACAATGGAAGGAATACGAATGTGTGGAGCTTGTGATGAAGCCATGTCAGATGGGGTGCCTTGGAGGCATTACGGAGACCGGTTACCGTAAACTTGGCGATAGAAAATTCACTTGGCGATGCATGAACTGTAAGCAAACTGGTAGCGTTCGTGCACCTGGCACTGTGGCAGTTACTGTCAATCCACCTGCTTTACCTAAATCGCCTTTGAGATTAGATCCACAACTGCCACCACTGAGCTCGGAATCTGTAGTCTTACAAGAGATACGAGCATTGGCTGCAAAACTCGCTCCTCTGGATGGCCTAAAAGAAGAAATTTCTGCGCTAAGAACTGAATTTGCAGAACTCAAGTCGTCCTTACACCAGCAGTTTGAGGAGACTGTGAGAGTTCAGACACAAAATCAACGAAATGGAGCAGCGTATTGTTGTGATGGAAACAGTCATGAAGCAGATGCATCGGCTCCAGGATGGCCTTGGCAAGTTGGAGAAAGATTCTGACATTAAGGATCAATGGTCAAGACTTAATAACGTTGAAATAAAGAGGCTGCCTCAAGTTAATGGTGAGAACCTATTTGAAATTATCGCAACAATCGGCGCCAAAATTAATTATTCTATTACCAAGACCCAAATCAACTTTGTTACAAGGGTGCCAGCAAGAGATAAGGATCGCACAAAACCGATAATAGTTTGTTTCTGCAGTCGCTATGTGAAAGAGGATTTTGTTGCAGCTGCGAGAAATGTTCTCAAGACTACGCATATAACAGCAAGCCAGTTCGGTCTATCTGGAAACCAGAGAATATTTGTGAACGACCACTTAACTGTTAAAAATAAGCTCCTATTATTAGGAGATAAGAAAATGTGGCAACACTGCCCGAGTGACATGTAAAATTTTGGCTCCGTATATTAAAATTTTATTAGTAAATAAATAATAATAATTATAGTGTAATTATTTGCTCAATCGGATTGTAAATGTGTAAATGCCCAGGGGCCTAAGTCTGCTATTACAATAGTGTCACAGTGGTCGATCACTGATCGCATAATGGTTGATTTTGACAAGTTCGGTAATCTACTAATACACTGTCGTCATTATGACATTCCACTGGTCAGTCACTGACAGTCCATTGAAAGAAATTGCTTAGAATGGTAATCTCGTACATAATGACAAACGAATGACTGACGCATGCGGTAATCTGCTAAAATTTTGACAGTTCCTTTGATCATTGATCTACCATTACAAAGTCATTGTGCAGTCATTGCTTTTAGTAGCTCGGTTTGACAAAAAGTGTTTGCTATCCATCGTGTTTGTGGAGTATTGATTGGAGAAATATGTTCACGACGAGCTACAGAATATTTATTAAAGATATTCATGCCCCATAAAGTGGATTTACATGTCCGAAAACCACATTTTTCATGATTTTTAGCGTCGACCTACACTGCCATCAAAATTGCGATGATCGTAATTTACGGTCTTGGACTTTACAAGCGTCTTGCTCTATAACTTAAGAACTTCTAATGACGTTTACATAAGAGTTTTTAATTCTATTATCTTAATTGAGGCACACCCATATTATTTTTTAACCAGAAAACTGCCCATACGCAAAATACGCGCCTCAGACGTGGAGTTGCGGACACCAGCCCGTTATACAATTAACCAGAAAATAAAATATTTATAAAAATAATGAGGTGGTGGTGTGACTTAAATATTCGACCCCTTTCAGGGCCAGTACAGTACCGAGCCAGCGGAGGTTTGAATGTAAAGTACCTGAAGGGGTCCGTATATAAAATTTACTCTGTGGTCTGTACAGAACTATATGGTTAACGTTAGTTGCTTACTGGCGTTAATATCACATTTGACTGTGACAGCTAAAACATTATTGAGTTGTTTTACAAAAATTGTGTTACTCATAAAGACGGATGCCAAGCCGCCAGTGACTTAAGGCCCTGAGTGCCCACAAGCAACATTGAATGTTGATATTAGTATGCCCCCCAAATAATATAGTAAAAAAAGAAAATTAATTGAAAATTATTGAAAAACATTGGAGTTTCCAAACTATAAGGTTATTTTTATGTGCCCTACACAAGTATTGAAAACTCTTCCTACATAAAATATAAAAGCTAAATATACTATTTCAATATTACAGATAGTTGAAAATAAAACAATAATAATGTATTAATAGAAAACATTTAATTCATCATAAACTAAAACATTGTCAAAAATTGAGTAACACACAGACAGGCTGCATAAAAAAATTATATAATGTTAGCCTTTTAACGTTTTAGAGCAATCTTACTGCATTCAATAGGATTCTAAAAATTTTATAGTTTGTTATCTTATCCTGGTTGTGGTGCAATTTGATATGCAATCACATTCCTTATTTGGTTTACCGTTGTGGTATATCAATGTTCAGCAAATATGCCCTTTGCCTTAGAAGAGAGGTGCCACAGCTAATAGAGATATGAATGTGGACAACAATAACAAAATGTGGACTGTTGGTGTTGAGTGTTGACTTGTTCCCTGACTGATTTTATTCCTGCTTTGGTCCAACATGCATGGCACACCAAACTATCACTGTCTTGTAACGGACTGGAAAAGAAAAAACAATATTATGTATTTATTTGCAAGGTATCGTAGTTTGAATCATATTTGCATATTATCATTACAGTTGTAGACTTGTTATAGTTAAGTACCTGTTGATGTCCACAGTCCAACCCATGTTTTTACGAGAGATCAATCTTCGACAATTTCCAAAAGGTGTCTTCGCAATCTTGATATGTTAAAAATTACAATTTATTTACACAGCGTGCATATCCACTTGCAACAGTTCGCAGTGAAGAACTCGAATCAGATTGTATGCCGGGTCTTCGATAGGTGCTGACATCAAATCCATGTTATCGTGGGAGTTGTCATTATCAGCAAGAGCGGAATCCATATTCAAGCCGTGGTCGTCAGGTATAGGAGAATCACCAGAGTCAGTATTCATGGTCAAAACCGGCGATTTTAATAGAAAGCGAAGCTCACTGTGATGCAAATGTAAACAAAGCTATGAAATGACATTTCTAATATTGTCAACTGACAAATTTCAGTGTTGGATTTGTTAGGATGCATTATGTAGATCATTTTAAAATCATCATTTTATATTTTTTAAGTTGACTAAACGTGTTAACATAAAATGCATCGGGACAGAAAATATATATTAAATAAAATCTGGCTTGAATAAACGTTTAAAATGTGGTAGTAGTTTTTCGAAAATCATTTCTACCAACGTGTTTTATAATAATGGCAATACTACAATGTCATTCTGCTACGATTCCATTACGAGACCACTGGCCGACCAATGATCGACCATTGTAATTTAGCAGATTACGAACTTTTAGCACAATGACAGTGGGATCGTGTTGGAATGACAAAGTTATATAAAATAGCAGACTTGAGGCCCAGGATTATTGTTTTCCTGATAATCCAGAAAGTTTTTCGGTAATACCTACATCGTTACCGATAACCTTCACTGTACTTAAATATACGGACAATTCAGGGAAGTATTGTTTACTTTGATTAAATAATAGCACACACTCGTCACTTTAATTATATAGCACATCCATGCCAATTCTAGATTTAATGTTGTCCTGATTTATTACCCTATAATGGTTCTAAATGGCTTTGTTGACAACCTAAAATTGTAATTAATAATCACAACAACATTGTGATAGTCTTTCCATAACTCTGTTATTCATATATTCATGCTTATTAATAACATTAATGATCATTTTGTCTAGATATAATATATGAATGAACTACATTAATTTATTTTTCTTGTGTTTTTCATCTAAGCAGCCTACCCACATAAACAAACATTTTTCCAAAAACATTCCACTGAGCAAAGAACGTGTTAGTGAACAAGTTAAAAAATTATCAGAAAAAGTTAGAAGATAAGTAGTAATAAAATATATCATATTATTGGGCTTGTTTGTTTCTATCAGTGTCGATGTATTTATATTGCTATTTTTTTTCATTAATTTGTGAATTTACCCTTTCATATGATATTAATCTTTTTTCAGTTGAATAAACTCTTTTTGCGTATGGTTAGATACTCGTCCTTAAGGAGTAAACTCCAGTCGTGCGTCAGAGCTGACACACACACTCTTTTTTCAATTTAATTTGACTTTAATACTAATTATTTGGTTTTTATTTCTTACTAGCTTTGGCCCGCGTTAAATTTGGGGTAACACATTTCCCCTTGCGCCTTATTGATTTGTAATAGCAACGCTAAGTTTTCCCTTTTTTTCCCTCGTTCTCCCATCACATCCCACTTTTTTCAAAAAAATATTAGCCTATGTCCGTCTTCTGGCTCCCAACTATCTCTGTACCAAAATTCATCAAAATCGGTTTAGCCGTTAAAGCGTGAAGAGGTAACAAACAAACAAACTCACTTTCGCTTTTATAATATTAGTAAGGATAAGGATTATGCTAGCTCATGAGCGGAGCGGCGGTGGTGCAGCGGCGCAGCTCATGAGGGGAGCGGCGGCGCAGCTCATGAGCGGAGCGGCGGCGGTACGGCGGCGCAGCTCATGAGCGGAGCAGCGGCGGTGCGGCGGCGCAGCTCATGAGCGGAGCGGCGGCGGTACGGCGGCGCAGCTCATGAGCGGAGCGGCGGCGGTGCGGCGGCGCAGTTCATGAGCGGAGCGGCGGCGGTGCGGCGGCGCAGTTCATGAGCCGAGCGGCGGCGGTGCGGCGGCGCAGTTCATGAGCCGAGCGGCGGTGGTGCGGCGGCGCAGCTCATGAGCGGAGCGGCGGCGGTGCGGCGGCGCAGTTCATGAGCCGAGCGGCGGCGGTGCGGCGGCGCAGTTCATGAGCCGAGCGGCGGTGGTGCGGCGGCGCAGCTCATGAGCGGAGCGGCGGCGGTACGGCGGCGCAGCTCATGAGCGGAGCAGCGGCGGTGCGGCGGCGCAGCTCATGAGCGGAGCAGCGGCGGTGCGGCGGCGCAGTGCATGAGCCGAGCGGCGGCGGTACGGCGGCGCAGCTCATGAGCGGAGCGGCGGCGGTGCGGCGGCGCAGTTCATGAGCGGAGCGGCGGCGGTGCGGCGGCGCAGTTCATGAGCCGAGCGGCGGTGGTGCGGCGGCGCAACTAATGAGCGGAGCGGCGGCGGCGGCGGTACATACAATAAAATAAAGCATTTAACAAACAAAGGAACACAGTTGCTTAATTGCCTGGACCTGGTTCCCTTTACCTAGCTATGGGGGGGGGGGGGTGGCAGGGGCGACCCACCCCGGGTGTCACCCAGTCAGAGGTGACACCCGATCCTGAACATCATCACCTAAAACTAATCCTGAAACTCTTATAACCGTCAATAATATAATATCTACCTATATGTAAGAATAATATGCAGGTGCCTATTTGCATTTTTTTTTATTCTCGTCCATAGTGAATTTTCTATGAATAGTCACGAGCATAGTAAATTGAGTGTACACACTTGTCGGTCGATCGGGAATTCTCTCAAAATAACATATTTGAATCCTGCAGTTAATGCGGGCACGATGCGCTAGATATCAGTTTGCATAACAGTCACTAGTCAGGGGATTCCCTGGAAATAGCGATGGCTCGTAAACTGTTGCCTTGGGTTCCTTTGACACTTCTTTCGTGTTTGTGAACGTTTGTGAGATTGGTAAAAGTATTTGTTATTATTATATACAACCATTTTCAGTATAAAGGCGTTCTAAAATAGTAAAGAGAAGTTTAAGCAAATTTAAATTACTTGCGGTCTTAAATTACTGAAACCAGATTGAATAACCCGAGCATTTTAACTTTAGAAACACCATAATATATAAATGTTGATGAAATGATTGCAGAGTTTGCGAGTCCTAAAGCTAGAAAAAAGAAATTTTTAACTTTAATTTTGTTAAAAATTGCAATGTTTTTAATAAAACATAAATGATTACTTAAATGTTTTATTATTGAGTTTTGAATTTTGTGGTGACACCTACAAGATCCGCCCCGGGTGCTACCCATGCTAGCTACGCCACTGCTTCCGAGACATAATCGGTCAGGCTATAATGCACCGCATCGGTAGTGGATAACTTGGCTCTAAAACCAAATTTCGCAGGTAATAAGATGTTTTTTTCAAGATAGTTAACTAGTCTGTTGTTTATAATTTTCTCAAGTATTTTTGAGATTAAGGGGAGTAATGATATTGGCCAATAGTTATTAACCGAGTCCGTATCCCCAGATTTAAAAATAGGGATAACAACTGTCTTTTTAGACACTTAGGAAAAATTTCGTCTATTTCGTCTTCGTCAGTATCCAGCATAACAATTGGATGCGCGCAATGCTTCGGAATCTGTTCGGCCAAAGTTTTCCCGACATTTATGAAAAGTTGTTAACATTATTAACGGATAGGAGAGGCGAAGGATTAGTACGCAATAACGTCGAATTTGATTCACGTGGTTTAGTCATATAAGTACCACTTTTAATATGCTTCCAAATTTGCTTGCTATTTTTACCTGCTTTAGTTAATCCTTTTTTATCGTAATTACTTTTAACCGTTTTTAAGAGATTGTTGCAGAAGTTCCTGTATCTTTTATAGGTGTTTAGAATTATTAAGTTGTCAGGGTATTTCTTGTTTCTCTGGTGAAGTTAATCTCTGTGTCTAATACACCGAATAAGTCCAGGAGTAATCCAAGGTTTAATGTTATGAAGACGATTAAGTACAGTCACAACGGTCGTGTTACGCAAAATTGTTTGTTGGACAAGTTTTATTAAGTACGATAAACTTGAATTAGCGTCAACTGCATTAACTAAGCTATAATCAATGTTGCGTAAATCATATTCGAGTGTGTAGTTTAGTTTAGTCTTGTTCTGAGGTCGATTTTGCTTAAGGAGCGATAATTTTATTGCTAGTAAGACAGAATGGTGGTCGGTTATTGTTGAGTTAGTAACGAGCGTAATACATGAATAGGTGGTTTTGATCATCAATGGTCGAGCCAGGAACCGCTTTGGTGGGTGGTGGTAAAGTGTGAGCAGGGAGAAAACCGTGGTATGAGCAGATATTAAGGTAGTCTTGGGCTCCGGAATCGCAGTTTTGAGAGCAAATGTTAATATTAATGTTGCCTGTTAGTAGGATTACATTCTTCAATGGGCTCAGCGTTTGAAAGATCTGGTTAAGGGAACTGTGAAAACAGACTAAATTTCTTGCGGAAGGCGATCTATACATAGCAATAATCGCTGTAGTTGAACCAATTTTGATGATTAGGCAGTTACTCGTCTTGTAGGTCATTATCTTCAACTTTGACTTTTAATGATTCCTTAGCAAAAACAATGACTCCATCATTTTGATTATGGTTCATTTTAGTGTGGAATAACTTGTATCCTGGTATTGTCGGAAGTTCGGCGTTCTGTTAGAACCAATGATATCACAATGAAAGTTTAGTCTGTGAAGAAAAATGTTAAAACTATCTATGTTGTTATTAACACTATACGTATGTTTTGGGTTAGTATTGTTAGTGACTTTTGATGCTGGGAAAGAAATTGTTTGCAATCCTCAACGTCGCATGACTTTGACTCAGTTAGGAATGAGTTGTCTATGTCAGTTATTAAACTAACATCCATTATATTTAAAAAAATAACAACAAAAATTACGTCTAAGATTTAAACAAATATGTGGCGCTCTTAGGCGCCTTCATAATCAATAGAGTTTATATACCTGTATTCGGCAGCTATTTTGGCCCGACAAATTGCGTCTCCCGTTTTGTGATTAGCTTGCTTTTTAAAGCGATCAAAATAAAAAACGAAAAAAGCATATTATAAGCAATTTTAATAGTATCCCTTATTTTAGATGGTCATAGACATAGATAGTTTCGGTATTTTTCATATCTATAACACCCCTGTTTATAAATGTAGATTTCATTTACATAAATAGGGGTGAGAAGAAGGTGAGAAGTGATTGCAGAGCTCCGAGCTAACTGAGCTGAAGCACTTATCTGAAAAGTTAGCGGTGACTGCAAGTGCAAGTGGGTCAGCTCCGTGTGGTAAGAGCTAGGCTAGAGTAAGGGATACGTGGACTAAAGTGTGTAGCGAACGTACAGAGTGTGCAGGTGGTGCAGCGAAGCGATCGCGTACGTGGGCACGTCGCGCAGCAGGTTGCGCGCCAGGCGCAGCGTGCGCAGTGCGCGGCAGCCCTGCAGCGTTCCGCGCACCAACTCGGAGATGAAGTTGTCTTCCACCGACCTGCACAAACATGTAACTCATTAATGGCGTGCTCCAGGTTCCGCAAGGCGGCACCACAACGCACGTCGCCACCAACCGGCCGCTTCGCGAACGAGAGCGGTCCGTCGGAAGACTTGGAGCACATACATAGGCTTTCGTGTTTATCATGTCATGAAAGATAATTTATTGCAAGCAGGTTGCAACTGCACCATGTTGCTTGGGGTCGACGCATCAACACGTTTTCATGCCAGCATTTGCTCGTTTTTAGGGTTCCGTAGTCAACTAGGAACCCTTATAGTTTCGCCATATCTGTCTGTCCGTCCGTCCATCCGTCCTCGCTTAATCTCTGTGACCGTTAGCACTAGAAAGCTGAAATTTGGTACCCATTATGAATATCAATCACGCCGACAAAGTGGTAAAATAAAAATTGGAAAAAAAATGTTTTACAGGGAGAATGCTTTGACCACTAAGCTACCAAGACATTTAACCAAGTTAATTAACAATTAACAATTAAAGTTAATTAATAATTAATTGACAATTTACCAAGTTAATTGGGCGGAGAAATCATTAAAAATCAATGTTTAAAAATGATTGTAACATCATTCATTGGATCCGATATTTCGTAGAATTGTCGGTAGATGGCTCCAAACGTCGCCCTAAGACGTAAAGGAAAAATTTGGAATGACGGTGTCTTGGTAGCTTAGTGGTCAAAGCATTCTCCCTGTAAGAGAAAGATCGCGGGTTCAAGTCCCGCCTGAGACATTTCACTTTTTCTAATTTATTTCGATTTAAATAGCATAATTAGTGCTTTCAAACCTCAAAAATGTTTTATTAGGGTAGTCACCCTATATGTAAAGTGGGAAGTGTTTTTTTTTTTAATTTCTTCCCTAACGTGTGATATACTGTTGGAAAGGTATTTAAAAATGAATAGGGGTTTACTGAAATAATTTTTTGATAATGTCAATAATTTCGGAAATAATCGGTCCAAAAGTAAAAAACAATGTGTCGCCCCCCCCCCCCTCTAACTGAACCATAAGTTTAGAAAATCTGAAAAAATCTGAAAAGTAGAACTTTATAAGGACTTTCTAGAAAAATCATTTTGAACTTGATTGACACAACAGTTTTTGTACAAAAAAGACAAAAAGTTGCACAAAATAATTTCTGGACTAAGTTTGTAGTATAATCGTTTATGCAAGCATTTTTTTAACTTTGTTTACATATTTTATTATCCTGAACGTATCTTTTTTCAAACCAAAAAAGAATTATTGAAATCGGTTCTCGCAATCCAAAATTACGACCGAAAACTTCTTGCACGTCTTTGTATTAATTAGTAACCCAATTCCCCGAGAAATGGCGCTGTAGGTACTTATTACATTGGATCGGGTGTTACCGAATTGTTCGGTTGGTCTCTCCTTGGCATTGGCGGTATCTTATAACTACATAAAACTTCTATAAAGAACATGCTAAGGCAATTTAGAACAAAACTAAAATTATTTTTTTTAACACCATCAAAATGTTAAGGTAAAAACCAGAGTGCCTAGTGTGAGTTTTTTTACCGATTCGAACGTGAGCGCGTTTACTAAGATTTGTATGGAATAGAAACAGCGACCTCTGGTGTCTAAAAATGGAACCTGAATTAGTGAGTGGCAGTTTACAATGCCTTCCTAATAGAATCGCTCGCACTCACAAGTGAAGGCGTTAGCGCACGTGATTGGTTAATTTCATCCATTGTGCGAGTGCGAGTTTCTGATTTTGACAGATCGAGAAATAAATAAACACAAACGCGATCGAGGGTGACTCAAAAGTTCTCACTGAGGTTTTTGTAGTGAGAGTGAAGTTATACGATACTTTTATAACAATTATTTAATTTTTATTTATTGTAAATAATACAAAAGATATGGCAACGGTTTTTCTTCGCTTGGAGGATGTTTGCGGCCGCTAAGGCGCGAGATGACCGCAACAAAAGCGCCAGAAGCGAGGCAAGAGCTCGCGCGTCCTTTAATCCATTGATACACCTCACGGAGAAGAAAATTAGGAAAAAAATCGATTTTCGAAAAAACTTTTTAAGTTCTTGTGCAGCAAACTGAGACAAAGGATACCCTTGGAACATAAAGTATGTATCAATTAATGTTAATTGCAATGTAATTTCTCAAGACAAAACTACATACATGGTTTAAAAACTATCCTCCCCTTTCATTTGCAGGTGCTCACTGCTTTATTCTTTTTTGCCACCGGTTCCTATCAAAGGCCAGTAGGAGTTGCAAAGCTCATATCATAAAAAATGTGCAGTGAAGAAGTCATATAATACCAAGTCTTCCCAATACTTTAATGTTGTTATTTTGCCTCTTCAGGAGAGGATGGTTTGCTAATGTCTCCATGCCTAAAAAAGCATTAAACTACTTGATTACAAAGTTCACATACAGAAGTACGCTAAGCACAAAATTATTTAAATTCCACTTAATGCTCCATAATATATCAAATTTTTATCATCATCATATTAAATATTTGCTTAATAAAAACTAAACAATAACAACTCCTTTCGAACCAGTGTCAAAGACGTAGTAACCTCGACAATTTGGATAGACAGGCGCTCCTGTTACAATTACATACTTGAATGATATCCTTTTACATTTGGTAGGTTTATCTCACGACGCGAACGTGACACCAACCTAAGAAAAATAATAAACGCTGCTCACGGTGAACAAACGCGGTTCGAGTGGTTTGCCAGATGCCAACTTACACTCGCACAAATACTGTTCTCGGAGCGTTTGAAGTTCGCTCGCTAAACGCGACAGTAAAGTCATTCGCAAAATTTTGTTAAACTCGCACTAGGCACTCAGTACATTTTTCTTAAAGATGATTTGTCAAAGTTATCTGATAAAATGTTTTTGAAGCATGAGTCAATAAAACTTTGTTTTAATTACTAAACTTACCTTATAATAATTACTATTGCATTTGTGGCTGCAATCAATGACATAGTTATTAGAGATAACGTTAAAAAAGGCACTGAAAATTGAGATATTTGTGATCACAGTACCTAAATATTTTGATTACTTATTTGTAGTGTAGATTTTCAAACATTATCAAAGTATTCCTTTTACCACTTAACCAAGTAACATGGTTTTTTTTATTTTTACCAGAAGTAGTATAACCTAGCCTATCGCCCCGTGCCCCGCACCCTGTATATATATTTAACAAATTATATTCATACTGGACTCGGTAAGTAAACAGGAATAGACAAATAGGTACACATGTAGCAATGTAGCTTCCCGTGAGTGTTGAATGTTCAGCACATTCAGTGTCAATAGCCAGGGAAGAATTTAATTGTTTATTGGTGACGCGAAATTCAATATTTTTCTTCAATTTACAGCATTCGAAGGGTCCTATAAAAGATGTAATGCATTATATGAGTTATTAAAAAAAAAGATTTCTGCATAGAAACACGATTTTTATTACAGTATAACGGCATATGTATGTAACGTGAATTTAACGTACAAGGTCCTAAAGGTAGTTATAGAGTTTTACGTGGGGAATTCCCGCGCGTTTGTTTCGTAGTTCGGACCAATCAGCTGATTTGACACTTATACGTTGAACGGAGCAACGGCCACACTGTGATGAATACAAAATATAAGTAATTGTTGTGTTTTTGGGTTACAACTAGTTTAATAAGTAAAAGATGGCATTCAATTATCGCGCTAAATTATCTAGAAGTCGGAATTTTGTGAATTTGGCATTGGGAAATGAAAATAACAGTGCACAAAACAACGATTTAGGTTATGAAAACGACGATTTTACAGAAAACAGCGATGATAACTTTTGTAAGTACTTCAAAATATGTTTTTATAGACAAGTCAATCTTTAGATTTTGATTAATTATTGTTTTATAAATAAATTATCTGAATTATCACGAGTTTTTAGGATGAACGGCCAATTGGCCGTTATACGTGTTTTATTCTAAAAAAATACACTTACGCCCTACGGTATTTCATAATTTTGGCCTGTTAATGTGGATAGCAAGGGTTGAAATATTATTGGAACTACTATTATTATTAGTTACGTTATTAATAGCTTTATTTAACTTACTTTGTTTACAATATTACGGTCTTATCTTACATTTATTTATTTTGTCTGCAGCTCCTTTGCCATTTGGAGCCAGTGAGATATTCACAAATTGCAGTTTAAGTCTGCTCAATGATATATTTGAAAATGATTCACCTCAACAAGAAAAACAAAATGATACATTAGAAAATTCTACTTTGCTCGACTCTGATAACATGTTAATTTCTAATAGTCAATTACCTCAACCCCATGAAAAGTGTACCTACCTACAGTGACACTCATGAAAAAGAAAACAATTCTGGCCCAACTATATGCACTAGGGTATAAAGTTGAAAATGTATTAGTGACTGCTGAGCGATAACGATTGTCGTCTGCTGTTTGGCTATACGCCCAGATTTACATTCAAACTGTCTTTCAGTACAAGAAACAAATGATCACAATTATGAGCCCATAGCTAGCAGTTCATCAATCATAATAACACATAATAATCTGTCCAGCGAGAGAGTTTTTGAATCTTCAATCGAACATCATAGTGAAGAATTCGGTAAAAATACAGATCTGTTGGCTATTTACGATATGCGCGATGTCGATAATGCCACCCCAATGCCATCGTCAAATCATAGTTCTTTCGGTGAGAAAGAACCTATTCCTTCAGTCCTATCATTGTTACCAGATGCAACTGCATCGTCCCCTGTTTCACAGTATTACTCATCAAGTGTGTTTCAACTTCTAAGCGACCCAGAAAAAGAAAATTTAATAAAAGAAAAGATAATGGAAGATTACAAGAAAAATTTCATAATGAATGGATAGATTTGAAGAGAAAAAGACTTAAAAATACTGGAAAAGCGTATAACAGTAGAAATGGTAAATTAAGAGATGAGAAACATATCAGAATATAAATGAACCATGTCAGAGCACATGTAAACTGAAGTGTTTCATCAATTGAGTGCTATATTTCATCAATTTTGGATGATTTGAGATCATTCTATGCAATATGACTTTATTGTTAACTATGTAGTAAGAATAAATAAAAAAGAACGGTTACACAGGGTGACTCACGAAGGTCATACACATATAATATGTACTATTTGTCTATTACTCAAGATAAACAAAAGACGAAACTAGTGGTATGCAATACGATGTTTTTAAACACCATTCGTTGTGGGCCTAAAATGATAAGAACTGCAATGGGTAAATTTTCTGATACAAGTAGGCTCACTTTAGTTGATATTTATTAGGGGTCGACATGATCACCATAAAACTTCTATTGATGCAGAAATGACCAAAGGTGTGCAAGAAAAACTTAACGTAACGTTGAAAGACTTAACGTGGTCCACGTTAAGTCTTTTGAACCGGTTGATTCACATTTTTGTCGCAAAGACAGTAATAATCTTTATTTTAAGAATGGAATCCATCTAAATAAGGTAATAAATGTGAGTCATTAAGGCAATACAGAGATAGAGTAAACAAACATATTAATTGATCATTTCACAAGCCAAAAAAAGACCAATGTCATGTTTGTCATTCTTTCAGAAACGGTTCTGTGACATCTGAATTTTTTTTTTTTTCAGCAAATATCAGGCTAGATCCTTAAAAGAAAAGGATAAACGTGATTCACAAAATGACACGAAAATATTCTGTGCTACTTTTGATTTGCAAAAAGTGTTGTTGTCCCCAAGTAGTGACATTAGTCTATTTTATTACAGTAAAAGGTTGAAAGTACATAACTTATCAGTTTTAGATATTGGAAAGTTAATTGGTACCTGTTACTTATGGAATGAACAAATTGCAATGAAGGGTTCGAACGCGATAGCGAGCTGTATTTGATATAATTACATTAAAAAGCCAAGAAGGTTGTGACGACTTCAGATTTTGGTCAGACAATTGCACTGGCCAAAACCGAAATAAGATCATGTTTTTAATGTATATGTAAGCTGCTAAATAGTTTAATTTGAATATAAAGCATACTTTTCTTGAAGTAGGCCACACTCAAAATGAAGGCGACTCCATACACGCCACTATTGAAAGAGCTTCAAAATATAAGAATATTTACACACCCTCTGAATGGAGCTAATTACATCGATGGGCGTAATCAAAAGGAAGTCCTAAACGTCATAGACGTAGCTCAAAATATGATTTATGACTTCAAAAAGATGCAGACAAATACACACTTTAACTGGACTAAAAACTCAGAAGGACAAAAAATTCTTTGGTCTAAAATAAAACAAATTCGTGTAAGCCGAAATGAACCATACGTTTTATACTAAAAATATGATTTAAGTGAAGATGCTATTGAAAATAATATTAAAATCTTAGATAAGGCAGTACGAACAAGAAGGCAAATTGCCGATAGACCTACAGATATTCCGCTGCAACTATGTTACAATCAGCTGTTACCAATACAACCTTCCAAGAAGAAAGACTTGCTTAATTTATGTCGAAAACATATTATCCCACCTGCATACCACAGTTATTATGAAAATTTAGTAATAGAATGGCATTGTGTCAATTAATGAAAGCGATAATGAAGACTTATTAACAATTAATATTAATGTTGATTTTGGTAATTTTATTACTTGATTATACTACGGAGATTTTTATATTTTGTTTACATCAGATAGGTTATAATTTTGTAATTTTAATAAGAAAATAATAATGTGAAATACATTATTTTGTTAATCAAACTAAGATCTCCAGTAACAGTTTCCTTCTTACTTATTTTTTTTTTGTTATTATGAAAATACCAGAAGACTGAATACGGGTCCATGAGTGAAGTTTTAAGGCTAATTCAATTTTTATTGCAATAAATGAATAAAACTATTGCCTATTTTACTATTACTCAAATGATCTAATAGTCCATTGAAATGTTACATTTTTTAAGCCTTTTTTTTTCGGGTGGGAAATCATCCAAGGACTATTTTTTAGGCCTAACCTTGCATTTTTTAGAGGACGCAATTTTATTTTTTTGATGTGTAGGGGGGTCAGTGTCCCTTGTCCCCAGTGACCCTTGTCCCACGGCCGCCATCTTGAAAATAGGGGTTAAATGGTTTTTACGATATATC
This sequence comes from Ochropleura leucogaster, assembly GCA_958449745.1. Classification (NCBI taxonomy): domain Eukaryota; kingdom Metazoa; phylum Arthropoda; class Insecta; order Lepidoptera; family Noctuidae; genus Ochropleura; species Ochropleura leucogaster. The sequence continues at coordinate 22,276,363 of OY288201.1, forward strand.
TCTTAAACTATTTATTTGATAAAAACAATTGTTAGCATTTTTGTTGCAACTTAAATTCTCTACATCTTTGGTCCAGTAAATTTTTGTCGTAGAACTATAAATAAAAAAGTTATAAGCGAAAATCTTAGGAAATTCAAAAAAAAAATATATACATATTTTTCGATGTAACGTTTTTTTATCATTTTACGAAAAAAATATATTTGACCATTTTTGTAGATCGTTTTTTGAGGAACAACTTTTATTCGCAACATTTTTTCATTAAGTCAATAACTAAGGTTTTACAGCGCTCCGAAGTGAGTACAATGTTCTTAATGTTCTATATGGTAGTGTATACTTAAGTATCGATAACTTTGATAAAATAGATCTAAGTTTACTACATACGTGGTTTGTGTGCGGCCGCCAAAGGAAATTATTCGTCTTCCAGTTGACAGATAATGTCACTGAGTAGGTTAGGTAGGTTACGTTTTACAATTTTGTGGCAGAAGTATCAAAACCTAAAACCCAAGAACGTTTTATTTTGTTCTTTTGTTTTGCAACATTTTGCTTTATTAGTTTTCAGATAGTTCCGAACTTTGTCAAATAAGAATAATAATAAGTAACTAATTTAAATTACAACCTCAATCAATAACCATGACCATTTTACTCCTATAACATCACATGTTATCTTCTATCAATAATTTGTACTACTTTTTTATTATTATTATTACTTCGTGTACTTCAATCCATATCTAGTAGATTTCGTAATTATGAATTTATTTTAATTAACAAACTCCTCGGTAGTAAATGAATTCATTATCTGCCGGCTTAAAATCACCGGATTGCAACCGACCACCAGCATCTCACACGGAGCGCCTTCACAACTCAGCAAGTACTGGGCAATACGACACCCCTGTCGGGACCACAATCATACGTACCTTCCGAAACAAAGTCGCGGTACATATATCGAGCGGTCACCCATCCACAGACCAGCCCAGGCAAGCGCGGCCCAACCCAGAGATCGATCCAAGCGGCTTCCATCATTCGGCTGCCATTATTTCTTTGGACAGCAAACATCCAATAACAACCCTAGTAATGCCCGATCTCATTATAAATATAGTTGTGACACTTTTTCATTTAGGTCACTGAGGTTTGTGTGCACGACTCCCACATCCAGTCCACTTCTCTAATTATTTCTAGCTATCTGGATTCTTCTCCAGTCTTACCCTTATGTTACTTATATTTTTATATGCAACAATAACTTTATCTGTTTTCATTATTTCCTTGTGCACAAAGGCACCTTATTTTTATGGGTGTAATACTGCATATTGCTTTCAATGTATTGGCTTCAATCAAAGCCCTGTCCAAATTGACTACGTCCACATGAACATTATCTATTTCCTTAATTCAAATAATGAACATTCCACAATCTGATTTACATAATCATCTGGTTGTTCAAATCTTTTTTTGGATTTATGATCACAAAATTTAACTAAAAATTATGTCGTTCATTTGCTCAGTGAGTCGAGAATTACGTATTCCATGTGTTTTATTTTTATTGGTTAGAATATTAAGCAAGTCGCTAAATAGCAACTCCGAATCTTTCGACTTCCTAAAACATCTTAACTCTTACTTCTTTATACACAATCTCCTTTTGCTTTTTCTCTTCTTTTTTCTTTTTAATTATTTTTATCCGATATTATTTTTCAGTGGCCTCCAACTAATTTGGACGTTATTTATCTCTATTACTTTTTTATTGTTTGAAATCAAATGTCTACGATGTTAGTATTAACCCTGATATGAGACAATTTGATGTCGAGTAATTTTTATTCAATACTTTATACACTTTTCATGTATCCAGGAGCTCTCGTATGGTTACGTCAAACCTGTTCGTTGATATATTTGTATGTTACTTGTTTGTTGTACTTGTTGGTATTACTATTTTAAATTTGTAAAGTTCGCATTTCCGAGCCACAAGAATGCGCAAATGGATAGTCAATGCGTCCAATTTAATGGATAGTCAATGCGTCCAATTTCATGGATAATTATGCGTCCAATCTATGATGCTCGTAATCTACCATACTAAAACAGTGTATGGATAGCCAATGCGTCGAATTTAATGGATAGCCAATGCGTCCAATTTAATGGATAGCCAATGCGTCCAATTTCATGGATAATTAAGCGTCCAATCTATGATGCTCGTAATCTACCATACTAAACAGTGTATGGTAAATGTCGCATGCCTTTGTAGTATTTGTTCTAGGACATGCCAATTTCCTCGCGATGTTTTCCTTCACCATTTAAAGAGCATTGGTGATGAGTGACAACACATAAAGCCAGCCTAGTTTCGAACCCACGACCAAGGTCGGACTAGGCCATCACCACTCTCGATAAATTTAATATAAACAACCTACATTAAGGTGTGTTGTTGTTACATAAAACTTATATGTATACATGTATTTGTAAAGTTTAGCTAATTATTGACCTTTTATAAAAGCCATAATATTAAATCAGTATTACATTTAAACTGAAAGGCACATATAGAAAGAATTAATACAAAACTATCCAGTGCTTGTTACGCATTGTCAGTTCTGGCAGAAACTACGAATTTAACTGTTACTCGAAGTGCTTATTTTGGAAATGTATACCCACTGTTAACTTATGGTATAATATATTGGGGGAACTCGACAAACGTACAATCTACATTCATTTTCCAGAAAAAATGTCTAAAAACAATGTATAACATGTACAGTACCGATTCATTGAGAGATGTTTTTAAAACGGAGGGTTTCCTGACACTGACTGGTGTTTACATACTTCAATTATGTTTATTTGTTAAAAAAAGATGCAATATTTTAATTTTAAATCTAAATCTAAAAGAAACATTCGGAAACAATATAAATATGATATTAATTTACCAGCCATCAACAATATGATATATTATAAAAGTACCTATGTAACCGCTATTCGAGTTTACAACCATTTACCTCCAGCTATTAAGAAAATAAATATGTTTAAAAATAAATTGAAAAAAATGTTAATTGATAATGTATTTTATAATCTGCATGAATTTTTTGCTAAAACATAATGTTTTGTACGTCACTAAATCTAATAAAATACTATTGCATATCCGACTTGGGTAGACTGTTCGAACCAAAAATGTAATGTTTATTAATAAGAACTTCATGTACACAGTTACGCAATAAATATATCTTTACATATTTTTTCGTACATTTATTTATTTTTTAACATAAAATTACATTTTTAAATATTTCTTAAAATCATAAAAAAAAACATTTAAAAATATAAAATAGTAGCCCACCGGTATCGGGAACAGGGTCCAAGCTACCGGCGGTCAGGGCTCCAGAGAAAGGAACCTCCTAACAATACGAGCCGTGTCCAGGAGTACCGCTTTCTGTATCAAGCCCTTGATCCAGCTACCTAACGAGAGCCTTCTTAGGTATTGGTCGAGGCTCTTGGCAATTAAGCCATTGGCAGATACGACTATCGGCACAATGATCGCTGAGTCCACATCCCACATGTCGACAACCTCGCGAGCCAAGTCAATATACTTCATTTGTTTATCTTTCTCGGCTTTCACGAGGTTCTCATCATGCGGGACTGTTATGTCAACAATCATTGCGCGCCGCTCTGATCGATCCACCACCACTATATCAGGCTTGTTGGCAACAATAGTCCTGTCAGTGATGATGGATCGATCTCAGTACAATGTGATATTGCCATGTTCAAGAACTGGGTCGGGCTCATACCTGTAGTACGGCACTTCCGATTCCACAAGATTGTATTTTAGAGCAAGTTGCTGATGGATAATCCTGGCTACAAGGTTGTGTCTATGCAAGTACTCTCCGTTAGCTAGACGAGAACAACCGGAGATAATGTGTCGAATTGATTCACCCGGACGGTGGCATGCCCGACATATGTCAACCGTGCCGTCCTTCACAATACATCTCCGGTAGTTATTTGTCATCATAACTTCATCCATAATTGCACAGACAAAACCTTCAGTTTCTCCAAAGAGATCCCCGGAACGTAGCCAGGCTACGGACGCTGAATGATCTACATCGGGTCCATGTAGGGCCCGGAAAAAGCGTCCGTGAAGCTCCTTACTCTGCCATACCTCTCTGCGGTCGTTAGTGTCAAGCACTACAGGTTTGCACCAGTTCTCTTTAGCCAAGGAGAGCCGGGTGAGGCCTTTGTCCACTGCAATCACATCCCGATGCATTCCCACGTCGGTTTCTAGGAAATATTCCCTGAGGCTGCATATCTCGCGATTGTGGAGAGTCTTGGCGTTTAAAAAACCTCGACCTCCACAACTCCGCGGGATATACAGTCTCATAACCGAAGAACGTGGGTGATGCATACGAAATGCCGTTAACAATGTACGGACCTTCCTATCTAGGGCGTCCAGTTCTGTTTGAGTCCATTTGAGTATGCCGAAAGAGTACATCAAAACCGGCATGACCCAACCGTTAAAAGCACGCACCTTGTTTCCGCCTGATAAAAGACTATTAAATACTTTTCTCAGGCGGCCAAAGAAGCGTTCCTTCAACGATTGCTTCATGTCAGCAACATTGATGCCCAGCGCTTCCGACATCCCCAAATACTTGTAGGTTTCGGTTGCTGAGAGGGATCTAAGGTTTATGGAATCTGATAGCTGGGTTCCCACAGATTCCACAATTTCCCCTCGCTTTACATGCATGACCGCACATTTGTCCACACCAAATTCCATCCTGATGGCGCTACTAAAAGTTTCAGTTACCTTCAGTAGCTCCATCAGCTGCAAATCGTTGGGGGCAAAGTGTTTCAGGTCATCCATGTAATATCTTTACATATTATTATTATGTAGTCAACCGGGGCAATTGCGTTATAAAAATACATATACACAATTTTAAAAAATCACATTTCGATAACTGTCGTTTTAAACAAATAATCTTTAATAAGAATGTGTATATAAATTATCTGTGTGCAGCATCAATTAATTGTTTGTTTCCATTAGTAACAGTATGTACGAGTAAGTTTTTTTTTAAAAGAGCAATTTTATACGCATTTTCCCTTTTATTGGGGTAAAAGCGTCTTCATAAAATAAGTTATAAACCTGTGACGCTTGAAGGTTGAAATAAATAGGTTTTGCTTCAGTTAATGTTTTGTATACAAAAGTTTAAAAAAAAAAAAAAAAAAAAATATGAAATGATTTTAAATCTAATCTAGATGTAATGACATCAGAAGCGATTTTATAAAAACTGGAAAATTGCGACTATTTTTTCTTAGACGCATTTACCCCCCGTTAATTCCAGACGTTCTACACATTTTAATTGTTAAAGCAAAATTTGTTGACACTATTTTCTAAAAAAATACCTTAATTTAATGGGTGCTAAATAAAAGCAACATGCACAGTTTCTAAGTTTAATCAAAATCAAGTTATAATTGACAAATATTCCAAAGTTTAAATAAAAAAATGATTTATTGCCAATGTATGCCTCTATGACCTGTTGAATAAGGTACTTTTTTAAAACAATACTTAAGGTTAATGCTTGCGATGCTTGTGCAGTACTCGATCGAACGCTTTAATTTAAACAGCCTTTATTCGTATTCAATCTTTCAACAGCAAAAGTCACAAGTAAAAGTAATAACAGTGATAATAATTATATATTTTAAATGTAGTAGGTACTTATTTAGAGAGTTATTGAAAATAAATGGCTGAGCCTTTTCATATACTTATATAAGAATCTAAAACATTCAATAAATTATTCTAAACCTAGCATTAATTGAACGTTTAATGAGATGAGCTTTAAATGATGAGGTCCAGTTGGCATCGCATGGGATTGATTACATGCGAAACATTCATGTGACCAGAAAAAATGTGTTTTCAACCACGGCCACGTAAGTTTCTGATCGATATAATATTGAAAGCCTTTTTTGTCTAAATATTTATCGATATCAATGTGTCTCAGAATAACCATTATGTTTGTATGCTAATATACCTGCAACACAAAAAATTCATAACTTCACTATAAAAAAAAAACATAAAAGGTATAAAAAAATATATTAAGAAAAAAAAGTACTTAATCGCTTAACAAAGCTTTAAAAACTAATGTTACCCACTAAATTCAAAAACGTAAACCCCTAAAAGGTTTAAAATCTCTGGTATTGGAGCAAATACGTCATGTAGACGCAATGATCCCGAAACAACAGATGCATTTACCCCAAAAATCCTAACCTAACCTAAAAAATTGCAAACATCATTTCTCCGCAAATAAAACGATTTTAGTAAAAATAACTATTGGTATAGAATAGATAGGCTAAGTATAATATAATATGAATGTACATTTCATAATAAAAACAGAAAACCAAGAATTTGATTTGATTTGATCACTCTCCTAAACGCAGCACCGCTTGACAAAAATCATGTGAATTTCAATATGGCCGACATATTGAATTTGCGCGGTACAATGCCATCTATTGAAAATGTACTTAATCTTACGTACAAATATAAACTCACGCTTTATTCCAATGTGAGTAGGCAGAAATACAGAACGCAACCTTACTCATTTATAACTTATTAACCTTAATTTTATTTATATTCGTATTAAAAGCAAAAGGGGAGGCATTCGCCCAGCAGTGGAACGCTATAGGCGAGATTCAAATAGAAGATGTCCCACTACGCTGGATTTTTGCAATGACAGTCGATATTTTATGTACCAACTGAGAAGATGGCATAACCCTCAGCTGCTCTAGCTGAGGGTTCTTCATCAGATACTTCAGACCTTCGGTTTTTGACATCAATTGGCTACTTGACAGTTTATGGAAAAATATTTTAAAATTTTACTTATGTTTATTTTATACCTCTTACATTTATCTTTTTTTCAAAAAAGCCTTTATTTACAGAGAAAATAAATGTTTTTATCCATTGATTTATATGTATTATCATACGATGCTCAATCATGGCCGCCCGCGTTTCGGTCCTTGTCATCCACAGATAAAAATTCGCAGACTATTTTTTCATAAATAAAATATTTATAATTTATTTTAATTCAAAAAACATATTACATAATTATTTTTACCTAATTAGCTAGCATATACAACATATTTCATATTTTATTGTCACAACTGTCAAATAGCCAATTGAAGCGGCCCACCAAGTTGAACATATTTGCAAAGGCGGTATATGTCGATCTCTAATATGTAGTTTGGTTGGGCTCTTGTGGTTTTCAGGTACTCCAGATCTTCGATTATTCTAGTTTTTATAGTTTGCCCTTTATCTGGTCATTGAACCTAACTCTGTACCAAATTTCAGCTCTCTGAGTTTATGGGAAGTACTAGTTCTATTTTGATGATCATGAGTGAGTGAGTGACTGTCGGAAATGCGAAACTTTGCTTTCGCTTAACTTCGGAACTAATTGACCTACAGACTTGTAATTTTGGATTTTAAGTATGTGATTATAGTTTACTGAATGACGTTCTGGTCTTATCCAGAGGTTCTCAAATAGGGTCTGAAAATGCGGCGAAATGGTTCCAGTAAAGGATGGTACGGCAGTGTTTGCTTCGCACTCGACTTGGCGAGGGTACTGGCCGTACCCTCCGATATAGTATGTTATCCTGAAGAGATAGACATATGTCACCGCGGGTTTTTCTGTAGACCTAAATAAGATACATAAGTCCACCATACATTACTTTGTTATATCTAAAAGAGTTTATTTAGGCCGCGTTTTCGTTGAAAGCTCCCATACAGCATATTTTTTGCCGACATCTTCAACAAATGGCTGTTTATATCTTATATCTTATATCTTGGGACAACTCATGCACGGCTATTTGATCCCAAGCTAAGCAGAGCTTGTGTTATGGTAACCAGACAACTGATATACATACTTATATAATTTATAAATACAAACATATTATAGATAAATCACACCCAGACACAGAACAAACAATCATGCTCATCACACAAAGTTTGTCCTGGGTGGGAATCGAACCCACGACCTCCGGCTCAGCAGTAAGGGCCACTAACCACTGGACCAACAGGCCCGTCAATATTGTTAATGTACACAGAAATAAATACAAAAACTTAATAAATTATATACTAAAACCTTCCTCAAGAATCACGCTATCGAGTGGAGAAAATGGCTTGAAAATCGGTGCGTACCTAGTATTTGAGTTTATCGCGGACAGACAGACAGACGCGGCAGGGGACTTTGTTTTATAATATGTATAGATAAATGTCTTCCTAACTTTAAAATATGTAATCGTAATAAAATCAGCTTTATAAAGTCCTAGATCAATTTGAATTGAATCTCATTATGATGCCACGCGACGTGTGTGTGTGTATCAAGCGGTACTCACAGGAAGTGCAGGTGGTGCAGGCCGAACAGCGCGTCCATGTGCAGTTGGCTCAGCGCGCAGTGGTCCAGCCACAGGCGCTCCAGGGCCGCCCCGCCGAGCGCGCCGCTCGACACCGACTCCAGCCGGTTCATCGACAGGTTCCTGCGCAACACACCACATATCTGTACTCGATGTTTTGTACTGCACTAACTACGGGACAACGCATTCTTTGCACTCATGGTTTACTTCATTTTTAACCGACTTCAAAAAAGGAGGAGGTTCCCAATTCGACTGTGTTTTTTTTTGTGTTTGTCACCTCATAACTCAGGTCCGAGTGAACCGACTTTGATGATTCTTTTTTTATTCGAAAGCTGGTGGTTGTCGTTTGGTTCCATAAAATAATCAAGATCCGACACGTAGTGTTTGAGTTATCTTTAATAACGCGTATTAGTTTGACTTCGTGTACGTTGATGATATACTCATTCGTCGATTATATTTTAGAAGTTTTCGAAGACAAATGATCAAAAAATGCTATGTACTATGGTTTTGAAGTTCATCGCAGTTTTTTGAGGTGATTGTATTTTAATTTGGTGATAGATCTTCAGTGATATACAACGGCACTCTTCAATAAATGACAGCAAATCTGCCGTGATTGCTGTAATCACATGTATAAGTAATGGTTTCGCCAGGGTAGGCAGGCGAGTGGGAGCAGGGTGACCGTATCCCCTCCCCACCCCTCTCCTAGACATTAAGAAACATAATCATCAGATCAAGTATCAGCTGTATCCCCTAGGGCAGAGATGGCGAACCAATGGCACGCGTGCCAATGACGGCACGCGACACAACGATATGGGCACACAAACAATTTTCATCGTATTTTTATCTTCCTATCATTTTTTAACTCGCCGGAGCGATTCAATATTTTCAGAGATGAATAAAATAATACATTTAGAAACCATTTAGTGATGACTTTACTAGTCAGTAAAAAAAGTTTCGAATTGATAGTAATTATTTTCCTAATACAATCACTTAGTCAAAATGATTTGATGGCCCGTCTGTGGCTTCATTCAACATTTATTTAGGAAAAATGGCGCATTGGTCCATCAAGGTTCGCCACTCCTGCCCTAAGGCCTAGGGGATGATGCATAATGTGCCGTTTTATACTAAAGCATAATATAGATACTTAGTATTTAATACTATAGCGTGATGTGGAAACTTGTACTTAAGACGGAATTAAACCTAAAAACAAAAACATTTTAACCGTGTTTGCGTACCTATTATATCATAATACTATAACTAAAAACCGGCCAAGAGCGTGTCGGGCCACGCTCAGTGTAGGGTTCCGTAGTTTCCCGTCCGTCACAATAAGTGTTCCCACTTATGAGTTTATTATTTGATTGACGTTGAACACTAGAGAATTGTATTTTATTATTATCCAAGTATGGGAATAGTGCGTTAACGTAAACGTGCTGCGAATGATTTAAACTATTATATAAACTATCATAGACCCGTAATATTCCATTGATGTAATAAATTCAAATCCAATGCCCCACAAGCCCGACTTCTCTCTCCGCCACATATATCCTTATCCTTTCCTTACTAATATTATAAAAGCGAAAGTGAGTTTGTTTGTTTATTTGTTTGTTTGTTTGTTACCTTAACTGGCTTTAATGGCTACACCGATTTTGATGAATTTTGGTACAGAGATAGTTGGGAACCAGGAGACGGAAATAGGGTAATATTTTTTTGAAAAAAGTGGGATGTGAGGGAGAAAGAGGGAAGAAAAGGGAAAACTTAGCGTTGCTATTACAAATCAATAAGGCACAAAGGGAACTGTGTTACCCCAAATTTAACGCGGGCGAAGCCGCGGGCGAAAGCTAGTAATTTATAAATGACACTCAGTCTCTATTAGTTCCGGGTAAAGAAAAAGAGACACTTCTCTAGGCCGAAACGATGTGTGTTGGCCTGTTGGGATAACAAATCATGAAAGGCGCGCACAGCGTCGTCCTCAACATGATTATCACTGTTCAAAATATACGAGAACATTTTAATACCGGACAAAACAAAATCAAACCTCGACAACTAATTAGATTATGCACTCATAAATAAAATTACGAATATATTTAAGAGCAACTTACTTTACCACGGTAGGTCATGAAAGCACGGAATATCTTAACATCGACTTTAAAAAATTACGTCCTTACACAACGCCATCTATCGAACCATTTATGAACTGGTTTTGACCTTAACATTTGATGGTGTTAAAAAAATGAATTTTATTTTTTTTATTTTCGGGGAATTGGGTTACTAATTAATTAATACTTTTTTAATAATTTTGTATTGCGAGAACCGATTTCAATAATTCTTTTTTTGTTTGAAAAAATATACGTTCAGGATAATAAAATATGTAAACGAAGTTAAAAAAAATGCTTGCATATACGATAATACTACAAACTTAGTCCAGAATTATTTTGTAAAACTTTTTGTCTTTTTTGTACAAAAACTGTTGTGTCAATCAAGTTCAAAATAATTTTCATAGAAAGTCCTTATAAAGTTCTACTTTTCAGAATTTTTTCATATTTTCTAAACTTATGGTTCAAAAGTTAGAGGGGGGTGACACATTGTTTTTTACTTTTGGAGCGATAATTTCCGAAATTATTGACATTATCAAAAAATGATTTAAGTAAACCCCTATTCTTTTTTAAATACCTTTCCAACAATATATCACACGTTAGGGTTGAAATAAAAAAAAAAACACTTCTTACTTTACATATAGGGTGGCTACCCTAATAAAACATTTTTTTCCAATTTTTATTTTACTACTTTGTCGGCGTGATTGATATACATATTGGTACCAAATTTCAGCTTTCTAGTGCTAATGGTCACAGAGATTAAGCGAGGACGGACGGACGGACAGATAGACATGGTGAAACTATAAGGGTTCCTAGTTGACTACGGAACCCTAAAAATGCTGAAAAAAAACTTTTGAGTAAAAAGTAAAACCGACTTCTAAAACAAAAAACTGAAAAATAACTTTATTTCCGGAAGTCGGTGGCAATTAAAGTCAACGAAACCAACAAAAGTCACCTAATTAGTAATTGTGTTTTTTTTTTGTTTTTAATTCATTTTTTAACAGAAGTTACAAAATAAAGTAACATACAAAAAGCAAAAAAAAAACTGAAATCTAAGTAAAATAAAGCAATATACAAGTAAAAAGAAAACGAAGAAACAAAGTGTGTTAAAAATACAAAAGTAAAAAATTATACTAATATTATATTATGATAAAGTGAAGTATAGTTAAAAAAAGTATAACAAAGTCAATTAAAATACAAAAATTAAACATAATTGTTAAAAAAAGTGAGGTAGAACAAAATACAAATAAAAAAATAAACCGAAACAGAAGTCTATAGTCGAAAATACTACTTATAGTGAAGTAAAACAAACTAAGTACTAACAAAAATCAGTAAAATGCAAAAACCGTCAGGTTTTTACATTTTACTAATTGCACAGGTTGATTGGTCGCTAATTGAGTTTGGTAACTGTGTCAACTGTTCGGTTTCTTGAAGTTCACTAAAACCTGGTTTTTGACTGACCGACTAATCAGAATTTCGCATATTTTTTCAAAATCAAAATCATTTATTTCAATTAGACCATTACAGGCCTAATTGAATGGCAAATATACTAAATGTAAGCTACCCGGTCTATCCCGGTCACAAGACATAATAATTTGTGAAAGTACTGTAGTTGCCCATTCCAAAGCGTTGATCTATGGAGAAGAATGGGCAAGAAACTCCAATTAGAATATTATAACAAAATCGTATTTACATCATCCGTGTTGAGATTATACAAATATGTGAGAGCGGTATAGTAAGACGTGCACAGTAAGAGCGTCCAGAGTAAAAACAAAATACAATTTAATAATCTAAATAAATTAAAAATGAACCGTGGCAGCTAAAAGATGACCAGTCTCAATTGACAGCGCCCGTTCACGAACATAACGTATGGATCAGCCCCATTCAGCTCGACCATTTTGAAGGGAGCTAAATGACACACCTGACACACTCGCCACCATCAGCGAGACATTTAAGTCTATATATTGCAAAGATAGTCTTACAATCTTCTGCAGCTTCCACAATAAGTTCAGATGCTAATTAGTGAGTTAACCCCTAGGGTTGTGGAGCAGGACTAGCATTGAGCCAAGCATTTTTATCTTCAATATACTCCCCCAACTTATAATATGCTTGCCAACATGCTGCCTTTTCTGTCCTCTTTCTTTTTTATAGGCTCTAAAATATACGGGGAGCTCCTAATTGGCATATTGGGGGTATGGCGTGGATCTAGCAGTTCTGGCAAAAGACAGTTTCAATTAAAAATGCATAATGTTAAATTTCAATTTATTTTCAAAAAAATCATCATGTCTATTGATTTTTTCAACTTTTAAGGGTTTTACTCATTAGCCCTTACTCCAAATAAACATTTAGCCATTCGAGTCACATGTAATTGACCTTGGACCTGGTAATACATATTGTGGGATTTATTGATCTGCAGAGCGCCCGATTTATCTAAACCTTTACTTGAAAATTCACTTTATTATTTTTAAATATGGCTTCTTCAAGCCCAATCTTGAACGCCGATAGTGGACATTTCACTTCTAGAATCATGTGTTCGCCAATAAGGCTACCTGGTGTAGCACCCAGGTACGGAATTTCGAGGTCAATAAAAAGTCTGCTGGTCCGATATCAACTTTTTTGTCTGTACAACTGTTCCAGCGCGTTTTTTCGCTTTCCCTGCCGTGTTGTAAAGGTGCAGCATCTATATTAATTTTATATAGCAGTTGCTTGACAATACCTGTGTGGCCTCATTTTAATTATCCTGCCAAAATTAGAGGCTGTCAATAAGGAGCACCGAAGTTCAAGCCACTCACTTGGACTCACTCAGCAAAATGGTCCGCCTTTCAATTTCTCTCCCTTGTTCAGCTGCAGTTTTTTCTAAGTTAGCCAAAAACGTTTTCTCCATTTCTTAGCATCGCTCTTATCTGGCTTTATAGTATTGTGATGACTGGGTTTTTATCTAGTTAAATAAAGCGCAGATAATAGTTTAAGAATTATATTTTTTAAATCATTAATAATTTACATGACTTATTTCAGAGACATTTTTTTATTCTTCCTATGAAAACGACATGAGTATTAGAACGTTATGCTCTATCAGCCAGCATTGCTTAGGTTATATAAAACCTCTTACATAAGCTACGCCCACCCTTATGAATAAAAGGATCAACGTAGATCTTAACTGAAACTTAACTTTTATTCATTAAGTTCGAATACTCAAGGACCTACCTATCCCTAGGCCAGAATTCCTACCTATGGGGGAATATAAAATAGGCACGCCTCTGGAGAGGTAATTTCAATACGATGACCGGTATGAAATAGTTTATCACTCCATTTAGAGTTATAATAGTTATACATTAACTTGTGCTAGCGTGCACTTAACAAATCTTTAATCAAAGTATTGAAATTTTGTCGCAGCAGAACCCCGAAAGGCAACGATACGTACCAGTAAACAAATATATGATAAGCTCATAAATACTCAGATGGGGTTGAAAAATAAAATTAAACTGTACATCATAATTTTTAACTCCATCGGACGCGATTGAGTCTCAAGGAAGAAAAAGAGGATAAGGTCCAATTTACCTACTACTCTATCCATTTCAGGTTATCCATTGCATTCAATAAAAAAATAAATATTAGCAGTCCATATTGACTGAACTGTCGGACTTCAATCATCAGCTTTACCAATTGTGTCAACTCAACACACTTTACCAAGGCTATGCCTCTTAATTGTAAAGTTGGTTTCACTAAAGATTGAGTGTTGTTCCTCCCTTCCAGAAAGGACGACAGTTTATAAAAACTTGTACTATACTTTATTATGCAATCATAACATCTGAAATGTATTGAGGCTATTTAATGCCTACTCTAGACGTTTGAGACTCGAAGCCGTATGGGATGCCCATCATGCATCTCCGGTCGCATCCGCGTTTACATAGGTACATGAAAAATAAACGTTATATTTTAATATTTACACCTTAATTACCCAAACTAAAATAATGTTTCTAAACAAATGTGATGATCTTTAAGCATTAAGTTTATTAACCGTATAGTTCGGTACGGACCCCTTCGGGGGCTCGACATTCAAACCTCCGCTGGCTCGGTACTGGCCCCGAAAGGGGTCGGACATTTAAGTCATAATTATGACCTCCTCATTTTTTTGTAAATATTTTATTTTCTGGTTAAAAAATAATATGGGTGTGCATTCATTAAGATAGTAGAATAAAAATCTCATATGTAAACGTCATTAGAAGTTCTTTAATTATTGAGTAAGTTTTTTAATTATGTCTTATAAAATCCAAATGTGTAAATTACGATCATCGCCATTTTGATGGCAGTGTAGATCGACGCTAAAAATCATAAAAAAGTAGGTTTTCGGACATTTAAACCCCACATTATTGGGCATGATTAACGTGTCCTTTTATTACGTGAAGAAATCATTCATAATTGAACTTATATTAGCAGTGGTAATGATACATTTTGAAATCTAAAGTCGAAGTATCGCGCCAATCGTGCTTGTTTACATTTTTCATTCCACATTATATCACACGGACGCGAATACAGTCTGTCAAGAAAGTCATGAAAAGAATGTTTTGGGAACTACTGGTTTTGGTAATACTGGCAACACTGAATAATTGTCAAGCTAAGTAGGTACATCAACTGTCACTTCGTAGCTGTGTAGTTGATGTTTTTCAATATTTTGGTGCAATTTCAAGTTTTTTTTATCGTGTGAGCGTTAAGAGATAAAAATGAATCGCAATGTTTATAAAAACAGTGCGAGACAAATTATATACTTAAAGTTCAAGGGTGTATGGCCGAAATTCAAGGTGGGAGTGCTGGAACGAGCAAAGACGATGTTTTCGGTCGAACAGCAAAGTTAACCGGTATGTAAATTTATTCTAGTTAAATAACACACTAGCGGAAATATAATTTTATGATAATCTTCTGCTTTTAAGTACAATTTAGTTACTTAATCATTGTTTATATTTTGTTGAAGTTATGAAATTTACCTATGATTTAATATACTACTCAACGGTTTTGATATTTTGGTGTTGTTTATTTATGTATTTGTATATTAATAACATGTCTTATTTATTTCAGGTGTTTCCGAAAGTACAGTTCGGCGCATTGTGGACGAAGGCATGAAGAATGGAGGTAAATTTTCAACGCCTGGAAAACACAGGAAAGGCCGACCTACGAAACAAATAGATGATGTAAAAAAACATAAACCTGAACCAATCTTCTACATCGATGAACTTTTATCGGAACATGGACATACAGTGGTAAGATTGCCACCTTACCATTGCGATTTAAACCCGATCGAACTAGTTTGGGCAATAGTAAAAAGGCGAATTGCGCAAAAGAATGTTGGTAATCAAAATGTGGCAAAGTTGGCTGAAGAAGCTTTCCAATCAGTGACTCCACAAGAATGGAAGAATTGTGTTGACCATGTCATCAAAATTGAAAATGAATATTTTACCCGTGGAGGAACTCTTTATAATGATATAGACAGATTTGTCATATCAGTAAGGGCGGGTTGCTTCAGCTATACTTGACCCATGGGTAACAGTAAAAAATGGCGCTAACTTTCGTTAAAACGAAAAATGGGTTGTTTCACAAAATGGCGGCCTTAACGTACGTTAAAAGTTAATATAACTATAACCGATGCCTTACCCATTAGTTAACGTCATTTTACGGGACATTATTTTCGTTTTCAAAGAACTTTGCCTATTCTAAGCAATAAAACAGTATGGAGTCTCTTTTGTATTCGATTTTTTTTTACGATACCTAGTTCATCTGTTGAGGACACAAATTCTGCGCAAAGAAAGACAAACGTATCTAAAAGCGTTTATAACTTTCAACGACGGGGTTCACAAGAATGTATTGTAAGATATCGTGCAAGTGACTTTACTAATTACATGTCTGTTCGAAAATTAAATAAGTTTTTCTACAGAAAATTAAGCTTGACAATTAATTACCTATATTATTAATTCTTAATATTTCATTAATTTTGCAAACCTTTAAACCAAGTATTTGGTATTTATTTTTCTCCAATTGATTCATATTGTCCGTTTATGTTTAGAACAAAACATCCTTGTTCTTATCAATTAATGTTCTAAGGCGCAGTTTCTCAAGTTATGAAAAATTTGTAATGCGTTCTTTGCAAATAAAATACCACTTAAAGTCCAAAATATTAAAAAACAGAAGTACCTATCGTAAAGTTCAACAAATATCATCGTGTTATTGTTTAGTGTAAGAATTTTGGTACTTATTTTGGTGTGAACGTATCCATTTTGTATTTTTTCTAGTGTTTAATAAAATAAACGAATAACAAATAATTTAAAATTGTCAATTCTCACTTGTTTATGAACCTTTCGCGCATTCGACAGATCAAATTTTGTCGTGAACGGTTACGTATTACCACACTAGAAAAAAACTCCCGACCATTTTTATGGGCAACAGTGTTGCTTTGTATTGGCAACCCGATTAACTTTGACCTTCCGTTTTTTTGGTATGAAACAACGCTCCGAATTTAACGAACGTTAAACATCACACGTAATAGTAACTTTTAACCGTTCGTATGTAACGTTAACCCACCGTTTGAAACAACCCGCCCTAAGTGATGACAATTCGAGTGAATTTGAAGAGTCGGACGAGAAACAATGTCATTATGAAGCAGTTTCAGGCAACATTTCGGGAATCGAATACCTAGACTATGATTATTTAGATTCAGATAAATAAATAAATATGTAATAAACTCTTTTATTTTTGCAATTGATCTCATACCTATTATCGCTTTTCTACCAGCACCATGCTGCACGCATTTATCAAATAGATAGATTAGTATCAGATAGATTGGTAAAATAATCTACACAATAAACAAAGTAAAGGGACTATAAATCGGCAATTACTATTTTATAAACATAAGTGTCAAAACTTTTCAGTCGAAATTTATCGGGTTACCATGTTGATGATGGTGGCGCCCTCCCTTCATTTTCATGACTTTCTTGACAGACTGTAGATTCTATAACAAATGAGACAAATATCATTGCAAATATTATAAATAACATGAACATGCCCCTGATCTTATCGTAATTTGCAATAATAGGACCATTAACACGTAATATTCATAACCACTGCTAAATTCACTTTCGAAAATGACGTGCATTTCTTTTTTTTTTAATTTTGTGATGTGTAAATGCGATTATTTCAATCGATTATTTTCTTGTAAATCAATCAACTCGAATAATTAAAATAAGGAATATCAGAAATTGATAGATGAAAATAAGAATAATTTTGTAATACGTGTAAAATACTATAAATATTGATAATAATATTTTTTACGCCACTTGAGTCGGTCTCAACAACAAACAGTAGAATCTGATCTATGGCTAAATTCGCGCCAATTTTATTTTCAGATAAAAATTCAAATAAGGAATGCGCTCGCTGTTCGAATTCATATTAAAATGTTTATTTGCAATTTTATTAATAATTTAGTTTTGTACCTACTATTAGAATGTAAATCAGAATTAGAATTGCAATTAGAAATAAATAAGGTTGAATATAGAACGACCTTATTATGATCTTGGTCAGTAAAAAAAAATCAGCTAAGATAAATTATATTTGTTCGACAAAATTGTTTGTAGTATGGTTGGATTAGTTATTTGGAAAGCGTTTTCATTCTTTCCTAATGCATGGCTCGTAGACCAAAGTGTTCTTGGAGTGGAAGCCTTGGGGTAAAAATGGCCTAGAGGGTGACCACAATTGAGATGGAAACACGACATCAAGAAAACTCCAGGTTCAAAATAGGTTCATTTTGTACCTGGAGTTTTCTTGATGTCGTGTACCGGGGTTTTTTTTTGGGGTGGGAAATCATCAAATAACTTCCCCCGCTCCAGGCGAAGCGGGGGGGAGTGTCAGACTTTTACTGACTAATGTCTACCGATCGATGTTCCTTCTTTTACTCGGGGCTGCGGTATCTCTTTCGAACAACCCGCGATCCCGGCAGGATCCTACTGGGGTTGCGGGTCTGACACTCCCCCCCGCTCCGCCCAGAGCGGGGAAAGTGAGGCGCCACGGCATCCTCACCTACCACCTGACGCCGATCCTCACCGAGCACGAAGGTTTCGGGACGTTCCTGCACATCATCGGGCGGGAAGAAACACCCAGGTGTCACCAATGTGACTATCGCCCGGAGGACACGTTGGAGTACACAGGCAGTCTGCTCTTTTGAGCGGAGCACCGCTCTGTCCTGGAGGAGATGGTGATGTTTGAAGGAGAGACGCTACAGAGATCGGGCGCCGCGAAACGACAACGACTTTTTGTTAAAGTTTAACAGGAGCGGATATTTGATGATTTCCCATCCAAGTGGCGCAAGACCGATATAAATAAGTTCCTAAAGAATTCCTGAAAAGTTTATGAGAAGGCCTCTTTTAAACTCCTTAAGAAGTCCTTAAATTCCAAAAAATAGAGATACACTATTTAAAAATACTTTTTAGGGTTCAGTACCTCATAATAAATAACACAACCCAAATATCAAATCTGTGGTCCCTTGAAGCTGTGAAAAAAACAACCCTCCAAGTCTACGCAGAGAAAAGATATGACCGTTTATGTCGTCAGTTTGTACGGAACCCTTGGTGCGTGAGTCCGACTCGCATTTGGCCGGCCTATTTTAATAGGCTAAATCGCTTACTGCTACGCAAAGGTCTCCTCTCCTCCCTGAATCCGTTTGACAGCAAATGTGCCTACCAAATCTTGGCGCATCACAAAATAATTAAACCATAACAAAAAAACAGGTGATAAAATGTTGTCTTTCTTTTCTTATCAATATCATAGATATTTGTACAACTATAATATCTATAGTAGAATATTATGCCACCTCCATAGGTAAATTCCTCAATGGCCCCAAAACATTTTTTAAAAGTTTACTCTATTACGATTATCGATTAGGTTGAATGCAACTTTTTAATCGTAATGATGAAACTTAGTTTTACGGTCAGCACTAAGAAATGTCATATTGCAAGACATTTTGTAGTATTTTTTGTCGAGATTTGTATCGTGTTTCTTTTATACTTATTTTGTATAAAATAAGAATGCAGATGGAATGCCACTGTTTTTATTTTGGATTTCTGATTTTATTATCAAAGGGTTATCATGTGTATGTGCATTATTTCCAGCGTTTTGTAAAGTACCTAATTTTTGGAAGAGGTGTAGTAATATGTATTTTACACACATTTTACAATAGATAGACGCCGTTTTGTCGACCTTATGAGGTTTTTGGAAATATAAATCTCAAACTTATCGTATGAAACAGCCGCTGTGACTTATTTTTAATAACGAAATTGAATGCTGTAAATTGATGGAAATTCTTGAATTTCATGACAATTCGCGTCACCCCACCGATTCAGCTGATGTGTCATGTGTCAAAATCCTGTCGTGCAGAGTGGTTAAATGCATTCATATCAGTTAAATTAATAAATTATCAAGAGAAATAGATCAAATTATTTATATAAGTATTATTGCTTTAACAATAGTTAAACTCTAGCATGGAATGGTTTTAATCTATTAATATGTACAAAATCTCTAAATCTTCTATTATTTAATTTTCTGATTACGTAATTAACATCAGATATACGCCTAACTCTTTGATAAGGACCTTTATATAATGTAGATAATTTTAAACTTTTACCAGTGATTCGTCTAGGTGTATAAACCATAACTAATTGATTAGGTATAAAATGCTTTACTTTTGCCCTTTTATCATAGATAATCTTTTGCTTCAATTGTGCCTTTCTTATATTGTTTAAGGCGCCTGTTTGAGTGGCGCGCGGAGGCACTACACCGGGGGGGAAATCCGCTGCCGCGGCAAGTTGCCGCTCGGCGGGCAGACCTCCGGTGCGATCTCATTGTGGCATGGAGAGAGCAACTGTCGCAACCCCGTGCAGGGCACGCCACAATAGTGGCGGTAAGTCCCCTCTTTGAGGAGTGGCTGGAGAGGCGTCATGGCGTCCTCACCTACCGCCTGACGCAGGTCCTCACCGGACACGGAAGTTTCGGGAGGTTCCTGCACATCATCGGGTGGGAGGAAGCGCCCGGGTGTCACCATTGTGACGATCGCCCGGAGGACACGGTGGAGCAGACAGTGGCGATCTGCCCGGCTTGGGCGGAGCACCGCCGTGCCCTCGTAGAGGCGATCGGCGGCGGCGATCTCTCGCGTCCGGCCCTGGTTCAGGCCATGGTCCGGAGCGAGAGGGAATGGGAAGCGGTCACCACCTTCTGCGAAGCAGTAATGCTAGCGAAGGAGGTGGCCGGGCGTTTGAGGGAGAGAACATCTGCCCAACCCAGCCGCCGCGGGAGACGCACATGGCGCCGGGCGCCGCGAGACGACTTCCGGCCACCGTAGATGCGGGCCTGTGGGCGGTGAGCAATGGGTAGTTCACCGTCCGTTCGTCGATTGACGACAGGCCGTGTCGACGGCGCGTTCGTGTTTCACGCGCGCCTCAAAGAGAGTCAGCAAAGCAGAGGGGCTTGCCAGAGCCTCCGCCTGCCGGGGTTGCGGATTGTTCGAAAGAGATACCGCGGCCTCGGAACGTAAAGGGCAAAAGAAGAAACATGGGTGGGTTTTAGTCAGTACAAGTCTGACATGCCCTCCCGCTCCGCCCAGAGCGGGGAAAGTCATTGGATGATATCCCACCCGAAAAAAAAAAAAAAAGGCGATAGGAATTAAGGTATTGTGCTGATTATGTCGTTCCGCATAGTTAATTGTATGGTTATAAGGGTTGTTGTTAACTATCAAGTCTGTATTACACAACGGTTCTTTGGCATATAATAACATATATGGTGAAAATCTAGTCCTTGTTTGTTTACTGGTGTTATATGCATAACATACCAAAGGTAAATAACTACACCAATTACGCTGGTCACCTGAAACATACATAGATAGCATCTGGGTCTGGTGAAACGAGATTTGGCTCCAAAATAACAAACCGTTTCTTTTACTAAACGAGATGTAAAAACTGATCCTCTATCTGACACTACTTCCTTAACACCTCCAAACCTACAAAATATTTCCTCAATTAAAAACTTGCTGATGTTTTGTGCTGTTGCTCTGGGTATCGCCTTACAAATTGCATATCTCGTTGCATATTCCACACATACAATAATGTATCTATTACCGCCCAACGATTTCTTAAATGGTCCTAATAGATCAATTCCTACTTTCTCCATCACATAATTTACAGACATTGGTTGCAGTTGTGCCACATGATTAGTTTTTTTTTTCTCTTGGCATAATAAACAACTTCTTACATACTTCTCAATCTCTTTCTCTGCATCCTTTATAAAATATTTATTCCTGAATTTATTCAATGTTTTGGCTAATCCAAGATGACCTCCAGACCAGGCATTATCATGCAACTCTTGTAAAATTTCCTGTAATAAATGCTTAGGAACTACTACTTAACTAGTTGCTGAATTTTATTAAATCTCTTAACTTTCTTGCATAAGATTCCATCTATTAAATTAAAACCTTTATACTCATTGATTCCCCTAGCTGTAATCTTATCTAACCAGTGTTTGCAAAACTCGTCTTTAAATTGCTCTTCCTTCATTTTCACGACCTCTATTCTGTAAACTTGCATGCCATCCTCCTGAAATGTGGGTTTCTGCGCTGCTTCTTCAAGTAATGGATTTCTACTCAGAAAATCTGCTATAACATTATCTTTCCCTGCACAATGAATAATATCGAATTCATATGCCTGTATACACAGTGACCATCTAGCTAATCTCCCATTTATGTCCTTCCTACTTCTCAGCCAACAAAGTGTCTTATGATCAAACAATCTGAAACTTTAAACCCCATAAAAAGTGTTTAAAATAATTTAGCGCCCAAACTAATGCTAAACATTCTTTCTCTGATGTGGAATATTTCTTCTCACAATCGCTTAGCTTCCTTGACGCGTATGATACAGGATACATTATGTTTTTACCCTGCATCAAACAAGCGCCTACGGCTTCACCACTGGCATCTACGTGAAGACGGGTCAACATTTGTTTATCACTGGAATAAAAATGTAAAATAGGTGGATTATTCATATAATTTAATATAGTGTCAAATGCCATCTGATGTTTCTGTGACCAGGTGAATTTTGAATCTTTTCTTAATAATTTAGTAAGGGGTAATACAATTTCGGCAAAGTTTTCGATAAATTTACGATAGTATGAAAATAAACCTAGTATAGATTTTACTTGTTTCGTATTAGTTGGTGGTTTTATAATTTTAATGATTGTAATTTTTTGTTATCAGGTTTTATTCCATTACCTGATATTTCATGACCTAATACTGTTATTTTGAAATACCCAAAACTACATTTACTTGGTTTAAGAGTTAAATTAGCTCTTCTTAAGTGTTTCATTATATTTTCTAAAGCATCCCGAAACTCAGTAAAAGTTTTTCCCCAAATTAAGATATTATCCACATAACAAATGGCATTTTTATATTTCATTCCGGCTATTAATTCATTCATATGATAGCCCTTTGAAATACTGCTTGACTCGTTTTTAGTCCGAATGGTAGGACGTTAAATTCATATAAACCTGAAAGGTGTAATAAACGCTGTTTTATGTTTGTCTTTTTCGGTTAAGCTATATTGCCAATAACCGGAGTTTAAGTCTAAATCCGCAAAGTATAGTGCTCCTGACATATAAATCATAACGTCGCCTTAGAGTGAAAACCTCGGGAATGCATTTTTGCTCGAATTTATTTTATTGCGTTTCTAGGAAGAAAACTTCGCAACGCATATCCTGATTTGACTCATTTGTTCATTCGATACTCATAGCGCCATCTATTAATAAAAAATCATAAAAAACGCCGTACAAATTCTAACAGTACCTACGCAGTTTTTACTTCCTCCTGAAAAGTTACCTCTTTTACACTTACGAGGTTTTCACTCTAAGGCGTCGATAATATCCTCTATGATAGGTAATGGATAGGAATCTGTAACAACCTTTTTATTAAGTTTTCTATAATCTACACAAAACCGCCATGTCTGGTCAGGTTTTTGTACCAAAACGACAGGTGAGGCATACGGGCTCTTGGATTCTCGGATAACTCCGTTGTTAAGCATTTCTTTAACTTGTATGTTTATAATGTCAAGTTGTTTTGGAGATACTCGATAAGGATGTCGGTGTACAGGGATTTCATCTGTCGTTTTAATATCAATTTCTACTAAATTACAATTACCCAAATCTGAGGCCTTAAAAGCAAAATTTTCTCTATAACAAGAAAGTAGGTTTCGAAGTGCAGTGTTTTCGCAAATTTCTAGTTCTAGATTAATGTTGATTTCATTCATCACGTTAATGTTTAATTTTGAAGGTGAACTAAGACTTTCAACATCGTCTTGAATTAGTTTAGAAAAATATTAATAATCAATTTCCCAAATTGACTTCCAACCTCTTTCTTCTACTGGCATAAGTTCATCCATGACACTTTTATTTATTTTTGTGTTGTCTTGGTGATCATTAAATATTAAAGAAGATGACAATGATTTGACATTCTGCTTGAAGAAATTACAGAAACTTACACGAAATTTGCCTTTAACCACTCTGCACGACAGGATTTTGACACATGACACATCAGCTGAATCGGTGGGGTGACGCGAATTGTCATGAAATTCAAGAATTTTCATCAATTTACAGCATTCAATTTTGTTATTAAAAATAAGTCACAGCGGCTGTTTTTTACGATAAGTTTGAGATTTATATTTCCAAAAACCTCCTAGGGTCGATAAAACAGCGTCGATCTATTGTAAAATGTGTGTAAAATACATATTACTACACCCTTCCAAAAATTAGGTACTTTAAAAACGCTGGAAATAATGCACATACATAAGATAACCCTTTGATAATAAAATCGGAAATCCAAAATAAAAACAGTGACATTCCATCTGCATTCTTATTTTTGCCATTTTACATATAAATTAATAAAAAAACACGATACAAATCTCGACAAAAAATACTACAAAATGTGTTGCAATATGATATTTCTTAGTGCTGACCGTGAAACTAAGTTAATTAAACTTTTTAATCGTAATGATGACATTACGATTAAAAAGTTGCATTCAAGCTAATCGATAATCGTAATAGAGTAAACTTTCAAAAAAGTTTTGGGACCATTGAGGAATTTACCTATGGAGATGGCATATTACTCTGGTATAGATATTATAGTTGTACAAATATCTATGATATCGATTAGAAAAGAAAGACAACAGTCACAGACATTTTGTCTCGTGCTTTTTTGTGATGGTTTAATTATTTTGTTATGCGCCAAGATTTGGTAGTCACATACATTTGCTGTCAAACGGTTTCGTGGCAACCAATTTTGTAGGTCATGCTAATAAGGAGACCTTTGCGTAGCAGTAAGCGATTTAGCCTATTAAAAATAGACCGGCCAAATGCGAGTCGGACTCACGCACCAAGGGTTCCGTACAAACTGACGACATAAACGGTCATATCTTTTTTTCACAGCTTCAAGGGATCACAGATTTGATATTTGGGTTGTGTTATTTATTATGAAACCTTCGTGCTCGGTGAGGATCTGCGTCAGGTGGTAGGTGAGGATGCCGTGGCGCTTCACTGTCCCCGCTCTGAGCGGAGCGGGGGGGAGTGTCAGACCCGCAACCCCAGTAGGATCCTGCCGGGATCGCGGGTTGTTCGAAAGAGATACCGCAGCCCCGAGTAAAAGAAGGAACATCGATCGGTGGACATTAGTCAGTAAAAGTCTGACACTCCCCCCCGCTTCGCCTGGAGCGGGGGAAGTTATTTGATGATTTCCCACCCCAAAAAAACCCCGGTACACGACATCAAGAAAACTCCAGGTTCAAAATAAGTTCATTTTGTACCTGGAGTTTTCTTGATGTCGTGTACCGGGGTTTTTTTTCCATCTCAATTGTGGTCTCCTTCTAGGCCATTTTTACCCCAAGGCACCACTCCAAGAACACTTTGGTCTACGAGCCATGATTTAGGAAAGAATGAAAACGCTTTCCAAATAACTAATCCAACCATACTACAAACAATTTTGTCGAACAAATATAATTTATCTTGGCTGATTTTTTTTACTGACCAAGATCATAATAAGGTCGTTCTATATTCAACCTTATTTATTTCTAATTGCAATTCACATTCTAATAGTAGGTACAAAACCAAATTATTAATAAAATAGCAAATAAACATTTTAATATAAATTCGAACAGCGAGCGCATTCCTTATTTGAATTTTTATCTGAAAATAAAATTGGCGCGAATTTAGCCATAGATCAGATTCTACTGTTTGTTGTTGAGTCGGTTTTACTGGCGTAAAAAATATTATTATCAATATTTGTAGTATTTTACACGTATTACAAAATTATTCTTATTTTCATCTATCAATTTCTGATATTCTTTATTTTAATTAGGTCCTATTATTGCAAATTACGATAAGATCCGGGCATGTTCATGTTATTTATAATATTTGCAATGATATTTGTCTCATTTTTTATAGAATCTATTCGTGTCCGTGTGATATAATGTGGAATGAAAAATGTAAACAAGTACGATTGGCGCGATACTTCGACTTTAGATTTCAAAATGTATCATTACCACTGCTAATATAAGTTCAATTACGAATGATTTCTTCACGTAATAAAAGGACACGTTAATCATGCCCAATATTATAGAGTTTAAATGTCCGAAAACATACTTTTTATGATTTTTAGCGTCGACCTACACTGCCATCAAAATGGCGATGATCGTAATTTACACATTTAGATTTTATAAGACATAATTAAGAAACATACTCAATAATTAAAAAACTTCTAATGACGTTTACATATGAGATTTTTATTCTACTATCTTAATGAATGCACACCCATATTATTTTTTAACCAGAAAATAAAATATTTACAAATATAATGAGGAGGTCGTATGACTTATATGTTCGACCCCTTTCGGGGCCAGTACCGAGCCAGCGTAGGTTTGAATGTCGAGCCCCCGAAGGGGTCCGTACCGAACTATACGGTTAAGCAATAATTCGTTATTATAAAAATCAATGATAGCATTATATTTATGTAGAAAATCCTGACCAAGTATAAGATTTTGATTAATATCTTTAATCACTACAAAGTTATTTATAAAAACACAGGAGTCTATTGTGAAGCTTATTTCCACACTTCCTGAAGTTTTTAATAAAGTTCCTGAAATTGTTCTCACAAAATGATCCATATTGTCCATAGTATGTTTGAGTTTAAGTTCTAATAATAAGCATTCTGATATACACGATATTGAAGCACCAGTGTCTATCAGCGCAGTATAGGCCTGTTTAGTTATGAAAATATTAATAAAAGGACTCATATCACCCGTTTGGTAATTCTCGTTTCTTGTTGGGAGTTTATTATTCCCGGACACAGGTCGCATCTCCCTATTATCCATTAGCGTCTGCTTCCTGCATAGTTTGGGTGGGATTGATTTTGATTCGGTGTTTGTTGTGGACTTCTATAACTGGGGGCAGTTGGAGAACGGTTAAATCTATTATTAGTGAACGGGTATCTCGGACGTAAATTATACCGAGGTGTATGATATGTTTCTCCATCTCTCGACGTATTCTGAGGTGTAGAGTTTGAAGATAATGGTCTCGGACTCATTGGTCTTGCAGTAGTGGTTGAATTTTGTCCAATTGATAATGGATGTTCGAATCTTACTTTTGTTAATAACCCTTTGGGTTGAAGGGGTAGATTCAATGAATCTTTTTGTGCATCCTCGAATATATCTTTTAATTGCTCGAGAGTGGCTCGTAATTCTGCCTTTGATGCATATAATCTAGTTCCTAATTTTAACTTATAATCAGTTGATACCCCTTTTAGAAAACTTTTAATGAAAATGTTGTCATCTTTAATATTTGCTTTTACCCCGAAATCTGCTAGTCTGTAGAAAAATGAAATAACATCTTAATTTTTCTCTTGTTTAGAATTTTATTTTTTTTCTACGAAATCGATATTTGACGGGAATTCCGTTCTTATATGATCGCAGGTTGTTTTAAAATCCATTTCATCTTTAAAAATGAATTTAAAATATGCTAATGCGGGTCCATTCAAAAATGCTCCCATGATGAGCGCTAAATCATTTTCTGGCCATTTATTAATAGCCGCTACTACGCGAAACTGTGTGATAAAATCATCAAAGCAGTTATTGTTTGTTCCTGAAAAATTTACTGAGTGCGCCATTTTGTAAATTTTACGTAAAATTGGTTTAACCACTTATCTGTTTTTCTTTTTCTCGTGATATCTTCTTTGGTAGGTACTCGCTTACTCTTTACGAGAGATACAATTTATTCCACTAATTTGGGGGCTAAAAGAAAAAATCTTCGCACAATATATGCTTTGTGCACGCGTATTAATTTTATTCTTAAAATCTTTGGCGGTTTGCGCCTCCACCAAATGTGATGACTGGGTTTTTGTCTAGTTAAATAAAACGCAGATAATAGTTTAAGAATTATATTTTTTAAATCATTTAATTTACATGACTTATTTCAGAGACATTTATTTATTCTTCCTTTAAAATCGACATAAGTATTAGAACGTTATGCTCTATCAGCCAGCATTGCTTAGGTTATAATAATATAAAACCTCTTATAGTATGTTCGCAATAATCTTTTCCCGAATCTTTCATACCCGGCGCCTGCAAATTTTGCCGTATTGTGATGAACGGAGACGTTTCACGTTTCTCCTCTTTTTCTGATATTTTCTATCTAAGGTGTTCATTTTGCCTTTAGGACTATCGTCAACAATTGTTTTGTATAATATAGTCACAGGTTTCTTTTATCCACGCCGGCACAAGTAATTTACCCTTTTACCACCAACAAATTTTGCCACAACGCTGAGAAAACTTTTCACAATATTACTATCCACATTATGTACGAGACTTCTGGAATGTCCTGCAATAATATTAATGTAGTAACATATTTTCTGCAACAGTGCACTTGTAAAAAAATCTTGTGGTATTTTTCTTCGGTTTGTGAGCTGTTGTAGAAATAACATTGTGATTGTTAAAAGCATGTAAATGTACAGTCTGTATGTTATGTCTTTAAATATTTTTTGTGTGCAGTAAGTAATCTATATCTACCGATGAGTTTATATCCATAATTTTTGCTGCATTTTCGTATGACTGATGACCATAATGCGCTTTTTAGTTATAAATTTTCTGAACCTGATGGGATATTTTGTGTGTCTGATCAATTCTTTCTGTAAGACCGTTTACAATAATACAACAACGTCAATAATGGGAATACCATCTTTACTGACGTGACCTTTTTCTAAAGCGATGATTTTTCTTCTTCAGCAGCTTCATTCATAGATTTGATAAGTCCTTTATCAAAAAGAAAACGTCGACGTGTCAGAAATTATATTGTGACGTTTCTGGCACACAGGCTCAGTTATCACGGGCAAGTCTGAAGATAAAAATACTTATAACTGTGAATACCAACTGAAACTGCACCTGCGACCGCTGCAGTATTAATATCCATATCCCCGATGACATTACAAAGAGAAAACTTTTCTTTGCATATTGAACATTCTAATGTAAACTTAGAAGCAAGCCCAACGCGTTTCTCTCCTATTATTTTCAGACTTTTTATATCGCAGTTTAATGCACCATGGCCGCCTAGTTCTTGTATTTTAGAAAAAAAGTAATGTATGTATGCTTATACTCTTATTCTGATTTTGTTTCCGTCTGTGATTGTTCTTCCTCAACAGTCCAAGTTGATAAAAGAGCTTCATCTTTTTCAAGCTAAAACAAAAATTCTTGTCTAAAAAATTGATAACACAAATTAAAAGATTACCAAATGCTTATAAATTATGAAAACTATTCGGTGGGTAGCTGTTTTAACCGTAGGTGTATGCTGCGTGGAGGTTCCCTAATATTAATTAATAATAATTACACAATTATTGTGTTAAATTTAAGCAACGTATTGACATAGTAGGTCTCTCGGTTGAACATTGCGTCGAACTGTCTTGTGTTGAGCTAGATAGGCATGTAGTTGTGTGCGTGTACAGACCCCCAAACTATCAGAACTTTTCTTTATTCGAAGCAATCAAAGAGGATGTCCTGGCAAAACTTGCAGACTGCAATAAATCTACAATTATTTTGTGGTGACTTTAATATCAATATTTTAAAAGAAAATTCGAATAGCAGTAGGTTATTAAATCTTTTTAAGTCATTTGACCTGATCAAAATTTTTATAGAATCAACTAGAATCACTCCATCTTCTTCTACTTGTATAGATAATGTGTTCTGCAATTGTGACTACTTGGATAAAAATATAGTAAATTGTTTGCTGTCTGATCATAGCGGACAATCAGTAACTTTTAGGTGTTAACACTCCTTTGCAAAAACCTTTGCAGATTAAATATCGACCTATAACAACTAGCAAATTAAATAAATATAATATTTCCCTACAAAACAAGTTAAGTGTAATGAGCCAAGATATTGATTATGTTAATACAGCCAATGGCTTAATTGCTAACAGCCTCGACCAACACCTAAGAAGGCTCTCGTTAGGCAGCTGGATCAAGGGCTTGATACAGAAAGCGGTACTCCTGGACACGGCTCGTATTGTTAGGAGGTTCCTTTCTCTGGAGCCCTGATCGCCGGTAGCTTGGACCCTGGACCCTGTTCCCGATACCGGTGGGCTACTATTTTTATATTTTTAAATGTTTTTTTTATGCTTTTTTGAAATATTTAAAAATGTAATTATATGTTGAAAAATAAATAAATGTACGAAAAATGTTAATATAAATCAATTGTATGACGATTTTTTTTCAATAGTTCACACTGAATTCAATGAGTCTTTTGAAAAAAAGATAAAAAATGTTTACCCTAAATATATATTTAGTGATTGGGCAACTGGCGGTATCAGAAAAAGTAGGGAAAGACTTTTTGAGCTCTATGACCTTAACCGTATAGTTCGGTACGGACCCCTTCGGGGGCTCGACATTCAAACCTCCACTGGCTCAGTACTGGCCCTGAAAGGGGTCGGACATTTAAGTCATATGACCTCCTCATTATTTTTGTAAATATTTTATTTTTTGATTGATGAAAATAAAAATAATTTTATAATACGTGTAAAATACTATAAATATTGATTAAAATATATTTTTTAACACCCCTGCTCGTAAAGCTGATGTAATTCCACCGGTTTTAAATATGTAAAGAGGGTCATAAAAAACGCGTGTGTTATCAAAGCAAATAGTTAATTTGCCATTTCAAATTTGGAACTGATCGCCGCCGCTCGACTCCAGCCGAGCAGCGCGCTGTTGCTATTTTTTTTTTTTAATTTATTTAAAGGGTTTTGTCGCTTAGCGCTGTTGCTATTCAAATTTCGAACTAAATCAAAAGTAGGCAGCGCTAGCTTGCTGTTAAAATGGCGGGCAAGCAACAGTATGTGCATTCACAGATTGAGTAGGTACACAACATAGGTATCCGAGGAAAAAGTCATGACTGGTTTACATCTTATTTAAAAAACAGAGAACAAGTCGTAGAAATAGAACACTACAATACACAAACACAACACATTGAACTGATTAGATCACAAAACACACCTGTAAACGCCTCCATACCACAGGGAAGTGTCATAGGATGCCTATTGTTCTTAGTCTATATAAATGATCTCCCTAACCACATAAATGAAACGTGCGTATTGTTTGCCGATGACGTCTCTATTTTAATTAACATCATGTAAAAATAACCAAAACCTAAACCAAACACTAACATCTATACTTGACACCACAACATACTGGATGAACGAACATAACTTTAAAATTAACTTTATTAAGACAAAGATAGTCACTTTCCACCCCCGACAAAAAACCCCAATAAATATAAATTTTGAATACAAAGGATCCAAGTTAGAAATAGTTAATAAATTCACCCTTTTAGGCCTAGACATAGATACACACATAGACTGGAAACTGGCCTACTTGAAATAAATGATTTTTGAAAATCATAGTACACAGTATCTTTTAAGTTTGTACAGCCGATACAGATTTTAAAATATATACCTGACGTTAATTTATTTGACAATATGTAAGTAGCTAATTAATAAAAAAAAACAATATTCAAGAAATACGGCTATGCTAGATATTGAAATCCGTTCTCCAAAGCAGGAGATAAGGATGATGATGGAAGATGCGATCGGGAATAACGCTAGGATCATTAGTTTACCAGCAATCTATAGAGGGGACACCACAAATTTCTTATGATCAAGTTTTTCTAAATAAAGAACATAAAATCTATTTTCATTTAAAGAAACCGATCAATTATTGGTCTATATATATATATATGTTTTATGATCGATATATCAGCATCAAAGATCAAAACCGCTCAGTGAGCGGAAAAATAGCTCCCGACGCGCTGTGGTCATAGTAAAACATCCACATGGCGAAATTCGTAATGAATCGCGCACGACGCGCTGTGGCAATTGCGAAAGGCGTGTCATGGCTTGCTGGCGTGCTATTCGATCTCAACGCGTTACAATGAGAAAAGCCATGGCGCGTTCTGAGCATTGATGTGTATGCTTCCATAGAAACTGAAGAAGATCTACAAAAATTGGTTCTATCCTCCATTAAAAATGATGTTCAAAACAACGAGAAGAATATAGAAAATGACAAACAGTTCAGTTATTACTGACGTTATAGAATCAAGAAACATGGGCAATGATGAAGAAATACAGGAATCGGTCAATGCAAATTATTGATTTAGGAAAAGTTGAGAGTTTACAGTTGTGTGCTGTTTGTAAAATGAGACGTCAGGAGCTCACAAGTGCTTAGACTGTCATGAATATGTAACCAAGTTCTACAGAAACGGGCAAATAAAATGGTTTCACGGTCAAATTCTAAATTTTCCGGTGTTCCATCACGGTGTTTGTTATTATATATATAAATTAAATGATAAATGATGTTTTCATCCCACCATCTCGGAAAGAGTATTTTTAATCTTCAATATCTGAGTGGAAAAGCCGTTTTTATTCTCTAGAGGAAAAAGTAAATTGAATTTAGAACATCGTGTGCACTAAGTTTGTGAATTAAAAAAACATTAAACCGATTTACTGCTACCTCTATGGTGCCGAATAATATCATAGAACTTTTTCTTAATTTGTTAAAAACTCAGACTCGGAACCTTCTTGGTGTTTTTTCAATTTGCTTTGTACGCGGTTCTTTACGCGGCATTTTTTCACGTCATTGTTAAACCTTATATTAAAAACAAGAAACTTGAAAACAAGTAAAAAATATTATCCTTACTATTTCCTTACTAATATTATAAAAGCGAAAGTGAGTTTGTTTGTTTGTTAGTTACCTCTTCACGCTTTAATGGCTAAACCCATTTTGATGAATTTTGGTACAGAGATAGTTGGGAATCAGGAGACGGACATAGGTTAATATTTTTTTGAAAAAAGTGGGATGTGAGGGAGAAATAGGGAAGAAAAGGGAAAACTTAGCGTTGCTATTACAAATCAATAAGGCGCAAGGAGAACTGTGTTACCCCAAATTTAACGCGGGCGAAGCCGCGGGCGAAAGCTAGTAATATTATAAAAGCAAAAGTGAGTTTGTTCGTTTGTTTGTTTGTTTGTTACCTTTTCACGCTTTAATGGCTACACCTATTTTGATGAATTTTGGTACAGAGATAGTTGGGAAGCAGGAGACGGACATAGGCTAATTTTTATTTCAAAAAAGTGGGATATGATGGAGAAAGAGGGAAGAAAAGGGAAAACGTAGCGTTGCTATTACAAATCGATAAGGCACAAGGAGAACTGTGTTACCCCGAATTTAACGCGAGCGAAGCCGCGGGCAAAAGCCAGTTTTGTTATAATTTAAAGATTATTTTGTAATATTTACCTGTCATAATGTAGTAAGTAATACCTTCTGATTGTCTTGTGATTATAATCGTCTTTTTTTGCATTTAGTCATTTCCTCGCTGAGGTGGAATGAAAAGTTACGTGTTGCACTCGAGTGCAAAGATTTTTCACCTCGTGCTCTTTTGATTCCCTCGCTTGCTCGGTCATCAAAATTGAACACGCGGTTAAAAAGCAACTTTGCACTCTTGTATAATAAAAAACTATTATTTTGCAAATAGGTTTTTACAAACACTTTTACACGTCTTTTTTTTAAACTAGATGATGTCGGTGTTTCGTACCCGACCACTCTGAGAAGAAACAGCCGAAACAAACTCAGAGGTCATAGTCTCTTTTAAAGTCCAGACAAAAAAAAATCTTGGTCAACTTACATGAGGACTATGCAGATTAGTGTCTGAAGTGGTCTTTTTAAGAAAGCACCACACAGATTGAGTGGACCTGTCCAGTCAGTGCAAGCATTTGTCAGTTATCGTGTAGCTCGACTCATAACCCAAGGAGCTCAACGAAACGACGAACAATATCAAAAAAAAGGACATTAGCGTAGGTCCCTAAATAGTACTCAACTGCAGGAATCGTCAAAAGCTAAAAAAGTAAATAAAAGTTATGATCCACATGGTCGTCACATTCACAATAAACAACTAAGTACAGACTAGAAAATATTTACAAAATTAAATTAATGAGATCATAATGAAATCATAAAATGTCACAATAAAAAAAAAAAAATAGGTTTAAAACAAAGTAAATATTAATGTCAAATCATTAAATGTCAGTGTATAAAATAAAGGAATAAACAATAAATAAATGAAACAAAGAAAAATTTTGACACTCACTGAGTAAATTAAATTGGAGCAGCTTAACCCCAAGCCTTTTTATCTTTAAATTGGACCGCTTTCAAACCATTTTGCTTATATGTTCCAGTAACCTTGAATCATTTTAACTCTATTCTTAATAACATCTGACTACATAAATAATGAAATAGACTACATGAATATCTACCTAATTTTAGAAAAACGAAAAAATGTTACCTATTCTTAGAAAACGATCCATGGTAAAATCTAAAATTATCATTAATATCTTCTGTTTAAAGTAAACATAATATAATTTTTAGCCAAAAACCTTAATTAAGTAGACAAAGGACACCATGGCCTTTACACCTTTACAGAAGACAAGTATTCAAGAATCAATCGTTGTACGGCACCTCACGACAGTACAAGACATCTCTAGAGTACCATGGATGCCGGTGTTGCTGATCACTTGTAATGGCCCTCGTTTTGTAACTGAAATAAATTTACCGTGTTTAGCGACTGTAATTTCCAACGGTGTACTTAATGTTAAATATTGAAAGAATAAGTCTTCCCCGAAGTTTCAAACCCAACAGCGTCATGCGTCCAAGTTTCTTAAGATTTCCCTCGCAGTGAGATCCTCCTTAGCAAAACCAAGGAAAGAGTCTGCTAAATACTCGACGATGACGCTCTTCTCAACTTCTCAACCGTAAGATGGGATCATCGTCGATCATTTTGATAACATCCATCTCGATCAGCAACGCTCCTATTCTAAACTTCCACACGCTGTATCTCTCACCAGCGAAACGTTTTTAGAATGTAATCAACACTTACGTCAGCAGTCGGTCAGCACAGAGTAGCAGATTATAAAAGCAGTCCTGGGCCCATAACCTATGGGATATGGGTGTGAAGAAAAATGCAGATTTGAATTTAAAGTTAAACTGATATTTTTAAATTAAATATAACCTCAAGGAAGGTTATAAGTAATATCTGCCTCCAAACACAGCGTAGATTGAAGTAAGAGGGTGAATAAAGGCAACCGTTTCTTTTATAATATTTCCTTAGTGATTATTGCCGGTAATATTACATTAACGTTGCGGAACGATAATACCCGCCAGAGCCGAGAGCCGAGAGCCGAAAGCCGAGAGCCGAGATCCGAGCGACGCGCGCCGCATGCCAGCAGAATGGCATCTCGCAGTTCAACCTATAAGTTTGTTGTCTGCTTAACCGGACCTACAGCTAATTTCGTAATAGAACACACAGTAAGTACTTTAAATGGATATGTAGGAGGGAGAAGGGATGGGGGACGGGGGACGCGGCGCCAGGGATGGTGTATACTCACAGGTCGCGCAGGCCGGCGGCGGGCAGCAGCGCGTCGCGTGCCAGCGTGCTGATGCTGTTGTTGGACACGTCCCTGCAACAACGACAAGCGTCAGTCGCGATACTTTCCGACACAGTTAAGTAACGGACCGGACGTGTACCCCCCCCCCCCCCCCCCCTACCTATATATAAGATAAAGTCGAACAAACAAGAGTCACCAACTTTAAAAAAGTTTTATTTACACTAAGGCCGTGCGCTGCGTTAGGCGTACACACGGCGCGGGCACCCGCGTGGCTTGCTGTTTCATGTAATCTCAGGCCGTGCGCTGCGGAGATTGTATGAAAAAGCACGCCAGGCGGGCGCCCGCGCCGTGCGCCCGCCTAACGCAGCGCACGGCCTAAGGGATGTCGCGCATTACGCGGCCGCGACAGCGACAGCGACTACGATTTCGGCCGTAGAAGGCATGTCGCCGCTTAGTGCCGGCTGCGCGAACTCTCATATTTATTACTAGCTTCCGCCCGCGACTTCTTCCGCGTGGCATAGTTACTTTGGGCTACCGCTAACTTTAACCCGCGTGATGATCGAAAAAATGTATCTTTCTCTCCCCTTTTCTTCCCTCTTCCTACCACATTTGTCTTGTTTTAAAAAAAATGCCTATGTCCGTCTCCAGGGTACCAACTATCTCTGTACCGTAATTCATCAAAATCGGTTCGGTCATTTAGGCGTGAAGCCGTAACAAACAAACAAACTCACTGTCGCTTTTATAATATTAGTAAGGATTAATGAAAATAATTGAAAGGCATTCAATTACCTAAGAAAATAAGTTACGTTAGAGGTCCTAACTATAGCTACCTGACACTTAATAATCCATGTGCCTACTTAAATAATAAAATTGATCTTAAATCCAAAATTAAATTCTTAAAAATATATAAGTAGGTACATAAACTAAGTCTAATAACCTAAAAATAATTTAAGTACTTACGTACTAAATTATATCTAATTATGCCTAATTATAATTATTATCTAATATATAAAATTCTCATGACACAGTTTTCGTTCCCATACTCCTCCGAAACGGCTGGAACGATTTAAACGAAATTTTGTGTACATATCGGGTAGGTCTGAGAATCGGTCAACATCTATTTTTCATACCCTTAAGTGAGCAGCGGGTGAAACCGCTGGGCACACCTAGTTATTTATAAGAACCTATTGATTACCAAATTATGTAGGTACTAAAACTAAATAATTCTAATAGAACTACTATAGGTATATACCCAGACATATAAAAGTAAGAACAACTTGAAACAAAAAAAGAAATGAAAATAAAGCTAAAACGCCTGACTAATACAATCTAAGTACCTACCTGTACCTACTTCACTTAAAAAGAAAAACCTATAACTACTATAATTAATAATACCTAAAACTATAATTAATAAAAGTACCTGCGCTTTTACCTACATAATATATAAAAAAAAACTGAACATAAATTAGCCAAAACTCGGTATTTAAAAACCTATGCGTACCTACTACTACTTCACCTAAAAATAAATAAAATGTAAACTATTAATAATTTGAACAAATATTAAAAAAAAAAACAAATAAACTAATACCTATTTTATAAAATAGCAACAAAAGAAATCTAAAAATAAATTATTTAAAGACTGAAAGGCGCATTGATTAGCATTGTCGTCAATAAAGTCGAAAACTCTCGCATCAACAGCCAAATATTACGATAGCCACGTCGATCGCACACAAAAATAATCCTTAGTGCGCTGCCGCGCTGTACAAAGCAAACACTTCGTAAAACGTTTATATAGTATAGTTTTATTAGCCATGCCACTAGCCACTAGTTGTACATGCCACTAGCCAAAAAAATTACAGTGTATAAGTTCAATACATACATAAAGTAAAGAGTAAAACAAAATAAGTTTACGAAAGTGGTCTAGTACTACGAAAAAAAAAATTTTTAAAAACACCAAGAAAAAAATTTTGTCGTCTCGAAATTCTAAATTTTTTCAACGACAACCATCATATTTTTTATATCTATAACAAAGAAAATTGTATAGACTAAAGAGATATCTAAAATTTTTCGAACACGGAGCTGTATTTTTTTATATTCAATAAAAACTGCAAAATGACCTACATTTTGGCGGACGATATTCAAATAAAATCAAACACCGAAATATTTTGTACCTTATTTCTAATCTTTCGATGCAGTACTGTCGTGTACTTGTGTCCGACTATGCCCAGTAGGCAGCTAGCCTCACTTCTTGCCTTTGCTTGCCGCGCCTTTTTTTATTTTATTTTTTTGGGTGGGAAATCATCCAATGACTTCCCCCGCTCTGGGCGGAGCGGGGGGGCATGTCAGACTTGTACTGACTAAAACCCACCCATGTTTCTTCTATTGCCCTTTACGTTCCGAGGCCGCGGTATCTCTTTCGAACAACCCGCAACCCCGGCAGGCGGAGGCTCTGGCAAGCCCCTCTGCTTTGCTGACTCTTTGAGGGCACGGCGGTGCTCCGCCCACACTGGGCAGATCGCCACTGTGTGCGCCACCGTGTCCTCCGGGCGATCGTCACAATGGTGACACCCGGGCTTGCCGCGCCTTATGGCATGATTCAGTATTCACGCGCGATGGCTTAATAGAGTATTTCATGTATAACTTTGGTGTTTCTTTACCGATTTATATGATTCTTTTTTTATTAAATAGGTAATAATGTTAACTGTTTTAATAAGAGTGAGTATGAATGAGAGTGTTATGAACGTAAGTGTAACAAATATAATCAGAAAGCTCCGAACTGCTTAGCTATCGGGAGTTACACGTGTTATTGTGAGTTAACCATTAAAGATAGACATATGCTGTTGTAAGATATTTTTATATAATTTTAAGAAGAATATTTCCGTCATACATGATTTCTGTGTAGCTTTAACCATTAAGGCAACACACGCGACGGAATCTTAAAAAATGAAGTAACTTCTCCCGTTTTCCCAACATTTCCCTTTACTGCTCTGCTCCTATTGATCGTAGCGTGATGAAAAGTATACTATAACCTGCCCAGGAGTATGAAGAATAATTGTACCAAGTTTCGTTAAATTCCGTCGAGTAGTTTTTGTTTCGTAATGGAACACTAGCTTTCGCCCGCGTCTTCGCCCGCGTTAAATTTGGGGTAACACATTTCCCCTTGCGCCTTATTGATTTGTAATAGCAACGCTAAGTTTCCCTTTTCTTCCCTCTTGCTCCCTCACATCCCACTTTTTTCCAAAAAATATATATATTCTATATAATTATATAGTCTATGTCCGTCTCCTGGTTCCCAACTACGTCTGTACCAAAATTCATCAAAATCGGTTTAGCCGTGAAAGCGTGAAGAGGTAACAAACAAACAAACTCACTTTCGCTTTTATGATATTAGTAAGGATCATGGGGTCTCATTGCGAAGAAAGAAAAAGTAGTTCAAAAAAACATCAATAGATGGCGTTATGTGTATCGATTTGTTTTTGAAGTTTGTGTAACTGTTTAAATTTGACCATGGAAGAAGTATGTTCTTGTTTTTAAAAATCCCCATAACACAAAAAACAGGAATAATGGGCTCCTAGTTCCAAATTCCATGATTTTTCTAAATAATATTATGGTGTTGGCTCTGTTGAGAACAATTTGTACTACGTTGTGGTTAGGTAACTCATTTACTGTTATTTCTATGAATAGATGGCGTTGTTTTCATTTTCTGAGTTTTACTACACAGCTCAATATTACCATTTACCATATCTATTTTGATAGAATGAAATATTATGAAATACAAACTATCTATACCTACTTATAATAAATCTGTAGAGAGGTCAATTTTGTACATGAAATATATTTCCAAAATAACTATCAGAGGGTGATTAGTGATCGATACTGATGCCAAAAATGCAATCAGTAATATTTTTGTCTGTTTGTCTGTATGTTCGTTATAGAAACAAAAACGGATTTTAACGAAACTTGGTCAAATTATTCTTTATACTCCTGGGCAGGTTATAATATACTTTTCATCACGCTACGATCAATAGGAGCAGAGCAGTGAAGGGAAATGTTGGGAAAACGGGAGAAGTTACTCCATTTATTAAGCTTCTGTCGCGTGTGTAGCCTTAATGGTTAAAGCTACACAGAAATCATGTATGACGGACATATTCTCCTTAAAATTATATAAAAAATAATCATACGACAGCATATGTCTATCTTTAATGGTTAACTCACAATAACACGTGTAACTCCCGATAGCTAAGCAGTTCGGAGCTTTCTGATTATATTTGTCTACTCTTACGTTTAATAACACTCTCACTCATCTCTTATTAAAAATAGTTAACATTATTACCTATACAATAAAAAAATAATCATATACATATATCGGTAATTATAAAGCTGAAGAGTTTGTTTGTTTGTTTGTTTGAACGCGCTAATTTCAGGAACTACTGGTTGGAATTGGAAAATTCTTTTAGTGTTGGATAGTTCATTTCTTGAGGAAGGCTATATAATATCACGCTATGACCAACAGTTGCTGAGCAGCGCGGGTGAAACCGTGGGGAACAGCTAGTCATATATATCGGTAAAGAAACACCAAAGTTATACATGAAATACGCTAATAAGCCATCGCGCATGAATACTGGATCATGCCATAAGGATTATTTTTGTGTGCGCTCGACGCGGCTACCGTAATATTTGGCTGTTGATGCGAATAGACGTTCAGAGTGTTCGGCCTTATTGACAGACAATGCTTATCACCGCGACTTTTAGTCTTTAAATAATTTATTTTTAGATTTCTTTTGTTGTTATTTAATAAAATAGGTACTTATTAGTTATTTTGGTAGTGCTTAAATAGGTAATCGTTCAAATTACGAATTATTAATAGTTTACATTTAATATCTTTTTAGGTAGAGTAAAGGTAGGTACGCATAGATTTTTAGATAGGTAGGTACCGAGTTTTTGGTTAATTTAAGTTAAGTTTTTTTATATCAAGTAGGTAAAAGCGTAGGTAGGTACTTTTATTAATTATATTAAAGATATTATTAATTAGGCATAGTAGTGATAGGTTTTTATCACAGTTTTAATTTTTAAGTGATGTAGGTATAGGTAGATAGTATTGGAGAGGGGTTTTAGCTTTATTTTCATTTCTTTTTTTGTACAACACGCAAGGTCATCCGCACTCTATCGTCTAGCGCCCAAGATTCGAGCCGGTAAGTATACTTACCTACTTTTGTAGGTACCAACACAACATACAAATATTACTACCTACTTAGTTAAGTAACAACTTGTATTTAAAATAAAATAAAAATATTCTACACACTCCTGAGTCTGTTAAAAAATAACTCCCTGCTTAAAATCATCTAATTTGCAGCAAATATCATTTCAAGAGCTACCTACCTATTTCGATATTATAATCATCAGCCTAGCCT
This sequence comes from Ochropleura leucogaster, assembly GCA_958449745.1. Taxonomy (NCBI): domain Eukaryota; kingdom Metazoa; phylum Arthropoda; class Insecta; order Lepidoptera; family Noctuidae; genus Ochropleura; species Ochropleura leucogaster. Next base: position 22,317,248 of record OY288201.1, read on the forward strand.
TTTCCCAACTATGTTGGGGTCAGCTTCCAGTCTAACCGGATGCAGCTGAATATCAGTAGGTACCTATTTTATATGGAGCGCCGTGCGACTGCCTATCTAACCTCCACAATTTGAGGAGGAGCACAACCCAGTTAGTACCTACCTACCTACTGGGTACCTAATACCATACCCCTTGGTAAGACTGGTTGTCAGACTTTCGGGACACTGACTACCTGTAACGACTGTCAAAGATCTACAAATGACAGCCGGAACCAACGGCTTAACGTGCTTTCCGAGGCACGGAGAAAACTCGGTATGTAACGGGTGGTCACCCATCCACAGACCAACCTAGGCAAGCGCAGCTTAACCTAAAGAACAACCCGAGCGGTTGCTATTTTTTAGCCACGAGCTCCTCTATTCGCTATGTCGATATTATAAATAACTTTGATTGACTTAGATACTTGATACCTAATTATCAAAATTTGCATTGACTTTTACGCTGAACCTAACAAATACCTCAGTCTACCGAAAAACATGTAGCTATACCCCACGCCTCAGATAATATAATACTAGGCATGAAAGAACGTGAATTTATTAATGGCGATTGTCGAGTGACTGACGACGTAAGCTTCAAGGTCAAAGGGCTATATACCTACCTTAGTTTACAGTACAAAAGTATAGTTTGGTTTTATCGCCATCTATTGGTTCTCTGTAAAATAAACTGAACTTGAGCTATCGCTGCAAGCACCATCTAGCGCCGTTGTGAGTAAAAAAAAAATAGCCCGGATAGCCCGGAGAAATGAGCAAGTTATGGCGGTCGCGTTTCTTTGTATGAGATGGAGTATCTGTACGTTAGTATTATATTATCTGTGGTAAGGATACAGACACAGACAAAAATTTTACTGATTGCATATTTGGCATCAGTATCGATCACTAATCACGCCCTGATAGTTATTTTAGAAATATACATATTTCATGTACAGAATTGACCTCTCTACAGATTTATTATAAGTAAAGATAGATAAATGTATAGCCAGTTGGACAAAAAACAAGTCTTTAGGGACAAACCGGCTCAAATCTTTCCAATAATGGGAAAACACTGCCTTTTTTCTTGATATCATTTTTTACTAGCTTCCGCCCGCGACTTCGTCCTCGTGGCATAGTTACTTTGGGATAACGCTTACTTTAATCCGCGTTATGATAAAAAAAATCTCTCCCCTTTTCTTCCGTCTTTCTCCCTTCTTCCTATTATTTTTTATCCTATCCTCCAGGGTCCCAACTATCTCTGTACCAAAGAATTTCACCTAAGTGATTTAAATGTATGCATGCACATAATATTAATCTATTTTCCAATAAATGACGACACGGAACAAAACTAAACGAACACTAAACAGAAAGGCAATTAAAAACCTACCTTACCTTTAGTTTTGAGATTAATTAAAATTATGATAACTTTCAAATGGTACGTCAGATTTAAATGTTTCAAAAAGTAATTTACAGATTGATATAGCCTTGAACACAAAGGTTTAATTTATTCTGATAAGCATTAATGAAAATCAGAATCAAATCAAAATATTTTTATTTCACATAGGCCTACATGGGCATTTATAAAACGTCGAGAAAAGATGCACGGCTCGGGTTGGTCGTTTCCTATGGAGAAGAACCGGCAAGAAACTCCATGGTTACACTATTAAAATTAGGTTTTACAATGTTGTTGTTACAGCGTTAGTACTTAAGTATGAGAGGACAGCGTAGGCCCGACAATAAGGCAATGCTTATTTTACAGAAAGTAAAATAAAATAATAAATAACCAAAGTCCACTCATTCACAACGAATTGGTAGATAAGAATCTATGCAAGAATAAAAAAAAAATGCATAAACAAAATAATAACTATGAGACGAGTCCACAGATGTTATCTATTAGTACTGTACCTATTCAGGACAAGGGTGATATAAATATGTGATTTACAACTATTGCAAAAAAAAATGATTAACCGTATAGTTCGGTACGGACCCCTTCGGGGGCTCGACATTCAAACCTCCGCTGGCTCGGTACTGGCCCCGAAAGGGGTCGGACATTTAAGTCATATATTATGACCTCCTCATTATTTTTGTAAATATTTTATTTTCTGGTTAAAAAATAATATGGGTGTGCATTCATTAAGATAGTAGAATAAAAATCTCATATGTAAACGTCATTAGAAGTTCTTTAATTATTGAGTAAGATTCTTAATTACTTAAGTCTTATAAAATCCAAATGTGTAAATTACGATCATCGCCATTTTGATGGCAGTGTAGGTCGACGCTAAAAATCATAAAAAAGTAGGTTTTCAGACATTTAAACTCCATAATTATTATTGGGCATGATTAACGTGTCCTTTTATTACGTGAAGAAATCATTCGTAATTGAACTTATATTAGCAGTGGTAATGATACATTTTGAAATCTAAAGTCGAAGTATCGCCAATCGTGCTTGTTTACATTTTTCATTCCACATTATATCACACGGACGCGAATAGATTCTATAACAAATGAGACAAATATCATTGCAAATATTATAAATAACATGAACATGACCAGATCTTATCGTAATTTGCAATAATAGGACCATTAACGCGTAATATTCATAACCACTGCTAAATTCACTTTCGAAAATGACGTGCATTTCTTTTTTTTAATTTTGTGATGTGTAAATGCGATTATTTCAATCGATTATTTTCTTGTAAATCAATCAACTCGAATAATTAAAATAAGGAATATCAGAAATTGATAGATGAAAATAAAAATAATTTTGTAATACGTGTAAAATACTATAAATATTGATAAAAATATTATTTTTTACGCCACTAAAACCAACTTAAGGCGCAGTATTATATCGTTGACCTTGTTCATACATTTTGACATTGGACTTTACTGCATACGTTTGTCGTAAAAATACAAATAAATTTGTATAAAATTAAATATTAACTATTCAATCAAAAACAATCCATCATTGAACGCAGTTTGGCATTGGAAATTTCATTGTATACTTTTGATTATAATTACGATTAATATTGAAGAGATAAACTGCTTTAAAAGAGAATTTAGAGGTGTGTTTGAATATTTTTTTACACAATTTAGTATATCTAATTATAATTTGAATTCCATCAATGTATGCAAAAAAGCCTTAAAAATATCATATTTTTTTCAGTGATTAAAATTATGCATGGTTTAAGAGATACACTGCGTTAAAAAACCTAATTTTTGGCCGTTCTCAAGAAATCTTCACCTTAACAACAAACAGTAGAATCTGATCTATGGCTAAATTCGCGCCAATTTTATTTTCAGATTAAAATTCAAATAAGGAATGCGCTCGAATTTATATTAAAATGTTTATTTGCTATTTTTTATTAATAATTTGGTTTTGTACCTACTATTTGAATGTAAATTGCAAATAGAAATAAATAAGGTTGAATATAGAACGACCTTATTATGATCTTGGTAAAAAAAAACAGCCAAGATAAATTATATTTGTTCGACAAAATTGTTTGTAGTATGGTTGGATTAGTTATTTGGAAAGCGTTTTCATTCTTTCCTAAATCATGGCTCGTTGGCCAAAGTGTTCTTGGAGTGGAAGCCTTGGGGTAAAAATGGCCTAGAGGGAGACCACAATTGAGGTGGAAAAAGAACCCCGGTACACGACATCAAGAAAACTCCAGGGGCCTAAGTCTGCTATTACAATAGTGTCACAATGGTCGATCACTGATCGCATAATGGTTGATTTTGATAAGTTTGGTAATCTAATACACTGTCGTCATTATGACATTCCACTGGTCAGTCACTGACAGTCCATTGAAAGAAATTGCTTAGAATGGTAATCTCGTACATAATGACAAACGAATGACTGACGCATGCATGCGGTAATCTGCTAAAATTTTGACAGTTCCTTTGATCATTGATCTACCATTACAAAGTCATTGTGCAGTCATTGCTTTTAGTAGCTCGGTTTGACAAAAAGTGTTTGCTATCCATCGTGTTTGTGGAGTATTGATTGGAGAAATATGTTCACGACGAGCTAAAGAATTTTTATTAAAGATATTCATGCCCTATAAAGTGGATTTACATGTCCGAAAACCACATTTTTCATGATTTTTAGCGTCGACCTACACTGCCATCAAAATTGCGATGATCGTAATTTACGGTCTTGGACTTTACAAGCGTCTTGCTCAATAACTTAAGAACTTCTAATGACGTTTACATAAGAGTTTTTAATTCTATTATCTTAATTGATGCACACCCATATTATTTTTTAACCAGAAAATAAAATATTTATAAAAATAATGAGGTGGTGGTGTGACTTAAATATTCGACCCCTTTCAGGGCCAGTACAGTACCGAGCCAGCGGAGGTTTGAATGTCAAGTACCTGAAGGGGTCCGTATATAAAATGTACTCTGTGGTCTGTACAGAACTATATGGTTAACGTTAGTTGCTTACTGACGTTAATATCACATTTGACTGTGACAGCTAAAACATTATTGAGTTGTTTTACAAAAATTGTGTTACTCATAAAGACGGATGCCAAGCCGCCATAGTGACTTAAGGCCCTGAGTGCCCACAAGCAACATTGAATGTTGATATTAGTACCTATGCCCCCCAAATAATACAGTAATAAAAGAAAATTTATTGAAAATTATTAAAAAATATTGGAGTTTCCAAACTATAAGGTTATTTTTATGTGCCCTACACAAGTATTGAAAACTCTTCCTACATAAAATATAAAAGCTAAATATACTATTTCAATATTACAGATAGTTGAAAATAAAACAATAATAATGTATTAATAGAAAACATTTAATTCATCATAAACTAAAACATTGTCAAAAATTGAGTATCACACAGACAGGCTGCAAAAATAAAGTTATATAATGTTAGCCTTTTAACGTTTTAGAGCAATCTTACTGCATTCAATAGGATTCTAAAAATAGTATAGTTTGTTATCTTAACCTGGTTGTGGTGCAATTTGATATGCAATCACATTCCTTATTTGGTTTACCGTTGTGGTATATCAATGTTCAGCAAATATGCCCTTTGCCTTAGAAGAGAGGTGCCACAGCTAATAGAGATATGAATGTGGACAACAATAACAAAATGTGGACTGTTGAGTGTTGACTTGTTCCCTGACTGATTTTATTCCTGCTTTGGTCCAACATGCATGGCACACCAAACTATCACTGTCTTGTAACGGACTGGAAAAGAAAAAACAAAATTATGTATTTATTTGCAAGGTATCGTAGTTTGAATCATATTTGCATATTATCATTACAGTTGTAGACTTGTTATAGTTAAGTACCTGTTGATGTCCACAGTCCAACCCATGTTTTTACGAGAGATCAAACTTCGACAATTTCCAAAAGGTGTCTTCGCAATCTTGATATGTTAAAAATTACAATTTATTTACACAGCGTGCATATCCACTTGCAACAGTTCGCAGTGAAGAACTCGAATCAGATTGTATGCCGGGTCTTCGATAGGGGCTGACATCAAATCCATGTTATCGTGGGAGTTGTCATTATCAGCAAGAGCGGAATCCATATTCAAGCCGTGGTCGTCAGGTATAGGAGAATCACCAGAGTCAGTATTCATGGTCAAAAACGGCGATTTTAATAGAAAGCGAAGCTCACTGTGATGCAAATGTAAACAAAGCTATGAAATGACATTTCTATTATTGTCAACTGACAAAGGGGGATGCCCAATTTTGGCCATGAAAGGTACAACAATTTGCTTATGTTAAAAAAAAACATCTAATTTTACGTTTATTCATCGCGGTATTCATTTATCCAAACAAGATTGCAACATTTTTCCCTAAAAAAGAAGTACCGAAAAGATGAAAATAAAATTCTTTGTGAATAAAATAAAAAGTGTTGCCAATGACCAATTATGGTTTAAAGTATAATCGATTCATTTTTATCAATCGATTTTGTTGCATTGCTAGTTGATTTATCATGAATTCATTAAATATTATCGTTAACGGTACTGCACAATTTAACTGTTATTCTTATCTTATCTGTTCTTAAAAATACATCAAAAATAGAAATAAAACAACTACAAAAAACTGTTGAATTAACATTCGAAACAAAATAAAATCGATTTATCGATTTTATTTCGCTTAACTGGCAGCATCGAATCTACTGCGGTTGGCGGAAGCGGCTGTCTGTCAGTGTCAAAGTCACAAACACTTTACATTACAAGTAGACTTCGTTTGCTTCGTAATATTTTTTTGTTTTCTTGCGGATTTGTTATCTTAACAACAACTAAGCTTTTGAAATGGACTCCGACGATTCTTCTTACCCTACTGACTACGGCCTGAACATGGATCCCGCTCCCGCTTCTCATGATAACCCCAGCACGAACTTGGATTCCACTGATAATGATGACCCCAGCTTACACACCGGCCAGAGTTCTTCCCAACCCTCAGTAACTCATTCAAGAGGACATTTACGCTGTGTCAATTGTGGTTTAAATGTCACGAGATTACGAAGACATTTGTTGGAAATTGCTGAGGTGCGAAATCTTATACAACAATGGATTCGATCACAACAGGTAAATATCTGATCCATGTCCCCCATGTGTCACTGTCATATCTTCTGAGAAATGCTATTTAACTGAGTTGACTTAATTAATATCAATATCTAATTAATGTGGCTTCTTTATTAGGTACAAGTTACAAGTGACAGTGTAGTGTGCCATCCGTGTTGGACTGCAGCCTGGAATCAAATACGACATCCAACTAATGAACAGCAAAATGCACCGATTGTTGGTCATGGACTTGTGTGTGTCAGCTGTGGCAGGTCACTTTCGAGAATAAGATCACACATACTACAGTCTGATTCTCCACGAGAAGAACTCATAAGGAATGCAATTGCCCATCAGTTAGCACCACGTGAGGTAAGCATTCAACAGACGTTTATGTCAGTGTGGTGCGGACAAACATATTCAATGTATATAGACAGGACATAGCGAACAAAATCTTTGCTCCAATACTTACTACCCCGGGTAACAAGTCGCTTAGTTTAATGTGTCAACCGCACCTGTCAAGTCGCCTTTGTGTCCGCTATATGCAATTAAAAATAAAAAATATATGTATACATACATATTATAAACATTATAGCATATTAAAGCCATGGTGATTAGCCAGCCAATATCTTTATTACCTTTGTTTTATTCACTGCATCTCCAGTGATGGTTTTTATTATTGTTTCAGCTGCCACCATCATCTCGAGTGTGTCATAATTGCTGGCGAAGGACTGATAGAGCAGTATCACGTTCAACTGCAGAACGAGAACCATCTGAACTAGCTAGTCCTTCCTCGTTGCAATCTGAAGTCGCTAGCAATATATTGCATCCGGAACAACAAAGCTTAGATTCATCAGATAGTATACTGCTGCCTAATTATACAAGAGCCCCAATAACTCAAAACCAATGCTTTTTTCCTGGTTGTAACAATTCCAATCGACTCACTGTTCCCTCCGCATTAAGGGTAAGTCTTTTTTGCGAATATAATTATTATGTACCTCCAGATTGTAGAATCTGTAACTATCATTTAAATAGTAACTCTTGGGATTTACTTTTAGAATCAATATATAATCCTATTAAAACATTTAATGCAGCACACATTGAAGATTTTGCTACATTATTGAAAGATAATATGCACAATCATATAGACTTTGAAAATGTTCAGAGTATGCCTGAGCATACTGTTCATTATTATCTAGGCTTAACAAAGACACAATTCCAACAAATTCTGTCTGAAGTTCCGACACTGTCAAGAAAACATAGGGGTTCTTTTGCACTTGCTGCATATTTGATGAAGTTAAGAACAGGAGATAGTGACGAACGCATGTCAGCATTATTGCAAGTGCCAAGAAGCACATTAGAGCGCCTCATGAATATGGCCCGCGACATATTAAATACGGATTTTGTTCCTAGACATCTAGGCATAAATCATATATCCCGAGCAGAAATAGCTCAAAGAAATCTCCTTATTCCAAATGGACTGTATGGGGGAGAAGATAGGAAGCCAATTATAATTGCCGATGGTACCTATATTTATATAGAAAAAAGTTCCAATTATTTATACCAGAAAAAAACTTACTCATTACACAAATATCGCAACCTTATAAAGCCTTTCCTTTTTGTTTGTTCTGATGGTTATATAATAGATATCCTAGGCCCTTATCCTGCAACAACTTCAGATGCGGATATCATAAATAATGAATTTGGTGATGAATCCAGTACATTAAGACAATACTTTCAATCTGGAGATGTGTTCATCCTAGATAGAGGCTTTAGAGACTCATTGCCTCTTTTAGAACATTGTGGTTATCAAGTCCATGTACCTTTGTCTCCACATGATGGAGAATCTCAATTAGCTACTAGAGATGCTAATAAGTCCAGAGCCGTGACTATGTGTCGATGGGTAGTAGAGGTGGTAAATGGCATTTTTAAAACTGCATTTAAAATATTTCGTCAAAATTATTTTAACAGGGCTTCTAAACATGTGATGATAGACTTTTCTGTGGCTGCTGCACTTATTAATAAATTCCACACAAAAATAAGGGACAGGGATGATGCTGCTCAAATACTAGAAATAGTTAATCAAAATATGGAAATTAATAATGATTTATCTGAGTATGTTAGGGAACGCAATCTAAATAGAGCTAGGGCAGATTTTAGAAACATAAATGTAGACTCTGAAAATGTTAGGGAATTTCCAGTTCTAAGCTACAGTGACTTAATATTGATTGCCTGTGGCACATACCAATTAAAGCAAGCTCGGTCCTATTATGGTGAGCATATAAGATTCAATGGTTGCTACCGGATAGAATTATGTAATGATCATAGGAGCAGTATTATGGAAGGAGTAAACGTGAGTCCTAACTGCTCTTTACTTAGGGCTAGAATCGCAAGTCGACACATCAGTCGTAAATTTCGTATATTTCGTCGTATATTTTGTATATATTTTAATTAATAGTAATGATTCAGGTAGGAGTGCAATTAAAAAGTATTGTTGCAATTGTATTGTCGGCCGTCGAACGGTAGGATGCTGTGCCCATGTTATGACGGTAATATGGTATTTGGGCTGGGCACGGCATCAGACTAATATTTTCCCTCCAGCTCAGTTCCTGGATGATGTACTGATTGTATATGATACAAATGAAATTAATGCATAAAATATTTTATCAAAACTTGATAATATATGTATGTATAACAGTAAAATTATAGTTAAGAAACTGTATTTGTAAAAATAAAAATCATTTTATATCTTAACAATCCGGACTTTTTTCTAAATCAATTACTTTTCCATTTTGTTCCTTAAAATGCATATTACCATATCCATAAGCTTTTATATGTGTGCACCCAGGGCCGAAGTGTCTATGGTCAGTGGGCATTCCCCTTTTTTCAGTGTTGGATTTGTTAGGATGCATTATGTAGATCATTTTAAAATCATCATTTTATATTTTTTAAGTTGACTAAACGTGTTAACATAAAATGCATCGGGACAGGAAAAATATATTAAATAAAATCTGGCTTGAATAAACGTTTAAAATGTGGTAAGTAGTAGTTTTTCAAAAATCATTTCTACCAACGGGTTTTATAATAATGGCAATACTACAATGTCATTCTGCTACGATTCCATTACGAGACCACTGGCCGACCAATGATCGACCATTGTAATTTAGCAGATTACGAACTTTTAGCACAATGATAGTGGGATCGTGTTGGAATGACAAAGTTATATAAAATAGCAGACTTGAGGCCGTTCAAAATAGGTCCATTTTGTGCCTGGAGTTTTCTTGATGTCGGGTACCGGGGTTTTTTTTTGGGGTGGGAAATCATCAAATAACTTCCCCCGAGCGGGGGAAGTTATTTGTGTCAGACTTTTACTGACTAATGTCCACCGATCGATGTTCCTTCTTTTACTCGGGGCTTCGATATCTTTTCGAACAACCCGCGATCCCGGCAGGACCCTACTGGGATTGCGGGTCTGACACTCCTGAGGAAAGTGACTCCCACTTCTGGGGAAAGTGAGGCCCCACGGCATCCTCACCTACCACCTGACGCAGATCCTCACCGGGCACGAAGGTTTCGGGACGTTCCTGCACATCATCGGGCGGGAAGAAACACCCAGGTGTCACTAATGTGACTATCGCCCGGAGGACACGTTGGAGTACACAGGCAGTCTGCTCTTTTGAGCGGAGCACCACTCTGTCCTGGAGGAGATGGTGATGTTTGAAGGAGAGAACCTCAAACCAATCCAGCCACCGCGGGAGACGCTACATAGATCGGGCGCCGCGAGACGACAACGACTTTTTGTTAAAAGTTTAACAGGAGCGGATATTTGATGATTTCCCATCCAAGTGGCGCAAGACCTATATAAATAAGTTCCTAAAGAAGTTCCTGAGAAGTTTATAGGAATGCCTCTTTTAAATTAATTCCTAAAGAAGTCCTTAAATTTCAAAAAATAGAGATACACTATTTAAAAATACTTTTTAGGGTTCCGTACCTCATAATAAATAACACAACCCAAATATCAAATCTGTGGTCCCTTGAAGCTGTGAAAAAAACAACCCTGCAAGTCTACGTAGAGAAAAGATATGACCTTTTATGTCGTCAGTTTGTACGGAACCCTTGGTGCGTCCGACTCGCATTTGGCCGGCCTATTTTTAATAGGATAGATCGCTTACTGCTACGCAGGTCTCCTTATTAGCATGACCTACAAAATTGGTTGCCGCGAAACCGTTTGACAGCAAATGTGCCTACCAAATCTTGGCGCATAACAAAATAATTAAACCATAACAAAAAAGCACGAGACAAAATGCTGTTGTCTTTCTTTTCTAATCGATATCATAGATATTTGTACAACTATAATATCTATACTAGAGTAATATGCCATCTCCATAGGTAAATTCCTCAATGGTCCCAAAACTTTTTTAAAAGTTTACTCTATTACGACTATCGATTAGGTTGAATGCAACTTTTTAATCGTAATGATGGAACTTAGTTTTACGGTCAGCACTAAGAAATGTCATATTGCAACACATTTTGTAGTATTTTTTGTCGAGATTTGTATCGTGTTTTTTTATTAATTTATATGCAAAATGACAAAAATGAGAATGCAGATGGAATGTCACTGTTTTTGTTTTGGATTTCCGATTTTATTATGAAAGGGTTATCTTATGTATGTGCATTATTTCCAGCGTTTTTGAAGTACTTACCTAATTTTTGGAAGGGTGTAGTAATATGTATTTTACACACATTTTACAATAGATCGACGCTGTTTCATCGATCATAGGAGGTTTTTGGAAATATAAATCTTAAACTTATCGTATGAAACAGACATTGATGAAAATTCTTGAATTTCATGACAATTCGCGTCACCCCACCGATTCAGCTGATGTGTCATGTGTCAAAATCCTGTCGTGCAGAGTGGTTAAGTATATTAATCTCAATTAAAATGTACTTAGTAGATGTTGATAGGCATAATTAAGCGTTCATATCAATTTTATTCATTTATCTACTACAATACTCTTTACGTTACAGGTTGTTCTTATTATTGGAATAAACGGAGCATGTCGAACTAATGAACTAACACAACTTAATGTCAAAAACATTGAGGAACATTCAGATGACTTACTATTAATTAATTTACGTAATACAAAGACAAAAAGAGACCGCAACTTCGTCATTCGCAAGGAATACGTAACTATTGTTGAAATAAATAAATAAAATAAATAAAAATGTTTATTTCATCACTTTTGAAAACAACTTTGTTAGGTTTGGAGTCACCTTTTAAGCAAAGATTTGCTTGTATTAGGTGGTTCCGCTCCTCCATTTAAATGAAATACCCAAAAATAAAATAAAAATTAAAGGTTAATAATTTTGACGACTAACAATACCTACTAACAATTGAGGACTAATAATAAAAACATTTAAAATCTAAATAAGTTATCTAAATAAGTCATAACGCACAGGGTTTAGAATATGTTTGTGAGCATGTGTGTGTTTGTGTAGATGTGAGATGTGTTATGTGTGGTGTGGTTGTGTGTCTAAGTTTACAATGTATGTGTGTTTCTAGGTTATGTGATGTTATGTAGGATATCCTCGGTTTCTTCGTAACTTTTGCTGTTGAGCCATTCGGTAAGTGTTTTTTTGCAGTCACGGTATGTCAGGGTAGATCGCACATTGTTCATTGAGGAAGTTATAAATACGGGACGACTGTTTAACATATTGCCTTGTAGCAAATGTAGTTTTTACTGGATTATCTTCTGCTACTTTATTCTTCCTCCTCGTGTGTGTCTTAGAAGTAATTAAAGGAAGAGACTTATGTTTTTTTAGTGTAATCTGCAGGACATAGAGTTTCCTCACAGACAAAAGGTTCGAGGTTAAGTATAAACTTTCAGCGGAGAATCTAAGTGGCTTAAAGTACATGACTTTTCGTAAAGCTCTCTGCGCCCTCTCCAGCTCCAAAAATTTTGTTTTTGTTGCCCCTCCCCAAATAGGCAAACAGTACATCAATATAGATTGACCCAAAGATATATAAATTTGCTGTATTAAATCCTTAGTAGTTACGTGGCGAAGAGATTTGAAAGTCCAGATTAATTTTCTAACTCTGTTCATTATTAGTTCTAAGTGCAAGTGCCACGATAGCCTTTGATCAAGAATGACACCAAGATATTTAGTACTAGTTACTTTATTGATTTTTAAACAAGAGCAGGTGGTGTTAGTGGAGCTAGAGCAGGTATGGATTTTAATCTGGAGATCTTGTGACGGCTGGGTACGGTTATATATGGAAAAACATATGTAGTTAGTCTTAGAAATATTTAAAGTTAAAAGGTTCCGATCGAGCCAGGTAGCTATTGTAGACAAACCCCGTTGCGACCGACGCTGTCCCACGTTTCTCCCGAGAAAACAATTGCTGTATCGTCAGCATAAGAGAATATGTGAGCTCCTTCGAGACTCATATTACATAGGCTATTTATATAGATGAGAAACAACGGAGGCCCGAGTACACTACCTTGTCCTACTCCGTAAGTGACTATTTCTTCAGAACTAGTGATTGATCCTATTTTTACAACGTACCTACGCTCACTAAGGTGTTCTTCAAAAAGTTTAAGTGGTACCCCTCTTATACCAATGCCTTCTAGCCTTTCTAATAGCGTGGGGACGGAGACGGTGTTAAAGGCTTTTTTAAATATCAAGCCTTACGCCCACCTAACACTCGAAGCAATCGATTTTTTCTACAGTATCGCAATGGAAAGTGTGTAAGACAGCCTATGGATACTAATAAAATTGGCAGTATTCCACGAGAAATAGCAACATTTCTTGAACTTCCAGAACCCCTGTTTTATACGGGTCATTGTTTCCGACGAACTTCAGCCACACTTTTGGCTGATTCCGGAGCTGATCTCCTGTCCCTTAAGCGCCACGGAGGCTGGAAGTCCAATGCAGTAGTAGAGGGATACATAGAGGATTCCATCCAAAATAAGTCTAAAATATGTGAAGGCATCGTAGGAGCCATTACACTGAAAGAGCCTCAATCGGATCCTTGGACTGGCCCTTCTACATCAAAAATAAGCCGTTATGAAACACCTAACCATCTCATCTCTCTCCAACATTCACGCCAAGGGAATCCGATGAATCGGTACAACTATTAAGTATGACAGATAGTTTACCGAAAAACAGTACACAAGTGACTAACACCAACATTACAGTACCAAACAAAAATATTACACTCAATTTAAATAACTGTAGCAACGTTACTTTAAAATTTTCTTAGTTATACCTTACTATTATTTTGTTATAATTTAAAGATTATTCTGTAATACTTACCTGTCATAATGTAGTAATTAATACCTAAACTGAAATAAAAGTGTACCTATCTTGTGATTGTAAACGTTTTTTTTTTGCATTTAGTCATTTCCTCGCTAAGGTGAAATGAAAAGTTACGTGTTGCACTCGAGTGCAAAGATTTTTCACCTCGTGCTCTTTTGATTCCCTCGCTAACGCTCAGGATTCTAATTTTGAATGTGCTTGCTCGGTCATCAAAATTGAACACGCGGTTAAAAAGCAACTTTGCACTCTTGTATAACAAATAACTATTAATGGATTCTAGTAGGGGAAGATTAAGAATTGATGATTTTTTAAACAAACACATAACACAAGTAACAGGTTGCCTGAAATTAGCCATCAGCGATTTAGGACAACATAGTGACGACACACCCGTAAATAAAAACATTATAAATTTAGAAACAGATGATCGCAAAAACTTTGAACAAGAATCTGTATTTTTGGATGTTCCGTCCACCGTGGAAAATTGGAGAGGAGATGGAATCTAAATAAAGAAAAAACCTAAATCGACACATATTTAAAAAATGGCTTTGTAGCTAATTCTTATGTACAAAATGTTGACACCTTTAATACTTGTGCCTTTGATAGTCTGTTTCAAAGTATGGCTATAGCTTATGGTGATCGACCTCACGTTAAAAATATATATTAGATTAGAGAATAATTATGTTGAAATTATTCAACAAATAGTTGAGAACAGTGGAGATAAAACTGATTTATATAGAAACAGAACTAAATTATTGTTAAAGCACTTTCGGACAGAGGATGATACTATACACCAACTTGTTAACTGCGAATGCAATACGTCCAAAATTATTGACCACATTCTTTATCCACTATTTTATAGCACTATTCGCGAAAAAAATGTACTAACGAGCGTTGCTCTAATCAGAGTAACTTATTAAGAAAGTGTCAGTATTTACCGATTAATATCGATGTCATAAAAAGATGGTATTTCAGCATTATCTAAATCAATAAAATTAACAATTGAAAAAGACAGAGGTATTTGTGCTCTGATTGTAGAAAGCAAGTGAGATTTCATTACTATTTAACGTCAATTTTATTTATGGAAACGACTGGTATTTCTAAAATAAGATATCTAACATACCATTCCATATTACAATAAAAAAGCAAAGGTTTACTGTTTGAGCATCGATTGAGTAGGTACATACCTGGTGTAATAGGTCATTATAGAAGTTGGTGCTACCGAAAGTCTACAAAAACTTGGGAATGCTACGACGATTTACAAGATTTAATTTCACTACCTGCCACAGAAATAATACCGCATAACTTCATTTACACGTTATAAGTAAACACATAAAAAATAATAATAGATACGTAATATGCCTTAATTCCTAGGATGTAGTCGAATTAAGTTTACAAATCAACATCAATCAAATAAAAAAAAATGTATTTCTATCTAACGGACCAAATAAACAAAAAAAAAACAATAAAAAAATAGTTTAAAAACTAAAAAAACACGCTTTTAACCGTGATTTACCAAAAACCACTTCGTATTCTCAACAAAACAAAATATTCACGACAGAAATATCTATTTATTTTGCGGCATATAAAATTAATTAATTAAGAAATTAATTAATCCTGGCGAATCTAATTAGAATAATCGAATATTTTGATCGGATTATTGCATCGTCATCGATCTTTGACAGGTGTGCAAAGTTTGAATTAAATCTTTCAAAGTAGGACAAAATCGAGCTCAAAGGGATCGGTTACAAACATACATACAAATATACAGGTGATGTTAATAATTAAAAAGGTAAACAGGTAGATTTTTTTGTTATAATTACGTATAATGAAAAGTCTGTTATTAATTTTATACTGTGATTAAAATTTTATTGTGATTAAAATTTATACTGTGATTAAAATTTATACTGTGATTTAAATTTATACTGTGATTGAAAGTTGTACTGTGATTTAAAGTTGTATTATTTCGTCCATTTATTGATCTCTATACATAAAATTACATTTTTAAATATTTCTTATAATCATAAAAAAAAAAACATTTAAAAATATAAAAATAGTAGCCCACCGGTATCGGGAACAGGGTCCAAGCTACCGGCGGTCAGGGCTCCAGAGAAAGGAACCTCCTAACAATACGAGCCGTGTCCAGGAGTACCGCTTTCTGTATCAAGCCCTTGATCCAGCTGCCTAACGAGAGCCTCCTCAGGTATTGGTCGAGGCTCTTGGCAATTAAGCCATTGGCAGATACGACTATCGGCACAATGATCGCTGAGTCCACATCCCACATGTCGACAACCTCGCGAGCCAAGTCAATATACTTGATTTGCTTATCTTTCTCGGCTTTCACGAGGTTCTCATCATGCGGGACTGTTATGTCAACAATCATTGCGCGCCGCTCTGATCGATCCACCACCACTATATCAGGCTTGTTGGCAACAATAGTCCTGTCAGTGATGATGGAGCGATCCCAGTACAATGTGATATTGCCATGTTCAAGAACTGGGTCGGGCTCATACCTGTAGTACGGCACTTCCGATTCCACAAAGTTGTATTTTAGAGCAAGTTGCTGATGGATAATCCTGGCTACAAGGTTGTGTCTATGCAAGTACTCTCCGTTAGCTAGACGCGAACAACCGGAGATAATGTGTCGTATTGATTCTCCCGGACGGTGGCATGCCCGACATATGTCAACCGTACCGTCCTTCACAATAAATCTCCGGTAGTTATTTGTCATCATAACTTCATCCATAATTGCACAGACAAAACCTTCGGTTTCTCCAAAGAGGTCCCCGGAACGTAGCCAGGCTACGGACGCTGATTGATCTACATCGGGTCCATGTAGGGCCCGAAAAAAGCGTCCGTGAAGCTCCTTACTCTGCCATACCTCCCTGCGGTCGTTAGTGTCAAGCACTACAGGTTTGCGCCAGTTCTCTTTAGCCAAGGAGAGCGGGGTGAGGCCCTTGTCCATTGCAACTACATCCCGATGCATTCCCACGTCGGTTTCTAGGAAATATTCCCTGAGACTGCATATCTCGCGATTGTGGAGAGTCTTGGCGTTTAAAAAACCTCGACCTCCACAACTCCGCGGGATATACAGTCTCATAACCGAGGAACGTGGGTGATGCATACGAAATGCCGTTAACAATGTACGCACCTTCCTATCCAGGGCGTCCAGTTCTGTTTGAGTCCATTTGAGTATGCCGAAAGAGTACATCAAAACCGGCATGACCCAACCGTTGAAAGCACGCACCTTGTTTCCGCCTGATAAAAGACTATTAAATACTTTTCTCAGGCGGCCAAAGAAGCGTTCCTTCAACGATTGCTTCATGTCAGCAACATTGATGCCCAGCGCTTCCGACATCCCCAAATACTTGTAGGTTTCGGTTGCTGAGAGGGATCTAAGGTTTATGGAATCTGAGAGCTGGGTTCCCACAGATTCCACAATTTCCCCTCGCTTTACATGCATGACCGCACATTTGTCCACACCAAATTCCATCCTGATGGCGCTACTGAAAGTTTCAGTTACCTTCAGTAGCTTCATCAGCTGCAAATCGTTGGGGGCAAAGAGTTTCAGGTCATCCATGTAAAGGAGGTGAGATATAACCTGACCACCTCTCCTCAATCGATAGCCCAGACCTGAATTCTCCAGCAACGTGCTTAGAGGATTCAAGGCTAAGCAGAACCAAAGTGGACTCAAACTATCGCCCTGGAATATACCTCGCTCTATCCTTATCGGTTCACTATTCCTCAGAATCTGCCGACATCCTGGATAGCGAAGGACCGTATTCCATTGCCTCATACACGAGCTCAGGAAGGTGCGCAGAGTTGCATCAACTTTGTACAACTCTAGCACCCTCATGAGCCACGTATGTGGCACGGAGTCATAGGCCTTCTTATAGTCTATCCAACATGTCGACAGATGTCTTCGAGAACGGCGAACCTGTTGACTAATGGCCATATCAATGAGGAGCAGCTCCTTAGTACCGCGGGACCCGTTCCTACATCCATTTTGAGAAGCAGACATGATAGAATTGTCATCAATGTGTTTAGTGATTTTAGCTCTCAAAATGGATGTAAGAACTTTATAAAGTGTCGGAAGACACGTAATTGGTCTATAATTTTTGGGTTCCGCCGTACTACCCGATTTATGGAGCAGGTGGGTTATACCAGTTGTCAGAAACCTGGGTAGCGACCCTGACTCTAAGGCTGTCTGGAATAGGGTTGCCAAACAAGCGTGCGACCCTTGAATGTTTTTTATCCAGAAGTTGTGCAGTCCGTCCGGCCCTGGAGATTTCCAATTAGGCAGCGGACGGACAGCACAAGCTACATCTTGGGGGCTGATTGTTAAGGCCCCCATTTCTGGTATGGGGTCACACGCTCGTTCGACTTCCCGAGTCCATTCACCTTCGGTATGACTGACAGGCACCGACCAGATGTTGCGCCAAAACAAACACATGGCGTCATCATCCGGTAGGTGCGTCTCAGACACACCTTGGTCCGGTCGCTCCCAGGCTCTATACACCCACCTTTCATCACTTTGGAATGTGCGATTCAAAGTGTATCGTTCCACCCGCCGCTTATACCTACGAATACGGTTTGCCCATGCATATACTTTCTGTTTCAGGAAGTCGATGCGCTCTGTGATGCGGGACATATAGTCTGGAGGACTTATGTCAGTCCCTGCAAATGCCCGCCTCACAAAGCGCATCACTCGAGGTCGAGTGTTGCCCTCCCTGAAACTGATTAGTTTGCCAATGAGTGCTCTGGCCACACCAATACGCCGCTCAATCCTGCACTGCCAGAATGGAACAGCTGGTTTCGGTCGTGCAGCTCTGTCATCAGGAAATTTAACGTGAGCTACACGACACGCTGCTACAGCCGCACAATACAGGATTGAGTGAGCATCAGTGAGGTTTTCGCAGTTGTCAAAATAGTTTGACAACTGCGAATCCAGAACAGCCACCAGCGCCCTATTTTTATTATGCATGGGCAAACGAGGTAAGCGTGGTCTAAGTTCGGGCGATATGTACCGATATTCTCGAATCGCACCCTCCAAAGCACTCCTCATTTCCTCATTGCACTGGGTACTTACATTAGCAGCCATGTCATTACTTACCTCGTCAGCGTGACTAACTAGTTGGTGGGACTGTGGTGGAACCACAGCCTGCGACGAAGAGGTAATGACCTGGCTACTCTGCATTTCGGTTCGCAAGCGATCAAGTACGGTGTCATCCAACATACGATTACGCTGGATTACCCGCACCTGATCCGACAGTCGTTGTGCCGACACGTTGACAGCTGGCTCAAGCACCTGAAACAGAGAGAGCATCCGAACACGGTACGCGGTCAGGTTGTTTCCTCCCTCTGTAGCCCCATAGTATGAGCGCATGACGTTTTCATTGATGGAACTAGTCCATCGCATGCGCTGCACACTTCCGCCGGGAGCTGGGACCCTATCAGAGGCCGGTGGGCCTCGAAGTCCAAAACCGTCCGGCGGCCGGCGTCCTCCCCGTCGACGAGCAGGTGGTGGCGTCGTGGGCGGGGAAAAATACTCGTCGCTCGAGCTCGACGCAACTGCCACGGCCGGTGTCACAGCGCTCACGACGAGGCTGGGTTCCGGGGGCGGCGAGGCGGAGCTGAGCGACGAGCCCGGAGGTGGATGGCGTGCGCTTCTTGCGTGAGATCTAGTCAACATTTTCCGTCTTCAATTTCATGTTAGGTTTTTTTGATTTTATAGATGACATTTCATGTCACAGTTTTTCTTTTTCCTTCTATTTGCAGTATTTAATCTCATTTTGCACAATGAAAACGATTGATGAGGGTCAGCTATTGCAATTTTTGATGTTAGTAACTGTTAAAATTGTTTAAAATAAAATTTTGGAATAAAAATAAGAATAAAATTATAGGAAGAGAAATTGAAGTAGTCACTTAAAGTGTTGCCAGATATTGCTTTTTGAGGAGGTTCCTGTCTCTGGAGCCCTAACCACCGGTAGCTTGGACCCTGCTTCCGTTACCGGCGGAAACCTATTTTTAAATGTTTTTTTTGTTCAATTTATTTTCTAAGAAATATTTAAAAATGTAATTTTAAGAAGCTATATGAATTATTTCTATTTTTCGTACATTTATTTATTTTTACATACATATAATTACATTTTTAAATATTTCTAAAAATCATAAAAAAACATTTAAAAATATAAAAATAGTAGCCCACCGGTATCGGGAACAGGGTCCAAGCTACCGGCGGTCAGGGCTCCAGAGAAAGGAACCTCCTAACAATACGAGCCGTGTCCAGGAGTACCGCTTTCTGTATCAAGCCCTTGATCCAGCTGCCTAACGAGAGCCTCCTCAGGTATTGGTCGAGGCTCTTGGCAATTAAGCCATTGGCAGATACGACTATCGGCACAATGATCGCTGAGTCCACATCCCACATGTCGACAACCTCGCGAGCCAAGTCAATATACTTAATTTGCTTATCTTTCTCGGCTTTCACGAGGTTCTCATCATGCGGGACTGTTATGTCAACAATCATTGCGCGCCGCTCTGATCGATCCACCACCACTATATCAGGCTTGTTAGCAACAATAGTCCTGTCAGTGATGATGGATCGATCCCAGTACAATGTGATATTGCCATGTTCAAGAACTGGGTCGGGCTCATACCTGTAGTACGGCACTTCCGATTCCACAAGATTGTATTTTAGAGCAAGTTGCTGATGGATAATCCTGGCTACAAGGTTGTGTCTATGCAAGTACTCTCCGTTAGCTAGACGAGAACAACCGGAGATAATGTGTCGAATTGATTCACCCGGACGGTGGCATGCCCGACATATGTCAACCGTGCCGTCCTTCACAATAAATCTCCGGTAGTTATTTGTCATCATAACTTCATCCATAATTGCACAGACAAAACCTTCAGTTTCTCCAAAGAGATCCCCGGAACGTAGCCAGGCTACGGACGCTGAATGATCTACATCGGGTCCATGTAGGGCCCGGAAAAAGCGTCCGTGAAGCTCCTTACTCTGCCATACCTCCCTGCGGTCGTTAGTGTCAAGCACTATAGGTTTGCACCAGTTCTCTTTAGCCAAGGAGAGCGGGGTGAGGCCTTTGTCCACTGCAACCACATCCCGATGCATTCCCACGTCGGTTTCTAGGAAATATTCCCTGAGACTGAATATCTCGCGATTGTGGAGAGTCTTGGCGTTTAAAAAACCTCGACCTCCACAACTCCGCGGGATATACAGTCTCATAACCGAAGAACGTGGGTGATGCATACGAAATGCCGTTAACAATGTACGGACCTTCCTATCCAGGGCGTCCAGTTCTGTTTGAGTCCATTTGAGTATGCCGAAAGAATACATCAAAACCGGCATGACCCAACCGTTGAAAGCACGCACCTTGTTTCCACCTGATAAAAGACTATTAAATACTTTTCTCAGGCGGCCAAAGAAGCGCTCCTTCAACGATTGCTTCATGTCAGCAACATTGATACCCAACGCTTCCGACATACCCAAATACTTGTAGGTTTCGTTTGCTGAGAGGGATCTAAGGTGTATGGAATCCGAGAGTTGGGTTCCCACAGATTCCACAATTTCCCCTCGCTTTACATGCATGACCGCACATTTGTCCACACCAAATTCCATACTGATGGCACTACTAAAGGTTTCAGTTACCTTCAGTAGTTCCATCAGTTGCGAATCGTTGGGGGCAAAGAGTTTCAGGTCATCCATGTAAAGGAGGTGAGATATAACCTGACCACCTCTCCTCAATCGATAGCCCAGACCTGAACCCTCCAGCAACGTGCTTAGAGGATTCAAGGCTAAGCAGAACCAAAGTGGACTCAAACTATCGCCCTGGAATATACCTCGCTCTATCCTTATCGGCTCACTATTCCTCTGGATCTGCCGAGATCCTGGATAGCGAAGGACCGTATTCCATTGCCTCATACACGAGTTCAGGAAGGTGCGCAGAGTTGCATCAACTTTATACAATTCTAGCACCCTCATGAGCCATGTATGTGGCACGGAGTCATAGGCCTTCTTATAGTCTATCCAACATGTCGATAGATGCCTTCGGGAACGGCGAACCTGTTGGCTAATGGCCATATCAATGAGGAGCAGCTCCTTAGTACCACGGGACCCGTTCTTACATCCATTCTGAGAAGCAGACATGATAGAATTGTCATCAATGTGTTTAGAGATTTTAGCCCTCAAAATGGATGTAAGAACTTTATACATTGTAGGAATACACGTTATTGGTCTATAGTTTTTGGGTTCCGCCGTACTACCTGATTTATGGAGCAGGTGGGTTATTCCAGTTGTCAAGAACTTGGGTAGCGATCCTGACTCTAAGGTTGTCTGGAAAAGGGTCGCCAAACGAGCGTGCGACCTTTGGATCATTTTTAACCAAAAGTTGTGCAGTCCGTCCGGCCCTGGAGATTTCCAATTAGGCAACGGACGGACCGCACAAGCTACATCTTGGGGGCTGATTGTTATTGCCCCCATTTCTGGTATTGGATCGCACGCTTGCTCGACTTCCCGAGTCCATTCACCCTCGGTATGACTGACAGGCACCGACCAAATGCTACGCCAAAACGAGCACATGGCGTCATCATCCGGTAGGTGCGTGTCAGACACACCTTGGTCCGGTCGCTCCCATGCTCTATACACCCACCTTTCATCGCTTTGGAATGTACGATTCAAAGTGTATCGTTCCACCCGCCGCTTATACCTACGAATACGGTTTGCCCATGCATACATTTTCTGCTTCAGGAAGTCGATGCGCTCTGTGATGTGGGACATGTAATCTGAAGGACTAATATCAGTCCCTGCAAATGCCCGCCTCACAAAGCGCATCACTCGAGGTCGAGTGTTACCCCCCCTGAAACAGATAAGTTTGCCAATGAGTGTTCTGACCACACCAATACGTCGCTCAATCCTGTACTGCCAGACTGGTACAGCTGGTTTCGGTCGTGTAGCTCTGTCATCAGGAAAGTTTACATGAGCTACACGACACGCCGCTACAGCCGCACAATACAGTATTGAGTGAGCATCAGTGAGGTTTTCGCAGTTGTCAAAATAGTTTGACAACTGCGAATCCAGAACAGCCACCAGCGCCCTATTTTTATTATGCATGGGCAACCGAGGCAAACGTGGTCTAAGTTCGGGCGATATGTACCGATATTCTCGAATCGCACCCTCCAAAGCACTCCTCATTAATTCCTCATTGCACTGGGTACTTACATTAGTAGCCATGTCATTACTTACCTCGTCAGCGTGACTAACTAGTTCGTGGGACTGTGGTGGAACCACAGCCTGCGACGAAGAGGTAATGACCTGGCTACTCTGCATTTCGGTTCGCAAGCGATCAAGTACAGTGTCATCCAACATACGATTACGCTGGATTACCCGCACCTGATCCGATAGTCGTTGTGCCGACACGTTGACAGCTGGCTCAAGCACCTGAAACAGAGAGAGCATCCGAACCCGGTACGCAGTCAGGTTGTTTCCCCCCTCTGTAGCCCCATAATATGAGCGCATGACATTTTCGTTAATGGAACTAGTCCATCGCATGCGCTGCATACTTCCACCGGGAGCTGGGACCCTATCAGAGGCCGGTGGGCCTCGGAGTCCTAAGCCGTCCGGTGGCCGGCGTCCTCCCCGTCGACGAGCAGGTGGTGGCGTCGTGGGCGGGGAAAAATACTCGTCGCTCGAGCTCGACGCAACTGCCACGGCCGGTGTCACAGCGCTCACGATGAGGCTGGGTTCCGGCGGCGGCGAGGCGGAGCTGAGCGGCGAGTCCGGAGGTGGAAGGCGTGCAAGTCGGCGAGCCGCTAATCGTGTTATCATTTTACATTGTAATTATCCATTTTTCACATTTTTGAGAGGTGACAATGTCAACTTGCCATTGTCTGTCAGTCATTAAAAATTTTAAAATATAATTCATTTCGGCAGGGTTTCGGAAGTTTCTATTGTTGATGTTTTTAGGTTTTGCTTATTGATTTTGTTTAGGCAATTAATTTATATTTTGTTGAGGCCAAGAACACTATTTTATATTTTTTTCTTCGGAGGAACAAATCACAACGTACGTGACACTTGGGGTTGCCATAATTATTATAATTATTATTTCTATTATTATTATCTTTATTCAGGGAGCAGGGTCCAAGCTACCGGTGGTTAGGGCTCCAGAGACAGGAACCTCCTCACAATACGGGCCGTATCGAGGAGTACTGCCTTCTGAATCAGGCCCTTGATCCAACCACCTAAGGAGAGCTTCGACAGATGTTCGTCGAAGCTCTTGGCAATTAAGCCATTGGCCGTTATGACAATCGGCACAATGATAGCCGAGTTTACATTCCACATGTCAACAACCTCGTGTGCCAAGTCAAGATATTTTAGTTGTTTTTCTTTCTCAGCTTTCACGAGGTTTTCGTCATGTGGGATGGTAACATCGATTATCATTACGCGGCGCGCTGATCGGTCTATTACCACTATGTCAGGCTTATTGGTGACAATAGTCCTGTCAGTAATGATAGACCGATCCCAGTACAGCGTGACATGGTCTTTCTCGAGAACTGGGTCGGGCACATACTTGTAGTACGGTACCTCAGATTCAACAAGATTATATTTCAAGGCAAGTTGCTGATGAATAATCCTGGCTACTTGGTTGTGTCTATGCAAGTACTCGCTGTTAGCTAGACGAGAACAACCAGAAATAATATGTCTGATGGACTCACCAGGACGATGGCATGCCCGACACACGTTAACCGTCCCATCCTTCATAATATATTTCCGGTAGTTGTTCGTCCACATAACTTCGTCCATAATTGCACAGACAAAACCTTCAGTTTCTCCAAATAGGTCACCGAATCTTAGCCAGGACACGGACGCCAGAAAATCTACATCGGGCCCATGAAGAGCCTTGTAGAAGCGCCCGTGAAGCTCCTTACTTTGCCATACTTCCTTGCGGTCATCGGTAGTAAGTACTACAGGTTTGCGCCAATTCTCTTTAGCCATGGACAACGGGGTGAGTCCCTTGTCCACTGCGACTACATCTCGGTGCATACCCACGTCGGCTTTTAAGAAATATTCCCTGAGACTGCACACCTCTCGGTTGTGGAGGGTCTTTGCGTTTAAAAAGCCTCGACCCCCACACTTCCGTGGGATGTACAGTCTCATCACCGATGATCGTGGGTGATGCATCCGATTTGCAAACAGCAATGTACGGACTCTCCTATCCAGGGCATCGAGTTCAGTCTGCGTCCATTTGAGTATGCCGAAAGAGTACATTAAAACCGGCATGACCCAACTGTTGAAGGCGCGCACCTTGTTCCCGCCGGAAAGAAGGCTTTTTAATACCTTCTTCAGGCGACCAAAGAAACGCTCCCTCAACAGTTGCTTCATGTCAGCGACGTTAATGCCTAACGCTTCCGACATACCCAAATACTTATAGCTTTCGGATGAGGAAAGGGATCTGAGGTGTATGGAATCCGAGAGTTGAATTCCCTCGGATTCCATAATCTCCCCTCGTTTAACATACATGACTGCACATTTGTCCACACCAAATTCCATCCTGATGGCGTTACTGAAAGTTTCAGTTACTTTCAGTAGCTCCATCAGTCGCAATTTGTTGGGGGCAAAGAGTTTCAGATCATCCATGTAAAGGAGGTGAGATATGACCTGACCACCTCTTCTCAACCGATAGCCTAGACCTGAATCCTCCAGCAATGTGCTAAGAGGATTCAGGGCCAGACAGAACCAAAGTGGACTCAAACTGTCGCCCTGATTATTTTATTATTGTTTCTATTATAATTGAAAGGATTTGAATATTGAAATCAAAAATCTTACTGCAAATGAAATTCTTTTTTTATTATTGTTGTTGTATTTATATTGTTTAATTGTCAATTGGAATGGTAACTAGTAGAGTGCCGTAACGTTTATACCTCGGAATCCAGGGCCAGTCAATGAATCTTAATATAGACGTTGGAAATATGTTTTTGATAGTATATAGAAAAATGTTAAAAAAATAACAATATGCGATCTCATTTTTTTTTTATATAATATTATTATTTTTTTGGATTTTTTCTTTTATTTATATTAGTTTAAAGTTATATTTTAAGAAGAACAAACTCGATCTTGGATTTCTAGGGACTGCAGGTATACCGATGAAGAGTGGGGAGGGGAATAGAGGGGATACAAGCAGCTGTTAAGCCGTACCATCCTTTACCATTTCGCCGCATTTTTAGGCCCCTATTTGAGAACCTCTGGATAAGACTTAAAATCCAAAATTTTAAGTCTGTAGGCTTTTTAATTCCGAAGTTAAGGGAAAGCAAAGTTTAGCATTTATGACATTTACTCACTCACTCATGATCATCAAAATATAACTAGTAGTTCCCATAAACTCAGAGAGCTGAAATTTGGTACAGAATTAGGGTTTAATGGCCACATCAAGGAAAAACTAGAATAACCGAAGATTTGAAGATACTTGGTGACCCTGATTAGAAAGAACAAGAGCCCAACCAAACTATTAGAGATCGACATACTGCCTTTACAAAAAATATTCAAGTTGGTAGGCCGCTTCATTTGATGTCAAAATCGAAGGTCTGAAGTATCTGATGAAGAACCCTCAGCTGGTCTAAGCTGTGTTAGAGATATGGTAATGCCCTCTTCTACGATTGGTACATAAAAATCGACTGTCATTGCAAAAATCCAGCATAGTGGGACACATTATCTAATTTAATCTAGCCTATAGCGTCCCACTGCTGGGCGAATGCCTCCCATTCTTCTTTTAATACGTATATAAATGAAAACTCTGGATAAGACTAGACTGGCTTTTATTTAATTATTTATTTATAATAAGCACACCAACAGCACGGTTACATACATACAAATTGAAATAAACTAACACCTAAAAACTGCATTTCAGCAACCAAAACCACGTATCTGAAAAATCATACCTGTTGTAACTACTTATGTTTGCACTCTTGCTTTATACGGTGCCCCCCAAAAAATAAAATATCTTAATGCGTTAAGTTAATCCCGCCGACAAACTGTTACGCAGTTTGGCGGGTTTACTATATGTACAACAACTTTGGTCCAAAAATAAATGATTTTCGTACATTTATTTATTTTTATATACACATAATTACATTTTTAAATATTTCTAAAAATCATAAAAAAAAACATTTAAAAATATAAAAATAGTAGCCCACCGGTATCGGGAACAGGGTCCAAGCTACCGGCGGTCAGGGCTCCAGAGAAAGGAACCTCCTAACAATACGAGCCGTGTCCAGGAGTACCGCTTTCTGTATCAAGCCCTTGATCCAGCTGCCTAACGAGAGCCTCCTCAGGTATTGGTCGAGGCTCTTGGCAATTAAGCCATTGGCAGATACGACTATCGGCACAATGATCGCTGAGTCCACATCCCACATGTCGACAACCTCGCGAGCCAAGTCAATATACTTAATTTGCTTATCTTTCTCGGCTTTCACGAGGTTCTCATCATGCGGGACTGTTATGTCAACAATCATTGCGCGCCGCTCTGATCGATCCACCACCACTATATCAGGCTTGTTAGCAACAATAGTCCTGTCGGTGATGATGGATCGATCCCAGTACAATGTGATATTGCCATGTTCAAGAACTGGGTCGGGCTCATACCTGTAGTACGGTACTTCCGATTCCACAAGATTGTATTTTAGAGCAAGTTGCTGATGGATAATCCTGGCTACAAGGTTGTGTCTATGCAAGTACTCTCCGTTAGCTAGACGAGAACAACCGGAGATAATGTGTCGAATTGATTCACCCGGACGGTGGCATGCCCGACATATGTCAACCGTGCCGTCCTTCACAATAAATCTCCGGTAGTTATTTGTCATCATAACTTCATCCATAATTGCACAGACAAAACCTTCAGTTTCTCCAAAGAGATCCCCGGAACGTAGCCAGGCTACGGACGCTGAATGATCTACATCGGGTCCATGTAGGGCCCGGAAAAAGCGTCCGTGAAGCTCCTTACTCTGCCATACCTCCCTGCGGTCGTTAGTGTCAAGCACTACAGGTTTGCACCAGTTCTCTTTAGCCAAGGAGAGCGGGGTGAGGCCTTTGTCCACTGCAACCACATCCCGATGCATTCCCACGTCGGTTTCTAGGAAATATTCCCTGAGACTGCATATCTCGCGATTGTGGAGAGTCTTGGCGTTTAAAAAACCTCGACCTCCACAACTCCGCGGGATATACAGTCTCATAACCGAAGAACGTGGGTGATGCATACGAAATGCCGTTAACAATGTACGGACCTTCCTATCTAGGGCGTCCAGTTCTGTTTGAGTCCATTTGAGTATGCCGAAAGAGTACATCAAAACCGGCATGACCCAACCGTTGAAAGCACGCACCTTGTTTCCACCTGATAAAAGACTATTAAATACTTTTCTCAGGCGGCCAAAGAAGCGCTCCTTCAACGATTGCTTCATGTCAGCAACATTGATACCCAACGCTTCCGACATACCCAAATACTTGTAGGTTTCGTTTGCTGAGAGGGATCTAAGGTGTATGGAATCCGAGAGTTGGGTTCCCACAGATTCCACAATTTCCCCTCGCTTTACATGCATGACCGCACATTTGTCCACACCAAATTCCATACTGATGGCACTACTAAAGGATTCAGTTACCTTCAGTAGTTCCATCAGTTGCGAATCGTTGGGGGCAAAGAGTTTCAGGTCATCCATGTAAAGGAGGTGAGATATAACCTGACCACCTCTCCTCAATCGATAGCCCAGACCTGAACCCTCCAGCAACGTGCTTAGAGGATTCAAGGCTAAGCAGAACCAAAGTGGACTCAAACTATCGCCCTGGAATATACCTCGCTCTATCCTTATCGGCTCACTATTCCTCTGGATCTGCCGAGATCCTGGATAGCGAAGGACCGTATTCCATTGCCTCATACACGAGTTCAGGAAGGTGCGTAGAGTTGCATCAACTTTATACAATTCTAGCACCCTCATGAGCCATGTATGTGGCACGGAGTCATAGGCCTTCTTATAGTCTATCCAACATGTCGATAGATGCCTTCGGGAATGGCGAACCTGTTGGCTAATGGCCATATCAATGAGGAGCAGCTCCTTAGTACCACGGGACCCGTTCCTACATCCATTCTGAGAAGCAGACATGATAGAATTGTCATCAATGTGTTTAGAGATTTTAGCCCTCAAAATGGATGTAAGAACTTTATACATTGTGGGAAGACACGTTATTGGTCTATAGTTTTTGGGTTCCGCCGTACTACCCGATTTATGGAGCAGGTGGGTTATTCCAGTTGTCAAGAACTTGGGTAGCGATCCTGACTCTAAGGTTGTCTGGAAAAGGGTCGCCAAACGAGCGTGCGACCTTTGAATCTAAATGATTTATTATTAAAAAAAAAAGATATATCTCTTTTTTGCAGCTTGCTTAGAATGCAATGGTGACAGCTGTACTAATCCTTCACCTACAATCTACATCAACGAGATCGACGACGATGACAATAATGAACAATTATGTAATAATGTGTATAGTTAACGATAAATTATTTTTGAAAATCATTATTTTTTACGACAATTTAATAAATTAACATTGAAGTTACTCGGCAAACATAATTTATAACATATAAAATTATTTTTTTTACTATAAACACTTTTTTCCCCTTCCGCCTCTCATTTTTCAGTAAATTGTTGTTAAAAAAACTTTTTAGTAAAAAAATAAAACCGACTTCTAAAAAAACTGGAAAATAACTTTATTTCCGGAAGTCGGTGGTTTTTGTTGGTTTCCTTGACTTTATTTGCCACCGAGTTTTTAGTTTTTTTTTTAGAAGTCGGTTTTATTTTTTTACTAAAAAGTTTTTATTTCAGCATTTTTAGTTATAGTAATATGATATAACTAGCTTTCGCCCGCGGCTTCGCTCGCGTTAAATTCGGTATAAAACACCAAGCAAACCTGCAGTTTTTGCTCTTACGCCTGATTGATTTGTAATATTTTAATAGTTTTCCCTTTTCTTCCCTCGTTCTCACTCATATCCCGCTTTTATAAATAAAAAAATAGCCTATGTCCGTCTCCTGGTTTCCAACTATCTCTGTTCCAAATTTCATCAAAATCGGTGTAGCCATTAAAGCGTGAAGAGGTAACAAACAAACAAACTCACTTTCGCTTTTATAATATTACTAGCTTTTGCCCGCGGCTTCGCTCGCGTTAAATTCAGGGTAAAACAGTTCCCCTTGCGCCTTATTGATTTGTAATAGCAACGCTAAGTTTTCCCTTTTCTTCCCTCTTTCTCCCTCACATCCCACTTTTTTCAAAAAAATATTAGCATATGTCTGTCTCCCGGTTCCCAACTATCTCTGTACCAAAATTCATCAAAATCGGTTTAGCCATTAAAGCGTGAAGAGGTAACAAACAAACAAATAAACAAACAAACAAACTCACTTTCGCTTTTATAATATTAGTAATAGTAATATCCCGCTTTTATAAATAAAAAATAACCTATGTCCGTCTCCTGGTTTCCAACTATCTCTGTACCAAATTTCATCAAAATCGGTGTAGCCATTAAAGCGTGAAGAGGTAACAAACAAACAAACTCACTTTCGCTTTTATAATATTACGAGAAGATACGAGATACGGCTGATACTTGATCTGATGTTTGTTTCTTAATGACTAGGTGAGGGGTGGGGAGGGGATACCTGCTCCCACTCGCCTGCCTACCCTGCTCCCACTCGCCTGCCTACCCTGGCGAAACCCATACTTATACATGTGATTGCAACAATCACGGCAGATTTGCTGTCATTTATTAAAGAGTGCCGTTGTATATTACTGAAGATCTATCACCAAATTAAAATACAATCACCTCAAAAAACTGCGATGACCTTCCAAACCATAGTACATAGCATTTTTTGATCATTTGTCTTCGACAACTTCTAAAATATAATCGACGAATGAGTATACCATCAACGTACACGAAGTCAATCTAATACGCATTATTAAAGATAACTCAAAAAATACGTGTCGGATCTTGATATTTTTTTTATGGGACCAAACGACAACCACCAGCTTTCGATAAAAAAAGAATCATCAAAATCGGTTCACTCAGACCTGAGTTATGAGGTAACAAACACAAAAAAAAAATACAGTCGAATTGAGAACCTCCTCCTTTTTTTGAAGTCGGTTAAAAATTGTTGTAATCGAGTGTCATTGACTGGCCCTGGGTTCCGAGGTTTTACCATTTTTATGCCTTACGGCACTCCATTAAACGGTGACACGTTACCATTATTAAAGGTAATAATTATGCCTGCAATTCATATAGGTAATAACTAGTGTTTAAAGTTTTAAATAATCAGGGTGGGTTGAACCACAAAGTGCTACAACTCGTCAAGTTTTAGCACTTGTAGCTCTGTCTTTCTCGGCCAGGTGCCATGTTAGCGCGCACGAGTGTAGGTATCGATGTTGGTACAATCGGCATCGGTGTTGGTTGATTGATGATTATGATTACATCTTTGATGAAATATGTAGATAATTTTTATATTTCACGTAACGTAAAATACGTTAAGTACAATAATTTTATTATTAAAAAATGTATTATTATAAAACCAGATGTTTTATTAAACTAATAACCTATTAACCTTAATTAGAGCCATTTATACATATTAGGTATCTAAGTAGGTACGTACGTACTAGTAATGTGTCAGATACAGGTACATATCCGTGGAAGATGAAAAATTCGTATCCGTTACTTTGTTGGCGGATCTTTTATCTTATTAATTTTCAACACCCATCTATATGATTTATTTTTATATAGGTGATGAGTGATTACTGATTAGATACCAATAAACTATTAAATTCCATTCAGATTATTTTTTAGATATTGGCAGTTTTTGCACTGACACCGATTAAGTAAGAAAGTTAAGATCCGTATGTGTATTCACGGATCTTGACATATAAGTAATATCCGTATTCGGTTTTATATCCCCGGATATAACTATATTTTAAACGATCCGGCACATCACTATCTTTTTTTTAAGATTATTATTATTGTATATATTCAATTACTTATTCAAAAATTTTACTAGACTATTTTTATTTCGACAACAGAAGAAGTTTTATTATTCTAACGTAAAACGTCTAACGTTATAATATGTTAAAACAGTTGCACGCGACTGTACATCTTGACACCTAGACCAAGAGCATGGTTTAATGTTTTAAAAGAAGTTTACGCCAGTCTAATCTAGTCATTTAAAACATAGAAACATATATTTAACTTAAAATTTGTCTTTCTCTGACATTTGTAAGGACTTTCGATCAATGAAATTAGAAGTATTTTACACATATTATTAGAAATATCTTTATCTTGGAATGTTTTCGTAGACATTTCTCTTCTCTTGGACTATACTTTAAAAATTGAACTTATTATAACTTCTAATCTAAGACCCGACTAATTCTGTGACTTGGCAATTGATTTCGACTATTTCGCGAATATTTTTTTGTAAAAACAGCTCTTCAGTAGGTGCCCTAGTTTTCGAGATATACATGTGGCCAAGCTGGGGAGACTCTCTGACTCGGCCACCTATAAACCCTTATAACTTTTGAACCAGTGAGCGACTATTTCTGATATTTGGCGACTAATTTCGACTATTTAACGACTATATTTTTGTGTTATCAAAATTAAAATCTCTGATGGTGGCCAAGCCAGAGAGAGTGACACGCGAGCTACCCATGCCTACTGTCGTGCATAGTTGCTAACACAATGCAAAAACTTTTGTTTTTCAAAGATACTTAATAAATTACCATCAATTTTATTTTATCCTCAATTACTTAAAGCGAGTAAGCTACGGTATCTTTTTTCAAGCAAAATCTTCCCCAAAATTCATTGTCGTTAATATAAATATCTTGGGACAACTCACACACGGCTATCTGATCCCAAGCTAAGCAGAGCTTGTGTTATGGTAACCAGACAACTGATATACATACTTATATAATTTATAAATACATACATATTATAGATAAATCACACCCAGACACAGAACAAACAATCATGCTCATCACACAAAGTTTTTCCTGGGTGGGAATCGAACCCACGACCTCCGGCTCAGCGGTCAGGGCCACTAACCACTAGACCAACAGGCCCGTCAAATGTCGTTGCATGTAGGCATTCAAATTATAGTTTAAATAATTTAAGATTTCATGTTTTTCGATTATTTCGTTATTAATTGTTTTAAACTCGTCCATAATAATTACTAATTACATTACTTAGCTACCTATATCGTAAAACCAATACGCACAAAACGAATGTAATGGTGAAATACAGCCCAAAACTTCATACATAGCGCTGAGATAAAACCCTGACCTTTCCTAATAGAAGCAGGTCAGGTTACTGGTTCAGCGGGGAACAGGGAGCGACATTGACCTACATCGCTCGTGCGGTCGACACCCCACTGCCCTTGACCCGCATCGCAACTCGCGCCTGCCTGCTCATGTTGCACAATGCTGCACACCCACAGGGAGCGCACCCGGAACTAATGCTGACAAGCTTGGCAGGAAATTATCAAAGTGAATTAGTAAAGCAATAGGTAAGGTTATCATTTATTTCTCACATTATTAGGTTTCGTGAACAATAAAGATTTAGTTATACTGTAGATGCCAAAGCTAGAGGAAACGCCTGTATTTCAGGACACCAGGAATCCACCACTTAGGAAGTACATTTTAACATAATTATGCACTCGTACACAAATGTGGTAAGTAATATTGAGCTAAATAAAGTCACATTATGCTGCCTGAGTTTATTTCTTCTTCTTCTTGGGACAACTCACTCACACACGGCTATCTGATCCCAAGCTAAGCAGAGCTTGTGTTATGGTAACCAAACAACTGACATACTTATATAATTTATAAATACATACATATTATAGATAAATCACACCCAGACACAGAACAAACAATGATGCTCATCACACAAAGTTTGTCCTGGGTGGGAATCGAACCCACGACCTCCGGCTCAGCAGTCAGGGCCACTAACCACTAGACCAACAGGCCCGTCAAATGTCGTTGCATGTAGGCATTCAAATTATAGTTTAAATAATTTAAGATTTCATGTTTTTCGATTATTTCGTTCAGTTTTAATTAAATATTAATTATAAAATTACAGTCCCGTTTTTTAAAAGTTTAAGATATGTCTTTAGTCTATGAAATTTCCTTTGTTAGAGATAAAAAAATGATCGTTGTCGCCGAAAAAATTGAGAAATACGAGATAATTTTTTTAAACATATTTTTTTCGTAGTACCTACTAGGCCACTTTTGTAAACTGTTTTGTTTATATCTTTTCTTAATCTATTTGTTTGACTATACACGCAGTGTCCAGTGTGTCCAGGGAGTAAATAACTCTTAATATTTCCGAGTTTTACTTATCTCCCTATCATCACTACCTCAGAGATAGACTACAGTCCATTGCATATATATTGTTCTTTACTTGAAAACTATTGTTTTTGGTGGGCGGCATTTCCGATACAGACTTATGTTAAATGTGTTCATGTGATCGTACTGCCCAGCATCCAACTAACCAACTACCGCCAGTTTGGCTAGAAAATACTATTTCGCAAATAAAATAAACCGTGAGAAAAAAGCTGGTATGCACTTGACACCAGCTGTTTTGGAAGGAGGTTCAAAAGATAAGTATTGCTTGTGCACTTACAGGGTCAGTAAGTTGTCGTGCAGCGGCGGCAGGCGGCGCAGCGCGGCCGAGCGGCAGTCCAAGCGCGCGCCGCCCTCGCTGCACGCGCAGCCCGCCGCCGCGCGCGTCGGGCACGCGCCGCGCACCGGCCGCGGCCCCGCGCTCGCCAGCCACAGCAGCGCCGCCACCGAGCACAGCAGCCACCGCGCGCGCGCCATGTGCTTGGCGCTGCACGTGTGCACCGCACTGACCGCACTAACCGCACTCACCAACACCGACAGCTAAACCCACACCGCTCCGATACTGCTATGTCCACTTGAACTGACTCAACTATTTGGAAATATTAAAGTGACAGCGACTAATCCGTAAGTACGGCCGCGCGCGACACGTGCGGATTGTGCGCGACTTGAACGCGAACTGCAGCGTCACGTCAGCGACTGTAGCGAGGGGCCCCGTCGAGTGACCTTCTGGGCGCGTAACACATAAAGGTTCACCTCCTTCTACCATGCATCCCAATATTTCCAAACGCACGATCGAAACGAGTGTATCGTGGTAAGAGACGACCGTACATGCAATAAGGAAAGGATTGCAAACCTTTTGGTCAAAATTATAATCAGTAGTTATCTAAACTCTGAGTATTTTATAATAATTTCAGTGATCGCGTTATAAATAAGTTATTTCAAATGTAAGTTATTGTCGTCGTAGGAGACGACAGTAAGGGCCGTGACGTCACACGCTGCGGCAGAACATTGTGTAATGAATGCACATCATCAGCAGGCAGATGGAACTTCACTCCACGTACATGACACCAGCGTGCAGTGATCACCGACGCGACGCGACGTAAGGCACAGCTATAACTATACATCACACACGTTTCGCCGGATACGTTTCAGTTCCATATACTAGGGAGAAAGCTTTATGACACCAAACGGACAGAAACCCTAGTTCCAGGTATTTTTTAAAACGCAAGTCAGCCTCACAACTTAACCTAGATTTAAAACAAATAGATTTAAAATTAAAAATGTCATTCTCTAAAAAAATCAGGGAGATGTTAAAAATAAATTTACGTAAAAAAAGAACTCAAAAGCACTATGTTCAACCTGTACTCGAACCTAGGACCTTACTCTCAGTAGTAGGGTTTGCTGACACACGTATTTGTGTGTAGTGTGCGGTTGAAGGCGGCGCTGGACATGCGGCGCCGGAATGATTTGGGATTTCATTTCCATCCTCAATATCCGGTGCAGACGGGTGGTATCGATAAAAACTAAATCTATTCCGAAATACGAGCGCGCTCTCCGCCCCGTACCGCCTTCGATTCTCCTCTGTCGCCAGTAACCCTGAAATACTTGCCCGCGAGGGATGCGGTGCTAAGAATGAGATCATGTTTCTCATATTATTGTTCTTTTTATTTACAATAGCGCCCTCACGGCAAACCAGCCGGTCGTATGGTTGTCCGCACCACCTGCACCACTAGCCCCTGCAGCGCGAGACAGACGACGCTATCATATCGATAGCAAACTTATGAATCGAAGAAACGAAGCTTGTGACAGAGTCACGATGCTTAAAAGTAAATGTTACAGAGCACCTATAAAGGTGACTCGGAGCATCATCGGGTAATTAATTAGATCCGGTTGTTGCCGGCACTGTAGGCCTACCTTGACGTCTTAAAGCAGAACTTATTCCACTGAGGGTGGGTATCCAAAGAGATGGTGCTAGACACCCTGTATAGCTGTCTCTTTCCCTCAGTGGAATAAGTTCTGCTTTAAAACGTCATGGTAGGGTAGCTGGGCACACATAAATCTCGTTTTTATTATTGGGTCCTCGCTCCGGAAATTGCGAATGGAAATGTAGGCGACCAACCGCCGCACACATGCTACGGATACTAGCCCCCGCTACGGATGCTACGACTCCCGCTACGAATGCTACGACTACCGCTACGAGCCACATCGCGCGTCGCAGTCGTCGCCCCGTCGCCGTCGTCGTAGAAAACTATGCATACCATTCCACGTAGCTCACGTTCATATCTCGTCCCCGTAGAGCGAAAAGTCATTAAGTCAAAAAACCTTGTTTTGAGATATTACGAGTTAAAGTTTAAAAAAAAAAGTCGTCATAACTTCAGCTTTTCATTACATATCTTTATAGTTTTAGCTTTATTTTAAAGATAACGAAATAACGGTTATATTTTAAGTGTTATTACTTATTAAAGTTGTCTAAATTATTGAGAAATCTAAAACCAAAAATAATAATTAACTGTTTGCTAATAAATTGCTGGCTTAGTAGCGAGTTAGTGAGTTTACGACCGGAGTTAGTGACTTTTCTCTCAGTTCGAAATAGTTTAAAGAAAATTAACTGGAGTTATGTAAAGTGGAACTAACTATTAGATGTGTCAAATGTGTACAGTAAATACTACCTATATAATTAAAAGAAATTTGTGTAGTTAGGTTTGTTTTATAAAAGACATTATTTTGTAATGAAACTGGTGTAATAAATTCAATCAAAGTTTTATTAAAGATTTATGTAAAAAAATCCTTTGTATGATACAAAGGACATGAAATGAAATTCGAGCCAATTTATTTTAAATTACGTAAAAAGAATATGGTTCTTCATTTGCCGTGGTAATCTGCTCCTCATACAACTCATACATTTTGCCTATTGTTAGTTTGCTATCCAAGTACAGTCTCTTGCTTTTTTTTCTACAGTAGTGTAATTCTAGCCGGGGAAAAGAGTTGATGTGATCAATAACCTGTTCAGGTTCTAAACAATGCAGTTTTATTTATAGGGACTCGAGTCCCTGTTTCCTGGATAATTAACCCAACTCCTCGCTGTATTTCAGAACTTCATTTGCTGGTCCATTTGAAATGCTTCAAGTTTTAAGAAAAAAATCTTACAGACTCGCATATTATTATCATTTATATGAAAATAAAAGCATAGGTAGCAGTCCAGTTTTTCACAGAGGGAATACCCACTTCCATTGTTTTTATTGGCTGGGGCACTACTTTTTGCAGTAAAAAGTATTTATATGCATTAAAATAATCAATTATCCAGTAAGGTTCGAATATTTTTATTGTGTCTTTTGGCAGACATGAGTTGGCTTTTTTACCTAAATAAGGCAAACCGTTTTGTTTATTTGTTTTCGCTATATTAGCCGACTGTCAGACTTGTAGTAACTAAAACCGACCCTTGTTCCTTCTATTGCCCTGTATATTTCGAGGCCGCGGTTCTTTTTTCTAACAACCCGCAACCCCAGCAGGCGGTGGCCCTGGCAGGCCCGATGCCGAAGTCAGCAAAGCAGAGTTTGCTTACAACTCTTTGAGGCGCGCGTGGAACACTAACGCGACGTCGACACGGCCTGTCGTCAATAGTCGGACGGACAGTGAGCTACCCATTCACAGTCACACCGTCCACAGGCCCGCATCTACGGTGTCTAGTAGTCGTCTTTCGGCGCCCGACGCCCAGAGCGTCTCCCACAGCGGCTGGGTTGGTTTGAGGTTCTCTCCCTCAAACGCCCGGACACCTCCCTCGTTAGTACCGCTTCCCAATCCCTCTAGCGTCCGTTAGAGATCGCCGCCGCCGATCGCCTCTAGCTCGGGTACCGCGCTGGGCAGCCCGCCACAATGTGCTCCACCGCTATAGTCACAATGGTCCCACCTGGGCGTTTTCTCCCGCTCGATAATGTGCAGCAGACTTCCGAATCAAGAAGAGCTAAAGTAGAGTCTTGAACAACAGAATTTGCATTGTTGATTTCTTGAAAAAAATCCTTCAAAAAACCCTGAATATTTGCTGTATTCGAAAGCTGCACAGTAGAACTTCTTTTTTCACTATCGTTTTTACTAGAATACCTTGCAACTTACACTCGCCTTTGTTTTTCTGAGCCGATTATCTTTCTCACCATATGGGTACCATGAAATGCTCGAATCTGAGAAAGCTCGAATATGAGAAGAATTAAACTCTTCAATGCCGCTTATCTCTGAATGTGGTCTCGCACGAGACGTTTGGGCTTCGGTGAAGTCTCGGTGTTTATTATGTGACAGATTTTTTAAGTTATATTCTTAACTAGCTTTCGCCCGCGGCTTCGCCCGCGTTAAATTTGGGGTAACACAGTTCCCCTTGCGCCTTATTGATTTGTAATAGCAACGCTAAGTTTTCCCTTTTCTTCCCTCTTTCTCCCTCACATCCCACTTTTTTTAAATAAAAATTAGCCTATGTCCGTCTCCTCTATCTCTCTACCAAAAGTCATCACAATCGGTTTAGCCATTAAAGCGTGAAGAGGTAACAAACAAACTCACTTTCGCTTTTATAATATTAGTAAGGATGGAAACAACATTGTGGTAGGGTTCAGCCAACAAAGGCGCTGAGCGGGGTGGAATGATTGTTGGCAGATTTATTGTAGGACTTAAAACTGAAGTAAACACAACGAAACGTGAATGAATGAATGTCACCACGCGGCCCGCTAAACCCTCGCGCCAAGACAAACTCACTAACTCGCAGGTGATATTTGCTTTATACGTATCAGTGCTCGTCGAAGTTGCATAAATAATAATTGAAACATTTTAATTGTTATTCTGAATAGATCTTATGCACCACCATCCATACAAAAGAAACCATTATAATAAGTTGACGACTTTTCGCCTTGAAATATTGTACAAATCATTTAAAAATAAAGAGTGTAGAGTCACTACCGTCGAGTTAGTTAATTTTTGCTTTCGTGTATTTTAACCAACGGTTGATATTGATAACTCACTAAATCATTTTAGTTATGTTTTGTATACCTAAATTCATTTGCATGCATTAAAAATTAAAGAGAAAAAGTAATTTAATCGTTTTAGTTTCGAGTTTTGAACACTTGAAATAAATGTAAAATAATTAACTTAATTAGTTAATTCTTCCATTACGCCCTGGGTTCAAAAAGGTGGACTTACTTACTTTCACATTTCTTAAAACAAAAACCAAAGCAGCTACAAAAATGACTGTTTCACAGATATTTAGAGAAAATAGTAGATTATTAACAAAGGGGATAGAGCAGTGTCTTCTGTCGTGGGTGACGATTTAAATCGCGAGCGTAACAAAGGACTCGAGGTTTACTCCCGAGCGAAGCAAGGGATTTAAGACGTGTCCTGAGTGTAGCGAGAGATTTAAGTTTACCCAAGACTAAGACAGCTTTATCACCGAGGAAAATACTGTAAGAGGTTTTATATAACCTAAGCAATGCTGGCTGATAGAGCATAACGTTCTAATACTCATGTCGTTTTTTAAAAAAAGAATAGGTTTATCTCTCTGATGTGTGACATGAAAATTAATATGTTTTAAAAATTATAATTCTTAAACGATTATTTGCGCTTTATATTTAAGTAGATAGAAACACGTAGATTCTACATTTCCGTACCTTCTACATTTGGTGGAGGCGCAAAAACCGCCAAAGATTTTAAAAATATTTTACGCGTGCACAAAGCTAAAAATATTGTGCGAAGATTTTTTCTTTTAGCCCCCAAATAGAGGAATAAAATGTGCCTCTCGTAAGCCAAGCAGAGTAATAAATAAATATATAGTTGTGCCAAGAAGCATATGGCATGTATGAGAATACAGGCGCAGCGACGTCGCCTGATAGTGTTACGCCTAAGTGGTTTTAATTGATGATTTTTTTTATGAGAGATCAAAATGGCTCTGAATATTTGCTTTTTCTCAGGCACATCAAATAGCGAGTGCCTCGAGAAATTTATAATCAGTTTTAAGCTGATTGCCGCCGAAAACGAATGGCGAGAGAGCGATTATGCGCTCATACTAGGAGGATTTTTGCAGGGTACAGCCCGTTACTTTTTTAATTACACATACCGCGAAGGTATGACTTTTTCGTCAATATGTGACGAGCTGAGAGTAGAATTTGGGTGTAAATGCCACCCTAAAAGAAAGATTTTAAGCCTTGTAAATATACAAGAAGTATCACATGAACCCACGTGAAATCACGTGAAATAATTAAGTGATTAAAATAGTAACAGTGAACTTTCGGCACGAAATCCGCTATAAAACAAGCAAAACACCTGTGCAGTGTCCAACAATAATCAAGTTCAGTGCTATTGTTGGTGAGCATCAATAAAATTGAATATCTTCAACATAACTATTTTGGAGGTTATAAGTTAGTAAAGACATTACTCATAGATGTCATTGAAACGTCAATACACTTTTTGACAGTTTTGAGTTTGACACTGAAATTAAACAGTGTTGCCAATTACAAAAATAAAATCTTACCATTTTTACCAGTACGTTCCAATAAACGCAAATACAACTTCGTAAAAATACAATGGAAGGTCAATTTCAAATACTATTTGACAAAATGAAAATTGAGATGCAGAACCAAACTGCTGAATTAAAGGATTCCATTACAAACAGTATTATGGAGAAAATGGATGAAAAGTTAATCCCTTTGGTAGAAGAAAATAAAATCCTAAAAATTAAAGTTGAAAAATTAGAACAAGAAATAGAATTTTTGAAGAGAAGTGAGAAGAAAAATAATTTCATTATATATGGCTTGGAAGAAAAAGGGACGTCAACTTTCGAAATACTACAGGAATTTAAAGGACATCTGAAACAGGATTTGAATATTTCTATAGAAGATTTCGAAGTCAACAATATTTACCGCATAGGTAAAAAAATTGGACTAAATAATAAACCAAGACCGGTACTATGTTCGATATTAAATAATTGGAAAAAGACAGAAATTTTCAAA
Organism: Ochropleura leucogaster; assembly: GCA_958449745.1. Classification (NCBI taxonomy): domain Eukaryota; kingdom Metazoa; phylum Arthropoda; class Insecta; order Lepidoptera; family Noctuidae; genus Ochropleura; species Ochropleura leucogaster. Next base: position 22,358,493 of record OY288201.1, read on the forward strand.
AATAAAAAGAACTTCAACAAAATTTATATTAGTGAAGATTATTCAAAGGAAGTGTTGGAAAAGCGGAAAACTTTACAAGCTAAACTTGTTGAAGAAAGAGAAAAAGGTAATCTTGCATATTTGAAATATGACAAACTAATAGTTAAAGAAAATAAGAAGAATCAAGACAAACGGAAAAGAGAATCATCTACCTCACCCACTACCTGTCACCCTTTATCACCCAATGACCAACCTAACAAAATTCAGATTGTAGCCTCAATCAAAGCGAACAGAGCAAATGCCTTTGAGATGATGCGAGGTAGGTCCAACTCTCTTTCAAATACGTCTACTAAAGGTAAACAATAGCAATTAAGAACCGGCAAACGGAAAACAAAACTAACCGATGAAACTGGCACCAATGAAACAAAAAACCACCAACCTCCCCCAAGCCGACTGGTCCTCGTGGGGGAAAACGACCACAACCCTCCAACCACACAAAATAAAAAAAAAAAATCGCGACAATTGCGAAAGCAGAAACAGAAAATCTAACATACTCTGTATTGCAACCCTCAACGTACTCACACTAAAAAACGACGAAAATCTTGAAGAATTAACTTATGCGTTAAAACGAATCAAATGGGACATCGTGGGCCTGAGCGAAGTAAGACGAATGGGAGAAAGAATTATTTCCTATCCAGATTTCTTGCTTTACCACATGGGAATGACCCCAGGTCATCATGGAGTTGGCTTTGTGATAAAAAAACATCTCGCAAATTATGTGGAAAGTTTTATAGGAATATCAGAGAGAATAGCGGTCATGAATATAAAGATACCGGGATACAAAGATGCCTGGTCCATCATACAAGTGTACTCTCCTACGGAACTATCCGATACAGAATCAATAGACTCGTTATATCTAGACCTAAATAGAACCATTCAAATTCATGCTCACAAAAACCTGGTCGTAATGGGAGACTTCAATGGCCAAATTGGAGTTCGACAACCAGAAGAAGACTCAGTTCTTGGACCATATATATATAGAAAAAAGGTTAGAAGCAGAAATGGAGAGAAACTAGTTAACTTTGCACTAGAGAATGGCTTAAAGATCTTAAACACAATGTTCAAGAAGAAAGAAAGTAAAATGTGGACTTGGATATCACCAGACGGCAAAACGAAAAATGAAATAGATTTCATTATGACTAATAAAAGTATATACTTCTCGAACACGAAAGTCATAAGCAATCTCAACTTTAATACTAACCATCGAATGATTAGAGCAGAACTGTCGACAACTCCACCGAAAAACCCAAGACCGAGAAAAAACATAAGTACAAAATCTACTAAAGATCAAACAGCTCAAATAGCCAATTACCTAACGTCGAAAATTATGGATTACAATAAAGAGACAACAGACATGGGAGTGCAAGAAAAATACGATTGGTTAGAAAGAACAATAAAGACATCTATTCAACAGGGAACTAAATGTAAAGATCTGTCGAAACAATGAATGACTACCCGAACAAATAGTCTACTTAAACAAAGAGCCGATCTAATTAAGGGAAAATATACCAATGACAATCGAAAGAAAATAGCAATATTGAGTAAAGAAATTAAAGAAAGTATTAGAAAAGACAAAAATCAAAAAAGAATGGAAACTATAGAGAGGCACATTATACAGACAGGAGGAATAAAAAAAACATATAAAGAGCTTACTATCAAAAAGGACTGGATCGTACAGATGAATGATAAAAATAGAAAAGAGAATCGTAGGCAAGGAATACTAAACATTGCTACATCATACTATAAGGATTTATATGGAAGCTCCACGGCGGAAACAGAAACAGAACTCTCAGAAACCTCACCCGTACCCAGCATCATGCAGGATGAAATAGAATTAGCTATAAAAACCCAAAGAGATGACAGAGCGCCAGGTCCCGATGGAATAAGCAATGAAATATTGAAACAAGCGAAACAGAAATTATTGCCTATTCTCAAAGCTATTTTTAGTGATATTGTAAATACAGAAACAATTCCACAGCAATGGAGCCAATCCGAAATCATTCTTCTGTACAAAAAGGGAGACCACTACGACATCGGAAACTATCGTCCCATAAGTTTGATGTCAAACCTATATAAAATATTTGCAAAGATCTTACTCAAACGAATTGAAAGAAAACTCGACGAACAACAACCAATTGAACAGGCAGGTTTTAGAAAAGACTACTCAGTACTTGACCACATCCATACTGTTCGGCAAATAATCGAGAAATATACAGAATATCAACTTACATACTATCTAGCATTCGTCGATTATAGCAAAGCATTTGACTCAATAATACATACAAACATCTGGGAGGCTTTAAGGCAACAAGGAATTGAGCAAAAGTATATTAGACTGATTAGAAATATATACAAAAACAGCTCGGCGTGTATACAGCTAGAAAGGAAAGGAGAATCATTTGAAATACAAAAAGGAGTAAGGCAAGGAGATCCACTTTCCCCAAAACTTTTTTCTGCTGTTCTAGAAATGATCTTCCGAAACATCGAATGGAAAAATTTAGGTCTAAATATCGACGGCCGCACACTAACACACTTAAGATTTGCCGATGACATTGTGCTATTTGCAAAAACCCCAACAGAGTTGAATAGAATGCTAAGCGATCTGGCATACGAGAGTGAAAAAGTGGGACTAAAATTAAATCCAGAAAAAACAAAAATTATGACCAATTCATGTAGAAGCAGCATAAATGTAGGAGAAACAGAAATTAGTTATGTTCAAGAATATATATACCTGGGACAGCTGATATCACCCAAAGATGATATTAACAAAGAAATTAAAAGAAGGATAGCAAATAGTTGGAAAAGGTATTGGGGCCTAAAGGAAATAATGAAAGATAAAAACCTACATATAGCAACGAAAAGCAAACTATTCAATGTCTGCATTTTACCCATTCTAATGTACGGAAGTCAAACTTGGGCCATAACAAAAAACACTAGCCATAAAATTGCTACCTGCCAACGAGCAATGGAGAGAAGCATGTTAGGTGTAAAGAGAAGAGAGAAAATAAGAAACACTAACATTAGGAAAAAGACCAAGGTACAGGATGTAACCCTAAAGATAAAAAGATTAAAATGGAAGTGGTCTGGACATATGGTTAGAGGAAAGGACAAGTGGAGCAAAATAGTTACACAATGGTATCCGAGAGAAGGCAAGAGGAAAAGAGGGAGACAGCAAAAAAGATGGGACGATGACATCAGGCAAGTAGCAGGCATAACTTGGAGTAGAGTGGCCAGAGAGAGACAAGAATGGAATAGGTTGGAGGAGGCCTTTGCCAACTGGCAAACGGATCTACAACAAATAAAGAAGAACCAAATTTGTGAATAATTAAGTAATAGATAAAAATGTTGTTTTAGTATAAGGAAAGAAATTGTTAATCTTATATCCGAATAAAAGGCTTTATTATTATTATTATTATTATATCACATGAACCACAAAGGGAATGTGAGCAAGAAAATATCATTATTGCCAAAGATAACACTTTTATAAATTCTAGCTCAAGCCTAGATGACCAAATTTATAATGAGCCCAGCTGCCTAGACTGCAGCGCTATCAATGACGATGATGTTAATGACCAAGGTTGCTGCCTAGAGAGCAACACCAGCGATGATGCGGAGAAGCTGACTGAAGTTTTTGAGGAAGAGAACAAATCGGGTCAGACCTTTCCTATTGTTATTCAAAGTGTTACTACAGAACTGTTTGATCTGTCTGTAAAAAACACATGGGATAGTGATGATGATGATGATCCAATGTTTTCCGGAAAAGACTCCAACATAATGGAGAATAGCCAAGTTTTAGTGCCAAATGACAATGTTGCATCAGCTGATTTAAGAAAAGAGGATAGTGTCAAAGAGTTTCTTAGAGTCAACATTTCAGTCAATGATTCACCCAATTTAATGGTTAAAAATGGTCAACAATATATAAAGACTGCAACAACAACCAAAGATGTAAAATACAAAGTTCCCATTTCGATTAGGTTCAAAAAAAGACGATATTTTAAGTTTCGTCATATTCCAAGAAATAAGCGTCCTACACTCAATTTTATAAAGACGCCAATGAAGGGAATAGTCCTAAATTATAGAAAAACTAAGCCGGGATCTATACTAGCATTCCATATATTCTCGTGAGATTAATTAAAACAACTTTTAATCAAAAATTTAATAATTTTTCTAAGAATATTTTATTGACTAATTGGAAAAGATACAAGGAGGATTCATATGATTTTTGCATTTCCAAAAAAAGTTTATGGAAATACTTTCGTCTAAACATTTCGTAATTGTCATTGTCATTTTTCATTGCTTTGTTTACATTTTTTATTGTTATTTTATTTATTTTATTATTCATTCATTAAACATTTATTTATTTATTTAACGATGAACAGATACACATATATATATCCGATATGTAGAAATAATTATATCATATAGATACATTATTTTAGTTTGGGTACTTAAGGTGTAAATATTAAAACATAACGTTTATTTTTCATGTACCTATGTAAACGCTGTCGGATGCGACCGGAGATGCATGATGGGCATCCCATACGGCTTCGAGTCTCAAACGTCTAGAGTAGGCATTAATAGCCTCAATACATTTCAGATGTTATGATTGCATAATTAAGTATAGTACAAGTTTTTATAAACTGTCGTCCTTTCTGGAAGGGAGGAACAACACTCAATCTTTAGTGAAACCAACTTTACAATTAAGAGGCATAGCCTTGGTAAAGTGTGTTGAATTGACACAATTGGTAAAGCTGATGATTGAAGCCCGACAGTTCAGTCAATATGGACTGCTAATATTTATTTTTTTATTGAATGTAATGAATAACATGAAATGGAGAGAGATGTAGGTAAATTGGACCTTATCCTCTTTTTCTTCCTTGAGACTCAATCGCGTCTGATGGAGTTAAAGATTATGATGTACAGTTTAATTTTATTTTTTCAACCCCATCTGGGTATATATGAGCTTATCATATATTTGTTTAGGGGTACGTATCGTTGCCTTTCGGGGTTTTCGACAAAATTTCAATACTTTGATTAAAGATTTGTTAAGTGCACGTTAGCACAAGTTAATATATAACTATTATAACTTTAAATGGAGTGACAAATTATTTTATACCAGTCATCGTATTGAAATTACCTCTCCAGAGGCGTGCCTATTTTATATTCCCCATAGGTAGGAATTCTGGCCTAGGGATAGGTAGGTCCTTGAGTATTCGAACTTAATTAATAAAAGTTAAGTTTCACTTAAGATCTACGTTGATCCTTTTATTCATAAGGGTGGGCGTAGCTCATGTAAGAGGTTTTATATAACCTAAGCAATGCTGGCTGATAGAGCATAACGTTCTAATACTCATGTCGTTTTTAAAAAAAGAATAGGTTTATCTCTCTGATGTGTGACATGAAAATTAATATGTTTTAAAAATTATAATTCTTAAACGATTATTTGCGCTTTATATTTAAGTAGATAGAAACACGTAGATTCTACATTTTTCGTACCATTTGCGAAAAAAATAACACAGTAATAATATGAGATAAGCATTTATTAAAGATAATGACATTAAAAGTAAAAGTTAAGATTCGAACATTGGTCCAATTATTTATAAAGAGAGCTACACTTTTGTTTGGTACATTTATTGTTGATGAGTATGATTGCGGCAGCATTTGCACTGATGGAATCCGACAATACACTGTCACTGTCGCTTTGATTTAACAATGTATTTTTAGAACATTAAATTAAATAAACTTAACGTTTATGTATTTGAAGAAAACAAAATCGCGGCAAATTCCTAGACTAATATGTTTGGTCGGAAAAGCAAAGGCATCAAGCTCATACGACCTCGTTGGTTTTGGTAATTTTATTTAATAATCATAAATGCATATTAATTGCGTGTTCCTTTTTAAAAAAAAATGCTTAATGCTTTATATACCTACAAACTCAATGGTGTAAACACAGATGTAGTTCAGTATTAGTATTCCAATTTTAAATCACATTCTCTCCCTAGGGGATGAATGAAATTCAGTACAACTTTCTTTCCCTGTTTTTGACAGATTAAAAATGACTATTGTTATGTTCGCTTTTTGTGGCATAGATTGTCACTTTTTTGAGCAAGTGGTACGAAAAAAATGTTATACGCATGACATTGAAACTCATTTTCGACTTTTTCGGACTTAATGACTTTTCGCTCTACGGGGACGTCTGTTGTTTTTAATTAAAACGAAATGTTAGTTAGCTTGTTAATAATACACACATCAATAAAGTCTAGGGAACAAGGACATTTCTAGTTTTTATTTAAAAACCCTTTCTTGTAATAGTGAGTGTTTTATATCAATAGAAGGGTATTTTATTACCGTTTTTAATTTTAACTTTAATAAAAACATTCTCATAATAAAAATTTAAAGAAAGAATTGAATAGTGCCAATATTGAGTATTACAACCTTCTATGATTAGGCACAAAAATAACGAGGTAGTAAGAAATACAGTAATTAACCTTACTTTAAACGTGTTTAATAATCTGTAGGAGCATTAGCAAGCATTAGCAACAGCTCGACAACGGCGTGGCATACTTAGTATGAGATTGTCAATCATCGTCTGTGGAATATGACTCCATACACTGCGAAGGTGTAAAAAAAGTTGTTCTTCAGTATTCAGGTTTTCCAAAGAATCACTGAAAGCTCTTCTCCCAAGCAAATCCCAGGCATGCTCTATGGGATTGAGGTCGGCAGACTGAGCAGGCCATTCCAACGTCGTAATATTGTGCTCGCTTAGCGCATTGACCACTACCCTCGCGGTGTGTGACCGTGCATTATCTTGCATGAACATAAAATCTGGACCGAACTGCTGTCGATGAGGGATTACCATGGGGTGTATAACCTCCTGAATGTATTGGTTTGCATTCAAATTGCCCCGTATCCAAACGAGGTCGGTCCTTCCACCAAGGCGAATTCCAGCCCATACCATGATTGTTCCACCTTGGTAAGGATGAACTTCTTGCGGATTCTGGAAACGCCTCCGACGTCCAGGAACTCGCCATATACGCACTCTTTTCGAATCAGGATGAAAACCGAAGCGAGATTCGTCGGAAAACAGAACCCGTGCCCATTGATGGTCGGTCCACTGTAAATGTGCGTTAGACCACAATAAGCGACGACCTCGATTTCCACGTCGAAGAGCTGGAACCCTAAGCGGTCTGCGAGCATGAAGATTGGCTTCGTGTAGTCTTCTCGTGACAGTTTGATCGCTAATAACCACTTAATGCTGAGACTGGAGGCTTGGGACCAACTGACGAGCAGTAATCGTGGGTTGCCGCCTTGCGGAATTAAGCAAGAAACGATCTTGTCGCTGGGTAGAAACCCTATTTCGTCCCCTGTGACGTTCGGCAACATCCCCTGTAGACCTGTAGCGTGCCCATAATCTGCAAATTACGCTTGGTTGGGTGTTGACAGCATCCGCAACGTCGCATTGAGTTCGTCCAGCTTGCAGCATACCAACAGCTCTTAACATCTCTTCGGAACTTAAATGACGACGTGACATGATAACTACAGTCACAAAAATGCACAAACCATACGTAAAAGACGTATTATTGATAATAAACGTTATTTACAATCAAAGAAAATAATTTTTATTTTGCCTCAAAGAAACTGCACAATCAAACACTTTTAAAAGTTTTCCCTCCATATTCGAAAATCATTACTTACTTAAATTTATTTTTAAATTTTGAACAACTCTGTAATCTACTTTATTCTATTTTTATTTATTTGCTGCCAGTTATTAGCAAAACAAGATTTACACGAAAAAAAAAATTGGGGTCATTTTGTTCCCTAGACTTTGTTGAGGTGTTTATTAGCTTCCAGACGTTGATGTGTCTACTAATGTTTGCGTTTATGCAAAAACCTTTTAAAAGATTTTTGTACGTTTGCGTTATTACACTGTGTTTTATATTAAAAAAAAAACAAGAATCCTAATTTTAAAATTATTAAAATATGAGTACCAACTATTGAGCCCTTACCTCCGAAAGTAAAACAATAATTACATCTTCTAATTTTATGTGTTATTTTTTTATATCTATTTAAAAATCCGTGGGGTTAACAATATTAATTAAATCACTGAATCTTGGTCTATACGGATATTTTGAACTAGACATGAATGGAAGGATGGAAGTTCTATCCCACCAAAAACATTCTGTAAAACTAGCCAAGCCTCGATGGAGCTGCTTGTTTATGTTTAAAAAGTAATGAAATCTACACAAACTCGTGCCAACTCTAACCCCCGAATACTGAAACGTCACTCAAAATTTAAGTCCCACTTAAATTTAACAGGGACTCAGAAGTGACGTTTGACCATACAAAATCTAAAGTTTAAGAGCTGCTCAAATGTTAAGCAGCCCTCACATTTTGAGTGACGTTTCAGTATTCGGGGGTAAGGTTCCTTACTGCGATTTCTTTATTATTATAGTTAATGTTGTGTGACTTGGCCGTTGAAGGGTACATAAGGGTACAAAACCAGAGAGATACCGCGGCACTGGAAAGTAAAGGACAACAGAAAGAACATGGGTGGGTTTTAGTCAGTACAAGTCTGACACTCCCTCCCGCTCCGCTCAGAGCAGGGGAAGTTATTTGATGATTTCCCGTTCCAAAAGAGTACAAAACCAGGTGCTCTATGACACCATTGCACCGATCTGTCGCCATAACCGCTACCTATTGACAATGGAAAACTGCCACTTGGAAAACGGTGATTCTATAACCAGTCAATTGTAGGCTTGATAAAGCTGCGCATTTCAATAATACTTATGTAAAGGCGAGCCTGAAACAAACAGTATAAAAAATACTTCCAGTAGAGACGGACTTCTAATCATTGATAGAAGTCCGTCTGTGCGTCTATTTTATGTTATATCGGTGGTTGATTTGACGCTCCAAAAAGAAGAGAGCAGAAGTCAGCATTGTCAATGCTGAATGCATGTGTTGCACAATCAAAAGCGGCCTAAAATGAGACACTGGCGTCCAAATACCAATACCAGTATGGGCGTTTAACTCGCTTAACAAACATAAGTAGTTGCAACAGATATTTAACATTACTTACAAACGTGTAAACAAAATTGACTTGTACTCACTAACGTATATGTATAGAATGTTTAACGGCCAAGTCACACAACATTAACTATAATAATAAAGAAATCTCAGCAAGTAACGTTAGAGTTAACACGACTTTGTCTAGATTTCATTACTTTTTATACATAAACAAGCAGCTCCATCGAGGCTTGGCTAGTTTTCAGAATGTTTTTGGTGGGATTTCACTTCTTTTTGTATAAACGTGGGTTTACATTCACAAATAAAGTGAATAATATTCAATATGATTAACGTTTGGCTGGATCAATACTGAGCAGAGTTTCTGTCATCCGCGATCTAGGTGTACTCTTCGATACATCCCTATCCTTCCGCTATCATATAGATACTATTATGGCCCCGAAAGGGGTCGGACATTTAAGTCATATGACCTCCTCATTATTTTTGTATTTTTTTTATTTTCTGGTTAAAAAATAATATGGGTGTGCATTCATTAAGATAGTAGAATAAAAATCTCATATGTAAACATCATTAGAAGTTCTCTAATTATTGAGTAAGTTTCTTAATTAAGTCTTATAAAATCCGAATGTGTAAATTACGATCATCACCATTTTGATGGCAGTGTAGGTCGACGCCAAAAATCATTAAAAAAGTATTTTTTTGGACATTTAAACTCCTTATTATTGGGCATGATTAACGTGTCCTTTTATTACGTGAAGAAATCATTCGTAATTGAACCAATATTAGTAGTGGTAATGATAGATACATTTTGAAATCTAAAGTCGAAGTTTCTCGCCAATTGTGCCTGTTTACATTTTCAATTCCACATTATATGATATATTTGCGAATATATTCTGTAACAACTGACACAAATATCATTTCAAATATTATAAATAACATGACAATACCCAGATCTTATCGTAATTTGCAATAATAGGACCAATAACACGTAATTTTCATAACCACTACTAAATTCACTTTCGAAATTGACGTCCATTTCCTTTTTTTTTATTTTGTGATGTGTATATGCGATTATTTCAATCGATTATTTTCTTGTAAATCAATCAACTCGAATAATTAAAATATGGAATATCAGAAATTGATAGACGAAAATAAAAATAATTTTGTAATACGTGTAAAATACTATAAATAATGATTATAATATTTTTTACGCCACTAAAACCGATTCAACAACAAACAGTACAAACTGATCTATGGCTAAATTCGCGCCAATTTTATTTTCAGATAAAAAATCAAATAAGGAATGCGCTCGCTGTTCAATTTTAAATTAAAATGTTTATTTGCTATTTTATTAATAACTAGCTTTCGCCCGCGGCTTCGCCCGCGTTAAATTTGGGGTAACACAGTTCTCCTTGCCCCTTATTGATTTGTAATAGCAACGCTAAGTTTTCCCTTTTCTTCCCTCTTTCTCCCTCACATCCCACTTTTATAAATAAAAAAATTGCCTATGTCCGTCTCCTGGTTTCCAACTATCTCTGTACCAAATTTCATCAAAATCGGTGTAGCCATTAAAGCGTGAAGAGGTAACAAACAAACAAACTCACTTTCGCTTTTATAATATTACTAGCTTTTGCCCGCGGCTTCGCTCGCGTTAAATTCAGGGTAAAACAGTTCCCCTTGCGCCTTATTGATTTGTAATAGCAACGCTAAGTTTTCCCTTTTCTTCCCTCTTTCTCCCTCACATCCCACTTTTTTCAAAAAAATATTAGCCTATGTCCGTCTCCTGGTTCCCAACTATCTATGTACCAAAATTCATCACAATCGGTTTAGCCATTAAAGCGTGAAGAGGTAACAAACAAACAAACTCACTTTCGCTTTTATAATATTAGTAAGGATTTGGTTTTGTACCTACTATTTGAATTGTTTGATCCCAGTCCTTATTAGCAGCCTGCTTGGCGCTTTGATGTTTGGAAAATCCAATTACCAAGCTAGGTTTCCTTTCTAAAAGCTCTGGTAATTACGCTCGGCGCAGTCGGCACTGAAATAGGGAATTAATAATTAAATATGAATATACCGATACCGGCTGTTACTAATTACCGATTAATTAATTAAGAAGTCGTACTTACTTCATTTTGTTAAACACTTCACTGAGAAAACTTGAGGAAATAAAAATAATACTTTGTAAACAAAAAACACTTAAGACGATTGACATTAATGGCATTACGTGATGAGAGTTTTTTATTTTAATACAGAGGCATCTCATCGGACCACGAAGCAAGGGCGACACCCCATTCAGCCTAGTTTTTTTATTCTCGATCTCAAATAAGACTTGTAAATTTTAAAATGTGCAAAATAATACATTTACATTGCATTTAAGGCCAGAATAAACTATAAACTGTTAATGTAGAGCGCAAATTCTGGTAATTTTGTGTGTCGATATAAATTTTAGCAAGACACAATTTAGCGTCACTCTCTATTACCATAGAGAAATCTCACTTGAGTTTTCGGCACTCACTTCACTTCACTTGGCCTTGAACTTGTTTTGTGAATACAAAAACTTTTACAGGTGAGGTGAGTAGTGAAGTGAGTGTGACTTTCGAGATGGCTTGCGAGGTGAGTTTTGAATTGAATCACTCTTTACAGAATAGCAGTGCAGTATTCGATGGTTCCGCAAAGACATCCTCAAAACGAACACTTAACGACATTCAGTTAGTAGGACCGGTCGTCCAAAAGTGGTGGAACATCAGCGCCCACTACAACAAATCACATGGCGATACAATCCTACGGAACCACAGCAAACATACACGCTTAACACTGTCACATATGGCACGGCATCGGCACCGGCGCCGTTCTTAGCAACACGCTGCATAAAACAAACAGGCTTAGATTGTCAAAACACACAAAATCATACAGACAACTATGATCACAAACTGGTCTCTGAGATCATCTTGCATGATTTTTATTGTGATGACCTTTTGACCGGGACGGATGACGAGTCGGTACTATTGGAAATTGCCAAAGGAGTTTTTTCCGAATTGCAAAAATATCAATTCCCACTTAGAAAATGGCAGTCTAACTGTCCCGCTGTTCTAAAAAAACTAGGTTTCAATGATTCAGACAACACAACACTTAACCTTAGTTCAAACGATCCATCAAAAACACTAGGCATTTATTGGAACATACCTATGCAAAGATACAATCACATACACAGTACATTCAGAATTTGCATCACCAAAACAAATCTCAAAACGCACAATTTTATCCACTATAGGCCCTTGTGTACTCGAAGCTAAACTAATTATGCAACAGATGTGGATAAATAACATGAACTGGGACGGTGAAATACCGGTTTCATTACAAAAACAATGGGCCAAGTTCGTAGAATCGTTATCCATCCATACTAATATTATAAATGCGAAAGTAACTCTGTCTGTCTGTTACTCTTTCACGCCTAAACAGCTGAACGGATTTTGATGAAATTTGGTATGATGATAGATGATAACCTAGAAATGGTCATAGGCTATAAATAATCACGCCATCGTTCTTAGGGGGTAGGCAGTAGGCAAATAAATAAATTGAGTTAGTGGTTTTTAGTCGTTTTTGTTGGGACTTTAGCTCTTTCACGTCTAAACGGCTGAAGGGATTTTAATGAAATTTAGTAAGGTAATAGATGGTTACCTAAAAGCGGATATAAGATCAAAATGATCACGCCATCGTTCTTAGGGGGTACGCAGTAGGCAGATAACTAAGTTGAGTTAGTGATTTTTAGTCGTTTTTGTTGGGACTTTTGCTCTTTCACGTCTAAACGGCTGAACGGATTTTAATGAAATTTAGTAAGTTAATAGATGGTTACCTAAAAACGGACATAAGATCAAAATGATCACGTCATCGTACTTAGGGGGAAGGAAGTAGGCAAAAAACTGAATTGAGTTAGTGATTTTTTATGGTTTTTGCTGGGAGTTTTGCTCTATCATGCCTAAACGGCTGAACGAATTTTGATGATTTTTTATTTATTTATTCCAAATTTGTACAACAGTAGATACAGTATAAAAAGTCTGCCAAACTGCAAAACAGTTTGTCGGCAGTCGTTCTCATTTCACAATTAATTACAAATTTCGATTTTGAATATATTATAATATGAAACATTAAGAAAAATTAAAAACTAAACTTACTTTAAAATTAACTAGGGACACAATGACAGATAGTGTTTTTTCAGGATGTTTTTCAATTGAATTTTCGACTTGATATGTTTTATCAAATGTGGGGGTAGCTCATTCACTAATGTAGGCACTAAATACTTTCTTGTGCGCTTGCCAAAGTAGTTTGTTACTTTGGGGACAGCAAGCGTCTTCTTTTTCGATGAACGAGTTGGGTACATATGTTTAAGTTCCACCTTGTAATCTTCATTATTAAATTGCTCAGTCATAATATAAAGTTTAGTTTTGTTATGGACTGGGAGTACTTTACAAAGTTTGAACAGTTTTTCATAGTTTTTATTTAATCTCTTTTTAGTGTTTTTATCGACTAGTAGTTTAAGTAATCTTACCTGTAAGATTTTAATTTTATTTAAATGTGTAGGGAACGTAAGACCATATCCACCCAACCCATATTCGATAACCGAGTCGGCCAGTGCATAGTATAAGGCAAACAATACTTTTCTGTTGACAGCATATTTAAGTGTCCTTAATTTACCCAGAATGGATCGTAGCTTATTGCAAACGTTGTTGACATGCAGATTCCAAGTGAATGTGTTATCTATAACTAATCCTAGGTACTTATAAGATGTGACTATATCTAAATATGAGCATTGACAATTCAATTTGTTGTTATGTAGGCATTCGTACGAGTGGCCTTTCACTCCCACTGTCAACAATTTGTTTTTATTTTTATGATATGGCGAGTGAATAAGCATGCACTTAGTTTTACTTATGTTTATAATAATGCCATTGTCATGTGCCCACTGAACCAGACTGTCAAAATCGCTTTGCATATCTTGCTGTATAATATTAATATTGTTATGGCTATACACCAGGCAAGTATCATCAGCATACATAAATGCCTTACATTTTTTTAAAACGTTGGACATGCTGTTAACATGCATAATATATCCTAATGGTCCAAACACTGAGCCGGTCGGAACTCCGTATTTAATGTCGCCCCGTACACTTTCAGTTCCACTGACACATACCTTAAGTGATCTTTGTTTTAGATAGTTGCTAAATCATGCATTCGTAGGGCCCCTAATACCGCATTCATTCATAGCCTGCAGCATATGATATTTAGTTAGGTGATAGATAGTAACCTAGAAAAGGATATGGGCTATTAATATTCATGCCGTCGTACTTAAGGCGTAGGCAGTAGGCAGAAAACTAAATTAATCCTGTAACAGGTCTTTCCTTGCATAACAAAAAGGTTTCATGCATGGATTTTTATGCCTACAACATGATGATACGAGAAAACAACTTTAACATTGTACTAAGATGCAAGCAACTGGCCAATCAGTTTTACGTTGATATGTACGTTTAAGTTGAAAGCGAGAGGTTACGGTACATATCATTAAATCAAACTAAACTAAGAGCAGAGAATTACATCCATCTGTATTTAATAATTATAGGTACTGTTTTCATTGTTGCAATGGTGCGGGTGACATTAGAAAAATATACCATTCCTCTTCAATCTGGAACGTTTCTGATCATGACTGAAAGCCTTTAAGGCTTTACCCTGAATATAATAGCCGTATAGGAGTACCCACGGACATGTTTACTGTTGGGATGTATTACTATGAAGCACTATCACACATATGAAATTTTGGCTTGGTTCGTTTTGACAATATGGAGTCAAAATTTATGATCAGTAGAGTAACCATGCATTACGTCTTAAAGCAGTCTATTTTAATCTTATTCCAGTGTGGGAGAGTGATCATGCCAGGGTTGCGGTTTGTTCGGGCAAAAAAGGAACATGTATGAAGATGATGCTACAGTCTAGCTTTTAGAAGGGTTACTATGACATCTTATAGCAGTTCTTATTTCTGTGTGAGATAGAGATGGTGCTAGACACCCTGTATAGCTCTGTCTCTTTCCCTCAGTGGAAAAAGTTCTGTTTTAAGACGTGATGGTAGCAGCTATGCTATTCTGAAACGTTCAATTGCGATCTCACGTCTGAATCCGCTGTGAACTCATGAGAAATCAACGTTTCGTATTCTGAAATTGAATGAATTCGACACTAGCGCCACCCGAGTGAGATCGTAAGCGGGAGGAATTACAACAGGTGAGATTTTGACGTTTGTCAATAGGATTTCGTATTCTTCCACACATTTTACCTGCTATCTCGAAAGTCATCTCGCATGTCAAACACGAATTCATCTGTCAAATGAAAAGTTACTATTTCTTGAGTGAAAACAAGTTTGTTGATTAAATTAATCAATCTAATAAGCTCCAAAAGAAAGGAATTTACATATACATACATTATTGATTGTCTTGCAGAGAAATTTAAACGGCTAGTATGAACTATAAACTAATATAGCGACCATAAAAAACTACATAACCTCAGTATTTTCATCTATTTCTAACTTTTGTAGATGTCTCGTTCTTTTTTGATACTGAGTTTGCTGAAAGAATCTGATAGCTTAGACGTTGCTGCAAGCCGCCGCCAAGCCCAGAATATGTGAATGGTCAAGACTATGTGCATGTGTACAGACTTACATTACATAACATAACCTCTAATACCGGTGATTGCAAAAAAGGGAAGAAGTCTGACCAATACAATTAAGGTATATAAATGATTTATTAATTACTTTTAAGTTACTTAAAACCTGTTTGACTCATTTTCCTATTATGCTACAGACCTACCTATCACTGCATCATTTTAATTTCTTGAAGGACATACAAATACTTAATGTGTTTAAAAAATGTTTTTTTTTTCAGCTACTCTCAACTCTGTCGTTTCTGGCTAATGGAAGCTATCAAAAAATATAAATTAAAAATGAAAATACTTTTCTCTTGCAAGCTTCAATATCATGCAGCATATATCAAATAGTTAATGTATTAAACCAACCTATAATAGCAAAAAATATACATAAGGTATCCATAAAATGCAGCTGAAAGATAAACATTAAAGGAATAGTAAGTATGTTTAATGTTCTATTAGATTCTTCTTTATAATAATACTAGCTTTCGCCCGCGGCTTCGCCCGCGTTAAATTTGGGGTAACACAGTTCCCCTTGCGCCTTATGGATTTGTAATAGCAACACTAAGTTTTCCCTTCTCTTCCCTCTTTCTCCCTCACATCCCACTTTTTTCAAAAAAATATTAGCCTATGTCCGTCTCCTGGTTCCCAACTATCTCTGTACCAAAATTCATCCAAATCGGTTCAGCCATTAAAGCGTGAAGAGGTAACAAACAAACAAACAAACAAACTCACTTTCGCTTTTATAATATTACTAGCTTTCGCCCGCGGCTTCGCCCGCGTTAAATTTGGAGTAATACAGTTACCCTAGCGCCTTATCGATTTGTAATAGCAACGCTAAGTTTTCCCTTTTCTTCCCTCTTTCTCCCTCACATCCCACTTTTATAAAATAAAATTTAGCCTATGTCCGTCTCCTGGTTCCCAACTATCTCTCTACCAAAATTCATCAAAATCGGTTTAGCCATTAAAGCGTGAAGAGGTAACAAACAAACAAATAAACAAACAAACAAACTCACTTTCGCTTTTATAATATTAGTAATAATATGATTTTAGATTATAGGCAGCCTAGGTACAAATCATCACTTTTAGAGCACCTTTGATCAGTATGTATGGCTTATTGTGCTGACCCAGTATCATTTGGTTTACATGTATTTTTAGTTACTGATCTCCTTTACCAGTAAAATTAAAAAAATAATAAAGCCATTATTTAGATGTACTAGTACTTATTTAAAATGTTTTTTTTTAGGTTTCATAAGAAAACTAACATACCCAGTGTTATAGAATGTATAGATAGCACATTGGTTACATATATAACACCTAAGGAGAATGAAGAAAGATATTACTGTTGCAAAGGATATTATGCAAGAAATGTTCTATTGGTAAGTTCAGTCAAAGAAACACATGCTTAATTTTTTATCTGTTTATTTGGATATCAATCAGTGTAATCATCAAATTACTGTACATTTAAAAAACTTATAATATATGTTATATAAAGATACCAGCACGACAATAAACCAAATTTATTATTTTACTTTAAACAAAGTGAAAGTAAAAAGTATTTATTTACTCTAATTTCAGATAACAGATGCAGATATAAATATAATACATTTGGATGCTTCATAAGGTGGATCATTTCCTCATCATAAGCAGCCTGGCACCTCAATTAAATATTCATCAATATCCTGAAACAAACAATTTTTAATGTCAAAACTTAGATAGTATTAAACCAATATAAATCATTGAGGTTGTTGTATTTGTCCGTTTAAGCCCCTTCTGAAGCTCCCTGTGCATGGCAGTGTATGTATATTTAATGTAAACACATTATGTACGTCATTGATCTCAGCTGTTGTTAGAAGATGACAATAATTAAGCAAAGTCAATGGGCTGCATCCCGCTTGCTTTTTATTAATAATTAACTTAAAAGAAAGACTGGGTCCGTAGATTCCAAAAAATAAGTGTGAGTTAGTTACAGAATGGGCTTATTAACTACCTTTATAAATAACATACATTAAATGGTTGTATTTGTAAATGTGTGTCGCCTGTAGCAAAACCTTCACCACCAATAACATTTCTATGCGCTCTTCTATATTTGATAGCTTTGATGTGCCACCTTCAACCATTCCTAAACCTGTAGTATTTCCAAAAGCAGCGCGTGCAGCAGCATTCTTTTTCACTGCACTTGTTTTGTCAGACCAATACTGTAATGAGAAATACAAAAATAATAATTATTTTACACTGCATGATAAGCAAAGACGCAAATAGCACAACACACAATGAAATATATGAAGTATACTATGTAAATAAGATAACTGAAATTATCAACTAACCTTAAATCATTTTTTTGCAGTCTTCACCGTTTTTTCCACCCATACTGTTTAGTTTTACAGTTATTTGATCCCAGTCCTTATTAGCAGCCTGTTTGGCGCTTTGATTTTTGGAAAATCCCATTACCAAGCTAAGCTTCCTTTCTAAAAACTCTGGGAATTACGCTCGGCGCAGTCGGCACTGAAATAGGGAATTAATAATTAAATATGAATATACCGATACCGGCTGTTACTAATTACCTAAGAAATCGTACTTACTTCATTTTGTTAAACACTTCACTGAGAAAACTCGAGGAAATAAAATTAATACTTTGTAAACAAAAAACACTTAAGACGATTGACATTAATGACATTACATGATGAGAGTTTTTTTTAATACAGAGGCATCTCATCGGACCACGAAGCAAGGGCGACAGCCCATTCAGCCTAGTTATTTCATTGTCGATCTCAAATAAGACTTGTAAATTTTAAAATGTGCAAAATAATACATTTACATTGCATTTAAGGCCAGAATAAACTATAAACTATTAGTGTAGAGCGCAAATTCTGGTAATTTAGTGTGTCGATATAAATTTTAGCAAGACACAATTTAGCGTCACTCTATATTACCATAGAGAAATCTCACTTGAGTTTTCGGACCTCACTTCACTTCACTTGGCTTTGATCTTGTTTTGCGAATACGAAAACTTTGACAGGTGATGTGACAAGTGAAGTGTGTATGACTTTCGAGATGGCTTGCGAGGTGAGTTCTGAATTGAATCACTGTTTACAGAATAGCAGTGCGGGTCACTATTTGTTAGTTATTGGACTTATAAATAAACAGTCATATCTTTGACGGGCCTGTTGGTCTAGTGGTTAGTGGCCCTGACTGCTGAGCCGGAGGTCGTGGGTTCGATTCCCACCCAGGACAAACTTTGTGTGATGAGCATGATTGTTTGTTCTGTGTCTGGGTGTGATTTATCCATAATATGTATATATTTATAAATTATATAAGTATGTATATCAGCTGTCTGGTTACCATAACACAAGCTCTGCTTAGCTTGGGAGCCGTGTGTGAGTTGTCCCAAGATATTTATATTTATATTTGACTGCGTAGATTTAGAGAGTTGGTTTTCACAGCACAAAGTGACTACTTAGTTAAGTACTTATATGGTTTTAATGTCAACTCAATACCTTCACGCGTTCCAGAGATAGACGGTCTCGGCAGACAGACAGACGGACAACAAAATCCTTACTAATATTGTAAAAGCGAAAGTGAGTTTGTTTGTTACCTCTACACGCTTTATATAATGGCTAAACCGATTTTGATGAATTTTGGTACAGAGATAGTTGGGAACCAGGAGACGGACATAGGCTAATATTTTTCTAAAAAAAAGTGAGATGTGAGGGAGAAAGAGGGAAGAAAAGGGAAAACTTAGCGTTGCTATTACAAATCAATAAGGCGCAAGGGGAACTGTGTTACCCCGAATTTAACGCGAGCGAAGCCGCGGGCGAAAGCTAGTCTCTTATAAATCAGTTATCTATTCCTCGGCGAGCATTCCATGACTCATTGCGCTATAACATTGAACTGCATATTTTTTGCGACGCCTCACAACAGGCGTATGGTGCGCGCGCAAACATACGTACACAAACACCAGGTGGCAATATCAGTGTTCAACTGTTAGTTGCCAAGGGCCAAGGTACGGGTGGCTCCTCTAAAAACACTTATCATACCGCGACTTGAATTATTTGCCGCGTTTACTGGTGTTAATTTAAGTAATAAAGTTTTGAAGTCACTTCGCAACAAAAACAACTGTAAGTGTTATGTGACTCAATAATTGTTTTATCCTGGATAAATTCACCGACGCACAAATTACAAAGATTCGTCAAAGTCACGGACATTCTCAAACATACTGAACCACAGTCATGGTACTATGTACAAACCAAACAAAACCCAGCTGATATAATTACAAAGTGTACTAATGCACAACAATTACTTCATACACCTTTATGGTTTACAGGACCTGACTTTTTAAGGAATGATGATAATCACAGCTGCTGGCCTGAACAACCGGGTGTTTCGTCGTTTCGCACCACGAGTGGTTCGGACCGCGGTGTGAAAAGCCGAAGAGCTCTTAGGAATAGGCTGTTTCGGACCGCGGTGTGAATCGACCATAGAAGAATTTGAATGGGTTTATTCGAACCGCAAATGGAACAAAAAGTTTTCTCAGTAATAATGCTTAAAGTACAGCCAGGCACAAAATAAAATAGCGGAAATAATATTTATAAACTCTACGTAATACTTTTGGTACCTATTTACAACTCTTATTTTTTCTCTTCAAAATAGTCGGATGCTATTTTCACTATATTCGAAGTTTATGGCGTAAAGTTAAGCAATTGGGAGTAGTGAAATCAAAACTGGGCGCTAACCATGTGAAATTGTGCATGGCATTGTCACATTTACCGCCGGACTTGTTGGAAGATGGCTGGCTATATGTAATGGCAGAAAGTCCAAAGAGTAACAAAGTCACACAGTTCAATGACTATTTTGTCAAAACATGGATGGAACATGATGTGCCTTCAAACTCATGGAACACTTACAATGAAAGCGACAGAACCAACAACATGGTGGAGTCTTGGAATGCAAGGATAAAAAAGACCATTACAGAAATACCCAATATTACACAGTTTCTTCAAGGAATACAAAATGATGCCAAATATTATTGTGGTATATTAGCAAGAACTGGTGACATCCAAATTTAAAAAAGGAAAGCAGAAACCATTGAAATAAATCAAAGAATACAGAGCATCATACAAGAGTTATTGACTTGTGAGATTACTGTCGGTCATTGTTTGGAAAAATTGAGAGTTTAGCATTTCAGTTTCAATAATTGAAGTAAATTTTTATATTCTGTTGATTTTAAATATTTTTATTTTAATTTTTACTATTGTTTCAAAATTAAGAGTTTAATGTAACTTGAATATGTATAGGATTAATGTTTCAACTGTGATTTAAACTAGTTCTCAATTACTAATCAAACTGTGATTTTTATTCAACCACTTTTACTAAGTTTTAGTATGCGATTGTGATTTTGATATATGATTACAAAATATCAAGTCGTAACTGTTTTATTTTCATGAAACCCTTTTCTACTCGACTGTACATACAAACTTTGAAATTAGCTTGTACCTAAACATAGTGGTTCTAATCGCCCCATTCCTAAGAGCTATTGGTCGATTCACACCGCTCGGCGCTCCAAGGACCGCCGCGGTGCGAAACAGCCCATTCTTAAGAGCTCTTCTGCGTTTCACACCGCGGTCCGAACCACTTGTGGTGCGAAACGACGAAACACCCTTGATAACGATATTGATAAATGAGAAAATAATTGATATGATGATTTTTGTTAAGCATTTTTTTATTAAACATTTATTTTCCATTGTTACAAAAAAATAAAACCGACTTTCAATAAAACACCTAAGAAGTGGAAAACAACTTTACTTCCGGAAGTCGGTGACTTTTGTTGACTTTTTTGCCACCGACTTACGGAAGTAAAGTTATTTTCCAATTATGTTATTTTTTGGAAGTTGGTTTTGTTTTTTTTACAAAAAAGAAAATTATCACATATTTTTTATCGAGTATTCATTTTCCATTGTTACTAAAAGATTAGCAGATCATCGACATAGACTTCGAGAAAAAAAGATGTATACTATGTAAAAAGATGTAGACTACCTCACTACTCATAAACTACCTAAGCAATAAAAGAAAAGTAATATGGGACCACCTTGGAAATATAACCTTTCGCACAAAAAAAAAAGAATTATGAAAATCCGTTGGCGAAGTAATCGATGAACATACATAGAAAAAAAACGGTCGAACATAGAACCTCCTCCTTTTTTGAAGTCGGTTGCAAATAGTTTCTGCTTCGCTCCCATTATGTAAGTTATATCTAGTTAACCCGCGGGCCGCGGTCACGTGTTAATTGTAGCCTTCACCTCAAAACCAACACTAACGTTAAATCACTGAAATGGAACTAAAGTACTCTTAATTCCATTACCGTGATTTAACTCTTTAAAACTACTTTACTCTTCAAAATATTGAAAGTTGTTTGTTTAAAAGGCTTTGTTTAAATATGAACATAATGATTATAAACATAATTATAAGTAAGTTTGTTGTACTTTTGGTGTACAAATGAATTAGATTTATATTAGTGTATTCGTATGATGCGGTCCCACCGCGCGCAGTGCCGCTGCCGCTGGAGTGAGCGCGTACCTTGCAGGCGCAGCCGCCGTGCTTCTCCTTCCACCACGTGTGCTGCATCTCGCGCAGCGTGCCCGCCTCCTGCAGGTTCAGCAGGCCCAGGTTCAGGGCTTGCCGGTACTGCGAGTCTGCACAAGTTAACATGAACAATGTGCTCATTGCGCATGACGAACAATAACCTATCGCTGAGCGTGAGCGAGCACTTACTCTTCTTCATGGCGATGCCGTAGCCCTTACTGTCGAGCAGCGACCCCACCTGCGGGAGGGAAGGCCGTGAGTGTGTGCTCGCGTGTGCTCGCGCATGCTGTCGTGTGCTCGCGCGTTCTCGCGTGTGACCGCGCGACACTCACCCTAGTGACGCCACAGTTGCGCTCCGTCTCGTAGTCGATGGTGGTCGATTCCATCAAGAACGCGTACTTCCCGCCCTCCACTCTGCAATCAGTCGATTTACTGGCTTACTATACACTCGTAAGGTATTTATGTTCGTCGTGTGTATCCCAACGTGCGCTGCACGCTGCGCTGCAAAGTAAGGCAATAGTATAAAAATTGTTCATAATGTTGGACTCGTACAGTAAAACTCACTTTTAAATTCAACTAAATACTTTATTCCACTGACTCTAGTGCACGGTTCGGGTTGGTTGTTTCCATGGAGAAGAACCGGCAAGAAACTCCATGGTTACTCTTTTAATCATTTGGTTTTACAATGTCGTTGTTACAGCGTTAATACTTGAGTATCACAGCCTAGCGCAGGCCCGACAATCCGTTCTTGCTTACTTATCGATCATAACCGACGTCATTTTACCGCCATTACCTTACCGGAACTCAAAATTGAGCCGCGAATTAAGTAATATTAACAATAATATTAAAAAGAAATATAAGATAGTTTTTAAAAATACAAGTAAAAATCAACATAACTTATAGAACACTGAACAATCATGAATGTTACAGTTAAATACAAACTTCCGTAATTCAACAGGTTTAGAAACAATTCACTACTTATTTTTAATAAATTTGGCAAAAGTATTTTAAAAATGCACAGAATTTAATAGAAACTCGAACATGAATTTTAAGTAAGCTAACAATTCGTCCATCCTGATAAATTTCGCGTCCTCGCGAATGACTGCATAAAGCAAAAACAACTATTTTAAAACAATAATTACAAAATATTTATTATTGTATCTATGATGATATGAAGAACAAAATTAACTCAGGAAAAAAAATGTACTTAATGGATTTCCAAAGGTATTAAAATATCAACTAATTCAAAAGAAACTTACAGTTTAAATATTACTTTTCATCTGACAAAGACAGTAAACAGAAATACTTATAATATAATAAATGGCTTAGAAGGTGTATGCAAAAAGCGCAAAAATATTTTAAACACAAATAATGTTTAAATTCATGAGTCAAATATTAAGAAGATAAAAAGTTAAACCGCACTATTATCAAACCCCACGGACATTGTCAATTATGCAAATGACTATTGTATAAATTTGACCAACAAAAATTTTGACATTAACACAGTAATTAATTAATTAATTGGTTCTATTAATTCCAGTATTTTTTTTTAATTCTCTCTGTCAAAAGCGAATTACAAAAAGTTATAAATTCACTCAGAAATGCAAACTTAACGGGTTATGGTGAATACTCACAAAAATAAAAAATGAATAGGCCCTATTATTATTCCAGTACCAACGCTTCTAATAAACCTATCATTATTGATGGGAGTGTTTCCCAAAAAATTGAGAATTACAATATGAAGAACGATAATAAAGTTTTCTTTTGACAATTATTTACCGATAGTTTTATTGCCTTTTTTAGTGAAATTAATACTAGATACAGTAACACTAATTTTTTCTAATATAAAAACGCTGTTATATAGGCGAAGCTGCGGTCCTATATAAGATACCAATAAAATTCATAAACAAATTAGCTTTATATATTTAGATTCCAATAGTTCGCTTCAGAACGGCTTTACGTTGGTGGTTCATTGAGAATTCCTTCTATACAAATTATAACAATTAAAATAACATCTTAAATTTGCAAAAAATCCTTCAATACAAATTACAACAATTACAAACATATCTTAAATTTGCAAAATATCCTTCAATACAAATTTAAACATATCTTAAATTTGCAAAAATTCCTTCAGTTCAAATCATAACAATTAATAACATATCTTAAATTTGCAAGAAATCCTTCAATACAAATTATAACAATTAAAATAAAATCTTAAATTTGCAAAAAATTCCTTCAGTACAAATCATAACAATTAATAACATATCTTAAATATGCAAGAAATCCTTCAATACAAATTATAACAATTAAAAACATATCTTAAATTTGCACGAATTCCTTCAATACAAATTATAACAATTAAAATAACATCTTAAATTTGCAAAAAATCCTTCAATACAGATTACAACAATTACAAACATATCTTAAATTTGCAAAATATCCTTCAATACAAATTTAAAAATATCTTAAATTTGCAAAAATTCCTTCAGTACAAATCATAACAATTAATAACATATCTTAAATTTGCAAGAAATCCTTCAATACAAATTATAACAATTAAAAACATATCTTAAATTTGCACGAATTCCTTCAATACAAATTATAACAATTAAAAACATATCTTAAATTTGCACGAATTCCTTCAACACAAATTATAACAATTAAAATAACATCTTAAATTTGCAAAAATCCTTCAACAAGTTACAACAATATCTTAAATTTGCATGTCATTATGTTACCATTAATTATGTTCAGCCACTATTATACGACTTTTGTAACCATATTTATCTGCAAATAAATATTTGCCTTTGACTATTTTTGTTTATACTTGAACAATTTTCATTACATAACAATAAAAATACCATATACATTACATTGTATTTTATAGTACATGCTTATTATTACAGAATGACCATGTTTACACACTGCACTTGAAAAGTGGCCTTTCGCTCATTGCGGCCTCTATCGTTGTTTACACATTGCACTTTTATAGTTGTATACACATTGCACTTCAAAGTGGCCTTTCGCTCATAGCAGCCTTATTTACACATTGCACTTCAAAGTGGCCTTTTGCTCATAGCGGCCTTATTTACACATTGCACTTAAAAGTGGCTTTTCGCTCATAGCGGCCTTATTTACACATTGCACTTGAAAATTGGCCTTTCGCTTATAGCGGCCTTATTTACACATTGCACTTGAAAATTGGCCTT
The DNA here is from genome assembly GCA_958449745.1 of Ochropleura leucogaster. Taxonomy (NCBI): domain Eukaryota; kingdom Metazoa; phylum Arthropoda; class Insecta; order Lepidoptera; family Noctuidae; genus Ochropleura; species Ochropleura leucogaster. Next base: position 22,384,025 of record OY288201.1, read on the forward strand.
TCGCTCATAGCGGCCTTTATAGTTGTGTGCACCTTGCACTTAAAAAGTGGCCTTTCGCTCATAGCGGCCTTTATAGTTGTGTGCACCTTGCATTTAAAAAGTGGCCTTTCGCTCATAGCGGCCTTTATAGTTGTGTGCACCTTGCACTTAAATATAGTTGTGTGCACCTTGCACTTAAATATAGTTGTGTGCACCTTGCACTTAAATATAGTTGTGTGCACCTTTCACTTAAATATAGTTGTGTGAACCTTGTACTTAAATATAGTTGTGTGCACCTTGCACTTAAAAAGTGGCCTTTCGCTCATAGCGGCCTTTATAGTTGTGTGCACCTTGCACTTAAAAAGTGGCCTTTCGCTCATAGCGGCCTTTATAGTTGTGTGCACCTTGCACTTAAAAAGTGGCCTTTCGCTCATAGCGGCCTTTATAGTTGTGTGCACCTTGCACTTAAAAAGTGGCCTTTCGCTCATAGCGGCCTCTATGGTTGTATGCACATTGCACTTAAAAAAATGGCTTAAATGATTCTACAATCACCCAAACTTGTCACAAATTGACCAAGATGACCAACATGAATGGTGTAAAAGGGTGTGTTTATTTTAGGGTGCAAGAAACCCTGTTATTTTTTTTCACCTACAACCCTTTGGAACCACCCACCTTAATCCATTTCAGTTATTCACGATAAACCCTATTACGATTTAGCACAAAATTCTTTTGCGTTGCTCTACAGAGTCGCTAGCTGTAGGGTCGTTAGCCAATGATATCTTCATGATGTCGAAAATAACAATAACTTGAATTATACCTGAATTTTCCATAGTTGGATTTCTACTTTTAACATTGAACATTTAAACATTTAATGATTTGACATTAATATTTACTTTGTTTTTTTTTTATGGTCATTTATTTATTTACACACATTTTTTTTTTAATTTATTTAATATCACATTATGATTTCACTATGATCCCATTAATTTAATTTTGTGAATATTTTATTTGCTTAAATTGTGTATTGTGAATGTGAATACCACGTCGATTATTATTGTTATTTAATCTGTTTGTTTTTGACGACTGGCAGTTTGAGACTTACACAATGTCCTTTTTTTGGAATTTGTTCGTCGAGGCGTTGAGCTCCTTGAGTTATGAGTTGAGCTATACGATAACTGACAAATCCTAGCACTGATTAGACAGGTCCACTCAATTTGTGTGGTGCTTTCTTAAAATGACTATTTCAGACACTAGATCTGCACAGTCCCCATGTAACTGACCAAGATTTTTTTTTTTTCGGACCTTATAAGCGACTATGATCTCTCAGTCTTTCGGCTGTTTCTCCACCTAGAACTAGACGTGTGTAAGTGTTTGTAAAAACCTATTTGCAAAATAAACATCATTTAACCTTTACTCAAGACATCAACCTGAATTATGCCTCTGCCGGATTTATATACGACATTACAGTCATATTCCTGAATCAAACTACACTCGTGCAACTCAGGGCATCATGTCTAGTTTGATCAGCTACTGCGCCAACTGTGTCGTCAAATATATATATGATCTAAATTTCAATAAAGCAGTAACAAGGACCAGTATTTCTAACTCATACGACGAAAAATGGGACTCTTCATACGAAGTCTGTAAGCCGGTGTATCCGGTTTGAAAACTCCATCGACTTGTGTTTGTAGTAAAACACTACCTATAGCATGTTTGCTAGCATCTGTGTGTATTTGTGTTTCAAGGTTAGAATTATATATTGCCAGTACGAGCCTAGAAATCAGTGGTTATTTTTCTTCTTCAATCTCATTACCGGTTCAAATTATTGAATAATTTAAAGAAGGATGGTCATTTCGTACCAGACTATGAAACGGTGGCGTCCGAATACGCCATGTACATGAAAAATACCTTTATTATTTTTTTTAAGGTCTTACACAAGAATTATCTTTTTAAGTAGCCACAAAAAAAAGTTATCTATATTTTAGTTTTCACAACATTTTCGAAATTATAAGGAATAATAGTTTCGGAAAAATGTTAAAATGGCTTTTTAATAAGACTATAATTATTCACGATTTTTTTTTGAATAGTTGACTGCGATTGAATACAATTAGTGTACAGGCATTACACCTTCTAATATACTGATTATTATAACGGATTCTTTTCATAAAAAAATAATAATATAACCTCATGGTAATATAAGCGTTTTGTTCAACTACGTATAACAGAACATCATTTGTCATCGACAGGTTACTTAATCTGTGGACATCGACCCGCACCATTGATTGACACCCGGGGATCATTCCACTTGTGAATTGTTGAATATATATATACATACTTGTGCTATTTTGGATTTCCTTCTGTCTATTTGACCTTGGCATTGTCTTACGGACTGATAACTACCACTTGTAACGATTATTCAGTGCTTTTCATTTGATTCTAACCTCAAAGTATTGACGAGGTAATTATGAAAAAAATGTGGCTATTTAGATATGATTTACTAACAGGATGGTGTATAACATAAAAACAAACCAAACTCACTAGTTTATTTTGGGACATGAAAAACAAAAGTCAACTCCAGCTCCTATAGAAATTTGGCCATTGTTATTTCTGATGTTTTATTTTTAGTTTAGGATAGTTAATTAGCCACCACCGTTTTGAATACTATAACAACCGATTGCTACGCTATAGTTTAAGCGATGACTATTTTCAACCAAAATAATTCAACTTTGAAATCAGTAAATACTTTTACTGACAACAGAAATACAACCTTAATAAGCCTTGACAGATTCGTAAGATTTTTAAAACTCATTTTGTTCCCGTTTATCATTAAGGCCGTACCCTAACCAAATAACCTTGAGTATTCGTTTCCTCTTTGGCGCGCCGGAGTAACAGTAGTGAATAATGTTTTTTTTTTTTGTAATAAAATCTATATAAATTAAAGTTTTGGAAAAAATATTTGTACCAACATGTTCATTATAAAATTGTGTATCCATTAGTGTCAGTAGCAAAATTAAACAATGTTTATTCTACGATGAGATGCCTGTTATTGATTATAATTTCTCATTTCTGGTCAATTTAATGTTTTTTTTTTTTTAAATAACGAGTAGATAGCTCCAGAAAACTGCACAAAAACGGCTTGTGCCGCGTTATAGTCGAGAGGCGTCATAATCACCAAATTTATATCAGATTTAAATACCCATATTTGGGGTCGTTCCGTAACCGTTTGACCAATAAGCAATTCATAGTGCTGCTCATTCATTTTTTTTTTCATTGTTATATTGGCATTTGTGATTATCTATTATTATTAATTTTTCATTGTTACATTGGCATTTATGATTATTATTTTATTTCATTATTAATGTATTGACATTCAAGTCAATAATAGGTACAATGTTAAATTTTAATGGGATTTCCTTTATGATGACAGGATGATTATAATTGGTTCATTTAAGGCAACATATCATGTTGTTAATTTGCACGCCGAAATTAAAGGCAGAATAAGAGATCAATTTGGTCTACTTTTCAACCTTACCTTTCGGTACCTTATTTACGCAGATAAATGATTTTGGTTTGATTTGGTTTTGATTTAAATAAGTTTCAGGTATTACGATTGCATCAACAGAAATTTTAGCATTGTCAATCATTAATTAAATTTTAGTCTTACCCACTGTTTTTGTTTTCTTGCCTGCAACTCCACAAGCAGAGGGAGTAACGCTTATCCCTGCGGGGTACTGCTGACGGGTGACAAGTCGGTCTTGGGGCTCTGGCACGTGTCGGGGATCGACTGCGCCTTGAAGAACCTCCCAGCATGACGCTGTGATGACTTCCTACTGGACTTGTGTCTCTTCTTGGATCAGTACAATGTCCAATAACCTTATTGTAGGCGTATGCTGACACCAGGGTGGTAGCAGTATGCGAACCTGAATCCTTGGTGTAATCCCACTTCTGATTTATAAAAATTGTTCATAATGTTGGACTCGTACAGTAAAACTCACTTTTAAATTCAACTAAATACTTTATTCCACTGACTCTAGTGCACGGTTCGGGTTGGTTGTTTCCATGGAGAAGAACCGGCAAGAAACTCCATGGTTACTCTTTTAATCATTTGGTTTTACAATGTCGTTGTTACAGCGTTAATACTTGAGTATCACAGCCTAGCGCAGGCCCGACAATCCGTTCTTGCTTACTTATCGATCATAACCGACGTCATTTTACCGCCATTACCTTACCGGAACTCAAAATTGAGCCGCGAATTAAGTAATATTAACAATAATATTAAAAAGAAATATAAGATAGTTTTTAAAAATACAAGTAAAAATCAACATAACTTATAGAACACTGAACAATCATGAATGTTACAGTTAAATACAAACTTCCGTAATTCAACAGGTTTAGAAACAATTCACTACTTATTTTTAATAAATTTGGCAAAAGTATTTTAAAAATGCACAGAATTTAATAGAAACTCGAACATGAATTTTAAGTAAGCTAACAATAGTGAGCCGTGTGTGGTGTGCGGTGTGCCGCGCATGTGGCAGTAAATTATTAATTTGACGGGCCTGTTGATCTAGTGGATAGTGTCCCTGACTGCCGAGCCGGAGGTCGTGGGTTCGATTCCCACCCAGGACAAACTTTGTGTGATGAGCATGATTGTTTGTTCTGTGTCTGGGTGTGATTTATCTATAATATGTATGTATTTATAAATTATATAAGTATGTATATCAGTTGTCTGGTTACCATAACACAAGCTCTGCTTAGCTTGGGATCAGATAGCCGTGTGTGAATTGTCCCAAGGTATTTATTTATTTAATTGAAGTTTACTTGGCAATGCCCTCCGCGTTGGAAGTGGGCATCTTGCGCGTGCGCATGTGCTGGAACATCCGCTGGTACAGCTCGCTCTGCGAGTGCTGCAATCACAAACAAGATTGAAACTTAATTCATAGCTGTACATATTTTTATTATTTGGAGTTTGTAAATAATGTACATCCAAACTTCCAAACTATCCAAACTAATACTATAAATGCGAAAGTAACTCTGTCTGTCTGTCTTTCTGTCTGTCTGTATTTTCTTCACGCCTAAACTACTGAACCGATTTGTATGAAATTTGGTACAGACATAGTTTGGAACTTGAGAAAGGACATAGGATAGTTTTTATTATAAAATATAAAAAATAAAATTTATTCCGGCCATACAGCGCCATCTATTGGTCAAAAGTCAACGTCAATTCAGTACTATAAATGTCGAGCTGTTCCTATGCTCCGTAGATATATGGCGTTGATCGCGCAATGGTGTCATTACACGTGTTCGGTTCATGTTATTGTTTTAATTCATCAGAAAAATGTAAATAAATAGTAAAAAGGTACGAAAATATAATATAACTATAATATAACCCAATTCTGGGTTAAGCTCGCCGTTGTACATAAGCTGTATATTGTAATTTGTGTGTTTATTATTTTTTTGTGTGCAATAAAGAATAAGAATAAGAATAAGAATAACTAACTTTTTTTTTAACTTTGCCCGCGACTTCGTTCGCGTGGAATAGTGACTTCCGGCAGATTTTTGGTTTTACCCACTTAGTTCCCGATCTCGCGGGATCTCTTCAAAAATGAAATGTGGAAGATATTCTAGGGAACTCTTCAAAAATCTACATAATGAGCTCTGCGTTTGAATTTAAGAGATGTATACTCACTTAGGGCATTAAAGCCGTTATTGCCGATCGAAGATCCGCGTACGGTTAGCGTACTGCCAGCGTACGGCCCGCGTACGGCTAACGTATTGCCAGCTTACGGCCAGCGTACGGTCAGGGCGTGCAACATAATAACAAAATGTACCTTGAAAAAATTATAGGTGGAACCTTTGATCTTCGCCCCGTATTCGATGCCGAGTTGGTTGTCAGCCAAGTCCTGCACGTTGCTGATGACCTGGTCGGAGGACATTGAATTTTAAAAATATATTTTGTCAGTATTTGAATGACGGTCTCAGAGTCAGACTGTGAGTACCGATTATGAAAATAATGTAAGACGCGTAGCCCACACGATTAAGGCGCGTCGCTCACACGACCAATGTGCCCGCGCCTCAACTGCGCCTCGACTGTTGGTCGTGTGGGCGACGCGCCTTACAGTCGAGGTGCAGTCGAGGCGCGGGCGCATGAGAGGCCCGCCGCAATGAGATTTTCTGTACAAATGAATGGCAGTGCGCTCATATACAAGAGTTGTAGCGCGGGCGAGGTGAAGTCGGGGTGGAGGCGAGCTGAAGGCGGGGCGGAGGCGAGGTGAAGGCGAGGTGGACTCGCCTTCAGCATAGCCCGGGCTTCGACGCCGCACCGCCGCTGTCGCGACGCCGCCTCGACTTACCAGTGAGCGACGCGCCTCGATGAGCGATGTTCCCTGGAGCTGAGCGTGGCGCGGATCTCGGTGATGAGCACGGTGAAGGTGCGGTTGGTCATGGACTCGGGCGGCGGAGTGTCGGCGGGCGGGTCGTGGCGCTGCCAGGACAGCCCCGCCCACAGCCCCACTCGCTCCAGCCGCCCGCCCCGCGCCAACTCTGCCACCTCAGCACCGAGCACCACACGATGAACTTCGTCAAACCAGACTTCTTCAGCACCAGCAGCAAGTTCCTGCAAACACAATCTTACCAGTAGCACTCATAAGCCCGGATCGTGGGAACATACGCGCGTGGTGGTGTGCGACCTCAGTAGCGCGTCCTCATGGCTGGGCGGCAGCTGGCGCGCCAGTAGGGCGAGCGGTGTCGTGCTAGCCGTAAGCAGCGCGGCGCCTCGCGCGTCGCCCTCGTGCAGCAGCACGGCGCGCTGCCAGCCCTTGGCCTGGCACAGCTCCGCGCACGCCTGCGCCAGCACCTGCGGGTGCGGGTACAGCTCGAGCGCCTCCCAGGACGCGTCGGCGAGCGCGGGGTCCACCAGCAGCAGCGGCAGTGCCGCGCGCGCTGCGCCCGCCGCCGCCAGCCGCGCAGTGCGCGCGTCGCCTCCGCCCAGCGCCGCCACCGCCGCGCTGCTCTCCTCACTGCCCGCCGCCTGAAACACACAACGTCGCCGGTCGGACTTGCGCTGAAAGGTTATGTTGTGAACTTGTGAATAGTAAGTAAGTACCCCGCGCGGCGTGATCATTTGTCATACGTGATACAGTATGATTTGTAGCATGGCTGGTTTTTGCTATAAAACACACAATACGGCTCTATTACTCCCGTTTATTGCTTGCATTTTAATTATTTATCAGTACCGTTTGGGCACGGAACTTAGGCCGAACTAAAGCAGTGTTCAACATAATACGAATGAATGCAGAACTATAAACTTGACCGTCTTCTAAATAACTGCATTCGATTTGTTTTCAATTTGCGTAAATATGATCACGTGTCTGAGCACCGCGGTCTCTTCTTAAGTGGTTGCCCATACGTCACCGTAAGGAGCTAAGAGCATTAACTACCTTGTTTCCTTTTTTTGTTTCTCCTACATCCCCTAGTTACTTTGCTCCCCACTTTCAGTACATTTATGCCAACCACAATACTAACTAACTAACTATAGTAACTGTCCCATTTTGTTATGCTACAATATGTTCATTAGGTATTACTAGCTGTGCCCAGCGGTTTCACCCACTGCTCACTTGGGGTATGAAAAATAGATGTTGGCCGATTCTCAGACCTACCCGATATGTACACAAAATTTCGTTTAAATCGGTCCAGCCGTTTCGGAGGAGTATGGGAACGAAAGCTGTGACACGAGAATTTTATATATTATATGTAGATATTACGTAGTCACCACGATTTAAAGTGTGGTTAGACTAATAATAAGTTTGGGTTCATACAACAAATTATTGTATTTATTGCAATTGTTGATTACAAATTGTGCTTGTTCAAGTTTACATTTTATATATTTTTCCCTTTATATTAGATTGGCGCCACATACATAAGTTATAACTTCGTACAATTATTAATTTCAGATCTCACAGCTACAATGCAAGAAGCTGCTTTACCAAGTACTTCAGAAACTAATGTGCATCTTAATCTAGGTAAGTTATGCAAATCTGATCTTGTATATAAATCAAATCAAATTAAATCATTTATTTCAATTAGACCATTACAGGCACTTTTGAATGTCAAGAAACAAAATGAATCTACAGTCCCGGTCACAAGGCATAATAACTTGTGAAATTACTGTAGTTGCCCATTCCAAAGCGTTGATCTCTATGGAGAAGAATGGGCAAGAAACTCCAGTGACACTCTTTTAAATTATAATATTTTTACAAAAACGTATTTACATCATTCAGGTTGAGATTATACAAATATGTGAGAACGATGTAGAAAGACGTGCACAGTAAGAGCGTCCAGAGTGAATCAAAAGCAAAATTTAATTTTAAATCTAAATAAGTTTAAAAATGAACCGTGGTAGCTAAAAAATGACCAGTCCCAACTGACAGCGCCCTAAATATGCGCCCTATAACTAAAAAAAAGTTTTGAATAAATATTAAACCATTGGTATATTTCTAGATTTGGCCAAAGCTTTCGACACGGTCTCAACCTCTATCCTTTTGCAGGGATTGGAGACTCTAGGAATTAGAGAAACAGCTCTGAAAATATTTCGTGACTACCTCTCTGATCGTAGCCAACGGGTTAAGGTTGAGGACTATACTAGCAATGAAGAACATCTATTTTTCGGAGTTCCACAAGGTAGTGTGCTAGGCCCTACTCTCTTTCTTGTGTATGTGAACAGGCTATGTCAACTCTCAATACCGAACTGCAGGATTCTTGTGTATGCTGACGACACGGCACTAATTATAAGTGGTGACACGTGGGCAGATGCCCATCGTTCCGCTGAGAATGCACTTGGTGTTGTGATGGATTGGCTCTCCTGTAATCTGCTCACACTGAATGTTTCAAAAACACACTATATTACTTTCTCTGCGAACTCTTCTACACAGCCTAATATTCCGCACATAAGGGCTCATAGATGCTCCTATCCCGCGTTTAGCACCTGCGACTGCCCCGCTATTCATAGAACAACTTGCGTAAGATATCTAGGAGTCCACATTGACTGCACTCTAAGCTGGAACAAACACATAGAGGTTGCGGTATCTCGTGTACGTAAGCTTATGTTCCCAATGAAAAAGCTTTCGGCTGTGGTTACTGCCCCATTGCTGAAAACCATTTATTATGCTTTAGTGCAGTCAGTTTTAACCTATTGCATCACTGTTTGGGGCGGATCATATAAGACTCTTATACTTCGTCTTGAGAGGGCGCAGAGGGCATTGCTGAAAGTGATGCTTCACAAACCCTATCGATACTCCACAAGCCAACTATACAGGGACATATCTGTGCTTACCGTCAGGCAACTTGCTGCACTCCATATAGTCCTACGTGCACATTCCTCACTAACTTTTGACCCGAAACTCTTTTCGCATAAACGACGTAAAGATATGGTTTGCCCTTCTATAAAAGCCAATACTGCTCTAGCAAGTCGACACTTTCCGAATTTAAGTGGTCGTCTTTATAATGCACTCAACAAAACTTGCAAAATATATTCTCTACCGAAATCTAAATGTAAGTCAGTTGTAAGTGAATATCTTCAGGGTCTTACATACGACGAGACTGAAAGACTATTCGCCAGAAATATATAACTATATATATGCGCTCTCCATTTAAAAGTATTTCCATGCATGTTTTTATTTTATTTTATTTTTATTTTAAATTTTTGATCTTAATCTTATAATTATTATTTAAATTAAATCAAATAGTGTTTTATGAATTATAATAATATTATATTTTTTTACCAAAACAAAACTGTATAATGTACCCAAACCCATATCTGTTTGTTATTCTATATTATTATTGTTATATTGCAAAAATTATGTTAAGTCTGATGTGTAAATCTGTAAGAGGAAGGCGCCGATGTCTGTCACACAGTTTATACTAGCGCAGACATCGCCGTTTACTCTATCTTCAAAGGAAGAACATAATTGTGTATATCGTTTTTGAATAGGATAGATGAATTGTACCCACATTTCTGCTAATAAAAATTATTATTATTATTATATATTACCTTTATTCATTCAATATACTTACAAATACATTTTTAAATATTTCTTTAAAAAATAATAGAAAAAACATTTAAAAATATAAAAGTAGGTCTCCGCCGGTATCGGGAGCAGGGTCCAAGCTACCGGTGGTTAGGGCTCCAGAGACCGGAACCTCCTCACAATGCGGGCCGTATCGAGGAGTACTGCCTTCTGAATCAGGCCCTTAATCCAACCGCCTAAGGAGAGCTTCGAGAGATGGTCTTCGATGCTCTTGGCCATCAGGCCATTGGCCGTAACTACTATCGGCACAATGACAGCCGAGCTCACATTCCACATATCGACAACCTCGTGTGCCAAGTCAAGATATTTGAGTTGTTTCTCTTTCTCAGCTTTCACGAGGTTCTCGTCATGTGGGATGGTAACATCGATTATCATTACGCGGCGCGCTGATCGGTCTATCACCACTATGTCAGGCTTATTGGCGACAATAGTCCTGTCAGTAATGATAGACCGATCCCAGTACAGCGTGACATGGTCTTTCTCGAGAACTGGGTCGGGCACATACTTGTAGTACGGTACCTCAGATTCCACAAGATTGTATTTCAAGGCAAGTTGCTGATGAATAATCTTGGCTACTTGGTTGTGTCTGTGCAAGTACTCGCCGTTAGCTAGACGAGAACAACCAGAAATAATATGTCTGATGGATTCACCCGGACGGTGGCATGCCCGACACACATCAACCGTCCCGTCCTTCATAATATATTTCCGATAGTTGTTCGTCAACATAACTTCGTCCATAATCGCACAGACAAAACCTTCAGTTTCCCCAAAAAGGTCGCTGAATCGTAGCCAGGATACGGATGCAAGAAAATCTACATCGGGCCCATGAAGAGCCCGGTAAAAGCGCCCGTGAAGCTCCTTGTCTTGCCATACTTTCTTGCGGTCCTCGGTAGTAAGTACTACAGGTTTGCGCCAGTTCTCTTTAGCCATGGACAGCGGGGTGAATCCCTTGTCCACTGCGACCACATCTCGGTGCATACCCAACTCAGCTTTTAAAAAATATTCCCTGAGACTGCACACCTCTCGGTTATGGAGGGTCTTCGCATTTAAGAAGCCTCGAACCCCACACTTCCGTGGGATGTACAGTCTCATCACTGATGATCGTGGGTGATGCATCCGATTTTCAGTCAGCAGTGTACGGACTCTCCTATCCAGGGCATCGAGTTCAGTCTGAGTCCATTTGAGTATGCCGAAAGAGTACATTAAAACCGGCATGACCCAACTGTTGAAGGCGCGCACCTTGTTCCCGCCCGAAAGAAGGCTTTTTAATACCTTCTTCAGGCGACCAAAGAAACGCTCCCTCAACAATTGCTTCATGTCAGCTACGTTAATGCCTAACGCTTCCGTCATACCCAAATACTTATAGCTTTCGAATGAGGAAAGGGATCTGAGGTGTATGGATTCCGAGAGTTGAATGCCTTCGGATTCCATAATCTCCCCTCGTTTAACATACATGACTGCACATTTGTCCACACCAAATTCCATCCTGATGGCGTTACTAAAAGTTTCAGTTACTTTCAGTAGCTCCATCAGTCGCAATTTGTTGGGGGCAAAGAGTTTCAGATCATCCATGTAAAGGAGGTGAGATATGACCTGACCGCCTCTTCTCAACCGATAGCCTAGTCCTGTATCCTCCAGCAATGTGCTAAGAGGATTCAGGGCCAGACAGAACCAAAGTGGACTCAAACTGTCGCCCTGAAATATTCCCCGTTTAATCCAAACAGGCTCATCGTTCCCCTGAATTTGTTGACATCCTGGATATCGAAGGACCGTCCTCCAGTGCCCCATACACGACTCAAGAAAGGCGCGTAGGGTTGCATCTATCTTGTACAACTCCAGCACCCTCTTGAGCCATGTATGTGGCACCGAGTCGTAGGCCTTCTTATAATCTATCCAACATGTCGACAAATCCTTGCGGGATCGACGAACCTGCTGGCTAATAGCCATGTCGATGAGGAGTAGCTCCTTAGTACCGCGGGACCCGTTCTTACATCCATTTTGAGAGACAGACATAATAGAGTTACTGTCAATGTGTTTGTTAATTTTCATTCTCAAAATGGACGTAAGAAGTTTATAGACCGTCGATAAACACGTGATCGGCCTATAATTCTTGGGTTCCGCGGGACTACCTGACTTATAGAGCAGGTGGGTAACGCCTGTTGTTAAGAACTGTGGCAGAGATCCGGACTCTAGACATGACTGAAATTGCGATGCCAGGCGAGTGTGTGAACTACTGAGCCATTTTAACCAAAAGTTATGCAGTCCATCCGGTCCCGGAGACTTCCAGTTCGGGAACGGACGGACAGCTCTGGCTATGTCTGATGGCGTAATTAAAATTGGCTCCATCTCTGGAATAGTTTCACACACTCGCTCGATATCACGCATCCAGTCAGTCTCAGTATGACAGACGGGCACCGACCAGATGCTGCGCCAGAAAGAACTCGTGGCGGCATCATCCGGGCGGCATACGTCTGTCATATTTTGGTCAGGTCGCTCCCAAGCTCTGTATACCCACCTCTCGTCACTCCGGAACATGCGATTCTGCGAGTACCGATCAACCCGCCGCTTATACCTCCGAATACGGCTCGCCCATGCACAAACTTTCTGCTTCAGGAAGTCGATGCGCTCTGTGATACGAGACATGTATTCCTGAGGACTGATTCCAGTCCCCGAGAAAGCCCGTCTCACAAAGCGCATGACACGTGGTCTTGTATTGCCCTCCCTGAAGCAGTATAGTTTACCGATGAGTACCCTGGCCTCGTCGATACGCCGCTCGATCCTGCTCTGCCAGGCTGGTACGGATGGTTTTAGTCGAGTAGCTACGTCATTGTTTTGGAATTTGACCTTAGCTACACGACATACCGCAACAGCCCCACAATACAGGATCGAGTGTGTATCAACGAGATCCTCGCTACTCTCGAATAAATTCTTAAGTTGCGAGTCCAAGGCACACACCAGTGCCCTATTATGCTTGTGCATGGGTAGCCGTGGTAATCGGGGTCTAAGTTCGGCTGCAATGGATCGATATTCACGAAGCGCATCTTCCAGAGCGCTCCTCAATCGGTCGTTGCACTGGCTACTTACCGTGGCAACCCTATCATCTTGCGCGCCAGCTGCAGGGTTGGACTGCGGTTGCATTGCATCAATAGTAGACGTTTGCACCGCGATTTGTGGCGGACTCAAGATGACATGGTTGCTCAGTACTTCTGAGCGCAGCCTATCAAGTGCGGCATCGTCCAACATGTGATTGCGTTGGATGACCCGCACCTGATCCGACAGTCGTTGGGCCGATACATTGACGGTTGGTTCAAGGTCCTGGAAAAGAGACAGCATCCTAACACGGTACGCAGTGAGGTTAGTTCCCCCCTCTGTAGACCCGTAATATGCGCGCATGACGTTTTCGTTTAATGACGGTGTCCATCTCATGCGCTGCACACAACCACCAGCAGCGGGGACCCTGCTCGGAGCCGCATGGCCCCTAAGTCCCAAGCTTCTTGGTGGCCGGCCTCTCCCCTGCCGACGTACTGGTGTTGGCGACGTCGGCGGAGAGAAATACTCGTCGCTCGAGCTCGACGCAACTGCCGCTGCCAATGACACAGGCAATCCGATGTCCGGCGGCGGCGAGGCGGAGCTGGGCGACGAGTCCGGGGGTGTTAGGCGTGCGCGTCGGTTTGCAGCTCTGGTGATCATGATCTTCTATTTAAAATTTAAGCATGTTCGGTTTATTTTCTCCTGTTTGGTGTTTTTCATTTTCGATTTGACAGATGTCATGTCTTCAAATTATTTATACATTTATTTATTTTTACATACACATAATTACATTTTTAAATATTTCTAAAAATCATAAAAAAAAACATTTAAAAATATAAAAATAGTAGCCCACCGATATCGGGAACAGGGTCCAAGCTACCGGCGGTCAGGGCTCCAGAGAAAGGAACCTCCTAACAATACGAGCCGTGTCCAGGAGTACCGCTTTCTGTATCAAGCCCTTGATCCAGCTGCCTAACGAGAGCCTCCTCAAGTATTGGTCGAGGCTCTTGGCAATTAAGCCATTGGCAGATACGACTATCGGCACAATGATCGCTGAGTCCACATCCCACATGTCGACAACCTCGCGAGCCAAGTCAATATACTTAATTTGCTTATCTTTCTCGGCTTTCACGAGGTTCTCATCATGCGGGACTGTTATGTCAACAATCATTGCGCGCCGCTCTGATCGATCCACCACCACTATATCAGGCTTGTTAGCAACAATAGTCCTGTCGGTGATGATGGATCGATCCCAGTACAATGTGATATTGCCATGTTCAAGAACTGGGTCGGGCTCATACCTGTAGTACGGCACTTCCGATTCCACAAGATTGTATTTTAGAGCAAGTTGCTGATGGATAATCCTGGCTACAAGGTTGTGTCTATGCAAGTACTCTCCGTTAGCTAGACGAGAACAACCGGAGATAATGTGTCGAATTGATTCACCCGGACGGTGGCATGCCCGACATATGTCAACCGTGCCGTCCTTCACAATAAATCTCCGGTAGTTATTTGTCATCATAACTTCATCCATAATTGCACAGACAAAACCTTCAGTTTCTCCAAAGAGATCCCCGGAACGTAGCCAGGCTACGGACGCTGAATGATCTACATCGGGTCCATGTAGGGCCCGGAAAAAGCGTCCGTGAAGCTCCTTACTCTGCCATACCTCCCTGCGGTCGTTAGTGTCAAGCACTACAGGTTTGCACCAGTTCTCTTTAGCCAAGGAGAGCGGGGTGAGGCCTTTGTCCACTGCAACCACATCCCGATGCATTCCCATGTCGGTTTCTAGGAAATATTCCCTGAGACTGCATATCTCGCGATTGTGGAGAGTCTTGGCGTTTAAAAAACCTCGACCTCCACAACTCCGCGGGATATACAGTCTCATAACCGAAGAACGTGGGTGATGCATACGAAATGCCGTTAACAATGTACGGACCTTCCTATCTAGGGCGTCCAGTTCTGTTTGAGTCCATTTGAGTATGCCGAAAGAGTACATCAAAACCGGCATGACCCAACCGTTGAAAGCACGCACCTTGTTTCCACCTGATAAAAGACTATTAAATACTTTTCTCAGGCGGCCAAAGAAGCGCTCCTTCAACGATTGCTTCATGTCAGCAACATTGATACCCAACGCTTCCGACATACCCAAATACTTGTAGGTTTCGTTTGCTGAGAGGGATCTAAGGTGTATGGAATCCGAGAGTTGGGTTCCCACAGATTCCACAATTTCCCCTCGCTTTACATGCATGACCGCACATTTGTCCACACCAAATTCCATACTGATGGCACTACTAAAGGTTTCAGTTACCTTCAGTAGTTCCATCAGTTGCGAATCGTTGGGGGCAAAGAGTTTCAGGTCATCCATGTAAAGGAGGTGAGATATAACCTGACCACCTCTCCTCAATCGATAGCCCAGACCTGAACCCTCCAGCAACGTGCTTAGAGGATTCAAGGCTAAGCAGAACCAAAGTGGACTCAAACTATCGCCCTGGAATATACCTCGCTCTATCCTTATCGGCTCACTATTCCTCTGGATCTGCCGAGATCCTGGATAGCGAAGGACCGTATTCCATTGCCTCATACACGAGTTCAGGAAGGTGCGTAGAGTTGCATCAACTTTATACAATTCTAGCACCCTCATGAGCCATGTATGTGGCACGGAGTCATAGGCCTTCTTATAGTCTATCCAACATGTCGATAGATGCCTTCGGGAACGGCGAACCTGTTGGCTAATGGCCATATCAATGAGGAGCAGCTCCTTAGTACCACGGGACCCGTTCCTACATCCATTCTGAGAAGCAGACATGATAGAATTGTCATCAATGTGTTTAGAGATTTTAGCCCTCAAAATGGATGTAAGAACTTTATACATTGTAGGAAGACACGTTATTGGTCTATAGTTTTTGGGTTCCGCCGTACTACCCGATTTATGGAGCAGGTGGGTTATTCCAGTTGTCAAGAACTTGGGTAGCGATCCTGACTCTAAGGTTGTCTGGAAAAGGGTCGCCAAACGAGCGTGCGACCTTTGAATCATTTTTAACCAAAAGTTGTGCAGTCCGTCCGGCCCTGGAAATTTCCAATTAGGCAACGGACGGACCGCACAAGCTACATCTTGGGGGCTGATTGTTATTACCCCCATTTCTGGTATTGGATCGCACGCTTGCTCGACTTCCCGAGTCCATTCACCCTCGGTATGACTGACAGGCACCGACCAAATGCTACGCCAAAACGAGCACATGGCGTCATCACCCGGTAGGTGCGTGTCAGACACACCTTGGTCCGGTCGCTCCCATGCTCTATACACCCACCTTTCATCGCTTTGGAATGTACGATTCAAAGTGTATCGTTCCACCCGCCGCTTATACCTACGAATACGGTTTGCCCATGCATACATTTTCTGCTTCAGGAAGTCGATGCGCTCTGTGATGTGGGACATGTAATCTGAAGGACTAATATCAGTCCCTGCAAATGCCCGCCTCACAAAGCGCATCACTCGAGGTCGAGTGTTACCCCCCCTGAAACAGATAAGTTTGCCAATGAGTGTTCTGACCACACCAATACGTCGCTCAATCCTGTACTGCCAGACTGGTACAGCTGGTTTCGGTCGTGTAGCTCTGTCATCAGGAAAGTTTACATGAGCTACACGACACGCCGCTACAGCCGCACAATACAGTATTGAGTGAGCATCAGTGAGGTTTTCGCAGTTGTCAAAATAGTTTGACAACTGCGAATCCAGAACAGCCACCAGCGCCCTATTTTTATTATGCATGGGCAACCGAGGCAAGCGTGGTCTAAGTTCGGGCGATATGTACCGATATTCTCGAATCGCACCCTCCAAAGCACTCCTCATTTCCTCATTGCACTGGGTACTTACATTAGTAGCCATGTCATTACTTACCTCGTCAACGTGACTAACTAGTTGGTGGGACTGTGGTGGAACCACAGCCTGCGACGAAGAGGCAATGACCTGGCTACTCTGCATTTCAGTTCGCAAGCGATCAAGTACGGTGTCATCCAACATACGATTACGCTGGATTACCCGCACCTGATCCGATAGTCGTTGTGCCGACACGTTGACAGCTGGCTCAAGCACCTGAAACAGAGAGAGCATCCGAACCCGGTACGCAGTCAGGTTGTTTCCCCCCTCTGTAGCCCCATAATATGAGCGCATGACATTTTCGTTAATGGAACTAGTCCATCGCATGCGCTGCACACTTCCACCGGGAGCTGGGACCCTATCAGAGGCCGGTGGGCCTCGAAGTCCGAAGCCGTCCGGTGGCCGGCGTCCTCCCCGTCGACGAGCAGGTGGTGGCGTCGTGGGCGGGGAAAAATACTCGTCGCTCGAGCTCGACGCAACTGCCACGGCCGGTGTCACAGCGCTCACGATGAGGCTGGGTTCCGGCGGCGGCGAGGCGGAGCTGAGCGGCGAGTCCGGAGGTGGAAGGCGTGCAAGTCGGCGAGCCGCTAATCGTGTTATCATTTTACATTGTAATTATCCATTTTTCACCTTTTGAGAGGTGACAATGTCAACTTGCCATTGTCTGTCAGTTATTAAAAATTTTAAAATATAATTCATTTCGGCAGGGTTTCGGAAGTTTCTATTGTTGATGTTTTTAGGTTTTGCTTATTGATTTTGTTTAGGTAATTAATTTATATTTTGTTGAGGCCAAGAACACTATTTTATATTTTTTTCTTCGGAGGAACAAATCACAACGTACGCGACACTTGGGGTTGCCAGTCGGTTCAAATTATTATTATTATTATTATATTAACACGTTTTTATTTCTATTTTTACAGGAGGAAAAATAATGGTAAAGAAAGCTAAGAATCGAGTATTCTTTACAAATACAGAAAAGGAACTGCACGATAAACTTGTTGCTGCAAGGATTAAGATAAGCAAAATGACAAATAGAGTTAAAAAACTGTCTGCCAATGTAAAAGCAGCAAAACTAATTGCATCCAACCCTGCAGTATGCGACATACTAGAAAATTGTACGAGTACAGGAAAATTATTAAAATTAGTATGCAATGTCGAGAGGACCGCAAAAAAGAAAAGGGGCGACGTTTTACCTTACAAGAAAAAAATGCTTCCTTATCTATTTTCAAGCAAAGTCCCAAAGGATACAGATTTTTGAGAAAAAAAAATATTTTGCCTGCTCAGCAAACCCTTATTAAGTTAGTACAAATTTGCAACATAAAGCCTGGGATAAACAATAATATTTTCTCTCAATTGAAAAATAAAGCTGACAACATGAAAATAGAAGAAAAGCTATGTGTTGTTACGTTTGACGAAGTTTCTTTGAAGAGCAGTCTTGCATATAACGAGAGAAAAGATAAAATCACAGGTCTTGTTGACAATGGACGAGAGAGACAAACTGAATTTGCAGATCATGCCCAAGTCTTTATGTTACGCGGCCTAATTTATAATTATTAGCAGCCAGTATCACACACATTTGCGTCGAGTGCTACTAAGGGGCCTGAATTAGCTCAACAAATTAAGGAAGTGATAAGAGGCTTGCAAGAATCAGGGTTCATAGTTGTTGCTACTATATGTGACCAGGGTACTAATAATAGGCAGGCTCTCAACCTGTTAATTAATGAGACCAGGGGAATTTATTTAAGAAAAGGTGAAGAAACTAGAGAAAATATAATTTTAATAAATGGTCAAGAAATTGTACCACTTTACAACCCTTCACAGTCATCTTCTGAAAGGAATTCGAAATAACCTTATGTGTAAAAATTTAGAATTCACCAAAGATGACGTAACAAAAATAGCGAAATGGTCGCATTTAAATTTACTACTAAAGAAAAACCCTGGTTACAAAGGCTTTAGATTGATTCCAAAATTAACGGAATATCATGTCAACCCTCTGAAAATTAACAAAATGAAGGTTAAATTCGCCTCACAAATATTCAGTCGTACTGTGGCGTCTAATATGGGATACTTGGCAGGTAATGTTTGTTTTATTGTATAACTAGAATATGCTACAAGCGAATGTACCATTCAGGGAAATCTAATATCACACGAAAAGTATCATAATCAGTCATGTTTTGAAAAATTACTTGATGCCATTGTTACTTATTTTATATCAATTTAAAGACCTATAATATAATAATAGCATGCAAAAATAAATATAATTCAGAACTTTAGACGCTTGACCTGTCTTACAATTTTTTTTTTTTTTCAGATAAGAACATATTTCTCGCTCAGTGTAAGGACACTGCTGATTTACTGCTGTTCATGGACAACATCTTTGACTCTGTGAATGGCAGTCGACAGAAGAATAAAAATGCGAAACCCCTACTAGGCCCAACAATGCCAAACTCGGCACATCACCAAATTTGGATTGAGGGTGTTCAAATTTTTAAATCCATGAAATTTATATCGAATGGTAATAAACAATCGATTGCCTCCGTTACCAATTGGGTGTGGACACTGAATGGAATAAAAACGTTATTAAAAAAACTTAAAAATGAGTTTAACGTGTCGTCAGTATGGTTGCGGCATCTTAATCAGGACCCTTTGCAAAATTTCTTTGGGGCGGTGAGAAGCCAAGGGTGCCGCAACACTAATCCCACCTGCGACCAATTTGAATCGGCTTTCGCCACATTATTAATAAATAATATAAGCAGTGTCCGCACCCGCGGAAACTGTGAAAAAGACTTTTGTGATGCATTGTACTCTCTCATTATCAACGAAAATGCGAAAACAACGTCGACCAGCTACCCTACCATGACGTGTTGAAGCAGAACTTATTCCGCTGAGGGAAAGGGACAGAGCTATACAGGGTGGCTAGCACCAACTCTTTCACTCAGTGGAATAAGTTCTGCTTTAGGATGTCATAGTAGGCCTACTGTTCATCGTTTGATTTTGCAAACATTTTTTAATTTAATTTTATACTTTTAGAGGATAAAGAAAGGGATCCCCGTATTATTGCCCCTCTCCAATACATAAGCGGATATTTTTTAAAAAAAATTTAGTCTAAAATATTTAAAGCTTGCACAGATTGTTGCAAGCATTTTATGAAAAAAAATGAAATTGAGTACATAAAATATAGGGAATACGCAGGTCGACGATTGCTTTGCACTCCCAGCAAGAAGTTAATAGAGCTGATTTCCAATATGCAAGATTTAATCAATGAGTTAACAAAAGAAAATATTGAAAAAATAAATTTAAAGCTAATCATTAATACAACTGTTATAGTCTCCGCCAGATAAGAAAAAATTAAAAGTCATTGACCCGACTTGTACCAAAAAACTCCACAAAACTTCATTAGCGATCGCTCGTCATTCAAAACTGTCGGCCATACTGCACCAATCGAGTTTCATAATACCAAACACTCATCCCAACGGAAATAAGTAAGAAAAACGTAAATTTCAAGAATAAATTGTGGTATTTTTTTAAGCTTCAAAAAATACATTTCAAACATTGAAATATGTAATTGCTGTGGTCTATGCATTTCAAAAATAATTTCCTTGCTGTATTTTTATTTTTCGATATTTCTTATGTTTTCAACTTATATTTCAATAGCAGAACATGCAATAACTGGATTTATTTATCCAGCTTTAACTCATATTCAAAGAAGTATACAATGAATTTAAAAAACCGAATTTTAAAATTCATACCAAAAAATCTAATTTTTTAGGTTATGCCCTCATACTCATGCGCTGAGTGTGACGTCAGAGCAAGTCAGGGGTGCAGTACCTATCCACCGTTTTGTAATTAAGTACCTATAGCGTCCTTCGTCTCGAGTGTCATTCCAAATTGGTTTGCACATGGGATTGACTGACCGAATTCATACTCGAAAACTTTACTAAGATCATTTTTTGATAATGTCAATAATTTCGGAAATAATCGCTCCAAAAGTAAAAAACAATGTGTCCCCCCCCCTCTAACTTTTGAACCATAAGTTTAGAAAATATGAAAAAAATCTGAAAAGTAGAACTTTATAAGGACTTTCTATGAAAATCATTTTGAACTTGATTGACACAACAGTTTTTGTACAAAAAAGACAAAAAGTTGTACAAAATAATTTCTGGACTAAGTTTGTAGTATAATCGTATATGCAAGCATTTTTTGTAACTTTGTTTACATATATTATTATCCTGAACGTATCTTTTTTTAAACAAAAAAAGAATTATTGAAATCGGTTCTCGCAATCCAAAATTACCACCGAAATTGCACGTCTTTGTATTAATTAGTAACCCAATTCCCCGAGAGATGGCGCTGTAGGCACTTATTACATTGGATCGGGTATTACCGAATTGTTCGGTTGGCCTCATAACTGGGAACACTTATTGTGACGGACGGGAAACTACGGAACCCTACACTGAGCGTGGCCCGACACGCTCTTGGCCGGTTTTTTATCTTGCTGTTAATTGTTCTTACTAAAGGTCGAGGAACGATTTTTTCAAGGTCAAAGTTATTGCTAGACCCTTATGAACTTAGAGGATTGTATTGATGCTTTGGATGATTATAATTCTATAACTAAATACATTCTTATATTATCACGGATGAACTGAAGTAATTGCGAGTGGATGTTTATGTGCAGGCGAAACGGTCTACCCTCTTTCTTGTTCGCTTTTGCGATCAATGCCGCTGCCATTGTCACTTATGTCACTCACAACACGGCTGCTCCCGACACACAATTCTCACTGTAACTACTGTAACACTGTTTTCGGTTTTTACACAATTGTGTGACTCGTCTCTTAGTTATTTTGTGTTTGCAATATTTTTTTATTTTTTTTTTTTACTCTTATATAGATTCTTTTCTACCAATTCGTTGTGAATGAGTGGACATGGTTGGCCTTGTAGATTCTTGGACGCTTGTTAACTTTTGTTAACGTATTATTTTATTTTAATTTTTGTAAAGTAAGCAATGACTTATTGTCGGGCCTACGTTGTCCTCTCATACTTAAGTGCTAACGCTGTAACAACAACATTGTAAAACCATATAATTTTAAAAGAGTAACAATGGAGTTTCTTGCCGGTTCTTCTCCATAGGAAACGACCAACCCGAACCATGCATCTTTTCTCGACGTTTTATAAGTGCCCATGTAGGCCTATGTGAAATAAAAATATTTTGATTTTTGATTTTGATTAAGTTGGGCCCGAAATGGAAAGTGCTAGAGGGGCTGTTGTGCGTTCCATTATTATTAAAAAATATATAATTCGTGTGTGTTTGTGTGCCTATTTTTGTTTTTATTTGAAATAAATGATTCGAATTTGAATTTGGTTTAAGGGTTTCATTGAGTACTACATATTAGGTACCTTCCAAAATAAATACGATTGAATAATAATTATGGGTTTGGCCAAAAGGTTTGTAACTCACACATCAAGGACGCCCCGTACCGCGATACGTTTGTTTACATCGTGTGGCGACACTTTTTACTACTACACTTTACAATTTTTCGTATCGTTTAAATACATTGGTACACGGGGGTTAACGACCTTTATTTTTTTCTTATCTGGCGGCGACTATAGTAGTTTTGTAGATTTTAAATTTATAAAATGTATAATACATAAAGAAAAAGTAATAGATTTTTTAATTAATATTTTTTTTATTTATTTCTCTTCTTAAAATTATATTTTTAAATATTTCTTAGAAAATAAATTTAACAAAAAAAAAACATTTAAAAATATAAAAATAGGTTTCCGCCGGTAACGGAAGCAGGGTCCAAGCTACCGGTGGTTAGGGCTCCAGAGACAGGATCCTCCTCACAATGCGGGCCGTATCGAGGAGTACTGCCTTCTGAATCAGGCCCATGATCCAACCACCTAAGGAGAGCTTCGACAGATGTTCGTCGAGGCTCTTGGCAATTAAGCCATTGGCCGTTACGACGATCGGCACAATAATAGCAGAGTTTACATTCCACATGTCAACAACCTCGTTGCCAAGTCAAGATATTTGAGTTGTTTCTCTTTCTCAGCTTTCACGAGGTTCTCGTCATGTGGGATGGTAACATCGATTATCATTACGCGGCGCGCTGATCGGTCTATCACCACTATGTCAGGCTTATTGGCGACAATAGTCCTGTCAGTAATGATAGACCGATAGCTAGACGAGAACAACCAGAAATAATATGTCTGATGGACTCACCAGGACGATGGCATGCCCGACACACGTCAACCGTCCCATCCTTCTTAATATATTTCCGGTAGTTGTTCGTCAACATAATTTCGTCCATAATCGCACAGACAAAACCTTCAGTTTCCCCAAATAGGTCACCGAATCGTAGCCAGGACACGGACGCCAGAAAATCTACATCGGGCCCATGAAGAGCCTTGTAGAAGCGCCCGTGAAGCTCCTTACCTTGCCATACTTCCTTGCGGTCATCGGTAGTAAGTACTACAGGTTTGCGCCAATTCTCTTTAGCCATGGACAACGGGGTGAGTCCCTTGTCCACTGCGACTACATCTCGGTGCATACCCACGTCGGCTTTTAAGAAATATTCCCTGAGACTGCACACCTCTCGGTTGTGGAGGGTCTTTGCGTTTAAAAAGCCTCGACCCCCACATTTCCGTGGGATGTACAGTCTCATCACCGATGATCGTGGGTGATGCATCCGATTTGCAGTCAGCAATGTACGGACTCTCCTATCCAGGGCATCGAGTTCCGTTTGCGTCCATTTGAGTATGCCGAAAGAGTACATTAAAACCGGCATGACCCAACTGTTGAAGGCGCGCACCTTGTTCCCGCCGGAAAGAAGGCTTTTTAAAGTTCCGTAGTCAACTAGGAACCCTTATAGTTTCGCCATGTCTGTCTGTCCGTCCGTCCGTCCGTCCGTTCGTCCGTCCTCGCTTAATCTCTGTGACCGTTAGCGCTAGAAAGCTGAAATTTGGTAACAATAATTATGTATATCAATCACGCCGACAAAGTGGTAAAATAAAAATTTGAAAAAAATGTTTTATTAGGGTAGCCACCACAAATTAAAAAAAAACACTTCCCACTTTACATATATTATGTAAAGTGGGAAGTGTTTTTTTTTTTTTTTTTTTTTTTTTAATTTCAACCCTAACGTGTGATATATTGTTGGTAAAGGTATTTAAAAAAAACTAGTTGAGTAGTAGTCGACAACGACGACGACGACGTTCCGGAGGTGACTGGGGTGGATCTGAGAGCGGCGGTGGGCAGGCTGAAAGCCAAAAACACCGCCCCGGGACCCGATGGCTTGCATGGCAAAGCCTGGGTCCTGGCCCTGGAGGCTCTCGGGCCCCGACTACTAGGGCTCCTAAGCGCATGTTTGGAGAGAGGCCAGTTCCCACTTCGTTGGAAGACGGGGAAGCTGGTCCTCATTCAGAAGCCGGGGCGCCCTGCGGACTCTCCGTCCGCAT
The DNA here is from genome assembly GCA_958449745.1 of Ochropleura leucogaster. NCBI lineage: Eukaryota > Metazoa > Arthropoda > Insecta > Lepidoptera > Noctuidae > Ochropleura > Ochropleura leucogaster. Next base: position 22,408,457 of record OY288201.1, read on the forward strand.
TCCGGCCCATTGTGCTGCTCGACGAGGTGGGCAAGCTCTTTGAAAGAGTAATTGCAAACCGCCTCGTCGGGCACCTTGTGGGGACGGGGCCGGATCTTGCGGATCACCAGTATGGTTTCCGCAAGGGGCGCTCGACGGTGGACGCCATCATGCGCGTGAGAGCCCTTACGACGGGGGCTGCAGTGTCCAGGGGTGGGGTTGTCGTGGCGGTGTCTCTCGACATCGCTAACGCGTTTAACACCATGCCCTGGGGCTGCATTAGGGAGGCACTCCAATACCGCCGGATGCCGACCTATCTTCGTCGTGTGGTCGGGGCATATCTGACGGACAGGGCCGTCATATACCCCGGTCGCTCTGGAGAGTGGAACCGGCGAGAGATGTCGTGCGGTGTCCCACAGGGATCGGTCTTGGGGCCGCTCCTGTGGGACATCGGTTACGACTGGGTGCTGCGCGCCGACCTCCCCAGCGGCGTCAGTGTAGTTTGCTACGCTGACGACACGCTCGTCCTGGCTCAGGGGGGGTCGCACCAGGCGGCGGCCGACAATATGACACGCGGGGTTGCGATAGTCGTGGAGAGGATCCGGCTACTGGGTCTCGAGGTGGCCTTGCACAAATCCGAGGCCATGGTTTTTCATGGCCGCGGAAACACGCCACCGTCGGGATCCCAGTTGACGGTAGGAGGGGTTCGCATCGGCGTCGGGTCGACGATGAAGTACCTGGGAATCGTCCTCGACAGCCGGTGGAACTTCGTCGAACACTTCCGACGTTTGGCTCCCAAGCTCGAGCGGACGGGGGCTGCTTTCAAGCGGCTCCTGCCCAATCTCAAGGGGTCAAACGCCTCCTGCCGTAGGCTCTATGCCGGAGTCGTGCGGTCCATGGCCCTTTACGGGGCCCCAGTATGGGCGCGTTCTTTAGGGCGGCGCGCCGCCCACTATCTGAACGCGCCCCAAAGGGTGGTGGCCATACGGCTTGTCCGGGGCTATCGCACGATCTCCGGCGAGGCAGCAAGCCTCCTTGCCGGACTGCCACCGTGGGATCTGGAGGCGATAGTCCTCGCGCGCCTGTTTGAGTGGCGCGCAGAGGCACTACACGGGGGGGAAAACCCACTGCCGCGGCAAGTTGCCGCTCGGCGGGCAGACCTCCGGTGCGATCTCATGGTGGCATGGAGAGAGCGACTGTCGCAACCCCGTGCAGGGCACGCTACAATAGTGGCGGTAAGTCCCCTCTTTGAGGAGTGGCTGGAGAGGCGTCATGGCGTCCTCACCTACCGCCTGACGCAGGTCCTCACCGGACACGGAAGTTTCGGGAGGTTCCTGCACATCATCGGGCGGGAGGAAGCGCCCGGGTGTCACCATTGTGACGATCGCCCGGAGGACACGGTGGAGCACACAGTGGCGATCTGCCCGGCTTGGGCGGAGCACCGCCGTGCCCTCGTAGAGGCGATCGGCGGCGGCGATCTCTCGCGTCCGGCCCTGGTTCAGGCCATGGTCCGGAGCGAGAGGGAATGGGAAGCGGTCACCACCTTCTGCGAAGCAGTAATGCTAGCGAAGGAGGTGGCCGGGCGTTTGAGGGAGAGAACATCTGCCCAACGCCGCCGCGGGAGACGCCCATGGCGCCGGGCGCCGCGAGACGACTTCCGGCCACCGTAGATGCGGGCCTGTGGGCGGTGAGCAATGGGTAGTTCACCGTCCGTCCGTCGATTGACGACAGGCCGTGTCGACGGCGCGTTCGTGTTTCACGCGCGCCTCAAAGAGAGTCAGCAAAGCAGAGGGGCTTGCCAGAGCCTCTGCCTGCCGGGGTTGCGGGTTGTTCGAAAGAGATACCGCGGCCTCGGAACGTAAAGGGCAATAGAAGAAACATGGGTGGGTTTTAGTCAGTACAAGTCTGACATGCCCCCCCGCTCCACCCAGAGCGGGGGAAGTCATTGGATGATTTCCCACCCGAAAAAAAAAAAAAAAAAAAAGTTATTTAAAAATGAATAGGGGTTTACTAAAATCATTTTTTGATAATGTCAATAATTTCGGAAATAATCGCTCCAAAAGTAAAAAACAATGTGTGTGTCCCCCTCTAACTTTTGAACCATAAGTCTAAAAAATATGAAAAAAAACTGAAAAGTAGAACTTTATAAGGACTTTCTATGAAAATCATTTTGAACTTGATTGACGCAACAGTTTTTGTACAAAAAAGACAAAAAGTTGTACAAAATAATTTCTGGACTAAGTTTGTAGTATAATCGTATATGCAAGCTTTTTTTGTAACTTTGTTTACATATTTTATTATCCTGAACGTATCTTTTTTCAAACAAAAAAAGAATTATTGAAATCGGTTCTCGCAATCCAAAATTACCACCGAAATTGCACGTCTTTGTATTAATTAGTAACCCAATTCCTCGAGAGATGGCGCTGTAGGTACTTATTACGTTGGATCGGGTATTACCGAATTGTTCGGTTGGCCTCATAACTGGGAACACTTATTGTGACGGACGGGAAACTACGGAACCCTACACTGAGCGTGTTCCAACACGCTCTTGGCCGGTTTTTAATACCTTCTTCAGGCGACCAAAGAAACGCTCCCTCAACAGTTGCTTCATGTCAGCCACGTTAATGCCTAACGCTTCCGACATACCCAAATACTTATAGCTTTCGGATCATGGGCGTAGCCAGCCTTGGGGTCAGGGTGGGGCAGCAGTCAACCTACCTCCCCCCCCTACCCCGATATTTTTTTTGGGCTCTGCGCCTGTGCCAATTTGTTAATCTGTAAATTTAGAGGTTTATATTGTCAGTTCAGAAAATAAACAATTACACACAGGATAGATAATATCAATTCATAATTTAATTTATAAAACAATATCATCATTTAATTTATAAAACTTGCAGAAAGCTTCTGTTTATTTTTTCAATGTTATCAAAGAATCCTTACTAATATAATAAATGCGAAAGTGAGTGTGTTTGTTTGTTACGTCTTCACGCCTAAATGGCTTAACCGATTTTGATGAATTTTGGTACAGGGATAGTTGGGATGGGCGGAGCGCCGCCGTGCCCTCGTAGAGGCGATCTCTCGCGTCCGGCCCTGGTTCAGGCCATGGTCCGGAGCGAGAGGGAATGGGAAGCGGTCACCTCCTTCTGCGAAGCAGTAATGCTAGTGAAGGAGGAGGACGGGCGTTTGAGGGAGAGAACCTCGAACCAACCCAGCCGCCGCAGGAGGCGACCTGGGGGCCGGGCGCCGCGAGACGACTCCCGGCCACCGTAGATGCGGGCCTGTGGACGGTGAGCAATGGGTAGCTCACCGTCCGTCCGTCTATTGACGACAGGCCGTGTCGACGTGCGTCCGTATTTCACGCGCGCCTCAAAGAGATGTCAGCAAAGCAGAGGCGCTTGCCAGAGCCTCCGCCTGTCGGGGTTGCGGGTTGTTCGAAAGAGATACCGCGGCCCCGGAACGTAAAGGGCAATAGAAGGAACATGGGTGGGTTTTAGTCAGTAAAAGTCTGACATGCCCCCCCGCTCCGCCCAAAGCGGAGGAAGTCATTGGATGATTTCCCAACCGAAAAAAAAGGGATAGTTGGGACTCTGGAAACGGACATAGGCCTTCATATATCAATCTTTAGAAAAAAAAGATTGAGATATGAGGGAGAAAGAGGGAAAAAAAGGAACTTAACATTGCTATTACAATAATTATTTTAATTTGACGGCACGGTTGGTGCAGTGGCTGTGGGCTCGATTTCTGCGCTGCGTGTCGCGGGTTCGATTCCCGCACGGAATATTTGTATGAACTGCAGATAATTGTTTCGGGTCTGGCTGTTTGTGTATGTGAGTTAAATGTTTGTAAACGCACCCACGATACAGGAAAATTTCCTAGTGTGGGGCAACGTTTTTTAAAAAAGAAACAATATGTTGAAGGCAAAAACTACGGGTCGCAGGTACCTGTAAATCAAGAAAGAGTGACTAGTTGTGTTACCCCTAACTTAACGCGAGCGAAGCCGCGGATAAGAACTAGTATAAAATAATTGCACCCATGTGATATATCGCAAATCAAATCATTTATTTCAATTAGACCATTACAGGCACTTTTGAATGTCAAGAAACAAAATGAATCTACAGTCCCGGTCACAAGGCATAATAACTTGTGAAAGTACTGCAGTTGCCCATTCCAAAGCGTTGATCTCTATGGAGAAGAATGGGCAAGAAACTCCACGGACACTCTTTTAAATTATAATATTTTTACAAAATCGTATTTAGGTACATCATTCATGTTGATATTATACAAATATGTGAGAACGCTGTAAGAGCGGCCACTATCAGCGAGACATTTAGGTGAGCATGACACTATTCGACTACATCAGGGCTTCGTCAAGTCAATGATAGTACATAGCACTCACATATGGGCTTAATAATTATACAATACTAGAGAATTGATTCTATACATTGCAAAGATAGTCTTACAATCTTCTGCAGCTTCCACTATAGCTTCGGATACTTATCAATGAGTTTACCCCTATGCTTGAGGAGCAGGACCAGCATTGAGCCAAGCATTTTTATCATCAATATCCCCCAACTTATAATATGCTTGCCTACATAGTGTGCGTTTAATACAAGATTTAAACGTTTCATTCAGTTGACAACTGATCTGCGACGAGTTTCTGAAAAAAAAAAATAGAAGCTTTCTGCAAGTTTTACAAATTAACCGTATAGTTCGGTACGGACCCCTTCGGGGGCTCGACTTTCACACCTCCGCTGGCTCGGTACTGGCCCCGAAAGGGGTCGGACATTTAAGTCATATGACCTCCTCATTACTTTTGTAAATATTTTATTTTCTGGTTAAAAAATAATATGGGTGTGCATTCATTAAGATAGCTAGTAGAATAAAAATCTCATATGTAAACGTCATTAGAAGTTCTTTAATTATTGAGTAAGTTTCTTAATTATGTCTTAAAATCCAAATGTGTAAATTACGATCATCGCCATTTTGATGGCAGTGTAGGTCGACGCTAAAAATCATAAAAAAGTATGTTTTCGGACATTTAAACTCCATATTATTGGGCAGAAATCATTCGTAATTGAACTTATATTAGCAATGGTAATGATACATTTTGAAATCTAAAGTCGAAGTATCGCGCCAATCGTGCTTGTTTACATTTTTCATTCCACATTATATCACACGGACGCGAATATATTCTACAACAAATGAGACAAATATCATTGCAAATATTATAAATAACATGAACATGCCCAGATCTTATCGTAATTTGCAATAATAGGACCATTAACACGTAATATTCATAACCACTGCTTAATTCTCTTTCGAAAATGACGTCCATTTCTTTTTTTTTAATTTTGTGATGTGTAAATGCGATTATTTCAATCGATTATTTTCTAGTAAATCAATCAATTCGAATAATTAAAATAAGGAATATCAGAAATTGATAGATGAAAATAAGAATAATTTTGTAATACGTGTAAAATACTATAAATATTTATAATAATATTTTTTACGCCACTAAAACCGACTCAACAACAAACAGTAGAATCTGATCTATGGCTAAATTCGCGCCAATTTTATTTTCAGATAAAAATTCAATTATGGAATGCGCTCGCTGTTCGAATTTATATTAAAATGTTTATTTGCTATTTTATTAATAATTTGGTTTTGTACCTACTATTAGAATGTGAATTGCAATTAGAAATAAATAAGGTTGAATATAGAACGACCTTATTATGATCTTGGTCAGTAAAAAAAATCAGCCAAGATAAATTATATTTGTTCGACAAAATTGTTTGTAGTATGGTTGGATTAGTTATTTGGAAAGCGTTTTCATTCTTTCCTAAATTATGGCTCGTAGACCATTGTGTTCTTGGAGTGGAAGCCTTGGGGTAAAAATGGCCTAGAGGGAGACCACAATTGAGATGGAAAAAAAACCCCGGTACACGACATCAAGAAAACTCCAGGTACAAAATGAACCTATTTTGAACCTGGAGTTTTCTTGATGTCGTGTACCGGGGTTTTTTTTTGGGTGGGAAATCATCAAATAACTTCCCCCGCTCCAGGCGAAGCGGGGGAAGTGTCAGACTTTTACTGACTAATGTCCACCGATCAATGTCCCTTCTTTTACTCGGGGCTGCGGTATCTCTTTCGAACAACCCGCGATCCCGGCAGGACCCTACTGGGGTTGCGGGTCTGACCCTCCCCCCCGCTCCGCCCAGAGCGGGGGAAGTGACACCTACCACCTGACGCAGGTCCCCACCGATCACGAAGGTTTCGGGACGTTCCTGCACATCATCGGGCGGGAATAAACACCCAGGTGTCACTAATGTGACTATCGCCCGGAGAACACGTTGGAGGACACAGGCAGTCTGCTCTTTTGAGCGGAGCACCACTCTGTCCCGGAGGAGATGGTGATGTTTGAAGGAGAGAACCTCAAACCAAGCCAGCCACCGCGGGAGACGCTACAGGGATCGGGCGCCGCGAGACGACAACGACCTTTTGTTAAAAGTTTAACAGGAGCGGATTTTTGATGATTTCCCAACCAAGTGGCGCAAGACCGATATAAGTTCCTAAAGAATTCCTGAGAAGTTTATGAGAAGGCCTCTTTTAAATTCGTAAAAATGTCCTTAAATTCCAAAAAATAGAGATACACTATTTAAAAATACTTTTTAGGGTTCCGTACCTCATAATAAATAACACAAGCCAAATATCAAATCTGTGGTCCCTTGAAGCTGTGAAAAAAACAACCCTCCAAGTCTACGTAGAGAAAAGATATGACCGTTTATGTCGTCAGTTTGTACGGAACCCTTGGTGCGTGAGTCCGACTCGCATTTGGCCGGTCTATTTTTAATAGGCTGAACCGCTTACTGCTACGCAAAGGTCTCCTTAAACCTTTCTATTTTTTTTATCCAATCAATACTTTCAAGTGTCAATATTTTAGAGCCCCGATGTGTACTTGTGTACGGAGTCCCTGTATGTCTAAAACAAGGCTCTACTGCGGAGGCATGGCTTTCTAGGTGCGGAACGGTATGGTTGTGTCGGTTGGGCTGCCTGACTGGCTACCTACAGGATTAGCATGACCTACAAAATTGGCCGCCATTTTCATTTATCGTCATTCAAGAAAACAGTCAAAATCTTTCACCGCAAAACCCTTTGACAGCAAATGTACCTCAAATCTGGGCGCATAACAAAATAATTATAGTCTTAGGAACCAGAAGCGGATTATCTTAAAAAAAAACAAAGCACTAATAACCTAAAAGTTATATTTCTTACAAAATATCTTCAATCAATCTCAAACACATATATTATTAAATATAACAGAATTAAATAACACGACCCTAATCAACACTCAACGTCTTCAGAATACGTCCGTCGCCTTCGGAAGTCAAGTAGGAAAAGAGACCGTTGACAGCACGCCATACCTTTTTATGCACTTTCACTCGGAGTGGGTAGGTTGGAAATGGAAACGTCTAAGACGGCCGTTCCTGACAGCGCGACGTCCTCGACCGCATCATGATTCCCATCATTCGCTTCAGATCCATTTCTCACAACCTGGCTATCATCATTATTTAGATCAACGTTATTATCTGAAAAGACATAAGAGTACATGAGTAGTTAAATAACATGTCTTGGGTTTGAAGCTTATTCATCCTGGAGTAGTTACATACGAAGAGTTCATAAATTTGACCAGTGTTACAGGCGCAAGCGTGCACTCAAGCGCCAGCAACAAAGACCACCACAAGTGATTTCTGAAGTTGAATCAGCTTCCAACCCAAGAGATTCAATGTATTCCTAATGATGGAATCCGGACTTCCACCACCAGCCATACATTGTTATCGATAGAGGCCCAAACGTTCGCTTGTCGTTTTCACGAATACATAGTAGAGGCCCAAACGTTTGCTTACTATGCATTTGTGACACATCGCGTCATTGAGACAGAGGCCCAAAAGTTCTGCATGTCTCTACTATGACCGCGGAGCAGAGCAGAGGCCCAAACGTTAGCATGCTAATAACTCACCACTCTCAAAGAAAGCTGAGCACGTATCCGGCGTCCACTCGCCACGCCATAACATCATATGTTCGGCGGCGGCTTGAGTCTTTTTGCCATAAGACCCAGCTAGTAACTCTAGCTCATAGCGGTGGTGTGGCAGCACACGGACAACTTTATACGGGCCGCGCATGCCGGAGTCTAGTTTCCCCGTAGACTGCGCAACTTTGCTCACAAACACGAAGTCACCAACAGCAAACGTACGTGGTTGCCTTCGATCTTTATTTACATAAGCATCCTGATTACGCTGATTGGCTGTGAGGAGCTCAGAAGCACGTTGTCTTCTTAAAGTTAACAAGGCTTCTCTGTTGGGATGAGAGTTCTTGAGTGCAACGTCTCGCACCAAGGATCTGATGACGGGAGTAGCCGCGTCTATGCCTACCAGCAGCTGAAGTGGTGAGGTCTGGGTGGTGGCTTGTCTACAGACGTTGAGGGTAAGCTGCACCTTCCAGAGCACATCAGACCATTGTGAGCCTTTATTGCCCACCTCGACCCGCAGCATGTTAAGAACGGTTCGGCAATATCTTTCCACTTGACCATTCTCGCGATGAATGCCCGGCGTTATAAAGTGTATCGAAGATCCCAACTCAGTGACCCAATTTTGAAAAGCCCTACTGTCAAACATCCTACCACGATCACATATTATCATAGATGGGGTACCAAATAGGGATACTGCGTTAGAGAACACACGTTTTAACTCATCAGCGTCTTGTCTATACAACGAGTAAAGTAGACAATATTTAGAAAAGGCATCAATAACAATCAAAACATATTTAAAACCATTTGATTCAGGAAGTGGTCCTAGAACATCAGTATGTACGACAGAAAAAGGGATTTCTGGTTTGGACCAAGACTGGATTGGCTGATAGGGAGCCCTAGGAACTTTTTTATGTGCCAGACATATAAGGCAATGACTTATATACTTTCTCACAAATGCCCGAAGGCTTGGAAACCAAAAATGACGTAAAATCAAGTCAGTGGTTCTGTCAGTACCAATATGTTCATGGTCATCGTGGAAAACCCTTAACAGGCTGAGCCTATGACCCTTTGGGATAAAGCACAAAAGTCTCGGTTCTTCCCCAGTGGGTGTAAACTTGTAGTACAATAGATCGTTTTTGATTGTGTATCTCTTTGGATCTAATTGGCCTTCCCTCAATTTAGACATCAAGTCTTGAGTCTCTGCGTCAGCGGTTTGAGCAACCTTTGCCCAATTGTTTGGATTTCGAATATGCGAGATATTATCGGTAGGAGGAGGGTTGCGACTTAAAAAATCTGCGTGTTGCATTAATGAGCCTTTCCTATAATCAAGAGTGAACGTAAAATCTTGCAAGTAAACCCACCAGCGCGCAACCCGGGGTAACAAATCTTTCTTTCGCTCCGTTAACTTTAAAGAATTACAGTCCGTCACTATCCTAAAGTGAATACCAATAAGATAGTGGCGAAAATGCTGGAGCGCGCGTACAACAGCCAACGTTTCCAATTCATAACTGTGGTACCGCGATTCCGCACCCTGAGTGGACTTACTAAAGTACCCAACAACCCTCTTTCTGCCATCGTTATGATTTTGGAGTAAAATGGCACCAAATCCAATAGCACTAGCATCTGTGTGAAGCTCCGTAAGCAACTGGGGATCAAATATTGCTAAAACCGGTTCATTTGTTAGGCAATTTATAATATAGTCGCGAGCAGCCTCCTGCTCAGAGCCCCATGAAAAAGGTTCACCCTTCCTCAGCAGCCTTGCTATACTGGCTGTTTTCGAGGCATAGCCAGCAATATAACGGCGAAAATACCCAGCTAGCCCAAGGAACTGTCGAACCTCTTTCACATTTGTAGGTTTTGGAGAACGTACAAGTGCATCTACTTTACCTGGGCTCGGCCGTACCTGACCATGTCCAATCAGTCGCCCTAGATACTCTATTTCTACGTCTAGAAAAGTACACTTTTTTAAATTTATGGAAAATCCCGCAACTTTAAGTATTTGTAAAACTTTTCTCATTGTTTTAAGACCTTCATCTACCGAGTTGGACAGAATCAATACGTCATCGATATAGGTTAGAACCCTACCAATGTCAATGAGAGGTTTTAATGTTTTCGAGATAATCCTCTGATAGACAATCGGAGCATTAGCAAGACCATATGGCATTTTTAGATACTCATACTGCCCTTCAGGCGTTACGAAGGCTGTTTTACTTATGGAATCGTCATCTTTCATAGGCACCTGGTGGAAGCCAGTAGCCATGTCAAGGCTAGTGAAGATTTTGAAGCTACCAAGTCTATCTATGTGGTCATCAATCAACGGCAAAGGAAATCTTTCTTTAACAGTAATGGCATTAAGTGCTCGGTAGTCTACGCACATCCTATCACTCCCGTCCTTCTTTTTAACAAGGATGATAGGACTGGCGTAATCTGACTGTGATTCACGAATTATTCCCTTGCTGAGAAGATCGCTAACAATATTTCGAACCCTGTTTTTTTCATCCACCGAAAGCTTATAAGGACGGTGGGTTATCGGAACGTTAGACGTTAGTTTGATCTCCATACTACCAGTGTTCACTGTGGAGGTTGCCGTACCAGAAATAAACAAATCAGAGAACTCTTTGATGATTTCCAGTAACCGATCCTTATCGGCACCCACTAAGGAAGTTTTAATATACGCATCGTCTACAGTGTTCACGAGTTGCACGGTTGACTGATTGTCCGACCTGGTAAGCCGTTGCTCACTACGTGTACGAGTGTAAATCAACCCGTTTCGATTCAGGACATCAGTTCCAATTAGGATAGGTGCATTTATGCATTCAGCAGGGGCAACATATAAATCAATTTCTAGTGACACTTCTGGAAATTCTACGACTGCTGTGATGACAGAGGTCGATTCGATAATCTGACTTCCTATCCCGCGCATCAAGCGATAAGCTGGTTTACGATTAAAATTAAAATGTTTAAGTACCTTTTCCGAAATTAATGAAATATCAGAGCCGCTGTCAATCAAAACATCAACAGGTATTTTCTGTACAACGGCTGAGATTACGTTTTTTTGTCTGGGGTCAATTCTGAGCAAAAATTTACTTCACTCTTATTCTTACTATTACTATCAGAGCGCTGCTTTTGGAAACACGAATCAATTAAGTGTCCCTTACGTTTGCAAAAAGTACAGCGTTGAACGGGTTTATCGGTTCTATCGCTTGATGTCGTTGGAGCAGACTTAGATGTAGAGGTACTCGTATCCTGAACCGAATTGGTATTTTTAGATTTTTTAGGACAATACCATTTTTTATGACCCGTTTTACCGCAATTGTGACAAGTAACATTGCTATTATGTAGCTTAGGGGCCTCACGTTTACGTTGGTTAGACGAGTTACTAGATGAGGCACGGTCACGAGCAACATTATTGTCATATTTGGGTTTTACATAAGCTGATAAAAATTCTACCAAATCTTTACATGCTAGCTTGGCATTGGTTGTCGCAGCCTTAACTTGAGGGTCGCTGATGCCTCTAACAACAATGGCGGATTTCAACTCATCGGATAAACCTTGAACTATATTCAGACGCAGCAAAGATTTACGCGCGTATTCCGCATAAGTTGGGTACTTGTTTGAGTTCATACACATAACCTCAAATAATATGGACGCACTATCAATGTTACGGGGACAAAGAGATCTAAATTCAACCTTGAAGTTACTCCAGGATCTATCACTCGTCACCCAATCATTTAGCCACGATCCTGCATCACCGCGTAAACAAGAACCTATCCGTCCTAGGCATTCGCGATCATCCCAATTATTCATTATTCGACCACGATCGACCTCAGCGCACCAAACATCAAAATCTTGAATACTTGGATCAAATGGTGATATGTAGAAGTTATGAGACTTTGTTTTTAAAAGCGCGCTTAAGGCACCAACAATACTGTTCGCTACGTTATCTTCGCTATGCGCATCTGTTGCACGTGAGTTATTCTCTGCGCCAACCTCATCGGTTATTGCCTCGGTTACGCGTGAACCTGGCTTACTAGCAGGGATTGGTACAGCCGGGAGAGAAGACAGTAACTGGCTTTCACTAGTTGGATGCAATGGACCATCACTACTCAATGTTGTTGGCAATCTACGTTCAATTACTTCTAATCTCGTAATAATTCGATCAAGGCGCAAATGCACCGGATAATAAACTACTATCAATTACATACAAACGGTATAGGAATTTCTGTAATAATCTGTTGAAGAAGTTAAAAAACCAATATGATCAGAGTCAACTACAGAAAGCAGGTAAAAACAGTAAGCTTATATGGAAATTCATAAAAGCTAACACTATTAGATCAAAAAATTCCGAACCAGCCCTTGATCTTCTATCTTTTGAGCTAAGCCCTACCGAAGCAGCAAATAAAGCTAACAACTACTTCATTAACGTAGGAAAAAACTTAGCAGAGAAAATCTTACTTTCTAGTAATTCCATTCCAAGCCAAACTATGACATACGCAACACAAAACTCTTTCGTCTTATTAGATACCGATGTTAATGAGGTAGTAGGTATAATAGATGGATTAAAGGAAATTTGTGCCCTAGGGTGTGACGACATACCTAATAGCATACTCAAAAGATTTAAATACCTCATTGCCCCTCCTTTGACACACATTTTTCAGCTATGTTTAACAAAAGGAGTATTTCCTAAATTGCTTAAAAAAGCCCTTGTTACCCCTGTGTTTAAAGCTGGAGATAAAAGTTGTGTAAATAACTACAGGCCAATTTCGGTTCTAACAGGCCTCTCAAAGATATTAGAAAAAATTATAAACTCTAGATTAATAAAATATCTTGAAAGTAATAAATTGCTTTCTGATCATCAATTTGGTTTTAGGCCTAAAAGATCTACAAGCCAAGCTGTTCATCGTCTGACTAATTTTATAAGCACTAACCTAGATAATGGCATGCACACAATAGGGATATTTTTAGACCTAGCCAAGGCTTTTGATACAATTTCTTGTACCTTGCTTTTATCCAAGCTGGAGATGATGGGAATACGGGGTGTACAATTGCAACTGTTGTCTGATTACCTCAGCGACCGCCATCAGTGTGTAAAAATAGGTCAGTGCATCAGTTCTGAGCTTAAAAATACCTGTTACGGAATCCCACAAGGCAGTATTTTGGGTCCTACCTTGTTCTTAATATATATAAATGACCTATGCAATTTGACACTCCAAAATGGTGTCATTATGTCATATGCGGATGATACAGCTCTACTGTTCGCAGCTAAATCAACAGTCGACGTCTATGATGTTGCACAGAAAGGTTTCAATACTGTGTCTAACTGGCTTCATAAAAATCTCTTAACACTAAATATAAACAAAACAAAATACCTATTATTTACAATGAGAAACGCTTATCCAACTCTTACCAATCTAAGCATTCAAGCGCATAACAATTGTAACTTACATAATGCTGACATTGCATGCACTTGTCCCACTTTAGCGAAAACAGACCATATCAAATATCTAGGTATTACGATTGACTCAAATCTGAACTTCCGCAAACACATCGATTTATTATGCACCAGAGTGCGTAAACTAATCTACATTTTCAAAAACTTACGTCACATTGCCCATTTTCGATTAATTAAGCAGGTTTATTTGGCTTTGTGTCAATCTATTATTACCTACTGCATAACATCCTGGGGTGGTGTCGCTAAATCAATTTTGCTGCCCCTAGAACGCGCCCAACGAGCAGTATTAAAGGTTGCTACTTTTCGTCCTTTCAGATTTCCTACACATCAGCTGTATATAGCATGCAAGGTGCTAACAGTGCGTCAATTGTTTGTTTTGAACGTAATCTTATTACAACACACTGAACTTTATTTTAACCCAGTACCCTCAGATAGGAGGAGAAAAGATTTGGTTTGTGCTAACCTTCGGACGAAACATGCTTTTGCTAATCGTTTTTACTTATTTTTGGGACCCTACTTATATAACCAGTTTAACAGAGTACTAAATATTTATAGTTTAAGTTATAATAGGTGTAATCTACTAGTTCAGGAATACCTGGCAAAACACAATTATGCAGACACGGAAAAACTACTAGAAATTGTAAAATAAAGTCTGAATGTACACACTCTAATAAAAGTCTCACTGTTTACCTATTCTACTCTACTTTAACATTATTCGTTAATTTATTTTAACATAATATTATATCTTACATTCGATAAAATAACATAATATTTAATATTATATACCTAAATAATTACTTGATAAGTCGTTAAAAATAATATGTTTTCTCTATAAGTTAGCTACTAAGAAATTTACTAATGTCCTCTTTTTAAATGTATGACGTAAATTGATGGCCTGAAACACAGGTTTTCATAAACCTAGATCAGGCAGGTCTACATTATAGTTAGAATTAATTTTCCTCTTTGACGATTACTGTAAATCATAGTTTTACTTATACTTGAATAAATTTACTATTTACTAAAAAAAAAAAAAAAAAAAAAGGGCAACATCGCGCGAGTTGTCGCGGCGATCATACGAGTGTTCGCGATACCTACGACCACGAGAACGACTATGTGGGCTATGCAAGACACTACGACGCCTGGACGACTTTTCTCTACGGTCAGTAGGACTGTTTCGACCGTGGCGTGCGACAATCGGCGGCGTATTACGATCACCCGAAGTGTCGCGATTATTTCTGCGGGAACCGCCACTAGATTGTCGCTCACGAGAGTGTCTACGTGCTCTAGATCGAGACGAACGCCCTGACATTTTGTAAGAAACAGAACTTAGGTACTTACGGTTTAGGAGTATTCACACAATCACAACACTTCACTTTAACACCGTTTAATGAATAGTTAAGTATGTGGCAAACGGCCTAGAACGCGTGGTTATCCCACTTCTGATCTTAGGAACCAGAAGCGGATTATCTTAAAAAAAAACAAAGCACTAATAACCTAAAAGTTATATTTCTTACAAAATATCTTCAATCAATCTCAAACACATATATTATTAAATATAACAGAATTAAATAACACGACCCTAATCAACACTCAACGTCTTCAGAATACGTCCGTCGCCTTCGGAAGTCAAGTAGGAAAAGAGACCGTTGACAGCACGCCATACCTTTTTATGCACTTTCACTCGGAGTGGCAGTGTTGCCGTTTTAGCGACTTTGTCGCTATATCTAGCGGATTTTGGATGTGCTTAGCGACTTTTTTTTTCGATCTAGCGACTAAAATAAATTTAGCGACTCTTAGCGACTTTTTGTATGCATAGCTGACTACCAGCCCCCAGTAGTGTAATGAAATTAGAAGAAGCGATTTTTTCGATATTGAAAACAAAGACATATTTTAGTTCAAATTTAAATGTTGTTACTAGCAACACTACGAATATTGCTATTGGTTTTTCGGGAAATCCCCTAGCAGAATGACGTTCGATCTTTAAGTTCAATCGATTGGGTGCCTCTCGCTCTATCAAACGATGCATCAGATATTACTGTTTCTTTCTTTTTCATTTCATTCAGTCATCACCACCGTTCAGAGAAAGGAAGGAATAACCAGTTTCTATGTTACGTTTACGCAGAACAAACCTGTTTGTCAAAGTGTGAATAGTGTCTTTGTTTAATTGTCGTAATTTTTAACAAAATTTAATAATTGTAGAAATGGAAATTCCTCTAAAAAAGAAGTCTTATGCTCAAAGGTATAGACCAGAATGGGAACAACAAGAAGAGTTTAAAATGTGGTTAAAACCTGTTATAAGTGATCCCACTAAAGCCTTTTGCTCGTTTTGCCACAGCGAAATATTCGCAAAATTAAATGATTTAAAGAAACACGCCGTTACAAAAAAACACAAACAAAAATGTGAAGCCATTTCAAAAAATCAGCAAATATGTTTCACTCCAGCTCCTAAAGTGAACAGGTGTACCCAAAAAGCCGAAGGTAAGCTTGCCTTATATATAACGGAACACAGTGCAATCTCCCAAATAGATCATCTGTCAGAATTGTGCAAAGATGTGTTTGCAGATTCAAAATGTGCTGACATAAAAATACATAGGACGAAGTGCACTCAGATTATCAACCAGGTTCTAGCACCACATTTCAGAGAAAACCTTGTCAAAGATATTGGCAGCCAAAAATATAGCCTTATTTTGGATGAATCTACAGACGTTAGTGTGACCAAATTCATGGGCGTAATTGTGAGATATTTCAGTGTAACACAAAATTCTGTTGTATCCGCTTTTCTGTCGCTGGAGCCTGTAGAGCGAGCTGATGCCAACGGCCTTGTCTTATCATTAGTAAATTGTATACAATCACACAGTTTATCGCTCCAAAATTTGGTTGGGATTGGGACTGATAACGCTGCAGTAATGACAGGGTGTCACAACAGCGTATACGAAATACTCAAGAAGCAGTACAATCTACCCAATTTAATCTTAATAAGATGCGTCTGTCATTCTCTACAATTAGCCGTCAGTCACGCGTCACAGCACTCAATTCCACAATATATTGAATTTATGATAAGAGAAACCTATAAATGGTTTTCAATCTCATCAAAGCGCCAGCATGAGTACAAGGAGCTATACAGCCTCATTAACTGTGGCGACGAACCTCTTAAAATTTTGAAAGTTTGTGATACTCGCTGGCTGTCTATAGAGCCAACTATTGCCAGAATTTTGACACAGTGGGAAGAGCTTAAGTTGCATTTTTCTCTTACTAAAGATAAATGCCACACTGCAGATTTATTGAGTGGAATGTACAGAGACGAAGCCAATCGTTTACATTTCATATACCTGAAAAGTGTTCTAAATGATGTGCAAATGGGAATCAAGATCTTAGAAGGAGAGAACATAGATCCTGTCAAATTATTATTCTCATTGATGAATTTATTGCGATCAGTCTGTAACAGAATATTGATACCGAACGCCGCAACAACTGAAAAAGATTATTTGACCATTGAAATTGATAACCACCTAAGCCCAGTACCTCATCTCGGATACATGTTTGAGTCCCACGTTGCTAAAGCCAATTTACCACCCCAAACAGTTGCAACAGTTAGAAAAAGTTGTATTGATTTTACCGTGCGCTTAGCAAAAGAAATTTAAAACCGCCTACCCAGCAATTACATGGCCTTACAAAAAATGACACAATTATCTGTAGACAATACTTTGAAACAGTTTAAAGATAACTCAATCGCTGAACTCGCTGTGGAATTAGGTTTTGAGGAGGACAAAATTGAAAACATTTTAAAACAATGGCACAGTATTAACTTTGTGAAATGGGACATCACGACTACAGATACTGTACAATTTTGGGCTCATGTATTGAAGTACAAGGACGCTGCAGGTTTTAATACGTACAAAGACATAGCAGACTTAGCCATCACAGTTCTATCGTTGCCACATTCCAACGCAGAAGTGGAACGAATGTTCAGTCAAATGAATATTATAAAGAACAAACTGAGGAACAGGCTGGCTTCAACCACTTTAAATTCCATACTTCTTATAAGGAATCAGTTAAAGATTTTAAAACGAAATTGCCATAGCTATGTCTTGCCAGATGATGTCCTGACCAAAATTACTAAAACTATTAAAAAACCAAGTACTTCTACAATGGAACCTTCAACTTCTGCTGCTTCAGCACCATTAGAAGTTGTCGAAATCGAAAATGACGCAATAGATACCGAAATTTTTTCTTGTTTAGACATATAGAGATTTGATTATGTATTATGATTAAATACTTGATTATACAAATTTGCTTTTATTTATATCATATTTTGTTACCTATTCCATGGTAATTTAGCTACTTCTAGCGGATTTTTTATTCATTTTTTATTCAAAATCTAGGGACTATTGCATTGAGGTCTAGAGACTTTTCTTTTTCTTAAACGACAACACTGCGGAGTGGGTAGGTTGGAAATGGAAACGTCTAAGAATAGCATAATAAAAAAACACGTGACAAAATGTCTTTCTTTTATAATCGATATCATAGATATTTGTACAACTATAATATCTATAGTAGAATATTATGCCACCTCCTAGGTAAATTCCTCAATGGTCAAAAACCTTTTTTTAGGGTTCCGTAGTCAACTAGGAACCCTTATAGTTTCGCCATGTCTGTATGTCCGTCCGTCCGTCCGTCCGTCCGTCCGTCCGTCCTCGCTTAATCTCTGTGACCGTTAGCACTAGAAAGCTGAAATTTGGTACCAATATGTATATCAATCACGCCGACAAAGTGGTAAAATAAAAATTGGAAAAAAATGTTTTATTAGGGTAGCCACCCTATATGTAAAGTGGGAAGTGATTTTTTTTTTAATTTTAACCCTAACGTGTGATATATTGTTGGAAAGGTATTTAAAAATAAATAGGGGTTTACTGAAATCATATTTTGATAATGTCAATAATTTCGGAAATAATCGCTCCAAAAGTAAAAAACAATGTGTGTCCCCCCCTCTAACTTTTGAACCATAAGTTTAGAAAATATGAAAAAAATCTTAAAAGTAGAACTTTATAAGGACTTTCTATGAAAATTATTTTGAACTTGATTGACACAACAGTTTTTGTACAAAAAAGACAAAAAGTTGTACAAAATAATTTCTGGAGTATAATCGTATATGCAAGCGTTTTTTTTAACTTCGTTTACATATTTTGTTATCCTGAACGTATCCTTTTTCAAACAAAAAAAGAATTATTGAAATCGGTTCTCGCAATCCAAAATTACCACCGAAATTGCACGTCTTTGTATTAATTAGTAACCCAATTCCTCGAGAGATGGCGCTGTAGGTACTTATTACGTTGGATCGGGTATTACCGAATTGTTCGGTTGGCCTCATAACTGGGAACACTTATTGTGACGGACGGGAAACTACGGAACCCTACACTGAGCGTGTCCCAACACGCTCTTGGCCGGTTTTTAATACCTTCTTCAGGCGACCAAAGAAACGCTCCCTCAACAGTTGCTTCATGTCAGCCAAAATTATTAAAAAGTATTAATTAGTAACCCAATTCCCCGAGAGATGGCGCTGTAGGTACTTATTACATTGGATCGGGTATTACCGAATTGTTCCATTGGTCTCTCCTTGGCTTTGGCGGTATCTTATAACTACATTAAAGGAGATGTTCGATTTTGGGCTAGGAATATGTACACCGTATAGATAAAAAGGAAAAAAAATATAGATTCTCATAAAAATACAATTAAATTAGTTAGAATAAAAGTACAGGTGTACTTAATCAATTATTTGAAAAGTATTTTAGTGAGATAACCCTTTTTTTAAGGTAGCCATGACAGTAGTTATGACGTTTGATTGACGACTTTGACAGTTCTAAGCAAAGAGTATAAAATTATAGAGGGTACTTCTAAGTTTCGTTTACGTTTACTTTGAATCATCGTGTTCGTGAATGATGAGTTAGTTGTGTTTCGGAGTTTTTAACGATTGTTTTTGTTTTGCGAAGCAGTTTACTATTACGGACCTTGATTGATTGCTTCTCTGTTGACCCTGGTTTTGTTAGTTTCTGATTCGTCAGTGATTTGGATCCCGTCGTATGTAGTGTTTTTTTTACAATAAAAAGTTCAGTTTCAGGTATGTATCCTCTTTTCTTTGTACAAATGTTATTTCTTTGCGATGTTTTCTTACCTTGTTCATTATTGTAACATTTTATCTCAAATTGTTCCAGTTTATTGACAATGGCGTGCGTAAGGCGCACCTCGGTAATAAATGAGAATGAACAATATTGCGGTAAACCATGTAACTAATCTAGCTGCAATAATAGGTATTACAAGATAAGCAGACGCAAACTAGTAGTATGCTCGGAATTCGTGTTTTGTTTTTCTCGCAGTTATAAATAAGGTGACACACAACACATCAATCAAATGTCATTGTCAAAATCACATTTAGCTTTTTGCCGACCACCATATTTATTAGTAGTTGTGTTGCTCTCCTTGACCGAGTTAAATTGGATTTACACAAAAACGACGGCAAAATATAGGAAATTAACACAAAAAAACGTTAACTATACTGTATAGTGATATTTACATTAGGTGTACATAGAGCTGGCCCAAGCTCCATACATTTCTGGAACATCTCCTTTCTTCGAACATGCTAAGGCAATTTAGAACAAAACTAAAATTTATTTTTTTAACACCATCAAAATGTTAAGGTAAAAACCAGTTCATAAATGGTTCGATAGATGGCGTTGCGTAATGACGTAATTTTTTTTAAAGTCGTTGTTAAGATTTTCCGTGCATTCCACCTTTAAACTCATAAGTGGGAACATTTACATTTATTGTGACGGACAGGAAACTACGGAACCCTACACTGAGCGTGGCCCGACACGCTCTTGGCCGGTTTTTTAAGTTTACTCTATTACGATTATCGATTAGGTTGTATGCAACTTTTTAATCGTAATGATGAAACTTAGTTTTACGGTCAGCACTAAGAAATGTCATATTGCAATACATTTTGTAGTATTTTTTGTTGAGATTTGTATCGTGTTTTTTTATTAATTTATATGTAAAATGGCAAAAATAAGAATGCAGATTGAATGTCACTGTTTTTATTTTAGATTTCCGATTTTATTATCAAATGGTTATCTTGTGTATGTGCATTATTTCCAGCGTTTTTAAAGTACCTAATTTTTGGAAGGGTGTAGTAATTATGTATTTTACACACATTTTACAATAAATCGACCCCGTTTTATCGACCTTTTGAGGTTTTTGGAAATATAAACCTCAAACTTATCGTATGAAACAGCCGCAGAGATTCATTTTTAATGCCAAAATTGAATGCTGTAAATTGATGAAAATTCTTGAATTTCATTACAATTCGCGTCACCCCACCGATTCAGCTGATGTGTCATCTGTCAAAATTCTGTCGTGCAGAGTGGTTAAATGATACTTTCCCAAGCGAGGCTGAAATGGTACCTATAATTTTGTAGGAAGAAAAAAAAACGGAACTTAATGCATTGAAGGAGATGAAGTGGCGGATCTGATCAAGATTTCGGAAATGCAATATCATCCCAGCGTAAAAACTGCACTCGCTATGTTTCTTGCCCGTTCGGTAAATCGTGCGCGCTTTTTGTTTTGATTCGCACTTTTTTTTATGTCAACTAATTTTTTTGTGTAACTTTCTTACGGATATTATGATTGTTGTTATTATAAGATTTATTTTTAAATTAGGTACCTTTTAGGTCAGAGCCAGGGTGGGGCAAGTGCCCCAGCTTGCCCCACCCTGGCTACGCCCATGTTTCGGATGAGGAAAGGGATCTGAGGTGTATGGAATCTGAGAGTTGAATTCCCTCGGATTCCATAATCTCCCCTCGTTTCACATACATGACTGCACATTTGTCCACACCAAATTCCATCCTGATGGCGTTAAAAGTTTCAGTTACTTTCAGTAGCTCTAATTAATATTGTTATTAGGTTTATGATATTTAATTACTGCAAAAATATCAATAAAATATTAGCTGGGAGAAAAGATGTTGATGATGATGAGGACAATTTGCAAGTTAAAGCAAAAAAGTTAAGTGAGTCCTATAAAAAAAACAAATAAACTAGATTTTCATCAAATATGTTGTTTTATTTATATCTTTAGTAATCTGTTCTAGTAGTAGATAGTGTAATTCACTACAAGAATTGCAAAATACTTGTACTGAATAACACTATCTACTACTCGTAACAGTCACGTCATCACGTGGTTGAGCAGTGTTGAAAAGCAACCAACAATCTATAGATACACAGTGTAGCTATATATCTCCGCTAGGAGTATATTGTTCTGTGCTATATATAATAAAAAAAAGTTGTCTAACATGGATAACAGATGGCGCTGTAAGTAGTTACCCATATTGACATCGAAGCTTGGTCTCTATTTCTATATATTAAAATGTACTCTGTGGTTAAAACACCTATATATAAAAGTACTCTGTGGTATAGAACTATAGATATAATCATTCCTGTGTTGAGCCTTGTTTTTACTAAGATTTGTTAATTTATTTATTAATTCCATAATTTAATCATAGTCAATGAAATAATACGTTTACTAAATTGACTGAGTAAACCTATCGGATTAATAAATAAATTAACAAAAATAAACTGATTCAAATTAGGCTGCAGAAAATAAAACCATATTATGTTAATTAAAATAGTTTATTTCTTTAAGAAAAATTCAGTGCAGAATTCTTTTTTACAAGTTAGTAGCAAAAAAAATACTGAAACACTTTCTGTATACATTATGAACTAATTTTGTATCATTTAGAATAGATAACATTTAGAAAGGAATCTCACAAATTCTCGATTTCAAACTTCCAAATCTCATTTTTGCGTTATTACTTTTACTGAACAAATATGTCTGCTAATTATTGTTATTCATAGTATTTTAATATCCTGATTGCATAGCTTTGTTTATTATTAATGCATTCTTGATACATTTCTTTTAAATAAAATCAGACCAGATTAGTTTCTTTGTCAAAAATTTAAAAGGGATTCATATTTATCTATATTACATATGCAAGTACATTCGTATATTTCGTCAAAGGAGTTCCTTTGACTTACTGTTTGTTGAAAAATTGACATTATTATCTTTGACATTATTTTAAGAATTGCATTGTTGGTACAATGCATTATTATAATAATGTCAAATTTTCCTCTTATAACATCTTTTAAAATATTTTTGTGCTTTGCACTGCATTGCATCCTCTTCACAGTCTATATTTTTTTTGCCTGTTAAAATTTAATTTATATTTTTACGATATGTAACCAAAAAAATCGGCAAACTAAATTAATTAAAAAGTCTATTAATTTATCTTTGTGTACACAACATGTAATAAAATCAAAATCTAAAAATAAAAGTATTATAGTTTGATGTTTTCCCTTAGACATTTTTGTTTTAAAATTATTAGACATTATTATATTTACTATATCTTGGCCTGTTTTTTGCACAAAAAAATAAGCATTGCCATCCAACGCGGTAATGCTGCCAGCCTTCTGAGCACTTTACCTGTTGACGGCGATACGGACGAATTTTTTGACGCCCTGTAATTTTCTATTTTTTACTTGTATATATTTTTTTATTATTAGTTTGTGTATATTTATAGGTTGTATATATTAAGTAATTAATTTAATTATAATATGATGAATAAAAAACAGATAAATCTAGCATGTTTGATATTGATTCAAAAAATGCTGGGCTTGGGCTGGAAAGCCAACGACGATTAGCAAATTCTCTTCTTTGTATGTAATCATTTTCAATTTCACTACAGAGATTATCCTTACAAACCTCACAAGACCTAAATATTTTATTTTTCGACTTTTTAAAAAAATATCCCGATACATATTGTAGGGGCCCCATTAATTGGGGCTGATTTTTTTCCTCTAAGGGTAATCTCGTTAACAATGTTTAAAGACAAATCACCAGTCGTCGTAGGCTCCTTATTTTTTGTAACAATGAGGGCATGTAGTGCATTGCATTGATCTTCTTCACAATTTGCTCCAGGGGCATGGACACTGGACAGGTTATTTGCCAATAATGTTGTTAAGGCTGACTCAAACCTTTCAGGTGTTGGATTTGTGTTACGGCACCCATGGCTTCTTATAGCCTCAAAGAAATTCTCAATTGGGTCTTGGTTTAGGTGCCGCATCCATATAGAAGTAACATTGTAGTCAATGGCTAACATTTTAACTAATATTTCTATGCCTTCCTGTGTCCATACCCAATTATTAATAGTAGGTACACTAGCAATTTTGTTTTTATCTGTGATAAATTTCATGGACTTTAAACCTTTTTTTGTTTCTCTCCAAAATTGGTGGTGTCTGGAATTTGGTGTTACGGGCCCCAGGAGTGGTTTAGCATATCTATTTTTGACAAAGCTGCCATTTACAGAATCAAAAAGATTGTCAAAAAAAGCAGCACATCTGCAGTGTCCTTACAATCTTCTGGGAGGATTCCATTATCTGTAAAACAATAAAAATTCAATATAGTCTGGTCAAATTAGACCAAAAATAAGAGTAAAGTTACATAAATTCCCACCAAGCTGAAAATCGGTAAGATTGTTTAAAATATCAATAAAAACAAAATTTGAAAGTTCCCCATCTTTCCCCTGTAAGGAAAAAAAATATTGATAAAATATTTTCCTTACAGGGGAAAGATAAGGTCAAAGGTAAAAAAAATAGTTTTTCATAATTTTCAGCAAAATGGTTAGTTTTATTATAAAACTAGCTTTCGCCCGCATTAAATTTGGGGTAACACATTTCCCCTTGCGCCTTATTGATTTGTAATAGCAACGCTAAGATTTCCCTTTTCTTCCCTCTTTTTTTCAAAAAAGAGCCTATGTCCGTCTCCTGGTTCCCAACTATCTCTGTACCAAAATTTATCAAAATCGGTTTACACGTTAAAGCGTGAAGAGGTAACAAACAAACAAACAAACAAACTCACTTTCGCTTTTATAATATTATAGTAATAGTCTAAGATCCGGCTGCAGAATCAGTGTACCCATCGAGTGTTTGCTGAAAACCAAATTTTTACACATATTCATGATTAGGAGAATTTATATCCACCAGGTTGCCTATCAAATTGTAGGCACGTAAAATGTTGAACTGCATCGATTTTGGTTTCGTTAAAAATGTCATTCGGATTCTTCAAAGACGTTGAGAACACTAACATCTGACGCATGCGCAATGGCTTTAAACTGTCCGACAGCTGGCAATCGCTAACCTCGTCTGACTAGTGGTGTTACGCGCTAGTTCTCTTTCACTCTACTTTTAATATTTACTATATTTATTAGCCAGCAACCCTTATTGGCGGCCAGATTTAATTAAGCAACCGTATATAATAATATACAGAAAAAAAATAGCTTTAATTTGATATATAAATTATAAATGTACGTTGTGGATGTATAAATGTAACAAATTCATAACTGTGTATACCTGGCTGCGAAGAGGTGCGGCCAGGTGCGCAACGGCAACCATAATTTTTCAGAGTCTTTATAGATGTTGCCGTAAAGTAGACGACATTTCATTGAAAAAAAAGTCAATGAAATTTCTTACGGATTATGAATTATTAATAATATAATTAAAAATACTAGCGGCCACATTTTGATAGGCAACCTGGTGGATATAAATTCTCCTAATCATGAATATGTGTAAAAATTTGGTTTTCAGCAAACACTCGATGGGTACACTGATTCTGCAGCCGGATCTCGTACTATAAGGATACCTCAGACAAAAATTGTAGGTCATAAAATTATCTACAAAAAAATTTAATACCTTTTCTCTAGAGCTACCATTTTTGAGATATAACAATTCAAAAAGTTGTAATCGTCATAAAAACTCATTTTTTGACCTTTGACTTTCAATATTTTTTTTTCCTTACATGGGAAAGATGGGGAACTTTCAAATTTTGTTTTTAATGATATTTTAAACAATCTTACCGATTTTCAGCTTGGTGGGAATTTATGTAACTTCGAATGTCTAAATTGACCGGACTAATATTAGAATTTAGATCATTTGAGCTTTAAGATTTCTGTGCACATAATGTACACTTATGTATATAAAATTGTAGATACATTTAGGTATACCTAGGTATACTTAGACATAATTATGTGTTTGCATAGTGGAGTACCATTATACCTACACTTTAATTTACAGAGGAACTGAACCCAGCTAATTGTAATACACAATTTATGAAATATAATCGAAATATTTAAATTCATACAGATATTTAATCTAATATTGTTGCACTAAGTATAGTTGACCATTACAAATAAAAAACATCTCTTGATCTTACCTGCAAGGTATCCCATAGTAGAAGAGACAGATCTACTGAACACTTGTCTGGCAAATTTAACTTTCATTTTCGTCTTCGTAGGATTAACATGGCTATCAGTCAACTTAGGCACTAATCGGATTCCTATAAATGCGGGATTTTCTTGATGCAGTTTTTTTATGTGATCCCACTTAGCTGTCTTTTCTCTATCTGTTTTATTCCTTAAATTTTTCTCTAATAGATTGTTCCTTATACCTTTTAATAAATGCGGGGGATCATATAGTGGAACAATTTTTTTGTTATTAATTATAATTATTTTTGGGTCTTCTCTGACTTCTTTTCCACTTCTCAGCATATGTCCCCTGGTTTCATTTAAAAGAAGTTTTAAGGCATGTCTATTATTAGTGCCTTGGTCACACAGTGTAGCCACTACGTTGAACCCAGTTTCTTGTAGATTTTGGATTATGGTTTTATTCGCAAAGCCAGCTCTGGGCCTTTAGTGGCCGCCTGTGCAAATGTATAAGCAACAGGTTGCTTGTATTTTCTAATCAGCCCCCTGATCATAAAAACCTGTGCATGGTCTGCGAATTCTTGTTTTGTCTCGCGTCCATTGTTAACAAAACCTATCACCAAATCTTTTCTCTCATTATAAATTATGTTAGGTTTCAGAGACATTTCATCGAACATTAGTATGCAGAGTCTGTCTGCTGGCTTCATTTTGTTCGCTCTTTTTCTCAGTTGTTCAAATAATAATATTATGTTGTTGTTAATTCCAGGCTTTATATTGGCTTGGTTCAAAAATGAAATCAGTATTTGAATAATCAATATTTTGAAGGCAAAACCACCATTCTTCGCAGAAAGCGATAGCCTTTGGGGCTTTGCTTCAGCATTGCCAAAGCTAATATTTTTTCCTCCATAGAAAATCTTCTGCCTTTTTCTTTCTTTTTAGACTCTCTAAACTGCAACATGGTTAAAATTTTAGCAGCACTTGGCATATTGTTAATAGAAGCTATAAAGTTGCTATTCTTCATAAAGTTTTTGGCTGCTTTTAATTGTAGGGATTGTTTCTGTGTTCTGTTCCAACATTTCGATAATTTGACCCTAATGTGTACCAATTTTTGGTATAAATATCGCTCCTTTTTGGTCAGTTCCATATTAGTAACTACTTTTTTTGCAGTATTTGGACCTGCAAATAAAATTAAACTTTTAAAAACACATTACCCTAGCTATTATTATATTGAAAGAATTATTTTTTGAACAGAAGTACTCTCCAGCAGACCAAATGTGATAAACATTGCTGTGCCCCATGGCTTCAACCATTCTTAGGGGTTGTAGAGTGAAAGATAAAGGCAGTGGGAATGAACATAGTACTCTTTCTTTAGGTATCTATTTCTTATTTCTTTAAAATTGATGTAAGGCTCACCATATTTATCCTGCAATTTGTTTTCTTGTATTTCAAGATTCTCAACAATTGTATCAGGTTCAACAGTAGCTGGAATACGAAAGTATTATTAAGTTTATAGTTTTAAAACTATTTATTATTGGTATATAATGTTTAAGTTGCAAAATGTGTTTTTGCTGCTGAACTGATATAAAGTCAGACAATTGTTATAACATTATTATTTACCAGCAAAACTTTGCAATTAGCTAACATAGAGTAAGAAAAAATTGGATTATATTTTATATACCAACCTTGTGCTGGTGCTTCATTTTCTTTTAATGGTTTTTGGGAATCTCGAAGAGATAGTAGTCCTGAAACAAGCATAATAAGAAAATTGTTATAAATGAATTTGTGTTGCTGTTGTATGAAATAAATTTGCATTAAATATACACTCATAAAATAATTCTATGTATACATAGCATCATTTTAGAGCAGTTTCAACATTTAAAAACGCTTTACACACATTATCTCCTTAAATCTCCTTGAAGTGCTGACACATCAGTTAACTTTCAGACAACAAGTGTTTATTTTCATTACACAACTGCTGTGTGGGAGCACCTTTATGTGAAGTTTACGTGTACTGACCTTTTGATGTAGAAGGTAAATTTTCAACTTCCCTGAATGGTTTTCTATCAGTGCAGATAATTTTGATACAATTCCTGCAACAATAATGTAGGCAATTTTAATAAGATTGATACAAACACTCTACCAAACTGTAGAATGAAAGAAACAACCTCTCTGTTGTTTATATGTTAAATAACACATTGAATTAATTCAAGATCAAACTAAATAATATCTCTAAATCTTAAAGGTGACAAATATTATCTTCCATTTGAAATTCTAATTCAAATTTCCTGAAAGGATCAGCTCAGTTCTGATGAAACTTTCTAATTTATTGTATTTAGTAAATGTTTTACTAAATACAATACAATACATGCAATATTTATTTTCAATTTAATGTTAGATGACAATAACAATGGTGCCATAATTATGACAAATTAAAAGCTTATAGCTACTATACCTACATATAATAGACAATTAATTATAATATAGCTACATAGTTTACCAACCTGGCATAAGTAATGTTGGAACAGCTATGTTTGAAATTCTGTTGTAACGGCAACAATATTTCTCTTCGAAATGAGCATGACATACTCGACGAAGTTTATAAATATTTTCATTGCTGAAACTCAAAATTTCTCCTCCAATAGCATGAACCCATGTTCGGAAATGAGCAATGTCCTTATCAGGGTTTGGAAACCAATGAAGAACTCTGTAAGAGCCTGCAAAAAAGAAGTTTAAGCATTACATTTATAGAAAAAAAACTTGCGACAGACCTACCATTTAGAATTACTTCAATTATTATTTTAAGATCATCTTCTCCATTAAATTTCGAATTATGACAGTTTAAATGCACAGAGACTATTTTGAGTATTTTTCTAAAAATATGTTTATTTCTACATACATACCCCAAACCTCTCTTTCATAATACCTAAATAATAATGTCGCCCAGTGAAGTGGGCATGGTTAGCTAGTAATGTTATTATTATTTTTGCATTACATGAGTTCGAAACAAATATTTTATGAGAGCCCTCGGTCAGTGGGTCGGTCGTTATGCCCGACAGGGACAATAATGCTTCAAAACTAATGTAGATTTTTATGTACCTACCACTCAAATTCACATTGTGGAACGTACTAAATGTATTGAGTATTGAAATAAGCCTGTCAGTAGGCACATAACTTTCAAAAGGCCATGTTTTAATTTCAAACTGCACCAGTGCAAAGACAAGGCGTATGAACTGGTTTGGTGTCAGGTTATAAACAGTGTGGTTACGTACCTTCGACTTCCACACACTGAGGAACACAACAACGTTTACTAGACATGGTATTGTCACTTAGTAGAAGCAGTACAGTCTCAGAGTCTCTGTCTCGAAAAATACTAGTGCAAACACTCGACCGACGCTAATCGTGAGGAGCAAGAGGGCTCAACTCAACGAATTCACGGAGAAGCACTAGTTTGATGAAAACACTCGACGTAAATCCAAGAAGCAGTGGCTCAACTTGAAGAATTACGGAGATTCGGACTTTCGGAGAAGCGCTAGATTGTAAATTGATAAATTTATCCACAAAAACAACCGGCACTAACGGTAACGACAGACGGACCGCCATTGATTGTTGACAGCTTGTTTTATTACTGCAAGTAAAAAGAACAAAATAACTACTACGACGCAAATGCTGTTTATTATTTAGATCCGGTTTTACCGTTTAAATTACAATAAAATTTACGAAAAATTTTATAATTTATTTTTTTAAACCTTATTTCAAAATATTAATAAAAAAATGATAATTTAATTAATTCAATGAAGAAAACATAAAACTACTAAAAAGTTTTTTTTTTTAATGGTAACATTTAGCATCCACCATCCGTGCCTCGGAAAGCACGTAAAGCCGTTGGTCCCGGTTGTCATTTGTAGATCTTTGACAGTCGTTACAGGTAGTCAGTGCTCCGAAAGTCTGACAACCAGTCTTACCAAGGGGTATCGTATTACCCAGTATTAACTGGGTTGTGGAGGTCAGATAGGCAGTCGCTCCATGTAAAATACTGATATTCAGCTGCATCCGGTTAGACTGGAAGCCGACCCCAACATAGTTGGGAAAAGGCTAGGCAGATGACGATTTAGCATCCACCATACGGATTATAATGATTCAAGAATAAAATGGTCACTTCGTCACTACAGCTGTTATGACATGAAACTGTATTTTCAATTTAGTCGGCTAGCAGCCACAAGCGACATCTGTATTTACAAACGGGAAATACATGGTTTTATAATGCAACAAAATTAAAAAGGCATTTACAGTAGGACTAGTTACTAGATGACGGTACTCTTTTAATTTGGTATCATTATTTTCGCCCAGTTGCACGGTAAAATGTTCTAAGATTGTAGAGCCTGGTTCTATACATGGCAGGAAAGTTGCATGTTTATAGTTACAGATGGCGCTGCTAATCACTTTCCTCCTGAAGCCGCCGAGTAAAGCCTCTACCTATAATTATATAAAAGTACTCTGTGGGTTAAAATGTTTGATGGGTGTTAACCAGGTTTCTGATATGATTGCAACATGTATGTTATGCTCATAAAGAAATTGGGTTAATAACAGTTTATTACTTAAAATACTTTGTGCATTCCACTGCATTATATTAAGATCCATTATTAGATGTGGAAGTATTGGTACGGATTGCAGAATTTCTTTTATGGAGATTGAATTTATGGGATTATTTGATTCAATATAATTTTAGTTATAGCGTTAGTTAAAGTATTAATAAAATATCTGGTTTAGTCAAATTAATAATCTGTGTTTCAATGTTCTTCTGTGTTATTTTTGGAAAAGAATGTTCATTAAATAAATCGAAATATTTAGCGGCTCTGGACTTGACTTTATTTTATTCTATTTTCATTTTCTTCTGTGGGCAAGTGTTTGAGATGGAAACTTGGTTACCACCACAATTGACACATTTAGCATTTTTAGGATCTTCTTTACAAGTTTTAAAACAATGCTTTTCTGTACATATGGAGCGTACAACTTCATTCTTACAATATTTTGCAATATGTCCAAACTTCATACATTGCAAACACTGTTTAACAGGAGGAACGTAACAGCTTACCTCGTGCCTCCAGGAGTCAAGGTACACGTATTGCGGTAACTCAGTAGAGGCGAAAGTAACCTCAACAGTTTGAGTGGGATCATACGTGACCACGCCATCCTCTCTTTGTACGCGGCGCATGAAGCGCCTCACCTGGATGACATTTCTGGAACTTCCAATCAATGCAGATATTCTTTCATTAGACAAATCGGTAGGGACTGAAGTAAGAACCCCGGTCACCTCGGTGTCGACAGCAGGTATTGTTGCATTTAAGCCCATTTCATCTAGAAGTTTCTTATTTTGTAAGAATACGTTGGCATTGTTAGATAGGTCAAATGTTATACATATTTTGTACTTATTTATAGATTTTAAATGTGATATGCCAGTAACACAATATTTGCGTATAGCATGCGAGATAGTCAATCTGTCTTTGTCAGAAAATTGGCGTTCAATCTGATGGGATAGAAATACAATGTTTTCTGTTTTTTGCTATTTTCAGGATACTTCCTTGAGTATCCGGGGACTTTATATACTTGGTACTTCCTGCTGTTGTCTGCTGGATCATCGGAGTCGGAAGAAGTCTCCGTGGTGTTCCGTACTCGACCATCAGGAGGCTCCGCTTTTTTCCTCTTCTTCCCACTTCCTCCCATTGTATTTACATATTATACTATTATTTTCTAATTACAACAAATTTTGAGGTAAGTATTCGAACGTTTATTTTCGTTGGATCCCAGTTTTTAATCCCACTTTAATATTTTTGGCGTTGGATCCCACAAAACATTATTATATATTTCCGTTGAATTCCAAATTTGAAAAATACTAAAAAAATACGTTTTATTGCCATTGAATCCCAAAAACTATTTCCATTGGATCCCAGATGTTTAAAAACATCTGAATGCGGGTACATCCAACAACAAAAGCACATAATATTTTAAGGCGAAATTTTGGTCAGTGGGTAGCCTTAGGGTTTGTATGTAGGTAAGTATGTTTGCTATTCCAACACGCTCAAACTTCTAGACTGATTTGGATGAAATTTGAGTATGTGGATAGGTTATGTTAGAATAACGGGTGCCTGCCGTTTTTCCGAAAAGATTTTGACAAAATTCCATTACCCAAACAAATTATAGGAACCGGGAACTAGGTTAGGTTAGGTTAAAACTGTGACCTCCTACGCACAAACAACCTGCATTTATAGAAAAAAATTACATCACAAATAAACTTGATTATTTTTAATTCATGCCAGTCTAGTACTATTTGGAGTACATCATTTGTCTTATTTATTCCCCAGTTGCAACAATCCTAAAAAAAACAAAATACACGCACGGTGTTTTTGAAATATTTAATAAAAGTAAATAACTTTTCTTCTGAAATTTACACATGTTGTCATAAAATGGGATTCAATGGTAATATCAAATGGGACCCATCGGTAATATCTAAAAAATGAGATCAAAAACTGGGATCCAAAGAAAATAAATCTATTCGAACAATACATAGCAAATTAGTTTTAAATTTTACGAGATTTGGCGCCTTGTTCGTTTCAAGGTTCCCGCGTTTTTTCTCCTTTAGATTATCTATGCGCACATGCTGACATACGATTTTTATTTTTGTTTACCTAATATTTATTTACCTTGTTTTAGAAAATATTTATTATTGCTCATAGAACTATTTCTAGGGCGTGTTGAACACAAATTACGCTCTCCTGTAAACCTCGGTTTTTGCCTTAACCTTATGTAGGTACGTAGGGACCGTCGATATTAGTGTTTTGTCATGCTATGGGTGTGGTTTGCATTACTAAATGATTTGGACCTTGATAGTTTCAGAAATGAGTCTCCCACGTCTTTCTTGTGAAGAAAATGTTCCATTAACACCCGTCATGAAGAACATGCTTCTTCGGGATAAAACATCACATCAACTTCCAGTTCTCCAGTCACTTTCGTTTATTTTATCACCTAAAAGTTTCATATCTCTTAGCCCCCACAAGTTTCTGCTATATCTCCAGAGACTCGGTCCAAGAGGCGAGCGAATACAAAACCCAACATTAAAAAAGAAAAACTGGTAAATTTTGACATGAAACACATTTAGAACCAACAGTACTTAAAGTTCTGATTGATTCAAGTACGATGTCCTCTTTAGACTACTTTTACAATTTTTTTCAGAAGATGTTATCAATTTGATTACAGCTACCCTACCATGACGTGTTAAAGCAGAACTTATTCTGCTGAGGGAAAGGGACAGAGCTATACAGGGTGTCTAGCACCATCTCTTTCACTCAGTGGAATAAGTTCTGCTTAAAGATGTTGTATTAAGCCTACAGATCATACAAACTTATATTTAATACTTGACAAAATAATGCTACCAAATGAGCAAAAAACGGGACTTTTTAGCCATAACTCTTATAAAGGGCGTAGTAGAAATGCCATCGTATAAGGTTTATTGGGGTCCCTTGACCGCAGATATCATGTCGGTCAAAGTGTATGAAAAAATCAGAAAATATCTTAATTTTTTTGACAACTTAGACATGCATAATGATCGCTATTTTAAAGTCCGGCAACTTTTAGAAATGGTGAGACAAAATTGCCTAAAACTTAAGGAAGACGGTAGATACAGTATTGATGAGATGATGGTACCCTATAAAGGTACTAGGGCAGGCAGTAGACATCAAATTCATACCGAAAAGACGGGGGTTGAATGGGTTTTTAAAATATTTGTGCGAGCTGGTGTAGCTAGTGTGAGTAGTATATGCTTTTCTTCCTTACGCTGGGGAAGACACCTTTCGGAATAACACTTTCACTGACTGTTTTTATAACTATCATGTGTAACAGTAGGTAAGCTGATTGGGTAATTTGTCCTAATCCTAAGTGATTTATCGTTCATTTTTGTTAATATTCACGACCTTTTTAGCATTTTTTTTATAATAAATGAATGATAATTGTGAAAAGTGTTTATTTTATTAAAATCTCACAAACCTACAAACATCGCAACGTTGAAAATACTCAACGTTCATTTTACCACTTAAATCTCTCAATACATCGCAAAGTTGAGTATTTTTAACATGTTTTTCCAAATATTACACAAACTTGATTTTTTTATTTATTTTTTGTACATTTACCTATAAGTAGGTACACTATTTAGATACAGATAAACTAAAAAAAAACGCAAAAATACAGGTTTTGTTTCCTTGCGAACTAAAGGGATAATTAAATAACAGTATGAGATTCATTAATGAAATACTCTTATCTAGCATTTATCTGTTTACATTTACTTATTACAGATTCATGTACCACAACAACAGCAGAGTCCTACAGAGATAGCACTTTTTTATTATTTAGTTTGTATGAAAAAAAAAACAATTTACGATTTATTTTAATCTATCATGGTTTAAGTGATTAATGGCCACTAGCCTTACCCCTGTTTTATGTTAATGTCGCCATTAAAGCGCCACGCTGTATGATAAGTACTTAGAATAATGTTGTCCTATCTCGTAAAACCAATATTTTTTTGTGACAAAATTACAAAAAACCTAAATCATTTTTTTCACAATTGTATTTTTCTTGGCCAATGCCGTTAGAGTACTATTAAGCTTAGATTGTGGCAAGCGAACACTCGCGGGTTTAAATATGTGTGGCTTCACGCGCAACTCGAACGCGCGACCCGACGCGATCTTTGTGACAAAGTGTCGTGACACCAACGACTGCGTCCTTGCGTTACCATTTGGAACAACCGAACTAGAATCTAAAATATCAATTAATTTATTTATTTATTTTATTTATTTATTAAAACTTTATGCACAAGTAAAAACTGTACAAAGGCGGACTTAATGCCTTAGGCATTTTCTACCAGTCTACCTTAGGGTGATGCAGAGACAAAAAACAGTAGGTGCGATAACAGAAAAAAAAGGATATTAGTAAATGAATATTAAAATATATATATATATATATACATATATAAATATTAATGACTATAAATACTTATATATATACATAAAACAACATTATATAAAGTTCAGAGATCGTAACAAAACAACAACCACAACTTAATTACGAGACGAATCTACCAACTTCTTGTAGATATGCTCACGAACTTTCCTTTTAAAAGTAAAGGGACTGGTTACCAACCTGATACTCTGAGGGAGCTCATTCCAAAGGAAGACTGCCTGGACAAAGAAAGCGGATTTAATAAAACCAGAGCGGTGAGAAGGACATCGAAGAAGACGATTATTGGCAGAACGAAGATTCTTGCTGTGCGCAGAGCATAAATATTGCCAATGAGAAGACAGATA
The DNA here is from genome assembly GCA_958449745.1 of Ochropleura leucogaster. NCBI lineage: Eukaryota > Metazoa > Arthropoda > Insecta > Lepidoptera > Noctuidae > Ochropleura > Ochropleura leucogaster. Next base: position 22,443,563 of record OY288201.1, read on the forward strand.
AGAAGGTGAAGTGGGTTTGTTAAGAAGAGAAAATAGGGTCGTTAAAGCTCTCAATGCCCTGCGCTCCCGAATGGGTAACCATTTCAAGAGCGAACGATGTGCAGATACGTGGTCATACTTGCGTAAATTAAAAACGAATCGAATGCAGTTATTAAGAAGTCGGTCAAGTTTATTGAGGAGATCTGCATTCAGGTCGTAGTAACACACATCAGCATAATCAACTATAGGGAAGATAAGGGACTGTACAAGCGTTGCTTTAATATGTGATGGGAGAATATTTTTCAGCCGATAGAGTGACCGCAACGTTCCTGTGACCTTCTTGCTCACAATCGCAATCTGCTTACGCCAGTCAAGGCAAGTGTCAACATGCAAACCGAGGTCTTTGACGTCAGAACTAAACGGAATGACCGCGCCGTCAAAGGTAAGCGGTGGCACGCCATTGAGCCTTCGCAAGCTATGGGGGCTCCCTACAATGATAGCCTGACACTTGGTCGGGTTAACAGCCACCCCGAACCGATGAGACCAGTCCTTTACCACACGTAAATTCCGGTTTAGCTCCTCGATCGCACCAGATAAGCTGTCAACACCCGCCTGACAGTACAGCTGTAAGTCGTCAGCGTAAAGATGATACGCACACTGAAGTTCGGTAGTTATGAGATCTATAAAAATAGAGAACAAAAGTGGAGATAAAATACCGCCTTGAGGGACGCCAGTTTCAAGTTCACGCCAGCTGGAAGAAGAGTCACTAGCAAGAACTGCCTGCTGACGCCCCCGAAGATAGGAAGAAAACCAATCCAGAACCTCGCGAGAGACCATACGATAGGAGAGGATGGATAAAAGGACATCATGACTGACGGTATTGAAGGCATTTGTGAAATCGATCAACACTAAAGCCGTGACTTTAGTGTCTTCCATTCCCCGCCTTATGTCGTCAGTCACTTTAAGGAGAGCAGAAGTGGTACTGTGCCCGGGCCTAAACCCGGATTGGAATGGACTGATTAGGGAATTTTGGTGGATAAAATAGGAGAATTGTCTATGTACACATGCCTCGAGTACTTTAGACAAAAAGGGAAGGATGGAAATAGGGCGAAAGTGACTAGGAAGAGTGGGATTAGTGATTTTGGGTAATGGACGAACATGGGCTTTGCGCCACAAGGAAGGAAAACCACCGGAGTAAAGGGAAAAGTTAATAATATGGGAAATAGCAGGAAGGAGCTGATCAAGAATAATCACAATCATGTGCCGACTGACGTTATCACAGCCCACGGCTTTGGATTTAATGGATAGGATAATCTTTTTGATCTCTCCCGGGTCGACTGGGGTGAAAGCAAAGGGAGTAATATTTGGTCGTGTTAGACCAGCAAGGTAGTCGATGGTTTGACATTTGGTTGGACTATCAAGAGAGGGTACAGTGGAGAAATGACGATTTAGATCGTCCAAGCCAAATGTATTAGGAAGGTCTGAATGCCGCGATCTGCCGATACCTAAAGTTCCGAGGAATTTCCAAATATCAGCTGGGGAAGCAGAAGTGATATTATCAAGAATGTGGCGGCGTTTAGCGTTGCGTATCATCTGATTGCAACGATTGCGAGCAGTTTTGAAGAGGGTCCAATTATTATCCGACCGGTCCTTTTTAAACTTACGAAACGCGCGGTCCCTGCGTCGCATCGCCATCCGTACTCCTCGATTCATCCATGGCGCAGGTGGACGCTTCAGTTTGACTCTCCTGATAGGAGCGTGAGTGTCGTACAGCTTAACTACAACAGTGTTGAAGAAAGCAACCTTATCATCAACTGTAGTGGCTTCCGTCAGAGGTGTCCAATCAATTTTAGAAGCGTCTTGCGAGAGCTTTTCACTGTTCATCCGCGCAAAAGCACGCCTGTACTGGAACGTAGGTTTGGGTTTAGGAGGTTTAAGGACATAAGAGAGAAAAATGAGGTCATGATGGGAGAAACCAGGAGCGTCAAGTTGACCATGAGAGGAGACCATAGAAGGATTTGAGGTGAGGATCAAATCGAGCCAGGTATCATCACCTGCAGTATTGTGATGAGTTGGTTTGAGAGGCAACAGGTGAAGACTGGCTGACTCGACCAGATGTAAAAGTTTACGGGATCGATGGGAGTTATGGGCCAGGAGATTGGTGTTGAAATCCCCCATGACGATGTGATGTGCATACTCCGAACCTAAAGATTCTAAAACCGATTCGAATTCGATGAAATAATCAAGTGAAGGGGGGCAATATACTACACCAAGGACGGTTTTAGCCCCCTTGACACAGATCTCTAAAAAGAGAAACTCAGCCGAATCACTAGAAGAAGAAGTGGAAAGAATTTTAAAAGGAAAGTCAGCGCGAAGGTATATAGCTACCCCACCCCCTCTCTTACCGACTCGATCATTCCGTAAAAGAACGAAACCTGGGAGAGAGTAGGTGGTGGATAAAAGCTCAGGTTTCAGCCAAGTCTCAGAGATCAGGATAGCATGGACATTGTTGTTAGTAAAAGTTACACAGAGCTCATTGTAGTGGCTTGGAATGCTTTGAGCATTTATGTGACAAGCGTTAAACAGCCGGCCACAATTTTGATTAAATGTTTGTCGTAAAAGTTCTCCCAGAGTCTCCGTAACAGAAGAAAAGCTATCATCACAAGAAGAGGCAAATGATTCGTTGGCAGAAAAAAAAGAATCACTATCAGATAATGTTGTCATAGTTACAAAAATAAAATAAATAAATAATAATATGAATATAAAATAGAATAAAAAGCACACGAATTACTGATGGATGGGACGTTTGCATCACTGCACCACCCGCCAGCTAACATCATCATTACAGACAGTAAACACAACAAGAAATAAAATTAATCTAAATCAAAAAGTAGTGCGTTCCAGATACTAATCTGGAACGCACTTAAAAAGCATACAAAACAACAGACAATATTATAGTGAACGTATCCGAACTAAGAAGAGTTATATGAGAACTGTTGAGGACAGTATTAAACTTAATGTTAATTATTTCTGGAAATTTGTCTCTAATCGCAAGTCATCTAAAGGAATCCCCTCTACTGTGCACCTCAAAAGTCAATCTTCTAACAACCCTGATGAAATTTGTAATCTCTTCTCTGTTTATTTTAAATCTGTTTATGAACCTTCCACTTTGTCAAATGATTTTTGCTCAAACGAAGATTGTTTAGAGGGCTGTACTGCTGTAGATAACATACAATTCTCAGTTCAGCAGGTATTGAGACACCTGGAAACTCTCGATATATCAAAAGGGCCTGGTCCCGATGCACTCCCTGCAATATTTCTCAGAAATACTGCTAAGAACATATGCGTTCCTTTACAAATTATTTTTAATCGGTCCCTGTCTCAAGGAATCTTTCCAGATGCTTGGAAGCAGGCTAACATAACACCGGTGCACAAGTCAGGCCCTAAAGATGACGTCGAGAACTATCGTCCAATATCGATATTGTCGACCTTGTCGAAGGTCTTTGAAAAACTTTTACATAGTGCACTTTATCCGTTGCTTCACAATACTATTGCTACACAACAACACGGATTTGTTAAAAGAAGATCTACGGTAACAAATCTTATAGCATATTCGGAATATATATTTAATGATATGGATGCTGGTATCCAAGTTGATTCAGTCTATACTGACTTTCAGAAGGCTTTCGATAAGGTCGACCACGAGCTGTTGCTGCGAAAAATTGCGTTTAATGGCATACGTGGAAACCTGTTAAGGTGGTTTTCTTCGTATATTTCCAAAAGGACGCAGCGTGTAGTGATTAATGGCTATCAATCATTTACTATAGCAGTAACATCAGGCGTTCCTCAAGGATCGATTTTGGGACCCCTTTTATTTATTTTATTCATTAACGATATAGGCAATTGTTTTCAAAATTCAAAATTTCTTTTATATGCAGATGACTTAAAAATATTTAGGCCAATTAAAAACGTTTACGATTGTCTTGCTTTACAAAGTGACTTAAATAGTCTGTCCGAATACTGCGTGCGTAATAAGCTTAAACTTAGCGTGCCTAAATGTTGTTATATGAACATCACTAAAAACAAAAATGTCTTCAGATTCCATTACTCTCTAAATGATGTCACTTTAAAAAGAGTTACTATGGTTCGAGATCTGGGTGTAATTTTTGATGATAAACTTCATCTTGATTTGCATATCAATAGTATTATTAACAAGGCTTGGCGTATGTACGGATTTGTTATGAGATCATCCACTGAATTTGTGCGCCCTCAGACCTACCTTTATTTATACAAAACCTTAATTAGATCTCAATTAGAATATGCAGTTGCGGTGTGGAATCCCTTATACATGAAATATTCTAACAGCCTAGAAATGGTACAAAAGAAATTTTTAAAATCTATGAGTTATAGGTGCTTTCACTCTTCTGCGTCGTATGTCGATTCACTACAGAAATACAATCTTCTAAGCCTAACTGGCCGGCGAACATTACTAGGGACTGTGCTCCTGTACGACCTATGCAGGAACACGTATGACTGTTCTGATATATGCAACAGAATTTGTTATTTAGTTCCTAGAAGAACATACTTGCGGGCAGTACGTAAGCAACCGTTGTTTGCAGTGAGAGCATGTCGAACAAAGGCTGGCGTTCGAGCACCGTTGCGACGTCTTGTTGATAATTATAATAAACACTTTCTTGATATCGATTTATTCTGTGCAACTCGTGGAGAATTCCGAAAGTCAACTCATATGGTAATCAAGGAATTAGATATCTTATCCTTTACTCCTTAAATTATTGTGGGTCTTATATTCATAAAAAATCGATGCACTTATTATTATCAAATCACCTTTTACACCTTTTTCTTTTTTCATTTATTTGTTTGTTACTTTAGCTTGTTTTGAAGCGCGTTATTATTATTTTGCATGTATGCTGTGAATAACGCTGTTGATTACATAATTGTTAATTTTAAGTTTTGTTTATATTTATGCTTTATTATGTAATTGTTTGTTGTTCCAAATAAAATAAAATAAAATAAGAACAAAAAAAAAAAATTGTTTGACAAGTTTGACACTACGAAATTATTACGACAGTAAATATTATAATTGACATTAGAACTATCAAAAGCTATTAATGAAAGTTGGGTTGAGGGTAAAAACCAGAAAACTAATTGTAATCTGGAAGATATGTTTAGATACAGATAAAACTAATACTGATCAACACACCGTGGCAAAAATACACAAGGATAATAAACACAGTATCAGTTACAGTCAAAGAGTGGATGATAGCAAGTTCTAAGATAAGAAACTAAGTAAAAGTGAGAATGCTAAACATCATAATATGAGAAAAAAGAAATACCAAACTAATGAGTCTTATTTTTCAGGCCATCTCCAGAAGCTTGCTCAGGATACTTCACCAGCAGCAGATTTAATTCCTCAAAAGATGTCACCTTATGTTTGTTCCCATCGGGGGCCTTGATGATTATTACACCATCCTGAGTCCAACACGAACGCATAGCGAAATGAAGCCGCGCCTTCCCAAAGATGGCTTGCCGGGTCTTAGTCAAAAACTCCTTGACAGAGATGGATGACCCCTTCAGCCCCGACTTCGCTCTCCAGACCGCAGACCTGTCATCATAGCTTGAGAACCGTACTAGGATTGGCCTATGATGATCCTTTTTAGCTACGCCGAGCCTGTGGCAGACTTTTATTGAGGATGCAGTGACAGTATTGAGGGACAGCTTCTTATTGATCACCTCCAGGATTGCCGTGCTGCTGACTTCTCCTTCAACCTCTGCAATTCCCTGGAAGATGAGTGCCTTCCGCCGATGCCTAGTCTCCAAACCATCAACCTGCCTTGCACACTCGCATATCTGATTTCTGAGCAGACTAAGCATGCTGAACATCAACTCCCTGAAGGTGCGGAACTCGTCGGCTACTCTTGCCACAGTATCCTTGGCAGGCCCCGCACTCTGGATCTGTGCTTCAAGCTCGCTCATTTTCCGTATAAAGCTGTCCTCCAAGCTCTTCTGTGCAGATCTGATCTCGTCGAATTGAGACATTGTAGTAATAGTGTCCACTTGTGTTTAATGACAGTGAATATGGTGATGTGAATGATGAGCTGGCAGGTGGTGTATAAATATGACTAAAGTCACATGAACAAGCTGCAAACGTAAGTACCTGTTGTGTGCAGGTTATACACTGATAATAAGTGAAAATTAAGTGGAAAAACTGTAAATTACTATTTAAATACGAAATAAATATTGAGAGTTACGTCTGCCTTTTTTTCACACCTACCCACTACTAATTTAATAAGTATAGTTTAGAGTTTATTTTTATTAAATATCTACTCAAATTAATTTATTGTGATTGTGTGATTAATACAAATCATAACACTTAAAACAAATTTTTAATTAATTAATACTCTTATTTTATTTTTAATAAAATAAATCAATAAAACAAGTTGACCTACTGGCTGCTTATCTGTAATGTGACACTTCCCGCGACGCAAGCGCACGGCTCGCTTTGCGACAATCGCGGGCAATTCTTGGTAGCGTTAAATGCCTATTTCGCTTGGCCCTTAAACCTAAGAAGTATTGTATAAGATTTTTTAAAGGTCATTGGGCATTTTGTTTGAAAATTTGACCCACGGCGTACACAAACGAAATAGGGCAAGGTATATAGCTAAATGTATCTGCAACCCAGTGGCATGGGTCGCATTCTTGTGGGCCATGGGAGAATTGAGAAAAAAATATTTTAATATTAAATAATATTTTTACCCTGTTTGATCAAGATCTATTGATATTCCTCCTAAAAAGGTGCATCTATTACATCTTGATGCCTGCCCCATAATAAAAAGTAAACTATGGTTACAACATGCGTACAGCTTCCAACAGTATGGTGGAGTGCATACATGAGCAGTAAAACTGCTCTGTGCCATTTCTTCCAATTCGTGTGGGATCTACTAATATTTTACGTATTCCTACAACATGTCACGACATTTTCTTTCGATCTCTTATAATTATTTTGTTTTCAATGACTTCTTGGTGTCGGTATGTTTTGATTCGAAAAGCTCCATTCAAACGCATTTGGTCGTAGCAATATGACCTCGCGACTCTCTAGTGGTACGATCCCAACGTAAATAACATTAATTCTTCATATGTTTTCCATCGAGTCGCACTAACGTTACTTTCAGCCTGTTCAAATTATGCCTTATCACATAATCTAATTATATCCGATTATTGATCGATTCTCAAACTCCACGATCCCATATAAAAATGTCATCAGTTCTCAAGAACCAGTTAAGTGGCTTTGAGAAGTAGTTGGAGAGGCGCCATTGCGTCCTCAGCTACCGTCTGACGCACATCTTCACCTGGCACGGCAGTTTCGGGAGGTACCTGCACATAATCGGGTGAGAGGATACGCCCGTGTGTCACCATTGTGATGATCGCCCGCAAGACACAGTGGAGCACACAGTGGCGTTCTGCGAACCCTCGTACAGGCGATCGGCAGCGGCAATTTCTCGCATCCGGCCCTGGGCGTCTACTCTCTTTCTCCGAAACGTAACTTCGTTAACGAACGAAAGTCAAAAGTAGTTACGTTTGTAACCCTACACTATTTATCATTTTGCGTGAATTAGTGAAGGTTTAGAAAATTTTAATGTCAAATAAACTTCGGACGTCCGAAATTTCGAAATGAATGAAATGAAATGAAACCGTGGTAGAAAACGTTCGAAGTTTCGGCCGCAATTTCGTTTTACGTAGAATTAGAGTAGACCCCCTGGTTCAGTGCATGCTCCGGAGCGAGAGGAAATAGAAGCGGTCGCCTCCTTCTGCGAAGCAGTAATGCCAGCGAAGGAGGTGGCCGGGTGTTTGAGGGAGAGAACAAACCCAGCCACTACGGGAGACGCCCCGGGCGTCAGACCCCAAGAGACAACTCCCGGCCACCGTAGATGCGAGCCTGGGGACGGTGAGCAATGAGTAGCTCGCTGTCCGTCCGTATTGAAGATAGGCCGTGTCGACGGCGCGTAAGTGTTCCACGCGCGCTTTAAAGATATGTAAGTTTTGTAACTAATTACAAATAAAGCAAAACACAACAATGAAACATATCAATGTCGCTCTGTGCTTGAGAGTACGAATTGTACGCGTCATTGGAGCCTCCTATATCACATTCGCCAGCAAGCGTGGCTGTCGATGTCGCCCCATGTAATTGTTCAGAACACATAAATCTATATACCGTAAAATGCCTAACATAAAGGGCAATAGATGGAACATGGGTGGATTTTAGTCAGTATAAGTCTGACACTCCCCCCCGCTCCTTGACCGGACAATTTCTATGGATGCCTCAAGAGTAAGGCCCGGCAACCCCTGTTGGGTACGAGCCTCGGCTTAGGGAGGGCATCATCATCATCTGGCTCAGTATCGCGAGCTGGCGCTAGCAAGGGATTGGTGGCGCCAGAACGGAATGACGCAAGCCTCCGTGCTTGCGTCTGAATTTACAAATGGTGGTAGTTTCCCTTTTGCTCTCCTTAGCAGGGTTATAGCGTCGACAGGGTTGACGAGAGCATGTCTATGACGGCAAATTGTACTAATTCTGGCGGCCGATGCGATAAGAGAGTTGCGATGTTTTATCACAGAGTCAAAGAAACGCTTGAAAAGGCGCTTCAGGAATTGAAGGACGATGGAGATTTTTAAATCAAAGGGCTCCGTGATTTTGCATAGGAATTGGTTTTGAAGGCTCTGCATCCTAACGTCTAAGCGGGTTTGGAGTGGGAAAACACGACACAGGCGTATGCCATGTTGGGACGGAGCGTTTTGACAGCAACCTACATCATCTTTTACGGGAGGTAGGGCAGCTCTACGTTCGACTTTGGAGTTCACCATACCCAGGTGACGCTTGGCTACTTGTTGCGAGCTGGGGGAGCACTGAGACTCCAAACTGTCGGCTAGTAATAATGGTTGATCAAACCTATGAATATCTAAAGTCTATAAATAGATTGTCATAATAATAAATTAGCACACTTCACTATGTTTTTCAGTGTCAAATTTCACTTCACTTGTAGTAGGGTTACCACACGACACTTGATTCACTTTTGAGTCCCGTTTGTCGATCTTGCTGATCCTGTCCTCGATGTCATCAACTTCTTCTCGTTTGCTTCTGCTGAAACGATTCATAAACAGCTGTTCGAACACCGACACTCATCGTACTACTACCTATTTGACATCTGCAGAACAAAAAACCTAATAATGAAACATATTCAATTGCACGCCTTCAATGAAGAGACTATGAGATTGAAGGAAAACAGAGGTTTGAGTACAAAATACGCGTGGCACAAATCTTGACGACGTAAATAATGCCCTAATGCAGGTACATAATTGGTTAACCGCTAATAATTTAGTATTAAATGGGAAAAAAACGAAGTGCATAAGATTTGCTCTACCAAACGTCAAAAACAGTGTGTATGACATAGTATTGAATCAAGAGAAACTAGAATTCGTCGAAAAAACTGTTTTCTTGGGAATAACACTCGATTCAAAGCTACAATGGGGTCCGCATATAACATCTCTTGCAGGACGCCTTAGTTCAGCAGCATATGCTGTTAGAAAAATCCGTCAGTTTACTGATGTAGATACCGCGAGACTAGTCTATTTTAGTTATTTTCATAGTATAATGTCATACGGTATTTTACTTTGGGGACGGGCTGCAGACATCGAGTCTATATTTATTCTGCAGAAAAGAGCCATCAGGGCCATATATAACCTACGTAGGCGAGATTCTTTAAGGGAACAGTTTAAGGATATTAACATCATGACAGTACCTTGTCAATATATTTATGAAAACATCATGTATGTCAGGAAAAACTTGCATCTTTTTAGTAAAAGAGGTGACAGACACAATTATAATACTAGAAATAGGGACCAATTAGTTCAACCAGGTTTCAGGTTAGCTAAAGTAGACTCATCTTTCATGGGGTACTGTTTAAAATGCTACAATAAAATACCTCCCCACATTCTTCAACTGAATGAAACGAAATTTAAATCTTGTATTAAACGCACACTATGTAGGCAAGCATATTATAAGTTGGGGGATTATATTGATGATAAAAATGCTTGGCTTAATGCTAGTCCTGCTCCACAAGCATAGGGATAAACTCATTGGTTAGTATCCGAAGCTATAGTGGAAGCTGCAGAAGATTGTAAGACTATCTTTGCAATGTATAGAATCAATTCTCTAGTATTGTATAATTATTAAGCCCATATGTGAGTGCTATGTATTATCATTGACTTGACGAAGCCCTGGTGGTTGATAGTGTCATGCTCACTTAAATGTCTCACTGATGGTGGCGGGTGTGTCGGGTCATTTAGCTCCCTTCAAAATGGTCGAGCTGAATGGGGCTGATCCATACGTCATGTTCGTGAACGGGCGCTGTCAGTTGGGACTGGTCATTTTTTAGCTACCACGGTTCATTTTTAAACTTATTTAGATTTAAAATTAAATTTTGCTTTTTATTTACTCTGGACGCTCTTACTGTGCACGCCTTTTTACATCGTTCTCACATATTTGTATAATCTCAACATGAATGATGTAAACACGATTTTGTAAAAATATTATAATTTAAAAGAGTGTCCATGGAGTTTCTTGCCCATTCTTCTCCATAGAGATCAACGCTTTGGAATGGGCAACTACAGTACTTTCACAAGTTATTATGCCTTGTGACCGGGACTGTAGATTCATTTTGTTTCTTGACTTTCAAAAGTGCCTGTAATGGTCTAATTGAAATAAATGATTTGATTTGATTTGATTTGATTTGAAAAGTAACCTCTTGAGTTTAAATCCATTCCTTGACAAACATGACATTCTGCGAGTAGGTGGAAGGTTACGTGACTCAAACTTACCCGAAGACGCTAAACACTCAATTCTACTACCACATGACAATAAACTGACAGAGTTATTAATTTGGCAAGCTCATACAAGAACATTACACGGAGGTCCTAAGTTAACCCTTTTCTTTTTTTTTTCGGGTGGGAAATCATCCAATGACTTCCCCCGCTCTGGGCGGAGCGGGGGGGCATGTCAGACTTGTACTGACTAAAACCCACCCATGTTTCTTCTATTGCCCTTTACGTTCCGAGGCCGCGGGAGGCTCTGGCAAGTCCCTCTGCTTTGCTGACTCTCTTTGAGGCGCGCGTGAAACACGAACGCGCCGTCGACACGGCCTGTCGTCAATCGACGGACGGGCGGTGAACTACCCATTGCTCACCGCCCACAGGCCCGCATCTACGGTGGCCGGGAGTCGTCTCGCGGCGCCCGGCGCCACGGGCGTCTCCCGCGGCGGTTGGGTTGGGCAGATGTTCTCTCCCTCAAACGCCCGGCCACCTCCTTTGCTAGCATTACTGCTTCGCAGAAGGTGGTGACCGCTTCCCATTTCCTCTCGCACCGGACCATGGCCTGAACCAGGGCCGGACGCGAGAGATCGCCGCCGCCGATCGCCTGTAGCTCGAGCACGGTGGTGCTCCGCCCACGCTGGGCAGATCGCCACTGTGTGCTCTACCGTGTCCTCCGGGCGATCGTCACAATGGTGACACCCGGGCGCTTCCTCCCGCCCGATGATGTGCAGGAACCTCCCGAAATTTCCGTTTCCGGTGAGGACCTGCGTGAGGCGGTAGGTGATAACGCCATGACGCGTCTATTGTGGCGTGCCCTGCACGGGGTTGCGACAGTCGCTCTCTCAATGCCACCATGAGATCGCACCGGAGGTCTGCCCGCCGAGCGGCAACTTGCCGCGGAGTCAGAGGTGTATCGATAGCTTATAATGTTATTAAGAAGTTCAAGAAATTAGGTATTATAAAAATGTGAGATTGCAATGACTGAAGGTCAAAATATTAATATCGTACCAAACTATTCAGAATCACTACAACATTTTAAAAATATGTGCAATAGACATTGGAAAGAATATGTTTATGAGACCTCTAAAACAAAAGGTATCTGGTATAAGACCATGCAGTCAGAGCCTCCTCACATACCATGGTTCTGTTGTCATAATATAAAAAGAATTCATGTCATAGTAGCACATAGGTTACGTACTGGGCACATTCCGTCAGGAAGGTTTCAATATCTCAAGCGACGAGCAACCTCTCCAAATTGCGAAATATTTGGTGCTATAGATGACGTTCAACACTTGGGTGCCCCAAATCGAGAAATGGCTCAGTCCACTTTTTCAGTTTTTAGTAATATAAAAAATAAACGTACTTAATTTTTTTTAAAACAAACTACGGGACCTGTTGAAATTAAAATAACATTATACACAGTTATAGTACATAATATACTCTTATTTTAGTATATAAAACAAAACATAAAATACATTTTTAATACCTTCAATTTAAAAAACTAAATTTTGGACTTATCATAAATCAACAGGACTTAGGGTTATATTTCCCTCTTTTTAAGGACTAAAGGATTATATTTCCCTCCTTTTAAGGACTAAAGGATTTAAACAAAACAAAATTAGCTTTTTAACAGTATTCTATTAATCATGAATGAGTAACACCTATTAACTTTTAAAAATAACTAGGCTAGTTACTCTATTTCGTCATTTAATTCCTCAACAATTTCTATTATCTATCTATTCATTTAATTTAGCCAGTTCCATAATCAAAGTTTTATAGAATTTTCTTTTTTCTTGTGGTACAAATCGAATGAGCTTTTTAATGTCATTAATTTTAGCTTCTTTAATTTTAATTGCATTTTGATAACAATCAGCAGGAACATCTCGAAAATACCTAGATATACCAACTCTATATAAATAAATAAATATCTTGGGACAACTCACACACGGCTATCTGATCCCAAGCTAAGCAGAGCTTGTGTTATGGTAACCAGACAGCTGATATCCATACTTATATAATTTATAAATACATACATAATAAAGATAAATTACACCCAGACACAGAACAAACAATCATGCTCATCACACAAAGTTTGTCCTGGGTGGGAATCGAACCCACGGCCTCCGGCTCAGCAGTCAGGGCCACTAACCACTAGACCAACAGGCCCGTCAAAAAATAAAGAAAAATCTTAAAAGTTATCGCCAGTCATTCAAACTCAAACTCAAATCATTTATTTCAATTAGACCATTACAGGCACTTTTGAATGTCATAAAAACAAGAACAAAAAAAAATGATGCTGCTACAGTCCCAGTCACAAGACATAATACCTAACTTGTGAAAGTACTGTAGTTGCCCATTCCAAAGCGTAGATCTCTATGGAGAAGAATGGGCAAGAAATTCCATGGACACTCTTTTAAATCATAATGTTTTATAAAATCATGGATACATCATTCATGTTGAGATTATTCATAATGTGAGAACGATGTAGAAAAACGAGCACATTGAGAGCGTCCAGAGTAAAAGCAATAATTATCACGAGTTTAATAGAAGAATTAAAACAAACCGTGGTAGCTAAGAGATGACCATTAAATCAGAAAAGGCTGGCTTTGCGTGTCTTTTAAATAAAACTCGACGACAACCTGAAATTCCCAGTATTGTTTGTTTAATATTATCATTATAGTAAGAGTTTTTTATTCTTTAACTTTTAATACTCTTTCGTTACCTCGTTCTTTTCTCGCTCTCCCCCGTTCCTATCTATTTGACCTCGTTCTATCAGGAGGCCTACCATGAACTGTTATTGCGATTCAATTGATGACCTAAAATAAACTGATTTGCTATTTCATACCACAATATTCTTAATACGATCCAGTTTAGGCAACGCCAAATCAAGTCGACAATAGCTTCGCCAACTGTTTTCGTTCATTCATTTTTCATACCATGAAGTACCAATTCAAAAAAAGTTCCTATTTCTTGGCGTGAAATGAGTCATTTTGTTAATAACTTTATAAAAATTGTGATAGTAATTGAAGGTATTTCAGTTGAATATTTAGTGTTTCTGATGAGTTAAACCTAAAAAAGTGATTTCTATAGCTAATTTTCATTGTAAACTGATTTACAATGCTATAGTTCGTAGTCACTTTGATTATGGTATGTTTTTATTAGATCCTTGTAATAAATCTGACCTTCTAAAACTTGATGAAATTCAATCAGTGTTTACGTATTATTCTTGGGGCGATGAAGTCGTCTCCTATTAATGCTATGCAAGTTGAGTTTATTGATTGAGATTTATTTTTAAACTGGTGCAAAATTATGATCATCCCTTGCTTGGTAAGCTGGACCAATTATCTTCCATCTTTGACTCTTGTCGGCGTTCTAATTTAGAACTTTCTTACCTTCAATTCTCTCGTCTTTCTTTTTGGAGATATTCAACCTGAGATACCCAACAAACCTTAGTTTTTCAAATAATAATTGGGAAAATAAAACTACCTCAACTATCTGCCGTTTACGGTTAAATCATTGTTGTACCTACTCCTTATTTCTTAACTAAACTTAGGATTAGGGATAATTCTCTTTGTCAATGCGGTGTGGATGAAGGAAACGTGGACGATTTATTTTTCTCCTTTCCCAAATTGCGGTTCTCTTTTCATGAAATCATTCCTCCTCATATCATCATCTATCTCATATTTTCTCGTTTTGTTTTCAAACTATGTTAATTCATCGACATTAATAAAATTAAGTGGTAACTTTTTGGATCGTTTTTTAACCGACTTCAAAAAAAGGAGGAGGTTCTCAATTCAACTGTATTTTTTTTTTTGTGTTGTTACCTCATAACTCAGGTCTGAGTGAACCGATTTTGATGATTCTTTTTTTATTCGAAAGCTGGTGGTTGTCGATTGGTCCCATAAAAAAAATATCAAGATCCGACAAGTAGTTTTTGAGTTATCTTTAATAATGCGTATTAGATTGACTTCGTGTACACACGGCGACAGATCAACCTATACAAAACCAGTTTATGCGGATCTCTCATTGTACTCGAAATTTATGGTGTACGATCCGTTGTTGAGAGAGCAGCATAAACTGGTTTTGTATAGGTTGATCTGTTGCCGTGTGTACGTTGATGATATTATACTCATTCGTCGATTATATTTTAGAAGTTTTCGAAGACAAATGATCAAAAAATGCTATGTACTATGGTTTTGAAGTTCATCGCAGTTTTTTGAGGTGATTGTATTTTAATTTGGTGATAGATCTTCAGTGATATACAACGGCACTCTCCAATAAATGACAGCAAATCTGCCGTGATTGCTGCAATCACATGTATAAGTAATGGTTTCGCCAGGGTAGGCTGGCGAGTGGGACCAGGGTGACCGTATCCCCTAGGGGATGATGCATATGATTTCTGAATTGGTTTAATACTAAAGCATAATATAGATACTTAGTATTTAATTTATAGCTTGATGTGGAACTAAAACTTGTATCTAAGACGGGACCAAAGCTAAAAATAAAAACTTTTTAACCGTGTTTGCGTATTATATCATAATACTATAACTAAAAATGCTGAAATAAAAACTTTTTAGTAAAAAAATAAAACCGACTTCTAAAAAAAAACAAAAACTGGAAAATAACTTTATTTCCGGAAGTCGGTGGCAAATAAAGTCAACGAAACCAACAAAAGCCATTTTTTTTACTTTTAGTCTCTTTTCTGTTTCTGTCATTCTGTCATGAATTAGTAATCTAAATCTGCAAAGAAATACCTTTATTGTTTTTATAATTTTTGAATTACTGTGATTACTTGCTAAATATTCTCCAGCGTTTGTTATTTTATTACCAGTACACGTGTTATTGGCAAAATTGTGGTATCTGTCGTCCACAGAAACCATTATTGAAGAGTTGAAGCTGAGTATTGTGATAATATACGTAATCCAAGGTTTTTCAGTTGAATATTTAGTGTTTCTGATGAGTTAAATGTAAAAAAAGTGATTTATATAGCTATTTTTCATTGTAGATGTCTGATGAATTAGTTCTTTTTGAATTTATGGAAAATGATACTGAAATAGACGCAATACGTCGACAAAAAAGACGAATGACACGGGAACAATCGGACCCTTTTGAATTGGAAGATGCAGAATTTATAAAGAGATATCGGCTGTCTAAACAGTTGGTATTAGAATTGTGTGATGAGCTGAGGCCATTGTTGAAAAATCCAACAAAATCTACTGATTTATCAGTAGAAACAAAGGTAAAACGATAATCATTTTAAGGCACATTAAAATAAGTTATTTGCACCTAAGTACCCCTAGTAAATTATTCTGTTACACTAATTTGCATTTTTGTTTTAGGTTTTGACTACACTGTCGTTCTATGCGACAGGGTCATATCAAAGACCTGCTCACTCTATAGCTCAACAAACAGTTTCCTCTGTAATAGCAAAAGTAACGGCATGGATTGATTCTCCTGAGATGAGAAATAAATATATTACTTTTCCCAAAAATCTTGATGAAAGAAATAAAATAAGGGCAAGGTTAAATTATTTTGTTATCTTTATTCCTTACTATTAAAAACCAGGTAAACCTGTTTAATAGTAATTTGTATACACAAACTTTATTTCATGTTTTATGAAAAATTTCACATCCCCGGTGTACTGGGGTGCATAGGCTGCACACAAATAGCAATAGTTAGACCCGTTGAAAATGAAGAAAGATATTTTTGTAGAAAACACTATCATTCATTAAATGTTCAGTTGGTAAGTTTAAATAAATAAATAAATATCTTGGGACAACTCACACACTGCTATTTGATCCCAAGCTAAGCAGAGCTTGTGTTATGGTAACCAGACAACTGATATACATACTTATATAATTTATAAAACATACATATTATAAATAAATCACACCCAGACACAGAAAAAACAATCATGCTCATTACACAAAGTTTGTCCTGGGTGGGAATCGAACCCACGACCTCCGGCTCAGCAGTCAGGGCCACTAACCACTAGACCAAGAGGCCCGTCAGTTTGTAAAGTAACTGCATTGTTAATACTTGTATATTATGTATACTGAACACATTCAAAGTAGCAAAACTTTTGCTTGACTGCATGCGCGCAGCTCGCAAACGGCTCGCGATCTGCACATTCGCCAGATGTGGACGCACCCTAACATTAATAAGCACTAAAAATATAAAACCCTTGAGTTAGTTTCAGTCTTGTAATAAATCATTATTTGGCTTACAAAGTCTTAACTAACAAAATATATTTTAATATGAATTTAATTTTCTTATTTGCAGGTGACTCTGGATATCCATTAAGACGTTACATGATGACACCCATTATCAATGCAAATCCTGATACACCACAGAGCCATTACACAAAAATGCATGTCCAGACTAGGAATATAATTGAGAGAACAATTGGGCTTCTTAAAGCACGTTTTCGTTGCCTTCTGGTACACAGAGTGCTACACTACAGACCAAAAGTTGCCGCCTCTATTATAAATGCTTGATTGATTCTGCATAACATTTGTAATACAGCTAAAATGCCTGTGCCGGAATTAAGTAACGACGACATACTTCAAGAAGTCCAGATGCAGTTGAATATGACAGATACTAATAATGAAAGTGCCAGCAGTAATAACGCAGCTCTTCAACTTGGTGTGACCATACGAAGCAACCTTATTCGCCGCCTGTGGGATGCCCGACTGACCTAAAAATTATAAATTGATGTTTAGAATTCATATTTTTTGCATCCTATTATATTATTAAATATAATAGGATGATTTTATTCTTACTTATTTGTTTTTTTAAACTGCACTTGTTTATAAGAGGTTTATTGTTACTGTATTTTTAATAAGTAATACTATTTACTTGTTACTGTTGATAGTTAAGAAGACTATTTTTAATTTAGTGCTTATAATGACTAGGTATAACAATCTGTGTGAAATAAAAATATGAACTTACCTCAACTGTAGTAATTCTTTTATTTCTTTCATCTCTTTTAGCATGTTTTAAAGGGTCTCGCTATTGTAGTTTTAAATCACTTGGCTCGTACAAACAGCTATGTTTACGAACACTTTCAATAATTTTTTCATAGAGTAGGTAGGGTAAGTTCGCCCTTTCGCGTCCATCGTCCGGTTCGCGTCCATTTTACGGATCTCCCTTTGAAAATGCTCGAAAATAAGTATAATCACACAATAACAATATGGAAAAAAATGACCGCTAATACCTCAACGTATAAGAGATAATTATAGACAAAAGTTCCGCCCGCCCCGCTAATCCTGTCTAGAAAAAATATTTTGTCACGGTTGTTCAACAGCAGAGTGCGGACCCACGGGATGTAGGAAAAAAAATAGTGTGCAGCGGTGCGTTTAACGGTAAGTATTTTATTATTTTATGTGATTTTTACGAAACATAGCTGTGTCTAGACATTAATAATGAAAAAACGAATACTGTAAATTATTAATTTGTTTGTTTTTTTTAAAGTTAACAGTTAAAATAAGGTGGACGCGAATTACAACACCGAATTTATAAAACGTGCACTTTGCGTCCGCAGTGGACGCGAACTCGTCTAATTATGTTTTCTTTAGTTGTTTATTTTTATGTGATTAAAATATGAAAGAGAAATTGGATTTTGGTTTATTTTAACACTTATAGTGTGCAATTGTAATAACCAATTTGCGTCCACATTATTATGATTGTAGTAAAAGATAGACAATATCGATTTAATCGATTACACGTGGACGCAAACGCAACTAGACCTACAGGGATAATATTGAATAGCAAATTGCGTCCATTTTTTCATTTAATACAAATGATAGCATAAATATATTTTATTTATATTTTTTAATAATTTAAAATGTATAGTACAGTTTTGATTAAGACTGTGAGTTTAAAATTCAATTATTACTAGTGCAATGAAGTGCGTTATAATTCTTTATGTTTTCCTATTTAAGATGAGTTCTTCGGAGATAAGAAAGAAGAAGGAAATTAAAACTTATACAGAAAAAAAATAAAGAAAGCGTTAAGTGAGATTCGTGAAAAGAAGAAATCGATAAGACAAATATGCAGACCAGATGGAGTAAAGAAACCGGAACCAGAACCACCGCTAGGGTAGATGGTGAAAAAAGGTAGTTCAATGGCTTCTTAACACATCGATGTTGAGAAGAATAAACATGTTTTTTATTGTATTTTTATAATGCTAATTAATGTTGATTTATTATAACTTTAATCTTAAATAAATAAATTGTTAAAATCCAGTCTTTCTTCAAATTGTATTAACAATATCACCCCTATATTCCTTCTTTAAACTGGTGGACGCCAAATGGTCCACTGGTGGACGCAATTTGGATTTTGTGGACGCAAAGTGGGTAAAAAGCCTAATTTTGGAATTTGTCTATTTTAAATAAAAAAACAAGGAGTTTCGAACAAAACTGAAAGCTAATCTTAAAATAGACTATACAGCGTGTTGATTTGCATCCTCGCCAAATTCAAGGACGTAACTATGCTAATGATTCTCGACCCGAATCGATAATAAAATAAATATGTTTTTTTTTTTACTTTTTTCGTATTTTCCGAAATCGGTAAGTGTACACTACACTCGGACGATCTGCTCCTACCTTTACAATAAAATTGCGCACACTACAAAAAAGCGAATGCACACAAACACACCAACTATTGCACGTATTTCTAGTGCCTAACGCTGCGCTCGCGCACCCCCACTTTTACCCTTATGACCCGCCCAGCTGGCCCCCGCTCAGTGTTGACCTTGTCTCTGTGCAGTGAAAACGCTCGCAAAAAAATAAAAATATCGCTTCTCAGGCAGGTGCGCCCTCGGTACATCGTATGTTATAATTATTTTAGTGCAAGATAACGCAAAATGACTCCAATGTTGAGTTGGTGGAGATGGTCCGTTTGTATGCCATTAGTGGAGATAGCCTACGTCGAGTGAGTGTGCCTAAAGTGTGTGTGGTGTGTGGTGGTGGCAATTTCGAACAATTCCTCCGGGTAACATAAGGTACCTACTTACCAATTTTATTTATTTCTAAATAAACAATCATTTTGTAAATACGTTATTAGCGTAATCAATCAACCAGTGTAAATAAGTTGATTTCAAATGTTTAACTACGCCAATACCTAATACCTAGACAACATTATCCCGTTAAGACCGCACCGCGAATATTTTGATTTTAGATAGCTCCGCCCACTACGCTCCGCGCGTCTACCGCGTCGCGCAAGCTGTACTCTTCACTCAATGTGTAAAATTTGAATTTCGCGCCAATCGTACACGCTGAGGTCAGCGCGGGGTCAGGAGAACCGAACAGGGAAGCTAAGGAGCCGCAACTTACATTTTATTTTTTGATCGGATTTTTTTTTGTTGTACTTACAAAAATTATTTGTAATGAAAACTTTTTATGAAGAGTAATATGATAATTTGGACGTGTATGGTTGTGTGTATGTATGTGTGGTGTGTCCTGTATGTGTATTTGTATATCCAGAACGGATGAATCGATTATGTATTTAGGTTTTTTTGTTTGAAATGAAAATTAATCGGGAGTGTTCCTAGCTTTATTTGGTGAATATCGGCTAAAGATGGCCGCCGCCACAAAATGGCGAAATAACATTTTTTTTTACAATTCCTTCAATATGGGTATCAAATCAAAGGGCTTGACTAGTAAAATCATGTATAATATTATTTAAAATCCAAGATAGCCACCGCCAGAAAATGCTAAATTGAATTGTTTTTTTTATAGCTCTTATATGGGTAATGGCAATATGGGTATCAAATGAAAGGGTTTGACCAGTGTTAAATAATTTATACTAATATTATAAAGAGGGAAGATTTGATTGTTTGTTTGTGTGGATTGTATAGGCTCTGAAACTGCTTAACTGATTTGAAGGATGCTTTCACAATTAGAGATTTACACTATTCCCAGTGAATGTAGGCCATATTTTATCCGGGTACAGGAAGAAGTTCCCCGGGAATACGGCTAAAATTGCGTGAAACAGCTAGTAAAAATTAAGTGGTTAAGAAATAAAAGCGTCGCAGATCTTGTGTGTTAACCATTTAAAAAAAGTATGTAGTGAGGTGTAAGGTATCAAAGAAGTAATGAAGCTAAGTAATTAATTTTCAAACATATTATTTATTAAAACTGAAATGTAAATAATAATACATTCAGTCAAAAATGGATGAATGAATGGGAACGGGAATGGATGATTTGTTTATGGTTCCAAATTAAAATTTTTGTTTTTTTTGTAGTTGTTAGATTGGCACAACTGTTTTCCATTTTGGCGCGGAGTTTGAGTTGCATCTGTTATTTATAGGTATTAAATACAGTGCTGGTTTTAGTAATATCATATATAGTGTGTATTGCGAATTTCATAATGGACAAAAATATCGAACAAAGAGTTTGTCTTAAATTTTGCATCGCCAATAGAATTTCCTGTTCGGAGTCACTGAAAATGTTACAGAAGGCTTACGGTGAATCGACTTTATTAAAAACTCGTGCTTATGAGTGGTTCAAAGCGTTCAAAAGCGGTCGAGATGTGATGGAAGATTTGCCTCGCTCTGGTAGGCCGTCAACGTCTGCAACTGAAGTTAACATCGCAAAAGTGAAGAAAATAGTGACTGAAAATCCCCATTCAACTCTGAGAGAGATAGCCGCCGAACTTTCTGTATCTCACGAGTTGATCCGTACCATTGTAACTAATCATTTGGGTATGAAACATGTTGCTGCTCGGCTAGTCCCAAAAGAGCTGAATTTTCTCCAAAAACTCAATCGCATGAAAGTCGCTGAGGACATGCTAGAACGAGTCAGTTCGGACCCATCATTCATGAAACGCATTGTTACTGGTGACGAGACGTGGGTTTACGAGTCTGACATGCAAACTAGTCAACAAGCTTCGAAGTGGCGCCTTCCAACTGAACCGAAACCGAAAAAACCACGCCAAAGTCGATCAAAAGTCAAAGTCATGTTGACTGTTTTCTTTGACTATCGCGGTGTTGTGCACTCTGAATTCTTACCGGAAGGTCTAACGGTAAATAAAGAATATTATTTGAGCGTTATGCGGCGTTAAAGAGAGCAAATTCGACGAAAAAGGCCAGATTTGTGGAAAGAAAATTCTTGGATTTTGCAACACGACAATGCGCCTTCGCACAAGCCTATCATTGTGAACGAATTTTTGACCAAACACTCAACAAATACCATCCAGCAACCACCATATTCACCAGATATGGCTCCTGCTGACTTTTTTCTTTTTAATAAACTCAAATTACCACTTCGTGGCACCCGTTTTCAATCGATAGAAGACATAAAGGAGAATTCGCGGCGAGAACTGAACTCAATTCCGGAAGCAGCGTTTAAAAAATATTTTGATAAATGGATTATTCGTTGGCGCAAGTGTATCGTTTCTAAAGGAGCATACTTTGAAGGTGATAAAATAAATTTGGATGAATAACAGACATTTTGTGTATTATTGATCTTTTCCCGGTACTTTCTTGACAGGGTAGTATAATGTAAAAAATATTAAAATTGACTTAATTGTATTTCAAAAATTACGTTGATGGGCTCCTCGGTCATTGATCCTCGATCAATTAAATTTTCTTTATTTTTAATGACATTTACATAATCAGGTTCTCGAATATTATCATATTCGTTGCTGGAACGGCATCTAAGTCACATATTGTTTTTTCTTGAAGAATCTGTTCATTTTGTAAACTTCTCCTAAAAGGTAATACAAGAAAAATAACACATAACTGAGAATTTTATAGTACAACACGGTCTCCATAGATTTTTTGTTCTCAGAGTGCTTATGTTTACGTACCTAGTAACTACTTATTTAGTGATCTGTGCTAATATTTACAATATCTAAGGACAGTCATATATAAGGTGACGACTGGTAATTAGTGAACGATACTTAAACACGCGATTGTGTTCATGGTATCAAACAATTTTTATTTTGGGAGCAAAGTCGAAATCATGAAAAAATATCAGCTGTGCAGTACCTACATTTGGTAAACGTAAAATGTACTAAACAGCTGATATTTTTTTCGCGATTTCTACTTTGCTTCCATAGTAAAAGTTGTTGGTTATCATGAGTACAATCTTTTTGTACCTAGGTATATGGCCCTCCCTCCATCACCCGCACCTATACCTAAAAATGGTTTTTATGCAGCGACTCGGGCAATATTCAAAGCCATAAAGTTTGAGGAGATCTACCTATAGTTATATCTCTCCTACGAATGGTTATTGTTCACAACCAGAAAAATACGTCACAAAACAATAATTTTACTAAAACTAACAAATTAAGTACATAACTACATAATACCAATTGCTGCATATAGGTACTGATGATTTTATTTTATTTACCTTGCCTTTTTCACCTCTTGCATTTTTTTGGCACATTCTTTAAGTTGTTTTCTTTTCTTTTAGAAACAATTTTTTTTTAAGTTCTCGCCATTTTAAGTATTTTAAACTTAAACCTAATTTAATAATATTAGTATTAGGTACCTATAATTTCTTAGCCGACTAATATTTACACGTACAAAATATTTATACAAACAAAAATTATCGTCACCAATTATTATACCTACGGCCGGAGCGACAACATACACAGATCCGATCTCGAAGAGGGCTATCGCCAGACTGGCTCGTCTCCGTACACATTGTGTATCAATCGCTAGAGAACGGACATAAGGTTCAGAATTGCGTAGCGTCTACCATGATCGCGGCCGCTCAAAAAATCCAATATCTTAAAACTTTATTTAAAAATGTTTGGTAATAGTTATGAAAAAATGACTTTGACAAAACGTTAATATTGATGTTACGAATATATTAGAGTAATTTTGAAACATAAAGATAATGTAACTTTCTTGTAATTTCAAAAATAGTACTTTTTTAGACGTGTTTTCGGAATTAATTATGATCGAGTAAAATTATCAGTATCGTGTTTTCGTTCAGGCAGAATATAGATAAAGATATAAATTTACCTATATCAAAATTTCAGATCCATTGGTAAGCTGGTAGTCCTATAATTTGGCATGGCAAACGGCAAATAAAATCAAGGTGGCGTCTTAAGTAGGAAGGAAAATTTAAAATCAACCAAAACTAAAAAACAAAACCATTTATGTTAAATAAAACGATGCGCGTTGGACCGAATTTACCTACAATGCACTATTATTATTCCGGGCGAGCGCGCACGCGCTCCATGTAATAAAAAGCCTACAGTGTGTGAACCTGGTTTTTATTAGAGATCTAAGTTTACCGATTTTAGGATATCCGTTTATAGCAGGACTGCAATAAAACGTAATTTTAGGCAAAACTAACATTTTATTAATCGGCTGATGCGCGGGTCAACGCACGCTGCGTGTTTAGTAGGTAACTAAGTAGACGCATACCTGTGTGCGCGCTAGCCGGTGTATGATACGAATGCGCCGACGCTCACGCACACTGTTCTGTTTGTTCAGTAGGTGATTCTCTACCTTGAAGTGGAGATATTCTTTAATACTGTTAAATTAAAACAGACTGAGACATATCATAAAAGCGCCGTATATTATTATTGATCAGGTACCGTAATTTTCATTGATTATTTATGACTTTTATTAGCACCTCCTAAATTTTGGCGAGGATGCAAATCAACATATTGTATAATGAACGCATTACGTTGACTTTTTCATTGAAACTAGTGCTGGGACATTTTTATTTTCTCCTTCAAACTTGGCAACTGCACTAAATGGTCGCAAACAGGCGAAATGACCCTACGTGTATTACGAAGAATAGAACGACGTTATGCCCCCTCCCGACCCGCGCGCTATTTGTACTGGCGGGCGACGGGCGGCGCTCCCGCGCACGACCCGCCCGTGTGCGTTCGCGCAGCGGAAAGTTGTTGAATTTAAAGATTTTAATTATGCAGATATTTAGTGTATGACGTCGTGTAATTGTGTATGGTAAAAAAAAAATTGTGCATGCAGCCATTGTGGAGAAATTCACCAAAAACTGATTCCGCTGCGCGAACGTTCGCCCAGCGGAACTTTTTTTGAAATATCGACTTTAGAAGAAAACTGATGTGTCTAAAAATTAGTGTGTACTTATTTGTGTGTAATTGTGTATGTATAAATAAAATTTGTGCATGCATAAACTTCGGAGATATTCAAGTTTCCGCTGCGCGAACGTTTGGCCATTTGCTAGTTTTCATATAAAGCGCTTACATAAAGAGCTGTAGATTTTTACATATATTGTTTTGAATTTGTGTATATTTGTGTAAAAAACAGTTTTAGAAAAAATCGCAGGGCTTAAAAGATAAAAAATAAACGTCAAAAACGCTTATTAGGTCGTAGTTCTAAAAGTCTGCACTTTGGGGTCTAGATTTTCACGTTTATACAAACCTTGTAAGTGTCTGCAACATGTTGCCAAGTATCAATGATGTTCCGTTAGTAATTAAAGAGTTATAGGACAATTTACCATGAATAGATCACTGTTTACAAAGCAGTCAAATATCACGACATTCTAAAGGAAATACATGGTAAAATGTATGACCAATAATTAGTGTATTCATTCAACTATTCACATGCAAAAATTCATGTCATTAAATTCAGTAATTAAAGAAAAACAATTAAAATACTGACGAAGCATCGAAAACCTACATAACCCGACCAAGTTCGGATGGCTACAAAAAAGCGGCCGTGCAATATATTTAGGTAACTTCCCAAAATTTACAGTATAATACCGCTATTGAATTGGTATAAGTGATAACACAACTGTTGTTTCGATATAATTTAGAGGTCATTTATTTTTGTACACCTACTTTTCTAAATGTATTTGACTATGACAGAAAGTAGGTACTATTTAAGTATGCGCTTGAGATTTGAAATATAATCTAGATATATTATTTAAGACAAATAAAATTCATACAACTAATTTCTATTGAAGATTTCACGGATCAGTCTAGTTATGTGATGTGATTTTAATTTTTATTGAAGCTCGTTTTATTATACTTACGTTAAAGTCTATTGCTGTCGTTGCAAGCGACTGTTAACGTAATTATAATTACATAATTATTTTATTATATGTAATTAAAAATATTTTTGTACACGGATATTTAAATAGAGAAGTACTTGTTAATTGAAGATTTATTTTAATCGTAGATAGTGGCGTTATTATTTAAAAATATTTTTCATTCAAGAAATGCAATTGTTTTATTTTTTCCTAGCGCTTGTGTACGCAACTGTACCAAATTAATAAATTACTATATTGGAAGGTTAAGAACGTTTGTTAGATATATGGCACGGCCGCTTTTTTGTAGCCATCCGAACTTGGTCGGGTTATGTAGGTTTTCGATGCTTCGTCAGTATTTTAATTGTTTTTCTTTAATTACTGAATTTAATGACATGAAATTTTGCATGTGAATAGTTGAATGAATACACTAATTATCGGTCATACATTTTACCATGTAATTCCTTTAGAATGTCGTGATATTTGACTGCTTTGTAAACAGTGATCTATTCATGGTAAATTGTCCTATAACTCTTTAATTACTAACGGAACATCATTGATACTTGGCAACATGTTGCAGCCACTTACAAGGTTTGTATAAACGTGAAAATCTAGACCCCAAAGTGCAGACTTTTAGAACTACGACCTAATAAGCGTTTTTGACGTTTATATTTTTATCTTTTAAGCCCTGCGATTTTTTCTAAATCTGTGTTTTACACAAATATACACAAATTCAAAACAATATATGTAAAAATCTACAGCTCTTTATGTAAGCGCTTTATATGAAAACTAGCAAATGGCCAAACGTTCGCGCAGCGGAAACTTGAATATCTCCGAAGTTTATGCATGCACAAATTTTATTTATACATACACAATTACACACAAATAAGTACACACTAATTTTTAGACACATCAGTTTTCTTCTAAAGTCGATATTTCAAAAAATCAGTTTTTGGTGAATTTCTCCACAATGGCTGCATGCACAATTTTTTTTTTACCATACACAATTACACGACGTCATACACTAAATATCTGCATAATTAAAATCTTTAAATTCAACAACTTTCCGCTGCGCGAACGCACACGACCCGCCCCGCGGCCGACCAGCATACGCATGTCTTTCATATAAATACAAAGAACTAGACCCGCTGTACTCCCGTCTCGAAACGCGCCCGACCCGCGATCCGAATCATTCACTTCCGATGCACTCCAGTATAAGTACCTAAACTAAATCGCGCAGATTCATACCATGAAGTGCCTCTAGCTGACAGGATTTTGAATCTCTCACAGACTGAATGAAAGATCGAAATTTGTCTGTGGTCCGCGGTGTGAGAAAGAGATGACGCTCTACAATCGTTACACAAGTCTGTCTCTTTTACTCGCACCATATGCGTTGCGTTTCGAAACACTTAATCTGTATAAAAGATACAGCAAAAACATTTTCAAATTACGTTTTCTAGCTTCAAATTATAAACCATTATGCCATTTTCAGTACTTATTAAATAATAGTAGTTTATATAATTATTTAATTTAGAAATATAAAAGGATTGCTTAGTGTTGTTGTTAAAATAAATTGTTTAAAACGAGTTAGGAACGCACCTCCACTCTTGTCAGATTTGGCAGCAGTTTTGAAAGAACAATGGCCAAATTTCTATAGAAGCTGGATTTGACTTTTTTTTTCATGTCCCAAGATAAAGCAGCAGGTTTGTTTTTATGTTATAAACACTATCCTGTTTGAAAATCATATCTAAATAGCCACGGTTTTTCTTTATAATTATCTCATCAATACTTTGAGGTTAAAATCAACAACTACCTTTTACCCGACTCGACGCGGCGCAGTCTAAAAGTGTAGTTAGTATTAGGCGAGCAGGTAATCAAGATACCTTTTATATTTATTTCGATTACTCAGAATCAGAAGAGATAATTAACCAAAAAACGGGCATCTTTCAAATCTCATCAACCGTTTGTCTGTGAATTGGTCGACGACCGTGTCAAGCCGACTCATGAAGACTGGTCCGCTTTAACAACGGATTTTGACCGACAATTCAGTGAAAACTACACTTAATTTGCTCTAACCTGCATAACGTGTGCTGTAGAAAACCAAAGATGACATAACATCACACAAACCACAATAATTCAATGTATGGGAAAAGTCTGGCAGAAGAGAGTTAGTCGCTAAATACTTATTCTTTCAGTCTTCAATACGTAAGTTGCATAATGTATTGACAAACCGAGTAATGGTAGGTTAGAAGAGTAAATGAGAGGAAGTGTACCTAATGGTAGGTTAGATTTAATTAAAATGATGTTTCTTGTGTATTTTAAGACCTTAAAAAATACCGGTATTTTTCATTCACCTACATATTATATGGCATGTTAGGACGCCATCATTTCGTAGTCTGGTACGAAATGACCATCCTTCTTTTAATTGTTGTGAGTTCTTTACTTAATTTTATTAGTATTATTTGAAGTTATAATAATAAGTAATACGAGTAATGACTGAAATACCTTAAATTACTTATATTATCACAATTTTATAGAGTTATTAACAAAACGACTCATTTCACGCCAAGAAATAGCAACTTTTTTTGAATTGGTTACTTTGACATATAAGTTATCCATTTCAGGTTGATAGGTCACCTCATGGTATGAAAAATGAGTGAACGAAAACAGTTTGCGAAGCAATTGTCGACATGATTTGGTGTTGCCTAAACTGGATAGTATTAAGGATATTGTGGTATGAAATAGCGAAACAGTTTATTTTAGGTCATCATTGAATCGCAATAACAGTTCACGGTAGGCCTCCCAGTACAGCGTCATACTGATCGCCTATTTCGATCTTTCATTCAATCCGTGAGAGATTCAAACGCCTGTCAGCTAAAGGCACTTCATGGTACGAATCTGCGCGATTTAGTTTAGGTACTTATACTGGATTGCATCGGAAGTGAATGGTTCACTAAAAGTTGATGGTAGGCCTGAAGCAGGTCCTTTTCCAAAAATCCAACTTCAAATTTCGTGGCCTTTCTACTATTTACTACAAAATTGACATAACTTTCAGGTTCATATGTTTTTTCATGTTTTAATTTTTGTCTTTCTATGAGAGCAATACTCTAGAATGCCCAGGAATTGTATAATGTACAGAAATTGTTTCAAACAAGCCTTTCACACACAACTAAATAAATCTGTCGAAACGTAAAAATAAATCTGTTTTTATTTCGACTGAAACAATTATTATCACAAAATATTTCTAGCTGGAATTTTGTAGTGTAAAAAATAATCATCCAAAGCAGTTATTACTTCATTCGGCCCTTTATGAGCATAATTTTCTGTAAACAAGTACATAGTTGATGAGTTTTCTTTTAAATTATGCATATTATTATCAAAATTATGAAGCCATAATTGCCTGAGCCATAATTCATCAGTTACATTAGTGACCGGCAATGGCAGATTCTTTTGAAAATCAAAGCAAATAGCAAATAGTTCATTTTTTTGTCTTCCTTTTCTGAACTACACTTTTTCAAAAATATGTCGGCTTTGCGCAAGTGAAAACTTACGGACTAAGGGATTTATAGGACTTGGGGATTTTTGGAACTGAAAGTATCGTCAATTTTATTTTTTATAGTTTTTAAAAACCCACTTAGGGATATCATAACAAAAAAATTGTTGGACGTATCGATAGAGCAAAAAGAGCGGATCAACCTGTTTTACTAGTGCAAAAAATCCCTAACTAGGACTTAGGGATTTTTCGAATTGGGGCACCCACTTGTTGATGGAATGTGTCAAGAACCAAACCAAAAGAAAAGTGGTTTTAGAGCAGCTGGGAATAAACCGCTTGGATGTCGGTATTATTCAAAGTATCTTGGCTGAACCGACATCTGAGCGGGCCTTTATGTTATATGAGCTCGCTTTATATAATATTTTAGAATAAGCTATATAGTAATTTGTTTGTTAATTTAAGGTTAGGCCTAATGGACTGGCATTTATAAAAGTCCTTAATAAATAAAGAGAAAAAAAAATAAATAAAAAAAATTAAATACCTACTTACATAATCTAGATCTACCCAAAACAAAATAGGGCCCAATTTAGTTATTTTCATGCTTAATAGAATAGGTACCACTATTATAACTATGTGGGTCCTTAGACTAACAGCTGGAAAACCACCTAAAGGGAATACTCCTTATTATGAAGTGTTTTTCTTATTATGGTGTGCTTGGTTACAAATCTTTCAGCTATAAACTGTGTAAATACTTACTAAATCAAGTAACTTTAGACTTGGTAAAATGAAGCACTTACTTTTACACGAGTTAAAAGTCCTTTGCCTCGACGTTTTGTGGGCTTTATCAGAGGCAGTAACTCATACTCCAGTTGGTCAATTAGCTGCTTTGACATAAGCTATACTCACATAGTCGTCATCTCAGGTTAATAAAGATAAACTTCGCATGTTATTAGATTGTCGACGCTTTTCTAGTTTATCCAAAGCAGCTTCTTCTAATAGAGATTTATACAAGAACATTCTCGCCATCGTTATTCCTTAAGTAGGTAAACACTTATTCTCTTAAAAACTTTAATAACTTTATTTATAAACTAGCTGTTCCCAGCGGTTTCACCCGCTGCTCATTTAGGGGTCTGAAAAATAGATGTTGGCCGATTCTCAGACCTACCCGATATGTGCAAAATTTCGTTTAAAGCGGTCTAGCCGTTTCGGAGGAGTATGGGAACGAAAACTGTGACACGAGAATTTTATATATTAGATACTAGCTGTTCCACGCGGTTTCACCCACGCTGCTCAGCACCTGTTGGTCGTAGCGTGATGTTATATGCCTATAGCTTTCCTCAAGAAATGGACTATCCAACACTAAAAGAATTTTCCAATTCCAACCAGTAGTCCCTGAGATTAGCGCGTTCAAACAAACAAACAAACAAACTCTTCAGCTTTATAATATAAGTATAGATTTAAGTTTTGATTTCTTCTATTCTCACTCGTAAAATAGATGCGGTTAATTTGACACTTAGAATCAAGTTCGAGTTCGAAGGGAGCGTCGAAGTGACGGGGGAATTACCGTATAGAATGCAACTTCATATAAATGTCATCTCATACTTTATCTGTCAAAATCTCGACGTCAATTTAGTTCAACTCGCAAACACGCTCGCAAGAGTAGCGCTAGTGCTGATTCGAATTCTCAACCGAGTTCAATCAAGAAACTCACTGCGGGTTCACGTTAAGTAGGTCAGTTTTTTTTTAAGAAGAATTTAACCTAATCTGAATAGTTGATCATACATGATTAGTTGCATGCGCAGTGTATATTTTGGAGTAAAGCTGGTTAATTTGGCCACTACAAAGTATACGCGAGCATTTGCGTACTGCTGTTGTATACTTTGTAAGACTTTGATTAAAACTAGTTTCACGCTTGCGGTCTAGCCATGTACATATTGTAAATACGCGACGACAGTAAACAATTACACGTGAACAACTCAACTCGTCGTCAGAAAAAAGCGCGGGAGTCGTCGAATTTGGCGGTCGTGATTTTTCTTTCGGTTTTTCTAAAGCTATTTAAATTTGAGATAAGTTGTATAGATTTATGTAGATATAGATAGGAATAGTTCAATTTATTGTTTGTAAGTATATTTTGTTCTTCATATTTAGGGTAAGTTTGTTATATTTTATTTTTTACTGACCTATGGACAACGAACCGACTGATCCGGGGGGCACAGTCCCCTCGGTCGGGCACAATGTAACAATTGAGTCGAGTATGGACACAGACTCGTCCATAACGAGATCGGAGCGGAAAAGAGCTAGGGCTCCACGTAAATATTGCAAGCAATGCAATAAAATAAGGCGTCATGGTCAATCTATAACAGAAACCAATAAAAATACACACTGCCATTGTGATAGTGATTTAGTAATCAGTAACAATCCAACAATCGAATTAGCAATACCAACAGTTTTCAGTCATCAGGGATAGATTTTCGACATTATTTCTAAAGAATTAGGTTCAAGGTTCATTGGGAAAAATTGGCAGTTTCGGGTAGCTTGACCTGCTGGCGTCTGTAGATATCCAAAAAGTATCAATGGATTCTGTAGACTCGAATCAAACATTACACCCTATCACTTTAGGACACTTCCTTAAAAAACGAAAGTACAACAATATTAATCAATGGTTCGTTAAAACGAATTGGTCGCAATAGAATCGCACTAAGCTCCTCGCGTCACCTGGATGCAAACTCTTTTAAAAATGACCCTTGTCCAGCCAAAGAGAAATTGAAGGCATTTGTACCCTCAATTAATGTATGTGGAGTAGGAATAATTAAAGGTGTCCCTACTGAATGGTCCCCCGACAAAATCATAGAAAATGTGTCTGTTATCAAGTTATCAAGGCAAGGCGCCTCAACTATAAAGTACACGTACCGACCCCTCTGTATGGAAACCATCACAAACAGTCGTGCTAACCGTTGATGGCCAAATTTTACCAAAACGTGTGTTTTGTTGTTACAATTCTATGCCAGTAAAATTGTATACATTCCCTACAATACAATGTTTTAATTGTTGTCGTTTTGGACACACAAAGGTACAATGTAGGTCGAACCCTCAATGCTTCAAGTGTGGGGAGAGGCATTCTCCTGACACTTGTAGTATTGACGAAAAAAGCGATAGTAAATGCTGTCATTGCGGTGGCACTCATTACGCCATTTATAAAAAAATGCCCAGAGTTCGAAAGACAGAAAGCAATTAAGCACTATATGGCCCATAGTTGCGTGTCGTATGCTGAAACATCACAGCTTCACCCCCCAATTCCCAAATTATATGCAGATGTGGTGACAACTACAACATCTGTTCCATCACTCAACAAGCACAACACCAATATTTCACACAGTAAAACCGTTTTTTTTAAACCTCGGGATCCCCCAAAAACAGCTAAGGGGTATGACCGGGCAGCTCATCAAGAACACATCTATAATGAAGTGTCGACATCAGGAAATGGTGTTGCATTGCAAAATAAAACAACTAATAATGAAAGTCTAATTTTAAGTATAATTATCATGTTAAATTAATACCTTATCTAACACTATTGAACCGTCCGACGTTGCCACTGTAATTGATACGCTGTCTAATTTATTTAACCAAAATCATAATGGATCCAAATCTATCCAAGATTGTTCAGTGGAACAGTCGCAGCATCGTCAATAAAAAACCTGAATTACAATATATATATTGAATAAGTACGATCCCTTTGCAGTCGTTCTCTGTGAGACATGGCTTAAACCGGGGTTCTCATTTAGAATACCTGGTTATGCGTGTCTTAGAACATAGACAGAAGCGATGGGTAAGGCGGTGTCGCCATACTCTTAAGAAATAACTTAATTGTCCTTTCAATCTTTTCCTCTACCCAGTCTCAGTGACGATATTTCTGCCGTTGCTTGTATTGTAAATAAAATATGTTTAGTATGTATATATTATTCTCGTCTTACTGTAAATATTCTTTCTGAAATTAATTATCTTTTATCAGTTTTACCTAGAACATCAGTCCTGGGGGAGTTCTAGTACCAATTACTATGGGGAAAAATGATTAGAAATTCTAGACTCTAATAATTTATGTATTTTAAACACGTTTCTACGAACACGCCAAACAAATCCAGATGAGGGAATAAGTGCTCCTGATCTCTCAATATGTACACCTGAATTAGCATCAAAGTTATCCTGGTTTCCTTTATCTTCTGCTCATGGTAGTGATCATTTTCCATTAATCATTTCTTTCCAACATAAAAA
The DNA here is from genome assembly GCA_958449745.1 of Ochropleura leucogaster. Classification (NCBI taxonomy): domain Eukaryota; kingdom Metazoa; phylum Arthropoda; class Insecta; order Lepidoptera; family Noctuidae; genus Ochropleura; species Ochropleura leucogaster. Next base: position 22,477,163 of record OY288201.1, read on the forward strand.
AACCAGAAGCTTATAGTCCAACACCAAAATTAAAGTACAGACTTCAAAACGCAGACTGGGATACATTCAAAAATTGTGTAGAAGAAAGATTTCTTGCTTTATCCAATTCCTTACAATTACATGACCCTCAGTTTTTATCTACTGAAATAACAAGAATTTTAATAGAAGTGGCAGATAATACATTCCTTATTAAGAATGGTGCTACAGGCAAAATTCCTTCACCACCTTGGTGGAATGTGTACTCAGGCCATTAAGAAAAGAAAATAAGCAGAAAAAACATATTATCATACCATGACTCGTCACAATTTTGAGATGTACCTAGAAACTGCTCGTGCAACTCGCAAACTCCTTAGAAGGTTTTGTGCATCCATCTCCCCAGAAGTTAACGCCTCTGTAGTGTGGCGAAATATTAGGCGATTCAGGTCAGCATTCAGTGGCACAACGGCCTCAAAGCTACCATTAGAATTGGCCAATGAGTTCATGGATCACTTAGCACCTCCTTCAGTCCCAGAACAGAGATCTTTAATTCATTTTCCCTATGTTCCTACTACTGATTCTGAGTTGAATTCTCTCTTCACACTAAGTGAGTTGAAAGGAGTCCTTTCACATGTTAAGGATTCAGCACCTGGTGAAGATGGCATACCATATTCATTTATAGCTAATCTGTTTGACTCTGTCCTTTTAATATATTTATATCTCATAAATACAGCTTTAATATCTGGCAACATTCCGTCAAGTTGGAAGTCTCAAACAATTATTCCCATTTTGAAACCAAACAAACCTTCTAATGTTACTTCTTATCGACCAATTGCACTTTCAACAGTTCTTGCTAAAATTGCTGAACATCTCATTAAGAATCGATTGAAGTGGTTTTTGGAAAGCAAAAACCTGCTAGCTACATCACAGTATTTTTTTAGAAAGGGTAAAAGTACGATTGACAGTCTCAGTATATTTACTACTTATATTCGCTTAGCCTTTTCTTCTAATAACTCTATAATTGCTGCCTTCCTGGATATTAACTCTGCTTATGATAATGTCCTTGTATCAGTCCTGGAACATACGTTGAAATTATTACAAATTCAATACAATCCCCGAAACTGTTCACCAGCGCGTTGGAGGATATGTTTAAGACGCTGGACTGGAAAGGAAAGGGCATTAACATAAACGGCGATTACATCTCACACCTACGATTCGCAGATGACATAGTCTTAATGGCGGAGTCGCTAGAGGAGCTGAACCGGATGCTGGACGGCCTAGCTTCAGCCTCGCGACGTATCGGTCTTGGCATGAATCTGGATAAAACCAAAGTCATGATAAATGGCCACATTGATCCGATGCCGGTCGTCGTACATGGTCACCTTCTCGAAATCGTTTCTGAGTACACTTACCTCGGGCAGATTCTGCAGTTAGGTAAAAACAGTTTCGAGAGGGAGGCCAAGAGGAGGATCCAGCTGGGCTGGGCAGCGTTTGGGAAACTACGCCGAGTCTTCTCGTCATCCGTGCCGCAATGCTTGAAAACGAAAGTCTTCAACCAGTGCGTCCTACCCGTCATGACCTACGGAGCCGAGACATGGACACTCACGGCAGGGTTGGTCCACCAGTTCAAAGTCGCTCAGCGAGCTATGGAGAGAGCTATGCTCGGAGTTTCTCTGAAGGATAGAATCCGCAACGAATACATCCGACAGAGAACCAAAGTTATCGACATAGCTCAAAGAATCAGCAAGCTGAAGTGGCAGTGGGCTGGCCATATCTCACGAAGAACCGACAACCGTTGGGGTAAACGTGTTCTTGAGTGGAGACCGCGACTCGGCAAGCGTAGTGTAGGACGTCCTCCGACCAGGTGGGATGACGATCTAAGAAAGACTGCAGGCAGATGCTGGATGCGGCAAGCTGAAGACAGGGCGCTATGGCGCTCATTAGGGGAGGGCTATGTCCAGCAGTGGACTAATATAGTCTGATGATGGCAAATTTCATAATTAATATGCTCTCAGACAGATCTTTAAATCTACATATTGAAGGGTGTACATTTACTCGTTTAGTATGGAAAGGTCTCCCTCAGGGTTCTGTTCTTAGTCCACTGCTCTATAATATTTACACTTATGATTTAGAACACTCTCTAAATAAGTCAGTACAAGTCCTTCAATATCAGACGATTTACTTCTTTAATCTTTATTTATCTGGCCACTCTGTTCCTAATATTTGTACTTTCTTAACCTCTTCTTTATGCATACTAAAGACTTGGTTGGAAACCAATGGTCTACACCTGTCAATTAATAAAAGTAACATTGTCTTGTTTACTAGAATGCGTAAACCTCCTGTAGTTACAGTAAGTTATAATAATTTCCCTATGGTGGTTAAAAAGCAAGTATTAGGCTTTATTTTGGATACACACCTTACAGGCTTACCACACTGTGATTATATAGCTGCTAAATGTAAACGAAATATCAACATTATTCGATGCCTTTCTGGAGTTTGGTGGAAAGCATATCATTAAAGTTTTCATTAAAGTTATTTCCAACACCCTGATTAGAAGTGTGTTGGACTATGGGACCTTTTTGCTGGAACCTGCTAATGTTGCTGATCTTTAAAAATTGGACAGCATTCAATCCAAAGCGCTTAGAGTAGTTTCAGGTGCAATGAAAAGTAGTCCTATTAATTGTCTCCAAGTGGAATGTGGAGACCCCCCACTTCATTTGCGACGGCAATTTCTAGCTGATAGCTTTATGGCTCGGTGCCTGCAATTTACATGTCATCCTTTGAGAAATAAACTTTCCACTCTCTCTACTGAAGTAGCGTCATCCACGTACTGGAGGCACAAAGCTACTCCGTGTTTGGTTAAAAGCTTTAGAAAATACAATTCTATTGAAGCACCTTGCCACCAATCTCAATTTCTTCCTATTTTTCACAATAATTACTGTTCTTAATTATATCACCGAATATTCATTAAAACCTCAACATTTACCGAAATGACGTGTGTCATAATGAATACTTCAAATTCACCATTTTTAAAGACTGGAATGGCTGTCAGCTCCTGTTTACAGATGCTTCGAAGCATGGAAAAGACTCATGTGTGGGAGTAGGTGTATACCACTCACAATCCTTACTAATATTATAAAAGCGAAAGTGAGTTTGTTTGTTTGTTTGTTACCTCTTCACGCTTTAATGGCTAAACCGATTTTGATGTATTTTGGTACAGAGATAGTTGAGAACCAGGAGACATAGACTAATCATTTTTTGAAAACAGTGGGATGTGAGGGAGAAAGAGGGAAAAAAAGGGAAAACTTAGCATTGCTATTACAAATCAATAAGGCGCTAACGAATTTAACGCGAGCGAAGCCGCGGGCAAAAGCTAGTTAAATATAATTAAAAAAATAAAACTCCCGCCCGAATCCTTACTAATATTATAAAAGCGAAAGTGAATTTGTTTGTTTGTTTGTTTGTTACCTCTTCACGCTTTAATGGCTTAACCGATTTTGATGAATTTTGGTACAGAGATAAGTAGTTGGGAACCAGGAGACGGACATAGGCTAATCATTTTTTGAAAACAGTGGGATGTGAGGGAGAAAGAGGGAAAAAAAGGGAAAACTTAGCATTGCTATTACAAATCAATAAGGCGCTACCGAATTTAACGCGAGCGAAGCCGCGGGCAAAAGCTAGTTAAATATAATTAAAAAAATAAAGCTCCCGCCCGAATCATCTGTATTTACAGGAAAATGTTACGGTTTATTCAAAGCTGTCGAGAATACACCGTGAAATTTAAATGGTTGTTTTCCCGCAGCGAAATGGTTTTGTCTATGTAATACAATCGTTTCGTAGTTATATAAAATATTAGAAACAAAAACTGGCATATTTAACATTGTGAAAAACTAAACTCGAAAGCGATCACGAACCAATAGTAATACCTTCCGATATCTACGGCCGAACGACAGCGGGGCGTTGACCCGGGGGCTAGTAGGTCAGGGTCACCGTCGCGTCGAAAGGATTAGGTTCGAAGGCGGCTCTGTTTGATATTGTTGCGCGCGGGCTAGATTATGCCGTATTACACGCGAGAGCTTATTTTGGTTTGAACATTATTTTGTGCATCGCTTTTCTCTGTCGGTGGTGACGCGAGTAGTACCTAGGTGTACCTACAATTAGGTTTAGTGTTACTATTGTAACTCACTTTTTCGAGGTGATGAATATTTTTTTAATTATTTTAAAACAAATACATCGTATTTTTTTTACTTTAAGTCTATGCTTCGAAAGTACTCCTTAAGACAAGTCGATCAGCCGCGGGAAAACAACCAATTAAATTTCACGGTGTATACTTCTTATGGGTTTACGGAACTCACTTATTTAAACTGATGCAAGGAGTGCCTTGCAATCTTTGGCTAGATTTCCTTTCTATGATCATATTCCTTCTATAATACTCGATACACGTGAGTTACTTCACAAGTGTACAATTAAGGGGTATTCAGTGCATTTTGCTTGGATACCCGCGCATTGTGGCATTTCAGGTACCTAATGAGAGAGCGGACCAGTTAGCTAACGATGCCGTATTGTGTGGAGACGTTTATCCATAATTATAAAAAAAACTCCCAAGATCTGGCTGCTCTGCCCAAAGTTTATCTACAGGAATCCTGGGCTCAGCTTTGGTCGAAGCAGTCACTGAAAGGGAAATTTTATCGCACAATTCAGCCATCCATTCCGACCAAACCTTGGTTTTGCAGGTACAAGATAAGCAAAAAAATGTCAACCATATTTTATACGTTTTCGATTGGGCCATGTGTGCACTCCTGCTCATCTTGCCAGACTTGGAATTGTACAGACCCCTGTGTGTGAATGTGGTGCTGAGGTGGGAGATCTGAACCACCTTATTTTGGCTTGCCCTCTCTATGAGCATTCCTTACTCTTCCAAAATCTTGTTTCCCTCCGAGTCCCTCTTCCCACTTCCATCTCGTGTATTTTATTTAATTTTAATGTAGATATTTATAAAACCATTGCATTTTTTCTGGTAAATAATGACATATCTATTTAAACGTTCATGTAAATATTTGTTTTATTAAGTAGTTGTAGGTGTAATATAAAAATAATAACAATAACTCCAAGCTGGCGGTTGTCGTACATTTTTTGTTTTATAATATTTTAGTAACAATAATTTGAAAGTATTTTGTAATTTTATTTAAAAGCAATTTATCTCATTTCCGTTCCCGAATTATCCTTATAATATTTTTTAGTTTCGCGTGGAATCGATTCCTACGTTTTTAATATTTTAAATACATTGTCAGTGGCAATAAACTCGAATAGTGCAAAGCCAAAAACAAAAAAAAAATTTTCGCTCTCTGATTGGTGTAAATGGCCGGTCGCTGTCGTCTCGCGTACTCGCGCCAAATCATGCAGTGGCTATTTTCACGATAAAATAATATCATGCATTATTTTACATGCTAAGTTATAATAAATGATGCTTTCTGTAGAAGCTTGAATTACTTATATTTTTTTGAAGACATTGCGTTGAAGCTGTAAAACGTAAAATGGTGACGAGATGTAAAATCCGTGGCGAAGTTAGTAAATTAGGTGGCAATGCATAAATAAGAACGACAAGTCACAATAATAGATTTTTTTTTGATTGATTGATTAAAATTTTAAAGTTTTTCAAAACTTTAAAATTTTAACACTGCCGTCATTGTACCTATATTTATGAAACTGCTTTATTTGTTAAGTTGAACTCACATCTGTTTCCTAACGTAACCGATACAGTCAAACGGAACAGGCGGAATGATATGTTACGTGGACGTAGAGCCAGAACAGCTTTAATGTGGAAAAGTATATTCTGCATAGCCCCGCAAGTCTTTAACAAAATCCCAAAACAAATCAAAGAATTACATTTAAATGGTTTTTAAAAAGAACTTAAAGCTTTGTTGTATGTAAAAATGTTACTATAATTTAAATGATTATTTGAATGATACTTTGACATCCTAATTAAATTGTAATTTTGTTTTAATCATTGACATCTCAAGTTTGACATTGAATAATTATTTGACATTGTACTGAATACTGATAATATTTATTTAATTGACATGCCAATAACTGTAATTTCTATTTCCTATTTAATGTTTGTTTTAAAATTTTGTTTATGTACCAAATATTTGCACGCCCCCAGTGGCAGAATATGATGAGACCTTTGTTTATATTTAAGACCATAAAAATGTACCATATTCAGACAATTAAATGAATTTGAATTTGATGATCTTTACTTGACGCTTTCTATAGAATATTTAGTGGGCGTTATAAAAAAGGCGAATTAGTTTATTAGAGGCTATGTCATTTTCCCGTTGCTTAGTTATAAAATTAGAAGTTGACACGTGTCCAATAAGTAATTTTGGGGCTAGACTTATAATTTCCCAATAAACATATCGTTGGTAATCCTAAAATAAATAAATATATATATTTTTTTAATTATTCGCACATTTATTTATTTTTCAACATATATAATTACATTTTTAAATATTTCTTAAAATCATAAAAAAAACCATTTAAAAATATAAATATATTTTTAATTTGTTATTAATAAGCTGGTAACTATAATTTTTTTTTTTAGATTGATATTGAAATCTTATGTGTAAAGTTAAAGATTACCTACTGTGTGAGAAAGAAATTATTGAGAACCATGTAAAGAAATAACTCATTTATTTTTAATAAACCATTTTGAGTCTTCAAAATGAAACATTAGCGATTCACCTTGATATTAAAATAGGTAATAAACATTTGTTACACGGAATGATTATCAATGCACACTACGGTCATATTAAAAAAGTTATAAAGTTCTTATTATGATATCAAATATATTATCATAATTATATTACATACTTTATGACACGCACAATTCAAATAAAATACTTATTATCTATATCTATAAGTATATCGTAAGTAGGTGCCTACTTAATAAATCTGTAGAGAGGTCAATTCTGTACATGAAATATACAGGGTGTTTGGAAGATCGATGCAAAGCCGTGAAGCAGACCTAGTATAGACTATTTAGAACCATTTGAACCTAACTTGTCTTCGGCGAAGTGTGACTATTTTTTTTTAATCAAATTTTAATGATTTTTGATGATAATCCTAAAATTTTGCAGTTATTTGCAAATAATTAGTCAGTTTGAAAGATAAATCATTTATTTTTTTAATTTTTTTTTTTAAAGTAATGACTGAACAATCAAACGAAACATGATTAAGGCATCTGTGTCATGAGATTTTTTTTTTTTAGACAGTTGAAGTTAATACTTCTGTTTTTAGATTAAGAAAACAGATTTTTGACAGTTTAAAAAAAAATCACGGATCGTGCTTTTTCTGTTCAAACATTTTTAAAGACATGCCTAGTTATTAGACTTTCTTTTGAGGTATCAATTACGCAGATAGCTTACAAATTATTGAAATTAGGATCTACAAACTAAAGTGAGGGAGAAAATTAAAATGTATCGGTGAAATAATTAAAACAAAATTTTAATACAAATCATTTATTTTTCATGTTCAAAATGTCCGCCGCGGTTCCTAACACAAGCACGGGCCCGTCTTCTCACTTCCGTTGTTGTAATTTTCAACTTCATCTCTAGTTTCATTGTTTCAAATGCTGAATTTATTCTCGCAATCAGTTCTTCTTTAGTATTTATCTCTACGTTTGTATAAACTAGTTCCTTGGCCCGACCCCACACGAAAAAGTCAAGCGGCGTTAGATCGGGTGACCGGGCGGGCCAAGGGATTGGTCCGTCTCTGCCGATCCAGCTGTCAGGGAAGCAATTGTTTAAGTGCTCGCGTACATTCAATGTCCAATGCGCTGGACAACCATCTTGTTGGAAAATAATTTCTCGGTCTCCTGTGAATATTAGGGCCCCGGATTCCTCTACAAGCTCTGGAAAATCATTTTGTAAGAATTCCAAATAACTATTGCCATTCAAATTATCCGGTAAGAAATGGGGCCCAACCAGTGTTCTGCCGATCACTCCGGCCCACACGTTGACCGAGAATTTCCTTTGAAATGACTTCTGCTTTTTCCAATGTGGATTGTTGTGTTTTTCAGCCCATTGATGAAGATTGTGGAAATTAGTTATGCCTTCCCTAGAAAATTTACTTTCGTCTGTCCACAAGATTGACTTCAGAAACCATGCATTTTCAATGTCAGAGTTAAGAAGAAAACGACAAAACTGTATCCTTCTCTGAGGATCTCGCTCTTCAAGACCTTGAACGCCCGTGCCATGATACGCATACCTGTTATTTTGGTGCATTGTATTCCACACTTTCCAATGGGAGATGTTTAAATTTCGAGCTACTTTTCTAGTGCTGGTATGTGGATCAGCTTGAAATGCCGCTAAGATATCTTGTTCGATGTCAGTACCATGTCTACCTGGATTGACTCCAGGTTCCACACGGTGTATCCCATCTGCAGCAAGCCGACGAAATGTGTTGTAAAACACTCTTACGTTCGGTACTCTCCGATTAGGATAGTGTTCTTGGTACATCCGTCGTGCTAAAGATCCATTGCCGTCTGCTCTGCCATACATAAAAACGATGTCAGCATATTCCTCGTTCGAGAAAGTAGCCATAGTCAGTTCTCACAAAAACGGCTGGTAACGCACTAAAAGTTCAACTTAAAATAAAAGTTCAAGAGTCACGTGCAGGAGCGCAAAGGGCTACAACTGAACACGATGAATTGTCACGAAAAAGGAGATAACGTCTAGTCACAAGCGCAGTTGTTACTCGACTGAGTAAACTGGCGTCCCTTCAAAAAAACAGGTAGTTACTGACCCTATCTAAAGAAACACGACCCTATTGTCTTACCAATAAAGTCGTTTTTGCTGTGAAATGTGTTCACGTAACTAGGGGTGCGCGGGCGCTACCTGAAATTGTCAAAGTTATCGCCATCTTATCGCTCGCGTCACGCGTCGGCAGTGTTAGAGAGTCTCCCCTAAATTTTATTTCGAATGTCCAAAATTAAAGTTATCTTCTTATTTTTTTTTAACATAAAATCTATTTTTTAATAAGTATAATAATAAATGTTATTATTTTAAAGCACTAGTCTCGTTTTATCACCCTATTTAAAATGTTTAATTTTCTCCCTCACTTTAGTTTGTAGATCCTAATTTCAATAATTTGTAAGCTATCTGCGTAATTGATACCTCAAAAGAAAGTCTAATAACTAGGCATGTCTTTAAAAATGTTTGAACAGAAAAAGCACGATCCGTGATTTTTTTTTAAACTGTCAAAAATCTGTTTTCTTAATCTAAAAACAGAAGTATTAACTTCAACTGTCTAAAAAAAAAAATTCTCATGACACAGATGCCTTAATCATGTTTCGTTTGATTGTTCAGTCATTACTTTAAAAAAATAAATTAAAAAAATAAATGATTTATCTTTCAAACTGACTAATTATTTGCAAATAACTGCAAAATTTTAGGATTATCATCAAAAATCATTAAAATTTGATTTAAAAAAAATAGTCACACTTCGCCGAAGACAAGTTAGGTTCAAATGGTTCTAAATAGTCTATACTAGGTCTGCTTCACGGCTTTGCATCGATCTTCCAAACACCCTGTATACACGGTTATTATACAGGGTGGGATTTTGTAATGCCATCTGAAGGGGAAATACTCTTAATAAGTACATTAGATAGAAAATTTTACTCAAAGAAAACATTCCTTTATTTTTGAAAAGTAAGAAAACGGCATTAAAAGATTTTTAAAAATTCGCTTGCCGCATACGGTAATCGAACCAACCTGTAAAAGTTGCACCCTGTACTTTTATTGCATCGATCGTTATGGTCAATAAGGATGAAAGGAAAACAATGAAATCTTAAAATTATTAATTTAATGGGTAAAGTTATAATGCAGGCTCCATTCTTAGATGCAATATAACCGCGAGTGTGACGTAGTTTAATTAAATTACTATGTGCATCTTTTTGCGCTATTTGTCGCCTATAATTTAGCTCAAGACCGTAATTGTCATGAGCATACAATGGATCTACTTCTAAATTTGTCGGTAACACGCAGCGTTTGCCAAACACTAATTCATGTTGTGTGTACTCGGTCTCCGTATGTACTGTATTATTGTAAGAAAAACACCAATACGGCAACCAAGTACTCCACGTACTTGTTTTATACTCACAATTAATCCTAAGACCTACCCATACCCATACGCACCCATCGCTTTATGATTGTCATCCAGCGCAGCGTACCAATACTTTCGTGATTGTATGCTGTAGACGAAATTTGGTTGATTTTCAACATTTGACATTCTTCTCTCATAGTACTTGATTTAGACTCGGACTCACGATCGGTCGCTATTTCTCGAGGTAAGCCATATTATAAAATAAAATTATCAACAATCGCACGAGCTACACTTACTGTACCTATCTTTATTGTGTAGACTCTACACAATAAAGATAGGTACAGTAAGTGTAGCATCGAAATTAACGGAGGCGTACTTACCCTCTACACTGTAGTGGGTAAGTACGCCTCCGTAAATTTCGATAACTCACACTCGGGTCAAAATATATCTGTTAGTAGCGGCCCTACAATATCTAAAAATATTTTTTCTAGTGCTGAATTGAATTTGCAGCCGTTGTGACCTGCATTGGTTGCTTGGTATGTTTTGAATATTTTTGTATCTTACACTGATCACATTTGGAGACATAATCAGTGACATCTTTTTCCCAGGCAGGGTCGCCAAGTTAGGTCGGGTGTTAAGGAGACTAATGAAACGAATGAGGTTCGAGAATACACCGACTATATTGTAATAAAGATACATTAATACACACCTTACAACTACTACATCACAGTTTTCAAAAAGCCGGAAGAAAACTCACGACCGCCAAACTCGACGGTTCCCGCGGTTTTTATTGGTAGTTGTGATATCTTAGTAGTAATTTGTAAATTATTCATACTAGATAAGATTTTTTTGGGAAATACCATTATATTAAGAAGACTGAATTAAAAATAAAAAATTTCTGCAGCAAAGTAAATTTATTTTTCGTCTTTTAGTGTTTTTGGAAGGCAGTTTTTTTATGAACTGATTTTAATTATTGCGTTTTAACTTGATCTTCATTTCGCCTTTCTTTGTTGCTATTGTTCTTTAGGTTAAACCCTATAGTAATCCAGTTTTGTCCGGCCTATCTCTTTTGAGGCCGGCCATGCCTGTTTCTGCTTTATGTTCAGACCATATACTTAGTTGTTGATGTTCTCTTAGCCTTACCTACCATCATTCCTTTTCATATAACTAGGAGTGGTACTGTAACGTGTGTTCAATGTGTAATACAAAGAAAGCGCATGAAATACTTTCCATATTATATTTCACCGATACAACCAAGAAAAAGTATGGCTAAGCTTTTCTATTCTTTTAAATCTTTACTTAAAACTTTGAGTATTCGAATGTTTATGCAAACCAGCCTGTACTGTCACACGTTTTAACAATGTTATGTTATTATATATTTTACGTGTTCTACGACCAACCTTAAGAAGAAAAGGATCAACGTAAATCTAAAGTGAAACTTAACTTTTATTCATTAAGTTCAAATACCCAAAATGTTCCTACCTGTAGGCCTACTATGACGTCTTAAAGCAGAACTTATTCCGCTAAGGGAAAGAGACAGAGCTATACAGGGTGTCTAGCACGATCTCTTTCACTCAGTGGAATAAGTTCTGCTTTAAGACGTCATAGTAGGCTTACTGGTCCTGTACCAGAATCCCTACGGTTTACTCCCAACGGCCACCACTAAAACGGGCACCAGTGGTGGCCGTTAGAACAGTGCATTATTTTTTGTGCCAACGGCCACCAGTGGTGGACGTTGGAACATTCCAAGTAATGTTTGTCTCAACGGCCACCACTCAATTGCCACCACTGGGGGTCGTTGGGAATAATATTATTTATTGTGTCAACTGCCCCTGCCATTGGTGGCAGTTACAGTCAGACCAATCGAGCTCGAATTGTAGGTGGAACGTGTTACAAATCAAAATGCCAAAATTAATATTTTAAAATCTCCTTCATTATCATAACAAACTTTAATCAAATAACAAACGAAGCAACTCTTGAAGCATTTTAATCCAGCTTGTTTGAAAATAATTACAATATTCACGATACTCTCAATAACAATAACATAACATTACATAACAATAACAACAATAGATACTATGTCTGAAAACATCTAGTAACAAAAGAAAAAAAAGATTATCACGTAAACATTAATAGTATTATTTCGTAACCAAAAGGTTTAATGTCGCACTAAATCGTATACTCATGTCCTGCATGGAATAAAACTGTTTCACCGTTTCTCTGAATATTATTTAAAGATATATCTCCCAAAGAGGTATTTGCACAAGCTAAATCCGACATTATTAGTTACACACTAATATCAGGGAGTGCACTAACTAATGCAATAGTTGGTACCTAAAGTAAACTGCAATAACACCGAGCCCCGCCATCTCCCAACGTTGGTTTCATTTTTTATTCTTTGTCTCTCTTTGCTTCGGTAAAATAAATCAAAGGGACCGCAATAATAGGTAGTATTGAAAAAGTTTATGACACCCTTCCGACTCCTTGTCGTTTATTATCATTCATAGTTACTTATCTCTTTTGAATTCCGAGAACTGCTTGTGTGATTATTGTTTTTCTTTGCAAATAAATAGTAAAATGAATGAAATGATATTAAGTAGTAAAACTAATAAAAAGACCAGTCAAAAATTGTTGAAATATCATTATCTAAAAATACACCAGATGTATGAACCTATATCTGTTAGCAATCTGTCAATTATAGGTACATTTGCTATTATATTGACAAAACACTGATAATAAATATTATTTAGATAGTGCCAACGGCTACCAGTGGTGGAAGTTGGCACAAAAAATAATGCACTGTTCCAACGGCCACCACTGGTGTCTGTTTTAGTGGTGGCCGTTGGGAGTAAACCATCCCTACCTATAGGGGAATACAAAACAGGGACGCCTCTGGCTCATAAGAAATCTTATATCAAAGTATTGAAACTTTGTCGTAGCAAAACCCTGAAAGGCAGCGATACGCACTCCCAAACAAATATATTATGATTAGCTCATATAATAATATGTATACCAAAATGAGATTGAAAAATAAAATTAAACTTTTCATCATTATTTTTAACTCCATCGGACGCGATTCAGTCTGCAATGAAGGAAAAGAGGGTAAAGTGCAGTTTTCCTAATGTATTTTCTCATTTTATTGTTGTTATTCATTGCATTCAATAATTAATTTAAATATCTAATATATAAAATTCTCGTGTCACAGTTTTGCCTCCGAAACGGCTGGACCGATTTTAAAAACGAAATTTTGTGTAGGTACATAATTATCGGGTAGGTCTGAGAATCGGCCAACATCTATTTTTCAGACCCCTAAATGAGCAGCGGGTGAAACCACTGGGCACAGCTAGTAATATATATATATATATATTATATAGGTATGTATATAGTACCTTCTTTTAGTAGCTGAAACAAACAAAAAATGTTTTACCAGTAATTTTCAAAATAGCCACGTTAACATTGTCGGATATTGTCACAACTGCCAGTTAACCATGAGGGGTGTCAACTCGCGACAACGTTTGCGGGGCTAGAGGGGCGGCGGCGCGTGTCGCGTGAGGTGGTGCCAGTACCGACCATTTTACACGGGTGAGCGCACATTGGGTGATATTGCGTGGCAAGAGATATTTTTCTTAATAACAACAATAATTTCTACAAGGTCTGCTCGCTTAATAAAACTAGCCACTAAACAATTTGAACAACATTATGTGGATAAAAACAAGAGTGTGGAGTTAAATATTTCGACTAAGGGCCAATTTTACCACTTTAACTAAACGCGATTACTTCAAGCTAATCTCAGTTTAGGCATGTAACTGGAGTTCAAAAGCCAGAGCCCATTCACGACTTTAGCGGCGAGCGGCGCGGCGGCGGCGGCGGCAAGCTGTGCGTTTTACACGCCACGTAATCTCAGTAGCGGCTAGCAGCAGCGGCCGAGGTGGACGGATTTAGGTAGTCAGAACGTGCTCAAAATAATGGCGTTATTAAAATTATCTCCTCTGTGTTTAGAGAGCAGTATATGTTTAAAACAAGATATTCTTAATTTGAGAAGAGGAGTGCACGAACTTAATAAAGATCGATATTTAAATGGCGAATTTCGTGACCTATACGAAGATTACCGACACAAAATCGTCTAAAATATTTTTTTTATAAGTTCGCCGCCGAGTTCGTCCCACCTACACCGCTGTCCGCGCCGCTGTTCCGTGGCATCGTCGTCGCACTCATTCGCTTGTACTTTAGATCCCGCCGCTCCCCGCACCGCGCGCCTCTACGGACGGCAATGCGCTCGGACAGAACCGCGCGCGTTTTCGCTATGAGCGGCGAGTCGTGGCGTGCTTCAAACATTTTCAAACTTTTGTTCTCACCGCTCGCCGCCACCGGTTTCGCCGCCGCTCACCGCGGCAAGGTCGTAATGCAGATTAAGATGAAAAACCAACTTAAAAAATAATTATTATTTTACTATCTACTAACAGGGCTTTTTGAACATAATACTATTTATTATTACAGTAAGTATGTAATTAGTTCAATTAATATTGTAGGAAATGACATAACCAACATTGTTAACTGTTTTATGAAGTAAAATATGTCGGTAGCTAGTATCAGATCCAACATTGTTAATCGTTTTTTTGTGAGGTAAAGTATAGTCGGTAGTAACAGATCCGACTTTTTTGTTCGATTTAATTTACGTTATTTTTGTCGGATGTGTACTTACAACATTGTTAAAACGTTTTATTGAATGTGGTACATATTGGTTTTAAACAAAATGAAAAAAAATCTCTTAAGAAAATCCAGTGGAAGTGACGGTACATGCACAGCACTATGATAGGATTGAATATAAGAATAATTTTGAAGATGAACCGAAAACTAAGTGTTGTGAACTGCTACCCTACCATGTCGTGTTAAAGCAGAACTTATTCCGCTGAGGGAAAGGGACAGAGCTATACAGGGTGTCTAGCACCATCTCTTTCACTCAGTGGAATAAGTTCTGCTTTAAGATGTCATAGTAGGCCTACTGGTACCCGAAACACTGAAAGGCTGTTGTTGGGAATCGAACACAATACCAACACATACGCGCGGCCATCACACACTGGCGACGTGCACACTCTCTGCGTCATCAGCTGGTGAGCAGGGGAGCGACGGGCGAGCGACATACCGGCCGGCCCCGCCACGGCACTCGCTTCCACGGACCCGACCGCGACGGACCCCTCAACCGACCTCTAAAATATTAATGTTTGTCCGGGACTTATTGTACTATTAACTTTACGGTATTATACCAGCACTGCTATTCTGTAAACAGTGATTCAATTCAGAACTCACCTCGCAAGCCATTTCGAAAGTCATACACACTTCACTTGTCACATCACCTGTCAAAGTTTTCGTATTCACAAAACAAGATCAAAGCCAAGTGAAGTGAAGTGAGGGCCGAAAACTCAAGTGAGATTTCTCTATGGTAATATAGAGTGACGCTAAATTGTGTCTTGCTAAAATTTATATCGACACACTAAATTACCAGAATTTGCGCTCTACACTAATAGTTTATAGTTTATTCTGGCCTTAAATGCAATGTAAATGTATTATTTTGCACATTTTAAAATTTACAAGTCTTATTTGAGATCGACAATGAAATAACTAGGCTGAATGGGCTGTCGCCCTTGCTTCGTGGTCCGATGAGATGCCTCTGTATTAAAAAAAAACTCTCATCACGTAATGTCATTAATGTCAATCGTCTTAAGTGTTTTGTTGTTTACAAAGTATTAATTTTATTTCCTCGAGTTTTCTCAGTGAAGTGTTTAACAAAATGAAGTAAGTACGATTTCTTAGGTAATTAGTAACAGCCGGTATCGGTATATTCATATTTAATTATTAATTCCCTATTTCAGTGCCGATTGCGCCGAGCGTAATTCCCAGAGTTTTTAAAAAGGAAGCTTAGCTTGGTAATGGGATTTTCCAAAAATCAAAGCGCCAAACAGGCTGCTAATAAGGACTGGGATCAAATAACTGTAAATCTAAACAGTCTTCACCGTTTTTCCACCCATAGGTGGAAAAACGGTGAAGACTGCAAAAAAATGATTTAAGGTTAGTTGATAATTTCAGTTATCTTATTTACATAGTATACTTCATATATTTCATTGTGTGTTGTGCTATTTGCGTCTTTGCTTATCATGCAGTGTAAAATAATTATTATTTTTGTATTTCTCATTACAGTATTGGTCTGACAAAAAAAGTGCAGTGAAAAAGAATGCTGCTGCACGCGCTGCTTTTGGAAATACTACAGGTTTAGGAATGGTTGAAGGTGGCACATCAAAGCTATCAAATATAGAAGAGCGCATAGAAATGTTATTGGTGGTGAAGGTTTTGCTACAGGCGACACACATTTACAAATACAACCATTTAATGTATATTATTTATAAAGGTAGTTAATAAGCCCATTCTGTAACTAACTCACACTTATTTTTTGGAATCTACGGACCCAGTCTTTCTTTTAAGTTAATTATTAATAAAAAAAAATCTTATCAGGTATGTTCAGGTATTTGGCAGTTGCACAAATACACTAGTGAGTCATTTGTATATACTTAAGTATTATAAAAATATCAAGTCTTCAAGCTTACTTCACCATGCTGCTTCTGGCTAGGCAGAGGCCAGTGTTTTCAAGCGGGATGCAGCCCATTGACTTTGCTTAATTATTGTCATCTTCTAACAACAGCTGAGATCAATGACGTACATAATGTGTTTACATTATATATACATACACTGCCATGCACAGGGAGCTTCAGAAGGGGCTTAAACGGACAAATACAACAACCTCAATGATTTATATTGGTTTAATACTATCTAAGTTTTGACATTAAAAATTGTTTGTTTCAGGATATTGATGAATATTTAATTGAGGTGCCAGGCTGCTTATGATGAGGAAATGATCCACCTTATGAAGCATCCAAATGTATTATATTTATATCTGCATCTGTTATCTGAAATTAGAGTAAATAAATACTTATTACTTTCACTTTGTTTAAAGTAAAATAATAAATTTGGTTTATTTTCGTGCTGGTGTCTTTATATAACATAAATTATAAGTTTTTTAAATGTACAGTAATTTGATGATTACACTGATTGATATCAAAATAAACAGATAAAAAATTAAGCATGTGTTTCTTTGACTGAACTTACCAATAGAACATTTCTTGCATAATATCCTTTGCAACAGTAATATCTTTCTTCATTCTCCTTAGAACACCTAAGGAGAATGAAGAAAGATATTACTGTTCAATCATAGTAACCAATGTGCTATCTATACATTCTATAACACTGGGTATGTTAGTTTTCTTATGAAACCTAAAAAAAACCATTTTAAATAAGTACTAGTACATCTAAATAATGGCTTTATATGTTTTTTAATTTTACTGGTAAAGGAGACCAGTGACTAAAAATACATGTAAATGTAAACCAAATGATACTGGGTCAGCACAATAAGCCATACATACATCAAAGGTGCTCTAAAAGTGATGATTTGTACCTAGGCTGCCTATAATCTAAAATCATATTATTATAAAGAAGAATCTAATAGAACATTAAACATACTTTCTATTCCTTTAATGTTTATCTTTCAGCTGCATTTTATGGATACCTTATGTATATTTTTTGCTATTATAGGTTGGTTTAATACATTAACTATTTGATATATGCTGCATGATATTGAAGCTTGCAAGAGAAAAGTATTTTCATTTTTTTATTAATATTTTTTGATAGCTTCCATTAGCCAGAAACGACAGAGTTGAGAGTAGCTGAAAAAAAAAACATTTTTTAAACACATTAAGTATTTGTATGTCCTTCAAGAAATTAAAATGGTGCAGTGATAGGTAGGTCTGTAGCATAATAGGAAAATGAGTCAAACAGGTTTTAAGTAACTTAAAAGTAATTAATAAATCATTTATATACCTTAATTGTATTGGTCAGACTTCGTCCCTTTTTTGCAATCACCGGTATTAGAGGTTATGTTATGTAATGTAAGTCTGTACACATGCACATAGTCTTGACCATTCATATATTCTGGGCTTGGCGGCGGCTTGCAGCAATGTCTAAGCTATCAGATTCTTTCAGCAAACTCAGTATCAAAAAAGAACGAGACATCTACAAAAGTTAGAAATAGATGAAAATACTGAGGTTATGAAGTTTTTTATGGTCGCTATATTAGTTTATAGTTCATACTAGCCGTTTAAATTTCTCTGCAAGACAATCAATAATGTATGTATACAGGGTGGCCAGTTGATAGGCGTCCAAAGTAATAATTAGATGCCTTATGCTAAGGGGTACCCGAATTACCCCCATGTATGTTCCGCGATTATTTGTAGTTTAGGAGCTAGAATTTTTTAAGTACTTTTTTCAAAATATTCACCTAGCATTGGTTTTTATTTTTTATGTCTTTATTCCTATAATTTTTAGATATTCTTTTTTGTGGAATCTATTAGCGATAGCAATAGCTACCATGCAAAAAAAATCCGTTTGCCTAGGCATTGTAGAACTTACCACAAAATTAGTCCAAAGTTCAAAATTACCATTAGAGTTCGATAATCAAAAATGTTCAGAGCTTAAAAAAAAATAAGTGAGGGGTGCCAGAGGTTTCTAAATGATCTTAAAAACTTCTATGAACCTTCAACAGAGAAAATCGGTAAAAAAATATAGAGCTTGATCGGGGATTATTTCCTGTAATTAGCGTTGATAGCAATAAAGGTATTTTTACAGTTATTGTTATAATTTGGGATTTCTTTATTTTTGCCACTTTTAACCCTTAATTCGACAAGAGACAAAATTCATGAATTTCTATTGTTTTTATTTATTTATGTCATAGTAAGATGTTTTTTAGACCAGGAAAAATAATTTAAAAAATCTAGGATATCTAGATTTTCAGAAAATGCATGTCCAGTATTCTGGACATTGCCAGGTCCTCCATAAAGTAACAGTAAATATCGATGTGAAGTATACTGGACTTTGCCGAATTAAGGAATTGTGCGATAATTTTAAAAATAATATGATAAAAATGAAAAATCTTTGTGTATATCAAAATAATTTATAGCAGTAAAATAAAAAAAATTAATCACCTACTATTTATAGGTTGCGCGGCTTCAATACAATTATATAAAAAACAAAAAGTTCATTCCTATTTTCTTATAATGACATATTTCATAATTTTGACATCAATAATTATCAAAAACTACAGCTTTTTACATTAACTGTAAACAACAAGCTTCTGAAACTTCCACCATCTAACTTATATTATATAGTCAGTCAAAACTTTCCATAACAATAGTTTCACTTAGTTGCTATGGTAATCGTAAAAACAATTGCTAATCCAAATACATCACAAATGCGCACCTCAATGGTTTTGCAAAGGGCTACTTGGCTCTTTAGGTTCTTCTCCTTCAGCCTTAGGCTTTTCTTGAGAAAACTGAATGTATTGATATGACTTTAAGTCGTATACCATCCCCGACATACCTGTCCAGACAGAGTTTTTGAAATGCTACTTACTGGGTTCATGGGATTATATAGCCTTGTGTTTCCCGCCTCTGTCCTTTTATATGGTATTGTCTTTTCTTCAATGCTGTACCTCATCTCATTTTCAGTGGATTAGTAGTTCGTCCTCACCTTCTCTAGAAGCGGCCTCATTTTCAAGTATTGATCCAAATTGGGACAGGAATTGTCTACGAAATGAATAACCCTGCATATGCATTCAAACCTTTTCAGAGGCTATAACGTTAGGCAATTGCTGGATATTGTAGTTTTATCATAGTAGTAAGATAGAGACACGGAAGATGGCAAATTCAATTTACCTGGCTGGTAGATGACAACAATTCTCTAATTAATGGGGCATGGATAGTTCTTCGACTTCTGGCTCGCTATTGTGTATTTCGTTGTCAGATGTATCGTCATTTCTGATGTTATTGTTGGTCATGTTCAGGTTTTTCAGTGACGATGGATGGTGCATTTTCTGATAAGATTTCAACTTCCTGGCTTCAAATCTGGCTCTTTATCAGAATTGGTGAAGCCTTCTATGTCTAAAAGAGTTAGATGGTGGTTTTAAAGCTAATAATTATGACGCGCGTGGGATTTTTCTGAAAACCTGTAAATAAAAGTATTGCTAGGTGTCAAGAAATAACATATAAAACGCATAATACGGATATTAGTTTCTAATATTTCCTATTTTTTAGTTTTCTGTATCATGGGCAAAGTCCAGTATACTGCACATCGCTAAACCATACTAAATCTTTGAAAACCTGGCAATGGGAAATATACTGGACACCCAAGTTTCACAGAAAATAACGCAAGATCTATAACTAATATTGTGATTGTAGTATAGGTATATATACATAAATACGTTACGGAATACACAGAGAATAAATAACTATTTACTGTCGAACAAAAATAAAATATAAATCGAGACTTACCGAGAGCGGTCGCGACGCGTTCTTCCTCTCTGACATTGCGCCAGCGAGTGACTGGCTGTGAGCATGTGCTCATGTACAGTTATTTTTAATGTAGTAATATAGGATAAAAACAAACTGTTCGACACTAAACAAAACCCTAATATGGTAAAATAAATGCTATAGATTTTTTCAAACTGGACGTCCAGTATAGTTCCCACAATCGAATTAAGGGTTAAGATAAAAAAACACGGTAGATAATTTACAAATTTTATTAAAACACGTTACAAAAGGTTTTTAAAGTGCCGCCTTACCACAGAAATGCACAATCTACATCTACGGAGGAAATTGTCTTTTAGTTGTAACCATGTCTCGTCTCAGTGTTAAGTTAACGTCTGACAGCAAAATTGGTAATTCTTCAAGAACTCTTTGTAGGTGGCTCCATCGAGCTTGGACAGCGGTCTGGCTATGGATTCTCCATAGTCCGCTATCGAGAATCCTCATTCCGTAAGACCATCAAATTTTCAACACCGATATATTTGCAGCATTACCCCAAAATATAAGTCCATACCTTAGTGTGGAGGCTACATATCCGTGGTATGCTGTTAGGAGGGCAGTTTTGTTTGCGATTTTACCTAACATGTATAGGGCATAAGAGAATCGGTAAAGTCTTAAACAAACACTATCAATTTGAGATTTCCATGACATATCATTGTCAATGTGCAATCCCAAAAACTTTGTGGTTTTAGATTCTAGTACTGCGTCTCCTTTGTATCTGATTTGATATTGTGTCGGGGTTCTTTGTCGAAGTTTAAAGTCCATTATTTTAGTTTTAGTCAAATTAATTTTTAGATTGTTGGCATTAAGCCATTCTATTATTGACACAAGGTTTGAATTTATGTCTAATTCTATTTTTTTTAAATTACCCTTGTCAAAGACTACAGTGCTATCATCTGCAAATAAGCACATCTGATGACTTGTTACATTGGGGAAATCGTTTATATAGCAGATGAAAAGTAATGGACCTAACACAGACCCCTGTGGAACACCATACAACATTTTTCTAGTACTTGATACTTATTGTTTCAGTTTTTGTCTTAATGTTGACTTGGCTAATCTGAGTAAACTGTTTTCTACCTTCTAAATACGATTGTATAAGCTTAAGTACATTACCTCTAAAACCATAGCTATAGAGCTTATTCAGTAGTATTTTATGGTCAACATAGTCAAAGGCGCGTGTCATATCCATAAACATTGCTGCAACCGGTTTTCTGTTGTCCATGTTGTGATGTATCTTTTTAAGGAAATTGTACACTGCCATATTAATAGTTTTTTTCTGTCTAAATCCCATTTGTTCCTCACAAAAAATGTTGTTTTTTTCAAAGTAATTATTGAGTCTATTATAAATTACTTTCTCAAAAATTTTTGAAAATATTGGAATCAGGGCTACAGGTCTATAGTTGCACATTTTAGTTTTTTCATCCTTTTTGTGTAGTGGCTTGATAATCGATATTTTTAGAGCTTCTGGAAAAACTCCCTTGTGTATACAAGCATTTACTATCTCGCATAACACTGGTGCTATAATAGGTCCTACTGATTTGATCACGCTAGTCTTGATGTCATCATACCCGGTACTATTTGTATTTTTTAAGTTATTTATTATAGTTACCATTTCTTTTGGGACTATTGGTTCCATAAACATAGATTTGTGGGACTTCAAAACATTTGTATTGCTATATAAAAACCAATGCTAGGTGAATATTTTGAAAAAAGTACTTAAAAAAATTCTAGCTCCTAAACTACAAATAATCGCGGAACATACATGGGGGTAATTCGGGTACCCCTTAGCATAAGGCATCTAATTTTTTTCTTTGGACGCCTATCAACTGGCCACCCTGTATGTAAATTCCTTTCTTTTGGAGCTTATTAGATTGATTAATTTAATCAACAAACTTGTTTTCACTCAAGAAATAGTAACTTTTCATTTGACAGATGAATTCGTGTTTGACATGCGAGATGACTTTCGAGATAGCAGGTAAAATGTGTGAAAGAATACG
Source organism: Ochropleura leucogaster (assembly GCA_958449745.1). NCBI lineage: Eukaryota > Metazoa > Arthropoda > Insecta > Lepidoptera > Noctuidae > Ochropleura > Ochropleura leucogaster. The sequence goes on from OY288201.1 coordinate 22,499,703, forward strand.
AAATCCTATTGACAAACGTCAAAATCTCACTCGTTGTAATTCCTCCCGCTTACGATCTCACTCGGGTGGCGCTAGTGTCGAATTCATTCAATTTCAGAATACGAAACGTTGATTTCTCATGAGTTCACAGCGGATTCAGACGTGAGATCGCAATTGAACGTTTCAGAATTGCATAGCAGTACCTATTTTATACAGTCCACTTATTGACGTTACCCAGCTTCTATACAGCTGTCTCGTGAATTTCAAATCAAGTTCTATCATTCGTAATAAATATCTCAATTTTAACCAAAGCTTAAAATTTGATCAAAATGCCCACGCGAAGACACTGATACGGAAGGTTAATTAAAAAATATAACTCAAGACTGATCCTTACTTTGTTCTTATTTTAAAATAATAAAACCTAATGTGTTACTGTTAAAATAATGATGATTGATACTTTAAGACTGATTATTTAATTTAAATACGAGTTTTTAAAATTGAGTAATTTTAAAAACTTTTTACTGGATCTAAGATTGTTATGTAAGTGATGCCGATTTTATTCTTTATACTCATGGTCACTTTATAATAATAAGGTAGGTAGGGGTTTTCTGTGATAGACTATGTAGTTCAAGAAATTTATAAGTTTTTTATTTTTATTCTTTTGATGGTTTTTATTAATCCTTACTTCCTTACTAATAGTATAAAAGCGAAAGTGAGTTTGTTTGTTTGTTACCTCTTCACGCTTTAATGGTTAAACCGATTTTGATGAATTTTGATACAGAGATAGTTGGAAACCAGGAGACCGACATAGGCTATATATTTTTTTGAAAAAAGTCGGATATGAGGGAGAAAGAGGAAAGAAACGGGAAAAGTTAGCGTTGCTATTACACATCAATAAGGCGCTACTGAATTTTACGCGAGCGAAGCCGCGGGCAAAAGCTAGTGACTTATAAAAGCGCTTTGTTTCATTTAAGGCTGTGTATTGTGAAGTCAAGTTGTTTTATTTTTATTAATCTTCTGGACTTTTTATAGGTACTGATATTAATTTGATAAGCTTTTCGTTGTTTATAAGTTCGTATTAAATTTAAGTTGTTTTTTATGTTCCTAGAGTTTTGTTTTGATTGGTGTTAATTTTTGCAATAAATGATAGTTACAAAGATATTTAAAAAGTTGATTTATTTATAATTTTGATTTAGATTCGACAGGCATTGGTCTAACAATCTAACATTTACTATTAACAGTGACGTATGTGCCACTTCCAACAAAAAGTCAATTTGTTTGTACACTATTAACATTGTCGTATGTGGCAGATCCGACAAAATACAATTGATTTGATACGGTCAAAAAAGTCTTTTCTGACTTTTAACATGCTTAAAAAAATAATAATAGTAATTTATTACCACTTATGATAAGATAAGATAAGATTTTTATTTCGCAAATATGGGTACAAGTACAGGAATTACAATAAATAAAGAAAAGCCATATTTTGCCAATAACAAGGCATGCAAAAGTACAGAGTTTTAACCAATAATACAATACAAGAAAAAAAAAGCATTTTAAATCAATACATGTCATAAGCATTTACATAAATTAATAATATATGTCTTTAATGTCAATTCATTCAAAAGTAAGATAATTCCAATTCATCAGTCACTCACATAATATTAATATCTCTTTTTTAATAATGAAAATACATTCTACATTCAAATAATGTCCTTATCCAACAGAAAATCTGCAACACCGTAATATACTCTGTCTACTAGAAAGTTCCGAAGTTTTTTTTTGAAAATTGTCTAGTTGTTGTCTTTCCAACTACTTGGTATTTTATTATAAATCACCGGTGCCATGCAACAGACACTTTTGCGCATCAGTGTTGTTTTAGCATTGTGGATACACAGCCTACTCTTGTCGCGCCTATTCCGTGGAAATACGTCAGCCCCCAAGTAACACAGACGTGCTGAATAATGATTGAGTAGAGCAATCATCAAGAGCATTAAGCTGAATACTAAGCTGAATAACTTCTGAATACCGTCTATTCAGCTGTTATTCAAGCAAACAGGGCCCCAATTTTGAATGCTTAACGCTGAATAACATCTGAGCAACAGCTAAATAATATCTGAGCACCATCTGACTAGGAGCTTAATAACTTTTGAATAACAGCTCACATTGTTTTTATTAAGCTCTTACAACTGAGTTATTCAGTTTAATCGAATTGGTCATTGTATTCCGATTTTTTTTAAGATTGTTCACATTTTTGCAAACTTTATTCATACAAATTGTGAAAATAATTCAATATTGGATTTTAATGTCGATATGTTGAATTTAATGTTGATTTGACATCCACCGGCGAACTTATAAAATCGAAAACTTATAAATTTACTAAGTTAGAGGTCTGCTATTATGTTAATTGTTAGTGTGCAAGTAATTTTGTCGTGAATATAATGTTTTTATTTTTCATTACACGACGCGCCGCGTGAATAATCAAGATAACAGATAGTAAATAGTATTTTCATACAAACATACTAGGTCTGACAAAAGTACTAGTGACGAAATAGTAATAATACTAGCAATTTTAACCCATAAAATAAGCCATAAATGACTTGAAAATGTTGTAGTTGTGAGATTAAGCATTTTGGTGATTCATAAATTCCTTTTAAGTATAAGTTACAAAGATTTTTAATGGCGATCGATAGTTTTTGCTTTAATGCTGAATAAAAGTGCACACATGTCTTGTTACTAAGCTATAACTTTAAAAAGAGGTAGTCTCGTTACACTAACTTCTGAATAACAATTATATAGGTAGTTTGATCACATTTCTACATTCAGATTTTTAGGGTTCTCTTATCGAACGAACAAAAACCTTTTATAATGTGGATTTTTCCCGCCCGGCTTTCATTAAATTGAACTATTGAAAATTGGAAGACCATCCATGTTTATATTCAGTGATATCTTTGCGTTTGTGTTAATCAATATGTTTTTAAATATCTCAATGACGCCATTGTGCCAGTATTCACCTTGCTCAATAGACTTTATGTGGACTTGTCTCGGTGTATTTAAAATTGTCCTTGGATCATTAGGTACAATGTCTGGGAATCTTTGATTTAATATTTCTGCCAAATCCTGTAATGTTTTTTTCGACAGCCCATTTTCTGATTTTTTCTCTAAATATCAAATTTTTCATGTGTTCGGTACATTGTTCTTCTTCGATATCTGTACAGCTACCATCAGATGCACTCTCTTCTTGCGTAAATCGCAATGCTGTTTGACTTATTTGGGGGACGGAACCCTCATCATTGCACGGCAAACACGCATGATGGCTGGGACCGGGTTCAGTTTTGTTCAAACTATTTTCACAAATCCTTTTATGACCAGAAACACTTCTGATATTTTAATATTCTTTTAACAATTTTCTTTTGATATTACCGGTTCTCTTACGTTTTTTCCACGACTTTCGATCCATTACGCAAAAAATAAATACGTACAATAATACTTTAATTAAGCTGGTATTAAGCTATGGACGCTAAAACAATACAAATATGGTATATAATTTGAATAAATAGTTTGAAACTCTCTATTATAATGAAAAAATCTTAATAAAAACATAAATAATATTGTTTATTCAGTAGCTGAATAATTAGTAAAACATAGAATCTTATCCAATTTAAAGATAAAATAAAGACAATTATTCAATATCAAACTATATAATAGACTTATGTAACAATATTATTCAGAAGGTGATACTTTATTCAGCAAATAGCTATTTCAAACGCTACTAGCTTAGTACTGCTTTAATAATAGCAGCACAGATTATGGTTATTCAGATAAATGCTGCCGACGGGGCTGTTTTTCAGCTTTAAGCCACCTGGAATGCGTAATGCTAAATAACGTCTGTATAATAATTTTACGGTGATTGGTTATTAAGCCTAAAGAATGGAAGGGCAGAAATACAGAATTTATTAAGCGTTAAGAATTTTAAGGCTCTGAACTCAACCTAATTCAGCATTTGGCTATTCCCAAAGCTCTTATACAAACTATATTCATCTTTGAACTGTAAAATGTTCTCAATGCGTACTGTTATCTTGCTTATGTGTTACTTGGGATTCGTGCGAAGCGATCCGGGTTTGACTTTACAAACACTGCCATTTCTAAAATGTACAAACATGGTAGGGTTACTATTTTATATTATTTAAAATATGGGACGCAGCTATCTGTACTTTGCAATACGTAAACTTTTAAAAATGTATTATAATTCTGTTAGTTTCCTTATAATACCTACCTACCTTGATCGTATAATAAAGATAAAGATAATTTTATTTTGCAAACATGGGTAACAGTAAATGATGACAAAAATGTATTGATAGGTTCAGCCATATTCTACCATTGAGGCATGCAAAAGTTTTGAAACATACAACTTGTACTAAGAAACCACTTAAATAATTTTTTAACACCTTTGCTCGTATTGCTGATGTAATTCCACCGGTTTTAAATATGTAAAGAGGGTCATAAAAAACGCGTGTGTTATCAAAGCAAATAGTTAAGTTATAGTCCATACAATTTCCATAACAGCATTATTTGCCATTTTAAATTTGGAACTGATCGCCGCCGCACGACTCCCTGGGCCTCAAGTCCGCTATTTTATATAACTTTGTCATTCCAACACGATCCCACTGTCATTGTGCTAAAAGTTCGTAATCTGCTAAATTACAATGGTCGATCATTGGTCGGCCAGTGGTCTCGTAATGGAATCGTAGCAGAATGACATTGTAGTATTGCCATTATTATAAAACCCGTTGGTAGAAATGATTTTCGAAAAACTACTACCACATTTTAAACGTTTATTCAAGCCAAATTTATTTAATATATTTTTCCTGTCCCGATACATTTTATGTTAACACGTTTAGTCAACTTAAAAAATATAAAATGATGATTTTAAAATGATCTACATAATGCATCCTAACCAATCCAACACTGAAATTTGTCAGTTGACAATATTAGAAATGTCATTTCATAACTTTGTTTACATTTGCATCACAGTGAGCTTCGTTTGCTATTAAAATCGCCGTTTTTGACCATGAATACTGACTCTGGTGATTCTCCTATACCTGACGACCACGGCTTGAATATGGATTCCGCTCTTGCTGATAATGACAACTCCCACGATAACATGGATTTGATGTCAGCACCTATCGAAGACCCGGCATACAATCTGATTCGAGTTCTTCACTGCGAACTGTTGCAAGTGGATATGTACGCTGTGTAAATAAATTGTAATTTTTAACATATCAAGATTGCGAAGACACCTTTTGGAAATTGTCGAAGTTTGATCTCTCGTAAAAACATGGGTTGGACTGTGGACATCAACAGGTACTTAACTATAACAAGTCTACAACTGTAATGATAATATGCAAATATGATTCAAACTACGATACCTTGCAAATAAATACATAATATTGTTTTTTCTTTTCCAGTCAGTTACAAGACAGTGATAGTTTGGTGTGACATGCATGTTGGACCAAAGCAGGAATAAAATCAGTCAGGGAACAAGTCAACACTCAACAGTCCACATTTTGTTATTGTTGTCCACATTCATATCTCTATTAGCTGTGGCACCTCTCTTCTAAGGCAAAGGGCATATTTGCTGAACATTGATATACCACAACGGTAAACCAAATAAGGAATGTGATTGCATATCAAATTGCACCACAACCAGGTTAAGATAACAAACTACTTATACTATTTTTAGAATCCTATTGAATGCAGTAAGATTGCTCTAAAATGTTAAAAGGCTAACATTATATAATTTTTTTTTGCAGCCTGTCTGTGTGATACTCAATTTTTGACAATGTTGTAGTTTATGATGAATTAAATGTTTTCTATTAATACATTATTATTGTTTTATTTTCAACTATCTGTAATATTGAAATAGTATATTTAGCTTTTATATTTTATGTAGGAAGAGTTTTCAATACTTGTGTAGGGCACATAAAAATAACCTTATAGTTTGGAAACTCCAATGTTTTTCAATAATTTTCAATTAATTTTCTTTTATTACTATATTATTTGGGGGCATACTAATATCAACATTCAATGTTGCTTGTGGGCACTCAGGGCCTTAAGTCACTAAGTATGGCGGCTTGGCATCCCTCTTTATAAGTAACACAATTTTTGTAAAAGAACTCAATAATGTTTTAGCTGTCACAGTCAAATGTGATATTAACGTCAGTAAGCAACTAACGTTAACCATATAGTTCTGTAGAGACCACAGAGTACATTTTATATACGGACCCCTTCAGGTACTTGACATTCAAACCTCCGCTGGCTCGGTACTGTACTGGCCCTGAAAGGGGTCGAATATTTAAGTCACACCACCACCTCATTATTTTTATAAATATTTTATTTTCTGGTTAAAAAATAATATGGGTGTGCATCAATTAAGATAATAGAATTAAAAACTCTTATGTAAACGTCATTAGAAGTTCTTGAGTTATTGAGCAAGACGCTTGTAAAGTCCAAGACCGTAAATTACGATCATCGCAATTTGGATGGCAGTGTAGGTCGACGCTAAAAATCATGAAAAATGTGGTTTTCGGACATGTAAATCCACTTTATAGGTCATGAATATCTTTAATAAATATTCTTTAGCTCGTCGTGAACATATTTCTCCAATCAATACTCCACAAACACGATGGATAGCAAACACTTTTTGTCAAACCGAGCTACTAAAAGCAATGACTGCACAATGACTTTGTAATGGTAGATCAATGATCAAAGGAACTGTCAAAATTTTAGCAGATTACCGCATGCGTCAGTCATTCGTTTGTCATTATGTACGAGATTACCATTCTAAGCAATTTCTTTCAATGAACTGTCAGTGACTGACCAGTGGAATGTCATAATGACGACAGTGTATTAGTAGATTACCAAACTTGTCAAAATCAACCATTGTGCGATCAGTGATCGACCATTCTGACACTATTGTAATAGCAGACTTAGGCCCCAGGCTGCTAGTGAGCAGTGCGCTGTTACTATTCTTTTTTTTTATTTATTTAAAGGGTTTTGTCGCTTAGCGCTGTTACTATTCAAATTTCGAACTAATTCGAAAGTAGGCAGCGCTAGCTCGCTGTTAAAATGGCGGAGAAAGCAACAGTGTGCATTCACAGATTGTGTTTATTAATTTTTTGAAGTTATACTTCTTTTGGCGCGATGGAGAAAAATGATGAGAGTGATTTGCGCGCGCACAGCGACATCGTGAAGTTAGTTATAGGTGTTCTAGTAACTATGTTCATGTTGTATATTCTAGTATTTTTATATTTAGAACACGTGTTTCATAATAAATAAATATTCTTTTAGTGTTTTTATTAAGCTATTGCATAGCTTTTAAATCAATTTCACATTCGAAGCTACCCTTGCCGAGGTTTGGAAATGGATAGGTTACCACTCGGAGCCAGGTTAAGCAACCTTTGCCAAGGTTTGGAAATGGATGGGTTACCACACGGGGACAGGTTAAGCAACCCTTGCCGAGGTTTGGAAATGGATGGGTTACCACAGTGGGCCAGGTTAAGCAACCCTTGCCGAGGTTTGGAAATGGATGGGTTAGCACAGGGGCCAGGTTAAGCAACCGTTGCCATGGTTTGGAAATTGATGGGTTACCACAGGGGGCTAGGTTAAGCAACCCTTGCCAAGGTTTGGAAATGGATGGGTTACCACAGTGGGCCAGGTTAAGCAACCCTCACCAAAGTTTGGAAATGGATGGGTTACCACACGGAGCCAGGTTAAGCAACCTTTGCCAAGGTTTGGAAATGGATGGGTTACCACACAGGGACAGGTTAAGCAACCCTTGCCGAGGTTTGGAAATGGATGGGTTACCACAGTGGGCCAGGTTAAGCAACCCTCACCAAGGTTTGGAAATGGATGGGTTAGCACAGGGGCCAGGTTAAGCAACCGTTGCCAAGGTTTGAAAATGGATGGGTTACCACAGGGGGCTAGGTTAAGCAACCCTTGCCAAGGTTTGGAAATGGATGGGTTAGTACACGGAGCCTGGTAAAGCAACTCTCACCAAGGTTTGGAAATGGATGGGTTACCAAAGTTTTTTTTTTTACACCAAAGAAGTATAACTTCTAACGCGTGTACATAAGTACACACACCCCTTTTTTTTTCTGTTTCCTCGCAAATGTGTTAAAAAACGTCGTACGATATACGTGCGTATTGGTTATAACATGCTCGTCTCAATTACGCCCTCGCTCTCGGCTCGGGCTGAAATTCCGACTCGCATGTTATAACCATCTTAACGCACTAATATCGTAATGTACTATTACATAACAATTTAAAATAATACACTAATCACTTACTTATATTATAATAACCTTTCATCACTAAAAAGTTTCGGAGTCATTTTTTAAATAATTTTAGCGGAAGCTCTTTCCAACTTTTTGGCAACTTATTATAAATAACTGGTGCTATGCAGTAGACACTTTTGCGCTTAAATGCTGTTTTAGCTGACTCCTGACATAGCAAACTATTATCTCGTCTATTACGGGGAAACACGTCAGCTACACGTCTGAAACAATAAAAAATATATGAACAATTCAAACTTTGCCGCGCTCTCTTGTAAAGGAGCCGGTTTTCACATGTGACAATGTTAATAGGGACCAACGATATGTTACGGGCAACGTGATTAACAACTTATAATTAAAAGATCAATTTATCACTTTGACCGGCCATTATTAATAATGCCTGACGGCCCGTGGTCCATGTAAATAGTCTGTGTTTAAGATAGCTTGAATTTATCACTTGGACTTTTGCGCTTAAATGCTGTTTTAGCTGACTCCTGACATAGCAAACTATTATCTCGTCTATTACGGGGAAACACGTCAGCTACACGTCTGAAACAATAAAAAATATATGAACAATTTTTTCGTCCAAGCTCGCATCGAGACCAGACGTATAGCTAATTGTTCCGTAAATCAAGTTAATTACGTGCAACCTATTCTAGTGCCTACACCTAAGTGTCGAGTTGCTATTCTCCCGTTCACCGACCGTCGACTAGAAGAGGTGCGTCCGTGCACCCGCGCCCCTCGAGGATAAGCGACAGAGGATATAATTGCTGTCCTGCTCCTGCGCCGCCGTCGAGATCTGCCGCACGTGGACCACGCATGTCGCTGAGGAAGGGAGCTGGCGTTATTGCCCCTGTGCTCACACGCTCCATAGAGGAACGTAGCCGCGCCGCGTAGCTTCTCGCTACAAGAACCGGTTTCCGTTACGAAGCTGCTACAAAGAACTGCTGCTGCTACGTCACGTCGAATTGTTTACGTTGTACCTGAGATTGCAGATACGAGTTGTAAACAGTGATAATTACATTTTATATTCCTAGTATCATAATACTTATGGAGCCTACAATGAACAAGTCGCTCTCGGAAACGGACGTTAACCAGTCAGAGTTAAGTACACCTCCTAACTATATATTCCGGCGGGTGAAAAGAAACCGAGACGACATGGAAGACTCGCTTGATCGGCAGCTTGGAGAGTTCAAGGAAGAGATTAGAAAAATGCTAAGCCTCTTCACCGAAAGACACGGACAAGAGACTAAACACATTACGTCTACTCTAAAGGAAATCCAGGATTCCAATAATAAGATAGAGACCTCAATTGCTTTTCTCACTGCCCAAAATGACGACTTCAGAAAGAAAATTGAGCACCTGGAAAACCAAGCTAAGGAAGATAAAGATTACATCAAACTTCTAGAGGATAAATTTGAAATGATGCAAATTAGTAATCAGAAGACCAATTTTGTGATTAAAAATGTACCCAAAAGACCGAAGGAAACTAAAGAGGACCTGATTGAAATGGCTATGTGTCTCGCTAAAAATCTAGACTGTTCTTTTACAAAACACGACATAAAAGACATTTATAGAACACGTACGAAAAACAGTGGGATAGTGAACACTCCAATAATAGTGGAAACTGGCTCGACTCTAATCAAGTCAGAAATTATGAAAATGGGTAAGGCATTTATCATTAAATATAATACAAAATTAAGCTCTAAGCATCTAGGCTTTAAATCGCAGGAAGACTCTCCCATCTTTCTCTCTGAGCATCTCACTGCGAAGGGTTCCCGTCTGCACTTCCTTGCTCGGGACTTAATAAAATCTGGTGATTTTAAATTTTGCTGGACAGCTTATGGGAAGGTCTTATTAAAGAAGGACGAACATTCGCAGACCATAAATGTTATAAACGAGCAACAGATACAGCAACTAAGAATGAGTAAATGACTAGGATTTGTCGATATCGTGATAAGTCATAGCTCGTTGAACCAAGAAGATAACATCATATTATTATTACTTTTATATTGTTCGGTGTATTTGCCTAATTTAAGTAATCTGTTAAGAATTCCTCTTTTTATAATGTATCAATTCTTTTTTTGTATACAAACTTTTGCATTATGTCAACCAAACCATAACTACCCACATACACATTACATAAAAACTTACTTAGTATGTTTCTTTGTAACCACACACTTTCTTTGCACTTATACCAAATACTATGAACACTTACTAACACTCACTCCACATATCCATTTACTTACACCTTTCCAAAACCATAAGACTAATATCCATTCTATATATTATATATACACTTTAAAAAATCTAATTTTAATTCTGTTAGAACCAATCCTAAACCATAACACATTTATATTAACAATGACTCAATCTGACGGCACGTCCTTTCTCACGATAAACATACGTAATGGGTGACTCATTACAAACGCTAAATGAAATAGACAGTATCGAAATTGCGCGCAGTATTGAGTGCGACTGTTCGGAGTTAGCAGAACGCATACATATTAAAAGAAACGATTTTACTGTGGTCGCTCAAAACATAAGGAGTATTTCTTGTAATTTTGACGATTTCTTACTTACACTTTCTACCTTTAAGTTCGAAACTGATGTTATTATACTAACGGAATGCAGACTAACACCTGGAATTATTATCCCTCAAATTATCAATTATTCGTCGTATAATACGTCACACCTGTTAAACCAAAACGATGGGGTGGTTGTATATATCAAAAACAACCTAAAATCTAAAATTAAGGAAATAAAATTATCCCAGGCGTCTTGTTTGCAGCTAGAAATCCTTAATAATATCATATTATGTATTTACCGATCCCCATCAAATATGAATACTGAGACATTTATCAGTTCATTAAGTTCTCATCTCGATACCCTACAAACTAAGAAAAATATCATTATAGCGGGAGACATAAACATAAACATTAAACCTAAACATATTGAACCATCTTATGAACATAGAAATAGAACTAATTACCTCGACACGTTGTCCCTGTACGGAATATTACCTGGGCATATTCTACCTACTAGAAAAGAAAGCTGTTTAGACCATTTTATGTTGAAAATAAACAAACAAAAAACCTCAGCATCCATTGTTATTCTTCACACTAGCATAACGGATCACTTCACAGCCCTCCTATCTCTATCTAAATTAAAAAACATCCCCTTAGCTAAGAAAACTAGATCCACTATAGATTTTGAGCAAGCACTTAAGCATATACAGGAGAACAATCTAGAAAATTTACTATTTTGTAACGACCCGGAAACTTTAACTAATCTATTGGTGTACAAGCTAACGGAGTCAATCAATAAAAATACTAATATAACTAATATCCCAAACAGTAAGCGTATTTTAAAACCATGGATTACTCCGGGAGTTTTACGTTGTATTAGAAACCGTAATAAGCTGCAAAAGGACAATAAAAGAGACCCACACAATGACGTATTAAAAATAACTTATATAAGATATAGAAAATATTGTAATAAACTTATCAAAAAAATAAAAAGAAAATACGAAAGAGAATTAATTACAAAATCAGTCACAAACAACAAGTTACTTTGGAAGAATATAAAAACTATAACTTACACAAATAAAACTAATAACTGCAATACTGACTTACTTAATATAAAATCAACTCCCATAGAATCAGTAAACTATATTAACGATTATTTTGCGAAAATTGGTAAAAATCTTGCTCAAAAAATTCAACCAGTTTTAAACTATGACCAACGTGGTCTGCGTAGCTCACAACAGACTCAGCCTAATTCCTTCGTATTACTGGACACTGACAATGTTGAAGTGAATCATATCCTAATGAATCTTAAATCTGATACTGCGTCTGGTTGGGACAATGTTTCTACTGCATTCCTGAAATATATTCGAAGCGAAGTTGTTCCCATAATTACACACCTTGCTAATCTTTGCTTTAGTGAAGGTTCCTTTCCGACTTCTCTAAAGCTGGCTATTATTACGCCAGTGTACAAGGGTGGGAACAGAGACGATGTATCTAATTTTAGACCAATTTCTGTATTACCTTGTATATCTAAAATAATAGAAAAACTTATAAACACAAGACTATTAGCTTACTTAAAAGATTTCAATATTTTATCTCAATCACAATTTGGCTTTCGTCGAGGGATTTCCACTGAAGATGCAGTTACTGCCCTAAGCACTTATATAACTGAACAACTGGACAAAGGTAAAAAATGTGTAACTGCATTCTTAGATTTAAAAAAGGCCTTTGACACCGTCTCTGTTCCAGTACTTGTACAAAAGTTGGAAGGAATAGGAATTCGTGGTACGTCACTTAGCCTTTTTAAAGATTATCTCGGAAACCGGAAGCAGAGGGTAAGAATTGGCCAGTACACCAGTGAAGATGCAAACACGTCATACGGCGTCCCTCAAGGAAGCGTATTGGGACCTACATTGTTCCTTGTTTATGTAAATGAACTATGCAACATAAACATTGTAAACGCACAAGTCTTTTGTTACGCAGATGATACTGCTGTTGTCTTTACTAGTGACACTTGGAAGAACGTAAAATTTAGCGCTGAGTCAGGTTTGGCCAAAATTGCCAAGTGGCTAAGAATGAATTTGCTGACACTGAACATAACTAAAACAAACTACATATGTTTCAGTGCCTCGCAACGCACACAACCAGGCTCTGATTTTAATATAAAAATCCATGCTTGCGGTAACGATAAACAGTCAAGTTGTGACTGCTTAACCATCAGCAAAGTACCGCATGTTAAGTATCTAGGGGTTATCGTGGACCAAAGATTATCTTGGTACCCACACATTGAGCAGGTTGCCAACAGAGTCAGGAAGTTAAGTTGGATGTTCAGAACTCTCAGACACGTCGTTCCCAAGACTGCTCCTGATCGTTCAGGTCATCAAAAAGATTTTCTGAAACTGGTTTATGTTGCGCTAGTCCAGTCAGTACTTTCTTACTGTATACCTGTCTGGGGTGGCGCAGCAAAAACTAAATTTCTAGTTGTTGAGCGGGCACAACGCGCTCTTATCAAGTGCATGTATTTTAAAAAGAATAGATATCCTACCGAAGATCTATTTAAACTTAGTAATTTACTCTCGGTTAGAAAATTATATGTTACACAAATTGTACTCAAAACACATAAATCGCTTTCCTTTGATCCTAGTATTTTGCTAAAAAGAAGAAAAGACATTATTTTGAATATCCCTAGTACCAAGACCTTACTTGCCAGTATACAATTTAGCAAAAGATCCGCTGCGCTGTATAATAAGACAAATAAATACATTTACATTTATCCTAAAAATTACTATGAAAGTAAAAACATGGTATTGGAATGGATTAAAACACTTACCTATAACGACACCGAAACACTTCTGAAACATTAACACATACACACTTAAGTCATTAAGTAATCCCACTCACATTCACAGAATATACTCTCGCTATTACCACACACACAAACACACACCCACACAAACACACACACACATTTAAACACGCACGCACACATACTAATACACTAACATAATCACCTCACTCACCCCATTACACACACTTGATTTATTTTATTGTTATCATTTTATTTTTTTTCTGTCTATATTGTCTTGTTTGTCTTTATGACACATTTTGCTACGAAAGAGCGGAGCCTCCTAACACAGGTATTATCTGCCTAAAAGGAAGTTCCAATCATAAATATTGTTAAACGAAATTTACTTTACCAATAAACTATTATATTAAACTATTATATATTAATTCAAACTTTGCCGCGCTCTCTTGTAAAGGAGCCGGTTTTCACATGTGACAATGTTAATAGGGACCAACGATATGTTACGGGCAACGTGATTAACAACTTATAATTAAAAGATCAATTTATCACTTTGACCGGCCATTATTAATAATGCCTGACGGCCCGTGGTCCATGTAATTAGTCTGTGTTTAAGATAGCTTGAATTTATCACTTGGACCGGGCAGTATATATAATACCCTACCCTACCCCGCATGTAGCCGGGCAATGTGATAAATGGGACCGCGGCCGTGCTTTGCGACATGCGAGGGGCTCGTACATGCGGGGGGAGGGCCGCATGAGCACGCATGCGCACTAATTCGCTGTTATGTTATTACATTTTTAACTACTGTGTTCAGCAGTTTAGTTTTTTTTAAATTTTGTAAGTTTAATTTCATTTAATAAACAAAATCACTACATTTCACCTATTTTATTACTTTAACCATGATAGGGTGGGCATTATGCATAATGGCCGGATTTATCTTGCTGTTTTTATCACATTTGCCAATTGAGTCGGCCATTATTAATAGTGCCCGGACTTATCAAACTGTAAATATGTTGGACTGTGGAACTCACAATCATAAAATCGAATCGTATTAGGTAGTAGGCTGTTATAACAGTAGTTTACACTCGTATAAACTACAAACAGCACTACGTTATACGTAATAAAAATTGTACGCCTTGCAGGGCAGCACTTCACTCGAACTTTTGAATACCTACATCTTATCCTCCACCTGAGTATAAATCTATTCATCAAAATGGTGAAATGTGCTAAGTGCCTTAAACTGGTGACGAAAAAAACCCAGGTTTACAGTGTTCTAAGTGTAATAAATGGAACCATGCATCATATGCCTCAATAACGGCAGACCAGTTAAATGTACTGTACTCAACGGACGCCGTCGACTGGAAATGTCGTGCATGTGTGGGTAATGCGAAACCCAAACGCCTATCCTGTATCCTGCCGGACGCTGAAGACGAAGACATCACCGATGCGGAGAACCCCCTGGATACCAACATAACCCAAAGCATATTAAAGGACATTCGACGAGAGGTGCGTGATATAATTAAAGAAGAGTTGCAAAGTACCCTTCAGTTCTACTCGGATAAAATTGATGAGTACGAGCAAAAGATAAAAGGATACGAGAACAACTTAAAATTAGTAGAAAACCAGAACCTAGATCTGAAAAATAAATATGTCGTCGCCAGCAGTTTTCAAGACGGCAACATTTCAATTTTATTTATCGTCACGAGCAATTCTCAAGATGGCAACATTTAAATTTTATTCCTAATGTTGGTTTACCTGTTGATTCCATAATGTTGGTCAACTGTGACTTAGTTCTGATTGGTTGATCGGCTAGTACAGTGAATACCGTGAGTTGGCGCTTCAATTTCCAACCAAAACATGCGGACAGAGTCGATCTAGATAGCTTAGACTGGGATTGCTAAAGCAGACACCGCACTGTTCAGATCATACGATCGAAACTGTCACGTTCACCGTACAAGCCGTTATTCTACGTTACCATTGTAAATTATTGAAATAATAAACGTGACTGTAAGTTATTATAACAACGTTTAACTGGTTTGCCCGAGTACCCACACATTCCTCATGGAACCTGAACCAAGAAAGTACGCAGATGAAGACCCTGCTATCACTACGCCCACGCTCCCGCCGACAAATATAAAAATCTTGAACTGAAAATAGAGGTGGTGGCACAAAAACTGACCGCAAGTGAACAAAGCCAACTAGTAAACAAAATTTGTGGTGTTGCCTAACATGGTGTGATGGAAAACCTAAGTGCAAAGTTAAATCTAAAATCCGACGATGTTGTCAACGTGTACCGCAAAAAAAGTAACCGACCAGAAACAAAAACCGGAAAACAACTTCCTCCGGCTATCATCGTGACCCTTAAGGAGGGCCGTCGGGACGAATCGCTGCAAGTCGCTAAGACCCACAAAATTACTGGAAATGATCTTGGTTGCGGTGAAGACAATAAATATACCATAAGGAAAGTTTATCACCCACAACAGCCTACCTACTTTGGGTTACGAAGAATGCTCTTAAGAAACAAACTTATGTAAGTTCGTTTGGTGCAAGAATGGACAAATATTAGTAAAAAGGTACGAAAAGGGAAAAAACCTACAACATAAGATCTGAGAAAGACATACATAAACTTGTATCTGAATTTAAAAATAAACAGGACGCGTGATGTCCCTTTCCGAATAAGTTCCCCCCTACCAGTCTAAAAATTATCAAAAATGGATGAAACATATAATAACATAATTGAAGATACATACAATAATGTTAATGACTATACACGATGAATTACCATGTAAATATAATTCATTAATAATGCTTCAAAAGAAAAAGGGGGCGCTACGTGTGGCAACTCTACTTGCCACAATAGATACCATCTCGCTTGCTTGTCCGATACAACGCAAGTAAGCAGCGACTGGTTGTGCCCGGAGTGCAAAAAAGTGCCAAAGGGCGAAACTAGTACCATACCCGTCAGGAGCACGGGCGGTGGTACCCCGGCTATTCGAGCGGTTGCAGCAGGGTCGGCACACTCAGCACCGGCAGCGACCGAGGTTGCTGTACCAGACCAGGGTTCGAAGTGCAGGACGACGGTGGAAACAGTCCAGGCTCAGGGCTGTTTGACTAAGCCCCCTGTTGTAGTAACCAAGCCTGGCAGCGAGCAAGGAACGGACGGGGAATCTTCGCCTGACACGCAGCTCACCCTTCGCGAAGAAATTAGGCTCTTCAGATCCGAGTTGCGGGAGGTTCGGGATGAAATGCGGGAGTTTCGGCGGGAGATGGCGGGCCTTCAGTCGTCAGTAAGTGTCTGTACCCAACGAGTCGGTAATCTGGAGGCTAGAATTGAGGCTCTGGAGAACAAACAGCTGCCTGTGTCTGATGGCAGAGTCGGCCAACTTGAGAAGATTGTGGGGCAGCTCCAGCTTGAGCTCAACGACCGCGAACAGGATCTGTTGGGAGCAGACTTTGAAATATCCAATATCCCTGATATCTCTGGAGAAAATGTTCTGCACACTGTCGGGCTGGTGGCAGCTAAGCTGGGGGTGACGCTTGAGGAACGCGACATTGTGTTCGCGCAACGTGTGGGTGTGCGGGTCGATCGCGAGGCCCACGCAACTGGTGCGGGCGCAGCGAGTCCAGCGGGGGCGGCGACGGCAGCGGCTCGTGGGCGGCGCATTGTGGTGCGTCTGACGCGCCGCGCTGTGCGCGACCAGCTGCTGCAGGGCGCGCGAGTGCGCCGAGGATCCACCACGGCGGACTTTGGTCTCTCCTCGCCCCCATGTCGCTTCTATGTGAACGAGAGGCTTACTCGCACGAACAAGCATCTCTTCTTTCGCGTGCGTGAGGCCGGCGGGCGTCTCGGGTGGAGGTACACCTGGACGAAAAACGGGCGCATTCTCGCCAAGCAAGGTGACGGCAAGCCGACCTACTGTATTCGCACGATGGAGGACCTTACTCGTGTTTTTGGGCTGGATTTATCTGCAGAGAAAGATGTTTAGTTTATTAGTCAGTTGTATGTTAATTTTTACTTCTCAGATTTTTTATCGTATTTTTATAATTTTAAGTTTGTTTTGTGCGAGGTCAGCAGTTCTCCTGTCCCAGTATTTTCTTGTTCTGTTTTTTGGTTCACATGTACGAGCAGTAGTTATTTTCACATACACTTATTATTTATCCATAAAACTATTATCTTCACGTTATTCTACTCAACTATATATATATATTTTACGCATTTACTTAAAATATTTTACTTTCAAATACTATTTTGGAAATGGTTAAGACTAAAAATCTTAAAGTTGGCTTGTTTAATGCAGGCTCGCTAGGTTCCCGCCATGATGAGTTTCTGGTAGCCATGGAAAACATTTCTGTGGATATCATGGCGATAAACGAAACGTGGCTGCGTGTAGGAGAGGAAGGCCGCGCGCCTGTGGTCCCGGGCTACCGGCTGCGGCACGTGCCGCGCGCGAGCTCTGTGCGCGGCGGCCGCGGCGGCGGCGTCGGGTTCTACCTGCGCCGCGGGCTGCGCGCGCGCGCCCTCCCGCACCCGGCCGCGCCACAGGTCGAGCAGATGTGGCTCCGACTGAACGTCAACTCACACGCGGTCATTGTAGGCACAGCGTACAGGCCGCCGTGGCTTGATGTCAATGTCTTCTTGGATGCCATTACCGACTCTCTCTCTGCTTTTACAAGCGCAGATAAAGTTATATTGTTAGGTGACTTCAATATTAATATGCTAAGCCAATTAGATAACAAAACCAAGTTACTTAACAACTTCTTACTCTCTTGTAAATTAAACCAGATCATTACTGAACCCACACATTTTACTGAACACAGTGAGACACTCATTGATATTATATGCACTGATGCTCAAGTACGTAAAGTTTCTGTATCTCACATTCCAGAGCTTGGCCAACATGCAGTTATAGCAGCTGAATTTAATTTTAAGCTAGAGAAGCCATCCCCGCACTGGGTTACCTTTAGACCCCTTAAAGACATTCTGCTTGACCATTTCAATAAGGATCTTAATAGAGTAGACTGGGAGTATATTGAAAGCCTGGAGGATGTCAATTCCATGGTGGAAACTTTTAATAAATACATTCTTAATTTATTTAATTTACATGCGCCCCTTAAAAAAGTTCTAATTAAAGAGAATTCTCTGCCATGGATAACAGACACTGTTAGGGAAATGATGAAGCTGCGAGACCGAAGCCATAACAAGGCGAAAGCTACCAATGCATCAAAACATGTTGAGTCATACAGGGAACTCAAATATCTTGTTAGGGCTGCCTTTGAAAGTGAGAAGTGTGCATATTTCAAGACCAAGATAACTTCAAACATTAAGCACCCTAAGAAGTTATGGAGCCACTTAAAATCATCCATTGCTATTTGTAAAAAGCCTGAGTCTACCCTACCCCACTTTTGTAGTGATCCAGAAAAAATTAATGATCATTTTCTCGATGTACCTGGTAATGGCGTGGTTGATAATGCTGACCTAACATACTTTGAAAAGCATAGATTTAGTAATGGCCATTTCCAACTTGAGCCCGTTGATGAGGATATGGTATTGAGGCTACTGCGCAGCCTGAAGTCAAATGCTCAGGGATCTGACTCGATCTCGCTAGAGATGCTGATGATGACTCTTCCTCGTACTCTCGGAGCTATAACAGCCATCATTAATCGCTCCATCACCACCTCTTCATTCCCGGATCTGTGGAAATTGGCAATAGTTAGACCCATTCCGAAAGTACCTAACCCTGTCAGCATAAAAGATCTTCGCCCTATCAGCCTTTTACCCTGTCTATCTAAGGTCATAGAAAAGGTTGTCTCCAACCAGTTTCGGGCATACCTTGAAGGGCACAATATTTTGCCGGATCTCCAATCAGGCTTTCGTAAGGGACACAGCACTGCCACAGCCCTTCTTGATGTGGTTGGAAACATCCTTGAGGCCAGAGACAAGAGCATGGGTACCATGCTTGTCTTACTGGATTTCTCACGCGCTTTTGACTCCATTAATACTTCTCTCCTTCTTTCCAAGCTTTCATATTATGGATGTCAACCTGAGACATTAAAATGGTTTCTAAGTTATCTCACTCACCGATCTCAGTTAGTCCAGGTTACAAGTGATAATGGAGACGTTAGGTCCTCTGTTCCTAAGTGCGTGAGCAGGGGTGTGCCACAGGGCTCAATCCTAGGTCCACTTCTCTTCATCCTCTATAGTGCTGATATTACAAGCTGCCTGCTCAATGCCAAGTTCCATCTATATGCCGATGATCTGCAGATGTACTTGCCTTTTCATCCTCAGCAGACTGTTGACACTGTAAAAAATATAAATGAGGATTTGGATAGGATCTCAGCCTGGTCAGTGAGAAACTCCCTTGTTCTGAATCCAGTCAAGTCTAAATTTATGGTGTTAGGAACGAGAGATTTTTTAAATAAAGTAAGTAATGTCAGCATGGACTTAAAGATTGACGGGTGTTCCATTGAAAGGGTACAGGAAGCCCGCAATCTTGGGGTGGTATTTGATGAGCAATTACATTTCGAGTCCCACGTCATGGAGGCTGTGCGCAACTGCTTTTACCGTCTCAAACTACTTTACCGTATCCGCCCCTACATAAGTGTGGATATGCGTGTTATGCTCTGTGAGTCACTCATTTTATCCAAGCTTAACTACGCTGACACTGTGTATGGGGCATGCATTCTTGGTAGAAGCGAAAGGTTGATTCAAAGAGTACAAAATGCTTGTGCAAGATTTTGTTTCGTTGTCCCTCCTAGATCTCGAATAACTCCTTTTTTAAATAAGGGTAATTTGATGAGAATGTCAGACCGAAGAAAGCTTCATCTGGCTACCCTGTTATTTGGCACAATTCTCACAAAAAAACCAGACTATCTCTTTAACAAACTGACATGGTCGCGAGATGTAAACAAAATAAAAACAAGAGCATCTGCTTACCTTTTGTTGACTTTGCGTCATAAAACTGCCGCATTCCGTGGGAGTTTTAAATTCGCAGCGTCACGCATTTGGAATGACTTGCCGCCTCCGTTCCGTGCTATAGGAACAGTTGGTACGTTTAGTTCTAAATTCAAACGACACCTTTTAAACTTACAACAGCAAACTCCTTAACATTCCAGAGTTTTGCACGTAATTATTATTGGTGAAAATGCACTGCACAACACTCACACTTCCGTAATTATTTGGATCAACAATACTAATGCGTTTTAGAACTGCAAAAGTCAACTTAACTATAATATAGGTGCCATTACCAAAACTTAGCTACTTAATTTAATTAATTGTTCTGTAACGTTTGAAATTTGACAGCCGACCGGAGCGTGCCATAGACTCCCACGCGTTCCATCGTTTTGTCTCGTCGATAAAGATATTTGGAGCGCTGGGCTATTGAGTACTGGTCAATTTGGTAGTTTATTTTTGCATGAAGAATATTATAATTTTAATTTTGTCCATCTGTATTTATCTATTATTTTGTAATTTAATCTCTGTATCTATAATTGGAATATTTATTTATATATGTGCTCCGTTCTGTGTCCGTGATACCACTAACTGGCCCTGTCAGAATACCAGCGCTGTGTTATTTTATCCTTAAAATATCGCAGCTTATGCTGAGACAGGGACCTTTTTTGGCCTCGCACAGACAATAACCTTGTCTGTACTATTTTATTTTATTTTGTTACTGTTATACTTGTTTTGTGCGAGTCCCAAATAAAAGTTTTTCTTTCTTTCTTTCTTTTCTTTCTTCACGTAAACATCAGATCAATGCTGAAGAATTTCTCACATCTCGAATACATGATCATGAATTACTGCCCTTAAACTATTCATTTGGTCATCATCACCGAGGCAAATATCTCCGACAATACGAAGGCTTTGTTCGAACTCGTGGACTACGACATGAATACACAATTGCGTTATTGTAACAATGGAGGTTGAGTCATTGTATAATTATGTGCATAAGAGTATTCGCTTCACTAGAGTACCCCTATAGTTCAACAATTGGTTTGTGTGCTGTGTAGAGACCACCCTATTCTAATAAGGCCCGATTCATCGGGGAGTTGGGTAATGTAATTAATACATTTTCACATAAAAATAATTTAGTTTAATTAGGCGACATGAATATTAACTTAAAACAAATAACTTGTACAACTAAACATTACCTAAACTCACTGCATGAATTGGGTCTTGAATGCGGAATAAACCAGTTCACTCGAATAGATAAGCGAGGTGAGTGCATAACAAAATCAATGTATAGATCATATATGTATTTATACGTTGTGTCGACTGCCGCTCCGCTGTTGTAAAAAATGCGTTAGCCGACCACTTTATAACTAGCTGCGCGCTAATCGACAATACTTATGTAAACAAAGCTAGTCAGTATAAGATCGTTAGTAAATTAGATAATAGTAAGATACAAAGAGAATTAAATAAAATTAACAGGAGTTTGGCCTTGGAATACGACAACCCCAAAGATATAAATAACTATTTTTTGAATGAAGTAAAATCAAATTTCCATAATTCTAAAAAAGTTTGGGTAACTAACTATTAATAACTTATGTGGAAAAATAAACAAATCTATAGATGAAATAATAATAAAACATTTTAAACTATTGCCTTATACTGTTTCTAATAAGTTTGCTACTGAATTTAGAGACAATGTTAACAATACGTGCAAATTTCAGTGTAATACACCAATTCTAGATGCAAGTTCCTACATTCGTAACAGTAGCTCATCAATGAGATTGCAAAAGGCTAATGACGATGTTGTTGCCACTATAATAAAACACCTAGATGACAAGAAGTGTCCAGGATTCGAGGGCATCCGAGTCAAAGATCTAAAATACATTTATAAAGAAATTATCCCTGTTATAACACATCTCATTAACAGATGCATTGCCACATCCTCGTACCCTGATCAGCTGAAGGTTGGAATAATAAGACCTATCCACAAGAATGGTTCTTACACAGATGTTAACAATTATAGACCCATTACTATTTTATCAAGTATTGATAAGATAATTGAGAGATATTTTGGATTACAAATTAAAGAATTCTTGACAAAAAATGAAGCTATTAACGATAAACAATATGGATTTCAAAAAAATATAAATACCTCCCAGTTATTATCTAGGTTAAGTAATGAGGTCAACAGGTGCCTGAACCATCGCGAACACGTACTTATTGTCCTCATTGATTTCAGCAAAGCTTTTGATTGTTTACAATATAAGACGCTTTTTGATAAATTACAGCAGAATGGCATACGGGGTCCTTTCTTAGAATGGTTTAAAAACTACCACAGAAACCGTTTTACGACGGTAAGTGTCGCAGGCTGGTTAAGTAGCATGATAGAAACCGATAAAGGCACAGCACAAGGTTCGATTATCGGGCCGACCGAATACTTACTTTACGGGAATGACATGTGTAACATCTTCACGGAGGGCTCAGTGTACCAGTTTGCTGACGACACCTGTTTAGTTACTTCACACAAAGACATGCGTGAGGCACAAAGAGAGATGCAGGATAATTTCGACCTCTTATGTAAATGGGCTCACGACGTTGGTCTAGTCTTAAATCCAAATAAAACGAAACTCTTGCATATACACTCACCTTACCTGACAGCGTCTTATGCGCCCTCTGTCGTCGCCCATGAGCATATGTGTCTATACCGACCGGGCTCAAACGTGTACTTGCCAGATATTGGAGCTGGTGACTCAACACATGTATCTTGGTCTGATAATTGATAGTCATTTCCATTGGCGGCCGCACATAAACCACGTATGTAATAAACTTGATCTATTTTGTCAAAATTATCGATACTTAAGTATAAAGTACCATATAGAACACTAGGAACATTGTACTTGGCACTTGCTGATTCTTTTTTGGGGTATGGGTCGTATCTTGAGACCCACTATCTTGATTGAAAGTCAAAGACACCACAGGACTAAATATATATTCATAATTATAAGTTTACAATCTTTTTGCATAGATCGACACGTCAGGTCGGAACGTGTGCGTTGAGCGAGAGTCTTGGCGCTAAATTGCTGCACAGATAATCTAATATAAAATTAGTGTTGTGACACAATCCGCCACAAATATAAAACTAG
Organism: Ochropleura leucogaster; assembly: GCA_958449745.1. Classification (NCBI taxonomy): domain Eukaryota; kingdom Metazoa; phylum Arthropoda; class Insecta; order Lepidoptera; family Noctuidae; genus Ochropleura; species Ochropleura leucogaster. The sequence continues at coordinate 22,523,442 of OY288201.1, forward strand.
GGTTGTGACACAATCCGCCACACTTTAATTGATTATGGCCTAAGTAGCTACGGGCTTACATACAAGACGTACGTCGAGGATATTTACAAATTACAGTTACGCATTCTAAAAACTATTGTACCCAGGAAAATAAAACTAGAATTCCAAGATAATGATGCGGGTTTATTCAAACACTGTCAAATTGTAAATGTCTTTGACAAGGTACGGATACGTGTTTTAAATGAAAATTATGACAATCTAATCCTTACTAATATTATAAAAGCAAAAGTGAGTTTGTTTGTTTGTTTGTTACCTCTTCACGCTTTAATGGCTAAACCGATTTTGATGAATTTTGGTACAGAGATAGTTGGGAACCAGGAGACGGACATAGGCTAATATTTTTTTGAAAAAAGTGGGATGTGAGGGAGAAAGAGGGAAGAAAAGGGAAAACTTAGCGTTGCTATTAAAAATCAATAAGGCGCAAAGGGAACTGTGTTACCCCAAATTTAACGCGGGCGAAAACTAGTTAACATATATAAAAATGAAAGGCCGAATTCGTTGCGTAATCTGTCATACCTGCCCACAATTAAGAAACCTAAATCAAATAACATCTATGGGACAAGGACCAAAAAACCCCAATAAAGGAGACCGCCAGAAATCCATACATCGTTGGGCCCAATGTGAACAATAACCATTTATGTGTTGTTTAATAGATAAAACACATACATATTAATATCAGAAAGATTTTTTTCAAAATTCTATGGGAATTAGGAAGAAAATAAGTTTTTGGGTCACTAGGTTAGGTTATGCAGCAGATGGTAAGAATTGAATGATTAAACACCAAAATCAAATAGACACATTGATTTAATGTTGATTCTATTCCTTTCTCGGCCCTGACATCCTTCAATAAAACAATGCGACTCTGTTTCAATAGCTCTAACATAGTCAAGTAGAACTATTTGATATGCATAAGTACTTGCACCAGACACAACATTTCTCACATCCATTGGAGAATCTTCAATCAGAATTTGAAGTGATTCTTGTACAGTAGGTGCCATGCTTGAGGTAGATGGTCCAGAGATAAAATGGTGACTGGCCCTATCAGCTCTCATCCAGCAGGGATGACACAAGCGGCTGGTCATTTCCACCTGTAGAAATAACCATACATGAATTATACAAGTCTATAAAATGGTAAACTCAATAACACATTAAGCTTTTGTTAAATGTTAGTTACCATTCGTGGCATTATCCATTCGCAAATAACATTTTAGATCCGAGATTCTCGTACAGTACTACTGCTGAAATAGTGAGAGTGTGTCCGAAAAATAGAGCGGCCACAGAGTACACAAACAATTCTATGTCCAACCATAGTAGTAGAGCTTGAACTTGTTTCTTGTTGCTCAGATCTCAATGTATCATTTGCAAGATTCCAGCAAGAAGAATACACATGATCTGCGTTGTTAATCTGCAAAAAAAATACATATACAATGTTAGAATACGTTTTATATGAGCGTGTCACGCCCCAAATCGCTACCAATTGAAACATAATAGTACAACTATAGATACTCACTGTTTGACGACCAGTCCTTGCCCTTATTATGGAAAGAACAGCTTCATCATGTAAAGGCACACTTCCAATGGCGTTGCTACGATCAGTAGCGATACCACAACTCACGCAATTCACCATTATCCAGTCCATAAGCAAAATCGGTGTCCAACAAAATACACAATGCCAAGTATCAAAGTCCGTAAAATCAATCCAAAGTCGTCAGAAATAAAGCAGAAGTCGAATAAGCACATCCGTAAGCGCACGAGTACGAAAACGAATGGCGGCTGCACAGTGGATCGTCCCCATACAAGAGGGCGGACATAGAATTAAAAATTGAAAAAGTATTTAATTGAAAAAAATGAAATATACATTTGCATTACTCTATTAAGAAACTACAAAAAATGTTACTGCATTTTTTTTATTTGACCAGTACTTTATGAGCAATTCGATAAAAACTGTTATTTTACTATGGAAATGGTCAGAAAAATGTCTGTATCTCATGATTCCCTCCTTGTTTCGATTTGCGGTTTTCACTACTGTTATTTACCCATTTTATGCCACATTTTCTTCAAGGACACATGGTGTCCCCCGCGACCCGCTTCCTAGATATTTTGCTTTTAGTAACTATACATTTTATTGTATAACTGATGAAATGGAGGTACATTAAGTATATTCATTAGAATATACTTAATGTACCTCCATTTCATCAGTTGCAGAGTGCTACTGTTGCTCACAATCTATGGCTAACCATGATTGATGGTAAGGTACATTCAATCATATCTGGTACATCGGCAGCAGTGTGTGATTTGTGCAAAGCTCAGGAACTACTTAGGGATAACTTATTCTCAGTATTGAATATACTTAATGTACCTCCATTTCATCAGTTATACAATAAAAATGTATAGTTACTAAAAGCAAAATATCTCGGTAGGGGGTCGCGGGGGGCACCATGTGTCCTTGAAGAAAATGTGGCATAAAATGGGTAATTAACAGTAGTGAAAACCGCAAATCGAAACAAGGAGGAAATCATGAGATACAGACATTTTTGTGACCATTTCCACAGAAAAATAAAGTACTGATCAAATAAAAAAAATGCAGTAACATTTTTTGTAGTTTCTTAATAGAGTAATGCAACTTTATATTTCATTTTATTCAATTAAATACTTTTTCAATTTTTAATTCTATGTCCGCCCTCTTGTATGGGGACGATCCACTGTGGGCGGCGGGACTTGACGGGATTGACCTGACATAGACATTTTGACAAACGTTTTGAAACAGTCGCCCGAAATACGATTTTGAACGAAGTTTTTGTTTTTAAATAAATAAATAACTATCACTAAAACAAAAATAATTTCATCAAATGTCCTTTTTCGTTTATAAAGGATTATAATGTTCATGACAGATGCTAAAACAAAATAGATATCGTTTTTTTAATAACTTTTTTAGAACTACTAGTTTTAGAACGATCTTAAAATGACCTGACAGCTTGTTTACGGAGCTAGTTTTAGACGAACATTAAATTAAAAACTATATTTTAAATTCTAATTTGTAGCTCATTCCAGTAGAAAGTTATTATTGTTACATGTTGTTTTTAATCAGTAAAAAATCTAGTTTTTTTTTTAATATACATATCGTTTCTGTACATACTTTAGCCCAAATCTGGCTATCTCCTTTAAATTTTGAATACAAAGGATCCAAGTTAGAAATAGTTAATAAATTCACCCTTTTAGGCCTAGACATAGATACACACATAGACTGGAAACCACACATACAGAAATTAAAAACAAAGTTATCCAAATTTGCATATGCCCTCAGAGAAATAAAGAAAACTACAGATCTCAAAACAGCAATAGTAACATACTATGCGTACGCGTTCTCTTGGCTTAAATACGGAATAATATTATGGGGTAACAGTACACACGCACCTTCGCTATTTACAATACAGAAGAAACTTATAAGAACATTGGTTAACATAGAAGACACCGACTCATGTAAACCACACTTCAAAGAACTAAACATCCTAACACTACCATGTCTCTATATATTTGAAATTTGCAAATTTGTAAGGAAGTACCCACACTTCTACAGCAAAAGAGAAGACATACAAACAAAAATCAAACTTAGACATGGAAATAGACTCAATCTGCCAACTTCACGATTGAAATGCACTCCTCTAGTGCGTTTGTTACGTCAATAAAAATTTACAATAAATCACCTGAATACATAAAAAAACACAGAAACAAACAATACATTTATAAATAAACTAAAAATATTACTCTTAGATAAAAGCTACTACACAATTGACGAATACTTCAAAGATAAATTCCACCTCAGTTCGCGTTGACGACTGAGACGTGCAGACGTCTTGCTTATATTGTCGCGACACTTTTTTCTAAAATTATCTACATGTTACATAATAATTTAGACAATGGATAGATTTGGAAGATCTTTGAGTGCGGAGTCGAGTACACTAGATGGAAATGTTATAAATGAAGAGATGATCGAGTATACGAGGGAAGAAACAATTATTGAATCTACGATGAATGTGGAAAATGAGACTCAGAGAAATGTTGAGAAGAGAGTGAGAGAAGACAGTGAAGAAATTATCGAGGAAGATGATGGTTTTACGACCGTGACCAGAAAAGCGAAAAGATTATTACGAAGTAATTCAAACAATGGCAATTGTAAGGATAATGAGGGTACTTGTGAAAATAATTCACAACAAACAAAATATTGCGAAGTATGTCTTACATCCAAGACGGTACTTCCAAAAATGGTTGGGATGGCTAAATTATTGAAGTCTCAAAATATAAATAACATTCTTAAAATCAAATATAAAAGTTCTTACAGAATGTTTATCATATTTAAATACATTGAAGATGCAAATAAATTACTTAATTGCCAAAAATTCCAAGAATTAGAATTTAGATGTCAAAGAACAGACCAATTAAGTATAATTTATGGCATTGTCAGAAATATTGACTTGGAGATAGAAGAAAAGGAACTTGCGGAAATATTTCAAAGTGAATCAGATATTTACGCGGTCAAAAGACTTAAAAGATTGACTGAAGATGGGCAATGGATCGACAGTGAGGCTATTCGAATCGCTTTTAAAGGAGCAACACTACCCTCACATATATATGGATATGGGTGTCGTTTTAAGGTTGAATCATACATTTTCCCTTTAACGCAGTGTTCAGGGTGTTGGAAATATGGCCACATGAAACGTTTTTGCCCTACCCAAAAAATTTTATGCCCTAAATGTGGCAAAGGACATGATAATTGCGAAACTGAGGAGTTCTCATGTATTAATTGCAAGGGCCCGCACATGGCATTAAATAAAAACTGTCCAATGTATGTTAAAGAGAGAATGATTCGGGACATAATGAGTAAAGACCAATGTTCTTACAAGATGGCGCTAGATTCATACTTGAAACAGATGAAAAAAAGTAATAAAGTCACATGTGTCAGTGCTGAAGTTGGGGAAATACTTCATTCTTCTCCCTCTTCTTCTCAAAATAGAAGCTACAAGGATGCTCTGGTACCCCTAGAACCATCAATTAATGTAGTCAATACCTACATGGATTTGAGTTCATTAGAAGAAGTAAGTGAAAGCGAAGAAGGTTCCGAAAATAGAGCTACTCCCAAATCGAATAAGAAGAAGAAGAAGAAACAACCGAATGAGAATACAAAAAAACAGTCAAAGGGCAATACAAACCAACATGAACAACCAGGTCAGCAAGAGAAGAATCATGAAGAAACAGCAGGAGAAGTTTTCAATAAAAACGAAAATATACCTAAATTAAGGAAGTTTTACAATAAAGTTAAAGACTTAGTGTTGACAGATTGTTCATTGGAACAAAAGATGAAGAAGGTCGTAAGATTTGTATTAGAAGAAATTATGTTATATGTTGTTTCGTATTTTAAGGATTGGGATATTGTAAGTAAACTTTTTAAATTAATCATAAATGGATAATATTCACATTACTACTACTAATATCAATATTTACCAATGGAACGCTCAGAGCCTTAAGCCAAAATTAATTGATTTAGAGTTATTACTAAATAGAGGAAACATCCATGTCGCTATTCTGAGTGAAACGTGGCTGGATGCAGATTGCCACATAAATATAAGTGGGTATAATGTATATAGAAAGGACAGGCATGACTCATACGGAGGAGTAGCGATTATTTCACACAAATCTTTAAAAACTTTAATTGTTCCTATAAGTGTGACTAACGCAGGTATAGAAATTTTACACATTAAAATGCTTAACTGTAAAATAATTCATAATATAATTTCCATCTATTGTCCGTCCTCTGTTCGAACCTCTCAATTAGATTGGGAACATATTTTTTCAAGATTTCCCAAAAACACTATTGTTGCCGGCGACTTTAATGGACATCATACATGCTGGTCCAGTAAAAATGATTCTAGGGGCAAACAATTGTTCGAAGCTGCAATTGAAAACAATTTTATCTCATTAAATAATGGCGATCCCACTAGGATGAAGCTCGTAAGTGGTTTTTTACAAAAAACTTCTCCTGATGTTTCTTTCTGTACCACAGACATAGCTATTAATGGTTCTTGGAGTGTTAGTAGTGAAAGCCTGGGTAGTGACCATCTTATAGTAAAAATTAGCTTCAAATACCCCGACATAAATAATATTACCTTAAGACGAAATTTAAAAAAAGCAGACTGGGCCAACTACCGTCAAATTATTTCTAAGTATTTTGTAGACGTTCCGCCGCCTTCAGACAACGTACAAGGTATGTATGACTATTTGAATACCCTAGTTAGTAAAGCTGCCGATAAAACAATTCCATTTATAAAACTTTGCAATAATCCAGTTCGTAAATTTACACCAAAAGTATATTGGAACCAGCAACTTTCTAAAGTGGTAGCCGAACGTCGTCTAGCTTTAACAAACTTTAGAAAAAACCCCATACCTCAAAATTTAAATTTACTTAATATTAAAATTTCTGAAAGCCAAAAGATCATAAGGCAAGCTAGATCTAAGTCTTTTCATAATTTCTGTGACAGTATTGATGAAACTACAACTTCATCAATCATGTGGAGAAAAATGCGTTGGATGAAAGGTTTTAGGCAGACGAGATCTTATTCATCGGATGGAAAAAAAGAAGAATTACTGAATTCACTGGCTCCAGACTTCGTAAGGACTCTAAAACCCATATTTGATAACAATGAGTCACCGCTAAATTGTGATTTTTTAAAACAGGAGTTAGAATCATGCTTTAAAGCTAAAGATACATCCCCAGGTTTAGATAATATTACATATTCAATGATTTTTAATTTGCCTATTGCTGCAAAAAAATATTTACTTGACATATATAATTTAATTTTTAAAACATCATCGGTTCCTTCTCAATGGCGAGACATTTATATAGTACCGATTCCTAAAACTAGTAGCGGTTCCGATAGTAAGCTCCGTCCAATCGCGTTGATATCTTGTCTGTGTAAAATTTTCCACTCCATGATCCTGAAGCGACTAGAATGGTTTATGGAATATAATAAAATACTAGCTCCTAGTACAACTGGTTTCAGAAGAAATCACTCGTGTCATGATAGTCTCGCACGGTTGGTTACTAAAATACAAATTGGATTTACCAAAAATATACCAACTGTAGCTGCTTTTTTGGATGTTGAAGGAGCTTATAATAACGTTCTTATTGACCGAGTTGTCCAAATCCTCAATGATTTGAAAGTTGGAAAATACATTTGTTCTTATATTTGGAACTTTCTAAAAGAAAGACATCTCACTATAAAAGCTGACGAAAGCGACAGACTGTATATAAGATGGACTGGTAAGGGAATTGCACAAGGTGATCCTTTATCCCCCCTTCTCTTTAACATGATTACTGCCAATATTTGTCAAAACATCAACAATAACGTTTGCTTCAGTCAGTACGCTGACGACTTTGTATTATATTGTAATAATAGTAAAATAGATGATAGTGTTAATAATATGCAGCAAGCTTTAGACTTATTTGTAACAGCAATAGACGAGTTAGGCTTGGAATTATCAAGCAATAAATCAAAATTATGTATATTTACCAGAGGACGCAGAAGGCTTTCCGTTGATATTAAAATAAACAACAGATCTTTAGAAGCAGTTGATTGTATTAAATATTTAGGAATGTGGCTGGACAAGTGTTTGAGATGGGGGAAGCATATTAACGAAGTGTACGAGAGTTCACAGAAAAAAATTCAGTTACTCAAAGTTCTGGTGGGATCGTCATGGGGTATTCACCCTAGTCATATGCGTAGACTTTACATGGCCCTTATTAGGAGTAGAATTGATTACGGATGTTTTTTATACGATAATTCTGCAATTAGTCACACTTACAAATTGGAAAAACTACAAAATCTAGCGTTAAGAATAATCGGTGGTTTTATTAAGTCTACCCCAATACACGTAATGGAGAGTGAGTTGAGTATACCTCCTTTACACATTAGAAGGCAATACCTCTCTTTAAAATTTTGTTTAAAGCTACAGTCCAGGTCAAACGATGTTTGTACCAGTGTGATAACAGATCTTAGTAGTATGATGGAAAATAGCTACTGGAATAGGAAGAAGAAACCTCTGCTAGTTACTTCACACAGTATGACAAGAGCTGACGAGATTTCTTCTTCGTATCCAGGTTTAATGTTTACTTTGAAGACATGGGTGTCCAGCATAGATATTAAGGATATTATTAAATGTAACCTAGTTAGTGTTACTGCTCCAAAATCACATTATGACATTAATTCTTTAAAATACAACGCCCTTAATGAATTACGGGAGAGGTATACGGGCTGGAATTTCATTTACACAGATGGGTCCAAAACATCAGACGGAGTAGGTGCAGCTTTTTGTGATTTACAAAACAAGTGTCATGGAACTTATAGTTTGAATAAACACATCTCCATTATGACTGCTGAACTATTTGCCATTTCTGAGGCTTTGAAATATGTACAAGAACGTAATGCGAATAAAGTGGTAATATGTACTGACAGTAAGAGTGCCCTGCAACATATTTCTAAGTGTGTACACAATGGATGTAAGGGTTTAACGGTTGCGTATAAAATTTTAGACCAGATAAAAGATTTTAACCAATCAGGTCAAAAAATAATTTTCCAGTGGATACCGTCTCATGTTGGACTTGCAGGTAATGAGGAGGCTGACAGATTAGCTAAAGATGCCATTCTATTAGGCACACAAACACTAAATATATTACCCAGCTATTCGGAAATGTTAAGTAAATTTAGAAAAATAAACAACTTATCTTGGAAGGAGCATTTTAATGAAAGATCTAAATTAAAAGGAATCTGGTATAAAAGTATACAATGTGAGCCTCCTCATATACCTTGGTTCGCTAGGGCTAAACTGAATCGTACCCAAATTGTTGCTGCACATCGTTTGCGATCAGGGCATGTGCCACTAAATAATTTTGCTTACCTCATGCGAAAATCTAACTCTCCTAACTGTGAGGTGTGTGGTAAGAAAGAGGATGTACAACATGTGTTGGTGGAATGTGTCCGACATACTTTCAAGAGAAATGCACTTCTCAACTGGATGAAGTTGTCTATAATAGATGTTGGAGTGTTCCACGGCATTTTAGCTAAACCTTCATCTAAAGCAGCAAAATTTTTGTATAGTTTTTTATTAAATAAATAAGTAATTAAGTTAAGTTAAGTAACAGTAGGTCATTTATAATAATTTGTTAAATTAATTTAAGAAGTAAGTAAACATTGAAAAAAGTACGATGGGATTGACATCGTCGCTTATTGTGTACAAAAATCCCTTAAATAAAGAAGATTAAAAAAAAAAAAAAAAAATTCCACCTAGAGAAACGAAGATAATTGAAATAACCAAGTAATACCTAATACATCTATTTACCTTATCTACCGTGCAATATCTTTAATTACTTACTATTTAGATAATGAAAAATTACAGCTACCTAAGATATAAATAAATATATAAAATAATTACCTAATATATAATCTAGAATATTAATAACTATTAATAATAAATAAATATATAAATAAATGAATAATATCTAATAATAAATAAAATTAATATAAATCTACACATAAATAATATCTACCTACTTAAATATCTTAATATAAGATTTTCCTCCTTAATTTCAATATTATTATGTTTTATACAAAAAGCGCTTCATCCTCTCCTCTAAAAACTAACTTGCTGTGCCCGACAGGGTCCATAATTGTTTCTCTTCAATTACCTACCAGCCTTGTATACATTATGGGATGCAATAAAGTATTGAGTATTGACCTGGGAATGCATGTTACCATCGATTATGAATGACTTACCTCCGGAAATTCGCAAAGTATTAAGTGTTAACAATTGTTCGAAGATACTAAAAAGATACTTTTTAAATTGTTATTAAGTGTATTTTCAATGTATGTAGGTATATGGATATTTGTTTTTTTAATTTTATGGCACCGAGGCGCCGCACTATGCGGAGATTGCGTCGGTTTCGGGTCATAAATCCATAACTACCATATTTTTATACATTTCCAGCAGTTTTTTTTTTGTGTGTCCTTGAATAATTATACTTTAAAATAACATGGGTATAAACATATATTTAATATAAAAAAAAAATACAAAACTTGAAATGTTGAAAAATGTTCAAAAATTTACGACTTTCTTTAAATAATTTTTTGACCTAAAATTCTTACTAATATTATAAAAGCGAAAGTGAGTTTGTTTCTTTGTTTGCTACCTCTTCACGCTTTAATGGCTAAACCTATTTTGATGAATTTTGGTACAGAGATAGTTGGGAACCAGGCGACGGACATAGGCTTTTTTGAAAAAAGTGGGATGTGAGGGAGAAAGAAGGAAGAAAAGGGAAAACAGCGTTGCTATTACAAATCAATAAGGCGCTAGGGGAACTGTGTTATTCTACCCCAAGTTTAACGCGAGCGAAGCCGCGGGCAAAACAAAAGCTAGTGTTATAATAAACACAAATTAAACTCTTAAAATTACTTCTGATATGATTAATTACTATTAAGTTAAACAAAAAAAAATGTATTATTCAAGTAGCTCTAAAGCTTCATCTATTCTATAAGTTCCATAGTCTTTTTACTAGATGGTTTTCTTAAACTTGTTTTGTAAGGGTCCGAAGTATACAAAAGTGTATGTAGCACATCTTCATTTGTGGCTATTCTAGAGCATTTCCTGGCATGATGATAATAAGCAATTCTTTGAGATGAAGTAACTCCTCATGTTTTCATACTGTGCCATATTAATAAGGTCCATCTCGATAAAAATACTGAGGGCTTCGTCTTTAGAGAACGCTGTCAAATGTGCCGGTTCGGTTAAAAGATTTTGACGTATTTCACTTTTTTTTTCCATGGGCAATACTCGTAAAATTTCGACAGTAAATGCTTCTTCTGTTGCCTCTTGAGATCTCAATCCCTGAAGATATGAATTCAGTATAAAATTTTAGTAGCGATGATGACGAACAAAACATAGTATGTAATTATAGAGTATTCAGAACCCTTTTAGATATAAAAATCTTGATTTGAAACGTGTGCAAAATTGTGGTAGATCAATTTTATTATCATTGTGTGGTTATGCGGTTTACGATATTTTTAATTGATAATTTATTATGTATGTGAACTAAAACATGGTGGGAACACTCGATACATTATCTCAACATAAACTGCAATTAATAAAATATCACCAATAAGAGATTTGCTTGATATAGACGACCAAAAAGTCAAATAGCGTATTTGTGGGATTTTTTACCTTTTCATGCTATAAAAGATTTACATATGTAGTGCAACGAAATTGCAACATTTTTCTTCTTTTTGTGTTAGAATATTAAATTTCCTATCAAATGACATTATTTACAGACCTTCGGCAAATTTCGGCAACTGTCAAAACTCTAATTGAAAGTTTCAGATACGCAAAAGTGATATGTCACGAGATAAATATTGATAATAAATATGTTTACAAGTATATAGCATTTTTATGCACACCACTCAAAAGTAGATTGTATAAGCTTTCTATGATGGTAAAATCTTGCATAGTAATTATTGCTAACTGCCTAGAAAATAATCTTGAAAAAAAATAAAAATTCAGATTGTTTTGTGATAGTTTCGCAATGATCGTGTTCAGATGATCTTTTTTATAAACCAGTACCAACCACACACATTATTTATGTATAATATAGTAGAATAACTTCTTAGCTACAGTTTGAGGTACAACACAAGTTCCTGCGCCGATTTTTACAAAATGTATTTATGACCAGGCTCTCTTAGGCACCTCCACATAGTGCACCGTGTCTGGCATACCGCTGTTAAACCCGCGATGGTTTGTGTTGGTATGTTGTAGTTCCTAAATTGTATTGTAATTATGTGCTTTGAATAATAAATTAAAAAAAATAACTGAATTGTTGGACTTCAACCATCAGCGTTACCAATTGTGTCAACTCAACACACTTTACTAAGGCATTATTGAGTGTTATTCCTCCCTTCTAGAAAGGACGGCAGTTTACAAAATCTTGTATTTCACTTCACTATGCAATCATAACATCTGGAATGTGTCAATACTATTTCCCTAATTTATCCCTAATCTAAATCCGATAGTGTTGAGGACTAGATAAGGGTACACGAAAACAAACATTAGGTTTTTAATGTGTTTATATGACATGATATTTCTTTATGTCGGCTATACAGGGTGGAATTTTGTAATGCCATTTCTCGCAGGCCATCATGATTGTGCCGTTTGTACCAATCCAGGTATTAAAATGGTTAATATTGTATGCAGTAGTGATTCTGCTGTTAAGGGCTGGAGCACCATCTTGCTGTAGAATTATTTGGTTTCGCTGTTTCTCGGGAAAACCATTCAACTCATTTCTTAATACATTCAGTATTTCTAAATACTTGACAGTGTTTAAATGACCTTCGTACACATAAAAAAAAAAAAAAGGTTTATTTTGGAACAAAAACATATGGATACAAAGATGAAAAACGATGATAGCTGCAAAAGTAAAAACTGTGTCGCAACTATCAACGCCCATTAACATAAGGAGAACAATTGTTCCAGACATGCAGTTGTGTATTTTGAGGGATGTTAGGTTGTGAGTGTAGGTTTGTGTGGGTGCTTAAGTGGGAGTGTGTTTATATGTCGGTGTGGGAACGTATGTGTATATCGTTGTGTGAGTTGTGTATGTGTGTGTGTGCGTGTGTGTGTGTGTGTGTGTGTGTATGTATGTGAGTTGGATTGTGTGGGGTGTATATATTTGACATGAATTACGATTCCACGATTTTCTCAGTTTCGTCATATGAGAGAGTTTTCAACCACTCGGGCAACTTCTTTCTTAACTCTCTTCGCGTTGAGCTATAAATGTTCAAAATCCTATTTATTTTGTTGTAAATTTTAGTGCTTATGAATGAGAAGTGTCTTCTAGCCGCTGTTGCTTTACAGGTCACAATTTTACAAACTCGATCAGCGCGGCGTTTCGTGGTACCAATGTTTCGGTCGGAAGGTAACAGGTTGTGTTTTTTGAGTACAGTCTGCAGAATAAATAACTGTCTTACTGTAAGCACTTTAGTGTCGTTGTAGAGATCAGAGGTTGGGTAGCGGAGGGGTTTTTTAGCGAGGACCTTTAGTACAGCTCGTTGTGCCCTTTCCAGCCGGAGCGTGAAAGTTTTGTGGGCTCCTCCCCACGAGGTCACGCAATATCCAAGAACAGATTGGGCGAGGGCAAGATAAACTGTTATGAGACATTTAAAGTCAGCAACTCCCCTAAGCTTTTTAAAGACGTATATCAATCTTCGCACACGTGTTACCAGGGAATTGATCTGCTTCTTCCATTTCAGGTGATTATCAATGATGACTCCGAGATATTTAATATGATCAGTGCGATCTATGGATGAACAGTGGCATGTGTGGGAGTTGTAAGGTGAACAGGTGTGCGCTTTGAGTACGAAAGAATTTGGAGGCTGGCTTCGAATGCCTGGTGTGAAAGGTACACATGGACTAACACAACCATATTTTTCATAATTCCGCACCACACGTCGGAGGAAGAGCATAGGATTCACTCGAGACCAATAGTGCTTATTGCGGCGATTGTACAGACGCCTGCACATCAAGCTACTACAACCTGTCAGATTTCTTTGATAGATTTTCGACTTTATTTCTAAAATATTAAGATTTAAGGTTCATTGGGAAAAATTGACAGTTTCGGGTAGCTTGACCTGCAGGCGTCTGTACATGCCGTTATTGCTAAAGTTGGTTTCGTCAGACCAAACAATATTCCTCAAAAAATGAGGGTTACGGTCAGTTTCTCTCAACATGTTTTGACAAAATTGTAGTCGTCTCTCACAAACCCCAGGATGCAATTTTTGTACGAACCGACCATAACGATAACATTTAAACATATACTTTTTCAGCACTTTAATTACGCGAGTGTGGGTTGTTCCAATTACTTCGGCAGCATCTCTACTTGAATGAAGCCCTCGGAACTCGGAAATGCTTCGAAGTACAGTCAGGGGTGTGAAGTGCAGAGGCATAATTACAACGTAACAGCTTGACGTTTAGTTTGACTTACGACCTTTTATATTCAAGCATATAATGTAGTCGTTGTCGTCAACAAGTGATTTTAGCTCATAATTTCAATTTGTAAATTAGAATCAGGATGGCTTACCGGTTAATCGGGTTCCGACAGACGTGCGAATCAATTAGCCTTAAGTTCAAATCTAACGCAAGATGCAGACTTTTTGTAATTTTTTATTTGGTTGGTAGTAATGGAACAGAAATATTATATTCTTTACGTTGTTTGCTTTGTTCACACAATAATTCGTTAAGTTAACGTTTAAAAACTCTTTTTTTTTATTACATTGCTATGAACTGTGCGAGCACTATACAGTCAGTGCGTTTACTTGTATGAGTTTTGTCTCAACATTCAACAGATAACACACACTAATAAACTGTAGTCGCACTAAGCGACATTATATTATCTCTTTTGCATTTACGCGTTATAGTGGCTACCCGTTCGTTACATTGCATTGCTAAAATTCGCTAGATATTAGTAAGTACTGCTAGCTGTTTGAGTATAGTCGTGGATTTACGATTAAAGTGTCTCGAATTCGAATTTCAAATACAGCGCAAATTAGTTTTTGTTTCTTTGAAACCATAATATGTAAGATTAAATCAAAATTTGTTACGTTTGTGTTAAATAAGTAATATTAAATTCACTATTCATGTGATTTGAAATTTATCTTTGCGGTGTTAGAAGGGGAAATAAAAAAGGCGTGCTGAATGAAAATAAAAATGTTTATTCGTTTTATTATACAATAACAAACTTTTATGAGAATTGTGACGTCACATTCCTACCTAGTTTAAATAAGTTCACATGTAACTTTTTGACTCTTATTTTTGTTGAGTAGTGGGTATACAGTCAATTATTCATATTAACTTATCAAGAAAAGGATATTTTAAATTGTTGATTACCCACTTATTTTAGTTAAAGGCTCGTAAATATTTAATATCATTGTGTGTCGGTATTCATCAGAGATTTAATGATAACTAATATTTATGATTTAGACCTTATGAACATGTTTTTTTTTTATGTAACGTCACAATGAATGCATTGAGGTTATAGCTTAAGTGTTCATTTTCTTAGCGAAAAGAAGATTGAAACTAAACCTCAACTTAAGAATTATGCATTTATGTTAATGTTACACAATATTTAGTTACACTGCCTAGAATAAAAACCAAAAGATATAGGTATTATTAATATTTAGTGTATCCCCCGTTATTATCTATACAGTCAAGTAGACGTTTGCGCATGGAACCTACAATATTGCCACATATCTCGGTTCCTCTTAAACTTTCCCACACCTCCAAGCAATGTGCTTTTAATTGTGGAATACTCCTCTCATCCCGGGAGTCCCACCTTTGCACCATCAAACCCCATAGATTTTCTATGGGGTTGAGGTCGGGTGATCGCGCTGGCCATGGAACAACAATGATCTCCGGGTGATTCTGAAACCATTCACGCACAGTGCTCGCCCGGTGAATAGGACAATTGTCCTGGACAAATGCTAAATGTGTCAGCTCATCAGCTGGGTAAATGTTGCGCACAGTTGGTAGCATGACGTCATTTAATACTTCTACATAAGTAGAACTGTTGGCGCGAGGAAGAATAAAAGCAAGTTCTCCTGGCCCTGCTGCACTCATCCACCCTCACATATTAATAGTCTTTCGACCTGATTCTGTATTAGGGATTATGTTTCTTTCGCACCAACGAGTGTTATCTCTGCGCCATAAATGAAGCCTACCCTTTTGACTTGATTTAAAAGTCTTTTCATCTGAAAATATGGTGCTATTCCAGTCAAAATCTAAATAGTCGCGAGCGAAACGTACCCTTTCTTGTTTGTGTCGCTCTGTCAGGAAGGGCTTTTTAGCGGGAATGCGGTGATGCAAGCCTTCAGCGTGAAGGGCACGGCGCACAGTTTTAACTGAGGTGCCGAATAATTCCGCGAAGTGTCGTGTTGGTGTAAAGCCATTCTTTTCAAATTCGTCTACCATTTGGCGTCGCTGTGCCTCGCTAATGAGCGGCGGCCTTCCACTTCGCTGTCGACTCGCAAGGCCTCTTCCTCATAACTTTTAATCCACCGACTTACAGTATTCCTCTAAAACAAAAAAGAAAATGATATTAAGCAGCTATATAAAAATATGGCTCCTTTTCTGGAGGGTATAAAAAATTGCTTACGAAATGTTCTCAGACCTAATTAATATTTATTTATTCATAAAACAATTGGCATTGTTTTAATAACATTACTTAACCGTCAATAATAGTCCTACATTAATTAATTTGTAACAGCTAAAAACAATAAATAGTGAATTTAAAAAAAACTAAAATTATTATCAATAAAAATTTTACTAAACAATATTATTGTTAATAAAAATCCTTATGTTATTATGATTATGGTTCTCACGACAAAACACAGTAACATCCTCCGTTTTTTTGATAGTCGTTTAATAAAAAGAATTACAGGTTTAAGTTAAAATCCACAAATATAATACTCACATTTAGTCCGGTTTCATCAGATATTTGTGTTCTATTTAGACCACTTCTATGCAGCGCAATTATGGTTGCCTTCGTCTCAATATTAATATTTGAGTGCATTTTGATTTTTGAGAATAATTAATGAGCCACACGTCACTAACCCACAACTACAATCAATCGACAACGTGAATTCCGATTAAGTTAAAAACTCATTGCTACCCAACAGAAACATTAATTCTGTAGATCACTTTCTATGATCTACCATCATAACTTTGCTAATTGTGTGAACAAAGCGAACAAGTTTAAGAATATAATATTTACCCATTACTTCCAATCAAGTAAAAACTTACAAAAAGACTAACGATTCAGCGTAAGATTTGAACTCACGGCTTACTGTTTCACTCATGTAACCGCACCCATTTAACCGCTTAGTCATATGGACTCGAAGTTTTTGGTTGAAATTATAAGCTACAATAACTTGTCGACGGCAATGACTTTTTGCTTGAAAATAGAAGGTCGTAAGTCAAACTAAACGTCAAGCTGTTGCCTCGAGAGTTTGCCACTCGAATTCTGGCGCCGACTGTACATAGGTATGTTAAAATATTTAGTTCTGCTGAAGAGTTTGCCGTCGCTTTTTAAAACTACCAGTGTACGAAACTAGTGTTCTTTAAATTTTCTACGATTCTTTTCAGTACAAACCGAGTTGGTGCCTGACCTGACGGACTCGAGACCTCTCTCCATACTATCGCGGAGCACGATTCATATATTTGTTATTTAAAAAATAAGCTTCCATTAAATCAAACTGTTCTTGATAAGCCATTTTTACCGTGAAACAAATATGAAATGATCAATCAAATGTGAATAACTGATGAAAATCTATTTTCAAATGTAACATTCTTTAACACGTTCACTGCGCCATCATTTTCAAAGAACTTTCAGCTGGTGCTTTGGAGACCTAAAAGATCTCGAAACTAATCTGCCCTTTGGTGCGTTTGAGACCTAATCAGTCTCCTAAAAATACAGTTTTGAAAATAACTTATATCTTCGAGAAAACCAATGACATATATTTTAAAGTTTATGTGGGTGAAAGATAGCCTATTGCTCTATATTTTGCTAGGTTCGCACGCAGTTATGACATTTGAATAAACTACAAATACCAAAAAAAAATTAGGTATCGATTGTATCTCGTACCGCAACCGAAGATAGTTCAATATGTGTAGTAAGTAGTGATGGGAATAAAATTACATCTCAGTTGTCGATTGAAAAAGTTTTATTAAATTTTTATATTCAATTCTTATTTCAATATAATCAATCACAACAAATCAATATAAAACAAAAACAGGATTAATTCCTAGTGCGGGGAATTGTCTTTAATAAAAAATTCAATCAATCAAAATCTGAATCACTGTCATTATTAGCCAATGGGGGGCAAATTTGAATATTATCCAAAAAAAATATTTTACTGGACGATGTAGCGTTATAATCCGGTGTTGATTTTTCGTTGGCAACCTCACCAAAACAAATAGATTTTCTACACTTTTTTCTTCTAAAATCACTCATTGTTAATAAAAAGTAATCAACACGTACACGACGTATATACGCGAGTATTATTTCCAAAACGTGCGCGCGACCTCCCACGTCGATACTAGGACAACACTAACACGAGCCACGGAGCGCCCGCGCCGCCCTCTCTTCCTCTCTTGCGTCTACGAGGCCTATGATTCCACGAGTATCGACATATCTCCTAACGCAAGAAATGAAAATAATTATAGTACTGTGCGTTAGGGACCTAATCTATCTCTAATTTATTTTTTAATGTCTTTAAATTCAGTTTTAAGTAGAAAGCAAATATGTATATTTGTCTTACTCATACATAAAGAACTTTACAAGTTAGATCCTCCCGCAAGGAGTGAAACAACACGATTTTATTCAACGCACAATAGAAAAGTCCTGCAAGAGATCTGATAGATCTCGTAATGCAGCGAACGTGTTAATTAAGAGTAAGGTTAAGAGAAAGCATAACTATGATATTAATATAAACCCAGTGTTTTATAAAAGGGTGATTTGTTATTATTAATAAATATATCAGATAGTAAAATGGACCCTATATATTTGGGACCTTATGTACTTATTGATGACATGGATACTAATGTTAAAATTTTGAAAAGTGGAAAAGAATATGTAGTTTATAAAAATAGACCTAAACTTTATAAAATGGGTAAAACTTTAAAAAAGTGCTACAGGAGGGGGGTGGTGGCAGCGGGGTCTGTTCGTTCGCTTTACTCGCTCACTACGACCCCGCCACCTCCTTCTAACCTAAATCTTTCCAAATCGGAGTGCCCCCAATTTTGTCGTATGTACAATGAATTATGAAACAGTAGGTAACACAGTCACGAAATGTCACTTTTTTTCGTTTTGTTTTACCGATTTAGCACGATATTTTACACCACAAGCAATAATATTGTGACAGCTTGAGTTGTCAACACCCATTTTCACGTTCCGTTTTCCCTTTTATCGGATTTAAGGTTAGAAACTTATTTTGTAAATTTCTCGAGAAATATGCATTACCTTGTGATAAGAGTGGCGGCGTTATAATTGGGGACTCAAGTCCTACCCGCTTTGACCCTTTGTTGAGCCCAAATCCTGCAGCATTGAACTAAAGTCAAGCCAATTATTTGAAAAGTATTTTAGCGAGATAACCCTTTTTTAAGGCAGCCATGACAGTAGTTATGACGTTTGATTGACGACTTTGACAGTACTAAGTTTCGTTTATTAAAAACGTTTACTTTGAATTTTGAATCATCGTGTTTGTGAATGTTGAGTTAGTTGTGTTTCGGAGTTTTTAACGATTGTTTTTGTTTTGCGAAGCAGTTTACTATTACGGACCTTGATTGATTGCTTCTCTGTTGCCCCCGGTTTTGTTATATCGTTTCTAATTCGTCAGTGATTAAGATCCCGTCGTATGTAGTGTTCTTTCTACAATAACAAGTTCTGTTTCAGGTATGTATCCTTTTTCTTTGTTCAAATGTCATTTCTTTGCGATGTTTTCTTACCTTGTTCATTATTGTAACATTTTATCTCAAATTGTTCCAGTTTATTGACAATGGCGTGCGTAAGGTGCACCTCGGTAATAAATGAGAATGAACAATATTGCGCTTAACCATGTAACTAATCTAGCTGCAATAATAGGTATTTCCAAGATAAGCAGACAAAAACAAGTAGTATATTCCGAATTCGTTTTTTGTTTTTCTCGCAGTTATAAGGTGACACACAACACATCAATCAAATGTCACTGTCAAAATCACATTTATCTTATTGCTGACCACCATATTTATTAGTAGTTGTGTTGCTCTCCTTGACTGAGTTAAATTGGATTCACATAAAAACGAAGCCAAAATATAGGAAATTAACACAAAAAAACGTTAACTATAGTGATATTTACATTAGGTGTACATAGAGCTGGCCCAAGCTCCATAAATTTCTGGAACATCTCCTTTATATTATGATTAACAATATACCTACCCTGCGCAGGTATACCATAACTTACAAATAATAATCGTGGAATATTAATACTGTTTTAAATAAAGGAGAAGGTGTGATGTAGTAGTTGTAAAGTATATAATAAGGTATCATTATTACAACATAGTCAGTGTATTCTCGAATTACCTTACAATACTATTTATGTAGTCTCATATATATTTTTTTATATTTTTACATACTAATATTTTAAAAGTAAAAGTGATTTTGTTTTTAACGTCTTCACGCCTTAATGGCAAAACCAATTTTGATGAATTAGCTTATTTCCGTCTCCAGGGTCCAAAATTTTCTGTAACAAAACAGAAAATTTTGGACCCTGGAGACGGAAATAAGCTAATTTAAAAAAAAAGTGGAATATGAGCGAGACAGAGAAAAGAAAAGGTAAACTTAGCATTGCTATTACAATAAATAAGGCGCAAGGGCAAAAACTACAGGTAGCGTAGCAGGTACATGTAAATCAGGAAAGGGTAACTGTGTTACCCCGAATTGAACGCGAGCGAAACCGCGGGCAAAAGCTAGTTTAATCTTAATATACTATGAAACTACTAGACAGAAGGGAAGAGCGATCGCGAATCGGTGACCCTCGCGCTGGAAGAGGCGCGGGTCCCTATCCGCGATCGCTCGGTCGCGCTAACCAGTGCCACGCCAGCCCTGACGGCGAATGCACGCTCAAATTCTTTAACACCAAATCGCTAATACTTACGCTAAATCTAGACTTTTGCTAAACTCTCATTTATCTAGGTAATACTTCTTGTTCTTGCCTATCTTTCCGTGCTATCTACAGGGTTATTTGTAAAACACCGACAACCTCGCAGGACTGTATTACTATCATCATAAACAACCACTTTAGTTCTATGACTTTTTACAAAATTTTATACATTTACCAAAAACAAATCATCAAGATTTTGTTGTCCTATCTAACACATTTCAACTCCGTCCGTTTGCTGTACCTACATACCTACACCTGCCGCGCACTGTCCCCGTAGGTATGTTTGCTTCGCATAGATTTCGTAACATTTAGAGCGTTCAATTTAAATATTTTTATTTTTGTATGAAAATCTGATAAACTAAAATATGATATATGTTTAAATGTCATAGAACAAAAGTTGTTGATTATGATGCTGGTAACATGGTCCTGAGAGGGTGCCGGTGTTTTACAAATAACCCTGTATAATTGTACTTCTATGTTCTGTGCTTAATAATAGACAATTTAAAATCAATTGGTATTTCGTGATTCATATTAGAGCCTCACACATATTCCTACACTAGCTTCCGCCCGCGACTTCGTCCGCGTGGCATAGTTACTTTGGGCTAACGCTAACTTTAACCCACATGATGATCGAAAAAAATGTATCTTTCTCTCCCACTTTCTTCCCTCTTCCTGCCAAGTTGGTCACTTTAAAAAAAAATTGCCTATGTCCGTCTCCAGGGTACCAACTATCTCTGTACCATAAGGCATCAAAATCGGTTCGGTCATTTAGGGGCGCAAAGCCGTAACAAAGAAACAAACTCACTGTCGCTTTGTTACCCAACAATATTAGTTACGTCAGAGGTCCCATCTATTTATGCCTAAGTATAATTATTATCTATAAAAACCTATTAATTACCACATTATGTGTCTAGGTAGGTAAATAATTCTATTTAATAGGTTTAACTTGAAACAAAAAAGGAAATCAAAATAAAGCTAAAACGCCTGTTCAATGCTATCTACCTATACCTACTTCACCTAAAATTAAAAACCTATAACTACTATAATTAATAAAAGTACAAAACATAATATTAAAACAAAAAACTCATCATAAATTAGCCAAAACTCAGTATCTAAAAACCTATGGTACCCACTGACTACTACTTCACCTAAAAAGAAATAAATTATAAACTATAAATAAATTGAACGAATATTAAAAAAAAAAAACAAAATAACTATTCCCTATTTTATAATAACAACAAAAGAAATCAAAAAATAAATTATTTAAATTTTAAAGACTTAAAGTCGCGCTGATAAGCATTGTCTGTCAATAAGGTCGAAAACTCTGAACGTCTATTCGCATCAACAGCCAAATATTACGGTAGCCGCGTCGAGCGCACACAAAAATAATCCTTATGGCATGATTCAGTATTCACGCGCGATGGCTTATTAGCGTGTGTCATGTATAACTTTGGTGTTTCTTTACCGATTTATATGATTCTTTTTTTATTGAATAGGTAATAATGTTAACTGTTTTGAATAAGAGATGAGTGAGAGTGTTATAAACGTAAGAGTAGACAAATATAATAAGAAACCTCCGAACTGCTTAGCTATCGGGAGTTACACGTGTTATTGTGAGTCAACCATTAAAGATAGATATATGCTGTCGTAGGATAATTTTTATATAATTTTAAGGATAATATTTCCGTCATACATGATTTCTGTGTAGCTTTAACCATTAAGGCTACACACGCGACGGAAGCTTAAAAAATTGAGTAACTTCTCCCGTTTTCAAAACATTTCCCTTTACTGCTCTGCTCCTATTGATCGTAGCTTAATGAAAAGTATACTATAACCTGCCCAGGAGTGTGAAGAATAATTGTACCAAGTTTCGTTAAAATCGTAGTTTTTGTTTCTATAACGAATATACAGACAGACAGACAAAAATTTTACTGATTGCATATTTGGCATCAGTATCGCTCACTAATCGCGCCCTGATAGTTATTTTGGAAATATATTTCATGTACAGAATTGACCTCTCTACAGATTTATTATAAGTATAGATATAGATATCTTATTCTATAAGCGACTTCGCATACCGGGCACCATGTTCCAGGAAGCATTGATCACGTTGCGCCAGATTATCTTTTGTTCTGACTTTTGATGAATCCCAATTTAAAATTATTTGACCCCACAAGGTTTCTTTTGGGTTTAGATCAGGACTTTTAGATAGCCAATCCATTGTGTCGACAACTCTACTGACGAAGTAGGTGTGAACGGATTACTAATAATGTCTACTGACGATCGTTTTTTTTCTGAAAGATGAAATCGATTTTGCTGAATTATTAATTTATTAATAATCGGTTTAGCCATTTAGGTGTGAAGACGTAACGAACAAACTCATTTTCGCTTTTATAATATTAGTAAAGATAAAATCGATATTATAATCACTATTGTTTTTATTTGTGTTGACGCTGATTCACTGTTGCATCCAATGAACCAAACCTACCCAACATTTGTTGGTGAAGTTAACAACTTCATCATGTGACTTAACAGTAATATCTAGCTTAATCTTACGTGTTAAAGATCAATTTTGCATACGTTTGTTTTCTTATATTTGCCTACCTTAAACAAGTAATTCTTATTCGATAAGCTTGGGTCGGGTTGTTGGTGCGGTACAAACGTTCGTTGCTGTGCTTGTGTACGCTCAGTCGGTGAACATGACGTAGTCCGCATCATCAATCTTTGACTGTGTCGGTACGAAGAAATTAGATGGCATGGCATCCACCGTGTGGCTCCATAGGTTATAAGCGCGGGACTAAGGTTGTTGTCGTGACTTGGAGTTAGGTAGTGGTAATGGTACAGGGTTTTAATAATTTTGTTCTGGGTTCTTTGCAAAGGCATCAGGGTGGTTTTCGCGGCAGATCCCCAATATTTCAATTAGGTAGGTACCTACTCGAGATGTGATTTTACTATTGACTTATAAATAATAGTAAGTATTTTTCCTTGGGATATAATTTGAAAATTTACGTAAAGACGCTAATAATGTCAATAATTTAGTTTTTACATGGTCGATGTGCAGTTTCCAGTGAGTTTGTCATCTACCCCCCGTTTTTAGTGTGTTATTGTTTATAATCAGAGGCGGGAATTCTGGTAATACTTTTTCTTTCATTCATGTATGTTGTTTTAGAGGTGTTTATTGTTAAATTGTATTTAAGCCACTCACTGAGTATGTCAAGGTCTTTTTGAGCGTCGGCTATAGCGTTAAGTATGTTTAGATTTATTGAAATACTTAGAATATAATAGAATATTTTGATGTTGAACAATTACATAGATACATACCTACAACGTGGTTCTAATAACCTAACCGTCCTGACACAAAATATAACTTCGATGACTTTCAGATAACACTGTCTCAAATCGGAGTAGACGTAGACGTGATAATCCTAACAGAATGCAGATTAAACACTGACAAACTACTACCAGTGTTAAATAACTATACTTCATTTAATACATTTAGACAACTTAATCAAAATGATGGCGTTGTAGCATATAAAAAACTGCCGCTTACCCCAGGCAACTGAAACTAATTTAACACATGCATCCGTCTTGCAAACCAGTGTCTCGGATTTAATCATTATTTGTATCTATCGTTCTCCGTCGTGATGAATGTGTCCATAGATAGTTTTATCATTTCCCTTGATCAACACCTTCAAAGTATTCACACACATAGAAATATTATTATTACTGGATACATAAATATTAACTTAATAGGTAAACCGTCGGAACTAGCACAAACAAGAAATAACAGACTAACCTATTTAAATATGACGGCTATACATGGTTTCCTCCCAGGACACGTTTTACCCACTAGAGAGGAGAACTGCCTCGATCACATGCTCCTTAAGCTAAACAAATTAAAAAACACAGCTTTCGTGGCAGTCCTGAACACGTCAATCACGGATCATGCAATGGTGTTTTTAAATATAGCCCACACATACCAAAGTAAGACTGCTGTCAAATATAAAACTATCACAAACTGGGAGCATGCCTATAAACACCTTGCAAATACAGCTATATATTTTTCTCAACACATACTTATAGAGATCCAAATACTCTAGCTAACGCGTTGATAGACGTGATTACAAAATCTCTCCTACAAAATAGTTAAGTTGTCTCAATGTCAAGTTCCAAGTGAACCTTAAAGCCCTGTATAACCATGGGCGCTCTAAAACATGCTTCGCTCAATGCTCATCCTGCTCCACAAGCATAGCGGAAAACTCATTGATTAGTATCCGAAGCTATAGTGGAAGCTGCAGAAGATTTTAAGACTATTTTAAGACATTGTATATAATCAATTATCTAGTATTGTATAATTATTAAGCCCATATGTGAGTGCTATGTATTATCATTGACTTGACGAAGCCCTGGTGGTTGATAGTGTCATACTTACATAAATGTCTCGCTGATGGTGGCGGGTGTGTCGGGTCATTTAGCTCCCTTCAAAATGATCGAGCTGAATGGGGCTGATCCATACGTCATGTTCGTGAACGGGCGCTGTCAGTTGGGACTGGTCATTTTTTAGCTACCACGGTAATTTTTAATTTATTTATTTAGATTTTAATTTGCATTTTGCTTTTTATTTACTCTGGACGCTCTTACTGTGCACGTCTTTCTACATCGTGCTCACATATTTGTATAATCTCAACACGAATGATGTAAATACGATTTTGTAAAAATATTATAATTTAAAAGAGTGTCCATGGAGTTTCTTGCCCATTCTTCTCCACAGAGATCAACGCTTTGGAATGGGCAGCTACAGTACTTTCACAAGCCTTTCATTATGCCTTGTGACCGGGACTGTAGATTCATTTTGTTTCTTGACATTCAAAAGTGCCTGTAATGGTCAAATTGTAATAAATGATTTGATTTGATTTGTTCCCTCACTACATCATTTTTAAGTAGATTTTCGGTGTTGTAATAGTCTAGTGTTTTCAAATATTTATCAATAGTATTTTTGCAAGTTTGACTATCAAGATTTTTAAATTTTAGATCTTTACTTATTTTGTTGTACGGGCTAGGACCGAGATAATTATAAAATTTGTGTGCAAAAAATGTTTTACTTTTGGGTATGTTATAGACTAGGTATATCTAATCTTCGTCTTTTTGCAAAGTGCGGTTTTAATTTATGTTGTGCCATGATAACCAGTGTTATGAATAGCTTTCTGACCGCAAGGACTCCCAGTTCTGAGTAAAGTACCTAGTTGTGTCGGATAAATGTACTTTTTGCGAGTTATAACTTTAAGTACCATACGAGCTCTTTTGACAAACATCATGGTGGTTTTAGAAGTCCCCCCCCCATACATTTAAACCGTAGATAAGTATAGACTGACATAACGCTAGATAGATTTTTATCAGTAGCTTCGTCACATGCATTTCTAGAATAGAAGATGAAATCGCGTTGCGACGACCCAAAATAAAATGAGACAACGGATGACGGATGATAGTATTAATGCAAAACGACTTTTGACATAAATTATTGTCATGTTTTGAAATAGCCTATTTCGCGAGTTTGAACATCCTTTCACTGTATGCCTTGATCCGCAATATTGCCAATTATTATTTCATAACTCACTTATAATTGCCGTCGATCTATTGATTTGTCCACGGCCAAACTATTTAAACAATACTAAAAAACGTGCTAGAAAGAAAATATCGTAAAATTGTAGGCAAATAAAGCATGCGGACGTATGTAAAATGTAGAGTGGATTCACTACGGGTGTACGTACGTGACCACGCAGCTCGCAGTGTATGCCGCATGTAACTAAAATATATCTACCACACTTTGCACTAGAAATTGGTTTTTATATTTAGAATGACGACAGCCGCGTTTGTTAAATTGTAAAAAGTGATCCAGATATTAGAAACCAAAACACTATATTAGCTTGCAAGTATTTGAAGGATTCCACTGCGAGTAACTATCTATTATCAAAACTATTAACGATATAATGATAATACCAGCATATAACTGTCCCAAAGCTAGATAAAAGCCTGTTCGCACAGAGAAGGCACGAGCATGATCACGCGATTTCAGTGTTTGTTACGTCTTCACGCCTAAAGGGCAACTGATTTTGATGGATTTTGGTACAGGGATAGTTGGGACCCTGGAGTTTTAAAAAGATTGAGATATGAGGGAGAAAGAGGGAAGAAAATGGAAAACTTAGCTTTGCGATTCCAAACAATAAGGCGCAAGGGCAAGAACTACAGTTAGCAGGTACCTACAAATCGGGAAATGAGAACTGTATTACGCCGAATTCAACGCTAGCAAAGCCGCGTGCAAAAGCTAGTTATCAATAATTACGAGTGCTTACGGGTGCCTAATCAATAAAACTTAAACTAAAATGTAATGGTTGTACAAAAATTGCATTAATTAATACAAAGTGTGTGTCTCCTCTGTTATTGAGAACTTGCTGGCACCAATTATTCATAGAATCGATGAAACTGTTAATGTTATCCTGCGGCAATTTCTCCAAATGAAATTTTAGTAAGTCCATCAGTTGTTGGGTGGTTGTCACTCCATCCGAGTCCTTTAAAATACGTCCCTGGAGCATGCCCCATGGTTGAGGTCTGGCGATAGACAGGCTAGGGCAATACCAGGATGTTTTCCCTTGCCAAGCACTCCCGTGTGTACAAAGCTGTATGAAAACGCGCATTGGCATGCAACGTGAAATCGAAGCCAAGCGTTTGTACGTATGGACGGACATAGGGCCTTACAACATCCCCAACGTAATTTACAGCGTTCATGTTGCCATTTACAAAAACGAGCTCAGTTCGTCTGTAGTTCATAATACCCGCCCATACCATAACTGTTGAACCGTTGTATGGATGCACTTCCTGAGCGCATCTCAGTCTTTCAGTATTTCCAGGACGACAGTACACTCTACTACCTTTCTAGTATCAGGCTTGACCCAAATCGAGACTCATCGCAAAATAATATTTTATCCCATGTTTCCAGGTCCATGTATTGTGTCCCCTACACCATTAATTTCGACGAGCGCGATTCCCGTGACGTATCGGTAGGCACCTAATTGGCCGTCGTGCTCGTAGGCCATACTAATGCAGTCGATTTCGCACAGTTTGGTAGCTAACAACAACACCACTTGAATTTTGTAACCTAAACCTATCTTTCGGGTGGATAAAATTGGCTGGCGTCTTGCAGTCAATTGTATGTATCGATCGTGTTCGTGCCGTGTGGTTGTATACTTTCTTCGACCTGGGTGATGCTCAGCAGGATCTCCCGTGTTAGTGTAACGCTGATGAAAATGACAAATAACCGAGATACCTGAGATTGACTTCTTCCCGCTTGCAACACTCCTACAGCTCTTTGCATTTCATCTGCATTCAAATGACGTCGCTCCATGACGTAAAAAAATTATCAAAATCTATATTTGTTCGTTTTTTTTTAAATTATTATTTAATTTATAAAATTGATACAGAACACTGTTTTTTATTTATTTATTTTTTATTTATAATAATATATTTTTTATTTAACCGTATAGTTCGGTACGGACCCCTTCGGGGGTCCGACATTTAAACCTCCGCTGGCTCGGTACTGGCCCCGAAAGGGGTCGAACATTTAAGTCATATGACCTCCTCATTATTTTTATAAATATTTTATTTTCTGGTTAAAAAATAATATGGGTGTGCTTTTTAAGATAGTAGAATAAAAATCTCATATGTAAACGTCATTAGAAGTTCTTTAATTATTGAGTAAGTTTCTTAATTATTAAGTCTTATAAAATCCAAATGCGTAAATTACGATCATCGCCATTTTGATGACAGTGTAAAGTCGACGCTGAAAATCATAAAAAAATTGGTTTTCGTACATACTTATAAACTCCACATTATTGGGCATGATTAACGTGTCCTTTTATTACGTGAAGAAATCATTAGTAATTGAACTTATATTAGTAGTGGTAATGATACATTTTGAAATCTTAAGTCGAAGTTTCTCGCCAATCGTGCTTGTTTACATTTTTAATTCCACATTATATCATTCGGACGCGAATAGATTCAAATGACAAATGACACAAATATCATTTCAAATAGGTATTGTAAATAACAGGTAATATATTATATAACCACTAATAAATTCACTTTCGAAATTGACGTAGGTACATTTCTTTTTTTTTAATTTTGTGATGTGTAAATGCGATTATTTCAATCGATTATTTTCTTGTAAATCAATCAACTCGAATAATTAAATTAAGGAATATCAGAAATTGATAGATGAAAATAAAATAATTTAGTAGTACGTGTAAAATACTATAAATATTGATTATAATATTTTCTACTATAATATTTTTTACACTAAAACCGACTCCACAACAGTACAGACTGATCTATGGCTAAAATCACACCAATTTTATTTTCAAATAAAAATTCAAATAAAGAATGTGGTTGCTGTTCAAATTTATATTAAAATGATTTTGAATGAATTTGAATTAGTCTAGTCAACAAAGTGCTTTTTTAGTCAAAAGTTTTTAAAAGTCTCGGAAAAATATGGTTTTTATAGTCATTCGATTCGAGATCGCATCTAGAAAATTTTGAAAAAAAATTCAAGACCCGCTCGAAAAAAACGCAAAAGTTATTAACAAATTAGTAAACAAAAAAAGGGGTTCAGTTTTTTGGGTATATCTCGAAAACTATTTGATATATTTTGATTTTGAAAAATGATTAAAAAATAGGAAGAAATTTCAGGTTTTCCAGGTTCAAAATTGCCCCATTTTGAACCTGGTTTGAACCTGGTGGTGGTTGTTAGTTTTCTTGATGTCGTGTACCGGGGTTTTTTTGGGGTGGGAAATCAGTAAATTACTTCTCCCCCGCTCCGCCCCGAGCGGGGGAGAGTATCAAACTTGTACTGACCAGAACCCACTCATGTTCCTTCTATTGCCCTTTACGTTCCGGGGCCCCGAGTAAAAGAAGGAACATCGGTGGATATTAGTCAGTAAAACTGACACTCCCCCCCCGCTTCGTTTAGAGCGGGGGAAGTGAGGCGCCACGGCATCCTCACCTACCAGCTGACGCAGGTCCTCACCGGGCACGAAAGTTTCGGGAGCTTCCTGCGCATCATCGGGCGGGCACTGGGTGAGCACTGGGTAGCTCACCGTCCATCCGTCTGGTGACGACAGGCCGAGGCGATGATGGCACGTTCGTGTTCCACGCGCGTCTCAAGGAGATGTCAGCAAAGCAAAAAGGTTTTTGTTAAAAGTTTGACACATGACACACACGGGAAATCATCAAATATCCGCTCTGGTCAGACCAGAGCGGATATTTGATGATTTCCCATCCAAGTGGCGCAAGACCGATATAAAAGCGGAATTTAAAGGAGGCCTACACAAAATATGTTGAGAAAAAGAGAGATATAGATACTATTTAAAAATACTTTTAAGGGGTTTCGTACCTCATCTAAACTATATAATTATTATTAATATTATAAAGCTGAAGAGTTTGTTTGTTTGTTTGAACGCGCTAATCTCAGGAAGTACTGGTTCGAATTGAAAAACTCTTTTAGTGTTGGATAGTCCATTTCTTGAGGAAGGCTATATAACATCACGCTACGACCAACAGGTGCTGAGCAGCGTGGGTGAAACCGCGAGGAACAGCTAGTAATAAATAACAGAACCCAAATATTCAAATCTGTGGTCCCTTGGAGCTGTGAAAAAAGTAACCCTCCAGCGCTACTTAGACAAAAGATATGACCGTTTATGTCGTCAGTTTGTACGGAACTCTTGATGCGTGAGTCCGACTCGCACTTGGCCGGTTTGTTTTAATAGGCTAAACAGCTTACTGCTACGCAAAGATCTATCTATGCCTTTTTATTTGTTTTTATTCAACCAATACTTTTAAGTGGCAATATTTTAGGGCCCTGATGTGTGCGGAGTCCCTGTCCGTCTAAAACAAGGCTCTACTGCGGAGGTATGGCTTTCTAGGTGCGACACGATATAGTTGTGCCGGCTGGGCTGCCTGACTGGTACAGAATTAGCATGACCACCTACTAAAATGGCCGCCATTTTCATTCATCGTCATTCAAGTAAACAGCCAAAATCTTTAACCGTGAAACCGTTAGACAGCAAATGTACCTCAAATCTTGGCGCATAGCAAAATAATAAAATTATAGTATAACAAAAAAGTATAACATGACAAAATGTTGTCTTTCTTTTCTTATCGATATCTTAAATATTTGTACAACTATAATACAGTAAAATAATATGCCATCTCCATAGGTAAATTCCTCAATGGTCCCAAAACATTTTTTAAAGTTTACTCCATTACGATTATCGATTAGGTTGAATGCAACTTTTTAATCTTAATGATGAAACTTAGATTTACGGTCAGCACTAAGAAATGTCATATAGCAACATATGGATTTTGTAGTATTTTTTGTTCAGATTTGTATCGAGTTTTTTTTTAATTTATATGTAAAATGGCAAAAATAAGAATGCAGATGGAATGTCACTGTTTTTATTTTGGAGTTCCGATTTTATTATCAAAGGAAATCTCTACTTTTCGATGGTAATAAAAAAATATATGTTACCATAGTAAATATTCTCAGAAAATGCAAAATATCGAAAAAAAGTCGAATTCGATTTTTTTTATTATTATAAACTAGCTTCCACCCGCGGCTTCATCCGCGTGGCATAGTTACTTTGGTCTAAAAAATGTATCTTTCTCTCCCCTTTTCTTCACTCTTCCTCCCAGATTTGTCACTTTAAAAAGAAATTGCCTATATCCGTCTCCAGGTTACCAAGTATCTCTGTACCATCAAAATCGGTTCGGTCATTTAGGCGTCAAGCATTGAGGCGTGAACAAACAAACTAACTCACTGTCGCTTTTATAATATTAGTAAGGATTAAGAAATGAAAATAATTGAAAGGCATTCAGTTAGGTACCTAACAAAATAAGTTACGTTAGAGGTCCTAACTATAGCTACCTGAGACTTAAAAAATCCAAGTGCCTACTTAAATAATAAAACTGATCCTAAATAAATCCTTAAATCCAAAATTTAATTCTTAAAATATATAAGTAGGTAGGTACCTAAACTCAGTCTAATAACCTAAAAAATATTTAAGTACTTACGTACT
This sequence comes from Ochropleura leucogaster, assembly GCA_958449745.1. Lineage (NCBI taxonomy): Eukaryota > Metazoa > Arthropoda > Insecta > Lepidoptera > Noctuidae > Ochropleura > Ochropleura leucogaster. The sequence goes on from OY288201.1 coordinate 22,555,387, forward strand.
AAATTACATATAATTATGCCTAAATATAATTATTATTATTTATAAGAACCTATTAATTACCAAATATGTAATGTAGGTAAGTATAACTAGACAAAAAACGAAATGAAAACAAAGCTAAAACGCCTGTCTAATACTATCTACCTATACCTACTTCACTTAAAAATAAAAGCCTATAACTACTATAATTAATAATACCTATAACTATAATTAATAAAAGTACCTACGCTTTTACCTACATAACATAAAAAGAAAACTCAACATAAATTAGCCAAAACTCGGTATCTAAAAACCTATGCGTACCTACCTACTACTACTTAGCCTAAAAATAAATATTAGTTTACATTAAACTATTAATAATTTGTAATTTGAACGAATATAAAAAAAATAACAAAATACCTATTTTATAAAATAACAACAAAAAAAATCTAAAAACAAATTATTTAAAGACTAAAATTCGCGCGGTCGCATTGTCTGTCAATAAGGTCGAAAACTCTGAACGTCTATTCGCATCAACAGCCAAATATTACGGTAGCCGCGTCGAGCGCACACAAAAATAATCCTTATGGCATGATTCAGTATTCAGTATTTATTTCATGTATAAATTTGGTGTTTCTTTACCGATTTATATGATTCTTTTTTTATTGAATAGGTAATAATGTTAACTGTTTTTAATAACAGATGAGTGAGAGTGTTATAAACATGTATATAGTGAGTCAACCATTAAAGATATAAATAATTATGCTGTCGTTGGATATTTTTTATATAATTTTAAGGAGAACATTTCCGTCATACATAATTTCTGTGTAGCTTTAACCATTAAGGCTACACACGCGACGGAAGCTTAAGAAATGGAGTAACTTCTCCCGTTTTCCCAAAATTTCCCTTCATTGCTCTGCTCCTTTTGATTGTAGCGTGATGAAAAGTATACTATAACCTGCCCGGGAGTATGAAGAATAATTGTACCAAGTTTCGTTAAAATCCGTCGAGTCGTTTTTGTTTCTATAACGAACATACAGACATACAGACAAAAATTTTACTGATTGCATTTTTGGCATCAGTATCGACCACTAATCGAGTAATGACCCCCTGATAGTTATTTTGGAAATATATTTCATGTACAGTATTGGCCTCTCTACAGATTTATTATAAGTATAGATAATTTTGAGCTATTTATTAAAATTTACATTTTAATTACTCGAAAAACGTAAGTAGAGATTTCAACGAACAGAAAACATACCTACTTTTTGAAAAAAACTAATATTTTGACGGGTGAATTTTCGATTGAAATGAGGGTGCTTTTTTGATATTACCGGAGTCTGTATTTCCTGACAGCTATAACCTGGGGGTCTTCAAGTCAAGAGTGAATAGGTTATTTCTAGGTAAGCGTGCTTCATCGTCGACCTCATCATCACTTACCATCAGGTGAGATAGTGGTCAAACGCGAGCCTATCAATAATAAAAAAAAAAAACTTCAATATAAGGTGAAAAAATAAATATTTTTAATCAAATAAATCATTGCGTATTTTGGGACATAAAAAAGTAAGTTTTAACCATATTTCGTTATAAAAAAATATTGTTGTAAAAGATATAAATAAAAAACCAAAAACTTGGTTTTTTATATTTTTTCACATAAATTTTGAGGTTATGTGAAAAAGTGTGAATGCAAATGTTTTAGATCTTTTTAGCACTTACAACTTTGACTTTTTTCGATTGGACTTTTAGTTTTGCCGGAATTCGAGAAAAAGCCGTTTTTTAACCTTAAAACTGGGAACCAGGAGACGGACATAGACTAATAATTTTTATTTAAAAAAAATGGAATATGAGGGAGAACGAGGGAAGAAAAGGGAAAACTTAGCGTTGCTATTACAAATCAATAAGGCGCATGGGCAAAAATTTGCAGGTAGCAGGTATTGTGTTATACCGAATTTAACGCGAGCGAAGCCGCGGGCAAAAGCTAGTTGAATAATAATTTGAGATAGTTTGTGTTGCTTAGACTTTTTTGATGTGTGTATGTATCTATACAATTTTTACATCAAAATTGTACGTGTTGGTTTTCCGAACATAATAACATTAAAATAAATAAAATCACATTCCATGCATTCAACGATTGTCGTAATAACCGCACTTCGAGTGGCCGATGTGTTAGTGTGGCGCGTGTTCGGGGACCACCACCCGCACGACGTTAATCTCCGCGAAATCCCCGCCGTTGCTCTACTAAATGGATAGTAATACGGCTTTGTCCTGAAAAAGACCATTGCCTCAAATATGTTGTGTTTTACCTTTGGCATTGCAGATCCTCTTGAAGAAAATGCGATACAAGTTTGATCTTATTGATCACAATATCCTTGTAAATAATATAACAGACGGTTATTCAGTCTATTTGAAAAAATCGAACACAAATGGCAGTCGTTATAGGCTTTAAATTTCGAACAAATTTAATAGGTAGCTAGGTCTCGGATTTTCGTTTGGTATATTGGATAGGGCTCAGCCAATAATAGCCAATCGGCTGAGTGAGTACATTTCAGTACATATGGCTTCTACTATGGTGCTTGATAAAACACGTGTCGCCAAGCACTATGGCAGGTCTCATCCAGGTTGTAGTTCGATTACGACAGTGGTTAGGTTTCGATTCAGCTGTTCGGATTTTGGTATTGCGATAAAAGATACAAGTTGAAGTGTTAACTAAAGTTTGATCGTTGCGTAACGGTACTAACGTCAATCGTTAGTGATGCCGCTGTATCGAACCGAAATAAAAGTGCTCTGTTACTTACTCTTCTTTCGGACAACAGCTACCGCCTAGCACTGGTTTATTGAGTGTTTTAAATACGTGTATGGTGTGAAATACTGTCAAAAGCTTTGGAATAATCCACGAACGCAAGGTGCAACGGCAAATTAAACTCTTCGTGTTCTGCACTCTCTGAATCAGCTGATTGAAAAACACGAAGAGTTTAATTTGCCGTTGCACCTTGCGTTCGTGGATTATTCCAAAGCTTTTGACAGTCTGTAGTGGATAGGCCGCGACAAATCCAGCCTGTTCTGTAGGGGTCTAATTGCACGGATGCATTTTTATGAACACTTGTGATGTCGTATGGTATTCTCTTGTGGGGTCATGCCGCCGATATTCAGACAATTTTTATTTTTGCAAAAGATGGCAATTCGTTCAAATTATAAATAAGGTCCCAGACACTCCCTCAGAGAAAAAAGTAATAAGATTAATATATTATACTTACTGTGCCCTCTCAGTTTATTTACGAAAACCTTTTGTACGCGCATAAAAAATATTTTTTTTTAAATACAGTGATATCCACAACATAACTAACATATATAATAACACGTGATCTTACAAATTAATTTCTTAAAAATAGTTAATTGAGTCTGTTAATGGTGAAATACGTATTAAAGTGAACCTGGATCTTAAAACTACCTGTGACAGTGTTATTCTCAGTCTTTATAAAGAGACTAAAAACAATCTCTTTTTTCTATTAATGCAAGTCGTTTCTGGTCACAGCAGGAGGAGGAGTAGGAGGTCACAGTTTTTTAACCTAACATAACCTAGCCATTACTGCCGTCTGCATAGTATGCCAAGTGAAATTATACCAAATAATATATTATGTGACATTTGAACTCTGCCAATCGTAATTATACTAAATGTAATTCTGCCAATTTAAAAGTATGCCATTGTTAAATCGAAGTTTTAAACAAACGCAATCATATTAAATAAATTTTATGCTTTTAAAATGTTCGTTTAACGAAAATTATGCTAAGAGTGTTATGCCAAATAAAGAACAATGGCCAGATTTCTATAGGAGCTGGACTTGACTTTTGTTTTTCATGTCCCAAAATAAACCACAGAGAGTTTGGTTTGTTTTTATGATATAAACACCATCCTGTTTGAAAATCATTTCTGAATGGCCACGATTTTTTATAATTCCCTCATCAATACTTTGAGGTTAGACAACAACTACCTTTTACCCGACTCGACGCGGCGCAGTCTAAAAGTGTAGTTAGTATTAAGCGAGCAGGTAATCAATCATTACTCAGAATCAGAAGAAAGAATTACCCAAAAAACGGGCATCTATCACAGCACACTAACCGGCTCCACGAATCGGTTGACGACAGTGTTAAACCGACTCATGGAGACTGGTCCGCTTCGACGACGGATTTTGACCGATAATTCAGTGAAAACTACATTTGATTTACTCTAACCTGCATAACGTGTGCTGTAGAAAACCAAAGATGACATAACATCACACAAACTCCAATAATTTAATCTATCGGAAAAGTCTGGCTAAAGAGAGTTAGTCGCTAGATATTTACTTTTTCAGTCTTCAATACTGAAGTTGCATAGGTATTGACGTTGGTATTGACAAACCGAGTACTTCATTTACTCTTCTAACCTACCATAGGTTAGAAGACGATGATGATTATTTTAATATAATCATTATTTTTTTGCAATAGTTGTCAAATCACATATAAATTATATATAACCCTTGGTTCTGAATAGTTACAGTACTGATAGCAACATCTGTGTTACTTGTTTCATATATATTTTTTTTAAATAAAATTATTTTATTATATTTTGTACCCAATTCGTAGTGAATGAGTGGACATGGTTGGCCTTATAGATTAATAATAAATATCTTGGGACAACTCACACACGGCTATCTGATCCCAAGCTAAGCAGAGCTTGTGTTATGGTAACCAGACAACTGAAATACATACTTATATAATTTATAAATACTTGCATATTATAGATAAATCACACCCAGACAAAGAACAAACAATCATGCTCATCACACAAAGTTTGTCCTGGGTGGGAATCGAACCCACGACCTCCGGCTCAGCAGTCAGGGCCACTAACCACTAGACCAACAGGCCCGTCTATATGCTCTTAGAATTAACGTATTATTTTATTTTACGTTTTGTAAAGTAAGCAATGACTTATTGTTGGGCTTACGCTTAATTAGTTATTAGTATGAACTAATTACGAAGGCTGCGGCCGGGGAACATAAAAAAAGATTTAGATTTAAAAACTATGGTAAGTACGTACAGCGTTTGAGTTGTTTTAACCGTTGAAATCGGGGCCAGAAGAGTTATCCTTTTCTGCAGAGTGTGTAATCTGTCTTTTAATAGATGTTACATTTACTTGTAGTCAGCTTGTCTCCAGTGTTTCAGTATTATGGGGGTGTTTAATACTTTTACAGCTTGGCCTTTTATTTCGTCTTTATTCATTAGGGTAATTTCGTGTGTGTATATCGAACAGTGCAGTGGGATGGTAGCGAGGTAACTTCCGTCGTACTCGTCGCTTCCGCATTTCACCTGGACTCTGGTTGATTGAGGGAATGATATACCGTAGTGCCTACTGTCTAGTTCTTCTACAGCTGGTTTTGATAGATGTACGACGGTCAGTTTGCATGATTCTTCTAGTGTCTTGCTTGCGATGAAGGTTTGCACAGTCAGCGTGAGTCTGGATGTAGTGGTTTGTCTTTTGTTCGCAGAGGTACCGATTGCTTTCTAATTTCGGGCATTCTGCCTCCTTGCAATAAAAGGGATAAAGGGGCGAGGACTTGGTTATTCTTATTCGGGAATATAGTAGTGTATACGTATCTTCTGAAACCATAGCATTACGATTCTCTTATCGTCGTAATAATATCCGGCTCTAATGATATCATAGTACAGTCGTAATTCTAACTCTATTATATGATCTTTACCGTAAATCTCCTTAAGTCCATTTACTATACTACCTAAAATGTGAATGGACTAACATGCTATGATGGGTAGTCATAACACGGGTTAACGCTAAGATATTCTTTATCCTATATAATTCGAATAACACGTCCTCTATGTTTTCTCTGACGACAGTCAACAGCTGACTGAACTTTGCGCCATTTGATACTTGTTGTTTTAATAAATTTAGTGTGGTGTTAATTTTATTCTGATTTTCGACAATTGTGTTTAAAATAATAACTTATGAGATTGCATCCACTCCTTACTGATGCTGATATAAAATAAATAAATATAAATATCTTGGGACAACTCACACATGGCTATCTGATCCCAAGCTAAGCAGAGCTTGTGTTATGGTAACCAGACAACTGATATACATACTTATATAATTTATAAATACATACATATTATAGATAAAACACACCCAGACACAGAACAAACAATCATGCTCATCACACAAAGTTTGTCCTGGGTGGGAATCGAACCCACGACCTCCGGCTCAGCAGTCAGGGCCACTAACCACTAGACCAACAGGCCCGTCTATATGCTCTTTAAATTCACCTATGGTCTTTTTTTGGTTATTATTCAACGTCTCTATGGCATTATTATATCGAACAGCATCCGAGTAATCGAGGTTAGCTGTAGTACTTTTTATAACAGATGCTAGGCCGACTATAAGACCTATGGTTAGCAAAACTATTAATTAGTGTATTTCTTTTTCCTGCCCAACTATCTATGATGCCATTCGAATTAATGTTAGTAGCCGAGGTGCCTGATATCTTATTTAATATTCCGTTCAAAAGTGTAAGTTACTTATACAGGGTGTTTGGTGCATCGTGTGCCAAATTGAAATGGTCGACTGAAGGGGTCATCCGCTAGCCTTCCAGACCCCTTAACACCCCTCATGCTCTGTGGATTTTTTTTATCGACTTTTTATTGTTTTCCAAAAAAAAGACCCAAATTTTACATTCAAATACAGATTTTAAAAAAAATATAAGGCGTAGACTCTGAATTTTAATTTTATTTCGATGTGTATTGTTTAAGAATACTTTTAAATACAAAATTAGTGATATTAGTCACCTAGTTTTTTTTTAATTCACTCGCAAAGGTAAAACTTATATTAAAGCTGTACATGTTACAGCTATTTATAAGGCTACAAAAAAAAACCAAAAGCGACCGGGATCTTCCAACTCCCTCATTAATTCTTCAGTCTATCCTCTTTCTAATGATGTGCCACATGCCATAAAAGTATTTTAACAACTTTGTGAATTCGCTAGAAATGTGAATCGAGTCACCTAAGGCTAATATTCAAAATTATAATTAAAAAAAAAATCTCTTAAATTATACCTGTCAAACCTATAAATCTGCTATGTCATTCTTATGGTTAGGTAAATTCGTGTCTCATATCTGTATCTTTCGTGGGATTTACTTGAAATAAAAAAAACAAAATTGCATTTTTAACATTTATTTAATCATTGTTACAAATCTTGCTCAAATTGTTGGCCTCTGTTGCGAATGCAGGCCCGACACCTGTTTCGTATTTCAACAGTTGTTGTACGAAGTCGTATTTCCTCCTTAATAGTATTGAATGCCGCTTCTATGCGTTGGACTAATACCTCCCTAGTTGGAACCTCCGTGGCATATACCAACTCTTTGGCACGTCCCCAGACATAAAAGTCTAACGGAGTTAGATCTGGGGAACGTGGCGGCCATGGAATAGGGCCATCGCGTCCAATCCATGCATTGGGGAACACATTGTCGAGATATTCCCTAACAGTCAATCGCCAATGCGCGGGACAGCCGTCATTTTGAAATACAATGGGCACACGTTCATTAAATACGGGCACATCGGTCACTAATTCGGGCAGGTAATTTTGTAGGAATTCCAGGTAGTCTTCGCCATTGAGATTATCGGGCAAGTAATGCGGTCCAATTACCTGATTCCCAATCACTCCTGCCCAAACGTTTACACTAAACCTTCTTTGAGAAGATTTCTGTCTTTTAACACGCGGGTTTTGCGTTTTCGTTGTCCAGTGGTGCAAATTGTGTAAATTGAGGATCCCATCCTTGGTAAATTTGGATTCATCCGTCCACAGTATTCTTTTTAAAAAATCAGGATCATCCACATCCGTGTGTAAAAGAAACCGACAAAAAGCCACTCGTCTCTCAAAGTCGCCACCCTCAAGACCTGCAACAAACAAAAAACTCTTTTAAATTTCTCTTGGGCAATAAGTAATTGCACAAGAAAGGGCCCGCTGTTCGTGCTAATAGATTCACTACCTGGAAGTGACGCCATACCATACCCATTACCTGCTAAACAAAGGCAAGGTCAAACAAAGCTTGCACGGGTTTAAAGTTAGTTTAAAATTACGTACCTTGCACCGGAGTGTAGTGGAATGGATGCTTTTTGTTTTGACGAAGTACTTTCCACACTTTCCATATTGAAATATCAAGATGTGATGCCACATTTCTAATGCTTCTTGTAGGGTCTTCCTTAAAAAGTGCTAGTATTCTCTCGTCTACTTCAACATTATGTCGCACAATATGGCCCCTTGGTTCATTAAAAGTAACACTGCCAGTTTCGCGTATGCGTCGGTATGTGTCTTGGAAGACTCTGCGGCCAGGTAATCGTCTACCAGGAAAGCGTTCCTGGTAAAGTCGTTGCGCTGCACGAGCGACGCCATTAGCGGCTCCGTAAGCCATCATGATGTCCGCATATTCTTCGTTAGAGAATGTCGCCATTGCAATAACAAAAAACTCAAAGTTTAACAATAACAACAAAAATTAAACAAATGTAACAAAAACCAACAAAACTCAACGATAACAAAGTAATAAAAGAATCGCGGAGTATGGTGAATAGCACGCACGTTAGATAGCAGAGGCAGTGATGTCTCGACTAAAAAAATGGCGGGTCGGGCGGCGCGATTTGTTCAAACCGATTTAAGGTATGCAAGAAAGAGATAGAAGATAGATTTTACTGTGAAAGAGTGAGAAAACAAATTTCTTTCTCAAGTAACAGTTCCGCAATAAATATTTTTTCATTAGAATTTGGAATGTAGTTATAGTGTGTATAAAAAAAAATCCACAGAGCATGAGGGGTGTTAAGGGGTCTGAAAGGCTAGCGGATGACCCCTTCAGTCGACCATTTCAATTTGGCACACGATGCACCAAACACCCTGTATAATTCACTACCCGGTGAATTGCTCAAATAAGCACTAGCTATCTGGTCACATAATTTAACAAATGTCGTAAGCACGTTGGGGTCCCATCGAACTCAGGGACTGAGAGATTGTGTTAGAAATTGTGTCTGGATTGTGCGACATTATACTATCTTCTAGTAAACTATTTAAACCTATATCTCTATGTAAGTCTAATGCTATTTGCCTGCTTTTCGGTCTACTCGATGTAGTATCGCGAGGTCCTAGATTACGTGGGTGGAAAATTTTGAAGGATTGCGTGAGTTTGGGGTTCAAGTGACTTGGGTACACAGAGAATAATTCAAGTGTACTCACATAACTTCATAGCGGTCTCTTGGGTCGATGTCTGGATCCCGTTCTCTCCCGGCAGCAATCATTGAGTTCAGATTCTCGATGAAGCTTGGCAGCTGATAAAAAATAAATCAGATGATGTAAGATAAACCCAGCTAACTTCGAGAATCCAACCGACTGCGCCAATTGCGAAGGCTGCGGCCGGGGAACTGATTTAATTTAAGTGTTAAGTTATTACAATAAAAGAACTATATCTAACTAAAGCCATGCCTTCATTCGAAGTTGGAACGCAAGTGGCCGACCTCACGCGGTGGCGGCGGCGGCGCGATGCTTGGACCGCTGAGGCGGCGCCAGTTGCTGATAGCTCATTGTACTTATTTGCTGCAGTAAACGTGTTGCGCCGACCCCGAGTAGAGTGGGACAAGGGCAGGAAAATGATGATGTTGACTTATTTGCTGCACTATATAAATCGAGATCGTCCTTAGTCAGCGCTTTTGATGTGCTACGCTTAAGTAACATACTTAAGTAGGTACTAACGCTGTAACAACAACATTGTAAAACCAAATGATTTTAAAACAGTAACCATGTAGCTTCTTGCCGGTTCTTCTCCATGGGAAACTACTTATATGTGAAATAAAAATACTTTGATTTTGATATTGTCCGGATTTTAACTCGTATGAAAGGCAAGGCGCTTAACCGCTGGGCCATTACGACATTAAATAAAGTAGAGTAACACTGCACATAAACGTACCGTTTAAAGTAAGTATATTCAACACAGTGAAAAGTGTAAAACATGAGAAGGCAAGTGCTCCAAACGGCGACATGACGGCCACACCGGGTCCTGACAACAGCGCGTTACCAACAAGCGGGTCATCTATTGGTACCTTCAGCCATCAAGCCATATCTGCAACAGACAACAAGAACTGACATACTGACTTTTAGTTTAGCAAGCAGAGGAAAAAGCCTTCAACCTGAAATCAAATGTAAGACTGAGTAGTCCTTTCAAAGGTTCAGCCCTTTCCTGATTTGCAGGTACCTGCTACCTGTAGTTTTTGCCTTATTTATTGTAATAGCAATGCTAAGTTTTTTCTTTTCTTCCCTCTTTCTCCCTCATTTCTCAATTTTTATTTAAATAAGTTAGCTTATGTCCGTCTAGGGTCCCATTTCTGTACCAAAATTCATCAAAATCGGTTTAGCCATTCAGGCGTGAAGACGTACCAAACAAACAAACTCACTTTAACTTTTATAATAGTAAGTAAGAATGTAGATTTATAGAGTTTCAAATATACGAAAAAGTTGGTTACATCGGAGTTGAATGTTTATAGGGTATTTTGTCCGTTGCCCACTATTTTGCTACAATTTTTCAGATGAATATTCCATAGCGCGCACGGCTAGTCTAAAATTGAACGACTAAAGTGCTAATTGAAATATGTCCTTCATTCCTGCGGACGTATGGCCGTTTGAAACTCTGACAGTAAATGGATTTAATATGGCGAACACGGCTTGCGTGCTCGATTTCTGACAACCCACTGCGGAGAACTCGACGATACTTTATTTCAAGTTGCGGTGGTGTTAATTAAACCATACGGAATAATTGTCCCATCAAGTTTACAATCGAGTTCTGAAAATATAAGTTTCAGAATCGCATGCACACATATTTTGTGCCACAGAGTTAAAATGTGATTTGATCATAAATTGGGAGTTTTGGGAGATTGACTAAATAGACGATGTAGACTGTAGAATATTATTTTTAAAAGCAACAAAATCAGTCGCTCAAGCTGGTGGACTACAAAGTCAAACCTACCTATTAATATGAACAGTCAACAACATGTAAAGCACATGTCATCAAAACATTACTACTACCATTTCTATAATTATGTTCTCTTCTAGGCCTGCAGTCAAAGAAGCATCGTCTTCATATTTTATATGCATTCATGAGCCCTTTCTGTTAGGTATCCCGGGCAATATATATGCTATCTATAGCTGTACGTTTGTATTTCAGCTGTACTTAGGGACACGGTATCGAATAGAAAGTATCGTTACTGTACTCATGAGTAGTATCGATAAAAAAGTATTGTACTCGTAAAAGAATCGATACAAAAGTATCGATACCTCAAAGTATCGAGTTCTTTTCTCAGGCAGGGCCTACGCCATACGTTAGTTTGTCAATGTTAGTCAGTAAGTATCGTCTGTACCTTTATACAGTAAGAGAAAATGAAAAAGTAACAAATGGTACATATAATTATACTAGCGACCCGTCCCAGCTTCGCACGGGTGTTGCAAATCTTTGAAAATCCCCACTTTTCTCTACTATAATATGTCATGTATTATACATAAAAACCTTCCTCTTGAATCACTCTATCTATTAAAAAACCGCATCAAAATCCGTGGCGTAGTTTCAAAGATTTAAGCATACAAAGGGACATAGGGACAGAGAAAGCGACTTTGTTTTATACTATGTAGTGAAGATAAATAAAAACAAACTGTAAGTAAAGCCACAATTTTTTAATCTAAAATATTATAAATCCCATTCCTCCTCGGTACAATCGCTCAAGAAAAGAAGTTTGTCGAGCCTTTTTGGCGATAGGCGGTTACGGGTTTTAGTAATTGTACTTCCAGCTTTCGAATTTCTCTATGAATGAAAGCTTCAGCAAGATTGAACAAGATGGCGTTGTTGTATGTTGCCATAAATTATAAAATGAATAAATAAAAAAAAGTAATTTATTCGATACGATATCTGTCAAAAGTACTTGTTAAGTAAAAGTATCGAATACAAAGTATCGAGTACAAAAGTATCGGTATCGAAAAGAAACCTACTCGATACCATAAAGTATTTATACTTTTTTCGTGTCCCTAGCTGTACTACGGGATATGGGAGAGATCTAAGCATTGCCGTGTTTAAAGGCAAACGGTATCATCAGGAAGTTTTGACAGACGCGACGTTTAATTACACGTTCATTTGAATCGGATTTGAGAGTTATTAATCTGGTCGAGAGTAAGACGCGCTTATTTTGTGTTTAGTCACAACTTTATTATATTAATTATAGGTACCTATATACTATATATTAATATAATAAATAATGATTTTAAGGTTAATATTTTATTTAATATTATAAAAGCGAAAGTAAGTTTGTTTGTTACCTCTTCACGCTTTAATGGCTAAACCGATTTTGATGAATTTTTGGTACAGAGATAGTTGGGAACCAGGAGACGGACATAGGCTTTTTTAAATTGGGATTTCAGGGAGAAAGAGGGAAGAAAACGGAAAACTTAGCGTTGCTATTACAAATCAATAAGGCGCAAAGGGAACTGTGTTACCCCAAAATTTAACGCGAGCGAAGCCGCCTATAATTATTCTATTATATATTGATACTAGCTTTTGCCCGGTTTAGGTGCTGAACCAGGATCCAACCGCTTGCGGTTATCAAACAGAATCCATTTTTCATCGCAGGTAACAATGCGGTTCAATACTCCTGTCTCCCTCATTTGTGTGTCTGTTGAGCAGTGCAAGGTACGTCTCGACGCGTACTTCGCGATGGCGATCATTGAGTTCGTGGGGCACCCATTTGTCAAGCTTTTTTACCGAAAATTTGTAATTCCTATTTTTTTTTAATGAATAAGAAACATGGCACGTAAAAAATATAAAATTTGCATGCTGAATTTAGTAGGCGAAATATGTAGTACTGTAACTATTTTATTTTAAGAGCTGTAAACACCATATTTCTTGCAAATAAATAAATTATTATTATTATACCTTGCCAATTTGATGCAAATGGACCAATATTGTTTTGACGCTAACGTTGAAAGCTGCTGCTAATTCAGCCGTAGATTGTGTATCATCAGCTTCCTCAATCGCTTTTAATTCGTCAGTGTCGACCAAAGTCTTCGGAAGACCGCGAGGTTCATTTTTCAGTTTGAAATTTCCAGAACGGAAGCGAGCAAACCAATAACAGGTGGTGCGTTGGTTTGTAGTGTTAGCTCCGTAAACGCGTAACGCTTTGCTACCACGAAGGTACCTACTCTATTCCATAACTAGCTTCCGCTCGCGACTTCGTCCGCGTGGCATAGTTACTTTGGGCTAACGTTAGCCCGCGTGGTGATCGAAAAAATGTATCTTTCTCTCCCCTTTTCTTCCCTCTTCCTCCCACATTTGTCACTTTAAAAAAATTGCCTATGTCCGTCTCCAGGGTACCAAGTATCTCTGTACCATCAAAATCGGTTCGGTCATTTAGGCGTGAGGCATTGAGGCGTGAACAAACAAACAAACTCACTGTCGCTTTTATAATATTAGTACCTAGGATAATAAGGATTAATGAAAATAATTAAAAGGCATTCAGTTAGGTACCTAACAAAATAAGTTACGTTAGAGGTCCTAACTATAGCGACCTTACACTTAAAATATCCAAGTGCCTACCTATATAATAAAAATGATCCTAAATAAATCCTTAAATCCAAAATTAAATTCTTAAATAATATATAAGTAGGTACCTAAACTAAGTCGAATAACCTAATAAATAATTTAAGTACCTACTTACGTAAACGTACGAAATCTAAAAATAAATTATTTAAAGACTAAAAGTCGCGCTGATAAGCATTGTCTGTCAATAAGGTCGAAAACTCTGAACGTCTATTCGCATCAACAGACAAATATTACGGTAGCCGCGTCGAGCGAACACAAAAATAATCCTTATGGCATGATTCAGTATTCACGCGCGATGGCTTATTAGCGTATTAGCCCAAGAGCCCACGACAGCCAGACCTTCGTTATTTTATAAAAGTTGAAAGTTTCTCTGTACATGTCTCCTATACAGGTAAGAACGACCAGCGACTATAAAGTTTGGGTTGTGGTTACCTGGGCAGGTAACAGATAGTAAAGGTGTATAAAATAGTACTTGAAATTCGTTAAAGTATAAAGCTCAATTTTTTAATATTTCCTTCGGGATAACTCTAAAAATCTTGTCATCCATTGCCGGACACTTATGACAGTTGCTACCCCCTGCCAGACACCCCTAAACTTTAATAAATTATAATTATACTTTCGTTATAGTATAAAAGCTAAATTTTATATATGTTACTTGGGGACTTATAAAAAGATGTTACCTCAATAGCCGGACAGTTTTCGTGGTTTTTACATCTTGCCAGACACATCGAAAGTCCACTATAGGTGCGAGTGCGGGGTAACAACTGTTCAAGTAGGTGCGAGTGAGATACTGTATCTCAATGGATTTTAATGTAGACATTTCAAAGATTTTGTCTTACCGGATTACCTCAGTGCCATTATCCATGTGCCATTTGGATGGCGCTATTTGTAAGACAGATAAATCTGCTCCGATGAAATGTCTAGAGAAAGAGGTCCAGCATGAGCAACCACATCATATAGATGTTATAATAATTGACGGTTTCTTCCTACTGCATACAATGAAAAATGTTCCAAACACATTTGAGAATATTTCAAAAAAAATGTTGCAAATGGCTACTCAATTTCAAGCTTCGAGAATTGATGTGATTTTTGATCAATACTTTACTCCATCGATCAAAGATTATGAGCAATAATTGCAACAAAGTTGTCTCAAGGATTGATGAAGAGTTGTCATACCCAGTACACGAGGAAGCAGATACAAAGATAGTATATCATGCATGTAACATCAACTATCCAGCAGAAATAGTAATAAGAAGTGCTGATACCGATATTGCGGCTATAATGCTTGGTAACATGCATCACCTTAAAAGTGATTCGGTTGTTTGGATGCTTACAGGCACTGGAAATAATTTAAGGTATGTGGACCTAACCAAAATACATGCAGAGTTGGGACTGTTAACTTGTCAGAGCTTACCTGGATTTCATGCCATCACAGGTTGTGATTTTAATCCTGCGCTCTTCAGAAAAGGAAAATTAAAACCGTATAAGATATTAAAAAATAGATCCAGAGTACCAGGAAGCTTTCAAGAACTTCGGCAACAACGAATTAATTGAAAATTAATATTATTCAGATTATTCTTTTATATTATTCAGAGATTTATATGCAACTAGCTTTCGCCCGCGGCTTCGCCCGCGTTAAATTTGGGGAAATACAGTTCCCCTTGCGCTTTATTGATTTGTAATAGCAACGCTAACTTTTCCCTTCTCTTCCCTCTTTCTCCCTCACATCCCACTTTTTTCAAGAAAATATTAGCCTATGTCCGTCTCCTGGTTCCCTACTATCTCTGTACCAAAATTCATCCAAATGGGTTCAGCCATTAAAGCGTGAAGAGGTAACAAACAAACAAACTCACTTTCGCTTTTATAATATTAGTAAGGATGTCTATAATGTCCCTAATGTAATTGATGTTGATGCCGCTAGACTTCAAATATTCATCGACTCGTACACAGTCTCCGATGTAAACGAAGCTTTTGACCGAAAGAAGTTGCGAAATTTTGACGCTAGCAACCTACCACCTTGCAAAAGCGAACTACTGCAGCAATTTCTGCGAGCAAATTATATATGTACAATTTGGAATAATGCTCATTTAAAAAATCCAACCACATATCAACCAGAAAATAATGGCTGGGTATTAAAAGATGACAAATACCAGTTCAAATGGTTTGAAGGGGATCAACTGCCGAGTTATGTTAGTTATTCACTCAAAACTCAATCAGGTATATAATTATTATGACAAATTATGATACATCATTTTTGAATTATTTATAATTGTATAAACTTGCTTAATTTTTGAACTTGCTTATTTTTTTTTCTGAAACTGAAGAAGAAGGTGATGTTGAGGACGATTCTGCCATCGACTGGAGTAGTAGTGATGAAGAAAATGAAAACATCGACGACAATGTTTAAATTAATAAATAAGTTTAATTATCTTTTTTTACTTGTAATTATACTTTTTTTTATATTTTTATGATATTAAACAAACATTTTTTACTTTATACAACATGGCTATGAACGTAATAAAATTATTTTTTATTAGATATCTTAAAAAATAGTAATCGACTAAAAATCGCGCTCGCACCTATAGTGGACTTTCGATGTGTCTGGCAAGATGTAAAAACCACGAAAACTGTCCGGCTATTGAGGTAACATCTTTTTATAAGTCCCCAAGTAACATATATAAAATTTAGCTTTTATACTATAACGAAAGTATAATTATAATTTATTAAAGTTTAGGGGTGTCTGGCAGGGGGTAACAACTGTCATAAGTGGGCGGGAATGGATGACAAGATTTTTAGAGTTATCCCGTAGGAAATATTAAAAAAATGAGCTTTATACTTTAACGAATTTCAAGTACTATTTTATACACCTTTACTATCTGTTACCTGCCCAGGTAACCACAACCCAAACTTTATAGTCGCTGGTCGTTCTTACCTGTATAGGAGACATGTACAGAGAAACTTTCAACTTTTATAAAATAACGAAGGTATGGCTGTCGTGGGCTCTTGCTCTATATTTCATGTATAACTTTGGTGTTTCTTTACCGATTTATATGATTCTTTTTTTATTGAATAGGTAATAATGTTAACTGTTTTTAATAACAGATGAGTGAGAGTGTTATAAACGTAAGAGTAGACAAATATAATCAGAAAGCTCGGAACTGCTTAGCTATCGGGAGTTACACGTGTTATTGTGAGTCAACCATTAAAGATAGATATATGCTGTCGTAGGATAATTTTTATATAATTTTAAGGAGAACATTTCCGTCATACATGATTTCTGTGTAGCTTTAACCATTAAGGCTACACACGCGACGGAAGCTTAAGAAATGGAGTAACTTCTCCCGTTTTCCCAACATTTCCCTTCACTGCTCTGCTCCTATTGATCGTAGCGTGATGAAAAGTATACTTTAACCTGCCCAGGAGTATGAAGAATAATTGTACCAACTTTCGTTAAAATCCGTCGAGTAGTTTTTGTTTCTATAACGAACAAACAGACATGCAGACAGACAAAAATTTTACTGATTGCATTTTTGGCATCAGTATCGATCACTAATCACCCCCTGATAGTTATTTTGGGAATAAATTTCATGTACAGAATTGACTTCTCTACAGATTTATTACATTATAAGTATATGTATACCTATTACTCGAATTTTTAACGTATTTATGATGACGAAAAAGATTGAAATGCGATGAAAATGTAACACTAATCAATAAACAAATGACTACTTTTTTTTTAAATGAAAATGACTACTTTTGGAGAAAAAAAACATGTTTTTAAAAAAATAATAATTTGAAATTAGAATTCGGTCAGGTCTTTACCTAATATGTTAAATAATATTGGGTATTACCGACAAATTTTCTATGATATAAACATTAAATAAAATAAATAAATAAATAAATAATATCTTGGGACAACTCACACACGGCCATCTGATCCCAAGCTAAGCAGAGCTTGTGTTATGGTAACCAGGCAACTGATAAACATGCTTATATAATTTATAAATACATACCTGTTATAGATAAATCACACCCAGACACAGAACAAACAATCATGCTCATCACACAAAGTTTGTCCTGGATGGGAATCGAACCCACGACCTCCGGCTCAGCAGTCAGGACCACTAACCACTAGACCAACAGGCCCGTCAACCGTCATTACTTGTTTAACCGTATAGTTCGGTACGGACCCCTTCGGGGGCTCGACATTCAAACCTCCGCTGGCTCGGTACTGGCCCCGAAAGGGGTCGGACATTTAAGTCTTAAGACCTCCTCATTATTTTTGTAAATATTTTATTTTCTGGTAAAAAAATAATATGGGTGTGCATTCATTAAGATAGTAGAATAAAAATCTCATATGTAAACGTCATTAGAAGTTCTTTAATTATTGAGTAAGTTTCTTAATTATGTCTTATAAAATCCAAATGTGTAAATTACGATCATCGCCATTTTGATGGCAGTGTAGGTCGACGCTAAAAATCATAAAAAAGTAGGTTTTCGGACATTTAAACTCCATATTATTGGGCATGATTAACGTGTCCTTTTATTACGTGAAGAAATCATTCGTAATTGAACTTATATTAGCAGTGGTAATGATACATTTTGAAATCTAAAGTCGAAGTATCGCGCCAATCGTGTTTGTTTACATTTTTCATTCCACATTATACAGGGTGACCTTGAATAGATGCGACAAATTTAAATATACAATAATACGTGTTGTCAAGAAAATTTTGATCATATCAAATGAAAAAAATGTAAACATTTATCAGTGTTATGAAAAACGTTAAAATAATTCAAGTATCAAAGAATTTCGCGTACTACTACAGTTTTCGTGTAGTGGGACTGATCTATGAAGGTACATTTGCGCTATGAATGAATCGCGCCGCCCCGCCTCCGAGCGCCCAGCGTGGCCCAGCGTGGCCCAGCGTGGCAGCGGCGGCGGTGGCCGCCCGCGCTTTTTTCCCGCGCGCACCATTGATAACAATTTTGTGAAACCAAATTTCCCTTCATACTTCTGTCGGCTTAGGACGATCAAAAATACAATAAAAGTAATTATTAAAACAATGTTAACATAAGAGGTCAAACCTGAATAATGTTTGTTACAACAACAAATTAATTATTGTAGTTTTGGCGTATTTAAAAAGTTGGAATCACAGTATTTACAATAATTTTATTATTAAGTATTTACAATAAATCAAATTGGTACACTTACGTGTATTTTAATAAGTGTTCAAAATGTCCACCTCCGTTTTGTATACACAATTGAGCACGGCGCCGCAAATTGTCCTTAAGTTTTCTTAATACTAAAGTCTGTGAATTCACTGTTTCAAAAGCACTCCTAATTCTGTTTTTTAGTTCGTCTAATGTTTCGGACTCGCGTTCGTAAACGAGTCTTTTTACTTCTCCCCACAAATAAAAATCTAACGGATCAGGTTTATAGATTAGATCAGGTGACCGTGCCGGCCATGCTACGGGTCCGCCGCGACCTATCCACCTATTACCGTACTCACTTCCTAAATAGGCTCGCACTTCACTAAAATAATGAGCCGGAGCTCCATCCTGTTGAAAATACATACCGGCTAGATACGACACGGGCACGTCTAGCAATTAGGGCATGCAAAACCGGTTTTCCGGTATTGCGCAAAACCGAAAATCGCCGAAAATTTAACGATTTTTGAAAACCGGTTTTGAGAGCAAAAACCGGAGCTCAGCTCCGGTTTTCCCATTATTGGATAACAATTAACATTTTGATTTTTATTAACATTTTTTTCGAACACTCAAAAAATAATTAATTTTGAGGCATCAAATGTATCCGAACCGAACACAGCCTGCATCCACCCACTTACACGCCTCCCTCCACTACTCCCGCACCCGTAACCCGCCAGCCTGCGCCTGCGTTGTTGCAGAAATACCCTTACCGGGAGTGCAAGTGCGTGTCCGCCGCTCTCGCGTGCGACGCTAGGACAAAATGTGAGTATTTTTTTAATACAATATATTAAAAATTAAAAACTCAGTCCTCAAAGCCCTGATAGATTGGAAGACTGAGATATTTTTTTCCGAAGAAGAAATTCGAACTCTGTCTGAAATTTTCAACAGCTTGAATGTTGTCAAACTCGCTGTTCTGTCCTTGTGCCGACGTGATGTTACGCTGCACACAGCTGACACAACATTAAAATTTATGTTTAAGAAGCTTGACGAACAAAACAGCGTTTTGAGTCTCAAGCTAGCGACTAATTTGAGAAGTCGCATAAAGCAAACACGTCTCCTTCTAGCAGGTGTTTTACACTATTTACATGATCGGAAAGACTTCTCCGCCCAAGATGATGATGACACATTTCCCAAACCCAATGGTGCTGAAATAACTGAAACTATTATCAACTTATTGCAGCAGCTAAAATATAAACCCGAGGACACAGACACCATCACCGCAGTTCTCACCGAGCAGTCCATACCTTCGCAATCGTCATCATCTGACGCTGAAGAGCTAACTCTTCAAGAGCAGCTAGAGAAAGAATTACACAAATGCAAGGGAAAGAGAACCCCCAAAAATCGGTCAGATTTCGACCTGGCTGGGTTCGTAAAAGTAGAGCAAGCCATGTATGAAAGCGGAGGGCATCAGGGTGTGTATCTCACCTAAGCATATCATTATTTATTATTGTGTTCTACCAACAAGTGTTGAGAGTGAAAGGGTGTTTCGAGTGCTGGGTATTTCCGTAACAAAATAAGAAGTTCGCTGTCTGATCGAATGTTGGATGCACTTATATTCTTGGGGTCACATTATCAAGAACAGCGATCTCTTGAAAAGAAGTGATTTATGCTTTATTTAAATTAGTATACATAGTTGATTATTGATATCTTTTTTAGTGCAATATGAATCATATTATAATAATGTTATTTTGTAGTTCGTCTTCAAAGTTACAAAAATGTTGATTTTTTGGTAATTGTGGGTGGCTGTGTTTAATATTTGAAGATGCTAATTGTGTTTTCTATGTTTAAAATATATTATTTTTTAAAGCAGACTTAATAGGTACCAAAGATACCAAAAACTTACTTGTTGTTGATTTGATCTCAGTTAATTAATCTTTATACTATTATAAGTTCATTGTTATCTGTACAATTATTATGGTTTGGATTAAAAAGAAATATAACATACAATTTGTTTTATTTGTAGACTTAGTGGGTATTTTAAAAAAATGGTGTTTCTTTTTAAATTATACTACATTAGATTATTTTTACTAAAACCGGACCTAGCTCCGGTTTTCGGTTTTGGTCCCAAAAAAACGATGTTTAAAATCGGTTTTGATGACTTTCCGGTTTTGCATGCCCTACTAGCAATAGTTCAGGCACTGCATTCCTTAAAAGTTCTAAATAACGTAGACCGGTCAACCTGTCATTAATGAATATCGGTCCAATCACTTTATCATTAATTATCCCAGCCCATACCACAGATTACTAAATAGCTACTACGTAGCAGATACATCACTCCAATACAAAAAGGAAAATACCTACGCTATAATAGCCTACAAAATCATAATGATAATACCAGCTGTTTGCAGCCAAAAGAAATGCACCATAAGTACGCACAAAGAGAGTTGAGATTGTATTGCCCGCCGCGCGACCAACGTGCGGGCGCGTCATCGAGCGAATGTGCTAGGGTTGAACGTATGATGAATTGATGATAATGATAATAAAACGAATATTGTAGAATCAAATATGTTTCAGTTTAATAAAATGACTGATAATTTTTTTCCTTCCCTGAATTCACGATTATTAAATTTTATTGTGCAAAATATTCTAAACCGCGTAAATAATTTTAATAAATAATCGAAAGGGAAACGGGAGCAAAGTGGAGCAAAATCAATTAATTTCAAAATTTCCAAGATAGTACTGCCAGGCCGATCCATTATTACGTTGTCAAAATTATTTAAAAAAGTTTCTTCTAATTCTTCAATATAATTATTGTATTGAAGTATAATAGTAGAATTATTATATTATTATATTCAATATATTAATATTATCCATATACTGCACAAAAATTACGTGGTTTCGGCATTTTGAAACTCAGCGCGGTAAAAACGACGTCGTCGCACGGTGCGACAGCCCACTGTCAGTTGTATCGCCGGCGATACACGAAGCGGTAGGCATAAAACGCGTGGCCTTGAGCGAGTGACGGACGCCTGCCCATACATTCACACTAAATCGCACTTGGAAAGCGTCCCTCCGTGTAACGTGTGGGTTGCGACCGCGGGGACTCCACCAATGTTCATTATGAACGTTAAATAGTCCAATTCTCGTAAAGGTGGCTTCGTCACTCCATAAAATGTTGTGATGGAGATTTTCCAACAACCATTCACAAAATTGTCTCCGCAGACGATAGTCGGCGAGCACGATATCTTGCACGGGCTGAAAATGGTACGGATACACCCCAGACGTGTTCAGTAACTTCCATATGAAGTACTGGCTCACATTGAACCGCCTGGCTGCTTGTCTGGTGCTGGCCTGAGGATTTTCTTGGAAAAATCGGTGTACCATGCGGTACATACGCCGTGGGTGTACCGGCGGTCTTCCACCACCCCGGGCGTGTGCCGGCACGTGTACACTTGCAAAGTCCAGCATGTTCTGAGTGATTCTTAGAATCCTTCCCAATGATGGTGGAGTGACATTGGGATATTTTATCCGAAATCTTCGCTGCGTTTCACGTAAATTTCTTACGGTGTTGTACCATACGATAAGATCGAGGTACTGTGCGTTTGTAAGCGGTAAACGACTATTTCGTCTCGTCCTAGGCATTGTTATGATACACACAAGCACAACTCACAAGACAAAAATACAAATTATTCGCAATACGTAAAGTAGGATTTGCGGAATGCGCGCGCGACCGTGACCTACAAAGGTTTTGGGGTGACTAGAATAGCGCGGGCGGGGCGGGTTGGGCGCTTCCGGGCTAGTCCGGGCGGTCGCCGGGAAGGGATGCGTTGCGCTGGAGTTCGCGCGAGGTTTGGCAACGTCGCACTGTTTACCATGATATGACCGCAACGAACGGCAACGTTTGATAACATGAGTACACTACGAGACGATCATTGAGCGCTGCGTAGAGTCGGACGAGATTTTTTGATATTTTATTTTTTCTTATTAATTTCGCATAGTAATTATTTTATTGGAATATCGATAATTCTTACTTAAATAAAAATAACAACATCATTAGACCATTTTGTAACGATAATAATGTAATTTTTTTAAACGATTTAAATTGTAGGAAAAACAGTTGATAATTACTATATAACTATAACTGAAGCTCCCATTTCATTTTGTCGCATTTATTCTGTATCACACGGACGCGAATAGATTCTATAACAAATGAGACAAATAGGTATCATTGCAAATATTATAAATAACATGAACATGCCCAGATCTTATCGTAATTTGCAATAATAGGACCATTAACACGTAATATTCATAACCACTGCTAAATTCACTTTCGAAAATGACGTCCATTTCTTTTTTTTTTAATTTTGTGATGTGTAAATGCGATTATTTCAATCGATTATTTTCTTGTAAATCAATCAATTCGAATAATTAAAATAAGGAATATCAGAAATTAATAGATGATAATAAGAATAATTTTGTAATACGTGTAAAATACTATAGATATTGATAATAATATTTTTTACGCCACTAAATCGACTCAACAACAAACAGTAGAATCTGATCTATGGCTAAATTCGCGCCAATTTTATTTTCAGATAAAAATTCAAATAAGGAATGCGCTCGCTGTTCGAATTTATATTAAAATGCTTATTTGCTATTTTATTAATAATTTGGTTTTGTACCTATTTGAATGTGAATTGCAAATAGAAATAAATAATGTTGAATATAGAACGACCTTATTATGATCTTGGTCAGTAAAATAAATCAGCCAAGATAAATTATAATATATGTTCGACAAAATTATTTGTAGTATGGTTGGATTAGTTATTTGGAAAGCGTTTTCATTCTTTCCTAAATCATGGCTCGTAGACCAAAGTGTTCTTGGAGTGGAAGCCTTTGGGTAAAAATGGCCTGGCGGTAGACCACAATTGAGATGGAAAAAAAACCCCGGTACGCGACATCAAGAAAACTCCAGGTTCAAAATAGGTTCATTTTGTACCTGGAGTTTTCTTGATGTCGTGTACCGGAGTTTTTTTTTGGGGTGGGAAATCATCAAATAACTTCCCCCGCTCCAGGCGAAGCGGGGTGGAGTGTCAGACTTTTACTGACTAATGTCCACCGATCGATGTCCCTTCTTTTACTCGGGTCTGCGGTATCTCTTTCGAACAACCCGCGATCCCGGCAGGACCCTACTGGGGTTGCGGGTCTGACACTCCCCCCCGCTCCGACCAGAGCGGGGAAAGTGAGGCGCCAAGGCATCCTCTCCTACCACCTGACGCAGATCCTCACCGAGCACGAAGGTTTCGGGACGTTCCTGCACATCATCGGGCGGGAAGAAACACCCAGGTGTCACCAATGTGACTATCGCCCGGAGGACACTTTGGAGTACACAGGCAGTCTGCTCTTTTGAGCGGAGCACAGCTCTGTCCTGGAGGAGATGGTGATGTTTGAAGGAGAGAACCTCAAAGCAAGCCAGCCACCGCGGGAGACGCTCAGGGATCGGGTGGCGCGAGACGACAACGACTTTTTGTTAAAAGTTTAACAGGAGCGGATATTTGATGATTTCCCATCCAAGTAGCGCAAGACCGATATAAATAAGTTCCTAATGAATTCCTGAGAAGTTTATGAGAAGGCCTCTTTTAAATTCCTAAAGAAGTCCTTAAATTCCAAAAATTAGAGATACACTATTTAAAAATACTTTTTAGGGTTCCGTACCTCATAATAAATAACACAACCCAAATATCAAATCTGTGGTGACCAAGTCTACGTAGAGAAAAGATATGACCGTTTATGTCGTCAGTTTGTACGGAACCCTTGGTGCGTGAGTCCGACTCGCATTTGGCCGGCCTATTTTTAATAGGCTAAATCGCTTACTGCTACGCAAAGGGCTCCTTATTAGCATGACCTACAAAATTGGTTGCCGCGAAACCGTTTGATAGCAAATGTGCCTACCAAAACTTAGCGCATAACAAAATAATTAAACCATAACAAAAAAGCACGACACAAAATGCTGTTGTCTTTCTTTTCTAATCGATATCATAGATATTTGTACAACTATAAAATCTATACTAGAGTAATATGCCATCTCCATAGGTAAATTCCTCAATGGTACCAAAACTTTTTTGAAAGTTTACTCTATTACGATTATCAATTAGGTTGAATGCAACTTTTTAATCGTAATGATGAAACTTAGTTTTACGGTCAGCACTAAGAAATGTCATATTGCAACACATTTTGTAGTATTTTTTGTCGAGATTTGTATCGTGTTTTTTTTATTAATTTGTATGTAAAATGGCAAAAATAAGAATGCAGATGGAATGTCACTGTTTTTATTTTGTATTTCCGATTTTATTATCAAAGGGTTATCTTATGTATGTGCATTATTTCTAGCGTTTTTAAAGTACCTAATTTTTGGAAGGGTGTAGTAATATGTATTTTACACACATTTTACAATAGATCGACGCTGTTTTATCGACCATAGGAGGTTTTTGGAAATATAAACCTCAAACTTATCATAGGAAACAACCCCTGTGACTTATTTTTAATAACAAAATTGAATGCTGTAAATTGATGAAAATTCTTGAATTTCATGACAATTCGCGTCACCTTACCGATTTAGCTGATGTGTCATGTATCAAAATCCTGTCGTCCTTTGTGTCGACCTGCGTCGGGTGGTAGGTGAGGATGCCGTGGTGCCTCACTTCCCCCGCTCTAGACGAAGCGGGGGAAGTGAGGCACCACGGCATCACAGTTTTACTGACTAATATCCCCCAATGGTCCTTCTTTTACTCGGGGCCCCCGAACGTAAAGGGCAATAGAAGGAACATGGGTGGGTTTTAGTCAGTACAAGTCTGACACTCCCCCCTGCTCCGCCCAGAGCGGGGAAGTTATTTGATGATTTCCTACCCCAAAAAAAACCCCGGTACATGACATCAAGAAAACTCCAGGTTCAAAATGAACCCATTTTGAACCTGGTGTTTTCTTGATGTCAATGCCAATTGTGGTCTTCCTCTATTAGGCCATTTTTAACCCAAGGCACTCTAAGAACACTTTGGCCTACGAGCCATGTTTTAGGAAAGAATGAATACGCTTTTCAAATAACCAATCCAACCATACTACAAACCATTTTGTCGAACAAATATAATTTATCTTCTGATCTTTGTACTGTGCCCACCCACTGTGTGTCTGTTGAAGGTCCATAGAAGTTTTTAAGATCATTTAGAAACCTCTGGCACCCCTCACTTATTTATTTTTTAAGCTCTGAACATTTTTGATTATCGAACTCTAATGGTAATTTTGAACTTTGGACTAATTTTGTGGTAAGTTCTACAATGCCTAGGCAAACGGTTTTTTTTTTGCATGGTAGTTATTGCTATCGCTAATAGATTCCACAAAAAAGAGTATCTAAAAATGATAGGAATAAAGACATAAAAAATAAAAACCAATGCTAGGTGAATATTTTGAAAAAAGTACTTAAAAAAACTCTAGCTCCTAAACTACAAATAATCGCGGAACATACATGGGGGTAATTCGGGTACCCCTTAGCATAAGGCATCATTTTTTTTTCTTTGGACGCCTATCAACTGGCCACCCTGTATATATACATTATGGAGATGTTGCTATCAATTTGAAATTTTACTGAACTGCCAGTTTGTGGGTCAAAAAAAGCTAGGCCACACTTCTTGTTTACTTTTGAACGTCTGTATATATTATGTAAAATTGAGAAAAGTTATAGTTTTTATAACTTATATAGCATAGCTCCAATAAAGAAGACGTACCATATTTATTCTTTCGTTTGTTTACGACATCAATATTAGATTTAATTGTGCCCGCTAGATTAACACTGCTTACCCAAGTACTTAATGTAAACATCTCTAATTGGCTGCTAACATGAATGGGCATATCTTTTAAATCAGCGTGCACTAATAATAAAACAGGTTTATTTCTACATCTCCAATTAGATGTATTCATCAATACATATCACACAACATATCTTACCCGCAAGATAACGCCGACGCACAAATAAAGGAGGTAGATGAAGCTCGCACTCCATGACGTGTATCGGTGTTGTTTTTATAAATCCACCTATTGTACGCATAGACTGGTTTTGTAACTTATCCAACTTACTTAGATGTGTTTTACAACAGTTACTATACAGAAAACTGCCCTAGTCTAACCGGCTCCGAATACAAGATGTCGTCTTAAATTGGCAGGATGAATACCCCAACCTGGAGCACACGTTTTTCAAACGTTGAGTATTTTGGAGGCTTTTCTCTCAAAACATTTAATTGTTAACCCCATCTTAGTTTCCTGTCCAACCAAAGTCCTAAATATTTAACGTTATCAACTGTCGCTAACGAAAATTCTTTGATTATCAGGTTAACAGGTTCTTGCACAATTTTATTATTAAAAACACACACTTTAGTTTTAACTGGCGAGATTTCTATGCCAGAGAGAGAAAGAACGTCAGCTAATTTATTCAGAGCTGATTGTATCCGCATCCTGCCTTCTTCGATTTTAAAACATGACACGTAAACAACAAAATCGTCTGCGTACTGACTGATATTTGCCTCATTTATTGCTTTGTAAACTTTATGTAGTCAAATATTAAATAAAAGGGGACACAGAGGGTCACTCTGAGCCAATCCAAGGAAAGTTTTTCTACTTATAGCCAAATCATTATTTACATTAATTGTTAAATTTCGTTCCTTAAGAAAATTCCAAATGTATGTACAAATTCTCGAAATCTAAAGTAGACCGACATTTTCTAAAACCAGTAGTATGTGGAGACAATAGATGATTTTTCTCAACAAACCATTCAACTCTTTAATTTAAAACATTATGAAATACTTTACATACACATGGCATCATAGAAATGGGCCGGATAGCAGAGCTTGAACCGGTTGGAATTGGTATAATTCTGATATTCCGCCACTGATGCGCAACAACACCTGTTAAAGGAAATCTATTAAAAAAAAATCACTAAAATATTTTTTTCATTATCCGGTAAATTAAGCAACATTGAATATGAAATCTGGTCACTGCCGGGTGCCGTGTCTTTGTATCGAATACAGCTGTTTACCTCACTTTCGTTCATATGATTTCTCTTTGGCTACAAAATGTTTATTAACCCTGTACTCCTTAAACCATTTTATTTTCCTCCAAAAATCACTTTGGGATGGCGTGCCATCCATCGATGAGCAAAAATCATGCCATGACTTGCTTATCGCCCGTCGCAAACAACATTGAACTTCTACAATCTTATTTTGTGTAGTATTCAAATTGCGCGGAGTGGGGTTGCGTCTGAATGTTGATAGTGCAAGACGTCTTTCCGCTACCAGTTTAGACAACGCAGAGTTCCAGTATGGTTTCGGAATGAAGTTAGTTTCAGGATCGGTGTTTCTCTGCTGATATGTTTATAAAATCAATAAAAGTATCATATGATTTCTGCAAAACTTTAGTAAAATTAAAATCGGCACAAAGCAATTTTAAAAGATCCCTATATTGAGCCCTAATTCAGAATTGCAAGGCTATTATTATTTTTATTTTATTATTTATATTGAGCCCAATCAGCTTTTTTATAATTTCTCCGTAGGATTCTTTAAGGCACACCGTCTATAAATGTAGAAAGTTATTGTTTACCAACTTTATACGAGTAGAACTACCATCGTTTAAACTTATAAGGGCGTGCCTGTGAGTGCGCAAATTTGTGTGGTGGGCATTAAAATCCCCAAGAATTAATAATTTACCAGAAAAGTATGAAAAAATGCGTTTCCAATCCTGCTGACATGTGTGTACTGAAGGCGCACAATAAACAGAAATGAATGTGTTCAATATGACTACAGTTGAAAATTTTCACAGCTACCGTTTCCGTTCCCGGATGAATGCAATCTACAGCACACAACTCAATTGAGTCCAGCCCCGTCATACTAACGGTGCTGGACTCAATTGAGTTGTGTGCTATCACTGCGACACCGCCATAGCATTCAGCCCTATATTTGCGCCAAATATTAAGCTGACTGCCGGGTTCCAGCCACGTCTCACTGAGTACAGCAATGTGGATTCTATTTTGACATAAAAGTTGTTCTAAAGTAATTAATTTGGGTCTAATACTTTGACAGTTCCACTGTACTAAATTAAGCTTTATTATCTTGTTTTTAGCCATTTATGAAATAGTCCATAACAATCTTAATTAAAGGCCAATCTGAAACATAATCTACTACTATTAAAATTAACACTCTAAACTGACTTTTAACATTCCATGAACTTTGGACTCCAGTGATTGGCCTCGCAAAAATAATATCTTTCTTTTTTCTGTGTCACGTGGTTCTGTAGGTCCTTTAGCATTATGTACAGACGCCTGCACATCAAGCTACTACAATCTGTCAGATTATTTTGATAGATTTTCGACTTTATTTCTAAAGTATTAGGTTCAAGGTTCATTGGGAAAAATTGACAGTTTCGGGTAGCTTGACCTGCAGGCGTCTGTACCTACTTACGGACTAGATGGCTCCTCTAGAATTATGTTGTCCAGGTCGTCAGCACCCCTATTTTGCTTTCTCGAAAATATTGGTGTTGAGTTGTTCTGATATCAGTACGGAGTATCTTTGACGGAATGTGTAGATTCCTCCGGCGCTTTAGTGAAGTAAAAGCTGGTAACGAGGGCTGTAATTGGGACTTGGTATCTTTGGGCATCGTAGGTAACGGCGAAACGTAGATCGCCCGTGCCTTCCGATAAGTACAGTTTAAATCAAACATTAGCTCCCGCAGTTTCTTTTCCTTGAGAAAAATTGGACACGATGTTTTAGTGAATGCCATGTGGTTTCCACCATAATTGGCACATTTGAAAGAAGACATACAATAATACATTTTGGGCAAACAACTTTGTTAGAAGGACATTTTTTGTGTAAGTGGCCATACTTCCAGCATCAGGAGCACTGCGAAACAGGGAAGAGATACGTAGTAACTATGATACGCAAACCATCTACATACACATGCGGTGGTATAAATGAACCCCTGAAACATATACGCACTGATTCACTCGGTTGCCAGTCTTCCCCATCCCGATCACGCCGATTAAGACGGTTTACCGCAATAACTGTCACTGGACTCTCACAGGAAATCTATTTCACGATATCCTCCTCAGATAACTCCAGGTCTACATCATTGATACCCATGATTGGTCTACATGATTGTTTTTTCAATGAATGTTTCATCTTTAAAAATGTACTAGGCGTGAATGAGTTCAAGGTGGTATTTTAATCGTTCTATACATACTTAGGTACATTTCTTTATTAAACGTCTGAACAGGATCGGATTTTTGATGAAAACTTTCAACTTACTGAAAGTACTAGGCGTGCATGAGTCTAAGGTGGTGTTTTAATAGTTCTATACATAGGTACATTGGTTTATTGAACGTCTGAGCCGATTGTTTTTTCAATGAATGTTTCACCTTACAAAATATACTAGGGCTTACATGAGTTCAAGGTGGTATTTTAATAGTTATGGAAAAATCTGGCTTATTCATCAAATCTGACGTTTTTACAGTCATCTACAAAAGTGTTTTGTCTTTTGTAGATGACTGTAAATACGTCAGATTTTCACTCAGTCGCGAGTTGACTAGACTAGAAAAAATAGGTAAAATCAGAAAGTGCTAACTGGCGCGCAGTCGCGAGTTTAGGAGGCGCGAGTTGACGAATAAGCCAAAAATCTGTTATACTGACTATCAGTATAACAGATTTTTTGGACAATACTTGTTGCTGTGTTTTACACTTGTTAGGATATTTTAAGGTTTTTCCAAAACTATTAAAATAAGTACCACCTTGAACTCATGCACGCCTAGTAGGTACAATAACTATTTATTGTAAGAAACACCAGGTACTTGGTTTTGATAACAGCTGTAAAACAGATTTTGATTACGGACCCAATAAATAGTACACAACAACATAAAAAAATCCAAATGGAGCTAACAGCTCGTTTAGATACGAAGAAACACCACTTTTCCTGTTTCGGGTTGTATGTTCCTAAATGGCCAAAAATCGTATACGTTTATTTTTGTTTAAAAGCTTTAATATTAAATTTACTCGTTCTCAGGGATGAGGTAAAAGTAAGTACAGCATCTTTATATGATTTTCTTATTTAATCAGCAGCTATAATAAAAACCAATTAGTCCTGCCTGAAAGTTTTTCATGTCAATCTACACGTCATCTTAGAAGTGTCATCGTCATGCACTTATTATTCAAACAGGAGTAACTACTCCAAAATTCGTGTCATACAAAATTGGACCCACATGACCGCGTTGTAGGTTTATTTTTGTAACCGAGGCCATACAAGGCAAGACAGATAGCCTAGAATTGATAAAGATATATTACACCGACGAGAGCTTTACAATATCTATAAAGGAGGATGGCGGGGACACAAATGTACAATGGGACCCACTCTTAGGAGTACCGTACCGTATATAAACTTGTACCTAGTTGTAGAACTATATAAAACTAGAAAAAAAGCAAGTGTGGGCTGTAAGTCGTAGAGGAAGGGAGAAAAAAGAAATTCAAGGTAGCAGATTATAACCTAAAACGAATCCAAGATTGGGTATTTAACATTACAATTTTTTTTATATATATATGTAGATTCACAAAGGTGTTCAATCAGATAATAATTATTTACTAACAGCATCATCGTAGTTCTGTATCTCTCTAGCCAAATACATATAGGTACTTACTTACTTAGTTCTAGGTCATTTGTTGTCAATTCAGGGAATTCTATTTAAGTGTGTAGATAACATTTTGAGCATAGTAATATGCATAGTAGTATGTATCTAATTCAAACGCAAAGCCAAGTCGTCAATCCTTCCTTACTAATATATATATATATTTATATTATATATATATAATTAATATTATAAAAGCGAAAGTGAGTTTGTTTATTTGTTTGTTTGTTTGTTACCTCTTCACGCTTTAATGGCTAAACCGATTTTGATGAATTTTGGTACAGAGATAGTTGGGAACCAGGAGACGGACATAGGCTAATTTTTATTTAAAAAAAGTGGGATGTGAGGGAGAAAGAGGGAAGAAAAGGGAATACTTAGCGTTGCTATTACAAATCAATAAGGCGCAAGGGGAACTATGTTACCGCAAATTTAACGCGGGCGAAGCCGCGGGCGCACTCTAGTAATCCATAAAATCACACAGAAAATATTAGACATTCCACGTTAGCCGTTGAAAACAAACAATAATACGAAGTAGTTTTGACACTAACAGTAGTAACAGTCAGCTCATTTTGACAGCATAACGTTTCATTCTACGTTATCATAAATAGTCGTAATTATTTCAACATAGAGCATTTTTGTAATAAAAAAATGTGAATGCATTATTAAAATAGTATTTCCATCAGCACGAATTCAGGGCTGTAATTTTCATTTTAAGCAGGCAATTTCGAAAAAGGCTACATCCACAGGCTTAACGAGTAGCTATGACGGAAAAATTGCATATTGCGATGTGCGCTGCACTAGCCTATCTAAAACAAGAAGATGCAAAAGAAGGCTGGTTGGCCATTATGGAGACTGCAAATTCTAATGAAATTTACACCGATTTTAATGACTATTTTGTATCAACATGGCTGGATAACCAAAATTTAAAAGGAATTTGGAGTTGTTACCGGGCTTGTCACAGAACTATAAATGGCGCGGAATCGTGGCACAAACGCCTTAATAATCGGATGCAATTCAGCAAGCCAGAACTTCTGCATTTTCTTGAAATAATCAGGCAAGAAGGTTTCCATTTTGATCACCGGATCGCACAGGCACAAATTGGTGTACAAAAAAACAATTAGGAAGTCGATATTAAAACAGATAAGGAAATTTCAAAAATAGTGATGATTTTGAAAATTCTCGTTTACCACTTATCGAAACCATTTATAATTTATCTTTGTGTATTTATTTTCGAGTTATGTAATTAGTATGTTTTTTGTTAAATAGATTTAAGATTATTTACTCATTGTTATGAAAGTATTTTAACTTAAAACATAAAAAATATGAAATCCCATATCTTACGAGTAAATTAATCTTTCTTTCTCAGTTTCATTTAATCTTATCACGAACTTGTTAAGTACTGTTTAGCATCTACCTATCTATAATGACGTTTATTTTTGAACTAGCTTTTGCCCGCGGCTTCGCTCGCGTTAAATTCAGTAGCGCCTTATTGATTTGTAATAGCAACGCTAATTTTTCCTGTTTCTTCCCTCTTTCTCCCTCATATCTCACTCTTTTAAAAAACAAAAATAGCCTATGTCCGTCTCCTGGTTCTCAACTATCTCTGTACCAAAATTCATCAAAATCGGTTTAGCCATTAAAGCGTGAAGAGGTAACAAACAAACAAACTCACTTTCGCTTTATAATATTACTAGCTTTTGCCCACGGCTTCGCTCGCGATAAATTCGGTAGCGCCTTAATATGAATTTGTAATAGCAACGCTAAGTTTTCCCGTTTCATCTTTCTTCCTCATATCCCACTTTTTTCAAAAAAATATTAGCCTATGTACATGCCTATATCATCAAAATCGGTTTAGCCAACCGATTTTGATGAATTTTGGTACAGAGATAGTTGGGATCCAGGAGACGGACAAAGCGTGAAGAGGTAACAAACAAACTCACTTTCGCTTTTATAATATTAGTAAGGATAAATAACAACTGGTTATTAAAATTCCAAATTTCCAATTATATTTAATTTCCAAGAAAGCAAAAAAAACTATATTTTATTTACCTTTTTGTTGAACTCTACTTCGTGCTCAATATTTGGGTACTTATTGTTATTCTGAACTTACATTACTTACTATTGATATTTAAAAAATCCTTGATACGCGAAGAGAGGCGAAAGACGAATCATTCTAGGAAGGTGCTCCGATAAGATGTTCCCTATCGTCAAACAGCTTGACAAGTACTAAGATGACTACCATGAATTCGAAACAGTATCGCGTCCTTGGGATACCTCCAGATATTGTTGTACCTACCAAATAATCTGAAGAATTGCCGCCGAAGGTGCCGATGAAAGCAAAGGAAATAGAGTGGAAGCAAAGCCTGTGTTGCTTGATCTCTGTTGATTGTTTTTTTTTTTAAATAAGTACTCAAAATGTTTTTGAACGCATGATGTTGCCGGTAATTCTTAGCTGGGCCGTCGCGGTATTGAAACTGCAAGGGCCAGCTCCGAGCAGCATTATCAAATTTAAAACCAAATAAGGTGTTAATCTATCCGCATGAAGAGCGCGCTGACTGAAAGGTTAACTCACTATGCCCTGCACATTTACAGAAATATAATTGTTGCTGTAATCTCTAAAATTAAATACACTTATTATGTGATTTTTGGCATCCGGCATCCGTCCGTCGATGGAACCCTTTTTTTCGCGAATGGGAAATTATCAAATAACTTCCCCGCTCTGGGCGGAGCGGGGGGGAGTGTCAGACTTGTACTGACAAAAGTCATCCATGTTCGTTCTATTGCCCTTTTAGTTCCGGGTTTGCGACTTGTTCGAAAGAGATACCGTAGAGAGAGATACCCAATAAGTTCTAAAGTTGTCAATAAAGTTCAAGAAAGCCCAAGTGACTTTATTGTGTTGGGGACCTCTTGTAACTCATGTAACTGTCTTCCGTTTCCACCGCCAGAGGTTTGATAGTGGCAGTCATTATCCAGCATGAATTAAACAAACACCCCTCTTTTTTTATTTTATTTTTTTAATCAAAATGGGACTAACTTTGAAATATACTCTGTCCAATGAGAAATATAAAAATATTTAATAAACTATAAATCGTGCGTACAGACAGTGAGAAGGTTAATTGTAGAATAAGAATGATATTTGTAAATCAGGCGAACATTTATGAAACGCCTGGCAGAATGTAAATAGCATGTTGTACGAGGATTCCTTATTGATGTGTGGTAAAATAGATTTCTATGAGGCGTGGAGCTGCACTGCAACAACTACACATTTTTGTTCTTCAAATAATATTCTTATTCCCATGTCGTGTTTGCAACAATCTTGTAATGCTTGTAAGGGCCATTTTTACTGAAGTAGGTATTAATATAAAAAAAAAACAACTTTAACGAGAAGAGAGATATACATTGCTCATTGTTATTACACACGAGTGACAACTGCAGGAGTGCATAAATAGTGAGAAGTTTAACAAACAATACGACATCGCGCCATGTTCAGCTCCTGCGCGCATGAACGCCTGGCTTTGCTACGCGACTCACAGCCACATACTAGATATCTTCAGACGGGGCACTCCAATAGAACAAAAATCAAGGCGCCTGAGGCTCACATAAATATCTTATACTTATGGTATGACAGCCTTTTTTATTTTTTTCAAATCAAACGACGTATAAGCAATGGCGTGTTCGTATTCAGCCTAAACTGTTTTTCTTGCTAGAAAATGGTAATTTCAATTTAATTTTATGAACATATTGTAACTATTGCAATTAATTGCAATATGTTCTAAGAATTAGAAAGGGCATGATGCGGAAAAAAAGATATGAAAAGCTGATGTTCATTTAGTTAGAACGATAATTATTTGGCAGATGGCTGAAATGGCTAGGTTAGGTTAGGTTAAAACCGAGGGCGTACCGCACAGTGAGTTTCGCGGCATCGTGCGCTCTGGCGGGAACCCCACCTTGGGAGCTCGAGGCTTGGGTGCTCGCCAGAGTGTACGACTGGACGGCGGGTCAGAGGGCGCTCAACCGGCGCCCGGACCCTCAAGAAAAGGAGGAAGTGCGTGAGGAGGTTCGCGAGGCAATAACTCGGCACTGGGCCGAAGACCTAGCCTCAGCAACATTCGGTCGCCGGACACTGGACGCCATCGGGCCCGTCCTGAACGATTGGCTCGACCGGCGACATGGTTGCCTCTCCCTGCGTCTGGTGCAGGTGCTGTCCGGGCACGGCTGCTTCGGATCGTACCTGCATCGGATAGGGCGGGAGGAGACCCCACAGTGTCACCACTGCGAGGCCGCAGTGGATACCCCAGAGCACACTCTTGAGGTGTGTCCTTCGTGGGATGAACCCCGCCGCGCCATGGTGGCAGTGGTCGGGAACGACCTCTCACTCCCCAGTGTGATTTCAGCCATGCTGGGAAGTGAGGAGGCATGGGCAGAAGTAGCCTCCTTCTGTGAGGATGTCATGTCACAGAAGGAGGCGGCGGAGCGCACGCGGGAAGACGACCCTCTCGCGGCGCCGCTTCGCAGACGAAGAAGGGGTGGAAGACGGCGAGCACAACGCCCGTCCTCAACCGCCCCGGGGGGTGATCAGCGGGCGACAGGCGCGGGGGCGCCACCGCCTGCACCACATGATCCACCTCCTGTGCTCCGGCCATAATAAAAGCCCCTCCCTTCCGGGGGGGGACGTGTAGGGCCTGCCGTAAGGTGGGCATTCGCCGGAGGGGGACTGGACGACATAGACTCCCAGGTCCCCTCCACTCAGGCGAGGTCGGAGTGCCGCTGGGTATTTTTAGTGGGTATACCGGGAACGACTTTACCGGGGAGTCCCACATACCCCTCTCCCGTCCCCCGACGGAAGGGGATGCGTAATAGCATTTTTTCCCAGCGACAAAAAAAAAAAAAAAAAAAAAAAAAAAAAAAAAAAAAAAAAAAAAAAAAAAAAAAAAAAAAAAAAGGTTAGGTTAAAACGGTGACATCTTACGCACGGGCCGAGCGGCCGTGGCGCCGGCGCGGCGGTGCCGCAGCAGCGACCGGCGAGTGCCAGATACGACTTGCATTAATAAAAAAATGAGATTGTTTTAGTAGGTTACCCGGAACTGAACTATTTAGATTAGGATCTATCTATTAGAATCTATATAGTTAACATTATTTTGAAATAAGTTAAATGGTAATTAAAATAAATGACAACAAATGATGAGTTTTGAATGTATGATAATGCCCGCCAAACAATTTTCTGCGAAATGAAGTCTATAAAAATATAGTCCGTATAAAATTATGACATAAAAAGTTCTGCTATAAAGGGTGGACCCGTATAAAAAATCAGGGAACGGAACTTTTGCATGATTGGGCCCACAGTTAGGTACAAATAAATCTCTAAACACTTCATAACTTTGAAACCAATTTTTGGACTTGTAAAATTATTGGTTATTTATTTGTTTAATATGAACTTAGAGAAATTGTTGTAAATTTTAGGATTGACTTTATTGTTATGTAGGTACTTATTGTATTACTTTGCATAAATAAGAATTTTAGAATAGAATTTTTTTCATACTTATTACAATTAATTAGTTAGTTCGTATATTGAAATGGAAGGATTAATCAATGTTTTGAAGGAACTTAAAAATATAATACAACGGAATTTAAATAACTAACTAAAGAGATTGGAATTCATTTATAAATAATAGGTTATACTAAATTTCATAAACTATTCAAATCTACAAATAAGTAATACAAAAATAGCACAAATGTTTAATAGTAGATTTCCAGAATTGTTTGTTTCATTTCGAAATATAATCTTGTTGAATCTGAGATACCGCCCAAGTAAGAGACGTGCTGAATAATGATTGAGTAGAACAATCATCAAGAGCATTAAGCTGAATACTAAGCCGAATAACGTCTGAGTACCGTCGTCTATTCAGCTGTTATTCAAGCAAAAAGGGCCCCAATTTTGAATGCTTAACGCTGAATAACATCTGAGCAATAGCTAAATAACATCTGAGAACCATCTGAGTAGGAGCTTAATAACTTTTTCGTACCACTTGCTCAAAAAAGTGACATTCTATGCCACGAAAAGCGAACATAACAATAGTCATTTTTAATCTGTCAAAAACAGGGAAAGAAAGTTGTACTGAATTTCATTCATCCCCTAGGGAGAGAATGTGATTTAAAATTGGAATACTTAATACTGAACTACATCTGTGTTTACACCATTGAGTTTGTAGATATTTAAGCATTAAGCATCTTTTTTTTAAAAGGAACACGCAGTTAATATGCAGTTATGATTATTAATAAAATTACCAAAACCGACGAGGTCGTATGAGCTTGATGCCTTTGCTTTTCCGACAAAACATATTAGTCTAGGAATTTGCCGCCATTTTGTTTTATTCAAATACTATACTACATTAACTTATTTATAATAATAAACGTTAAGTTTATTTTTGTAAATAAGTTAATGTTCTAAAAATACATTGTTAAATCAAAGCGACAGTGACAGTGTATTGTCGGATTCCATCATTGCAAATGCTGCCGCAATCATACTCATCAACAATAAATGTACCAAACAAAAGTGTAGCTCTCTTTATAAATAATTGGACCAATGTTCGAATCTTAACTTTTACTTTTAATGTCATTATTTTTAATAAACGCTTATCTCATATTATTACTGTGTTATTTTTTTCGTAAATGGTACGAAAAGTAGAGTATTTTCCTCGGTGATAAAGCTGTCTTAGTCTTGGGTAAACTTAAATCTCTCGCTACACTCAGGACTCGTCTTAAATCCCTCGCTTCGCTCGTGATTTAAGTTTTTAACACCCTCGCTACGCTCGGGAGTAAGCCTCGACTCCTTCGTTGCACTCGCGATTTAAATCGTCACCCACGACAGAAGACACTGCTTTATCCCTTTGGTTAATAATCTACTATTTCGTACCACTTGCTCAAAAAAGTGATATTCTATGCCACAAAAAGCGAACATAACAATAGTCATTTTTAATCTGTCAAAAACAGGGAAAGAAAATTGTACTGAATTTCATTCATCCC
This sequence comes from Ochropleura leucogaster, assembly GCA_958449745.1. Taxonomy (NCBI): domain Eukaryota; kingdom Metazoa; phylum Arthropoda; class Insecta; order Lepidoptera; family Noctuidae; genus Ochropleura; species Ochropleura leucogaster. The sequence goes on from OY288201.1 coordinate 22,593,902, forward strand.
CTAGGGAGAGAATGTGATTTAAAATTGGAATACTTAATACTGAACTACATCTGTGTTTACACCATTGAGTTTGTAGATATTTAAGCATTAAGCATCTTTTTTTTAAAAGGAACACGCAATTAATATGCAGTTATGATTTTATTAAATAAAATTACCAAAACCGACGAGGTCGTATGAGCTTGATGCCTTTGCATTTCCGACAAAACATATTAGTCTAGGAATTTGCCGCGATTTTGTTTTCTTCAAATACATTAACGTTAAGTTTATTTTTATAAATAAGTTAATGTTCTAAAAATACATTGTTAAATCAAAGCGACAGTGACAGTGTATTGTCGGATTCCATCAGTGCAAATGCTGCCGCAATCATACTCATCAACAATAAATGTACCAAACAAAAGTGTAGCTCTCTTTATAAATAAATTGGACCAATCAACCAAAATCTTAACTTTTACTTTTAACGCCATTATCCTTACTTCCTTACTAATATTATAAAAGCGAAAGTGAGTTTGTTTGTTTGTTTGTTTGTTTATTTGTTTGTTTGTTTGTTTGTTACCTCTTCACGCTTTAATGGCTTAACCGATTTTGATGAATTTTGGTACAGAGATAGTTGGGAACCAGGAGGCGGACATAGGCTATTATTTTTTTAAAAATAGTGGGATATGAGGGAGAAAGAGGGGAGAAACGGGAAAATTTAGCGTTGCTATTACAAATCAACAAGGCGCTACCGAATTTAACGCGGGCGAAGCCGCGGGCGAAAGCTAGTCTTTAATAAATGCTTATCTCATATTATTACTGTGTTAATTTTTTCGCAAATGTTACGAAAAGTAGAGTATTTTCCTCGGTGATAAAGCTGTCTTAGTCTTGGGTAAACTTAAATCTCTCGCTACACTCAGGACTCGTCTTAAATCCCTCGCTTCGCTCGTGATTTAAGTTTTTAACACCCTCACTACGCTCGGGAGTAAACCTCGAGTCCTTCGTTACACTCGCGATTTAAATCGCACCCACGATAGAAGACACTGCTTTATCCCCTTGGTTAATAATCTACTATTACAATCACAAGATATGTACACTTTTATTTCAGGTTAGGTATTAATTACTACATTATGACCGGTAAGTATTACAGAATAATCTTTTAATTATAACAAAATAATATTTTTCACTTGTTTTCAAGTTTCTTGTTTTTAATTTATGGTTTAACAATGACGTGAAAAAATGCCGCGTAAAGAACCGCGTACAAAGCAAATTGAAAAAACACCAAGAAGGTTCCGAGTCTGAGTTTTTAACAAATTAAAAAAAGTTGTATGATATAAAATACTCTTTCCGAGATGGTGGGATGAAAATAGTATTTTCATCCCACCATCTCGGAATGAGTATTTTTAATCTTCAATATCTGAGTGGAAAAGCCGTTTTTATTCTCTAGAGGATAAAGTAAATTGAATTTAGAACATCGTGTGCACTAAGTTTGTGAATTAAAAAAAAAAACATTAAACCGATTTACTGCTACCTCTACGGTGCCGAATATATCATACAACTTTTTTTTAATTTGTTTAAAACTCAGACTCGGAACCTTCTTGGTGTTTTTTCAATTTGCTTTGTACGCGGTTCTTTACGCGGCATTTTTTCACGTCATTGTTAAACCTTATATTAAAAACAAGAAACTTGAAAACAAGTGAAAAACCTAAAAATCGAAGGTTTTTACAGTATCTGATATTGAAAAGTTTCTTAACGAAGCACCCGGTTCCGTATATTTGGCGGCAAAAGTAAGTCAGTTGCACATTCAGTATCTACTTAATCTCAATTAAATAGTATACTTAGTAGATGTTGATAGGCATAATTATGCGTTAATATCAATTTTATTCATTTATCTACTACAATACTTTTTACGTTACAGGTTGTTCTTATTATTAGAATAAACGGAGCATGTCGAACTAATGAACTAACACAACTTAATGTCAAAAACATTGAAAAACATTCAGATGACTTACTATTAATTAATTTACGTAATACAAAGACAAAAAGAGACCGCAACTTCGTCATTCGCAAGGAATACGTAACTATTGTTGAGAAATATCAAGCCTTACTCCCGCCTAACACTCCAATCAATCGATTTTTTCAACAGTATTGCAATGGAAAGTGTGTTAGACAGCCTATTATGGGTACTAATAAAATTGGCAGTATCTCACGAGAAATAGCAACATTTCTTGAACTTCCAGAACCCCTGTTTTACACGGGTCATTGTTTCCGACGAACTTCAGCCACACTTTTGGCTGATTCCGGAGTTGATCTCCTGTCCCTTAAGCGCCACGGAGGCTGGAAGTCCAATGCAGTTGTAGAGGGATACATAGAGGATTCCATCCAAAATAAGTCTAAAATATGTGAAGGCATCGTAGGAGCGATTAGCCCTTCTACATCAAAAACAAGCCGTTATGAAACACCTAACCATCTCCCTCTCTCTCCATCATTCACACCAAGGGAATCCGATGAATCGGTACAATTATTAAGTATGACAGATAGTTTACCGAAAAACAGTACACAAGTGACTAACACCAATATTACAGTACCAAACAAAAAGATTACCTAGACTCAATTTAAATAACTGTAGCAACGTTACTTTAAAATTTTCTTAATTAAGTATACCTTACTATTATTTTGTTATAATTTAAAGATTATTCTGTAATACTTACCTGTCATAATGTAGTAATAAATACCTAAATTGAAATAAAAGTGTACCTATCTTGTGATTGTAAACGTTTTTTTTGCATTTAGTCATTTCCTCGCTTGAGGTGGAATGAAAAGTTACGTGTTGCACTCGAGTGCAAAGATTTTTAGAATCCTTCGCTTGCTCGGTCATCAAAATTGAACACGCGGTTAAAAAGCAACTTTGCACTCTTGTATAACAAATAACTATTTCATACAAACATACTAGGTCTGACAAAAGTACTTGTGACGAAATAGCTAATACTAGCAATTTTAACCCATATAATAAGCCATAAATGAGTTGAAAATGTTGTAGTTGTGAGATTAAGCATTTTGGTGATTCGTAAATTCCTTTTAAGTATAAGTTACAAAGATTTTTAATGGCGATCGATAGTTTTTGCTTTATAATGCTGAATAAAAGTGCACACATGTCTTGTTACTAAGCTATAACTTACCGGTTCTCTTACGTTTTTTCCACGACTTTCGATCCATAACGCAAAAAATAAATACGTACAATAACACTTTAATTAAGCTGGTATTAAGCTATGGACGCTATAACAATACAAATATGGTATATAATTAAAAACATAAATAATATTGTTTATTCAGCAGCTGAATAATTAGTAAAACATAGAATCTTATCCAATTTAAAGATAAAATAAAGACAATTATTTAGTATCAAGCTGTATAATAGAATTATGTAACAATATTATTCAGAAGGTGATACTTTATTCAACAAATAGCTATTTCAAACGCTACTAGCTTAGTACTGCTTTAATAATAGCAGGACAGATTATGGTTATTCAGATAAATGCTGCCGACGGGGCTGTTTTTCAGCTTTAACCGTATAGTTCGGTACGGACCCCTTCGGGGGCTCGACATTCAAACCTCCGCTAGCTCGGTACTGGCCCCGAAAGGGGTCGGACATTTAAGTCATATGACCTCCTCATTATTATTGTAAATATTTTATTTTCTGGTTAAAAAATAATATGGGTGTGCATTCATTAAGATAGTAGAATAAAAATCTCATATGTAAACGTCATTAGAAGTTCTTTAATTATTGAGTAAGTTTCCTAATTAAGTCTTATAAAATCCAAATGTGTAAATTACGATCATCGCCATTTTAATGGCAGTGTAGGTCATCATTTTCCTGCCCTTGTCCCATTCTATTTGGGGTCGGCGCAACACGTTTTCTTCTTCCATTCTCCCCTATCAGACGTCATGGCATCATTTACTCCTTTCTCCTTCATATCATTTCTTACACAATCCATCCATCTTTTCTTTGGCCTTCCTCTCGCTCTCCGTCCATCAACATTCAGATCCATTACTCTTTTAGTCACATGTCCTTCATCCCTCCTCATTACATGTCCATACCAAGACAAACGACTTCCTTTCATCTTTTCTGTAACAGGCGCAACTTTCAAACTTCCTCGAATATATTCATTCCTTACTTTATCCATTCTTGTCACTCCACACATCCACCTCAACATTCTCATCTCCGCTACATGCAATCGTTTTTCATCCACCTTTTTTACAGCCCAGCATTCTGACCCATACAGTACAACAGGTCTAATCACGGACTTATATATTTTCCCCTTTAACTTGAGGGGCATCCGTGGGTCACAAGTTGTTCCAGTGACCTGTCGCCATTTCATCCATCCTGCGTTGATCCGGTGCGTTACGTCTCGGTCTACTTCGCCGTCCCCTTGGACAAGCGACCCGAGGTACCGGAAGTTGGAGCAGATCGGTATAGGCGTTCCGGCAAGGGTTATGGGCACAGGACTGGAGAGACCGCCGAAATCGCAGAACAAGTATTCTGTTTTAGTTCTGCTTAATTTCAGGCCAACGTTCTCCAGTCTTTGCCACCACACTTCCAATCTGCTCTGGACCTCTCGGCCGCTCTCGGCAACCAATACAATGTCGTCGGCAAACAGCATGCACCAGGGAGCCTCTTCCTGGATGTCCGACGTGAGAGCGTCCATTATCACCAGGAAGAGGTAAGGGCTAAGAGCCGACCCTTGGTGCAGACCGACAGCCACATTGAAGGTGCCGGTAGTGCCCGCTGTGGACCGGACTTGGGTACTGCATCTACTGTACATCGCACGGATCAACTGCACATACTTCCCAGGCACACCTTTCTCCTTAAGAGCCCACCACAAAACCGCACGCGGTACCCGGTCGTATGCCTTTTCGAGGTCGATGAACACCATGTGCAAGTTCTTGTGTGCACTCCTGTATTTTTCGCACAACTGGCGGATAGCGAAAATGGCGTCCGTCGTTCCCCGACCAGGCATAAAACCGAATTGGCTCTGTGTGATTTCGCTCTCTTCTCTCAGTCGCCTTTCAATAACTTTCTCCCAAACTTTCATACTGTGTGACATTAGCTTTATTCCTCTATAATTGTTGCACTCCAGCACATCACCTTTGTTTTTAAAGATGGGCACCAGCGAACTGTTACACCATTCGTCAGGTATGGCCTCTTCCAGCAACAGTTTATTGAAGAATAAAGCTAACCACGTCCATCCGTCCATCCGCAATAACTTCCATACTTCAACCGGTATTCCGTCCGGTCCTAATGCCTTACCATTCTTCATTCCATTCACGGCAATCCTCACTTCATCCATACTAACATTTCTTACTAGTCCCTCATTCACTGGTTTATTTTCAAGCACACTATTCCAGTCATTCTCTTCATTCATCAGTCTTTCAAAGTAACCTTTCCACCTATCCTTAATTTTCTCATCATCTGATATAACCATTCCAGCTTCGTCTTTTACGCATTTTATCCGACAAACATCCATCGACTTTCTCTCTCTAGCTCTAGCAAGCCGGTAAAGGTTTTTTTGGCCTGCTGGACTATCCAGTGTGTCATAGAGTTGGTTCTGGGCTTTCGCTCTCGCTATGGCCACAGCTCTTTTGGCTTTTTTCTTGAGAGCATCATACTCACTCTTCCTTACAGCTTTCAAATTAACACTCTCATTTCCAACACTCTGCCATTCTTTGAACTTCTTCTTTTTTTCCTTCAGCACATTCTGTATGTCGACGCTAAAAATCATAAAAAAGTAGGTTTTCGGACATTTAACTCCATATTATTGGAAATGATTAACGTGTCCTTTTATTACGTGAAGAAATCATTCGTAATTGAACTTATATTAGCAGTGATAATGATACATTTTGAAATCTAAAGTCGAAGTATCGCCAATCGTGCTTGTTTACATTTTTCATTCCACATTATATCACACGGACGCGAATAGATTCTATAACAAATGAGAGAAATATCATAGCAAATATTATAAATAACATGAACATGCCCAGATCTTAACGTAATTTGCAATAATAGGACCATTAACACGTAATATTCATAACCACTGCTAAATTCACTTTCGAAAATGACGTCCATTTCTTTTTTTTTTATTTTGTGATGTGTAAATGCGATTATTTCAATCGATTATTTTCTTGGAAATCAATCAACTCGAATAATTAAAATAAGGAATATCAGAAATTGATAGATGAAAATAAGAATAATTTTGTAATACGTGTAAAATACTATAAATATTGATAATAATATTTTTTACGCCACTAAAACCGACTCAACAACAAACAGTAGAATCTGATCTATGGCTAAATTCGCGCCAATTTTATTTTCAGATAAAAATTCAAATAAGGAATGCGCTCGCTGTTCGAATTTATATGAAAATGTTTATTTGCTATTGTTCGGGTCATTCACCGAACAATAATGAACCTGTCAGCATAAATGCGACACCGCGCTCGATGCCTATATTATTTTATATGTTCCTTGTATTGCCCTTTACGTTCCGAGGGGCAGCGGTATCTCTTTCGAACAACCCGCATCAAGGCAGGCGGTGGCCTTGGCATGCCTCTCTGCTTTGATGCCATCCTTTTGAGGCGCGTCTGAAACACTAACGCGCCGTCGACACGGCCTGTCTTCAATACGGACGGACGGGGAGCTACCCATTGCTCACCGTCCACAGATCCGCATCTACGGTGGCCGGGAGTCATCTCGCGGCGCCCAACACCCGCAACTCCTGCGGCGGCTGGGTTGGTTTGAGGTTCTCTCCCTCAAACGCTCGGCCACCTCCTTCGCTAGCATTAAGGAGGTGACTGCTTTCCATTCCCTATAGCTCCGAACCATCGGAGAAAGCGACCGTCGACAGAAATCGCCGCCACCGATCGCCTACACGAGGGTACGGCAGTGGGCAGACCGCCCATTTCGTTTCAATTCAAGAGCCTAGAGAGCGGTAGTTATTTACGGGAATAAGCACAAATAAGCTTAGACGTGGTCAGGTGAACGTGGCCGCGATAGTACTTACACAAAGGTCTAAAATCACAGAATATTAAATATCAATTATAATAATAATAATAAGTAAAATAATTTTAAGATGATAAGTGAATAAAGAGAATAAGTAAAATAATAATATATAATAATATCAAGGCTTACTACTCCGTCAATGAGTTTTTAGATGATAAAAACATAAAGTAAGAAATGTCCGACTTACCTAGTTATAGTAGTTAATGTGCTGTGTTGTTTGTGAAACTGTTTTATCTACTACTGAAACTGTTTTATGTACCTCATAATTTTGTACGCCTTGCAAGGCAAAACATAGTGATACAAAATATTTTTTATAACATAACCTTACCACCTATGTTCTACAAATAAATATTTGACTTTGACTTTGACTTTGACAATTAGGTATAACTGTTATAAAACACAAACAGGCAAAATCAACAAATCAAAAATATGAAATAGGCGATCAATATAATTATTGAAATATATAAGTATAGCATACAATGTAAAAAAATAAAACCGACTTCTAAAAAAAAACAAGAAACTGGAAAATAACTTTATTTCCGGAAGTCGGTGGCTTTTGTTGGTTTCGTTGACTTTATTTGCCACCGACTTCCGGAAATAAAGTTATTTTCCAGTTTTTAGTTTTTTTTTAGAAGTCGGTTTTATTTTTTTACTAAAAAGTTTTTATTTCAGCATTTTTAGTTATAGTATTATGATATAGGTAATACGCAAACACGGTTAAAAAAGTTTTTATTTTTAGCTTTAGTCCCGTCTTAGATACAAGTTTTAGTTCCACATCAAGCTATAGATTAAATACTAAGTATCTATATTATGCTTTAGTATTAAACCAATTCAGAAATCATATGCATCATCCCCTAGGGGATATGGTCACCCTGCTCCCACTCGCCTGCCTACCTTGGCGAAACCCATACTTATTTATACATGTGATTGCAGCAATCACGGCAGATTTGCTGTCATTTATTAAAGAGTGCCGTTGTATATCACTGAAGATCTATCACCAAATTAAAATACAATCACCTCAAAAAACTGCGATGACCTTCCAAACCATAGTAGTACATAGCATTTTTTGATCATTTCGACAACTTCTAAATATAATCGACGAATGAGTATATCATCAACGTACACGAAGTCAATCTAATACGCATTATTAAAGATAACTCAAAAACTACTTGTCGGATCTTGATATTTTTGTTATGGGACCAAACGACAACCACCAGCTCTTGAATAAAAAAAAAATCATCAAAATCGGTTCACTCAGACCTGAGTTATGAGGTAACAAACACAAAAAAATAAATAAACATACAGTCGAATTGAGAACCTCCTCCTTTTTTTGAAGTCGGTTAAATAGAAGGCTTGTTCCTTTTTTAACAAAACAAAATAAATCAGTCATTCTTATAGACATATTTTAATAATCCTAAATTAAAGTGACAAAGCTAATTACTATTTTTTACTTTGATCGTATTTGATGCTCGTTTTTTTATCATTTGCCACAAATATTGCCTTTGCTGTATTAGTAGGTACTATCAATGGTTTTTGTTTTTGTGAATATTAATTGCCATTTTAACAAACGTCCATTATCTTAATATTGAAAAGAATAACAGATAATTGGGAGGGTGTTTTAGGCGTCTCGTAGCCTAGAAATGCAATTTAGTTGCAGTTAAGTTAAGTTATAAACTCAACGACCAAGATTCTAAATTGAAGAAAAATTGTGTCATATTGTGTGTAAGCAAACAATAATAATATACAGAATTTCCCAAATGACTTATATTTTGTCTTTTAACTCTTTTTTGTCTTGCAGTTTCCGTGAAATTAGTATTTGAAAATTTGAATATTGTTCTGAGTATTTTTTTTTTTGTATTCATTAGGTAGTTATTGGGTTGTGGCAAAAATATAATTTGCCTAGGACTTTTTACGAAGGTAGAAATAAATACATAAACCTATTTTTTTTCCAAATCCTTGCTGTCCCTCTACTTTTTTTACAAATAAAAAAGCTTATCTATACTTAATAAATCTGTAGAGAGGTCAATTCTGTACATGAAATATATTTCCAAAATAACTATCAGGGGGTGATTAGTGATCGATACTGATGCCAAAAATGCAATCAGCAAAATTTTTGTCTGTCTGTACGTATGTCTGTATATTCTTTATAGAAAAAAAAAAAACTACTCAACGAATTTTAACGAAACTTGGTACAATTATTCTTCATACTCCTGGGCAGGTTATAGTATACTTTTCATCACGCTACGATAAATGGGAGCAGAGCAGTGAATGGAAATGTTGGGAAAACGGGAGAAGTTACTCCATTTTTTAAGCTTCCGTCGCGTGTGTACCCTTAATGGTTAAAGCTACACAGAAATCATGTACGACGAAAATGTTCTCCTTAAAATTATATAAAAATTATCCTACGACAGCATATGTCTATCTTTCATGGTTGACTCACAATAATACGTGTAACTCCCGATAGCTAAGCAGTTCGGAGCTTTCTTATTATATTTGTCTACTCTTACGTTTATAACACTCTCACTCATCTCTTTTTAAAAACAGTTAAAATTATTACCTATTCAATAAAAAAGAATCATATAAATCGGTAAACAAACACCAAAGTTATACATGACAAACGGTAATAAGCCATCGCGCGTGAATACTGAATCATGCCGTAAGGATTATTTTTGTGTACGCTCGACGCGGCTACCGTAATATTTGGCTGTTGATGCGAATAGACGTTCAGAGTTTTCGACCTTATTGACAGACAATGCTTATCAGCGCGACTTTCAGTCTTTAAATTATTATTTTTTAGATTTCTTTTGTTGTTATTTTATAAAATAGGTATTAGTTAATTTGTTTTTTTTTTAATATTCGTTCAAATTACAAATTATATTAATAGTTTACATTTATTTATTTTTAGGTGAAGTGGTAGTAGGTATGTATGCATAGGTTTTTAGATACCGAGTTTTGGCTAATTGTTCAGTTTTCTTTTTATATTATGTAGGTAAAAGCGTAGGTAGGTACTTATATTAATTATAGTAGTTATATGTTTTTTTTTTTTTTGTAAGTGAAGTAGGTTTAGATAGATAGTATTGGACAGTCGTTTTAGCTTTATTATTATTTCTTTTTTTAGTTTTAAGTTGTCTGTCTTACCTACATATTTCTGGGTATAGTTTTATTAGAATTATTTAGTTTTAGTACCTACATAATTTGGGAATAAATAGGTTCTTATAGATAATAATAATTATCAATAATTATACTTAGGCATAATTAGATATAATTTAGTATGTAATACCGCGGCCCCGGAACGTAAAGGGCAACAGAAGGAACATGGGTGGGTTTTAGTCAGTAAAAGTCTGACATGCCCCCCCGCTCCGCTAGAGCGGGGGAAGTCATTTGGTGATTTCTTACCCAAAAAAAAAAGTACCTACTTAAATTATTTTTAGGTTATTACACTTAGTTATAGATATACCTACTTATATCCTTACTTAATAAAATCCCTCGATAAAATGTTCCAAATACTACATTCGTTCGATTTTTAAAATTGCTGTCTCGCATTGCAAATCAAACATTCCATTTTCAAACGTCGTATCATGTGAGAAGGATATGTGCATAGAGGTATTACTACCACTAAACGATTTTCTCAACAAGGCAAACTGGGTTCATTCAGTTCAAGCTTAGCTAATAAATTATTGATTTATATTCGTCGGATCCCAGTTTAGGAGCCCGAGGTTTCCAGCGACTGGGACCGCAATTAACTAGGACCGCGGTCCCATTCGCCGGATCTGTATAAAATAAATTATTTTCTTCCGGCGACTGGGACCACTTATATGATAACTGAAATAAAAAAAAATGTACAGTCAAACAAAAAATTTTTAGATGTAACAATTGAAGAAAAATCCTTTTTGATTTAAAAACATCATTTATTGATATAGAAAAAACAACCACTGACTACAGTTCTGTTATTTAAAACTTTCGTAATTAAAACATACACTTAGATCGCGTTAACAACAATCAACAAAAAAAAAACACATAAATCGTGCATAACAATCAACAATTTTTAAATAATTAACAATCAGAAAGTAATTGTTTATACCAAAACCAGTCTTTAACTGGTACCGTAAATATAATACAAAAAAAAACGCAATAAAAATAATAAACGTGGTACTATCTATGTCAATCACAATTAGTTTAAAATGGCCGTTATGGCTTCGCACAAAATCAGTCAAGTAAGGTAATTAACACAAAATCAGCCCTAACTGTTTTAACCCTTAATTCGACAAGAGACAAAAATCATGAATTTCTATTGTTTTTATTTATTTTTGTCATAGTAAGATGTTTTTTAGACCAGGAAAAATAATTTAAAAAATCTAGGATATCTAGATTTTCAGAAAATGCATGTCCAGTATTCTGGACATTGCCAGGTCCTCCATAAAGTAACAGTAAATATCGATGTGAAGTATACTGGACTTTGCCGAATTAAGGAATTGTGCGATAATTTTAAAAATATGATAAAAATGAAAAATCTTTGTGTATAACAAAATAATTTATTGCAGTAAAATAAAAAAAAATAATTACCTACTATTTACAGGTTGCGCGGCTTCAATACAATTATATAAAACACAAAAAGTTCATTCCTATTTTCTTATAATGACATAATTTCATAATTTTGACATCAATAATTATCAAAAACTACAGCTTTTTACATTAACTGTAAACAACAAGCTTCTGAAACTTCCACCATCTAACTTATATTATATAGTCAGTCAAAACTTTCCAAAACAATAGTTTCACTTAGTTGCTATGGTAATCGTAAAAACAATTGCTAATCCAAATACATCACAAATGCGCACCTCAATGGTTTTGCAAAGGACTACTTGGCTCTTTAGGTTCTTCTCCTTCAGCCTTAGGCTTTTCTTGAGAAAACTGAATGTATTGATATGACTTTAAGTCGTATACCATCCCCGACATACCTGTCCAGACAGAGTTTTTGAAATGCTACTTACTGGGTTCATGGGATTATATAGCCTTGTGTTTCCCGCCTCTGTCCTTTTATATGGTATTGTCTTTTCTTCAATGCTGTACCTCATCTCATTTTCAGTGGATTAGTAGTTCGTCCTCACCGTCTCTAGAAGCGGCCTCATTTTCAAGTATTGATCCAAATTGGGACAGGAATTGTCTACGAAATGAATAACCCTGCATATGCATTCAAACCTTTTCAGAGGCTATAACGTTAGGCAATTGCTGGATATTGTAGTTTTATCATAGTAGTAAGATAGAGACACGTAAGATGGCAAATTCAATTTACCTGGCTGGTAGATGACAACAATTCTCTAATTAATGGGGCATGGATAGTTCTTCGACTTCTGGCTCGCTATTGTGTATTTCGTCGTCAGATGTATCGTCATTTCTGATGTTATTGTTGGACATGTTCAGGTTTTTCAGTGACGATGGATGGTGCATTTTCTGATAAGATTTCAACTGCCTGGCTTCAAATCTGGCTCTTTATCAGAATTGGTGAAGCCTTCTATGTCTAAAAGAGTTAGATGGTGGTACTAAAGCTAATAATCATGACGCGCGTGGGGTTTTTCTGAAAACCTGTAAATAAAAGTATTTCTAGGTGTCAAGAAATAACATATAAAACGCATAATACGGATATTAGTTTCTAATATTTCCTATTTTTTAGTTTTCTGTATCATGGGCAAAGTCCAGTATACTGCACGTCGCTAAACCATACTAAATCTTTGAAAACCTGGCAATGGGAAATATACTGGACACCCAAGTTTCACAGAAAATAACGCAAGATCTATAACTAATATTGTGATAGTAGTATAGGTATATATACATAAATACGTTACGGAATACACAGAGAATAAATAACTATTTACTGTCGAACAAAAATCCTTACTAATATTATAAAAGCGAAAGTGAGTTTGTTTGTTTGTTTGTTTGTTTGTTTGTTACCTCTTCACGCTTTAATGGCTTAACCGATTTTGATGAATTTTGGTACAAAGATAGTTGGGGACCAGGAGACGGACATAGGCTAATGTTTATTTAAAAAAAGTGGGATGTGAGGGAGAAAAAGGGAAGAAAAGGGAACACTTAGCGTTGCTATTACAAATCAATAAGGCGCAAGAGGAACTGTGTTACCCCGAATTTAACGCGAGCGAAGCCGCGGGCGAAAGCTAGTAAAATATAAATCGAGACTTACCGAGAGCGGTCGCAACGCGTTCTTCCTCTCTGACATTGCGCCAGCGAGTGACTGGCTGTGAGCATGTGCTCATGTACAGTTATTTTTAATGTAGTAATATAGGATAAAAACAAACTGTTCGACACTAAACAAAACCCTAATATGGTAAAATAAATGCTATAGATTTTTTCAAACTGGACGTCCAGTATAGTTCCCACAATCGAATTAAGGGTTAAAATATATAAAGTTAGAGAGGGATAGTATTATACAATACAAAAACTGAAAGTTTGAATTTCCCCCCGTTATTTTAAATGCACAGGTTTCAGATCGAAACGATATGTGAAGTCTTTTTTTGGGATGGGAAATCATCAAATAACTTCCCCCGCTCTGGGCGGGCGACATCTACAGTCTACATACAGGCCTGCATCTAGGTGGTCGGGAGTCGTGTCGCGGCGCCCGGCGCCCGGGCTGGGTTGGTTTGAGGTTCTTTCCCTCAAACGCCCGGCCACCGCCTTCGCTAGCATAACTGCATCGTAGAAGGAGTTGACCGCTTCCTATTCTCTCTCAGTCCATGGTCCGGAAGGAGATCGCCGCCGCCGCGCCGATCGCCTCTACGAGGGCACGGCGGTGCTCCGCCCAAGCTGGGCAGACCGCCACTGTGTGCTCCACCGTCTTCTCCGGGCCCACCGTATCCTACGGGCAAATGTGACGTCACTGGTCGTCGATATTCATACTGTGATGATAGTGTTTGTGAGAAAAAATAACTGTATTTCTGTGTGGTTACTTTGTGAATATATATTTGTAGTCAATCTAAGACGATGACAGAAACTGGATTTGTCAAAGCACAATCGGATAATCTACCGAAAATAGATGCATTTGTGATGTATATGCATATTTTGCATCGATTCTCGATTTTACGAGCGCAGAGATCAAAGGAGTGAAAGCTGCAAGGTAATACTATTACTATACTTTTGACAGCATACTCTGAAAGTTAAGTTCATTTACCAGGGCCACTCTTTGCCTTATAACAACGACCATTCTCTCACCTGGTGGAAGCATATTCGGTTTCTGACATAAAACATAATGAAGAAGAACTCCTTTCTTTTACCGTAGATTACGTTTCTCCTTTCTGTTTCATTATGTTATATTCAATATATTTAACTGTATCTTCCCTAACCTGAAATTTATTATCAATCACCAAAATTTCGTAAAACTGCAATGGGAATAAGGAAGCTCTTAAAATAAAATTTTAATTAACTTTTGTAAACTTGTGAACTAAGTTAATTTTAGACCGAATCTTCTACTGCTTAATAGCTAATTCACACTAAGCTGTAAGTACATAAATATAGAATACTTACGTTAAAATGATATTCACCACAAAATATAACCGTTAGTAGAGATATATTTGACGGGCCTGTTGGTCTAGTGGTTAGTGGCCCTGACTGCTGAGCCGGTGGTCGTGGGTTCGATTCTCACCCAGGACAAACTTTGTGTGACGAGCATGATTGTTTGTTCTATGTCTGGGTGTGATTTATCTATAAAATGTATGTATTTATAAATTATATAAATATGCATATCAGTTGTCTGGTTACCATAACACAAGCTCTGCTTAGCTTGGGATCAGATAGCGGTGTGTGAGTTGTCCCAAGATATTTATATTATCCCTTTTCATATTCTTACACCAATGTTTTTGCGTAGTTTTGTATCGCGTGGTGTACTAATGGTAGTGTTTCTACATTTCGGTAACATACAATACTTGTAACAAGGTTTTTTAACTTCTTCCATGGTTTGTTTAGCAATTAAAACTGAAAATAAGTATTAAAAATTAAAACGCTACTATATAACTTGACTGCTTTCAAGCCTATTTGTATTTTTTCTATGTTATAAAATATAGTAATGATTAATTTAAGACATACAAAAAAACATGCAATATTACCTATTTGTGTACCTAATAATGGCGTATCGGTATCAATTTAATTTTCTTAAAAGAAGCTTACTTTGCTTGCAACAAGAAGTACGATTTAGTTTTGCGTTGGTATCGCGAGAGGTAACCAGACAGACAACTACCATCAAGAAAAGTTTTGTCGTGAAACGAGGGGGCTCTTTTCGAAAAAAATATCAGTTAAATAATTTTAGTGTAACAAATTGAAAATAAAATTAAGTTAATGTTAGATTTGAAGATATTTTTTATGTTTTCAGACCAAATGTTTCTAAGAGATATTTTATCTTGAATATTATTCCTACCGATAAGTACTTATAATAAATAAAATAGCGAGCGCATTTTTTTTTGTTCGATCCACGTGTTTTCAGAGTTTTAGAAAATCCTTGAATGCAGTTTTGTTTCTCTTTAAAAACAAAGGAATGTCTCCTTTAACTAAAATGACCCAACTTAGGAATTAAAGGTAGTTTCCCTCCAGAGCCCGGCTTTTTGTTCCAACCTGTATGTATACATACACAAACTGACCAAAAGTCAAATGACATTAAATGGCAGCGTGGCATATTAGTGCTACAAAGATTTAAATTACGGGGCCGAAATAGGAACTAACGTCGGCGTCGCCTCCCCGTCATGGCCATGTTTGTCAATTATATTCTGATTGGAAAAAATCAAGTAATATAAGTATCTATATCATGCGAGAAAAATAACTGCTTTTGTTATCATAAAAAAACCGGAGTCTCAAAAGAGAATGTCCAAAATGTAGAGTCCCTGTATCATTGTATGCATACTAAACGCTCCGTCATTTAACCTCTGTAATTGCACGTGCTACAATAGCGATAGTGCTTCATGCGTAAGACTGCTCTTTAAATAGTGCAACTTTAGTACTTAACTTAAAGTCGGATTGTCGTGCACTAATGACGTCATATCATCTCATCGTAAATATGTGAGAAAGTTATAAGTAGAATCCTCGGCAACTTGACTTGTTCTTCGATAGAACCAACGTTGTTGTGCTCAGCTTGCATACGTACCGGCGCACAGTAGATCGTCCCCATACAAGAGGGCGGACATAGAATTAAAAATTTAAAAAGTATTTAATTGAAAAAAATGAAATATACAGTTGCATTACTCTATTAAGAAACTACAAAAAATGTTACTGCATTTTTTTTATTTGACCAGTACTTTACGAGCAATTCGATGAAAACTGTTATTTTTCTATGGAAATGGTAACAAAAATATCTGTATCTCATGATTCCCTCCTTGTTTCGATTTGCGGTTTTCACTACTGTTATTTACCCATTTTATGCCACATTTTCTTCAAGGACACATGGTGCCCCCCGCGACCCGCTTCCGAGATATTTTGCGTTTAGTAACTATACATTTTATTGAATAACTGATGAAATGGAGGTACATCAAGTATATTCATTATTGAGAATAAGTTATCCCTAACTAGTTTTTAAATAACAGATGCATTTGTGATTACTTTAATGACTATTGAACGCTTCTGTTGCCATATACCAAAAGCGTTAATGAGTCCTTAAGTAAAGATTACCAGTACTTGCTTAATCTAATTAGTGATTGTGAATACTATGTAAACAGCCCTTAATCTCTGCATTGTGATTGTCTAATGTCATCATTAGCTTATCAAATTCATTGCTAGTTGCCTACTTGATATATTTGAGCGTGTTTAGCAAATGTAATTCAGTTGTAATTATAACTTCTACCAAGTGTTGTCATTATGGCTTTCCGTGGGTTTTCTACTTATCTAGATCTTTACGTTGCTCTTCGTAATCATAAAGATCTTCGTGACTATGACAATTTGTTGAACACATTGAAGTCGAATACTAACGTCCAGTTAAGTGAAAACGAAAAATATACTTATACCTACATATTTTCTTATTGATCTTAAAACTCTATTTCTTTTCGATGTGTTATTGTAAATGCGGCTTAGTCATTACTAAGCTAATGATGACATTAGACAATCACAATGCAGAGATTAAGGGCTGTTAACATAGTATTTACAATCACTAATTAGATTAAGCAAGTACTGGTAATCTTTACTTATGTTATATGGCAACAGAAGCGTTCAATAGTCATTAAAGTAATCACAAATGCACCTGTTATTTAAGGAACTACTTAGGGATAACTTATTCTCAGTAATGAATATACTTGATGTACCTCCATTTCATCAGTTATTCAATAAAATGTATAGTTACTAAAAGCAAAATATCTCGGAAGGGGGTCGCGGGGGGCACCATGTGTTTTCAAAGAAAATGTGGCATAAAATGAGTAAATAACAGTAGTGAAAACCGCAAATCGAAACAAGGAGGGAATCATGAGATACAGTCATTTTTGTGACCATTTCCATAGAAAAATAACAGTTTTCATCGAATTGCTCATAAAGTACTGGTCAAATAAAAAAATGCAGTAACATTTTTTGTAGTTTCTTAATAGAGTAATGCAACTGTATATTTCATTTTTTTCAATTAAATACTTTTTAAATTTTTAATTCTATGTCCGCCCTCTTGTATGGGGACGATCCACTGTGCGGCGACGATTTGTAGTAACTCAATAAATCAGATAGATCGGCTAGTAAACAAATATACATTCTTGAATAAATATTCTTAAACCAAGTAATCTTCATTAACAAAACATGGAATTTTGACGGGCCTGTTGGTCTAGTGGTTAGTGGCCCTGACTGCTGAGCCGGAGCTCGTGGGTTCGATTCCCTCCCAGGACAAACTTTGTGTGATGAGCACGATTGTTTGTTCTGTGTCTGGGTGTGATTTATCTATAATATGTATGTATTTATAAATTATATAAGTATGTATATCAGTTGTCTGGTTACCATAACACAAGCTCTGCTTAGCTTGGGATCAGATAGCCGTGTGTGAGTTGTCCCAAGATATTTATTTTATTTTTATTATTTATTTATGGGATGTCTTGTCGATTTACTTTGAAACACATTACACTAGTTCTTTATGCCCCCTTTCGTACGTAGACTAATATTCTGCAATGTTCTTAATGCGTGTTTTTATATCAAATCCTTTTGTCAAGCGTTGTTTCGGACATTTCTCAAGATTTGCTTGCGTTCTTCCGAACAACTAAGCTCTATCTTCTAACACATTTAATAATTGTTCCGTTGAATTTGTCACCATTATTTGTTTTAAGCCATCCAATTCGTTGTAAAACAAAAGGTATCTTCGATTATAATATTTTGTTTTAGACCAGTTTTACTATATTCACCAGTGAGTTTAATTTTCTTTTCTATTGTTCGTCGCACGTCCGTTCGAAACACGCTTGGCGCAGTGGCTGAGCGATCGACTGCTGCGCTGCGTGTCGCGGGTTTGATCCCCGCACGGAAATCGGGATCCGAAACAACTATCGGTAGGTCACACAAATATTTGTCTGACCTACCGATAGTTGTTTCGGATCTGGCTGTTTGTGTATGTGAGTTAAAAGGTTTGTTAATGCCCCCACGATACAGGAGAAATTCCTAGGGTGGGGCAACATTTTTTTGTAAACAAGAGGACAGTATTGTTGATTATTATCATTACCAAGTTGGCCCGTTAAGTCTCTGCAAAATATTCTGAACCAAATAGATTTTATTATTTTTTAAATTCAGTCTTATTTTGGCTAGAGGTTAAATGTTGCCCAAAACGTGGCAACGTAGCTGGTCTTTTGACCAAATTACCACATAGATGAGAAAGAGTTTGACGGCCTATCATAATAGTTTCTTTTAAACTAATCGTTTTGAATTATTAAAATATATATTGAAGATAAGGGCGTCAAACACCAGTTTCACCCCCTATATACAGGTTTTACTTCGGGACTGAAATGACGTTTTGATGCCCATGAATGCCCATGCATGATGCCTAAGAAAGGTATTTTTTAGTGACTCGCCTTCACAAAAATCAAGTTGTGTCTATACACAATTTGATATCTTATTAAAAAACAGCACTAAACTGCAAAATTTTATCATCATCAGATGAAACTATATCTTGATGCTCATTGAGAACTTACTTTTATCCTCTTTACATCAAGCGTTATTTTTTTATTTAAATGTTAACGTCGTAGTATTTAATTTATAGTCATTCAACTTAGTGCGAAAAGTTTACCCATTTCTCGATAGATGGCGATGGCCTGTTTTAAATTCGAACTATCGTTGTGTCGCCGTGGAAGTATAAGTGATAGCGAAAATTTCCTCCGCGCCCTTATACCCTGGCTGGAAGTCTTAATTTTTAAGGCACCCACAGGATTCGCCCGGTTAAGCAGACGACAACCTCCTTGGTTGAACTGGGATATGCCATTCATAAAAAAAAAACCTCCGCGCCCTAATACCGACCATAGCCCAAACGATGAAACACCTCACCACCTGGGTTAAGCAGTCTAACAACTCAAGAGAGTTGAACTGCAAGTGGCCCAACCATATGTGTTTCTGTCGCATACATGAGCGGTGTTACGAACAAAACACACTACCGCTCACACACACACAACTCGGCCCCTTAGTCCGGATCGTGCTCGGCTCGACCGAAAGCGTCTTCGGACGGAGGGCCCCCCGCCTCGGTAGCGAGCGCCTGAGTCTCCTCCGTCGCTGGTCATCACCCGCCGGGCCTCCCCCGGGTAACCGAGGGTCTCACCTGGCGGTGACAGACCGCCGAGGTGGCGTGAAGAAAGCGGTACGATGTAATGTTTACATTGTACCGCGGCGCTCCTACCAACACATTCATAGCGATCACTCACAGGCAAACAAACACAAACTTTATTACCTGTGTGACGAATTCCAAAGAAAATATTCAGATATAATAGGCCCTACTTTCTCACTTCAATTTATTAATATTTACCACCTAGTTTTACCTCAACTAACTCAAGCATGGTCTGTTCACCAATTATGTAAGGAAATAATGAACAAATATGGAGTGCTAGAATGCGACCTAACGGAAGTATTTACAGCAATGTTATTATTCTTAACAATTCCTGTCACTTCTGCAGCAGCTGAAAGGTCATTTAGCAAATTAAAAATAATAACAAAATATTTAAGAAATAATACGGGCCAAACTCGACTGCGACATTTATCGCTAATAGCAATTGAAAACAAAACTGCATCAAGCCTGGATTTAAACGATACTTTTGCAAAAACTAAAGCTAGGAAAAAGTTGTAAATATAATTGTTATTTAGTCAGTTGGTAGGCCCGACCTTTATACTATATAATAAACCCTTGAATCTTCTCTATTTCGTATTAATTGTAACTCATGTCGTTACTGTTTAAATTTTTATTATTAATATTATTTAAACAGTAACGATATTTGCCTGGATTAACATAAAAGTTAACCATTAAATGCAATTCAATGTCCTGTTCTGATAAGGATTAGCAAACCCAGCAACAGTTGGGTCCTATAAAAATGTGCACTGTGATAGAGGTGTACAATCATGTTATCAATGCATTTCATCGCAACTTCGTCCGCCAGCTCAGTTCCAGGCTGTCTGTTGCGCCCTAAACACGTGTTTTGGCTCCGTCGTGATAATACGTAAACGTGATTTCAAAGTCTTTGATACGGTAGTGAGTAAAGTGTTTTTGTGATAGTGACAATTTTGCAGATCATCTAACTCAGAAAATAAACAGTTTTAATCTCGAATAATAAATATGTGCTGACATTCATTTAAAGTTTTTTAGTGTTCGTATATATTCGTCAAAAAATCCAGCAATAATAATTTTCGTGGATTCGAAATCTCCTCTAGAAAAAACGTTTTTGAACGATTTAAGTGCAGGTAAGACATTGCAATTGTTATTAACAAAATAAGATGAAAAAATATATATATATCGTTTTTCGGTTAATAACTCGAAAAATATTAATATTTAAGCAATTTTCAAAAAAGCTCCCTAAAGAGGTTTCCGATAAAAATAAAACGTCCTAACTCCCGGAACTCAATATTCATCCTACTTCCTACAGAATATTATGAATGCGAATGTTTGTGAGGGCGGATGGATGGATGCTTGTTACACTTTCACGTACGTAATAAGTTAACAACGGCAATTCAATTCAATTCAATTTATTCAATAACGATTTTTACATCGTGTCTGAATTTCTATAACTAGTTAAATACACGCAAATCATTTTTAAATTACATACAATCATCCAAATAATAGAATTATCCACACAAAAAATAATACTAATATCAAGTCAGCGTTATACAAAAGCATACAATAAAAATAAATAAAAAATAATTAATGTCATTAGTCAATAAGTTAAAACAAATTAAATTTCAAGTCAATTAGATTATGCCACATTTATATTAATTCATAATTCATCAATAGAATAAAGACACTTACTTAACAAGAACTGTTTAAGCTCACTCTGAAACCCGCTTGTATCGACTAGACTTTTTAATTCTGTCGGCAGTTTATTAAATATTTTAATTGACCTAGGATATGCGCTTTGCTTTGTTACGTTCAGGTGAAGCGTTTCCTTTATCTGGAGATCTTTTCTTCTTGTACTTTCCCTTTTCTGCCTTTCATCATCAGTCTCATATTCGAACATGTTCTTTGATAAGTGACTAAGTAGGACCAAAATGTACAAGCTGGGGATTGACAATATATTTAAGTCTTTGAAATGAGTCTTGCATGATTCTTGCTGTTGAATTTTAACTATGGTTCTAATGCTCTTTTTTTGAATCACGAAAGCTTTTTTAGTATTATAATCATAACTTCCTCCCCAGAAAAGTATGCTGTATCTCAATTTTGACTCAACTAATGCGTAATAAACCATTTTCAAGTTTTTTATGGTTACTTCATTCCTTAGGCTCCTTAGTGCGTAACAGGCAGAGCTGACTGCTTTCTCCAGATATGTTAGCTCTTGTTTCCACTTTAATTGGCTATCAATATGAACTCCGAGAAACTTAACCACTTGGACTTCGTTCACTGAGGCTGAACGGATCTTGATGAAATTTGGCACTGAGGTTGATTATAGTCTGGAATAACACATAGGATATTTTATTTCGGTATCACGCAAGCGAAGCCGCGGGCGCCAGCTAGTTTAAAAAAAATATAATTTAACGTTGAAAATTAATTTGGCCAATTACAACGTTGTATGAGAGTGACACGTAGGGCAGATGTACGGTGTTTAATTTGAGGGTGATAGGAGTTTGGTTCAGGAAACCTAAAACAAATAACATTAAATGACGACACAAATATCACAGGACAATGGATCTGTCGCCGTGTGTACTATGTAACGACTACTAATTTGACCATTGTAAAACTGGTAAAGAAAATGTACAACGTACAAACACCTACCTAATCGTTTTTGAACCGGTGACGGTTTTTTATAGGCATAAAACAATCTTCTGTAAAATGTTATGAACTTTAGTACTATATTATGTTAAAGGAAAAACTGTACAAAGGCGGACTTAATGCCTTGGGAATGTTCTACCAGTCTACCTTAGGTTGATGCAGAGACAAAAAAACAGTAGGTGCGATAACAGAAAAAAGGGTATTAGTAAATGAATGTAAAAATAATATATATACATAAATATTAATACCTATAAATACTTAAATATATATACATAAGACAACCTTATATAAAGTTAAGATATCGTAACAAGACAACAACTACAACTTAATTACGAGACGAATCTACCAACTTCTTGTAAATATGTTCACGAGCTTTTCTTTTAAAAGTATACGGACTGGTTACCATCCTGATACTCTGAGGGAGCTCATTCCAAAGGAAGACTGTTTACTGTTCGAAATGTTTAGTAAGTAACGATTTTTTTAAAAGAACATAATGTAGGATTTATGTTTTATCGATAACGAATTTCAATAGTAGATTTGGTACATCTTTGACTTTTTGCCTATAGTACACTCCCACTATTGCTGTCACTTTCTAAGTACCTCTATCATAAGAATGAGACCTGTCTCTATACCTATATGTTCTGTGCCTGTCTCAAAAGACATCAACGCGGGTCGGTGGTACAAACAATTTCACCTGAAGCTATGGCCAGTTTATGATGAACTCCGATAAATAATATCGAAAAATTTGTTTAATCATGATTATGTAATTATTGACTAACCGATGAAATGTTATACCGTTTTTTCGAAAACTCGAATTTTGACCGTTTTTAACACACCAACGTATTGTAAAAGGGGCCATTGTAATATTTTGTTTCCGATTTTTTTATACGGTAACACAGAAGTTTTAACGGATCACAGAAGTGGTCGAAACTGTTTCGAAATTTCTGAATGGCGACTTGCTTAAGATTTATTAGTCAGATGTGTTGACAGACATCGGTCGGCTGTTATTAGGTGTCTACGGGCTGTATGGTCGTTGGGCCATTATTAATAATGCCCAAGAGCGATGGGCAAAGTGATTAATTTCTTTGACCGGTCCTTGTTAATAATGGCCGACGGCCCTTAGTCCATGTAATAAGTCAGTGTTTGAGATATCTAGAATTTATCACTTGGACCGGGCAGAATAAATAACTAGCTTTTGCCCGCGGTTTAGCCCGCGTTAAATTCGGTATAACACAGTACCTGCTACAAAATCTGAATCTGATCAGATTTTGCCCTTGCGCCTTATTTATTTGTAATAGCAACGCTAAGTTTTCCCTTTTCTTCCGTCGTTCTCCCTCATATCCCACTTTTCTTAATAAAAGAGGGGTGTGTGTACTTATGTACACGCGTTAGAAGTTATACTTCTTTGGTGTAAAGAAAAAAAACTTTGGTAACCCATCCATTTCCAAACCTTGGTGAGAGTTGCTTAACCAGGCTCCGTGTGCTAACCCATCCATTTCCAAACCTCGGCAAGGGTTGCTTAACCTGGCCCCCTGTGGTAACCCATCCATTTCCAAACCTTGGCAAGGGTTGCTTAACCAGGCTCCGTGTGCTAACCCATCCATTTCCAAACCTCGGCAAGGGTTGCTTAACCTGGCCCCCTGTGGTAACCCATCCATTTTCAAACCTTGGCAAAGGTTGCTTAACCTGGCTCCGTGTGGTAACCCATCCATTTCCAAACTTTGGTGAGGGTTGCTTAACCTGGCCCACTGTGGTAACCCATCCATTTCCAAACCTCGGCAAGGGTTGCTTAACCTGGCTCCGTGTGGCACCCTATTCATTTCCAAACCTCGGCAAGGGTAGCTTGGAATGTGAAATTGATTTAAAAGCTATGCAATAGCTTAATAAAAACACCAAAAGAATATTTATTTATTATGAAACACGTGTTCTAAATATAAAAATACTAGAATATACAACATTAACATAGTTACTAGAACACCTATAATTAACTTCACGATGTCGCTGTGCGCGCGCAAATCACTCTCATCATTTTTCTCAATCGCGCCAAAAGAAGTATAACTTCAAAAATTATATAGCCTATGTCCGTCTCCTGGTTCCCAACTACATATCTCTGTACCAAAATTCATCAAAATCGGTTTAGCCACTAAAGCGCAAAGAGGTAACAAACAAACAAACAAACTCACTTTCGCTTTTATAATATTAGTAAGGATTCCCTACTTGTAGCCGGGCAATGAGAAACATTGGACGGCGCGGCGGCCGTGCCTTGCAACATGCGAGGGGCGCGTATGTACATGCAGGTTGAATGTTATAACATATTTTTCAAACTGAGAAAAATCAAACATAACATAACCTAACCTATCGTTCCGAAGTATTGTATTTGTATTTCCGAAGGTTTGTATTGTGTACTGTTTATTTTAACTGTTTATTTTTAACTTCTATGTACAATAATTTATTTTTGTTAACTTTTCATGAAAGTTTAATTTAATTTTTATTAAATTAAATTAAACTTTCATGAAAAGTTACAAAAACACTAGTTTTTTTTTATAACAATTGAAAAATTTTATATCGAAAATATTTAGAAAATTGTTATTTCTTCTTATGCTGTTTTCCTGAAGCAAAAATAAAGTATAAAAACAGCTGCGTCGTAGTAATTGCATTATCGCTCATACTTTTTTGAACGTTTTATTTATATTTTTAACGTTTTTGAACTTGTTGACTATACTACTGTACTACGCTCGCTCGTTGCTCTTCAAGCGAGGTCGTAATTAGAGGTGTACAAATGATAGCCACTACAGGTTTTAAAATAACTTTATTCCCGAAGGAGGACCCTTTAACAATAAAATACAAAAATTGACACACTATAACACAAAAATAACGTAGAAGAGGTAGAAAACTATTACTAAATAATTTTATACATACCTTTTATCATGGGAGAAAATACACTTTGTTAAGTAGGTATTATTTATTGGTTAAGTAAAATATCATAGTTTTTGTCACAAACTGAACAAAACTTAAACTGCACAAAAACTTCACAAACTGATATTCACAAATAGGTACATTTAAGTAAAAAAACACAATAACTAGAACA